>OZ025294.1:254158846-255578346 GCA_964019185.1 Maratus speculifer
AATATCTCTCTTCTGACCAATGAGAATGCTCCATAGCACGGGGAATTGACCGTGTCATACACTGTTAAAAATCTGCTGCATTTTGTTGCAACGCACTCCACCGCTTGTATATAATATCTCTATTCCAACCAATGAGAAAACTCCATTTCACGGCCAAGTAACTGTTTTCTATACAAGCAAGGGAGTGCGTTGCAACAAAATTCAGCAGATTTTTAACAGTGTATTTTTCAATTTGGAACAATTTTAATCAATTTAAATTGTGTTTTAAATGATAAAATATATTAATTTCATTTTGTTATAAGTACATATAAATGTATATGACAAAATTACACTTAAAGTAAAGTAAAAATGCAAAACTAAAATTACTTAAACTAAGCTTATTTAAATAAATTGAACATAGAAAGTTTTTTCTTTAAAAAATATTCGAAGCGTAAAAGCGTATTTTTAAAAATTTCGTTTTTTCGCCAACTGGAGATAAATCGCCAAATAAACGAAATTTTTATTATTTTTTTACGGACGTTATAAGGAAGTTCCGCCGAAATTTTTTTTATAAACATATATAACTATATGAGAAGAACATTCTGTAATTTTTTAAGATTTTTCTGAGTATACCCGTAGGGAGACCTTCCTTGTAAGTTAATTTTTGCAATATCGACCAGAAGCTGCTCAAAAGATAACCAAAATTTGATATGAGAAATTAACTCAATATCATCATCTATTGATAATTCATATTTATTTATAAAACTAGTTGTAGTAGGAGCGTACCTCATTTGCCACACTTGATGTACAATTGTTGACTTATTGTTGCTGTTTTTGTATGTATACGGATTGCTAAATATACCTTTTTCTGGTTAGCTTAACCCTTTGTGGCTCAACAACTCCGATTTGAAACATATTGACTCATATGTTACAATACAACATTTTGAGCATAATTAAAAATTGTATTGTAGTGGAGGGTATAGGGGGCAGTGTTCTCGCTGTCGCTCGCCAATGCGCCAAATTGCGACTAAATTCTTCATTTGGCGAGTAAACAAGCGATTAGATTTGCCAAATTGCTAGTGCTCAATTTTTGCTTTTTCTATTTTTCGTTTTCGTTTTTCATACATATGCATATCTATTTAATATATTACATATTTTTTATATTTGTAGCGGATAGTTGAAATTAGATTAATAACAATCGCTGTCACAGTTATAAAAACTTGGGTTATTTTAAAACATATTGAAAAAAAGGGAATGCATTAATTTTTTTTTTTTTGTACTACATGGCGAATTTATGTTGCTAATACTTTTCTCATTTGGCGAATGTTTTTTATTTTTAATTAGCCAAATTACTAACGTTGGTCAAATGCCAGCGAGAACACTGATAGGGGGATATACGTCGTATAACTTTTGGATTTTTTAAAGAAACTCCGTATACCCTCTGTTTGTCAGATAAAGTTATAGCATATATCTTATCTATGGATATTCTTTATCCTTGCACATACTCTAGGATTTTTGTAAGACTACAACACAGCACATGTGACATACATATCAGTGTTGCTAAGTAGCAGAATACATTATTCGAAATATTTATGACTGATTTATGATAGTAATTCTCGCATTATTTTTTTCTTGCAACACTCCTACAAAGACATAGAAGATATATATATATTTTGTCTCCAAGCTCACAAATTGCAACTTATACGATCTGATTAAAGCGTGGACTGGAATCCGAATTATAGAGAAACTACCATATAGGCTATGTCATTTCATACCTAAATTATCCAATGTTGCCAGAGTTTTGTGCAAAACCTGTTTAATATTGTGCTCGAATTTAATTGATACTATTTTGAGGCAAGACAACTGATATTTTTCAAAAGTTTGTTATCTGTATTCCAGTTTAATTTAATGAAATTTCCTTTAACGAAGTCCCCTTTTAACGAAGTTTTCTACTTAATGAAATTTTCTGCCTAACTTCACTTGACTACCATTATGATGTAAATTAATCTCCACATTAAGAAAAATATATTCTATATAACGAAGTTTGTTTCGCTTTCTTGCGTGTACTATGTTCAAACTGAGAGGTAGCTGTTGCGATGGGTATATGACTTTAATTCAATACAAGACAGGCAAAAAGGCCTTCGATACGATTAGAAAAGGATTACAGTTTCACAAAAGTGTTGCTGATCACCTCTTAGGATATAAACAAAATTGTGAAAATATTTAAGAATAGTGTATTTTTTTGAAAAGAAACCTTTACAAAATAATATTATATATTTCTTAATGTCAATGATCCGGATAATTCTGAGAAAAAAGAAAAAAGTACGCTACGTTTCAGTTTTTGTTCATCTATTATTATTATTATTATTATTATTATTATTATTAGACATTATTCTATTTAAAAATTTGTCTAATATGTCTAAATGGTATACCCCCCCCCCCCCGAAATTAAAATCCATTTTTTTTAAATATTTTCATTGCATTTGTATTTTGCATTGTATGCATGAGCATTTTAATATACAAATTTTACTGATTTAAATTTGTTTTTATTAAACGAATTTTCCTTATAAGGAAGAAGTGGATAAGTGTAATGATAAGACTTAAGGTGCAAATGGAAATTTCACTGTACTTGTTTATTCGTACATGCAAACAACTCTAATATCACACTTAAAGTAATTAACTGCTAGCCATTTTCAAATACCTATTTTTGGTAACTGTGCATTATTTATTGAATTAAAAAGATTTTAATGAAACAAAGATAAAAAACCTTTTGATTTCAAAATATGGACATTCCATTTAATTACCCTTTAAATTCTAAACTAATTAATCAAAACGACCCCCAAAAAAGTGTACAGAACAACTCTAGGCACTTAGGTGCTAACAGATAAACATAGGGAAAATATTCTTTATTTTCTAGTTAAGGGAGTTTTTTTCAAACTTCGGGAACTTCCAAATTCATTTCTAAAACAAAACAAAACAAAGAAAGAAAGAAAAAAGGGAGGAGGAGCAAATAAATCATTCCGGAAATTACTTCCAAATCTCGGAGGAGTAGATTTTAGAATAATCAAATTTAAGAAATTTATTTGGATAATAAAGCAGCATAAAATAGTTTCCTGATTACCGTAACTTCGGCTATTAGAAACTAACAAAGTTCTGAATTCTTTTACTTAAAAAAATAATAATGATTTTGTCTAATGTTTAAGCATAATTCAAAGTCTGGAAATTTTTAAGGATATTTTTTTGACATTTGACTTGATAAGCATTCCTTAATTTAATTAAGTTTTTGGTTTTAGAATTTGATAGACATTTTTAAAGTAATATATTTTCGATATTTTTTTAAGCAAATCGAAATTTGCAAGCCAAACTTAGCAAATGAGATGCGTTTGTGCTATTACAAAGTTTTAAAAATATTCAGTCTTTGGTGCAACAGTATACAGTACTTCTGATATTGTATAACTACGTGAAATTTTTTGTGTGTCCCTATACATATTATCAGCTTTAATTTCAGACTTAAAGTAATTAACTGCAGTCTATTTCAAATAATTACTTTTGGTTAATAAGCATTATTTATCGCTTTAAAAAAATTTAATGAAAACCAATATAAAAAAAAAAAAACCCTTCGATTTCAAAACATAGACATTCCATTTACTTATGTTTCAAATTCTAAATTAATTAATCAAACCGACCTGCAAAAAAGTGAACAAAACAACTCTAGGCACTTAGGTGCTAACAGATAAACATCGGGAAAATATTCTTCATTTTCTAGTTAAGGCAGATTCTTCTTTTCAAACTTCGGGAACTTCCGAATGAATTTCTAGCAAAAAAAAAAAAGGAGGATCAAGTAAATCAATTCGGAAATTACTTCCAAATCTTAGAGGAATAGATTTTAGAATAATCAAATTTAAGAAACTTATTTGGATAATAAAACTGTATAAAATAAAGTTTCCTTATTACTATATCTTCGGTTATTAGAGACTAACAAAGTTCTGAATTATTTTACTTAAAAAAAGACAATAATAATGATTTTGTCTAATGTTTAAGCATAATTAAAAGTCTGGGAATTTTTAAAGATTTTTTTTATTTTTTTTATTTTTTTTATTTTTTTTATTTTTTTTTACATTTAAATTGAGAAGAATTACTTAATTGAATTAAGTTTTTGGTTTTAGAATTTGATAGATATTTTTAAAGCAATATATTTTCGATATTTTTTTAAGAAGGTTGGAAATTTCACGTCCAACTTAGCAAATGAGGGGCGTTTGTACTTCAACGAAGTTTTAAAAATATTCAGATCTCGGTGTAAGAGTATACAGTACTTCTGATATTGTAAAAGCATCTGAAATCTTTTTTTGTGCCCCCATAAATACTATGTGTTTTCTATTATACAGGAATATTTAGTAAGCTTCAGCAACGCATATAAATTTCATAAAATGTAAAATAGTTTCATACAATTAAAACGTGCCCCAAATAACGTTTCTTTCTATACCATTATGTAATAAAATACTTTTGTGTGGCTCTGTATATTAATGAAAATTATTCTTTGCAACATAGATTGTACAGAATGTACATACTTTATAGATGCATATCATTTTCATTTTATTCGAAAGAGTGTGACATCTGTGAAATGTACTTGAAACTATTTTTTCTATTGACCGCAATGTAACGGAATACTTTTAATTGTCCCTGTAATTTAACTTTGCATCCGATTTTTATAAAATTTGACATAATTCGTCAAAATTATGCAAGAATTATCAATTTGAAATTCCAAACTACTCCGTTGGGTGGTATTTGCTTTGTTATACGCCGACACACGGGCAGACGGATTGAACGACATCTACAGGGGCTACATATCTATACTAATAAAATCCGTGCGCCTCTGTCTGCTTGAAGCCGATTAAACTTCGCAACGCGGGCGAGTTGGAAGCCGCGAGAGGTGTCTTTCGATTGGAAATATTCCGGGGAAGTCATTTCGGGCATTTTCGAGACTGTGGGACCAAAATTAAAAAAGTTATGAATTAAAAACCCCTTGGGAATCGGAACGAAAAAAATCTCAAATCCGAAACGGCGCTCAAACGGAGCTCCGAGGCAGAACACTGCGCTGCCTTGCGATGAAGAACCTAACTTTTCCCCTTTGGCTAAAAGAAGAAACAGCCGAAAACCGCTTTTTCTACCGGCGCTAATTGCGTTTTTTTGCGCGTTTTTTCTTAAACCATCATGCAGACATTTTTTAAAGTAGAAAAAAACTGATTATATATTCAGAATCTGCGTAAAAATCTGCTTCTGATGAACTAAAAAAATACGGAAAAATGTCTTAAGGGCGCGTAGTGCCCACCGTGCAAAACCAAATATTTTTAACGGGACTATGGGCGCGAAGCGACCATAGTTCCGATCCACAATCTTTTTTTTTTTCAAGTGCACGTGGCCCACAGTGCGAAATCACATATTTTTAACGGGACCATGGCTCTTTAATTTACTTTTTTTTGTGCTTGAGGATTCGAACACCAAGACTTGCTTATTTAATGAATTTTTTTGCTTATTATATACTGCTTAATACCGAGGTTCGATTGGAAAAAGTGGCCCAGCTAGCGGGCGTAGCTCGCTAGTCTATACTAATAAAATCCGTGCACCTCTGTCTGCTTGAAGCCGATTAAACTTCGCAACGCGGGCGAGTTGGAAGTCGCGAGAGGTGTCTTTCGATTGGAAAAATTCCGGGGAAGTCATTTCGGGCATTTTCGAGACCGTGGGACCAAAATTAAAAAAGTTATGAATTAAAAATCCCTTGGGAATCGGAACGAAAAATGTCTCAAATCCCAAACGGCGCTCAAACGGAGCTCTGAGGCAGAACACTGCGCCACCTTGCGGCGAAGAACCTGAACTTTTCCCCTTTGGCTAAAAGAAGAAGCAGTCGAAAACCTCTTTTTCTCCCTTTTTTGCGCGTTTTTTCTTAAACCATCATGCAGACAGTTTTTAAAGTAGAAAAAAACTGATTACATATTCAGAATCTGCGTAAAAATCTGCTTCTGATGAACTAAAAAATACGAAAAAATGTCTTATGGGCGATAAGTGCCCACCGTGCAAAACCAAATATTTTCAACGGGACTATGGGCGCGAAGCGACCATAGCTCCGATCCACAATATTTTTTTTTTAAGTGCACGTGGCCCACCATGCGAAATCACATATTTTTAACGGGACCATGGCTCTTTAATTTACTTTTTTTTTGTGCTTGAGGATTCGAACACCAAGACTTTCTTATTAAATGAATTTTTTTGCTTATTATATACTGCTTAATACCGAGGTTCGTTTGGAAAAAGTGGCCCAGCTAGCGGGCGTAGCTCGCTAGTTTATATAATAACGAACGAACCTAGGAAAGAGAAAAAAACATGTATGTTGCTTTTATTAATATATTTGAAATATAGTAGACACTCGAATAACAGATTCTGCATTGTATGCATGTGTATTTTCTACTAAAAATTTTATTAGTTTGAGTTGATTTTTATTTAATGAACTTTTTCCATGACAAAGTGTATACGCCTAATAATAAGACTTCGGTATATGGAAGTATCATTGTTACTTATTTATTCGTAAGTACAAACAGCTTTAATGTCAGACCTAAAGTAATTAACTGCTAGCCATTTTCAAATACAGTCGACTCTCGTTAATTCGAAATCGGATAATTCGAATCTTCGCTTAATTTGAACTAAACATGAAGTCCCGAAATTTTTAATGGCAGAATAACATTAAAAACTTTCACTAATTCGAGCTCATTTTCTCTTGACTTCGTTTATTTCGAACTAACGAGAATTCCGATTTTTCATTTTTCTTTTCTTTCTACGGATTTCAGATAATTTGAATAATTTTTTTTCTTTGATTTTTGTGAAAATTATTCCGAACGAGTATACATATAGTCCAATGCATTTGGTATCCACTTTCTTAATGCCCCGTCTGTCCGTCAATGACATCATGACCGTCATGTGATGACATGACCGTCATGTCTATCAAAATTTTCTTCCATTGTGCTTGTTTCTAATCATTTAATTAGTTTATGTATTTATACATTCTAATTTATTATTAAGTCATATTCTATTGATAACAGACGAAATATATTTAAAAAACACTATAACATTAATCTCTTTGTAATAGTAGCATATTAAGCATGTTTTTATTTTATATTTTCCATAATTCGAACTTCGGATAATTCGAACATTTATTGTGGTTTCAACGAGTTCGAATTAACGAGAGTCGACTGTACCTACTTTTGGTAACTATGCAATATTTATCTAACTAAAAAGGTTTTAATGAAAACAAAGATAAAAAAAATACTCTCCGATTTCAAAACATGGACATTACATTTAATTACACTTTAAATTCTAAACTAATTAATCAAAATGATCATAAAAAAATTTACAAAACAACTCTAGGCATTTAGGTGCTAACTGATAAACACACTGTTAAAAATAAATCTGTGAATTCCAGGTGAAACTACCGGCAGCAATGTAGCCGAACTTTTACCGTTCCGTTAGTAGTTTTTCCGTTGTGGGAAATACAAGAAGGGAAAACTCCGGTATAAGAATCAGTAACTTTCCGTTACAAAGTTTGATTTATAATAGTAATAATTTAATATAATTTTTAAAAATGATTTACCAATTAATCTTCAAAGAATTCGAAATCACCGAGGGATTTTAAGCTGCTATGTTATTTTACTTAATTGTTATTTTGGATAATTTAGTTCACGCCGCCCTCAGGACCGAACTCGGGACCCTCAGATTGCGGAACAAATTCTTAAGAACTGAGCCAAAGTTGCTGATGCTAAACGGTACAAAGTATGTCTTTTATGAGTTAGCGGGAAAATCTGTTGTGCTTTTTAAAGATTTCCTTTCAAATATATTCCTTAGAATGTTTGTAAACGAATTATTTTAGACTGATGCATAATACTTATTATTTTTTAAAATCATTTTTAATTTTTTTAAATAGTTTAAATTAAAAAAAAAATCACTGTTTGAAACCACTGTTTTTTTTAATAAAATTTTTTTATTAACAATTTTTTTACAATATATATATATATATATATATATATATATATATATATATATAAACTTTTTTTTAAAATTGTCATACACTATTTATTTATTTATTTATTTAATTAAAAGATTTTTAATAAGAAAAAAGAGAAAAATAAACAGAAAAATGTAATTTAAAAGGAATTTTTATGTCTCATTATTCCATGGCGCCAATGGGACTCGAACCCACAATCTGCGCTAGCAAGCGATTAGCGGTGTGGTGCCTTGACCACTCGGTCATGGAGCTCCCCACACAACGGAGTGTCTCCGTTTTTTGTTTTTATTTCCATCCGTTTCGTTTTTTTCAGGAAATATGATGGAACTTTGTGATTTGTAACGGAAAATACCCTTTAGTTGTTAAAAGGGAGCTTTTCTGCGAAATTCAGGAAAAAAATGTTCGTGAATTTCAGAATTTTTTTAACAGTGCACGGGAAAATATTCTTTATTTTCTAGTTAAGGGAATTTTTTTCAAACTTCGGGAACTTCCGAATAAATTTCTAGCAAAAGGAAAAAAAAAAAAAAAAAAAAAAAAAAAAAAAAAAAAAAAGAAGAACAAGTAAATCGATTCGGAAATTACTTCCAAATCTCGGAGGAATAGATTTAGGAATAATCAAATTTAAGAAACTTATTTTGATAATAAAGGAGCATAAAATAATGTTTCCTTATTACCATAACTTCGGTCATTAGGGACTAACAAAATTCTGAATTCTTTTACTTAAAAAAAAGAAGAAAATAATATCGATTTTGTCTAGTGTTTAAGCATAATTAAAAGTCTGGGAATTTCTAATTTTTTTTACATTTGAATTGAGAAGAATTACTTAATTGAATTAAGTTTTTGGTTTTAGAATTCAATCGATATTTTTAAAGCAAGATATTTTCGATATTTTTTTTAAACATGTCCGAAGCTACACGTCCTAAACATAGCAAACGGAGCTTAAGAAATATTCAAATGTCAGTTTAACAGTATACATTACTTCCGATATTATATAAGTACTCGAAATCTTTTGTGTATTACTGTAAATGATACCTTCTTTCAATTATACAGGTTGTAATCTTTAGTAAACCTCAGCAACGCATATAAATATCATAATATGTGAAATAGTTTGATATTATTAAAATGTGCCTCAAACAATGTTTCTTCCTATACCATTATGTAATGGAATACTTTTGTGTGACTCTGTAAATTTATAAAAATTATTCTTTGCAGCATAGATTGTACATAATGCACATACTTTATAGGTGCATATCAATTTTATTACATTCGAAAGAGTGTGACATCATTAAAATGCACTAGAGACTATTTTTTCCTATTGGCCGCAATGCAACGGAATAATTTTGATTGTCCCTGTAATTGAACTATACATCCTATTTTTATAATATTTGAAATGGCTCGACAAAATTGTGCAGCAATTATATATTTTAATTTTCAAAAGATTCCGTTGTGTGGTTTTTGCTCTGTAATACGCAGACTGACGGACGGACAGAACGACAACTACAGGGGCTATGTACTTATATAATTAAGAATGCACTTATAAATGAGACAGAATATACATTTTGCTTTTATTAATAAATTTGAAATATAATAGACATTCTGATTAACAGATTTTGCATTGTATGCATGTGTATTTTATGATACAAATTTTATGAATTTGAATTGATATCTATTTAACTAATTTTCTTCATAATGAACTATATAAGTGTAATGACAAGACTTCGGTAAATGGAAATTTCACTGTACTTGCTTATTCGTACATGCAAACAACTTTAATATCAGACTTAAAGTAATTAACTGCTCGCCATTTTCAAATAATTACTTTTAGGTAACTATGCATTATTTTTGTTTCTATGCATTATTTACTGAACTAAAGAGGTTTAATGAAAAACAAAGATAAAAACCCACTATTATTTCAAAACATGGACAATCCATTTAATTACAGTTTAAATTCTAAACTAATTAATCAAACGACCAATAAAAAAGTTTTAAAAACAACTCTAGTCACTTAGGTGCTAACAGATAAACATTGGAAAAATATTCTTTATTTTCTAGTTAAGGGAGTTTTTTTTTTTCAAACTTCGGGAACTTCCGAATTAATTTCTAGCAAAAAAGGGAGGAGCAAGTAATCAATTCGGAAATTATTTCCAAATCTCGAAGGAATAGATTTTGGAATAATTAAATTTAAGAAACTTATTTGGATAATAAAGCAGCATAAAATAAAGTTCCCTTATTACCACAACTTCGGTTATTAGACAATAACAAAGTTTTGAATTCTTTTACTTTAACAATAAATAAATAAATAAATAAATAAATAAATAATAATGATTTTGTCTAATGTTTAAGCTGGGATTTTTTAAAGCTATATATATACACTATAAAAAAATTGTCCCTTTTGCTGCATCGTCACTCCCCCGGTTTTATAGAATATCTCTCTTCTGACCCATGAGAATGATCCATAATAGGCGGATAATAAATAGGAAATAGGAAATAGGCGGAAGTTTTCTATAAAAGCAGTGGAGTAACGATGCAGCAAAAGGGTCAAAATTTTTACAGTGTATTTGAATTGACATTTGAATTGACATTTGAATTCAGAAGAATTACTTAATTGGATTAAGTTTTTGGTTTTAGAATATGATAGATATTTTTAAAGCATTATAATTTTCATAGTTTAAAACAAGTCGGAAATTGCTCGTCAAACTTACCAAATGAGATGCGTTTGTTCTATTACGAAGTTTTTAAAATATTCAGATCTCTGTGTAACAGTATACAGTACTTCTGATATTGTAAAAATATCCGAAACCGTTGGTGTGTCCCTGTAAATAATATGTGCTTTCTATTATAATGGAAATAATATTTAGTAAAACTCAGCAACGCATAAAAATTTCATAAAAAATGAAATAGTTTAACATAATTAAAACGTGCATCAAATAATGTTTCTTCCTGTACCATTATGCAATGGGATACTTTTGTCTGGCTCTGTATATTAATAAAAATTATTCATTGCCCCATAGATTGTACAGAATTTACATATTTTATAAATGCATGTCAATTTTATTATATTCGAAAGAAAGTGACATCATTAAAATGCACTTGAAACTATTTTTTTCCATTGGCCGCAATGTAACACGGAATACTTTTGATTGTCCCTGTAATTGAACTATGCATTCGACTTTTATAAAATTTGAAATGACTTGACAAAATTATGCAGCGATAATCAATTTTAAATAGATTTTGGAATAATCAAATTTAGGAAATTTATTTGGATTAAAAAGCAGCATAAAATAAAGTTTCCTTATTGCCATAACTTCGGTTATTAGAGACTAACAAAGTTCTGAATTCTTTTACTTTAAAAAAGAAGAAGAAAATAATAACGACTTTGTCTAATATAATATAAACATCACTTTAAAATATCAATTTAATTTAAATGCTTTAAGTGATAAATTAAAATAACATAAAAAGATTATAGCTTGACATGTTTCATTGCTCTTACGGCAACATTTTCAAAAGCAAATAAATGATAAAAAGAAATTTCTCGAAATAACCAGAAAAACACAAATCACGTGAACATGAGCATATAAAAATAAAACTGGAAATAAAAATGAATAAAAATAATTGTGAGCGTGAAATATTAAAAATTATTGTCTTAAAAACCTTTGAAGCATTTCTTTCCATATTTTAAGTAGCTCCATGGAGGCAAACTCATTGCAAACATTGTCTTTACGTATGAAGATTTCTATTGATTCTCTTATGACTGATGGAAAATATGATCTAGAAGGGTATATTATTCTGCTGTTTTTAAAATCTATTTCTAATGATTCTTTTCTATATAATCTTGAGAGAGCTGTAGTTTTCCTATTGCATTTGATGTCTGTTATATGTTCTTTAATTCTAGTTTTGAGTTTTCTAGTTGTTTTACCAATGTAATATTGTTTTGTTCCATCTTGTTTTGTGAATGGTATTTCATATACGCCAGATATTTGATGTGGTTCTATTGGGTCAATTTTCCTACATATTGAGTCAAATTAAAAATATGTAGGTAATTAATCTGCTAAATTAAAAAACTCAATATGTAGGAAAATTGACCCAATAGAACCACATCAAATATCTGGCGTATATGAAATACCATTCACAAAACAAGATGGAACAAAAACAATATTACATTGGTGAAACAACTAGAAAACACAAAACTAGAATTAAAGAACATATAGCAGACATCAAATACAATAGGAAAACTACAGCTCTCTCAAGATTATATAGAAAAGATCCATTACAAATAGATTTTAAAAACAGCAGAACAATATACCCTTCTAGATCATATTTTCCATCAATCATAAGAGAATCAATAGAAATCTTCATACGTAAAGACAATGTTTGCAATGAGTTTGCCTCCATGGAGCTACCTAAAATATGGAAAGAAATGCTTCAAAGGTTTTTAAGACAATAATTTTTAATATTTCACGCTCACAATTATTTTTATTCATTTTTATTTCCAGTTTTATTTTTATATGCTCATGTTCACGTGATTTGTGTTTTTCTGGTTATTTCGAGAAATTTCTTTTTACCATTTTTTTGCTTTTGAAAATGTTGCCGTAAGAGCAATGAAACATGTCAAGCTATAATCTTTTTATGTTATTTTAATTTATCACTTAAAGCATTTAAATTAAATTGACTTTGTCTAATGTTTAATCATAAGTCTGAGAATTGTTTAAAGATATTTATTTTGAAATCTGAATTGACAAGAATTACTTAATTGAATTAAGTTTTTGGTTTTTAGAATTCAATAGTTTTTTTAGATTAATACATTTTCGATAATTTTTAAGTAAGACGCAAATTGCACGTAAAACGTAGCAAATGTGGTGCTCTTGTTCTCTAACGAAGTTTTTAAAATATTCAGATTTCGGTGTAATAGTATACACTACTTCTGATATTGTAAAAGTATCTGAAATCTTTTTTGTGTCCCTGTAAATACAATGTGCTTTGTATTATACAGCAAGTATTTAGTAAACCTCAGCAACGCTTGTAAATTTCATAAAATGTGAAATAATTTAATATAATTAAAACATGCCCCAAATTATGTTTCCCTTTAAACCATTATGTAATGGAATACTTTTGTGTGACTCTGTAAATTAATGAAATTTTTTCTTGTACGATAAATTGTACAAAATGTACATACTTTTTAGATGCATATATATTTTCTATATTCGACAGAGTGCGATATCATTAAAATTCACTTGAAACAATTTTTTCACCGCAAAGTAACGTAATACTTTTGATTGTCCCTGTAGTTGAAATATGCATCCGATTTTCATTAAATTAATAATGGCTCGACAAAATAATGCAGAAATTATTTGTTTCAAATTTTAAACGATTCCGTTGGGTAGTTTTTACTTTGTTATACACGGATAGACGGACAGATGGACGGACGGACTAAACGACGACTATAGGTGCTACGTATTTGTATAATTACGGGCGTACATAAAATGGAAATAACATATATATTGCTTTTATTAATACTAGTACATCGAACCCAGGGTTCCTGGGTCACAGAGTAAAGCTGATTTGTTTTATTTAAAATTAAAAAGTCTAATGAAATTTTCCTACGTAATATGCTTTTTAAACTGTAATCATATAAAGATTTGAAAATTATCGGTACTTTTGTATTAGACGCAAGATAGAAGTTATTAGCCAAAGACTTCGCCAAAGAATAAAGTTACATTCTTTCAGTTTTTAAAACCAACTAAGAAAACACACAGATTTTCTTCAAAATACATTTTTGTAAGGGTTAATTGATGTATCTTTTGTAAAGTAAGTTTACAACGAACTAAAAGTCATTTAATTTGTGAGGGAGTGTCCGTTGTGATAAAGGCACTCTAGCATTTTAGTGAGATCGTGACGTCAATGTTTTAACATGTGTAGCGTGAAAGTGACATCTATCCTTTATTCAACTTTAACTTTCCAGAGCGTGTGTGTCACCCTCGGTTCTACAGTTAAATCGCAGTTAGGAGTAATATGCAAATTCATAGCGCCTTCTTCAGTTTGCAACGCATAAAAGCTTTGAGTTGGAGTGTGTGTGGAAGTAGTGGCGAATGCCAGCTAGTGATGGAGAGAAGGTGGCGAAAGCCAGCTAGTAGTGGTGGAGCGGCAGTAGCCCGCAGAGAAAGATAGCTAGTAGTGAAGAGATTAGCCTCCAGTGAATTAAATGGTGTTTTAGAGTGAGCTAGCCAGCAGCGTGCGCCGAGTTAATTTATCACGAGCGGAAGTATCCAAGAAGAGTGCCGGTTGTAAGAAATAGTTTAATACGTTGAGTATTTTAAGCAATAAAGAGTGTTTGCAGCCACGGGCTGTCTTATGAAGATTTAATCTAGCGTTTAGCTGAAGTCTGAACGAGAAGCTGGTTCGAAGTGCCCCGACTGAGTCTAGATCGAGGTTGTGAGTATAGTTTCGACTTAATCTCTTGGTATGGTGATTAGTTATTGAATTTCTGGAACTGAAGCTACACGTTCCCCAAGTCCTAGTGGTTTAAAAAAACTGTGGCTTTTATCTTATATCTAGAATTATGTCTTCATTTCATGAACATAACCTCCCACACTTTTCAAATGACACCCAGTATGTGTACCCTCCCGTTACAAATTGATAGATAAAAACGAAATAAAACCAACAACATTCACCGGGTTTTATAACCGACAAAATTTTGTCATAACAGGTTTTTTAGCCTCCAATGCTACTTCTTTCAGACAAGCTAGAAAGTGTCGTGTCAAAAATTGTGGCCCACTTTTACTTACTTATCATACGTAGTATAGGGTAAGTTTTGCAATCGTTTTGAAAATCGAAAAAAAATGACTTATTTACACGTTTCAGATGCTGGAGATTCCGAAAAACATATTTTTAGAAAAAAAAAATAATTGCCGTCCGTCTGTCTGTCTGTCTGTAAACGCTCTATCTCACAAATGGAGATAGACACTTAAAATTTTGTATGTACTTAGTAAGTAAGAATAGGACGAAGCCTATTTAATATCAGTAACCTCGATTATCCGGAAATATTTTCTTCGGACTCTCGAAAAATTCGTTCTGATGAAATGTATATAAAATTTTCGATTTTTTTTTATTTTAAGGAAAGGACGTAAAAGGCAATAAAATAACATAATTTTTGCATTAAGAACGAAGTCCGTCGGATTAATAGTTGCCGAGATATTTGTAATCCTGTTTTCCACATTCTTCTATTTTTCATGACCCTGTATTTTCTTCAAATTTCAATTCAAAGATATGTCTTAATTGGAAATGAGACGCTTAATCTGACGCAGTAAACTGTTAGTTAATATGATTATAGTTTTTGGAGTTATAAGGATGTTTCTTTTACGCAATCCGGTACTACTTGTGTAGTTTGTTATTTTACATAATTTGTCGAAACTGGTTCATCAGCAATTCATTAATGGAGCATTACTATGTATATTAAGAATATTTAAATATACGTTTAAATTTTGTTTTGGAATTGCAATGCATTTTATAAATAATTTTCACATATTATATAATGCATATCCATGATGGGTAAGTATTACTGTGGCCCCCAACGACTTGTTTCGTAATCTGGCCGTTAAAATGAGACATTCATACAATTTTATTGTTAAAATGCATTTCCTTTTTCTCAGAGTCTATAAAAAAGCGTTTAAACTAAAAACAAAATCCGTTTTTGATGAATCTAGTCAATGAAGAAGTAGCACGTCAAATTGTATCTCTTTATTATTCCGCAATTCCAATGTCTCAGAGAGAAATTGCTAATCAATTGGGTTTTTTACGCCGTTCTGTTTGCTATTATATTGATAAACACAAGAAAAATGAAGTTAGTTCTTTGCATTCTAAGCGGGGTCGCCCTTCTAAAAGACCTCTGTCGAATTTTTTTATATATTTTTTTTAATCGGAGGCGAAACTGAATTCTGCAATGGCAGAATCTACATTCAACTTGTAATTGCTATTTTTTTCAGTTGCTATGAAAAAATGGCAACTAAAATATAAAGTGATCTGTTATTTTCCATGGAGAAAAGAGATAAATGGAGATGCAGTATGCGATTAAAACGATTTGAATGGTCGTTATTCTTCCAATTTAAGTCTCTTATTCGGCCCAAACAAAACAATCACGCGGATCAGAGATCGAATTCTTTAACGTCATTTTTTCTCTAAATGAAAAAGATCTTATTATATTTTAGCATTCTAAAATAGCATTTCAGTGTATTATGAATTAAAACAGTATCGCTAAAAGTTTTCCTTTTTTGTGAAAGCACGCGGTTGTGTTTGATGCAATGCAGCGAGTTTCAAGGATACATTTTTGGTGTCTCCTCCAGCCACCAAACTGCATCTCTATTCTTTTTTTTTTTTTTTACTTTATGGCTAGTTTTCTTTTATTTCCCACATAAATGCCATACTCAAGTTGCCACCATTAGAGAAATTGAACTAAAAACTACAAAAAAATTAATAACTCAAAAACAAATTGAGATACAGTTTTCTAACAAACTGCGTTTAAAAGTGCATTTTTTTCTCTATACGATAGTATACAGGTTGAAAACGTACTATGTCTAGAAGTTTAAAAATTTGCAATAGTGAAAATTGCAAAGCCGAAATTTCATCAGAAAGTGTTGCCATTCAAAACATGACGTATGCGGTACGCACAGATACGTTTGGTCTTTATTATATAGATAGATAATTGAAATATAGTAGACATTAATAGATTTTGCATTTTAAGTATGCGTATTTTATTATACAAATTTTATGAATTTGAGTTGATTTTTATTTAACGAGCTTTCTTCATAACAAATTGTATAAGTGTAACAATAAGACTTCGGTATATGGAAGTTTTACTGTTACTTGTTTATTCGTACGTTCAAATAGCCTTAATATCAAACTCAAAGTAATTAACTGCTTGCCATTTTCAAATAATTACTTTTGGTAACTATGCATTATTTATCGAACTAAAAAGGTTTCAATGAAAACGAAGATAAAAAAATACCCTTCGATTTCAAAACATGGACATTCCATTTAATTACACTTTAAAATCTAAACTAATTAATCAGAATGATCCCTAAAAAAAGTGCACAAAATAACTCTAGGCACTTAGGTGCTAACAGATAAACATCGGGAAAATATTCTTTATTCTCCAGTTAAGTGAGTTTTTTTTTAAACTTCGGCAATATTAAAATTAATTTCTAGCAAAAAAAAAAAAAAAAAAAAAACGAGGAGCAAGTTAATCAATTTGGAAATTACTTCCTAATCTCTGAGGAATAAATTTTGGAATAATCAAATTTAAGAAACTTATTTTGATATTAAATCAGCGTAAAATAAAGTTTCCTTATTACTATAACTTCGGTTATTAGAGACTAACAAAGTTCTCATTTTTTTTAACTTAAAAAAAAAGAAGAAAATAATAACGATTTTGTCTAATGTTTAAGTATAATTAAAAGTCTTTAAATTTTTAAAGATATTTTTTTTGACATTTGAACTGCGAAGAATTACTTAATTGAACCAAATTTTTGGTTTTAGAATTATATAAATATATTTAAAGCAATATGTTTTCGATATTTTTTTTAACAAATCAGAAACTACACGCCAAACATGGAAACGTGATGCGTTTGTACTATAACGAAGCTTATAAAATATTCAAATTTCGGTGTAACAGTATACAGTACTTCTGATATTGTAAAAGTATCAGAATTCTTTTGTGTGTCCCTGTTTATACTATGTGCTTTTTATTATAAAAGAAGTAATATTTAGTAAACCCCTGCAACGCATCATAAAATGTGAAATAGTTTAATATAATTAAAATGTGCCACAACTAATGTTTCTTCTTATACCATTATGTAATGGAATACTTTTGTGTGGATCTGTATAACAATAAAAATTATTCTTTGCAGCATAGATTATTCATAATGCACATACTTTATAGATGCATATCAATTTTATTACATTCGAAAGAGTGTGACATCATTAAAATGCATTTGAAACTTTTTTTTCCCATTCGCAGGAATGAAACGGAATATTGTTGATTGTCCATGTAATTGAACCATGCATCCGATTTTCATAAAATTTGAAATGAATCGACAAAATTATGCAGCATTTATCTATTTTAAATTTCAAACGATTTCATCGGGTAATTTTTGCTCTGTTATATGTGGACAAATGGACGGACTAAACGACGACAATAGGTGCTACGTATTTGTATAATTACGAGCATACCTAAAAATTAAAAGAACATATATATTGCTATTATTAACATATTTGAAATATAATAGACACTCGATAAACAGATTTTGTATGCGTATTTTATTATATGAATTTTATGAATTTGAGTTCTTTTTTTTTAATGCACTTTCTTCATAACAAAGTGTATAAGTGTAATAAAAGACTGTTTCACTGTTTCACTGTTATTCGTTTATTCGTACATGCAAACAGCTTTTATATCAGACTTAAAGTAATTAACTACTTGCCATTTTCAAATAATTACTTTTGGCAACTATGCATTATTCATTGAACTAAAAAGGCCTTAATGAAAACAATGATACAAAGTACAAAAAAATACCTTTCGATTTCAAAACATGGACATTCCATTTAATTACGCTTTGAATTCTAAACTAATTAATCAAAACGATCCCAAAAAAGTGTACAAAACAACTCTAGGCACTTAGGTGTTAACAGATAAACATCGAAAAAATATTCTTTACTTTCTAGTTAAGGGTTTTTTCAAACTTCGGGAACTTCCAAATTAATTTCAAGCAAAGAAAAGGGAGGAGCAAAAAAATCAGGAAAAAATCAGACTTATTTTACTTAAAAAAAAGAAAATAATAACGATTTTGTCAAATGTTTAAGCATAATTAAAATCTGCAAATTTTTAAAGATATTTATTTTCACATTTGAAATGAGAAGAATTCCATTATTGAATTAAATTTTTGGTCTTAGAATTCGATAGATATTTTTAAAACAATACATTTCAAATACCTTTTTTTAACATGAGAAAGAACACATTGATTGTTTTATTAATAAATTTAAAATATAGTAGGCTCTGCATTAAATGAGATAAGCTTCATCAGGTTGCGGATTAACATGGATAATAAAAATATTACTGTTTTGAATGCAATTTATTATGTTGTTACTGCAGGGAATTTATTAAAATGTTTCACGATTAAGAAATCTGGGGGGAAATTTTATCGGATAAGGAAAACGTAATTCCTATAAAAGACGACGATAGTGTTAATATGCTGATTAAAACCTTAGAAGGTTTGCGAAATAGTCCAAGAACCGACAGCACAAAACCCTAAATCATCGAGCACAAGAAAAAATCCTTTATATTATACAAGACTAGTCATACGGGAATCTAATGATCCATGTCTGCCAGAAGTGAAGTGGTGCATAAGACAAAAATTAATAGCACTAGTGATTGACTCATAGACTTAGCATTATGTTTTCCTGCACCCAGTTTTCCGCGTTTTCATACTTTTGATTGTACGGCAAACACTATAATAGACCTACGAGTGAGCCACTAGTGGTATCAATTTTTGGCTTATGCACCACTTCACTTCCGGCAGATATGGATCATTAGATTCTCCTATGACTACTCCTCCATAATATAAAGGATTTTTTCTTGTGCTCGATAACTTAGGGTTTTGTGCGGTCGGCTCTTGGACTAAAAGTTACACTCTTTTGAAAATGTGCACGAACAAGCAGTGTAGCAATATGTGTTTACGAAGAAACGAAATTGGAATGTTACAAAGTTTTAAACGACGATAATATACTGTTGCGAGTCGCTTTTGGTTTAGAAGACAGAAGAAATTTTGAGAAGCGTCATGAAAGGTGAGGAAGAAAATCTCTTAACTTATCAAAATTTAAGTCACGGTAATGCATTAATGAACATTGAGACATTATTTAACTACTTGGAATTAGATTAAAACAAACATGTGGACAAAAATGATGCTGAGAAATTTTGGGTAGTAAAATTCATCGAAAAGTAAATGAAAAGCGAAAACAGACTTCTAATGATTTCACCCTTCACAAAAAAGTGAGTTAACCTTTTACAGGCCAAATTTTGATCCAGTCAAATTTTAGATTATTTTTTTGCACACTATGCCTTCTAATGCTTTAGTTAAGGGATATTAGTCATTAATATATTGGAAAATGTTTTCTTTAGTCTTAGCAAAAAAATCTTGACACTTGCGATTTTAGACGTTTTGTTAAATATCTAGAAATATACATAAGCAGCGCCGTTCGAAAAGAGAGCGAAGGGTGAGGTCGCCCCGGGCACGGAAATTTAGGGGGCGCCAAATTTAAACTACCAACGTCATTTTTGGGCTGTCACCAGAAAAAGTTGGGGGAAGGGGGTGCTAAATTGAAACTCTGTCCCAGGCGTAGTTTTTCCTTCGCACGCCCCTGTACACAAGGAATTATTCTTAAACTACAGGTATGTAAACAAAATAGTCATATCATACATTTTCGCGAAGAGTTTTCCCCGAAATCTAACAGAGGACCGTCAACAAATTGAAAAAGAACGAAGACCTTTTGGATAATACTGTCAAAAGTAATGAAGCAAAAGAGTTCTAATCGCAGATTATGATTAAGTGGCTTATTGTAACAATTTGTGTTAATTTTTATGAATATAGCATGTAAACTCGTAGATAAATTAAAGTTTTTATAAAAACAGTCCCAAAATTTTCCAAGTTTTTTGCTTATAATTTGCAGAGTTCTTCATAAAACACAATATTCTTTTCAGAAAATATAACAATCAACATTTTACATAGTACCTTGTGATCAGAATTAAAAAATAATAAAAATTGTATGACAAATGAGCAGGTTTGCTAAATAATTTTTTATTGCGCATGCGTCAACGGTATTAAAATTTCATTTGCATCTTATGTTAGTTAAATGTATAGAGCAACTTTTGAAAAAGTCTCAAAAATATAGCTTGAAAATTCTGAAAATTATCGTCGATAGAAAAAAATATAAATCCGTTATTCCCAAAATAAAGCAAAAAGATAAGGATCTGTATCCAAATACAGTTTCTTATCTTTTATACAATATTGTACGTGCTTTACACAATATTGTACGTGCAATATTGTGTAGGCACTAATCAAGGGAATATGGGTATAGCCCCTCATCTTTTAGTCTCTGGGTGAACTTTAATCTTTTTCAATTCAGTGAAGAAAATAACGTGTATGGACTTGGAATGTAGTATGTACTTTCTTGGATGGTATTTTCTCATGACATTTTTTTTTTATAAAGACATGTAATTTTTCTTGGAATAGACATTATGGCAAGCTAAACGACTTTTTCAATATGCCCAAGTCCAAGTCACAATAAAAAGAATATTGCCCAGTTAAACTGATGGCATTGAGCTCACAGGCTACGCACACTAAATGCACATGACAGCCTTATATTTTCAAGGGTTAATTCAGTTCGGGAAAAAATTAAGAAAAGGAAATAGCTCTCCCCTTTCCTCTTTTTTATACTCAATCATTGAACTTCCAAAACTATCAAAGGCATGCTTTATCATAAAAAATCTATATCCAAAATTCAGAGCAAATCGGATAATTTTTAATAAAAACCCATTTATGTAATTTCTTCCAAAACTATCAAAGGCATGCTTTATCATAAAAAATCTATATCCAAAATTCAGAGCAAATCGGATAATTCTTAATAAAAACCCATTTATGTAATTTAAGAAACGTTTTCCCCCGTGCCCTCCTTTATAGTTAATCATTAAACCTCCAAATTCTTAATAAAAACCCATTTAGCATTTATATAATTTAAAAGGAGTTATCCTCCTCTTTTATACTTAACCATTAAACTTCCAAAACTATTCGATGTACTTCAAATACTTTGAACGAAATCTGACAATTCTGCTTGAAAAACCCATTTATATAAATTAAGGGGAGGTGCATTAGAACCCCCGTTCCCCCTGTTTATACTTATTCAATGAACACCTAATAACAGTCACGGAATCGCCTCATCAGAGTGATCCTATATCAAAATTTTGAACGAAAACTTAATTCTGCATGAAAAACCCATTTATATCAATTAAGGGGAGGGGCAGGAGCCACCCGTTCCTCATCAAATATCATCCGATATCAAATGAACTCCAAAAACTAATCAGGGAAGCGCCTTGTCAGGATATACTTATATACAAAATTTCAAGTGGATCGGATATTTTTATCATGAGTTATCGCGTTACGCACGAACGAACATACATACAGAACGGGCGGGCACATAAGCTCTCAGGCTATGATAGCCTGTGAGCTAAAAAATGGTAAGTATAGAAATGGATTTAAAAAACAAGTCGTACTTCATGGAATTTACTCTGGAGGATTAAATACTATCTGGACAAACTAAATTCATATTTTTATTCTCTTCAAAGCATTGTTGCTAAGCATAATTACTTTTTAAATGCAGTTATCAATGCCTGAGGTAAAGTTACAAGTACAGCTAGTGGTTTTAAGTGATCCACGTTTTGCTGTATTTTTATCCCACAAATACATTTCAGAGGATTCTGTTTTAATATTATGAATGTGAATGCAAATGTCATCAGTTTCCGTTTGTAAAACTAAACATCCACAAGTCAACTCGAAGTTGTGAAGTTTTTTCTATAAGTCAAATGCGATAGGGAAAACGGTTGAATTGTAGGGATTCGTAGTGTTTGCATGGCTACCATTATCATCTATAGATACAAGACATTACCATGATAAGACACTTTGTTGCTCTGACAACAGTGGGATAATATTGCATGAGAGATGTAAATAATGGCGCCTTCCAATGTTCGCCATCCCAATTGATGAGAAATCCTGCATATTGGAAGGTATTTACCTAATTACTAAATAGCACACTAGGTAACTGAGACTCTTGGTGAACTTTAACTTTTTGTCAATTCAATGAAGAAAATAAATTGTTATTTAATTTATTTCCAAAATAAAATATACTTTAAAAAAAATACTAACCGACTTCAAAAAAAGAATCAAACTTGGCGACAACTTGGCGCTAACGCATGTGAATGCATACTTTTAATATGCTTATGATTTGAAAACGGTTGCAACAGTGCAAGATATAACTTGCGAAAAATTATTTTTTTTTTTATCAAACCAAATATTCTTTTACCAAAGTACGAGAACAAACTAGCGTCCATCTGCTTTCGCTAACTTCGTAAAATCTATCTACCTTTGTTTAGTCATGATTTCGCATTTTGAATGAAGAAAAAAGATCTCGTATCTGTGTAAGAGTAATAGTTTCTTCTATTAGTATCGCATTTTTCGTATTTTTTGGTTACTGTTAAATATATTATCTATGTTTATTTATTTTATTTTAATCCTCTCATGTTTAATTCTCATGACAAGTTTTTTATATAATGTTAAGGGGGTAGTAAGGTATTTTTTTTTCTTTTTTAGCATTTTTTAATTTTTATTTTATATTAATGCACAGCATCTTAAGATTATTCTGTGAAAATTTGAAAGCAATTGAAGTAAAACTGACGGAGATATACACTTGTAAGTCTCCGCCCTCCGATCTCGACAAAAGCGTCTGTGAAACTTTAAACGTGTTTTTCTAACACTTCGCTTTTTCGAAGCCGGTGAACTCTGTAGCTCAAAATCTACTGAACCGATCTTTTTTAAATTTTACACACTCTTTCTTTATATAAATTACGAGGTAACGCTGTCGAGTTTTTTTCTTTTTTTTAATTTTAACTTACTTTTAAAAAACAAAATAACAGATTTTTTTGATGAAAAATCAGTATTTTGACTTCCGAGCCTTGTAAAAAATTGAAAAATCAATAATAAAAAAAAAAACTCGACAGCGTTCCCTGAGGAAACTTATCAATTAATTAAATCAATTTGGTTTTTTAATTTCAGTTGATCCAGTCATGAGTTATGCGGTTCACCGCGAAACAACTTTTTTTTGGGACGTCTTCGAAGATTCGCTGTCATCGGCTCATTTTTTAATATTTCTTAATGAAAATTTCACAGAATACTCTTTAAATGACATATAATTATACTATAACTATTCAAATAAATAAATATCAATTGTATCCTTACAAAAAATGATAGAAAATATGCTTTTTTTCCCTCGAATTAACCTTACTACCCCCTTAAGTGAAACAAAATTGTATTTTTTAATGTTTGAATAGATTTTATTGAAAAGAATGAACGCTTTTAATTGGACGATTGCTTCAAAAAGAATTTGAACTTTTAAAGTTTTTATTTAAAAAAGTTCTAATCATCAGAATTTAATGAAATTAAAATGGAACCACATGGGTATCTTATACTTTCGAACAAAGAAAAATATCCCAATCGGTTCGTATTTAAAGAAGTTAAGAGTGAACAAGAAATGCACACAGATCGAATTCATAACCTCCTCCTTTGAAGTAAACATTAAATAAAGTACTATATGCCTATGCAAGATGAACTCGTCGGATATGGCAATCCCAAAAATATTTTCTACCTCTTAAATCTTCATATTTTAAAATTCAGGCAAAATACACATCTATAGTTTCGAGAAACCCGAAAAATGACTTGATGGTAAAAATAAAAAAAATCCTTAAATTTTCTAAAATACAAAATTTTTATTGCAAGTAAAATTTTTTCTGGAAAAATTATATGGAGGAATTTAAAAATTTAAAAGTTTCAACAACAACTTATTGAGAAAGCAATAGAAAAGCGATCTTATCCTGGCAAGGAGTCTTAAATTTAAAGTATAAATCCAGACCGCAACTTTTCCGTATGCAGAAATTACTTAACAAAAGTTCTGTTCTTCCAAACAATTATGCATCAACAACTTTTTTTAAAGTCATCTACTAGCAATCAAGCTTCGTACAATTATGTTTATAATTATTCAGATTTTTTTACAGCTTGTACTTTTTTAATTGAAATTACTTTTTCCAAAAAAGCATTGTTTAAAGAAAAAAAAAATTATAAAAACTAATTCCATTATATGCAATGGAGATTTTGATGTTCATGAAGGTTTCCGAGAACCTAACCCTTGCGAATGCTAAGTGATTTCTGTAATACATTATAAATAAACATGGCATACGTAAACTTTAAACTCAGTTTTTTCACATTGTTGCTTTTTGAACGTGAATGTATCCATTTTTATAGAGACTACTGCATATTATTGTTTGTAATCTTATTAAAATATCTTACACATGTCCATGATCAATCTGAAGCGAACTTTTGTTACAAACATTTATATAAAGCTTTTATAAAAAAAAAATTTCTTTGGAAAAATGCAAGTTTTTTGTTATTTAAATGTGGTTCTCATTCCATATTAAAAAAATAACCAAAGAATATCTATTTATAAAGTTCACTTTACTTCATTCAGAATTATTTTTAATATGGATATAAAAAATTTCAAATGAATATCTTTGGTAGTTTCTAAAAATGCTACATTAATTTAACATGATAAGTACATAGCCATTCGACTGTCCTTAAAAATATTTTTTTTCTTATTACTGGCATCAAAAATTCTTCCCTGAAGATCTTAATATGTCATATAAGTCATGCTATTAAAAGCTAAATAATTGCCTGCCTAAAAATATAATCAATTAATTATCAAAAATGAAACTTGTTTTGCACAACTTAAAGACTCAGTAACAGTTTTTTTCAGTCTTTTATAATTCAATTCACCAGATCTGTTTTTATATTCTTTTGTATACAGGGGTAGCATCTTGAGCCTATAGAAAACTGGGAGTAAATAAATTTATTCCGCTTCTCTTAACTAGCATTCCCTGAAGAATGCCACTGTGTATTAGGAAAAGAAAGCCTTCCCGAGATCAGACGTTGTTCTGTTTTCCCGTCACGAATCTGCCCTGTTGCCCTCTTTAATGACGTTCCTGGATCTTGCATGTTTCTCGGGACAAGTAGTATAATCAGAAAATTGATCTCGACCGTTATCATTTGTCCGTATAAATCAAGACTTTTTTCTCCCTTATGCTAAAAAGGTATAAAATACATATTCATGTTCTGCAAGAGATTTTACTTTCTTATGAATCAATACCGGTTATGTAAATCAATTCAAAAATGACGATTTCAATAGTAATGAAAAAATCATACAAAAGTTACGTTTAATTAATCGTTACACAACAAAGAATCGGAAGACTTGTTTTAATCTGAGAAGCGGCAGCACAGACAAACATCTCATCGAGTTCACGGATGAAAATTTAGGAGTAATTAAATCTCGAGTCACATGTTAAAACCTAATCAGTCTTCAATGTCATACTTTGGTTGAAAACATCCCAAAACCCTATTTTAGCGATTAACTCATAGATTCACCATTATGTTTTCCTGGTCCCAGTTGGCCACGTTTTCATACTTTTGGGTGTAGGAAAAAAAAGTGATACACCTATGAGTCAAACGCTGAAATAGAATTTTTAGGTGTTTTCTAATAAGATGTGACTTGACAGACCGATTGTTTTTTGTATGTAAATCGAGATTTAATTAATCCTAGGTTTTCATCTGTGAACTAGCTGAGGTGATTGATTGTGCTGCCGCCTCCCGGTGTACTAACTGATTTAACAATTTAGTTAAATGCTGTTAAATTACTATTAACAGTTTTATTCAGTTTATGAGTATGGGCCGTACAGGTATAACTTTACACTTTAGGGGAATGGGATGCTTAGCATCTGTAAGATATCTATCTATCTGTAAGGGGATAAGAGTTGTCTTTGGATATCGTTATCATTTTTGAACCAACCAAATGTTTCATCTTTTGGTAATTTTTTTTTTGCATCATTGCAATCTGTATCTTTTTTTAGTCTGCTATCTATTTATATAAAAATGCAAAGTTATTATTAAAACAAATAAAGGGTTTGTCAGGTTTTCAGAAACATCTGCTATTAGAACTGGGGTTCTATGTTATTTTTGTCTTAATATATTTTATATTATATGGGCTATGTACTGAAGTTTCAAAGTGACATTCTTTCCTTGTCTAAATCTGGATATGAGCAGGTGAAAATGTACGGATGGAATCAGGGGGAAAAAGAGGGTTGCAGAGGGGTTTGCCCGACTTTTGGAGATGTCTGTTAACGATGGGGAGACAAAAGACATTTCACGAACGAAGGAAAGAGCTTGAAATGCGAGCAACGTAGAACACGGGGGGGTTACGTTGAGTAGAAGCAGGAGGTTAGGAGGGGCAGTTTTTCCTGAGGAGTGGCAGTTGGAGCCTACAGGGCAGAGTGGAAGGTGGTTCCTAGGTGGATAACTCTGAGATAGAGCATAAGGCTGAGTGAGGTTCGGAGAGCGTAAGCTTAGAACCCATGTGTTGGGAGATTTGAAATGGATCTCCGGTAAAGTTAATTTAACTTGTATAGAGTGAGAGTGATAATACGTAATTTTAACAGTACACAGCCAGCATTTACTGTATTTAATTTAATGTTGAACCGGATCACCTACATCCGAGTTTTGAGTGTAAAATAGTGTTTTGTGTTGTGTAAATAGTGTGTAAATAAACTGTTAATTTAGTTAATTGAAACCGTCGGTTTTCATTTAAACAATCCTTTCAGTGCGTGACCGATATCACATAATCATATCGGTGGTGGCAGCAATAAATAATACGGAATTTCTTCAAAGTTGTGCGGGCTAAGAGGAAACTCCGACAAATTGATGGCAGCGACGGGATAGAATCATCTGAGACCAGTGACCAGCGAGCCGTGTTGCAGTGTGTTAGTGCCGGAGCACCCAGTGGAATTCTTGCGTGGTAATGCCGGATCGTCGAGCGGAATTTTAGAGAGATAAAAACCAAGCGTCGAGCAGAAATACAGAGTGTGTTTGCCCTATCATCGTTACAGCGAACCGAACTAAAGTGTTGTGTCCTATCGTCGTTATAGCGAACCGAACTAATGTGTTGTGTACTATCGTTGTTACGGCGAACAGAATTAGTGTTTGTGCCCTATCATCGCTACAGTGAATCAAATTACAGTGTGTTACAGACCGAATGTTCAATGTCATCAAAGTGACTTTAAAGTGTGAAAGATTGAATTAATCGTGGAACTATCTGTGAACAGCAGAGTACCCCAGCAGATAAAGTATAGGGTAAGGTGTTTTGATCATTTCCTTCTGCTGACATCCTCGAACCAAATGTATTTGTTGTATAATTAATAGTAATTTAAGATAAATTGTCCAGATAATTTATGTGCAATCAAATAATTGTTTTCAGATAGGTAGGAGGTATTAATAACCATATTTACTATTGTTTTAAGAAAAGGTCATAATAACTTGTGCTAATATTGATTTTCTATTTTTTTTACTAATGATGGTAATGAACAAAATTAATGCATTGTGTTAATAGTAGTTGGAAGGAATAAATATACTTAAATTTAAATTATTATTAAAGTAATATTTAAATGAGGCAATACTGTTTTAAGTTTGAAGAGTTGATAACAAACGAGCAATGAACATTTGCTTAGAATTTTAATTGGATAGAAGTAAATTTCGAAAAAAAAAAGGCTCACAGCGAAAATAAATAGGGCTCACAGTGAAGAAAACTGAGGGATGGAATTTATTTTTCAACAGTTTAGAAAGGGCATTCAAAACTAAAAATGTACCAGAAAACCAGCAGGCCGATATTCTACTAAATATTTTAGGAGATAAGGCTGATAATTTGTTAATTTATTCCACTAGGGAACAAATTGAGAGTTATGAGGAATTAAAGGAGTTAGTTCTAAGGGAACATGAGCCCACACCGAAGACGTGTTTGGAAAATTTTAAGAAGGCTAGGAGAAACCAGAATGAAACTCATGTATTATTTGTATCGCGTTTAATAGCAACATGGGAAAATTATTGTAAGATTAGAGGTGCTGACTCATATGAAAAGGTCAACCAGATAATAATTACTGATAAGTTATTAAATACGTTAGATGAGGAAACTGCATCATATATTGGGTTAACTCAGCAGGGTAAATGGTTAGAAGCTTCTAAAATTGCTAAAGAATGTAATAATTATTTTGACGCTAAACACAAGTCTTATGCAGTTACATATAAAAGTTTTAAGGGTAAAGATAGGTATGTAAACAATGAAAAAGTGAGATCGAGGGAGGATAGTAAAGTTAGTGGTGATTGGAGGCAAAACGGGAGTAATGAGACTAATTCTTTTTCGGGTAGGAAAATTGATTTTAAGAAATCTAGTGATGTTACAGCTCCTAGATGCTTTAAATGTGGTTTAAGAGGTCATTACCAACGTTTTTGTAATAAAGTGGGTAATGAGGAAAATAATAATGGTAGTAAAGGGCGAGAACAGAAAGCGGGTGTAAATAAGATTGTTGTGAAAGGAAACAAAGAGTTACCTAATAGAGCTATTGTGGCGAGGATATCAGCGAAGGCCGAACAGAAAACTAATGTTATTGGTGAGAAATTAAATAAACTTGAGAAAATTGAAGTTAGTGCAAATGGGCAAAAAGCAAAAGGACTGGTTGATTCTGGATGTGAAATTAGCGTTATTCATAAAGATTTGGTACCGGAAGAGGAATTAAAAGGAGCTGGTAGTATTTATTTACAAGGATTTTTGGGTGAAGCAGTTAAATCACCGTTGGTTAAATTACCGTTAGCTATTCCGCAATTAGGACAAACTAATATAATTCATCAGGAAGTACTTTGAGCAGTGACCGATAATATTAATGAGCAGGTAATTTTACATCCCGAGGTGATTAATGAGTTGTCAGGGGTCAACCGTGAGGAGCCATTGCTAGAGTCCCAAGAATTAGAAAATTCGGAAATTATTATTAATAACTCGAATAGAATGGAAGATATGAGTGGTGATAATTGTAATGTTTACGCAATAGAAGTGAGATCAGAAAATGTACAAAGTCAGAATACAGAAAAAACGGAAGGGGAGAAAAATAATAAAGCTATTGTTAGCAATTCAGATATGTTTAAGAAATCCCAATTGGAATGTAAAGAGTTAGAGAGAGCTTGGGAATTAGCTAAAACGGATAAAGGGGATTATTATATTGTAAATGGTTTATTGTATCACAAAGAGAAATTGTTAGGCGAAACTATAGCGCAATTAGTAGTACTCAAGATAAGAAGGGAAGGAATCCTAAGATTAGCGCATAGTTCGGTATTTGGAGGGCATCATGCAGCCAAGAAAACGTTACAGAGAATCAGGTATTCATTTTATTGGGAGGGGATGGCAAAAGAAACTAAACAATCTTGTGAGTCATGTTTAGAGTGCCAACTGACTAGAGGGATTAAAGTGAATGATAGAGCTCCTATTTCCCCAGTCTCTCGGCCAGAACTTCCATTTCAGGTAGTTAATATTGATTTAATTGGGCCTATTGATCCTAAAAGCTCACAAGGGCATCAGTATATACTAACCTTAATTGATCAGCATACCAGATGGGCGGAAGCAATCCCCCAAAAAGTTTAACTGCTAAAACCGCGTGTGATGCATTACTTCAAATATTCACGAAGACAGGAATTCCAAATATAATCCCCTGTGAAAAAAATAGAACCAATTTCACTGCCGACTTAACGAAAGAATTTGAGAAAAGGTTAGGCGCTAGTCCACGATTTTCGACCCCACAGTACCCACAGTCTAACGGTCTTGTGGAACGTTTTAACCAGACGTTTAAACGTATGTTGCATCTCACTATTAAGGAAGAAGGAAAAGATGGCATAAACAAATACCATTTATATTATGGGCGTATAGGGAAGTCCCAAATTCTACGACAGGAATCGTACCTTTTCCGTTATTATATGGTAGAGCGCCGGAGGGTCCTTTATCAGTTTTCAAGTCATCCTGGGCAGGAGAAAATAAGGGGAACAGTTAGATACTATGCCGATTCATGAGTATTTGAATAAACTTAGGGGACGCTTAGAAAGAGCCGCAAATGAGGCAACAAAGGGGGTGCAACAAAGTAGAATGTCCTATAACTATAACTTAAGGTCAAAAGAAAAAACGTTTGAAGTAGGCGATAAAATAATACTATTAATCCTCGATTCAACTAATAAGTTATATTCTAGGTGGCAAGGGCCGGCAACTATCATCGAAAAACGAAACCGGCATTCGTTTATAGCTGAGTTAGCCGACGGGAGTAGGAAACACGTGCACCAAAATAAAATAAGAGAATTTATTGCCAAGTGTAATATAGTTAATATTGTTTTTGAAGGTGATGAGGCATTTGGAGAAGTTGGGGAAATTCCTATTTTAAACCGGGAACAAGAGGTAGAACGGGACATAGAAAGGTTCGAAATAAAAGGATTATCTAATAGTCAAGTCAAAGATATAAAGTCCATTTTGAGGGAGAATAAAGAGCTATTTATGGATCCTGTACGACCAGCGGAAGTATGGGAGCACCGTATTGATCTGAAACCGGGTGTGGCGAGAAAAAATCCAAAGTTATATAGCGTACCTGTAGCTTATAAAGAGGAAGTAGATAGGCAGATTCAGAAATTATTTGAATTAAATCTAATCGAAGTGTCAAATGTTGAAATTAGTCATCCAATTGTTTGCGTGGCGAAAAAAGACGCAACTGTTAGGCTTTGTATAGATTATAGAGCTTTAAATTCAGTAACGCAGGTTCCAACATTTCCGACGAAAGATTCACAAGAAATCATGTATACTGTGGGGGCAGCTAAATATTTATCTTCAATTGATTTATTGAGGGGTTATTGGCAGATTAAAATGGCTAAGGAGTGTAAACATTTGACAGCTTTTACAACGCATAACGGGACTTATCAGTGACGTACTATGCCTTTTGGTTTATCAGGGGCGGCTGCTACGTTCCAGAAAGATATGAGTGAGGTTCTTCAAGGTCATCGGAGGTATGCACAAGCATATATTGATGATGTCATCATTTTCTCCGACACCTGTGAAGAGCATTGTGAGCATGTTAGATCTGTCATGGAAGAACTTAAAAATAGAAATTTTACGATTAGGCTGGATAAATGTAAATTTGGAGAGAAATTGACTAAGTTTTTAGGTCATGTAATTGGGGGTGGAACGCATGCACCGGATGAGGAGAAAATAGGAGCAATAAGGGATTTAAAGAGACCAAAAACTAAAAAGGAAGTTAGATCTGTTTTGGGATTAATGGGATTTTACCGATCTTATATTCGAAATTATGCAGAAATTGCTATACCTTTAACCGAATTATCTAAAGGGAAGGTTAAAAATACTGTACGATGTGATGAAAGGGCAGATGAAGCATTTAATACCCTTAAAGATGAATTATGTAAAGTGACGCGTTTGGCTACACCTACCGTAGGCCGGGAATATCAGCTTCACGCTGATGCTTCAGACCTAGCAGTAGGATGTTGTCTTACTCAAAAAGATGAAAGGGTCTGTTTAAACCGATTGCTTTTGCCAGTCAGAAATTGTCAGGGGCACAGCGTGCTTGGCCGAGTATAGAGAAAGAGGCTTGGAGAGTTCTCTTTGGGTTGCGAAAGTTTGAAAAGTGGACCTATGGATCTCAAATGAGATCATAACGGATCATAACCCATTAAAATTTCTCACTGAAACAACTCCAAGGTCTCCCAAACTCACTAGATGGGCTCTTGCCTTGCAATGCTGGAACCTGAGTATTTCTCATCGTCCAGGTGTGCAACATTTGAATGCGGATGCAATTTCTAGGCTACATAGGAATAGCTGGGAAGAACAGCCAGTTGCTAGCCCATCGGCATCAAGGACTAAATAGTGGACAACCTTAAAGGGATGTCATCACGTGTTCTATTTTTTTTCCTGTGTGTGTGTAATTGTATTTGAATTTTGTGTTTATAATAGTGTATTAGCATGTACAGTTTTTCTGTAATAATAATATTAGTGCACGGTTCATTAGAGATGTCAGTAGATAATGTTCAGACACCTTGAAATACATATGTAATAAGAATAATGAAGAGACCTGCAAAGAGACTATTGAACTCTTCTGTGATATTACTATATGTTTGGGGGAAAATTAGCCCCTAAATGGCATATTTTCCGTTAAGGTGGTGTCAGGTTCTGAGAAACATATGCTACTAGAACTGGCGTTGTATGTTATTTTTGTCTTAATATATTACATATTGTATGGGCTGTGTACTGAAGTTTCAAAGTGACATTCTTTCCTTGTCTAAATCTGGATATGAGCAGGTGAAAATGTACGGATGGAATGAGGGAAAAAAAGAGGGTTGCAGAGGGGTTTGCCCGACTTTTGGAGATGTCTGTTGACGATGGGGAGAGAAAAGACATTTCACGAACGAAGGAAAGAGCTTGGAATGCGAGCAACATAGAAACACCAGGGGTGGGGTTACGATAAGTAGAAGCATAAAAAAAAAAGTTTTGCTTATTTCCGTGCAAAGGCAAATACAAGAAAACAACATTGCTGTCCAATGCATTAAATAACAAAACTATTGTTAAATAATTTTAAGTAGTAAGTATTTCTCACTGTTCATTCATACATAATATGTTATTTCATACATAATAGTGAAATTTAATTAATTACTTCTCTTCATTTAAACCCTTAAAGTATGGGAATAATAATGTATAATTACATATTTTTATTATTGCAAATTTATAAAAAGTAAAACAAAGAAAAAAAAGGTAAAAAATTGGAATATTTTTAGACGCAGAAAATAATATCATTAAGGGTAGGGTAGTTCGAGGAATAATACTTACATTATCGTCAAAGGGACAGTGGGTCCAAATTTGCCGAAAAGTTAATAAGCTTGCATATTTAGTCCCTTAATGTATGCTATAATATAATAGAATAGAATAGTACAACAGAATATAATAGTATAATAGAAAATTAAACAAACTGATTTTTTATTAATTTTCTTTAGAAATCTATAATAGGATGACAATTTACTAATAAAAATCTAAATATCTACAAAATTTAAAATAACATTTATCTATCAGTTTTATTGAAAATGACTTATTACTATAGTTATTGTTTAAAAAAAGTCTGTGTGTGAGAGAAAAGACAATTATTTATCCGATTTATTACTTATTTTAAGTACACTTAATTTTAATCTCATCATTTGCAAATGAAAACACTCTGTTTAAACATTACGTATAACCACACAAATGATTTGGGTGAATTTGAAATATTCACTATTAGAATCCGTATTTGTAAATACAGCTTTTAATTTGTTTATAGAAATCAATACTTATCATAATGTATATTATATATAAATTCATAATGTATGTTATATATATACACACACTGACCAGTCATATTAATGTTTTGGTCATTTTGTTAAATATGTAGACAAATACACTACGAATTATTCTGAAACTCCAGGTTTGTGAACAGATTAATACGGGTATATATTTTTTCAATGATGCTTTCCCGAAACGCCATATAGGGGACCGTCAACGACGACGAAAAAAATTAATATCTTTTGCATAACCCTGTCAAAATTTATGTAGCCAAAGCATTCAAACTGCAGATTATGATTAAATAGATTACAATAATAAATTGTGTTCATTTTTTTTCAGGATAACATGTATACTCGTAGTTTTTTTTAACAGTCCTAAATTTTTTGCTTATAATTTGCAGAATTATTTATATAAAAAAAAAAGTTTTTTTTAGAAAACATGAAAAACAATATTGTACACAATATTCTCTTATCAGAATTAAAAAATAATAATAACTGTATGAATAATTAGCAGATTAATTAAATAAATTTCCACTGCGCATGCGTGAAAGCAGTTATAATATAATTTGCATAATGTGTTAGCTAAATGTATAGTGCCACTTTTGTGAAAATTTCAAAAAGATAGCTTGAAAATTCTAAAAATTATCGGCGATAGAATAAGATCATTATCCGTTGTTTCCCAAAAGAAAAAAAAAGATGAGGGGTTGTATCCATATATACATTTATTAGTGTCAATACAGCATACATTATATTGCACGTGCTTCCATATGATACTACCCATCATCTTTTTGTTTCGTTTTGGGATCAACGGATTTTAAGCTGATTCTGTCAATGATAATTTTCAGAATTTTCAAGCTATGTTTTTCAGATTCTCAAAAAAGTTGCTCTATAAATTTAGCTAATACATTATGCAAATTATATTTTGATTGCTTTCACGAATGCGCAGTGAAACATTATTTAGTAAACCTGCTCATTTTTCATGCAATTTTTGTTATTTTTTCATTTTAATTACAGGTTATTGTGTACAATATTATTAGTGATGTTTTCTGAAAAGTTTTTTTTTTGTATTAAGAAATATTATATACGAAGAATTAAACAAATTATAAAACAAAAATTTGGCAACTGGTTTTGTAAAAATCTCAATTTCTCCAAGAATATATATGCGATCTTCATAAAAAATAACACAGTTTGTCAAGTAATCCATTTAATCATAATCTACAATTTGAATGCTTTTGCTATATTAGTTTTGACAGGGTTATCTAAAAGATATCCGTTTTTTTACAATTTATGGACGGTCTCCTATGGGATTTTGGAAAAAAATATTCGTGGAAATACATGGCCTGTACTATTTTATTTTCATTCTTGGAATTTCATGTTAATTCCTCATTTATTTTCCTAGATATTTAACAAACATATTTAACATAGCAAGGTGGTCACATTAATGACTCAACTGTGTATATTCATTCTGTAAATACAGCTTCTTAGGTTAGAGAAATCAGTACTAATCATAATAATATGATATGGTATAAACTCGTATGTTACCGTCTCGGTTCAGAAGTATCGCATGTGATGCACATATTTTCCAATTTATAAAAAAATACCTAATGTAAGAAAATCAGCTGGAAACAGCATTATCAAATGTGATAATGGAATATAAAAAGTGAGCAACGTTACAAGGCATCAAATATATTAAATTAGCCGGTTTCGGCAGCATATAGTGTACCGTCGTCAGTGCTGGAGCAGCACTGACGACGGTACGCTGTCTCTTATAACTTATATATCTCGTACAGTCTCTTATGAATAACCGGTCTGCTGCTAATTTAATATATTTGGTGCCTTTTAATGTTGCTTATTTTTCATACTCCATTATATTGCACCAAGCTCTATCTTAATAGTTATTAAATGTGATAATACTTCAAATTATTGTGTGTAGATTCTTAGTTACTTCATAGAAGGAGTTGCAGGTCCCATAACAGACTCTTCCATTGCATCGTTTCTACTAGAGTAATCACGAAACGTCTAACATTAAATAAACAAAACAGTAATAAACAGAATTCCTGATGTAGATGTAAAATTTCAGAATTAAAAAAGATGCCAAATCTAGCAACCATACAGCTTCAGCCTTAAACATGATTTTGTCACGCGCGCCGTCCAAGTAAGTCTCTTATAACTATTTTTTTTGCAAATTATAGTTCAATTTAAGAATATGCATTCTATTTAGATATATAAGAGCTTGTCATATAGATTAATAGATCTCAATTTGTGATCAATATTAACTACTTATGGAACGACAGACACTTTATAGCATCGCATGTGATACTTTGGGCTCCAATAGTGCCCGGTCCTTTTTGAACTATTTTTTTTTTGGAATGTATATATTTCTGACATTTTTGAAAGCTGTTGAATATTGTACATATTTTTGATTATTTTTCCTTCAGACTGAACGATGCCACAACTCTAATCTATGGGGTGAAACAATTTCAAACAGGAATTTACTCCGTAAGTTCATCTGACGATTCTGTTGATGATATCGAAATTGCTCTTAAACGAAGGACACTTGCAAGTAGGCCCTATGAATTCGCAAGAAAGAAAGAAGTAAAGCATATGCCTAAAATGATTGGCGATAGGGTACACAGGAGTAAGTGTAGAAGACTGAATACTCCAACTTCAATGCGTTGTTTCAGTTGCAAGGAATTTCTCTGTTTCAACGGGTCAAGAAATTATTTTAAAGAATTTCAAGAAATGAAAACGTCTCGTTTATAGACATGCAATTGTGTTAATCGAAATAATAAATTTTTATTTAAGCATAGTCCTTGAATTTTTATTTTTCATTGAAGTTTCATACTTGTATCCCAAAGCTCCTCCCCCTCCTCTTAAAAAATAATAATAAACAAAAATAAAAATAAAACTGATTTCATTCAATCTACAATGATGCAAATAGTAAGTTATTAACGTCTCTGAGGAAAATGAATCGTTATTACTTTCTTCTATCTTAAATAGTAGAAAGTATTGTAATCGAAATTTTTTTGACTTCCCGTTTTCGGCAGATTTACGCGTTTTAGGGATCAGAGATTCCAAAAAACATATTTATCCAAAATTTCTGTCTGTTCGTGAGTCTGTGTGTCTGATCTAAGTTATTTTAATGATATTTATAAGTACCATCGGTAGATAAAGGGTTAATTTTTCTGTTGAAATGAGCACTTAACTTCGAAATCTACCTCTACCTATAGGCCAAGCCAACAGGGATTTTTCATTTATTGAAATCTATTGTGAACAATAATTTCTTGAAGCACGTTTCCAGCTGTGGTACGTATTTTTAAATTTGACAATTTTTACTTTCTTCTATCTTCAATAGAAGAAAGTATTGTAATCGAAATTTTTTTCGACTTTCGGTTTTCGACGGATTTACACGTTTTAGGGGTCAGAGATTCCAAAAAACATGTTTTTACAAAATGTCTGTCTGTCCGTGCACTGTAAAAACGAAATACCCAAATTGGGTTGAAAGATTTTTGGGTACAGCATTGTTCCAATTTGGAAAGTTCAGTTTGTAGCACAAAATCGTTTTAAAAAGTCTGATTTTTAATGACATTAAAACAATTAAAATATCTTAGATAGTATATACATTATACCTAAGAAATTTTGATTAATTTAATGTTAATAAAGATCTGCTCTGTTTTGAACCATTTTGGGTTATCTATTTTGGGAACAATACTCTACCATTTTGGAATCCTTACTGTACCATTTTAGGAACATTACTATACCCAGAAATCTTTCAACCCAATTTGGGTCTTCAATTTTACAGTGTGTGTCTGTCTGTGTGTGTATGTCTGTGTGTCTGTATGTGTGTCCGTATGTCATCATTGCACCATCGAAAAGGGTATGAAGATATGCATAAAATTTAACTGCGATTTTGTGTATGTTTTTGCCTTGGAAAGCAGGTCCTCCTCCAATTTTGAACTATTCCTCCGAAAGGGATAGATGTAATAGCAATTTTAATGCCATTTTCAATATTCTACCATCGAAAAGTATATGAAGTTATGCATAGAATTGACCAAATTTTTTGTGTAAGTGTTTAGCTATGACTAGCTGGGTCCTCCATGAATTCGAAAAAAATTCGTCAGAAGTGGGCGCTGTAATAACAATTTTTGTGCCAATTTCAATATTGTACCACCGAAAAGCGTATGAAGTTATGTATAGAATTCAATTATATATTTTGTGCAAGTATTTGGCAATGGCTATTGATCCTCCCTGAATTTGAAAAAAAAATCCGCCATAAGAGGGCGCTAAAATAGCGATTTTGTACCATTTTCTATATTGTGCCACAGAAAAGTGTCTGAAGTTATACAGTTATGCAAAGAATTGATTTTTTTTTAAGTGTTTGGCTAAGGCTAATAGGTTCTCTCTGAATTTCAGAAAAAAAAATCCACTGGAAGGGAGCGTTGTAATAGTGATTGTCGTACCATTTTCAATATTGTACTACCGAAAAGCGTATGAAGTTATGTATAGAATTGAACTAAAATTTTTCTGTAAGTGTTTGGTTAAGGCTAGATGATCCTCATTGAATTTGAAAAAAAATCCTCCATAAGGGAGCGCTAAAATAGCGATTTTGTGCCATTTTCAATATTGTACCTCAGAAAAGTGTGTGAAGTTATACATAAAATTGAATAATTATTTTGTAAGTGTTTGGCTATGGCTAGTCAGGATCTCCCTAAATTAAAAAAAAAATCCACCGGAAAGGAGTGCTGTAATAGCTATTTTTGTACCTTTTTAATAATGTACCACCGAAAAGTGTCAAATTTATTTACAGAATTTAACCAAATATTTTGTATATGTTTTGGGCTATAACCAATAGATCTTCCTTGAATTTGAAAATATTCCGTGGTGATTTTTGTATAATTTTCCCAATCCTTCGTCGTTCTATTGTCCAACTTCTCGTGCAATGACGGAATTCGCGTCCTGAAAAGCTGGATATTTGCAAACAACTGATGATAACAGAATAAAGGAATACTATTGATTTTATTAAATATCATGATCCACATTAATTTGTTTTTATTCCGATTAATTGACTGAAGCAGATATTTTAGATGAAAATCAAAGTTGGTATAGTATTGAATTAATTATATTAAAGTATTAACATGCATACCTTCTGTTCGAAATATTAAGTTATATGTATGAGATAGGAGAAAATTTTGGAATTGGCACATCCAGCTAATTTTTATGTCGGGTTTGAGGAGGATAATACAAATTAATTTTTGTTGTTATTGCTCAAAGAGAAATTCTTCCCTGATGAATTCAGTGTTATATAAAACAAGCCGAGAACAGTTAAGCACTTTCAAGATAAAATATTGTTAAAAAATAATAATAAGTCATTTGGTGAATAAAAATGCTTTATTTTTTATAAAATAAAATATAAGTCGCTTCACAAGACTTAGCGTATACATTTTTTGTATAAAGGAGTAGTCTACAACATAAGAAAAAGGGAATAAATAAATTTGTTTTATCTTTATTAAGTCCTTCTTAACTAGTGATCCCCAAGGAATACAGACCGTATTAGGAAAAGAAACCTTTCCGGGATCAGCCGTTGTTCTGTTTTCCCGTCACGAACCTGCCTTGCTGCCCCCTTTAACGACGCTCCTGGAACATGCATGTTTCTCGGAAAGCTGAAGAATCACAAAATTGATCTCAGCCATTATCATTTGTCCATATAAATCAAGGCCATTTTTTATTAAAAATATTAATAAAAGACTATTTTTTATGCCAAATGTTTTTTATTTTTCCTTAATTATAAGTTCTATGAATCAATGTAAATCATATAATCTATATTTTAAAGAAAAAGCGTGTGCTTGTGTAACTCTGACATAATTTTGAAGGTGGAAATAACAAACAATTAAATTTGCATTTTTTTAAACTTCTAAATATTAAAAATCATCTAAAAATTATTCTAAATCATATTTTCAGTTTTTACACCTTCGAATTGAGAAAAAAAAGTTACTCTCAAACGAAATTTATTTGTAAACTTTATCGTAATTCATTCAATTTTTATTATTTGGAAATTAAATTTCAAGCTTGTTTTTTCTTTTGAATCTATTTATTCCGTACGGACAATTACGAAAGATACATTTGTTTGCACTGAAGTTAATGAAAATAGTTTATCGTATGATTCCGGTTTATGTTCCGTAAGGAAATTAAAACATTTATAAATCAATAATTAAAATAATGAATTAGAAATTAAACATCATACATTTAAAACATAATTGAAATTTGAAATTTCGTTAGTTGTTAACTCTTAACATGAGGCTAATATGAAAATACCACTATTAATCTATTTCAAAATTTTATTTAAACACATTATTGCTATAAAAACTCAAAATATAAATTCACCTTGTAAATACAGCTTTTAATTAGATCACAGAAATCAGTACTAATAATATTATATATGTAAGATCGTATCTAATAAATTTTATTTTTTATAATAAAAAATATTATACATAAATTTTTATAATACAAATTAACTTTTGTTGTTTTTGCTTGAATGGAAATTCTTCCATGAGTTCAAGATTATCTAAAACAAGCCCAGAACAATTAACTACTTACAAGTTAAATAAGAGTTTAACAAGAAAACATAATGAGTTAATTGACGAATAAAACTGCTTTCTTTTTTATAAAGTAAAATATAAGTCGCTCCACAAGATTTAGTTTATATATTTTTGGTAGAAATCCTATAAAGTACTATCTATTGCGGTCGTTTTTATGTTGGAATTTCTGAACTATTTTTGTAGATCTACACCGATCATGACCTCTAGATCCCAAACCTACCATTAGTAAAAAAGTTAATGGGCAAAATTGGTCCAAGGGAAAGGGGGGGTAGAAATAGGGAGGGTTTTGTGAAAAAAAAAATTATAGCGTCTTAATTAAAATAGATATCGAATCAGTTTAAAGTTTATGTTACTTCTAAAACATTGGCCAACAGTTTGTGCATGACAGATGTTTGATAAAGTTAAAAATGGGATCAAGGGATGAAAAAATAAGTATTTTTTAAAGAAAAAAAATTCATAACTTCGATAATTCACAAGGTATGAAATCCAATTAAATTTTTGATAAATGATTTCAACATTATCTAAAAAATCAAATTTTGCCTCATACTTTTACGACAAGTGTCAAATACACTTTTTTTGTTATTTGCATGCTTCATTGCAGAAATTTTCAAATTAGATCTGACGAAATTCTCTGTACCAACATACAAGTGTCGAAATTCAAGGAAATTAATGTAAAAAATCTTCTTTTGTTGTTCAAAATAGTTCAAAAAGTAATTTGCAGGGAATAAAATAATTTATATCTTTTTGCATACACACATACAAAAAAGTATGAAAAAACAAAGTATACAAAAATATAAAACAAAGTATACACAAATGGAAATTTTTAATGTGACTGAAAAGAAAAATACTATAATAATAAAAGATAGCATTTCACACTAGTGAAAGCAGTATACTTCTTTTAGTAAACACTGTTTAATAAAATATGATATAAATATGGAAAAAAGAGAAAAAAAATAGACGTATACTAAATTTATCTGAAATTCTAGTCCGATTTAAACCTACGTTATTTTATTATTATTATAAGAGTTTATTCCTCTAAGTCTGTATTCTGCGAAACGTACTTTAGTAAAATCTCATGTTTAAATCATTCCGGTTTTTTAAGCGCCTCCGTGTTTTTCCATTCATTCTGTTGAGATTTCCTGTTTTTTCATGTAATAGTATTTCCTTTTGTAGCATTAAGTTTATTTCATTGACTGGTAGAAGTGCTAGCTATTTTTCCCCATTGATTAAATGCACTTTAATCATGTAGGTAAGAACATAAACAATTTTTTTGGTTTTTCTATAATCCTGCTAAGAAAAACATGCTTCTTGTTAGGCTCTATAAATGACGGAGATTATTCTAAGCATTTTCTGCTTTGCTCAAAGATTAATATTGACCAATTTTTGCGTTGCGTGTTATAAGAATTAAAAAGTAAATATCATTTACTCAGTGTTAGATTTTTCATAATCATTAAACCGTTTCCCGTATGAGAATTTACTTAAACCTCGTTTAGTTAAAAAATCTGTATCTATACATTGTCAGATACGACATCGCGATTTAAATTATTTTCCTTCAACACCCCTTTTTGGTTTGGTTTGATTTGACATTGCTTTGAGACCTATAGCAGCTATGGCTTTCGCCTCGAATGATCCATTACCCATAAAAAACGACAACTCAGAACTATTTTTTAATTTCGCATATTCATTACATATTTATTCCACTACAAAGGGACAGCATACCATCCGTGTCTTACCCGGATTCGAACCAGGACCCCTCGGCGTGGCAGTAGCTGCCGCTACTGATCACACCACTGGGATTCAACACATCTTTCTCCTTTGTTTAGGACATTTATTTCCATTACTTTACATTATCGTAGATAACAAATCCTTTAAACAAAAATTCCCCGTTGGCTTGGCTTAGTGGAACTAGTATATTTCGAAGTTGAGTGTTAATTTAACATTTTGAAACAGATTCGATACATTTCATAAATAAGAAGTTATGGTGATTTTAACATTTTTATAAATCCCCCCACACCTAATTGTTTTGTGTAAATGTTAATCCAATCAAAAATTTTTGCAACATAAGTTATAGATAATAAGAAGAAGATGAAAATAATAACCTTTAAACCATGTGGTGATTGTTTTATTAAATGCACCATACACTGTATATTTTAAATTCTGACTTTTTTTTTTTTTTTTTTTTTTTTTTTTTCAAAAAAGCATATATAGCATTTCGTTAGCATTTTTCTTTTCTTTTCTTTGCCTCGTGTGGATTTTCATGACTTCACAACAACCTATCATAGTTTTCTCGCTTATTTAGGGGGCGTTGATTAAGAAAGGGAAAAAAGTATTTAAACGAATAGTTTTTCAATTTTAGAAGTACAAAATTAATAATCGCAGAATTAGCGAAAAAAATGTCCGAATTTGAAATCCTTATAAAAGAATTTAAATAGCTATGGACAAATTATTATAATTGAAAGTCCAAAATTTAGAAAGTATTTGCAAATGTGACAATAAATGTTTATGGAGGGTGGGGATAAGCATGCAAATAATAATAATAATAATAATAATAATAATAATAATAATAATAATAATGATAATAATAATAATAATAAGTTAAAAACAATAGAAATAAAAATAAAAAATCTAATTTAGTTAATACTTTTAACACAAAATGAAATTAAAAAATAATTTACAGAACACTGAATTTATTACTAGCATATTTCTAAAGTAATCGAAGATTTTCTGATTATTAATTTAAATATGTATATTCCTCGAAAGGTGTTTCAATATAAATATCATGTTTAAATCATTCTGGTTTTTTACGGAGTGATAAATCTAAATTGATTCTTTTCACCTTTTGTCTTGTTCCTTGTAATAGTATTTCCTTTTGTGGTATTAAGCTTATTTTATCGACTGGTGAAAGTGTAAGTTTTTTCCTTATTGATTAAATGGGGTTTCATCATATAGGCAAGAAAATAAACATTTTTCTTTTTTTCTGGGTAGGAAAACTCACTGGCTTGCTTAAATGATGGAGATAATCCTTCAGAGTGCATTTACTGGTATGCGAAGGGATTAAATTTGGTTGCTATTTAGTTTTAATGTCAAAAATTGAAGTTAAATTTCTTTATTCAATAGTGGCTTTCTTGTACCTACAATGGCATTTATTTAATGGTACCAATAAATTTTTATAATCACATAACAATCAAGTAGTAAAAAAAAAACATCATTATAACTCACAAAATGATAAACAAATTAACTAAAAATTTACTGACTTAGATAAAGTGTTTCATTTTCAATTAAAATATAGATTTGAATTGAAATTTGAGTGAAATACAGGGTCATGAAAAATAGAAGAGTATGGAAATTATAAATATATCGACAGCTAATTATCCGATCGATTTCATTCTTTAAGCAATATTTATTTTTTTTATTTCTTTTACAGCCACTCTTTAAAATAAGAAAATTTTAAAATGTTTACATATTTTTCATTAGAACGAATATTTTGAGTGTCCGAAAAAAATAGTTACGCATAAACAAGGTTTTCGGATATTTAATAGACTTTTTTTCCATTATTACATACTATGTTCACATCAAATTTTATGTCGCTATTTCAATTTCTTCGGGAGATAGAGCATTTACAGACAGATGGACAGACAGAGAGACACACACACACAGACAGACAGCAAAATTTTCTTTCTAAAAATATGTTTTCCGGAATCTCCAGTGTCTGAAACGTGTAAATCCTTCAAATTTTTTTTTCGGTTTTCAAAACGATTGCAAGACTTATCGTATACTACGTATGATGGGTAAGTAAAAAAAAAAATAAAAATAGAACATCTAATTTAGGTAATACTTTTTACACTAAATGAAATTAAAAAATAATTTACAGAACATTCAATTTATCAAAAGTATGTTTCTAAAATAATCGAAGATTTTTTGATTAGAAATTATTAATTAAGTATGTGCATTCCTCGAAATACATTTCAATAAAAATATCATGTTTAATTCATTCAGGTTTTTTTTTTTTTTTTTTTTTTTTTTTTTTTTTTTTTTTTTTTTTTTTAGGGCGCGGTAAATTTTCATTGATTCTTTTCACCTTTTGTCTTTTTCCATGTAATAGTATTTCCTTTTGTGGCATTAAGCTTATTTTATCTACTGGCGGAAGTGCAAGTTTTTTTCTCCTATTGATTAAATGAGCCTTCACCATATAGGCAAGAACATAAACATTTTTTTTTCTGGGTAGAGAAACATGCTGGTCCTCCGGTTGCTTAAATGATGGAGATAATCCTTCAGAGTGCATTTACTGGTTTGCGAAGGGATTAAGTTTGGCTGCTTTTTAGTTTTAGTGTCGAAAATTGAAGATAAATTTCTTTATTCAATAGTGGCTTTCTTGTACCTACAATGGCATTTATTTAATGGTACCAATAAATTTTTATAATTCAGTTTAATTAAAGCATTAAAAGGATCATTGTCTAATTATTTGACAAAGAATTCATAAATAAAGGATTTAATTGTTATAAATCGAAGCCTTGTATTTTTCTTCAAACTATGTGAAAAATTATAGAGAAAAGTGCGTAAAAATGTCCTATCTATCTCTCTATGAAAGAAATGAAATGAAAACAAAACTATGCTATATCAATATACAAGGTGAGGTGTTTCAAAATTTCGGTGCAAAAGAAAAACGTGCTAAAAAAAGACCCATGGGTCGGGAAGACATACATTTTTCAGGTAAATATTTAGCGTTCCACGGGATTTTGTATGCCACCAACATAAAAACTAGTTCAAAATCTAGACAATAGAGGATATTACTTCAGATAATTGCATGGAATAATTCCATATTGCTCACACAATACAAGATTTGAATACAAAAACATTAGAGAAAATTGCATATACACTTTTATGTATCCAAATCAAGGGCGGTATAAGTACCTGGCCTCGGCCAGAGATGGTGCTACAAGAATTTAAAAAATGATGTATTTTCCAAAGGTGATCTTTTATAATAAATCTGGAAATTTTCCAAGTCACTAAGTGGTTTATTTTGTGAGCGGAAACCATTTGAATAAGACAACTTTAGTAATATTTCTTTAATGGAAAAATTAAATTGTGAGCTGTGATTAATTTTTTATTTTTTGAAAAAGAACACAGAGGATGAGATTAAAGATCAACTCAGCAAAGTTTATGGACAGTGGAGTAGGCGTAAAAAAGAAATAGAGGATATATGCTCTAAGCAGAGGGTATACGCTCAAGACAGAGGATACACCCTAGAATGCATACACTACAGTTTTTTTGAGAAATGGTATACGGCGGTCTTAAAAAAATCTAAAAGGTATACGGCGTATACCTCTGTGTACACTGTAAAAAACTCGACTCTTTTGCTGCATCGTCACTCCAACGCTTTTATAGAAAACGATTACTTTACCGTATTATGGAGTATTCTCAAAAGAGATATTCTATAAAAATGGGGGAGTGACGATGCAGCAAAAGTGTCAAATTTTTTACAATGTACTCGCTACTATATCCCTGTTTATGGAGACACCGGACTTTCGTTATCAATCAAAAAATATTGAACAGCTGAATTCAAACGTGGCCGTACAAGAATTTTTGATGAAGAATGTCCAGGTTGTCCAACTGAGGTTACGATTTCAGAAATTATTGAAAAAATCCATGATATTGTGATAATGATCGGAGAATAAATGTGCTCTAGATTGTTGAGACTTAGGGCATCTATAATGAATGTATGTAAAATATTTTAACAACTTATTTGAAAAGGAAAAAGCTTCAAAATGGCTGTTACAATTGTGCTCTTTAACATTAAATACACTCGTGTTTCAATATCAGAAGAAGATTTGAAGAAGTTAAAGCGCAATTCAAGTTATTTTTGGCGTAATTTTTAACTGTTAACAAAAAATGGATTCATCACAGTATGCCAAAAACTAAAAAAAAATTCCAAACAGTGGGTTTTTCGTAGCCAACTTGTTTTAAAAAATCTGCAAACAATGTCATGGTCACAGTGTTTTGGGATGTATGTGGCATCATTCTCGTTGATTACCTTGAAAACTCAAAAGATTAATGCAGAACATTATGCCTAAGAATTGGATCGTTTCAACCTTGTTTTAAAAGAAAAACATCCGCATTTAGCTAAGAAACAAATTATCTTTCATCAAAGCAGCGCAACCTGTCTCTTTGCCATGGCAAAATATGAATGAGGATACGAACTGCTTCGGCATCCACTATATTTGTCATATTTAACACCTGGTGGTTATTTTTTATTTTCAAATATGAAAAAATTGCTGAGGGGATAAAATTTGGCGTCAAAGATGAGGTTATTGCAGAAACAAATGCCTATTTTGATGGGTTGAAAAAAATCTGTTTTTAGAGGGGTTAAGAAAAATTGAAAAAAAAAATGTTCGGCTAGGTGAATCGAGCTAAAAAGGAATTATGTTGAAAAATACATTTTTGATGTAAAAACATGCTTTTCTTGTCAAGGCCAGGTACTTATCATATAGCCCTCGTATTAAAAAAAAAAATTACATTTTATTACGCGGCGCTGCCATTGATTAAAACGTAAACCGAACTGTTTTAAAACTTCTTAAAAACACCATAAAATATACTAAAATGCATGAGGCCTTTCGAAAGAACTCAGCCTTTCTTAGTCAGGCGCAAAAAAAAAAAAAAAAAAAAAAAAAAAAAAAGACGTCCGTCTATTATGAAAGAAGCGCACGACTGAAATAAAAAGGCGACAAAGAGAACAAGCTGAAAGAACAGCCGAAAGGAAAGAAGTAGGCTCAGCAATCATGGAAGAGTATAATCAAAACATTCAACGGGTACAGTGAAAAGAAGGAAGTAAAAGAGTGATAATAAGAGAAAAAAAATTAAAAATTAAAAGTAGATTATAATGAAATGAAAAAATACATACATATATGGCTCAATTGAAAAAAAAATAGATTATGGTAAAATGAAATACATGCATTAATGGCTCAATTGAAAACATACATATATATATATATATATATAGTTATACACAAACATACATATATACATCTAAATAAGTCTAGACATAATTTGTACAAACAGTAAATTATATGATAGTGCTAAAATGATTTTTCCAGGCTCTGGAGAGCGTTTTAGAATCAGACTTATCATTAACAATAGCATTACGATTAAGATAAATAGCTAAATTTTCAAGAAAATCCATTTCAGTGGTACTGTGGGCATTAAAGATAATTTTAGCAGTTTGAAAATTTAAACTATGGCCGGAGTCCACAGAATGCTTGGCAACAGAAGAATTAGAAATTTCTTGATTAATGACATAACGAGAGCGTTCTTTTAATCGGATTTCGAGATTTCTTTTAGTTTAACCTATACAAGATAAATCACAGCCATTACAAGGAGCATTATAAATTCCTCATTTTTGAAGGTCAGGGACAGGACATTTAGTGGAAGGAAATTGGAATGTAGCGACAGGTTTAAAGATTACGTTGAAACGTAAACATTAAGCTTTAGTTAATGCGTCTGTAAATATGTAGTGCGAAATTTATTTACAATACTATTAGGTCATTAAGAATGAAACCTTCGATTTCAAAACGTATTTGTTTTAGAAATTCTGAATTACCTCCAGAAAGTTTTACTATTTATTTTTACTTTTAAATAAGGAGGCAACGTGTGAAAGTTTCCAGGGGTTTCCTTAGTAGCGAGAAATACCATCCGTTGTATATATGTTAAGGTATAGTCCATCATAAAAATTAAAATGATAAAAGTATAACTGGAGTGCTTAATGTGACTACTTAAAAAAAGTAATTGCAAAAAGTTGAATAACTTGCATTCGCAAATAAAATAAAACAAAATTACCATTCAAAATTTTCCGCTGTGCATTCATATTTTCTAAAAAATAAAAACGCTCTCTAATCGAATGCTACTTATTGGCCTACGTTTGGATTTTTGTTTATTCTTAATAGCCGGAAGGCAGCAGCACAGATAATCATTTCATCGAGTTCTTGGATGAAATCATAGAATTATTTAAAACTGGATTCGCATATTAAAACGCAATCGATCTGCCAATTATCTTGGCGGAAAACACCTAAAAACCCGATTTTAGCGGTTGATACCTAGGTTTACATTGTGTTTTCTTGAACTCCAAAAGTATGAAAATCTGGAGACTGGGAGCTGGAAAACTCAATAATGAACCTACGAGTCAACTTCTAAAATGGGGTTTTCTGCATTTTCCAACAAGATATGATGTGACTAACCGTTTGCGTTTTAACATGCGAACCGAGTTTTATCTATCTGGAATTTCAGTCGTGCATTATAGATCACCTCCCGATCTATAATATATCCTGTATTACAACATAAATCTTTTTAAATTTCTGTTTTTCGCAAAATTTTTCATCCAAAACTAATTTTCTGCAATTAAATTGGATCATAAATATCTAAAAACACATCCGATTTTTATTCATTCGTAGTATTTGACTCGATCATAGCGCCCTCTGGTGAAAATGTAATTATTTTTATTTTGATTTCTTCTTTATATATTTCTGACACTGTAATAATAATTTCCTGTTGTCGAATTAAGCTTATTTTATGAATAGGCCGATTCTGTAGCTTTTTGCTACTGATTAAGACCTATGTTTGCAGCTCTTAAAAAAATGTACTACATTGTATAAGTACATATATTTTTAATTAAATTGCAATACAGAATTATGGAAAGACATAAAATAGAAGCAGTATCATGATGTCCTTTTAAAATATTGAAATCTTTTGCCATATTTTTAACAAAATTTTATGCATAAGAAGTAAAAAAAAAATTCGACCAAAATAATTTTATTCGTTACAATTTGCTATGATAAAAAGTTTATTAAATCCAATAGATTTTTTTAAACCATCAGATTTTAAAAGATTCAACTTTTATATAAACAGTTTAATAATAATAAAAAAAAAATATTGTATTTTTTTGTATTGACCGTGAAATTTTTTGAATTTTTTTTTTTTGTTATGATTATGGATCTTATTAGACGGATCCGAAACATGTCAATGTCAGTTATTTATTTTTAATTATTATAACACCTTTCTTAAGTAAAATACAATTTTTATTAAAATGTTACAATTTGCATTATAAATAATGTGTATATTTATATTTAATCTCAATAGTCAATGACGATTTATGTATATATGATTTATCCGGGCAGATAATCGAGACTCTACAGTACTAAAGAGCTTCATCCATAAGGGAATCACTTTTAGTATTGCTTGCAGCTATCATTGAAACCTGGGGCATTTTGAAGCCCTGTAGTGGGAAGTTTGAGAATCAATAAAATTTTCCCTTTAGAATCATATTTTTGGATTTCACAGCAGTATAATTTTTTTTGAAAATGGAATGTTTTAAAACGAATTATAGTACTATTAAGACGGAATGTTTTCAAGAAAAGCCCTTCAAAATACAATTTCGTCAATAAGAAGTATAAAATGTGAAAATAAAAATTAAATTCCTTCAAGAACCTATGTATTTGATTTTGAAATAATACAACGTTATATATTCACATTTTTGGCGTGGAGGAAGTTGACGTATTTTTCACCAGAGCTTTCCTGCAACCCGAATTGAATGTCAAAGCTGCTTGTCGCCCCTGAGCAATGGTTTGAACTTCGATAACTGTAGTGTCCGAACTAATTAGCAGTAAATGTTCTAAATTGTATTAAAATAGCAATGTACTTTATGACTACTTTTACCAAAGGACACGACATTTAATACAAAAAAATTTCATTTAAAAAATTCTATATTTTATTTCTTTCAACTTCATGGAAATGGTTTTCTTATTTTTTTATTTAACAAAAAAAAAAAAAAAAAAAAAAAAAAAAAATAAATAAATAAATAAATAAATAAAAAAAAAAAAAAATAAATAAATAAAAAAAAATCATTTCAATGATCTCGAAAGCTTTTTAAAAAATATATATTTGCTATTTATACCCGCACATTTATTGTTTCCATAGAAAAAAAAACAGTTCTTCTTTCTTACGCTATTAATTACCAAACAAATCACAATCTGAATTAATTCTTATACATAAATATTACGTATAGGTAAAATGTGGGCGAAAATTTTGTAACGCCTTAGTTAGCGATTTAACTCATTTTTAGAGTGGAATAAACAAATTAAAATGCAATAACAAAAAAAAAAAAAAAAAAAAAAAAAAAAGAATTAAAAAATGAATAAAATTTGATTTTAACAGAGAACTTTTATCAATTCTCTAACTTTTATGTATAAAGCTATTATATGCGGTCTCGATGCTAACAAGGAAGGTCTCCATACGGGCATACTCCGAAAAATCTGAAAAAATTAAAAATTGTTCTTCTCATTAGGATATATACGTTTATAAAAAACATTTCGGTGGAATCTCTGTACCCTGTCTGTAAAAAAATAATAAAACTTTCGTTATTTGGCGATTTATCATCGATTGGCGATGAAAAGCAATTTTATCAAATACATTTTAAAGGAAAAAAGCTTTATGTGCAACTTGTTTAGATAAATTGAATTTCTTTTGTTTTGTCAGTTTTAGTTTGTTTTAAGTATAATTTCGTTATATCGATATTTATATGTATTTATATTCAAATTTAACCATCAAATTTTGAGATTTAAAACGAAATTAAAATTAAAATTAATTAAAATTGTTTCAAGTTCAGTTGAGCATTGTCAATTCGATTTTGTTGCTATGGAAACACCTGGTTTTTATTTTTGAATACGCTTAAATGTATAAAAATAATTTTTATGAATAAGAATTTTTTATTTATGAAATTATTTTTTCCAGAAGTAAATTAAATAACTAGAGCAACAAATTATGTAATATACATACATGTATATAATATATTAAACTCTCTCACTTTTTTATGTTTAAATTCGTTAAATACCATTTATATGCATTCTAAAAATCCAATAGTTTTCAGTTGCATGAAAATCGTTTGCTTTTGGCGGGGAAAAGTGCTGCTCCCCAAATCGCGTGACACTTTTGTCTTTTCACGTCAAATATTCGAAAGTATTTAATTTTTTTACCAGTTTTCTACTGTAATTCCGCTGCTAATTTTGACTGATCCTTTATTATATATATGAGTAGTTTAATTAGAATTTTTAAAAAAAATCTGAGTATGCCCAGTATGGAGACCTTCCTGTGCGAAAAGCGCCAAATGTTATTTCCCTGTCAGTTGTTCCGATGCCTGTAAATGTTGTTTTACCTTTCGTTGAGTGTTCATGCCGACAAAGATGCAGATACGGAAACGCCAAATAGCTGTTGAGCCTACCTTCGTTGCGTTTTGAACAGAAAAAAGAGTGTAATATTGAATAAATACACTTATTTTTAATTTAATTGTTACGTAGAATTTTAAAAACAACGCATAAAACATTATATAAACAGTATATTCAAATCTTTTTTAAAAATTCATATTTTTTGTCATTTTTTTTTTCAGAAATCATTTTGTTATTAAAAAAAAAAAATCATGTTTTTTTGTCATTTATTTATATTTTCTCCAGATAGCGTTCACTAAATTCAACACAATATACAGGGTTACTATAAAAGAATTATCTACTTTCAAAAGCTGATTTATTCAAAAATATTATACTTACAAACATGATTGATATAGAAAAGTAACCAAAAAATATCTAAGTTTGTACACCAGGTGGCTTGACAGCACTAATTCAAGTTTGTACACCAGATGGCTTCGTATCACTAGTTCAGTACCTGTAATGAATTTAATTAATGATAGTTTCCCGAAATGAAAGTAAACGAGAAGAGAGTTTCTGCGTGCTGGTATATGCAAGTTGTTCGTCTGTCATAGCAGTCAACATTCTTTCAGTGATGCATTGATGAACATTGACGTGATCACGCTACAAAATGTGCGGATTGAATTGAAGTACCGCCTGGACGTGTGTCGTATGACGAAGGAGGTAGACATTGAACATTTGTAGAGTGAACATAAAACTTGGATATTTTGTGGTTATTTTCATGTATCAATCATTTTTGTAAGTGTAATATTTTTGAATAAAACTGGTTAAAGAAATGAATGATTCTTTTATAGTAACCCTTATTTCAATTTCCTTCGTACTATCTACTACTGTTACACTTACCTGTGCAATGAACTGGAAGTTTTACAAGATCTTCAAAATTAACTGAAATATATCAAACTATAACATAAAATTGATCCCTAATATAAGGCTTTACAAAAATCTCAATTTTAAATTATGTTCTTAATATAGGGCTTTAAAATGCACTAGATCTCAATATTAGGTGAGAGCAGCGCCAAGAGTGGTTACCTTGTAAGTACATATTTTCGATGGAATTTTGCTCATCACTTCCTGCATTAATATGCTAAAAAAATAATGTAACACACGGATATGTAGACTCGGTTAAAAATAAACTAAGTTTTCTGTAGGTTTCATAAAATATACAAATCCCAGAGAAAATAAAACACGAAATTTTTATGAATAGAAAAATCTCTTCTTATGTATATAGACAAAACTAAGGTATATAAAACAAAGTATTTCCAAGTACATATCTATTTTTCTTTTTAAAAGGTTCAAGCATTTTATTTTGCTAAAGGTAAATTTAAAGACAACATTTTTTTTTTTTTTTTTTTTTTTTTTTTTTTTTTTTTTTTTTTTAACACATGTGTCCTTTTCCTTTAACTGTTTGTAGAATGATGGAAAGTCTTTCTATGCGCCAACTTTTCTGGCGTGTTAAACAATCGTTAATCTTGAAGGATCTTGAAACAAAACTAACTGCAAACAAAGATTTCCGTTATTTATGCTCATTGGGAATAAACTATTATTTCTTCTCGATCGCATCTGTTCGATAAAGAAGCAAAATACTATTAATAAAAAAAAGTCAATTGTAATTTAATACTTGATAAATACAATATAACCATGCTTTAATGTTTCTGGATGTCACGTTTATAACAATTTGTTCTTTATTTGTTTCTCTTGAAATGTGTAATCAGACCCAGGTTACTTGCCAACTACAAAAGCAAATTTTACCATTTCTTTACTGCAGAAAAATTCGTCTCGATTTAACGAAGAATTTTTATCCCAAATAAGACGAAAATGTCACATAAAATACTGTTGGAAGTTTGCTAAATCAGAGTTCAACTATTATTTCCTCAAATGTAAACTTTTTCTGCTACTTCCATTAATAAGCGCAATAGAGGTGTCCTATTGTATTCAAATCTTTAAAACACTTAAACTAAATAAAAGGTGTCACTAAATCTTTTTTATACAATTAGAGATAACCAAAACGGATGAAGTGCCAAAGAAACTTCTTTTTAATGTAACAAAAAAAAAATGTCTTATTAGTAAATATTTTTCTTGTATTAAGAATTTGGAAGAATTTATATGCAATGTGCACAAAGCAAATGCAAGACAGTATGATTCAAAATCAGCAATATAATTATTATACAGGTAAAAAGTAAAATTATATATTTTTTATTATTCTTAAATTTTCTATAATTAATAACTTTTTTTCAAAAATTCTAATATTAACGTTGTAAATCTTACAAACTTAATTTTTAAATTGCTAAGCTTATTCTAAAATGCTATAATTTTAATTTTTTTTTACAATATTTTATTTATAACGTAGTAATAATAATATTTATTCTACAACTAAAAGATAAGAACTTATATTATAAATAAATATTTTGCTTATAAAACGTTACTTTATTAATAAAACATTTAAAATATATTAAAAATTGATCAATTTGGATGAAAATTGATTAACTATCCTTCTTGAAAATTTCGTACATAACACGAAATCCAATTTTGCCCACTAAAAGTTTTACTAGCAAACCATAACTGAAAAAGAAAAAAAGAAGCTTCGGTAGGTACAGCCCCTGTTCATGTGTCGTGCGTTGATTTGCCAAAACAAAAGACATGGTTGAGACAGTCCAAAGACCATTTTATAATATCTCATTGGCGCTTAATTCCAATGTATCGCGTCTGGTGTTGTAGGAATAATTATTAGACCTTTACTGGTATATGGGCTATAATAGGTGAGTTTACCTTATTTACGATTAAAACTTTTTTTAAACATATGGCTCAGTTTAATGATCTTTTTTATGATAATTTTTTTAAGGATATTTTTTTAAAACCTGATCATTGAACGGTTTTCTAAAATAATATAATTTAAGAAGTTAACCAATTAATATAATTGGCAAATGACTTTTTTGAGAAAATCAAATAAAAGTAAAACGTAAACACAAGATCAGGTTATCTGCAAAATAACCACACATTGACATTTACCTAAATCTTTCAAAGGAAAGGTAGATTTCTATTTTATGTTGAATCTAACATTAATATCAAGTTCATTTTTTATGTTAATTTATACTATATTTATTTGGATATGTTTATAATTTTCTTTTTACAGATATTTTATTTGCATTGTTTAAAATTAGTTATAGATTTTGCTTGAATGCTAAAAACTACCCCTCAGTACCAAGTCATGTAGTCGTTGACCCAGGGGCTCGTGTGGGTTCATGTCGGGGGACTTGGTAAACTATATATTTTTGGATTCACCACAACAACAGCACCTCATTTATCCATGATACTTCCAAAACGAGGATAGCTTATGGACGCCATACTGGAAAATGGCCACCGTCGTTGAGTAAGGGAGTCGTGTGATTTCGTATCAGCGGACTAGGTAAACCTTACATTTTTGGATTCATCACAACATCAATAAGTCACTTATCCATGGTACATTCAAAACAAAGGTAATTTATGGGCGCCATTTTGGAAAATCTTTGAAACGTCATTGAGACAAAAACTCTTGTGATTTTATGTGGGCGATCTTGCTAAATGATACATTTTTCGATTCACCACAACATCAAAATGACATTTATCCATGATATTTTCAAAACCAGGGGGATTTATGGACGCCATATTGGCAAATGGCCGCCGTCGTTGAAAGGGGCTTCTGTGGTTGAGCCAGAGGCTCGTGTGATTTCATGTCAGTAGTCTTGTTAAATCATATACATACATTTTTGGATTCACCACGACATCAGAATGACATTTATTCATATTTTCAAAACCAGGGTAGTTTATGGGCCCCATATTGGAAAATGGCCACCGTCGTTGCCAGGGGCTTTTGTGGTTTCATGTCAGCGGGCTTGCTAAACCATACATTTTTTGGATTTACCATAACATAAGAATGACATTTATCCATGATATTTTCAAAAACAGAGTAGCAAATCGACACTATATTGTAAAATATCCGCTGATAAACAGGCTGATCGAAAATATATCCTTGGTTTTGTATGCTATTAAATTAATAGGGTGATTCAAGAGACAATAAGTAAAGACACACAAGAGTCAAAAGCTACAATGAAGTTCAGCCAAAGACTTGCCGCAGTTAAGCTATATTTTTGATATAAGGCCAGCATTTTTTTTTACTTGATTCGTGAAACAACCAAAATCAGTACTTCAGACAAATCTGTTCTAGATCCAGTTCTCTCTTTGAGCAAGATCCAGAAAGACGAACATGATATCTCATAGTACAGAACACGATTATCAATGAATAGATAAAACTAGACATGATTATAGTATCAAATGGAGCAATAACAGTTCTAGAAATTGTTGAAGACACGTCCAAAGCTCGTGAGATGGGTGAAGAAGCTTACACAACTTTCAAGAGAGACTATGTGTCTGAGGACTCAAAGCCAGAAGGGATTTTTCAAACTCCCAAAGATAAAAATTAAAAAAAAACTAAATACATTTTCTGACTTGAAGAAGAAAGAAAGTGCAAAGTAAAAAAATATCAGAACTTGTTGCCAGGACAAAAAGAAATCTATTTACTCAGATGACAATCATTGCAAAACGAAGACATTACGATATGAGAACTGTCTTTTCCTAATATCTAGGGCTTCATTCAAGTTCCTTAGCGACACTTGATGGTTAAATGCGGAAAACTGGAAAATCAAACTGATGAATGTTATGACAAAAGTGCGACTGATGAAAGAATGCATATCATGGTGTTGCTAATATAAATGACTGAATGTGCTTTGTTCAAAGCTACCAGAGGAGCTACAACTAGTAAAGAATATATTTTCTGAAATATTACAAAATTATACATCCTCACAAAAAATAAATGTTGCATCTGACACATACAGGCAAGTGTCAATAAAAATAAATAAATGAAAAATATTAACTGTTGGTGATGTTATACAAGTTATCGTCTCCGGGGGAAATAATACAAAAATGGAAGCAGTTTTTTATCGGATGAGAAAAACATGAAAAAAATTACTTTCATTTCTAAAGAATGGCAAAAACACTATTTGAAATAATTGAATACGCAAATGATATAGGTTATCTACTGAGAAAAAGGATATAAATTCCCTAAATAACTAGTTGAAGAATTCTCTAAATTGACCTGCTTCCAAGAAGAGGTGATATGCAACTTTCATTTAGCACACACCATGCTAAAGCACAGTGTCTGGATTTAAAAATATTATCTCTTAAAATACTGATGTGGCAGTTATTACATTGTTTTCTTTAAAGACCGATTTGAAATGCTAGGAAGGGAAATGCTAGATTTGAATGCTAGGTATTTGTGAATTTTGGATCCAATGACAGGGTAAAGTAAAGAATAAAATTTGAGTGAGATGCACGGACTTCTAGGTAAAGAGGTATGTAATGCATTACTTGAAATGTATTCACTGTCATACAGTAAGTGCTTACAGACAAGATAAATCGGTGAATCGGAACATAAAATTTCGAGATACACTTAAGGCGCTTGATACTGAAACTGATATTTTAGAGGAAACAAGGAAACATCCTGAGTCGTAAGTTTGCCATCTCTATTATGGAATGTACAAATACGGAGACATCAAGGAACTGCGCTATAGTCTATATACTTTTTCGATAAAAAAGGAGTCTGTGGAGTCGCATTGCCTTTTGTCATGTAGTAATACACTCTATCTATTGGCAATGCTAACTATTTTCCACGGTCTTGTTTGTAAGGAGTATCTACAGGCTGATCCTGATCTTCTATCCAAAGATAAATATGGTTCGTTTTTTGGAGCAGGTAGCGAGGGAAAGGCTATCTAAAAGTCCAGCAGAATAGCAGTTCTTTTGTTCCTGAAGCTGCTTTGGAACATGTGTCATGTTTTTTTTCAAGAACATGTGGGTGATTCTTTGATAAGTGGGTAATTTCTATCCCTTAGGGTTACATGTTGTTTTTTGTCATTCATATAGATGTTTTTTTGCATAAAATGTATTTTGTAATGTATTTCTACAATTTCAAAAAGTATTTTTGAGAAAATAACTGTAAATTTTACTGCAATAGTATTTTAAACATTCAATTTGTCACTTCTGTCCCTTGTCCCTCACCTCATGTACTGATAATCTGGAACAATTTTAAATGTAATGACAGACTATTTTTAATAATTTTACCACCAAAAATAAAACATTATACTCCAAAGTACATAATAAAGTATTTTTATTGTAAATTAAAAATAGTTTTACAATTATTCTGAGTCAGAGAAACGCTGTCCCCTAGTTTTTATGTCACTACTGTCCCCTTGTATAAAACAGCTAAAGTGACCACCAGGTGGCCAGATAAAATTTGGTGAACAGCTGCATTTAGTAGAAGGAGCCATCTTAATTGCTCAGAAAAACACATGGCACAATTCTAAAGACTTCAACAATAGTTACAAGCTACAAAATGAATAGAAAGATAAGAATATGTTTATTACTTGTCACTGCTGTCCCCTACTTAAACTGTCCTTGTTATTGTTTTTATTTATTTATTATTTTGTCATGATATAACATACTTTTGCGTAGTACAAAATATCATATTGCAGTCTTACTAAGCCTAACTTACTATGTACACAGAAGCAATTTTCTTAATTTTGTCACTACTGTCCCTGTCACTTCTGTGCCCTTTCGAATTATTTATTTGAGGAATGAATCTCCGAAGCAGATATTGATGCCATATATGACTTGAAGACAAAGGATAGTGATACCATCTATTCCAAATCTATTAAAATTGCATCAGCTCACTTGGAATAAGTTTGAAAATGTTAAACTTCAACTGCGTTTTTTAAGCTGTATAACATGTGACACACATGAAAAATGTAAACATTACTGTTCAAAAACATCATTTGTAGACTTATCTCCTTGTTTTAAGGATTATGTCCAATGATTATAAAGATACTGAAGTATCACAAAGTGAACATATCTGTGTAGGAACTGGGGTTGCTGTTGTTTATGATGAAAATAGGTTTTCTGGTGAGTTTTAAATTTTATTTAGAATTAAATTATTATTTAAAATTTTTATCAAAATATTACTTATTACAACATTTGTTTTTAACAGGTTTAATTGAAGAAATAAATAATGACATCCTGAAAATAAACTTTATTTTAAGGAATGGAAGCCGATTCTATTGGCCAAATACACTAGATATCTAGGATGTTCCGAAAAATGAAATTTTGTGTGCTATTGATATTTCCCCTCAACCAGTTACTTCAAGATATTTTACAATAGACAAATTATATGATATAAATTTTAAAATGAGCAGTATTTCTCGTACTTAAACACTTTTTTCTAACTAAAACTTTTGTCCAAATAAATTCATTTATTTACTCATTATCTTATTGGTGGTTATTTTTTTCTAAAAGATTATTCAAATTTTAAAATAGTAAAAAAATAATAGATGTTAAATAATTTATAATTGTTAAAATGTCCAAAACTGAAAAAAAATTGAAAGTATGTCACTTCTCTCCATGTAAATGTCATTCCTGCCCCCCTATTCTTAAAACTTAAAAAATATTCAGACTTATGACAGATGATATATTAAACATTATACAGTAAAACCTCCAAATAACGGACACCTTGGGGACGTGGAAACTGTCCGTTATTCGGAGGTGTCCGCTATTGGGAAAAACTTCGGAGATTCAAAAATTTCAAAGAAATGCTTAAAGTTTCATTCATTGACTTTTATATGTCCTAAAATTCTTATATATGATTAATCAGAAATTAAAATAATTTTTTAAGCAATAAAATTGAAATAAAATGGTACATATCTTTATACATTGTTTATTACATTCTTACAAACAATTTATTTAAAAAGTTTCCTTTTGCTTTTAAAGATTACATATAATTTTTTTCAATGTGAAGTTTTAACCCTGTCAATAGTTCTGATGTTTTTGAATCATCTTAAAGAAAAAAAAAGTAACTGCTCACTGTATTTTACCACTTCTTAAAAACATAAAATCTCAAATCATCCGGCAAGGAGTGGAGAGGCATTGTGATGCTCCGGGAGGTAATGTCCCTCCGTACCATCCCCTGAATTTAATACTGGACATGGGAGGGAAGATTTTCCCCGGCCCACTCTCTACATTTATCTGTGATCACAAAATTTTAACTCATTACCCTGACAAATTTAGAGGCTTTTTACTTTTTTTTCTTCGATTTTCTTCTCGAAACAATTTCTCATACTTTATCGCCAAAATTAGTGTCCGCTATTCGGGATGTCCGTTATTCAGAGGTTAAACATACAAAAAATTAGGTTTTGGGAGTGGGGATCAGAAAACTGTCCATTATAGAGATGTCCGCTATTTGGGAGTGTCCATTATGGAGGTTTTACTGTATTTTTTACTATAAAAAGATACTATAATAGATAAAATATACATATTTTTCAAACAAATTTTACTAAAATTCTGGTTTATAAAGTAAACAATTATCTTGGGGACAGTAGTGACATTGATTACCAAATTAATTTATAAAATAATTAAAAAAAATATATATAACGCTTAAAGTTTATGCCGGAGTTTTGTTTATTACTCAGTAGCATATGCTGTATCAAATTATTAAAAAATATTGGTTAAAATTTAATTTTTATTTTTCACTAAATCGATGAGTGAAATTACCCACTTATTAGAGAATCACCCATGTATCACATTGTCATATCCATGTCCTTTTAATAAACTCAGATGTACAAGCATATGCAGAATATAGAACTGTTCTATGACGATGTAAATTAGATGAACGCATGCACGTCAACCTATGATGATAGCAATTCAGAAGACTAAGATTTCTCTTATTTATTAACCCATTCGAGACCAGCATCTTTTACATGAATTTTTTTGGTTGACAATCTTTTTTGTCATACATGTAAAATTAGTTTAGTAGACAAGTGAACATTTTAAATTAATAACAAAATTTTTATTATTCTTTTTTAGTGGTATTATAAATAAGAGATAGAAGCATGTTTTAATGGTGCATGTATGCACCCGTGGTCCCGATAGGGTTAATTCTTAACAGACTAACAAGGAAGGTCTCCATACGGACATACTCAGAAAAAACTGAAAAAATTACAGAATGTTTGTCTCATATAGTTATATATGTTTGTAAAAAAAATTTCGGCGGAACCTCCTTATAACGTCCGTAAAAAAATAATAAAAATTTCGTTTATTTGGCGATTTATCTCCAGTTGGCGAAAAAACGAAATTTTGAAAAATACGCTTTTACGCTTCGAATACTTTTTAAAGAAAAAACTTTCTATGTTCAATTTATTTAAATAAGTTTAGTTTAAGTAATTTTAGTTTTGCATTTTTACTTAACTTTAAGTGTAATTTTGTCATATACGTTTATATGTACTTATAACAAAATGAAATTAATATATTTTACCATTTAAAACACAATTTAAATTGATTAAAATTCTTCCAAATTGAAAAATACACTGTTAAAAATCTGCTGCATTTTGTTGCAAAGCGCTCCCTTGCTTGTATAGAAAACGGTTACTTGGCCGTGAAATGGAGCTTTCTCATTGGTTGGAATAGATATATTATATACAAGCGGTGGAGTGCGTTGCAGCAAAATGCAGCAGATTTTTAACAGTGTTTCACAAGCTACAACACCGCTAAAAATCTGTACCATTTTCTGCAGCGTCACTCCACCGCTTTAATAGAAAACGGTCAATTCACCGTGCTATGGAGCATTCTCATTGGTCAGAAGAGAGATATTCTATAAAAGTAGTGGAGTGACGTTGCAGTAAATGCTGCAGATTTTTAACAGTGAAGTCAATTAAAATCAATTTTCAGATTAGTTAAAATCGTCTGCTTTTGGCGAGGAAATGCACTGCTCGCCAAATCCCGCGTCGCTTTCAGCTTTTCACGCCAATTATTCCAAACTATTTTATTTTTTTACATATCTAATAATGTAATTCCGCCGCTAATTTTCACTTATTCTTTATTACCTACATGAGTAGTTTAATTCGTATTTTTTTCAAAAAATTCTGAGTATGCCCCCAATGGAGACCTTCCTTGTAAGTACAATAGATTCTCCATTACCAATTTTTTCATGGATTGCTGTATCTTATCCACTTGAAAATAGCATGCATTAAAATGCAAAACAAGATTTCAGATTTCTGTCACGCAAATGTGTTTTGAACTGTTTATCCAATTTAAAATGTTAATAATCATATTAAAATTAAATCTTAACAAATATATAATTTGCACAACGTTATATGTTTAACAATGTTGTTCTTTCCATTTTTTCATTAAAATTTAGTTAAGTAATAATACCAAAAATAAAAACTCATTTGTATCTATGTGCGATAGATGGGGCTCTTTTTTTGAGTATGGCGTCTATAAGCTATCACAAATTTCATAGTATCATCAAAAAATGAAATCCTTAGAAACTTGTGAATCCAAAAATGCATATATCAATGACTTGTGAATCCAAAAAAGCACTAATTTTGGCTTCTGGCTCAAGGACTAATGGGGATAATTGCTGTTTGCTTCTACTACTGAGTATTGCAGAACTGAAGAAGTACTAATTTAAGTTTTTATGCAGAAATCCAAAACTTTTCCTTAAAAAATTAGTTCTGCAAATATGAGAAAATAATTCTTTGTTTTTTCATTAATTTAAGTAATTGATTCCAAATACACATGCATTAAGATGCTGTAAGATTATTAATTCAGCTTGAAACATTTCTACCTTCAAATATTGGCTATAGATTAAAATTTAATTTACTTAAGGTCAGTTTGAACTCCTTTTTATACCTACCATGTTAAGTTAATGTATCTTTTTCCAAAAACTACCACATATATTCATTTCGAATTTGTTAAATACATAATACAAATATTTCCTATTAACCCCTTAACTGGTTAATTCTTTTCCGTTCAATAAATTGAAAATAGCGGACTCACACCACTATTATTTAAATAAAATATTCGTAAAATTTAGTCTAAACATTTCCTCCTTTCAATAGTGTGAAAATTTTCTTAAAAATAATAGTGGTGTCAAAAAGCTTTAAATGATGAAATAAGCAAATTCGTCTTGCCCGAGCGACGTTCGGGCAAACCAGTAAAAGGGTTAAAATGAAGTCAAATTTATGATTTTTTAAAGTTTATGATCTCTTTAAAAAACCTCGAAAAAAAATCACTTTTGATTAACAAAAAACTTATATTTTTCCTCAAAATTTTTTTTTTATAAAATTCTGTGCAAATGTTTGCTACTACAGCTCACTTCAGGCTGATCTGGAATATGTGTCTAATATTCTTGCAAGATTATAATCAATAATGTGCAGTAATTTCTATAAAAAGTCACATCGAAGTTCAAAGGCAACAATTTGAGAAAATTTAATTAAAATTTTACTAGTGTTTATGTATGATGCAAACAAACATGTATTTCTTATTTTTTTTAAATTTCTGGTTATCGTAAAAAATGTAATTAGCTATTCGAAAGGAAAAAATAAAAAACATTTAAAAAAAATAATAAGAAGAAAAACGATATTTTTCCCGAATTTGACATTTAATTGCCCTTGCGTTGAAGAACAGAACTAAAAAATAAAAAATATCAAGATAACTCTCACCATCTTCACTTCTTTTAATATTATTTCTATTATTTATGGAAAAAATAATGTATTCATAAAACATGAATTCAAAGGATTCGTTCCAAAGAAAGTCTTTTAAGATTTTAACTTCAAAAATTAAACAGACATATTTCGGACGCTTGGAATGATTAAATGCTTTTCTAACACGCTGGAAAATAATAGATTTCACAGTACCTTCCATTTGTTATGCCACATTAAGAGAAATTGTGCAAGACACTGAAAGAATCCATTACACAACATTTATCTAACAATGCAAGATGAGGCAACTGTTTCATCCTCGGTTGCTTATATCTTGTTCTAGTAGTAAATATAGAAGCTCTGTATGGTATGGTATGATATTTCTGAAAAGCTTTTTTTGATTAAGAAAAAAAAGTTTTTGATAAATAAAACGCGTTTATTGCTAGAGATGTATTCAAAATATATAATTTTTAATTTCAAATTGACGAGAAATTTTAGGAAGATTATATTGAAATGCATTTGAATGTTCACCACCAAAAATGACTGTTACAATTTTAGGTAATAATTTTCACATAATGGATTTGGAGGATTTTTATAGTATCAATGTTAAGAAATGCTGGAAAAAAATTTAAAATACTATTCTTTCTCAATGATGCATTTAAAATATAAAATTGATTTCTTCTTTATTTTCCATTTATTCTTCAGAAATTTTTGTTAAGCATTTTAAATACGTTATTATAATTATTTTGGAATAAAAATGCGCGAAATAATTCCGGCCTCGCGTAATCAACAAAAAAAGAAAAACTTGTACTATTTTCTCCGTTGTAAAATGCGATGTAAACACGGATTGATCGGTGGCTTTAGAAGTAATTGGGTAATGGGTATGCACTATAAATATTTATCAGTGAAATCTTAGATTAGAAAAACGAATAAATTAAGGCCTTATGCAATTGAAAATTCATCTGTATGAGTATCGTTTAGCAAGAACATTTTTAGAAATTTGTGACAAGAGTTTAAATAGAAAATTCTTTGAACAATCTATATAAAATGTTATATTAAATAATTAATATGCCATCTGGTTCACGGTTTTCTGATGTCGAACGGGATAAAATTTATGTTTTAAGAGCACAAAAGGATTTGAATCCTGCCGATATTGCCTGAGATAGTTCTGATATAGTCTGCGACAGAAGGTGAAGAATCGGCCGAAATTACCTTAAAGATCTACCAGAGTATGGAAAAAACAAGAGCAAGGGCAAACCATATTCAATTATGAATAAAGAAATCAATTTTCTGAGGGACAAAGGATCAAATACAATTGAAACAGCTTGGCAATTACAAAATGAATTAAGTTTTTCAATTACTGTTCGTTGAACACAGTTAATGAATAAAGTTTCACTTAGTTCAAGGAAACTCGGGAAAAATGCCGGTATTGTCTTCATTTCTTGTAGCTAATCGAAAAAGACAACGCTCGCAACTACAGGAGATTTAGCAATCGAATGGCAAAAAGTTATTTGCTCTGCGAGAAAAGATTTAATCTGAATGATCCAGATAGTATACGCAATAATGGGAATAATAATAAGAAAGAAATTTTAGTGTTTTCCACTAAACAACAAGCAGGATCGTCGATAATGATAGATCTGGAGACGGCAGCACAGATAATCACTTCATCGAGTTCACGAGTGAAAATCTAGGATTAGTTAAATTTCGATCCGCATATTAAAACACAATCGGTCTGCCAAATCATATCTTGGTGGAAAATATCTAAGTCTAATGCTTAGCACCTATATTCGCCGTTCAGTCTGTCTGTCCGAATATAACAGAGCAAAAATTACTCAAGCAAACAGTTTGAGATTTAAAATATATAATTGTTGCATAATTTTATTTCATTACATAATGTTACATAATGTTACATAATATTATTTGACATTTCATATTTTATGAAAATCTGATGAATAGTTTATCTACAGTGACAATCAAAAGTATTCCGTTACATTACGACCGATGGGAAAAATAGTTTCAAGTTTTAATGATGTTACACTCTTTCGAACATAATTGAATTGATAAGCATTTATGAAGTATGTAATAAAATTTACATTCTGTACAATTAGTGGTGCAAAGAGTATTTGTTATACATTTATAGGACCACACAAAAGTATTTCATTGCATACTGATGTAAGGGGAAACATTCTTTGGAGCGCGTTTTCATAAAATTAAACTATTTCACATTTTATGAAATTGATATACGTTTTTGAGGTTTACTACAAGCTAATTCCCGCATAATAGAAATAAGATAGTATTTACAGGGACACACAAAATATTTCGAATACTACACTGTATCCAAAGTACTACATATTATTATCCCAATATCTGAATATTTTTAAAATTTCGTTACAGTACGAACACACCTCATTTGATGCGCTTGTCGTGCGATTTCCAACTTGTTTAAGTCCATTAAAATACAATAAAATTGAACAAACAGATGTGTTAACAAAATTGAACAAACAGATGTGATAACAAAAGAGCAGTGAGCTGCAATTGGTTTCGTGCTCTCGGTATTCAATGTATAGTTCTATCCTTAAATAAAATCAAGTAATTATTTAAAGTAGTTAAAATATAACTTTCAAAACAGCACAAGTTGGTATCTGATTCTTCTAAACAACATTATTTTTCTATCCAAGAAAAGATTATTAAATAGATGCTTGTCAAAAATAAATAAGCAAATGTTTTAAGACAAAGAGATTGCTGTTTCAAAGGAAAAAAAATAATTACATTCTAATTTAAACGGCCTCAAATATATCTTACTCTTCCCTTTAAAACCGCGCCTTTTAAAATGTATAAAAACCTGAATAAAAAAAATAAGAAAAAAGAAGGAGAATTAGAATGCATTATTTGAAAGCACCCGTGTTTTGAAAGGCGCTTGAAAGTCATTTAAATGCAAGAAGGCGTCCAATTTTCCGGCCTGCTGAAAAACAGATCTCTCTGCAGCAGGCGTAAAAAGCAATGATCAATATATCATACTTAACTGTAAAATCTTATTTTATGGAGGTGCTTTTGGAATTGTTGGCACGTCTTTTCTGCTTCTATAAAAAAAGGATAAATAACATATTTTTCCGGTTTTTGTCAGCTACTTTTATTTGGTAAATAATAATGTTCTCGCTGTGTGAAGCTTGGAAGAGAATAAGAAAGTAATGTTGAAATTTTTTTTAAAAAGGGAGTCTTAAGCATGAATTATGTTTATCGCTTTAAAATTTATAGTTTTCAGGTTTAAGAAGTGTGTTTTTTTTCATAAATTGTATTTCAAAGTTAAAATATCAGACTGATTAAAATTACTTAGATTTATTATGTTTATGTGGCTTAAATTTTCAATACGTTTTTCTTGAGAGGGCTTTGTTATATCAAGTGTCCAACTTTACCTTTTCCTCACTTTAGGAGAGAGGGGAGAGGAAGGGTTACATTTCATATCTTAAAATATTTCTTGGGGGAGTAAAACTTTTTTTTTTATAACATTATAATTTTGAACCCAATCAAACTTTTACAGTCTTCTTTTTGTAATTTTTTCTTTACATCAATGTAGTTTTTTAGTGTCTTATTCCTTTATTCATTTATTACTAAAGTTAATAAATGATTGTAAAATCATTTCCTTACAAAAGACGGAATATCTGCAGTGTTTCGCAATTTTAGACACTGTTCAAAATTTTCAAAAAGTCGATGACATTATACTATTGTTACCAAAAAGTATAGTTAGCTTCAGTTAAAATGCATTTTATAGTATATACCCTCTGCAAACTTTTCTAAAATATTTAAATTACTTCTATATACATTTGGCAATAGTCAGGAATATATCTCCTTTTGATACAGAAACAGCTCGATGAAAAATAAATGACTTTTGAACATAGATAAAGATGGAAAAGACCTCGTCAAAAGCGCTTAAAAATAAAGGGGATGTTGATTGTTTTCTTTGATTGTCAAATTGTTGTGCACTATGAATTCCTACTAATTAGCCAGATATTTTGCGTGAAACAATTCGTAAAACCAGCTTAAAATATGGCGGGAAAACTGATGGATTTTGCACTACGATAACATGCCTTCTAACACTGTAATTATTATTGGTGAGTTTTTAATAAAACTTTATTAAATGCGGCTACATAAATTCTGTATTCATCTGATGCAGCGTTGTGCGACTTTTTTTTACTTTCACGATTGAAACTGTCTCTTCGTGGTCATTTAATTCAATTTCATAAAAGAATTTTTCCTACGAATTCTGAAGGTTCTGAAAAAAAAAAACTTTAACAAGGGACAGAAACGGCTTTAACCTCTTCAGACCTGAGCATAAAATAATTCTAGAAATATATATTTATTACGTTTGCATAATCGAAATGACACCATAGATGACATACAAAGTCTTTTTTATGAAATCATTGCTTTAGGGGACTGTTAATTTAGGTTTACAAATATGGATATAAAAGTACTAATCCCCTTAAAACATCAGTTTAACTATCAGTTATATAAATCAATAACAAAATTAAGGTCTAAACAAGTAAATGATCAGCAAATCCTCAAAATTTATTTAGTGTAAAGCTTTTAAGTTAAATAATTATGAATATTTCTTACTTTCTTGGCCACAATGTCTTGAAGGTATTTTCGAAACTTTGATGAAAATAACATTTATTGTATGAGGTAATATTCATCAGTGCTGACATTTATTGGTTTTGTTTTAAAGCAAAAAACATTCAACTGTATAGAAGTAAAGTAAAAAATGCAAAAACGTCGAGCAGTTTAGTTTTTATTAGGAAAAGAATGGAGGTATACATTTGTGTACCTCAGGTTTGAAGAGGTTAAGGCATGTTTTGATAATTGGGAAAAACATTGGCTAAAATGGATTGCAGTTTGGAGAAGGTTAATTTGAAGTAGATTCAATATAGTTTGATCAACAAATTCACATCTTTTGTTTTATGTCATCATTCTAGGTATTTTTTGATCACAATAATATACGTACAGTTGCAAAAATGTAAAAATACCAATGTTAACAGCGCCAATAAATTTAAATTTTAAATATGCCGGCTTCTGTGGCATATAGCTTACCGGCCTAAATTCTGAGGATGGCAAAAATTTGCTCACATACACCATCCTTAGCACTGATGACGGTAAGCTATATGCTACCGAAACCGGCATACTTAAAATTTAAATTTATTGGCGCTGTTAACATTGGTATTTTTACATTTTTATTATATTGCACCAAAACTCATCTTAATAATTATATGTACAAGGTAGAACCCATCAAATTTTGACGAAAGAAAATGTTTAAGAAGGAACTGTTTCATTAACTTATAATAAACCTACAAAATTCGTTACGTAAAAAAAATGTATTTTATATTGGCACGTCTAACTCTTAAACAAACAGTATTTATTGTCAAATTAACAAATACTATTTCTATAAAACGCAGTTGTAGGAATTGTTAAAATTAAACTTTAATCTTATATGTAAGCAGTAAAAAATAATAAAGATATATTATTATGATAAAGTTATCAATTAAGGTTCTTATGCTAGTTTTCCAAAATGATAAAAAGCAAAATTTATTCAACTTTGACTCAATCATAGAATTTTTTCCCCCGTGAAATCTAAACCCGGCATCATTTTCACCATATCAAAATTTACAAAAGTACATTTCACATCTGTATTCACGTTTAAAAAAAATGGCATTTTAATTTGATAATTTTGATTCAAAACTTGAAGTCTCAATGCTATTAGCTGAAATAGATATTAAACTGTTGATAGTCTTTTACGTGGAAATCGAATTTTGTAAATGAAGTCAAAATTCACTGTGTTTTATAACAGAAAATATTTAAATTTTTATTTTTTCCTTTTTAATGAGAAAATGGCAACATAAAGATACAGCACTCAATTTTTTCCCTTTTTTGCTTTTCTTTAAATAGAAATGGAGTACTCCTGTTGCCACAATTAGAAAAGAGGTATTAAAAGCTACAAAAAAATTAATATTTCAAAAACAAATTAAGATACGGCTGTCAAATAAATTTCAATTAAAAGTACGTTTTTTCCCTACACGATGGTGTAAAAATTGAAAAAGTGCGACATTAAGAAGTTTAAAAACTTTTAGTAGCAAAAATTGCAATACCGAAATTCATTTAAAATTTGAAAGTGCTGCCATATGCAAAATGATGTATGCGTTATGCACAGATACGTTTGGCCTTTATAATGTAGATAGTTCCTTGGAAATAGCATCGAAATAAATATATAAAATACTGCGAAACAGAATTTCTCATTGAATGAAACATAAATGGATTGAAACAGAAATTCGACTAAAAACTTAACAAATGCATGGTGCATAAATAAACATTATAGTATTGTTTAAAACTGCATAATACGCCATTTTATTTCATTAACTTTTTACTACTATGGTATGAGTTCAGCAAATCCACAAGTTAAACTTTGTTTATTTTAGCAAAAATAGATTGTACTATATCTTCAAGCTGCTATGCATTCCACAAATATGGTGTAATAGGGGAAAGTAGTCATATTTGGACCGACGCTTTGAACGTATCGTTGCAATTAGGCCACATACTATAGAAAGAGACGCCATCTACCGCTGAAATTTGACCATTAGAAAGATGTTGTTTATTATTAGGAAAAGCACTCGCCTTCCACGTGCTGTTTTCAGATTGTTTTAACAAATCTAAAACTTGCTCTTTTGATCTAATTTCTTCCTACTAAACGAAGAATACGTTAAAACTAAAGTAACTTATTATGTTTTCATGTGTTTTTTGCGTATATTCTTTCCACGGATATGTTTGCTTTCGAGTTCGTTTTTAGTCTTGAAATTATCTGTTTTTAAAAATGGCGCAATTTCATTAATTGGACCCATTTAAGTTTCTTAAATTGAACAACATATATGCTCAGAAATTTCAAAAGTAAGTAACAAACTTTGATGTCTGTATGCTTGGAGCACTATTTTTTATACTTTTTTAATATTTTTAATGGTTGTTTTATGCAAATTTTGAATATTTTAATTAATTTCTTTTGTATATCTGGATTATCTAGATTCTTTGTACAATTTAGGCTTATGTAAACATAAAACATATATTTTACATATTTATAAGATTGCTAGTAAGATTTCGGACTCCAGAAGAAGAAAAACATCAGCAACAGCAAAATTTATCAACGAAACGTACTCTTTGAGACAAAAAGGAATAGGTAAGTTGTAAAGAAATGGATCTGCAAATTGACTGTAGCTACAAAACGCCCAAAGAAGCCAAAAATTCATTAAAATGTTATCTCTCTTGCCAAATTCAGCTCAGTCAAAGTACTGAGAGAGTAAAAAACAGCTGTTTTAGCATCTTGCGATATAAAATAAATCTTGAAGTAAAAAAAAAACATAAGAGCAACAGAAAAGCAGGCTCTCAAAGCACAAAAACATTTTTAATACCAAATTTTTAAAAAAGGCGTAATTCAATTGGAAAGAAAAAGATGAAATGTAAAAACTATAGATATGAGATTTAAAAAAAAATCTGTTTAAAAAAGTCTAATGGTTCCGAATTAAAAAAAATCAAGACATAATGTTTCTTTTTTTCCAAATTTGTATGAAAATTAAAAGACAGAAATCATTCACTGTTCCGATTTCCAAATATGGTTCCATGTTGCGTGCACTAGAGTAAAAAATGAACAAATGAAATCGACGTGTAAGCTTTGCATCGTTTCTTATATGATCTTCTATAATTTAAATTCTTAGTTATTTATTAAAACTTTGAACTACATTTTTAATACATTTTGTATCAGAACAATTTGATTTAACTCTTACTTTCAAACATTTGATTTCATTGCATTTCATTGATGTTCTTTTGTTTGAGTGTTTCATTAATCTTAAACTTATTAGTTATATTCCCTTTTTTATTAAAACAACTTAATATTCTTTTGTTCAGTTTAGGGGATTAGAAGTCAAACTTAGATAATCATATGCTGAATTTGTACCAATTTGGATTTTATTTTATTATTTAAAATGAATCTTAAGGTTTTCAAAAAGAAGTTGCTCCAGATATTTATTCAGTTAGTAAAGAATAGATTGAATAAGCGTAGTGATATTTTGGAGATAATCAAAAAATGAAGTTAATTATATCTGAAAGTAAGTGAGGTGGCCCAATTCGGCTACCAGTAACCAAGTTTACTACATAGGTAAAGGTTAATTTCCTACGAATCATTGCGTCCAGATTTATGACATTTGCATGCTCTTGAGACTGTTTTTATAAATGAAGACGTGAATTTCAAATCTGGCTTTATCCAAAATTTTAAAAGGAGAGTTTTCTCTATGAATCTTATCTATTGGTAAATTTGCATCGAAAAAAAAAAAAGATAATCTGCAAAAATCTCGCTTTTTTTATATCTCTGCCATTATGAAATCTTGATTCACAATGAATACCAATTAAGGCAGTAAGAGCTTTTTCGCGATTTCCCGAAATTTCATTTTCTGGATAAGGCGAGCATTCAAACTCATTTCCTCAATTGTTATTTGGATTTGCTTTTGTCCTTAATTTCATATTTTAGTTTAAATTGCTAATAGACGTGGAAGCAGCAGCACAGACAGTCACCTCATCGAGTTCACGGATGAAATTCTAGGATTAGTTAAATCTCGATTCGCATATCAAAACGCAATCTGTCTGCGAAGTCATATGTTGGTGGAAAATACTTAAAAACTTTGTTATAGTGGTTTTCTCGAAGATTTACTTTTATGTTTTCCTGCACCGAAAAGTATGAAAATATGGAGGTTTGGGAGCAGGAAAACACAACGGTAAGCTTACGAGTCAATCGCTAATATGGGTCTATGGGTCAACCGCCTTCCCGGTCTTTAAAGATACCGAATTATTGAATAAATACAAAAGAAAGAATTTTTATTTTAGTAAACAGGAAGGCTCAGCTGAACTAAAGAATCTTTTTATGAAGAACGATAATCATTCTTCTAATTAACAGAGTGCAACAAGATATTTAGTTCAGGCAGAAATTAAATCTGTGATAGAGGTCTGCATGGGGTGAAATTTTCAGGCCCGGACCCTGCCCGATACAAATAAAAATACGGCCCGATCCGTACAAAAAATACTGGCCCGGTTCGATAAATTGCTTAAAGTTCGGCCCGAGTCTGACCCGATCCGGAAAGAAATTTAAATCTTGGTCCGAGCCTGGCCGGGATAGAAATAATCTCTATAAAACATTGTTTTTTGCATCCATTTAGTTAAAAATTTTCGTCGTATGAGGAGATTTGACCAAAAGTGTTTATCTTAACCTTTTTTATGTTTAAAATCTTCATTTTTATACAAGAGCAGGCTGCGATATTTTTTTTAATGAATTCCTATTTTTTGTATACAAGTTTTTCAATTAATCCATAGTCCATGTATTGAAGTGTTAAAAATCTGAATAATGGTATACAGTAAAAGCCTCTAAGACGGGATTGCATAGAAAAGAAAAAAGAATGTGTTATAGACAGGTTCCCTCCTTAGCAAGTGTAAATGTATTACATTAACTTTTCTTGCGTATTAGTACATTAATTTTGCATAATTAACATTTTTTTTTGGTTAAAACAAGATTCTTAGATAGGCTTTTTTTCACTATTTTTACTGTATTTTAGCTTAGCTATATTTTAATAAGCGTAGAATTTTACAAGTATTTAAGAAGAAAAAAAAATAGTATTTAATTGTAGAAACATTGCGATTTAAAAATGTTTTCATTTTTTGCAAATTGTTTTTGGGCCAGGCCTTATTTTACCGATTTTTAAACGGACCAGGCCACGCGGAAAGAATGATTTTCATACAGGCTGTATCAAAAATGGAAATGAAATTTTTGTACCGTGAAGACTGCGAAAGAAACAAGTCCCCCAACTCTGTACAGAAAAAAAATTAGGCCCGACTCAGCCCGACCCTAGAAGAATGGAGACCAGTCCCGGCTCGGCACCAGAGTCTTGAACCAAACTAGGCCCGAGTGCGACTCGCGGGTCGAGACCGATTTGAGCAATTCGCAATAGCTATCAGCTTCATAGATTGACAGCTCTATTCGGTCTGGTTAGGATTCTCTTTATATCTTGCCAACTACCCACTATTCTTCCGCAATCCTGGACAATTTCATCCATATTAAATAAGTTTTGAACCAGATGTATATTTTTAAGAAATGAAATCAAAAAAGTTCTAACAGAAACATGAAATTATTGATACAACAAATTCATATTTTTGTTTCGAAACCTGTTTAACGTGCGTCTAATTAGCCCGCATTTTACGGAATATCAAAGAAAATATTTCAACACATTTTTCTTTTTGTTGCATTTTAAAAAATTGATATTTAATCGCTTGCGATTAGAATAGTTTGCAGCTTGAGAAATTTAAATATCTTCATTATTTCAACAGTTGAATTCAATATTTTTTCTATAATGATCTTTTTAAAAAAGTCACATTTGGCGGTTCAAATACATTGATTTTCGAAAATATCGATATGACATAACTACACAATCTCTCATCCAAAACATAAATTTATTGCGATAACTCTGAAAACGTGACAGCTGTAATTAATGGTCGATGACGCAAAATGAAATTCTCTGCAGGCGATATTTGATTCTATGTGGGTTATTGATGAAATTCACGATGGAAATATAATTCACAATTGAAATGCGCGTTTAGAACTTATGGTATTTATATCATCGTCTATGTTTTGGTTTGCATTCCAGCTTTACATCAGGGGAGAAGTTTTGTATTAATTTATTGCAGAGAAAGCATTCGTGGAACCGTATAAAGTTTGAATTAAAGTAAAAGTAATTATATACGTCTTTTTATTTTTAATATGATTTTTTTAAAAGATTGATATTTAAAAATTTAACATCACGTCTGCAGTTAAGAAAATCAAATATCTGTACAATCTTCAACCTTCTTAATACGGTAAACGGATATATTCGTTCACAAAACTGTAGGTTTCACTGCAGTAGAAACATTATTTAATTTCATGTAATTCTAAAGATACAAAGTAGTTTTAAAACATTGAGCAATGATGAATATTATCAAATATTACATGTATATACGTAATTAAGTTTTTTATACAACTTATTTAACTTGAAAACAGTTATATATATTTTTTTTATCATTTTTTAAATAATTACAGAAAAAACAACATTAAAATTTTTGCTAGAGGGTAATGGTCAAATTCAGTATTTTTACTTTCTTATACGAACAAGAATTGAAGTATTAGATTTGTGAAAATTTATGACAGATTTATACGTTTTAGAAGTTCCTAAACACGATTTGATAGTTTTAAGAAAATGGCTGCCCGTGTGTGTCTGTATGAAACAGAATTTTTTTGGAAAGGCTGATAAACTACTGCATTGAATAAAAAAAATCAGTTATAATTTGATGTAATTTTGTGTTGATTAGGTTTGGGCGTAAATTGGCCAAGAGGTGGCACTGTATATTGCATTTTTCGTGTTTTTAAAATTGTTATATCCCAAGTACTAATACATGGAATTTCATCTAACTTTACATCATATTAGGCGTGGACATAAACAATATGTTGTTAAGATTAAGGTGTATATCATTGAACACGTGTTGCTGCTAGGCTGTGTTTTTTGCGATTTCAGCGATGGTTATATCACGAAAATTAATGCATTGAATTTCAAAGAACTTCATATCCTTTTCTTAATGCGAATAGAAGCTGATTTGCTTTAAGCAATCAACTATGTGTTTGTATCCTGTTTTTGGAACAAAACTCTTGATCTTGCCCACAGTCAATTGATATGATTTAACGAGCGGGATTTTTTCTATTCTAATTCAAGGCTCACTTTAAATCTATGCCAAATTAAAAAAAAAAGAATCATTATACTTCATATCCATAGTTGTTGCTTCGTGAGTACACTATACATTTATGTATAAGGTATTTGTACCCTATATGGATAGGGCTCTCAATATGGACACCCCTAATATTTTTAAAGGTAATAATTTTGATCGAGAGATGGCTCAACATTTTCGCGAAGAAAAGCAGTTGAAAAGATAATTAAGGTTGAAAAGTGTAAAAAAAGCGCGCTCTTCGCCATTTAGGAGGAAACTTGTTGTTTCGAGATGTGCTGATCTTAATTACTTTTAAGCTTAAATTCTTATTAGTTATAGTAAAATTACATTAAATGTAGAAAAACGGAGTATTTTAGAAAGCTAATAAAACGTACTTTCAATTGTTATTGCATATTTTGCTTAGAAATATTTTCCTTATTTATTTATTACAAGATTTAGTAAATCTACGCCCGGTTCCCAATATGGACAGCTTATGTCCCCATCGACTTCAACTGTAAAAAAGAAGAAAATTTAACGTTGCCAAGTAATAAATTGAAAAGGCATCAAAGTGCTAAAATCTTTGTTCAAGAAGATGCCATTTGAACAATCCCACAAAAACTTTCCTCCCAAAAACCCTTGCAGAAAAATAAAAAGAAGCCCCCCCCCCCAGTAGGATATATGTTGGTGAAATCGTAGGTACTAATGGTATGACTTCCTCAACGAAGGAGAGCTGGTACTGCTTCTTTTGCAGTATTGATGCTTTTTCAAACATGCGGCCATGCATCACACGTGGCAGATATGTTCATGAGGATTATGTGGGACTTACTGCCCATAGTGAAAAAGTTTCTATTTGTCCATGCTGTTAGGACTTAGTCATAACAGATGTAAATTCGCAGTCAGATGCAATAAAGCTAAGCAAAACCAACAATAATATTTCATAATATTTACTAGTAACTAAGGGGCTTTGCATGGATCTTCAAAGGGTAAAAACCGAGAATGACCCCCCCCCCTTTCTAAAATGCATATTCTGAAGATATTTACTCTCCCCCTTCCTCCTCCGAATATTTAGGATACATTTTTTTATTATCTCTCCTCTAAAATCCCTTGGAAAAGTGGGTTTTCTATACACACTGTGTAGAAAGTCAATAAGGAAACACCTGTCCATAATAGGGACAAGTAGTTCCTTATAGGGACACTTGTAAACATTTTTTTGTTTTTATCATTTAAATTAAACCAGAATAATTACAAGGTCGCTAATTTTAATAATGATAGTCAATAGTCCAAGGATAGTGGTCACATATTTTTGGAGTCCTATGACTTGTACATGGAGGTGAAAAAAATACATTTTCCTTAGGGTGTCCATATGGGGTACAAGCACCTTAGGATGCCCATAAAAGTATCTCCCAATTATAAATTTTAATAATATCAATTGTAAGCGTTGTGGCTCAGAGTCACAAATAAAGAATAACTAAAACAGTTTTACATAAGCGCATGCGCGAATACCGCTTTATTATTGACTCGCTTGCAACGTCACATACGCAAAATGGAGCCTACTGGGTGCAAAGCGTTATTGCTGGGCTGAACATTTAAAAGCCGTTACAGCCCTGCGATTTTTTCTTTGGGGTTTTATGAAAGATTGCATCTATGTTCCGCCGCTTCTTATTGATTTTTCAGAGTTCAGACACAGAAATGAAGAGGCTATTGCTTCTATTACTCTGGACTAGTTAACCGGAGAGTGGGAAGACTTGTACTTAGATAGACTTATATAGATTAGATGTATGCTGTATAACTATACGTGCAGATTCATGACAGCCAGTAGCTACGTAGCGACTAACTTCGGCGACTAAGTCGCCATTTTTTGGCGAATTTAAAGTTTTCTCGTGATCATTTGACAAAAATTGTGCTTTTCATGATTCTTTGGCGAAAGTCGTAGCGTTTTTTACGATCTTTTGATAAAATTAGCTTATTTTATCTTTTGACGAAATTTGCGTTGCTTTTCATTTTTTCTTAGAAATTAACCTTTGGTGGTGACTGGAATAGTTGAGTTTATTAGATACTAGCTCTTCAAAAATTTTGGGAATCTGCACTTATACGTATAACTAAAGCTGCACATATTGAACGTTTGTAAGAAAAAATAGGTTAGTTTACCTTCGATTTGATGCGTGATTTGTCGTAAACAGTCTAAGTTAAACGATTATAATATGCCATTGAAAATGAAACATTCTTTCCTATATTCTCTGCATTGGAATGATATAGACGAAACTTTTGTGATGGTCGAAACATACTCGTTTTCCTATAATAATAGGTTTATAAAAAATCACATTTGTATGTTCAAATACATTCAAATCGAAAATGTCGATAGCTATAAAATCTATCATCCAAAGCATGCATTTACAGTGATGACTCTGAAAATGTGAAAACTATAATTAATTGTCGACGATAAAATTGAAATTCTCTATAAATCGTATCTCATTTTATAGTGTGTGACAATATTTAGAATTGAAGTACGATTTGCAATTGAAGTGCATCTAATATTCGAACATTGTATCTAATTTATGATTTAATTTGCATTCCAGATTTGCACCAGTTATTACGTTTGTGTTTATTAGTTTCTTATGTAAAAATTATAGACTTGCACAGTTTTTGGATAAAAGCAAAAATAATTTTGAACATACTTCGCTTACCTTTATTTTTTAACGATAAATCAATCTTTTCATTTTAATCGATTTTTAAAAGTTTTAAAAATGATTTTTTAGAGTTTATAATATCGTTTGCAGTGAGAAGTTTAAACGCTTTCTTAACTTTAACAATTTAAATCAAAGTTTTCTTGTATTAATTGTTTTTAAAAAGTCACATTTGTCAATTCAAAAACATTCAAACCAAAAATATTGATATGGCATAGCTACAAAATCTTTCGCCCAAAACAAACATTTGAAGTGAAGTAACTGAAAATGTAACGACTGTAATTAATTGTCTATGATAAAAATTCTCTATGATAAAAATAAAATTCTCTACAAATGATATGTGATATGATATGGATATAACGATATTTAGAATTGATAGATGACACACAATTGAAATGCATCTAATACTTGAACTTTTTTTTTGCGTGTATGATTTTATCTACATTCCAGATTTGCATCAATTGTTGCATTAATATCTATTAGTTCCGTATGGAAAAATTGTTATAGACTGGTAAAAAAATTAGATAAAAGCGGAAAAAAAGAACAAATAAATATTTTTTTATTTTCCGGTTTTTTTATTTATTTTTTTAGACAAATTAATGTTTCTATTTTAACTGATTTTTATAAATTTAATTAATCGTTTACAGTTTAGAAGTTTAAATGTTTTCTTAACTTTAACGATTTAAATCAAAGTTTTTCCTTCAACTGAAATCTTTTTTAAATAAAATTACATATGTTATGTATTGCATATATTATGTCATATCAAATCCCTATTCATTTTCGAAAGTATTAATAATGCATAAAGTGCAACCGTCGGAGGGGTCTTGAGAAAATAAGTTGAAAATTCCTGTTATATTTTATAATCGGATAAATATCCTTCTTCGTTAAGCGGCTCCTAAGCATGGTCGGCAGCATGCTGGATTTGGGATTTTAGTTTGTGAAATCGAATTTCTTTCGGGATTTTTTTTCTGCTTACCGCAATTGAAAATACAAGTGTAATAATTGAGATTTACGAAAAATATAAATTAGATGTATGTTTAGTAGCATATAAGTACATTTTTAACTACGCACTTTAATTTTGCATGTTTAAATGCATAAATAAAATAAAAAATAAAAATAAAAAAGTAAGCATATTTATATGTCTGGATGAGAATTTTTTTTGTTATTATTTAAAATCATTTGCAGTTATTTTTATGGCTAGCTATTATTTCTAACAGAGAAATAAATTAAAATGTGTGATCAAGTATATTATTTTCAGTTTGTTTCTTCATGTAAACACTTCAAATATTTCCAGATTTATTAGAAATACTCTTTTATATTTTAATACGCTATTTTTTATATCATGGATTCTTGATTTTTAATATGAATAAGAGTCTGCATAGTATTTTTTTGCGGAATTCACCATCTTTTCTTGTTTAACATGTTTATGTAATACAGTTTAATTATATAAATACAAGTTAAACTTCGAATTATTCCATTTGTATACATTTTTTGAAAATAAAGTTATAATAATAATAATAATAATAATAATAATAATAATAATAATAATAATAATAATAATAATGAACCAAAAAAGTCAATTGGAACTTTTATAGACCATAAAATTTAGCTAATTTTAAAATTTATTGTTATTTATTTAAATAATCAGATAATTACGACAGTGAATAAATTAAAATACGTTAAATAAAATTCTAACATGTCGCGTTATTTTTTATATTGCAGTTTTTCTTTTATCATAATAATGTATAAATGTATTCTTTTTAGCAACTAGCATTTTACTTTTGAATTTTTTAAGTCTTGTATACTTATGCTTATAGTTATAATAATTGTTTATCCGCTTAAAAATAAGTTAAAAAAATATTGAACTGCTGAAAATAATTATTACGTAGGCAGTAATTACAAAAACAAAAATCCGAAATTTTAAAAAATCACATTAAAAAAAATCAAATATTCGAAATTTTTTATAATGCAACAAATTAAAAAAAGATTAAATAATATAATTATTCACGCATTTATATCACGTGTTTTAATTTGTTTCTCTGTGATAATTAATAGATAATTCGTTGAAATAACTGCAAATAATTTTAAAAACAACAAAAAATTGTGACCTACAGACATATAAATTACACTACTATTTTTTTCTTTTACTTTTCATAAAATATATAAATATACAAAATTTCATTTGTAAGGTATAAAACATACATTTCTCGAAATTTTCAATTATTATATCTATTAATTTAATTGCGGTTCGAAAATAATCGATAGAAATTTTCATTCCGAAAAATAAGTCTGAGTAGAATTCGATCTCACAAAGGAAAAATTCAAATCCAGCACACTCCTGATGTACTACGGTGTCACATGACATAAAGGGAAATTTAATCAATTATAAATTGTAGCACAAGCTTTTCGACTGATTTTCTCAAGACCGACTGGAGGTTGCGCTTTATGGCTCTCATGTATTTATATACTAATTATATTCTATTAATGCACAAACGTTCTCACGACCCTACTCGTGTCATACAAGCATACGACAATGACATTTCACCGGGATTTTAAATGCAAATGTCTTTTTTTTATTTTTTTTATGAATTTCCTTGATTTTTTTTATTATTAAGAACATGATAAGTGGTATATTTTTCAAAAGTTATGCTGCTGCAAAATCTATACGACTTTTCAGGACGAATTTCATCGATTTTGTAGTTCATAAGGCTTTTTTAAAATGCAGCATGTGTCAAACTAAAAGCTTAATCAAAAGTGGTTAACTTGTTTTAAACCTGTTGGTTACCTAACGAGCCTATAAGGTTGCATGTGTGATTTTCAAAATGCGCACCGTGAGACCATATAGTCTCATGGAAGATTATAAGGGCACAAGATTGCGGAAGCAGCATACGCAAGCAGAATTTTCTGATCGCAAGAAATATGTATAAGGACTAGTATAGTTAGGTTCGAAAAACTAATCTGTTTCAGGTTAAGCGATCAGCGCATTAAATAATTTTTATTGCACATGTTTAGTTAATTAATTATGATATACTTTAAAAATTAGATGAGTTTCATGGGAGTTAGTTTTATAGTTTTATTTTATTTGACTTTTCTGCTTGGAATACTTTATACTAAAATACCTATACCTAATAAGGCGAAGATAAAGTTTCAGATCACAATGAAGTGTGTTAAATCAAAATACATATTAAAATACTTGTATATTTGAGTTTATTTTATAAATATCTTAACGCAGTTAAAAAAGGGAATTTTTTTATTTATTCATATTTTTACATTAACTACTTCAAATAAAAAAAAAAAAAAGGCAATTATTGGAAACCAATTTAACGTTCTATCATTAAATATATTTTATGATATTGAAGTGATTTTGCCGACTCCACATTAATAGCTGCAACACAGCTGGATAAAAAAATATTTTCGAAGAAAGAATTGACTTTGAGTTAATATTTTCCATAAGAGTATCGATTTCTATATAGCCCATTTAAAAAGAAAATAATCAATAAACTAATTGCAAAATAAGTATAAAAAACTGATTAATAAAGCAGCGCAAAATATATTGAATTTACTAGCGTGAATTCGAATCATTTTTTTCAATTAGAGAAACTATATTCTAAAAACCAGTCGTAGGTGGTCACTGTAATGCTTACCCATCGTGGATACGCATAATATAAAATATGAAAATAAAACACATATAAACTATTAATAAAATGCTTTGCGTCTCCAAAGAAATATTTAAACATATATTTAAATAGTTTTAATTTATCGTAATGCTCTATTACGGAATTGATTATCTCGCCGACCTATTTCAACAAATTATATAAATCGAAAAATTGCTCGTAAATTACACTAATTGACATTATTTTTTATTTTAAATAACGAAAAACAAACAAACAAACAAATCAGTAAAAGATTAACAAAAATACAAATTAAACATCGATTTAAAAATCCCTTGATGACGTAATAAATGACCCTAGTAGCAAACCAATATTGGTCCAACGTTACGCCAATGTTTCATTTATTGGAAATATTGCGAATAAAACGCCAATATTGCCCCAATATTGGGATGTTTACATTTTGCCCTTATTTAGCCAATATTTGGAGCCAATATTATGCCAATATTGGGTTTTATTGGAAATATTGCCAATGAAACGCCAATATTGTACAAATATTGGCGTTACATAGGAAATATTTCCAATGAAATTCCAATATTAAACCAATATTGGCATTTTATTGGCAATGTTTCCAATAAAACCCCAAAATTGGCAAATTATTGGCTGCAAATATTAGTTGAATAAAGGCAAAATGTAAACACCCCAATATTGGAGCAATATTTCATGCCAGTATTGCGCCAATGTGTCAATATTGCTCCAAGATGTAGCCAATATTGTCCCAATATTGTTTGGCTGCCGAGGGAGTGTAATGTGTTTAATGTAAAGTGAATACGACATTTACGATAAGCTATTATTATTGGCATTTAATCTTATAGTTTGGCAATAGTTTTCTAGTCAATGGAATTATAAAATAATAAAAGAAATATCCTTATAATTTCAAAAAATAATAATCATATTAACTAACAATTTAATACGTAAGATTATGCATCTCATATCCAATTAAAATACGTCTTTAAATTGAAATGTAAATAAAATACAGGCTCATGAAAAATAGAAGAGTGTGGAAAATAGGAATACAAATATCTAGAGAATTAATTATTTGATAAATTTATTTCATTATGCAAAATTTATGTTTTTTTATTGTCTTTTATATTCATTACTTAAAATGAAAAAAACGAAAAAAATTATATACCTTTCATCAGAACGAATACTTTGAGAGTCCCCCAAAATAGTTCCCTATAATCTACGATACTGATATTTTAAATAGACTTATTTCTATTATTAAAAATTAAATAAACAACGAATTTCAAGTCTCTATCTCAATTTGTTCGGGAGGTAGAGCGTTTACAGATTGACGTACGGCTTTTTTTTTTTTTTTTTTTTTTTTTTTTTTTTTAAGATGCTTTTTGGAATTTTCAGTGTCTAAACGTGTAAACCGTCAGTTTTTTTAATTTTCAAAATGATTGCAAGATTTACTTTATAAGGTACCCTGGGGTAATAACGCCAGGCGGGGTAATAACGCCAAGTGCTTATATTTTGCATAATTATGAAATAATCAGGTAAATGACACCCATGTGCTCTGCGCAGAAGGGTTTTGAATCATATAAATCGCAAAAAACAGCTTCAAGTTAATTTGTTTCATTTTTAGGTCTTATTGTTTTTACAAACAACTAAAATTAACGCTTGATCTAAAATTTGCGAGGTACGTTTTGTATATGTGAAGACTATCTTTTTATCCGGAAATACTTTATTAATTACATAAATTTGTAGTGCATTTCATGTACTTTTAAAATGTTGTTGAAGATTTTGGATATCTTCTCGAGATAATTTTTAATTTAAAATATACTGCGCAATAACTATACCGGGGTAATAACGCCAATCCTTGACATTAATACCCCGGTTGATTGCCTACAGTGGCCGAGCTACATCCTAAATACTGATTCAAATAAACACAGTTAAAACTGTGCAATGTTTCTCATATTTCTATTTAAACGGTCCTTTTTAAGCAAAAAGAAACTCACTGTCTGATATTCTTTTGCCTCATCCCCCCCTCCCACACCACACCTTTATATTTCTTACACTTTCACAAAAATTGAACATTTTCAATACCTTAGAATGCAATTTGTCAATTTCTAAGTTTGTAGAGTTTGTATTTTTAGAATTGGGCTATCTACATGCAATTATTCCATCTTATTTCATAGTTTTGTTTGCATGGCGTTATTACCCATATAGGTGGGTAATAACGCCAAATAGCATGGGTCAAGAAAAAACGCCATTACATTTTATGAATACATATCTGTTAAATTATTTTATTTTATATAGATAGTCAATGAGTTGCTGTATCAGATCCTATATTTGTTTGAAAAATACAATCTAAAACTAAGCCGTGAAAATTTGTAGAACCTTAACGTGGCGTTATTACCCCAGGGTACCTTAATACGTAAACTGGGTAAGTAAAAATCTGTATATTTGCAGCTAAAAACTATTAAAGGCCTACTTAAGTCAGACAAAAAGACCTATCAGGAAGCCAGTCAAAGACGAATCGCAAATTCAATGAGAAATAAGGGGAAATTTGACATTAATTTTAGTTGTAAGAAGAAATTGTAAAAGTTGGCGGCTATGCAAGAATGCTTAAAATAGGAGCCGTTTACCTGTATCTGTACAAAACATGTATTGTAATTAGTTCCATCTTTTATGCTTCGACGGTACTTTAAAGCATCAAACCCCCTGACCGCTGCGTGAAAGGGCAAAATTGTAATGTTGCTTTCTCTGTAATTTATTAAAAATGCTAAAAAAAAGATGTACTTTTCAACCTGGCACAAAATATTTTATTACGTATAGGTGTATAATATTTGAGAGTATTAATCATAACTTAATTTATTAAAATTGTTTTATATTTGTAGAATTGTGTTAATTTAAATATTGTTCATGTCGCATCGAAAACGGCAGCTTAGTGAAGAGATATACCAGTTCGCGGCAGTCAGAAGGTTAAATAAATAAACTTGCCATAAAATTCCTTTAATACATCGATTAGTAGTAATACAATTTAGAACGAGTCATAGACATACTTTATCTTCTTCCAAAAGGATTATTGGTAGCACAAATTAAATGATGTACCTCGGGTAGGCATCATAGATTGGAGGTAAAGATCTCGCTAGTAAACAGAAGGTTTTAAGTACGATCCCTGGTGCTGGAACTGAAAATTTTCATAGTAAGATGGACTTAATTAAAAGAAATTTTGCGTTTTTTTCGCAATTTATTAGTTTATGTTATCTTTTTCATCACTAACATTCTTAGTATTTTTTTAAAAATTCAGTTTCTTTCTATTTTAAAAACTATTGCCATTTAATAATGATTCAGCATTTTAAATTTCGTTTAAATATTATTTTTTGTTTTTAAAAATTTATAATGTTTATAGCTCTGCTATTTTTTTTTTTTTCTTAATTTTGGATTTTCAAAAAATTGGAATTTTAGATTTGATATAAATAACTTGATTTGAACATTTTTAATTTGATTAAAATATATAACTTCATTTTATAATTATTTTAAAATCAAATTTATTGGTGTTACCATCTATGTAAGAATTTAATAATTATAAACTAACAATTTGTATTTATTAATTGAAAGATAAATTGTTTTGAAAGAAATATTAAATCAAATCTTCTGTGCGATCTGCGAGCACACTTACTCATATGTTTATATTTATTTAACATTATATATACATATACATAAATATAGGAATACATACATATATATATATATATATATATATATATATATACCGGGTGTCCCAAAAATGACTGATGGATTTTAAAATTCAACAATTTGCAAACGGTGACAGCTATTTAAAAAATTTTAGCAGGAGGGTTATGTATAATGTCAGGAGTTTTTTTACCGTAATTTTTTATTTTAGTTCGCATCTCAAACAATAGGTGGCGCTGATGGAGATTGAAGGCCAGGTGATCAGTGCTGAGTGAATCATCGACCTGGTCTTCAATCGCCGTCAGCGCCACCTATTGTTTGAGATGCGAACTAAAATAAAAAATTACGGTAAAAAATTCCTGAGATTATACATAACCCTCCTGCAAAAATTTTTTAAATAGCTGTCACCGTTTGCAAGTTATTGAATTTTAAAATCCATCAGTCATTTTTGGGACACACGGTATATACTATATATTACTGTATATATAAATATGTGCGTATGTATAATTTTGCTAATAGTACTAGATTAAAAATATCCTTATCTATGAGGAATTATATACTTATGTCTCTATTTAATTTTAGTTCAAATAAATAAACTGTAAAATGTATTTTCAAAGTACGTTCATATTATACATATTTAAATAAAGTTTAAACTTGTCTGCATTGAAATATTTGAAAAGTTACACAACTGAAGATATATATTACTTATTTTTATTTTCCTACCCTCTCAAACCACTGCACCACATTATTTTTAGTATTGCTATTCTATTAAATACCTTTCAGATAATTCGACTTCTTAAAATTGGTAAACAAAATATGGTGAAGTAACCTTTCATGTTTAAATATTTAATCTATCTCGTTAAGTCTTTGAATAAAATTTAATATGTCTCTTTATTTATTGATTTAATTAATGCAGCAAAATGTCGTTTTGTGTATATAATGAATAGTTTTCAGCATTTTAACATATTTTGAATAACAAAGTTATTTTGAGATTGTTTAACGGAAACACATTTGTTTTCATAGAATTAGATATGTTTCGAATTAAAAATTCAAATTCGAGTTTGTTTTAATGTTTTATGTTATTAAACTCTTTGCGATGAAAGGAAATGTGAAAGCATGAAACACAATATTTAACTATACCTACCAGTAACTTTAATGACAATCTTAAAACTACTTGATCAAAGTATTTCTTTAATTTAATAAATAAAATATTTCTGTATTTAAACAAGTCATAAATTACACGTCAGTCATAGCAAACGTAGTATAATAACATACAATAAATTAGAATAACATACCAATTCGTGTAAATTCAGGCATTTTTTAGCATTTAAACATGTATTTGTGTTTTTCAAGTGATGACAAAATACACACTTAGTTTTATAAGCTAAAATACACATAAAAACAGGTAAAATTTTGTAAAAAGGGAGTAATTTTTTATGATGTGTGTAATTTTAGGAATTACTATTCAATTAATATTCATATGACGATAGGTTAAGGAAAAATGTTTGTAGATGTTTAGAAAAAATTGTATTACAATAACATTTAATTATTTTACATTTTTTTCTCTCTTTTTTATTTTTTTTCGCTTTATTAAACATGATTCTTTTGAGAAATTAACTTTTATTTTAAATTTAAAGAGTGAATTAAATGTTTAAAATAAAAGAATTTTAAACTGTGCAAAGAGAATAAAGAAAATAATAATTAATGTTATTATTACTAAATGCTTAAATATAAATGAAGTCATATAGTAAATGCATAGAGAGATACTGACATTACTATAGGTAAATAGTAGCAAAAGTATTTAAAAAAAATAGTACTCCATTAAAAGACATGTACTATTAATAGTACACCAGACCCGAAAGGATTATGATAGTTATTATTTTTGCATTTTATTGTATTTGTAAACCTGTATCATGCGTCACATACTGTTGAAGTTTGTAACTTCTTTTAACCCCTTCGCGACGGGAGTCTTTTACGAAAACTTTATTGGTTAGTCACCGATTTTTAAAAACAGAAATTTCTGCCTTTTTAAATCAAGAAAATGCTCAGATTAAATAAGGCAAACTTTACAGTAAAATTTTACTGGTGGGGAAAAACAAGGATTCTTAAGCATTTTTGCGGCACGTATACGTGTCGCTCGTACCCAAGGGGTTAAAAGTCGGTGAATAACTGCAAAACAAGTTATTTAAATCATGAAATATTCTCTTCATAAATGTGATAGATCTTCGCCATCATCTATTTAAACATTGGTAGCTATCTCTCATCCCATGAACAGACATCTACATTTCAGATCAATCGCGTTTAGCAAAATTCTATTGACATATTGTAATCCGCTGTTCATTTCAAATTAATATCAATGCTCATTTGATAAGAGAATAGATTGCATATACAGTACAGTACCATAATATGCCTTGTAGATGATGATGACAAATCATGTCAGTTAAGGTCAATATTTTGTACTCACTAAAAGAGGATAACAAATATGGAGGAAGAATAGTATTGTCATGTCCAATGTCACAAAAACATGTACAAGGAAACGAAAAAAAGCGGAACAGCAGTTTCTAAATCGGATCATAAAATTATAGTAAATCTTGTGTGAATGGAATCTGTCTATAACGATATGATGTAAAATGATTCATTGGTATTTTATTAAAATTGATTTCGCGCTTAAATTATATTCCTAGATTTTAGGTTTTAAAGGGGGGGGGGGGTCTCAGATGTATCATTTTTAGATGACGGTGCGATTTTTAGCAGCATGTCACTTTTATTTTTTTTCTCCGTCTTATAAAACCGTCCCATATATTTATAGAATTTTTAACATAGACCATTTAATATTTCTTCTATTTAGAATATTTTTTTAATATTATCTATTAAAATTTTATGTTTAGCTTTGATAATACTTTAAAAAATTGTTTTTAGTTGTCCTTTGAAAAATTATTTGTTTCTGTTTTCTTTCTGTCTGTCTGTCACTGAGTCCGTACACAAAAACTGTATAAGTCAGAAACTTCAAATATTGAGTCAAATCCTATTTTCATAAAAATCTAAAAGCTTGGTGAAATTTTACTAATAAAACGTCATAGAAATTTTTCTTTTAATAAAATACAAATGTATACTTAAAATAAATAAATAAATAAAACAGATTTTCATTACCATAATAGAAAACTCTGTTTGTTCTATATGTGAAATTTCAACTTCCCCTGTAGCTATAAGGGAATAACAGTATTGCCATGTCCAATGTCACAGAAACATGCACAAGGACACGAAATATGTTAAATAGCTGTTTCTAAATTGGATCATAAAGTTATAGTAAATTATTCAGATCTCGGCGTAATAGTGTACAGTGCTTCGGATAAAGTAGAGATTCCAAAGTCTTTATTGTATCCTTGTAAATATTATCTGCTTTCTATTATATAGGAAGTAACTTCTAGTAAACCTCACCAACGTATATCAATTTCATAAAATGTGAAATAGTTTTACAATATTAAAATGTGCCTCAAACAATGTTTCCCCTATAGCATTAAGTAAGGGAATATTTTTATGTGGCCCTGTAAATTAATAAAAAAATATTTTTTTGCATCACAGATTGTACGGGATGTATATTTTAGTATATACTTCATAGGTGCATTTCAATTTTGTTATGTTCGAATGAGTGTAACACCAATAAAATGAACTTGAAACTATTTTTCCCGTTACCCTTAATGTAACGGAATACTTTTGATTGTCCGTGTTGAAGATTTCAATTATTCGAAAGTTTATTTTATTAATATTTTACTCAACTCAAAATTGAATACGCATCTCTCATTTTAAACAGTTTATTCTGATGAGTAAACTCAACTCAGGTTCTTTCGAACATTAATAATTTAACAAAACACAACTCCAATAAAAACCGTAACATTTTTACACATATTCTCATAAAAAACATTCTAATCAAACTCAAAAACAAAAAGAATATTGTTTCACACAGCTTAGGTAAAAGCTGAAGAACTAAAACAGATAATGTATTTATCACAAATTATCGTTTGCACAGAAAACTTTTTACATTTTGAAATAATTAGGTATATCTTGGTTGCTAGGTGACAAAGCCAGTAGAAAATTAAATAGCATTTTATCAAACATACCGCCCCTCTTGAAACCTCCAAGGGGGGTTTCAAACTAAAACACTGCAATTACAACCATTGTAAAAAATATAAAGAACAATACAATTAAATACAATATAAATGAGTCACAGTTAAGTTAAATTCAAGCAAATATTTATACAATTTTACATAATACATAATAAATAAAGAAATTTTACAATAATGTACACTTTCTTATAAAAACTGAATTACTTTTCAAGAGCTAATACAGCAATTTTGGATACAGCTCTTTTATATATTCCATTTGGGGTTTTTATATTCACAACTCTTATTCTATTATCATTACCAAAAAATACCTCTACAATTCTCCCTAATAACCATTTAGACACTGGAAGATCATCTTCCTTTATTACAACCATATCTCCTAATTTGAGGTTGTTTTTTGATATCATCCACTTATGCCTTTGCTGCAATGTACTTAAATAACTATTTTTCCACTTTTTCCAGATGGTCTGAACCATTTTAGTGGTCTTTTGCCATAAGTTAAGTCTATTATTTTCAATATTACTCAGGTCAGATTCAGCAATGGCATTAAGTGGGCGACCAATAAGAAAATGTCCCGGGGTCAAGACCTCCAAGTCATCAATATCTGTACTCAAGGGAGTAAGCGGGCGCGAATTTAAGGTACCTTCAATTTGGACAATTATAGTTAACATTTCTTCATAAGTTAATTTAGAGTTGCCCACAACACGTTAAAAGTGATACTTGAAGGACTTGACTCCCGATTCCCATAAACCTCCAAAATTTGGAGCTTTAGGGGGAATAAATTCCCAAGCAATACCTTCAGATATAAAGTAATTAGTAAGGTTCTGGTCTGGTTTGTTTACCAATTCATGCAACCTTTTAAGCTCTACATTAGTCTTCACAAAATTGCCTGCATTATCACTGAAAATTTTTCGAGGTTTGCCTCGTCTGGCAAAAAACCACTTTAATGTGGCAATAAAAGCCTCAGATGTTAAATCGTTGACTAATTCCAAATGCACTGCCTTTGTTACCATACAAATAAAAATACAAACATAAACTTTATGATAAATACCTTTACGTTGACCTCTATATCTAATCAAAAATGGACCACAGAAATCAGTTCCTGTGCAATTAAAAACAAAGTCTACATTTATTCTTTCTTTTGGGAGCTCGCCCATAATTTGCTCTAACAATTTAGGTTTGGCCATAAAGCATGTAATACATTTATGTACAATTTTTCTGCAAATAGCCCTACCGTTTAAAGGCCAAAATTCTCTTCGAACACAATAAAGTAAATTTTGTGGTCCTATATTCAGATATTTTTTGTGATAAAACTCGATAATTAATTCTGTTAATTTGTGTTTAGAGGGCAGTACAATTGGGTGTTTTTGGGCATAAATTACCGTGCTATTTTGGAGACGACCTCCAACTCTGATTAAATTATTTTTATCTAAGAAAGGATTTAATGAAAGTAACCTACTATTTTTTGGTAACTCCTTACCCTTAGATAACAATGTGAATTCAGAACTAAACTCTTTTTCTTGAACAGATTTTATGATAAACTGCTCAGCCTTCTTCAATTCAGCAGATGTTAACTTACCTGAATACCTTTCTTTTGGCTTCTTGACATTCTGAATGAACCTGAAAACATAGCTAAGAATTCTTATTAATTTAGAATAATTATTACTCAATTGCCAAAAATAGTCAATAAAAGATGAACAGTCTGATATTAAAAGTGTAGTCTCTGAAAAAGTCTTTTTAAGTTCACTTCTGTATAGATCCTTATCATTTTGCTTAAGTTCGACAGTATTTAAAGAAGGTTCAGTTTGTTGTGTTAGGAATAGTGGACCCTTCCACCATAAGTTACTCTGGAGAAGTTTGTCTGGATCTACACCTCGTGACACAAGATCAGCAGGATTATCAGAAGAAGCCACATGTCCCCAATGACTGATATCAGAAAGATTCTGAATCGTAGCCACACGTGATGACACAAAGGTTTTTAAGTCACACGGCTGTTTTCGAATCCAACATAATACAATAGTACTATCTGAATAATAGTAAACAGATTCTTTAGGAACTTTTAAGGTTTTGGCAACCTTATTCATCAATTTGGCTAATAAAACTGCACCACAGAGCTCCAAGCGAGGAATAGTGATTGTTTTGATTGGTGCAACTCGACTTTTACTGCAAAGCAACTGAGAAATTTGCTTTCCTGAAGAATTTGAAGACACAGCATACAATGCCACACCGTAGGCTTTCTCCGAAGCATCTGAAAAGACACAAATTTTAATTTGCACTGGATTATTTGTAAAAATGTATCTAACAGCACTTATAGTATTGATGGCTCTTAATGATTCTAAAAACTGCAACCAATCATCAAGCTCAGCTGTAGGGAGATTTTCATCCCAATCAATTTGCAGTCTCCACAGTCTTTGTAGGAAAATTTTTGCTTTCGTCACAACTGGTCCAAGTAGACCCAAGGGGTCGAAAATGCGAGCAATATTTGACAGCACACTTCTTTTAGTTACCTTGGATTGCTCACTGAATGATACACTAAAAGTAAAAGTATCATCATTGGCATTCCAGCAAAGTCCTAGTGCCTTAGTTTCACTCATATTTTCAAAAGTGTAATTCTCATTTTTAAAGGCTGGCTTCATTAATTCTGGATGGTTACTAAATCATTTATGTAAATTCATGCCGCACGTATTTAATAGTTGAATAAGCTCAATTTGCAGTCTCTTAGCCGATTTTAGATCAGCTGCTCCAGTCAAGACATCATCCATAAAAAAGTCTAATTGTACCACACCAGAAGAATACGGAAATTGAGATTCACCATCTATACCAAGCTGTTTAAGGCAGCGCATGGCTAAATAAGGGGCACTAGTTGTGCCCAATGTGACTGTACATAGTCTGTAATATTTCATCTCACCATTTACAGAATCTTTCCAAACTATGCGCTGTAAATCACGTTGACTTTTATCGATAAGTATCATGCGATACATCATTTTTACATCTACTGTAAATGCATAGCGGTGTGTACGAAATCTAAGTATTATGCTAAGCAAATCATCTTGAATGACACCTCCATTCAGCTGTATGGAATTTAGGGATTCTCCTGATGAAGTTGCATGTGAACCATTAAAGACAACTCTCAATTTTGTAGAACTTTTTTCTGGGCGATAAACAGCATGATGAGGTAGATAATTCGCATGTATTGGCTCATCTGTTTTCTCTACTTCCTCCATATGGCCTAACTCTCTATACTCTGCCATAAATGCGCAATATAACTCTAAAAGATTTGGATTTTTGACTAGCCTATTCCAAAGTGAATTTAATCTATTTTCCGCAAATTGCTTTGATTCTCCCAAAGAACTAGGATCTTTTTTCAACGGCATTTGTACTATGAATTTGCCCGTTATATCTCTCTGATGTGTGTTTATAAAGTGGGTGTCGCATGCTAATTCTTCTGTATTTCTCAATGGTGTACTTTCTTCTACTCTTTCAATTTCCCAAAATTTTTTCATTTCGAAATTTAAATCTGTTTCAGTAATTAACCCACGATGTATTTGTTCCTGATCGTTACAATCGTAAACACTCCCACTTACTAAGCAACCGAACACCGTATTTTGCAGTATTAATTTAGAATTTGGTAGCTTCATACGACCCACCTTTATCAATTCTAGAAATACTTCAGCTCCTAGCAAAAGATCTATTTTCCCTGGTCTATTAAATTCAGGATCAGCAAGAATAATAGACTCTGAGATTCCTAGCTCTGAAATATTAATATATTTCGAGGGCATAATTTGCGAAATCCTTGGTATGATAAAAAAAATCTAACTCCCGACTATAACCTCCCGAATTATTACTGATCAAGGCAGTAGTTTTATTTTTTAGCGCTACAGAGGATCCACTTAAACACGATACCGAAATATTACTTTTTTCTTTTCGAATTCCTAATCTTTCAACTAAATGCAATGTTAAAAAATTGCTCATTGAACCATTGTCCAATAAAGCACGCACCGGAACCTTATTTCCGAATTTATCTCTCATATAAACAATAGCAGTGGAAAGAAGAACTGTTTTAACATTATTCGATCTCACATTTGAAGTACCAGTGAAATTTTGAATTTGGTTATTTAACTCAAATGGTATGGCGTCAACATTTAATGTTGGTTTACTTTCATTCGTTGACAATGCATTTGGCACTTCCTTGTCACTATAATTTTTTGTGTTTCCCACCGCATTGGAATTTCTCTCACGCCTATCAAAACAAAGAAGTATATTGTGGCGTTTATGGCATTTTGAACACGAGAATTTTGAGTTACATTTTTTGACGCAGTGGAATTCTGAAAGACAGTTAAAGCACATATTATTTTTTTAAACAAATTCTACTCTTTCCTGTACATTAAATTTTTGAAATTTGGGACATTTAAAAACACTGTGATTTTCCTGGTTACATACAACACATTTGCGCATTTTTTTCTCATTTAAACTCGCAACCATGGATGTTACCTTTGAAAAGCTATGCTTTATTTGGCTTTCGTTTTGAAAATTTCGTTTTGTATTTACTTGTTTGGACGCACTTAGTGTACGCGCATGGTCTCTCAAGAATTCTAGCAATTCAGTTAAACTCGGTAAATTATCCCGCTTAAGATGTCTTTCCCACCACATTTTTGTATTTACATCTAATTTTTGAGCCAAAATATAAGCAAACATAGTAGTAGAAAACCCCTCAACTTTTTGTTCTAAAATCTCTAACGACCTAATACATTCATTTGTTATATCTATTAGATTTAATAATGCTGCTGGGGACTCATTCTGAATAGCAGGAATATTTAAAAAAACGTTTTAAATGCGCGTAAACTTGTTCTCCCGAATTTGAAAACCGTTCTTCCAAAAGCGACCATGCAACTTCATAATTAGAATCCACGATTGAAATAGACTGGATTATACGAAAGGCATCTCCTCTCAATGAAGACTTCAAATATTATAATTTCATTGCCCCTGACAAATTTGAATTTTCATGTACAGTAGCCTTAAATATAACCTTAAAGGAAAGGACTCATGCAAATTACCCGTAAATACAGGAAGAATTTACTTTGGCAATTTAATGTTATTATCAGCCTTTGTGGCGTTTTCTAAATTAACAGTTTGCAATTTCATTTTTGATAACTTTTTTGTAAGTTCAAATTCCATTATTTCTAAAATTTCATTAATTTCTTCGTTTTCCTTAATAAAATCCTCAATTTCATCTTCTTTACTTATCTTATAAATAGACTCAAATAACTCAGAAAAGTTTTTCTCTAATTTATTCCGTTTCTCCTTCATGAGAATTAATTCATTTAATTCTAGCTCAGAATTCGATAATTTTTCTTTTAATTTTGTTAAATTGGTTTTGAAAATTTTCTTTTTTGCTTTTAATTCTTTCATACTCATTTTTAACGAATAAAAATTAAATGGGTACACTTACCCCTCTTGACTCTTTATAATATTATCTCTAACATCGAAGAAATAGCAAAACAGCACAAAATATTCACCAGTTATCCTTCAGTCATTGACGTAGAATAACAACTCGCTGATTTTTCTCCGTATAAGAGGGACCATATGAAGATTTCAATTATTCGAAAGTTTATTTTATTAATATTTTACTCAACTCAAAATTGAATACGCATCTCTCATTTTAAACAGTTTATTCTGATGAGTAAACTCAACTCAGGTTCTTTCGAACATTAATAATTTAACAAAACACAACTCCAATAAAAACCGTAACATTTTTACACATATTCTCATAAAAAACATTCTAATCAAACTCAAAAACAAAAAGAATATTGTTTCACACAGCTTAGGTAAAAGCTGAAGAAATAAAACAGATAATGTATTTATCACAAATTATCGTTTGCACAGAAAACTTTTTACATTTTGAAATAATTAGGTATATCTTGGTTGCTAGGTGACAAAGCCAGTAGAAAATTAAATAGCATTTTATCAAACACCTGTATTTAAACTACGCATCCGATTTCCATAAAATTTGAAATCCTTTTATAAAATTATGCAAAAATTATTCATTTTAAATTTAAAATGATTCGGTTGGGTAGTTTTTACTCTGTTGTACGCGGACATACGGACGGACGGACTGAATGACAACTCTATGTGCTACGTATTTACATAATTACGAACGCATCTAAGTTCTTTTTTATGCTATGTGTGAAATTTTAGCTTCGAATTTCGACCACCATTTCAATATACAGGCCGCTTTCGATAATTCGAAATAGGATAAATCGAATCTTTGCTTAATTCGAACTAAACATGAAGTCCCAAATTTTTCGATGCCACAAAAACGATAAAATTTTTCATTTATTCGAACTCATTTCTTCTAGACATGGTTTAATTCGAACTAACGAGAATTCCGATTTTTTATTTTTCCGTACTTTCTCATGGACTTTAGATCCTTGAAATAGCTCTCTTTCTTTCTTTTTGTCAAAATTGTTCTGAACTAGTATACATATAATCCTATGTATTTGATATCCGCTTTCTTAGTGCCCCGTCTGCCCATCAGTGACTCTTCAAAACCTTCTTCCATTGTGATTGTTCCTAATCTCTTAATTATTTTCCAGCATTTATATCTTTTAATTTAACATTAAGTCATATTCTAATCATAATAGCCGAAATAAATTAAAAAAGTTCTATAACATTAATTCCTTTGTAATAGTATCCCTTTAAACATGTTTTCTCTTCATACTTTCCATATTTCGAAGTCTGGATAATTCGAACATTTCTTGTGGTCCCAACGACTTCGAATTAATGAGAGTCGACTGTATATCTAAAAAGTTACTCTGCACCCCTTTTTTGAACTAATAGCTATTTGCTTATTAAGAAAAAAATGTAGCTGTAGCTAATATTACAAATATTTAAGATAGTTATTACTTTTGTATTTTATTGTAATTATAAATCCTATTAATTATATGGTTATCTAAAGTAAACCAAATACACACATGCATCATGTATCGCATACTATCAAATTACACAATTTTTTTAAAAAGTCGCTGCATAAATGCAAAACAAGTTACGTAAATCATGAAATCTTCTCTTTATAAATGTGATAGATCTTCGCCACCTATTTAAGCATTTATAGCTATCTCTCATCCAGTCTAGTATGAACAGACATCTACATTTCATATCACTCGGGTTCAGCAAAATTCCACTGATATATTCTAATCTAGTGTCCATTTCAAATTAATACCATGGCTCATTTGATAAGAGAATAGATAACATTTACAGTACAGACCATAATGTGTCTTGTAGATGATGAAGAAAAATGCTGCCATTTAAAGTCAAGACATTGTATTCACTAGAAGAGGATATTAATAAATGTGGAGGAAGAACAATATTGTCATGTTCAATGTCACAAAAATGTGTACAAAGAAACGAAAAAAAAAAAAAAAAAAAAAAAAAAAAAAAAAAACGGAACAACAGCTTTTAAATGCAGGTAAATATTTTCGACAGGATTGCAAATTTTATGACAAAAGCATAGGTTTACTAATTTACACATAATAGAATGTAAATAATTGCATGTAAAAGTGATTACATGTAGAGTATAGCGAATCATGATATCTATTTTAGCCTTTAATTCATCAATGAGAAGTTAATATTAACTTATGAATAATGTTGAAATGATAATTAACAATATATTCCTTTTCTTAATTTCTTGCAATTTCATTACTTTTCTACTTACTTTGCAATCGTTTTAAAAATCGGATTTTTTTTTAATTTACATTTTTTAGAGGCTGGAGATTACGAAAAACATATTTTTAGAAAATGATAATTGTCGTTCGCCTGTCTGCGTGCCTGTCGGTCTGTAAATGACCTCCTGAAGAAATTGAGATCTCCTGAATTCGAGCAAAATCTCCTGAAGAAATTGAGATAGAGACTTAAAAATTTGGTGTGTACTTAGTATTTAATAATAGACAGAAACTTACTGAATGTCAATAATCTCGATTATCCGGAACTATTTTTTTCGGACTCTCGAAATATTCGTTTTGATGAAAGTTATATCAAATTTTCGAATTTTTTTATTTCATAGTGACAATAAAAGGTAATAAAAATATGTAAATTTTGCATAAAGATTGAAATCGATCGAATAATTATTAGTTGAGATATTTATAATCCTATTGCACACACTGTTCATTATTCATGATCCTGTTTTTCATTCAAATTTCAATTCAAATATATATTTTAATAGGAATTTGAGTTTACTTCATCCGACTGAGTAAGCTGTTAGCTAAAAGGTTTATTATTTTTGGAGTTATAAGGATGTGTCTTTTACTACTTGATTATTACGTCGCCAAAAAACTATCGTCAAACAATAAGTTTAAATGTCAATAATGGCTTATCGCAAATACCACACGCACCTGACATCAAATATGTTACATGTGTTTGTATATCATAATTGATTTTTAATTTGACGTTTTATTTGCATTTTTATTAATCTTTTACTAATTTATTTGTTCTTTAATTATTTAAAAGAAAAATTATGCCAATTTGTACAATTTACGAATAGTTTGGTAATTTATATAATTTGTCAAAATGGAGTCCAGTAGTAATAATAAGCATAATCAAGTAGTACCCGCAATTCCGTAACAGGGCATTTCTATTTACTAAAAATATTTAAACATACGTTTTAATTTTATTTTGGAATTTTTATTTTATAAATAGTAGATAGGTGCTTTATTTTCATATTTTATAGTATATATATCCATGATATATATGTATTACGATGGCCCCTAACGACTAGTTTAAATATAAAGAATTGCCAATCAATCTAATATAAGCAGACTTTTCAACTTCGTGTGATGTACAGAAATGCTTTTGAATTAGGCAAATGATATTTCTGAATTTTATATCAATCTTATTTAGCTAGATTCCGTTGACAAATTGCATAGCTGACTGCCCACTTCAGATAAATATCATGGCTCCTGTGATAGAATACTAGATAGATTGCATTTAGAATACAATGCAGTTAAATGTCATTGTTGACGCTGCTGACAAATGTTGTCATTAACATCGAGATATTGAAAAGGTTGATAAATGACATGCTAAGTCACATTTTATCAAATGCTTAAAATACAGGATTTTCTAGCATGCGGGAATGATTTTCGAATGCAGGCAAATTTTGTGAGATTCCTACAGGGTGTTTCAAAAATGACCGGTATATTTGAAAAATCAATAAAAATTAAATATTTAATTTTGATAATAATTTAAAAAATGTTTTTCGTCATCCTTTTAAAAACTATTTGTCCCTTATCTGTCTGTCCGTCACTGAGTCCGTACACAAAAACTGTATAAGACAGAAGCTTCAAATGTTGAGTCGAATCCTATTTTCATAAAAATCTAAAGGCTTGGAGAAATTTTACACATAAAACCTCATGAAAAAAATCTTTTTTCAATAAAATACAATTGTATACTTAAAATAAATAAATGAAACAGATTTTCATTACCAAAATAAAAATCTCTGTTTTATTCTATATGTGAAATTTTAACTTCGAATTTTGATCCACATAGCTATTTATATTAAAAGTTACAAAATTACTGTGCACCTTTTTTGAAACATAACTATTTGCTAAAAAAAAAAATAATAATGTGAATTATAATGCTCACAATGAGCTTGTAGCTGTAGATAACATTTCAAATATTTAAGATAGCTGTTACTTTTGAATTTTATTGTAAATGTAAATATTATAAATAATAGGGTTATCTAAAGTAATTAAATACAGTAAAGTATTTGAAATACACACAAGTAAGGTACCCTGGGGAAATAACGCCACGTTAAAGTTCTATTAATTTTCACGGCTCAGTTTTAGATCGCATTTTTCAAACAAATATATGATTTGATACAGCAACTCATTGACTATCTATATAAAAAAAAATTACCAGATATGTATTCATAAAATGTAATGGCGTGATTTCTTGACCAATGCTATTTGGCGTTATTACCCACCTATATGGGTAATAACGCCATGCAAACAAAACTATAAAATAAGATGGAATAATTGCATGCAGATTGCCCAATTCTAAAAATACAAACTTTACAAACTTAAAAAGTGACAAATTGCATTCTAAGCTATTGAAAATGTTCAATTTTTATGTGAAAGTGTAAGAAAAATAAAGGTGCGGTGTGGGGGTGAGGATGAGGCAAAAGAATATCAGACAGTGAGCTTCTTTTTGCTTAAAAAGGACCGTTTAAATAGAATTATTAGAAACAATGCACAGTTTTAACTGTGTTTATTTGAATCAGTATTTAGGATGTAGCTCGGCCACTGTAGGGAATCAACCGAGGTATTAATGCAAAGGATTGACGTTATTACCCCGTTATAGTTATTGCGCTGTACATTTTAAATTACTAATTATCTCGAGAAGATATCCAAAATCTTCAACAACATTTTGAAAGTCCATGAAATGTACTACAAATTTATGTAATTAACAAGGTATTTCCGGATAAAAAAAATAGTCTTCACATCACAAAACATATCTCGCAAATTTTAGATCAAGCGTTAATTTTAGTTGCTTGTAAAAACAATAAGACCTAAAAATGAAAAACAATTAACTTGAAGCTGTTTTTTGCGATTTATATGACTCAAAACTCTTCTGCGCAGAGCACATGGGTGTCATTTACTGGATTAATTCATAATTATGTATAATATTATCACTTGGCGTTATTACCCCGCCGGGCGGTATTACATCAGACCACCTTACTATGCATCACACAAACATACTATCAAACTATGTAACTTAAAAAAGATCAGTTAATATATGTATTACTTAAATCATGAAATTTTCTCCTCATAAATGTGATAGATCTACGCCATCTATTTAAACATTGATAGCTATCTCTCATAAAGTCTAGTATGAACAGACATCTGCATTACATATCACTCGTGTTCAGCAAAATTCCATTCACTTATTGTAATCCCCTGTTCATTTCAAATTAATATCGTGGCTCATAAGATAAGAGTATGGATTACATTTACAGTACAGTACCATAATGTGCCTTGTAGATGATGATGACAAATGTTGTCAGTTGAGGTTAAGACTTGGCATTCACTGGAAGAGGATAATAAATGTGGAGGAATAAATGTATTGCCATGTCCAATATCACAAAAACATGCACACGAAAAATGTGGAATAGCTGTTTCTAAATTGGATCATAAAATTATTGTAAAAATATTCAGATATCGGTGTAATAATATACAGTATTTCGGATACAGTAAAGATTCCGAAATCTTTTTTTATCCCTGTAAATACTATCTGCTTTCTATTATACAGGAAGTAATTTTTAGTAAACCTCAGTAACGTATATCAATTTCATAAAATGTGAAATAGTTTTATAATATTAAAACAAGCCTCAAACAATGTTTCTCCTCATATTACTAGGTATATCCACAAAGTAAGTTCCGTTTCTATTTATATCCGCAGCAGCGTTGCGATCGCAGTTCCGAGCATGTGCGGCAGTTACTCTGAATGAAGGAGAAGAAATTTACGCCATTTTTAGGTCACTGCTGCCGAGCTGTTGTTTGTAGTGCCTCTTTAAAATGTCAGCCATATTTGAAAAAACCGCCGCTTGTGAAATCAGATCTGTGATTCATTTGCTCAATGCAAAGAAAGTTAACTCAAGTGAAATTTATCGTCAAATCTGCGTGGTTTACGGACAAAATGTTATGAGTGATTCAATGGTTAGAAGATGGGTTAGACAGTTTAATGAAGGACGTGATCAAGTGCACGATTAAGAACGAAGTGTATGCCCGTCTTTGGTTACTAATAAACTGGTTCACGCAATTGAAGAGAAGGTTAAGCAAAACTGTAATTTCACCCCAAATATTTCCTTGGTTTCACACTTTACCGATGATGACGAGCTTTAAGAACATGTAACCACATGGTTGAAAACACAGGCGGCAATCTTCTATGAAGAAGACATACAAAACCTTGTGGCACGCTACGACAAGTGCCTACAAAATTTCAGAAGCTATGTAGAAAACTAGTTTGACAGTTGTAGATTTTTGTAAAATAAATATTTTTTTTGTATCTGTACGCGTTTTTTTTTTATATAACCAAACGGAACTTACTTTGTGGATATACCACGTATTAAGAAGGAAAATACTTTTATGTGGCCCTGTAAACTAATAAAAAATATTTTTTGCATCACAGATTGTACAGAATGTATATTTTAGTATATACTTCATAGGTGCATATAAATTTTGTTATGGTCAAAAGAATGTAACATCATTACAATGAACTAGAAATTATTTTTTCAAATTGGCCACAATGTAACGGAATATTTTTGATTGCCCCTGTAATTAACCAATGCATCCGATTTCCATAAAATTTGAAATTATTCGACAAAATTACGCAAAAGTTATTCATTTTAAAATTGAAACGATTCGGTTGGGTAGTTTTTGCTCTGTTGTTTACGGTCAGGCGGACGGACGGACTGAATGACAACTATACGTGCTACGTATTTACATAATTACGAACGCACCTAAGCTATTTTTTATACTACATGCGAAATGTTAACTTCGAGTTTCGACCACCATTTCAATATTTATTCATATCTACAAAGTTATTCTGCACCCTTTTTTCAAAGTAATAGCTATTTGCTTATAAAGAAAAAAATGTGGATATTGATGTTCAAAAAAACTTGTAGCTGTAGATACCGGGTGTCCCAAAAATGACTGAAATATTTTAAAATTCAATAACTTGCAAACGGTGACAGCTATTTAAAAAATTTTTGCAGGAGGGTTATGTATAATGTCAGGAATTTTTTTACCGTAATTTTTTATTTTAGTTTGAATTTCAAACAACAGATGGCGCTGACGGCGATTGAAGGCCAAGTGATCAGTGCTGAGTGAAACGTCGACCTGGCCTTCAATCGCCGTTAGCGCCACCTACTGTTTGAAATTTGAACTAAAATAAAAAATTACGGTTAAAAAAATTCTAACATTATACATAATCCTCCTGCAAAATTTTTTTAAATAGCTGTCACCGTTTGCAAGTTATTGAATTTTAAAATCCATCAGTCATTTTTGGAGCACCCGGTAATATTACATATATTTAAGATAGTTATTACTTTTGCATTTTATTGTAATTGTAAATGTTATTAATCACAAGGTTATCTAAAATATTCCAAATACACACATGCATCACATACTATCGAATATGTAATTTTTATTAATAGTCAGTGAATAGGACAGTGAATAGTCAGGATAAATACAAAGCAAGTTACGTGAATCATGAAATCTTATCCTTATAAATGTGATTGATCTTTGCCATCTATTTAAACATTGATAGCTATCTCTCATCCAGTCTAGTATGAACAGACATCTACATTTCATATCACTCGGGTTCAGCAAAATTCCATTGATGAATTGTAATCCGCTGTTCATTCCAAATTAATATCAATACTAATTTGGTAAGAGAATGGATTACATTTGCTGTACAGCACCATAATGTGCCTTGTAGATGACAAATGTTGTCAGTTACGGTCAAGAATTTGTAGTCATTAGAAGAGGATAATAAACGTGGAGGAAGAACAGTATTGCCATTTTGAATGTCACAAAAACATATACAAGGAAACGAAAAAAAAAAAAAAAAAAAAAAAAAAAAAAAAGCGGAACAGCGGTTTTAAATCGGATCATAAAATTATAGTAAAACTATTCCGATCTCGGTGTAACAGTATACAGTACTTTGGATACACTTGAGATTCCGAAATCATTTTTTTGTATTCGTGTAAATGCTAATGTAAAATGCTAAAATGTGAAATCGCTTACTAAGATTAAAACGCGCCTAAACATTGATTCCCCTTATATCATTAAGTAATGGAATACTTTTTTAATTGTAGTACTGTAAATTAATAACATATATTTTTTTGCATCGCAGACTGAACGGAATGTATATTTCAATATATACTTCATAGGTACATGTCACTTTTACTATGTTTGAAAGAGTGTAACACGCACTTTATGCAGATCGTTAAAATGCAGAGAATGCACTTTAACGATTTTTGTTCCATGGGCCGTAATGTAACGGGATGCTTTTGATTGTCCCTGTAATTAAACTATGCGTCCGATTATCGTAAAATTTGAAATTATTCGAAAAAATTATGCAAAAATATGTATTGTAACTGTGAAATGATTCGATTTGATAGTTCTTGCTCTGTTATGTGCGGACAGACTGGCGAACGGACTGAATGACGACTATAAGTGCTTATATAGTTACAAACGCACCTACAAAATCTCTTTTCTATTCTATAAGTGAATTTTTACTTTGAAATTCGACCCACCATTTCAATATATATTAACATCTACAAAGTTACTCTTCACATTTTTTAAAAACTAATAACTAGTTGCTTATTAAAAAAATGTGGATAATAATTTTCACAATAAGCTTGTAGCTGTAGATAATATTACAAATATTTAAGATAGTAATTACTTTTGCATTTTATTGTAATTGTAAATGTTATTAATCATAGGGTTATCTAAAGTAAACCAAAAACACACATGTACCATGCTCGCATACTATCAAATTACTCAATTTTTTTTTTAAATTCGCAGCACAAATGCAAAATAAGTTACGTAAATCATAAAACCTTCCCCTGATAAATGTGATATTAGATCTTCGCCATCTTTTTGAACATTTATAGCTATCTCTCATGTAGTCTATGAATAGACATCGACATTTCATATCACTCCTGTTATTCATTTCAAATTAATATCGTGGCTCATTTGATAAGAGAATACATTACATTTACAGTACAGTACCATAAAGTGTCTTGTAAATGATGATGACAAATCATGTCAAATAAGATCAAGACTTCGTATTCACTAGAAGAGGCTAATAAATGTGGGGGAAGAACACTATTGCCATGTCCAATGTCACAAAAACAAGTACAAGGAAACGAAGAAAGCGAAATAGCGATTTCTAAATAGGATCATAAAATTATAGAAAATCTTATAAGAATTAAATTTATCTATAACGATATGATGTAAAATCAAAAATTGGTTAATCTCTTAAAATAGATGCTTTTCATAAATAAATGCTACTTTATGAAAATTAATTTTGTGCTTAAATTATATTCCTAGCTTTTATGTTTCAAGAAGGTCTCAGCAGTCTTATTTTTTACAAAACATATTTCACATTTACTCTCTTAAAAAGTCAGCCACAAAATAGCTCAAGTTCAGCTGAAATCCACTCATCTCAGTGTTGAAAGGCAGCTTCTCAAAAAAGAGTTCAAATAACTCGCGTTTTAACCAATTTAAATGAAGTTGAGCTATTTAAATAACAAATTTAGATCAAGAAGATTTAATCGTTTGAAAAACAACTCTTTTATGATCGAAAAAATTACAGCTCTTTCATGAGAAACTAAATCAGCTCTTTCGTTTTAAGAGTGTAGCAACATGTCACGTTTCATTTTTTTCCTCAGTCGCTATAAAACATAAATTTACACAAATTTTAATATAGACTATTCTCTTCCATATGAAATATTTTTTAATAATACATATTGAAATTTTAGTTTAATTTTATGTTTAATTTTGATAAAAATTAAAAACATTTTTTTAGTCGTCATTAAACTATTTGTGTCTTTCCTCTGGCCTTACACAAAAAGTATATGAGTCACAGACTTCAAATGTTGTGTACATAAAACTGAACGCCTTGTATTACACGGCAAATCATAAAATTTTGAAAAAATTTGTTATTTTAATTAAATTTTTTTTCAATGTAATCCGTTCATTTTTGTAAATTAAATTTAAAAGATAATCTTAATTTTAACGTTGTTTGTGTTTGCATTATGGCTTAGAGTTAAAACACCTCGCAAGTAAACAGAAATTTCTTTCTTCGAATTCCTATTCTAGAACTTGAAAATTTCACATTCATCTAATTAGAAGAAATTTCGTATTTTTTGCCAATTTAAGGATTCGTTATTAGAGTTTTGTTCATCTAGCATTCATAGTTATTATTTTTTTTTTTTTTGGAATTCAGTTTTCTTTTTATTATATTGCGATTTATAAAGGATTTAAACTTCATTTAAACATTTTTTTCGTTTTTAGAAATTTAAATTTTATTTAATCCCGCTTATTTCTTTTAATTTTGGATTTTGGAAAAATTTAAAATTTTGGGTTTTAAATAAATAATTTTATTCGAACATTTTTAATTTGATTAAAATAAATAACTTCCTTTTATAATTATTTTAAAATTAAATTTATTGGTACTATCATATATGAAAGAATTTAATAGTTATGAACTTTCATTTTGATTTATTAACTAAAAGATAAATTGTTTTGAAAGAAATATCAAACGAAACCCTCTGTGTAATCTGCGATCACTCTTATCCATTTGTTTGACTTACATACACTGCGTTCAAGACTGTAGAAAAAATATTGGTTCAAAAAGCCCCCTACACATCGATAACGATATAAAACTAATATATCTTGAAAATATATGTCTTTTATAAGCAATTTATTTTTTTATTTATTTAAAATTTAAATTTAAAATAAAAAGTTTAGAAAAAAGTAATTTTTTATAAAAAAAATAGTCAATTTTAAATAAATAAAAAAATAAATTGTGTACAAATGAAATCTAAGTTCAAGATATATTAGTTTTACACCATTATCAGTATTTTTGGTGGCTCTTGAACCAATAGTGTTACTAAAGTCTTGCGCACAGTGCTTGTAAGTCAAAAACAATTTTTAATTTTTAGTCAAAATTAAACATAAAAAATAAAATAAAATTCTCAGATTTACGTTACCACTAATTTAGAATATTAATTTTGATTATTTTTTTAATAAGGATTTCTTGGGACCCTAGAATATTAAAAAAATACTTTAATTAGAAAAGATATTAAGTTGCTTAAATTAAAATATTTATGCGTTTATGTTTTATAGGAACTGAGAAAAAAAAATAAATGTGACATGTTGCTAAATTGCACAACCAGGTAAAAAGTAAGAGTCCTGAGACCCCTTAAGTATCTTGCACATATATTATTTCTGATGTGCCAACATCCTTTTTTAATGGACACTAGCAGGGGAGACCGAGCTTAGCTCGGTCAAAATTAACTTTGTGTTCAACTCGATATAGTATTTTCACTGTATCATTAACTCTGTATTATTACTGTAAAACATCTTTATAATAGTATTATTTAGAAAAACAACCAATAAGAAAACTATGTTTTTATGCGCATGTTTAGAAATTTTACTTTATTTTAAAATTTACAACGAAAGGACATCGATCTAAATCACTTTTTAAGCTCGACTCTGATTGGATTAGCCATGCATCTCGAATCCTCTTGAGAATGTATAAAAAAATTCTTTAAATTCTGAAAGACAATATTTTTTGCTAGATATAGCCAAATTTGGAGGCATTCTTTCATTTGGCTCCAAATACGTGTTTTGGTTTTAGTAATTTTTATAGTCGATTTTTTGGCCATATGTCGCCAATATTTTGTCAAATATCACCAAGTTATTGGCTTTTGCCATATTCTCGTGACCCTGACCCGTATTACCCAAAATGAGCCACTAATCAAATTTGATCAAGCATGTGACATAGCTCAATCGTCTTCAGGTAATCAAAAACAGTAGAATATAAAAGTGAATCAAAATCGTTTAAGCCATTTTCTAGGTAAAATTAGCTTGGCAGCATTCAGCAATGAAGCGAAATGACCCACTAATATAATTTTGTTTAACATGCAACTCAGCCCAATAGTCTTCTCGTGACAAAAAACGTTTTGTTTCAAAATTTAGGTAAAATTGATTGAGTCGTTGATATATATAATTAGAATGACCCTAGCTCATTAAGACCCAAAATGACCCACTAATAGAATTTTTGCGAGCATGTGTCCAAGCCAAATGGTTTTCTCTTGCTCAAAAACGATATAATACAAAGTATAGTCAAAATGGTGAGTACCATTTTCTATATAAAATTAGCATGACCCATCATGACCAACAAATGACCCTTATAATCGAAATCTCTCGAACGTGTGGCCTAGCTCTTTAGTTTTAGCATGCCGAAAAACGTTAGATACAAAATTTAGATAAAATCGATTGAGCCGTTTTTTAGATATAGTTAGTTTGACCCTGACCCCTTATAATCCAAAATGACCCATTGATCGAATTTTCTCAAAAATCTGTCCTAACCCAATGATTTTCTTGTGACCGAAAACGATAAAATAGAAAATTTAATCAAAATTGCGCGAAACATTGTCTAGATAAAATTAGAATGACCCAAAAGTGGCCCACTAATCGAAATTTCTCGAACATGTGACCTACCCCAATGATTTTCTCATGCCAAAAATATGTTGTATACAAAATTTCGTTAAAATCGACCCACCCATTCTTTAGATATAGCTTGACCTTGACCCATTAAGACCCACAAATGACCCTTAAAATCGAAAGCTCTCGAATATGTGACTTAGTCCATTAGTTTTCTCGTTTCTAAAAGTTGTTACATACAGAATTTCGTTAAAATTGATCCAGCCGTTCTTTAATTATACATAGCTTGACCCAGACCCTTTATGATCCAAAATGACCCATTAATCGAAATTTTTCGAACATGTAACCTAGTCCAATGATTTTATCGTGCCAAAAAAATGTTGCATACAAAATTTCATTAAAATCGATCCGCCTTTTCTTTAGATATAGTTTGACCATGACCCATTATGACCCATCATGACCCTCATAGTCGAAATCTCTCAAACATGTGATTTAGCCCATTAGTTTTCTCATGTCATAAAACTGTCACATACAAAATTTCGTTATAATCCATCACGCCGTTCTTTAAATATAAATAGCTTGACCCAGACTCTTAATGACCCCAAATGACCCATTAATCGAAATTTTTCGAACATGTAACCTAGTCCAATGATTTTATCGTGCCAAAAAAATGTTGCATACAAAATTTCGTTAAAATCGATCCACCTGTTCTTTAGGTATAGGTTGACCATGACCCATTATGACCCATCATGACCTACAAATGACCCTCATAGTCGAAATCTCTCAAACATATGGTTTAGCCTATTAGTTTTCTCATGTCAAAAAACTGTTACATACAAAATTTCGTTATAATCCATCACGCCGTTCTTTAAATATAAATAGCTTGACCCAGACTCTTAATGACCCAATATGACCCATTGAAATTTTTTCTCGAACATGTAACCTAGCCCAATGTTTTTCTCGTGCCCGAAAACCATAGAATGCAATTTTTAGTCAAAATTGCGTGAGAAAATCGCTAGATAAAAATAGCATGACCCACAATGACCCCAAAAATGACCCACTTACCGAATTTTCTCGAACATGTTACCTAACCCAATGGTCTTCTTGTAATCCAAAACGATACAATATAAAATTTGGTCAAAATCGTTAGAGCCGTTTTTTAGATAAAAATGGTTTGACCCATAATGACCCAAAAATGACCCACTAATCGAAATTTTTCGAACATGTGACCCAGCCCAATAGTTTTCTCGTACCAAAAAACGATTGGGTACAAAATTTCCTTAAAATTGATCCAGCCGTTCTCTAGATATAAATAGCTTGATCCTGACCCATTATGACCCAAAATGACCCAATAATCGAATTTTCTCGAACATGTGACCTAGCCCAATGGTCTTCTCGTGCCCGAAAATGGTAAAATCCAAATTTTTGCGAAAATCGTTAGAGCCGTTTTTGAAATAAAATTTACCCACACACACACACACAATTTTTGCTCGCATTATAGTATAAGATACAAAACGCACAACGATGAAAATGGATTATACGAAACGTTTTTAATCAGTTGTTGATTGATATACTCATGCTTCATTAAAACACGTTTTTTTATTAAAACAAATTGCAATTAATTATAATTTAACCAAAAAATGCGTCATAAAATGAATTTAAAGATTGCATTACAAAAACATCGCATTGGCTCACTGTCATACTCTAGTAGGATATCAATACTGATTTAATTGGGACACAATTTACGTTAATTAAATGTGGATTTTCTCCCAGATGTTATCATTAACATTTCATTCAACTAAAACATTTACAAATGGACAGCAGTTTTGTCTAAAATTTGTATTTGTGTTGGATTTGCAATGAAAATGGAATGCTTTTTACCAGACATTCACTAATACTCGCTAAATATAAACATCCAATGTTGAAGGGAATTGAAATTTTACATACATAAATGTTTCGATCAAACATGCAAATAATTAAAACTTGGTGTCCAATGAATGAATAGTGCGATCTCCAGCGCATCGGAACCGCGCATCCAGCAGATGTATATAAGGGACAATTTTCGATCTATTGTTAAAAATTTCTGTCTTATTCCGATTTAGAAGACTTTTAACGACTATAAAAAAGCTTTGCTGCAGGATTGGAGCTCATTACGAGCAACTTTCAAAGTTTGAAGGAGGTCGTATTATTGAACAGAAAGAGGCAGGTTGGGCAAATCGAAGAATTGCTCGACGTAGCTGGGTCGTCGCGATGCGGAGATCAGAAGCTGCTTGCAAGAATGGGTGGACAGCGGCAGATTTCAGCTTCATAATGGTAGCGGTCTACCTAGGGCCACAAGAGAGCGGAAGGGTAGAATGATTCTCAGATCAGCTGTCACAGCACTTGATTCATCGCCAGGGGTGGGGAATTTTTCAAAAATCTTGCCAGCCAAGGATTTATTTCACCAGCCTGCAAGATACAACACGCACACAGTTAAAAACAGTTATGACAAAATCATACAAGAAATTACTATTACTACAATACATTTTCGTAATTCTTTTTTTACTACCAAATTAAGAAATATATGCAACAGAGATAAGCTTAATATTTGATAGCACTTAGAACCATATCTGCATTGTAATAATTTGGAAAGTTAAAATATCTAGATTGAAAAAGTGTCTCTAAAAGTGTTTATTGCTAACAGTTTTTCAAAAACGAAAAATGCACTCGCTTTGCCAGAAAATCCACTCGCCACTGGCGAGCAAAATTATGTGTTTCCCCACCCCTGTTCATCGCTATGAACCATCAGACATGCGATCCGCAGACGGGTGTCCACCATGATCATTCATAAATGGCTGAAAATGCGAAATTTAAGCTCGTACCAACCGTTACGCCACTTACCACTCGCGCCTGCACACTGTCGAGCCAGATTACAGTGGTTGTTGGCTCGATCAGGTTGGAATGACGCTGATTGTGGATGTATAGTCTTTAACGTCAAATCCCGTTTCCAATCGTGTCCTTACGGTCATCGACGTGTCTGGAAGGACGTTCGGACCAACGTTCTGATCCCAATTTTACGATTGCACTTTTCACAGACTCTCAACAAGGAGTTATGGTCTGGGTTCCATTTCCCTTGATACCCGGACCCCTTTGGTCATCATTGGAGGCACACTTTCAGCACAGTGGTACGTCGACGACATTCTGAGACATATTTTGCTACTGTACTTTTTGCAGTGCCCTGGGCTTTTTCTACAGGATAATGCCAGACCACATATGGCACGTGTTGCTATGAATTATCTTGAAGCTTATCGAACACTCCCTTGGGCAGCAAGATCACCAGATCTCTCTTCCATCAAGCATGTCTGGGATATGATGGGAAAACAACTGCATCTACTAGAAAATGCTGATGACCTAGCCCGACAATTGGAGTGAATTTCGCAAGAAATACCGCAGGAAATCATCTGCCATGCCATGTGCCAGCTTGTATCCAGGATAGAGATGGGTCAACACCTTATTGAGAAATAAATCATTCAGTTCTTCTGGAATTATTATCATTTTCTATTCTGCATATAATCTTCCTATCCACCAATTTTTGTTTCCATCGGACAACTCTTTCTTGGTACGTCGATTTTTTTTGTTATAGCGTGAGTTAACAAAGATATAACCAATAGTGACTGAGTTATAATCAACACTGAAAATTTTGCTCCAGTGAATTTGGAATTTTTCATACATTTTATTAAGCAATGTATCGAATATATTCAAAAAAAAAATGTATAAATTTACACATTAAAACAGGTATATTGATGATATAAAAACGATTTGCCTATATGTATAAATGGCGTATTCAATGCGAAATGTACAGCTAGTGTATTCAGTGTTTTGCCTAACCCCTTGGAGACGAGCGAAACATGTACGTGTCGCAAAAATACTTAAGAATTGTTGCTTATTATCACCAGTAAGATTTAACTGTAAAATTTGCCTTATTTAATCGGAGCATTTTCTCGATTTAATAAGGCACAAATTTCTGTTTTTAAAAACCAGTGACAAAACAATAAAAATTTAATAAAAGGATTTCGTCGCGAAGGATTTAAGTGTGTAGAAAGTTATCAAATAACATTGAATTACAAAGTTTAAAGTGTAAATTTCACATAAGTGCACATATATCTGTGTAAACAATAACGATGGACTTCACGTACATAGTACACAATCTTATAGTTTGGGACGTAAATTTTGAGGTAAACAGTTTTATAGTCTCAAAACAAATTTGATTGAAAAACAGACTCGAGCATGTGCTTGGTAAATTTGTTCTGTTTCTAGCGGATTTGTTTTAAGACCGAAAAAAAGTGTTACCTTAATTTACAAGAGCAGAATCGTCTGAAATTATATTTATCGCATGCCGTCTCTCTGATAGAGTTGTTTTGAAGTCCTAAAATAGTATAGACACAATTTATGAACAAAACCTGTATAATCTTAATAAATAAATTGTAAAATAAAATTCTGCATGGAGGGAAATAGTGATGCCAGTACAAGTCACTATTTTTTAACGGAAAAATTCCCATAAATTTCAGAAATTTTTCTGTTTTTTCCTAGAATTTACGGGAATTTTTCCGTTAAAAAACAGTAAATTGTACTGGCATCACGATTACCAGTACAATCTCCGTAAAAATCGTCTATTTTTTTACAGTGCACGTCAAAAAGAGAAATTTTACATTTAATTCAATCTACAGTACATAAGTATTACTTTCCGAGACGGAATGCGAACTCATAAACTGCCCCTAGCATTCCTCAACATTACTTTGGCCACTTAGTTACTATTACACAAATCAAGTTTTCAAGTATCGATATTTATTGTATTCATGTAAGGAGAGAAATTCCATATAAGTATAAACTTTGACCCTTCTTTTATATAATTTTTATAAATTAAGTTAAAAAATATATTGAAATATACTCTAAGTTTTAAAATTAATGTTTTAGATTCAAAACTTCTATCTTATTTGCGATTGGCAACAGTTCAAATAAACAACATGGCTGAAAAATAAAATGCTTGCAGTTGTATACAAAAAATATTCTTGAAGAACACTTCGAAAAAAAAAAGGCACTTGTTATTTATTTTGCATTTTCTTTTCATTAACGAATTGAAGTGTTATAATATATTTAATAGTTTACAATAGTTTTAAAACCATATTCTTTATAATACCGCATGCAAAATAAAGTCTTATGTTGTTTCATTCCATCAGATGTTTTCGGGCATTTTTCTGATATAACACATAAATTTGATAACCAAATTATACTACATGGGGTCAAAAGTCCCGGGAATAACAATGAAAAAATGTTTTCTTTGCCAAAAATTGATTTTGTTCTTTAACATAGTTTTCTTCCAGGGTGATACATTTCTTCCATTCTTCGGATATGTTTTAATCCTTTAATCAACAAAACAACAGTCATTCGCAAATTGAAAAATCAGTTTTTGTTTGAAAATACCTTTAGAGTAATTGCTTTAATTTTAATTCTACAATTCACAATGTTATGCCGTCTCACATAAAATTGCCCAGTACACATATTGTATGTTTAATATTTTGTCGGTACACATATTTCTGTATAATATTGATATAGTTGTGCAATATTTATACACATATTTACGAGTAACATCCTTACACATATTTCGGTGCAATATGCAAAATACACAGATAATTGTATAATTTGTAAATATTTAAATTTACAGTAACGCAAAAATTAAAGTGTAATTTCCTACCAAACAAACGATTGAGTATTTGAAAGGATAATATATTACCCATTTCCATTAAGCCGAAAACACACATAAATGCGGGTAAATGTTTACGACAGGATTGTAAATTTTATGACTAAAGCATAGTTTTACTAATTTACACATAATAGTACGTAAATAATTGCAGCTAAAAGGGATTAGTTTTTAGAGTATAGCGAAGTATGATGTCTATTTTACGTCATTAATTCATCAAAGAGAAGTTAATATTCACTTATGAATAATGTTGCAATGATAATTAACAAATGTACTCCTTTTCTTAATTTCTTTCAATTTCATTTCTCTTTCATTTCATTTCTCTTTCATTTCATTTCTTAATTTCTTTTATTTACCTATCATAGGTAGAACATGATAAACCTCGCAATCGTTTTGAAAATCGATTTTTTTTCCACGGATTTACACATTTTAGAGAGGGTGTGTCTGTGTGCCTGTCCGTCTGTAAATGACCTATCTCCTGAACAAATTGAGATAGAGACTTAAAAATTTGGTGCGTACTTAGTATTTAACTAGCAGGGGTGACCGAGCTCAGCTCGGTCAAAATTAACTTTGTGTTCAACTCGATAAAGTATTATTACACTGTAAAACATGTTATTAATAATAGTATTATTTACAAAAACAAGCAATAAGAAAACTATGTTTGTATGCACATGTTCATAAATTTTATTTTATTTTAAAATTTACAACGAAAGGACATCAATCCAAATCACTTTTTTAGCTCGACTCTGGTTAGTTTAACTATGCATCTCGAAGACTATTAAGAATGTATAAGAAATTTCTTCACATTCTGAAAGACAATATTTTTTGCCTGATATAACCAAATTTATACACATTCTTTCATTTGGTGACAAATATGTGTTTTGGTTTCGTAACCTTAATAGTCGATTTTTCGGCCAAATTTTGCCTGTATTTTGTCAAATATCGCCAACTTATTGGCTTTTGCCATAGTCTCATGATCCTGACCTTTATTACCCAAATGATCCACTAATTACATGTGATCAAACATGTGACTTAGCTCAATGGTCTTCAGGTAATCAAAAACAGTAGAGTATAAAATGAATCAAAATCGTTTAAGCCATTTCTTAAGTAAAATTAGCTTGACAGCATTCAGCAATGAAGCGATATGACCCACTAATATAATTTTGTTTAATATGCAACTCAGCTCAATAGTCTTCTCATGACAAAAGACGTTCCGTTGCAAAATTTAGGTAAAATTGACTGAATCGTTGTTATACATAATTAGAATGACCCGAACCCATTAAGACCTAAAACGACCCACTAATTGAATTGTTACGTGCATGTGTCCTATCTCAATGGTTTTCTGTTGTCCGAAAAAGATATAATAGAAAATATACTCAAAATGGTGAAAAACAATTTTTTAGATAAAATTAGCATGACCCACAAATGACAGTTATATCGAAATCTCTCGAAAATGTGACTTAGTTCATTAATTTTTGCGTGTCGAAAAACGTTAAATACAAAATTTAGATAAAATCGATTGAGCCAATTTTTAGGTATAAATAGTTTGACCTTGAGCCATTATGACCCAAAATGACTCATTAATCGAGTTTTCTCAAACATCTGACCTAACCCAATGATTTTCTTGTGTCCGAAAACGATAGAATATAAAATTTAGTCAAATTTGCGCGAGACATTGTCTAGATAAAATTAGAATAACCCAAAAGTGACCCACTGATCAAAATTTCTCGAACATGTGACATAGCCCAATGATTTTCTCGTGCCAAAAACATGCTTTATACAAAATTTCGTTAAAATCGATTCACCCGTTCTTTAGATATAGCTTGACCATGACCCATCATGACCCACAAATGACCCTTATAATCGAAATCATTCGAACATGTGACTTAGCCCATTAGTTTTCTCGTGTACAAATATTGAAACACTCAAAATTTCGTTAAACTCGATCCTGCCGTTCTTTAAATATAAATAACTTGACCCAGATCCTTTATGACCCAAAATGACCCATTAATCGAAATTTCTCGATCATGTCACCTAGCCCAATGATTTTCTCGAGCCAAAAAATGTTGTATACAAAATTTCGTTAAAATTGATCCACATGTCTTTAGATATAGCTTGACATGACCCGTTATGACCCATCATGACCCATAAATGACTCTTATAATCGAAATCTTTCAAACATGTGAGATAGCCCATTAATTTTCTCGTGTCAAAAAACTTACATACAAAATTTCATTAAATTTGATACTGTCGTACTTTATATATAAATAGCTTGACCCAGACCTTTTATGACCCAAAATGACCCAGTAATCGAAATTTCTCGAACTGTGACCTAACCCAATAGTTTTCTCATGTCAAAGAAATGTTGTATACAAAACTTCGTTAAAATCGATCCACCTGTTCTTTAGCTATAGCTTGACCATGACCCATTATGACCCTTCATGATCCACAAATGACTCTTATAATCGGAATCTCTCGATCGTGTGACTTAGTCCATGAGCTTTTTCGTGTCAAAAAACTATTACAGGCAAAATTTCGATGAAATTGATTCTGCGGTTCTTTAAATATAAATAGCTTGACCCAGACACCTAATGGCCCAATATGACCCATTAAATTTTTTTTTCGAACATGTAACCTAGCCCAATGTTCTTCTCGTGCCCGAAAACCATAGAATGGAATTTTTAGTCAAAATTGCGTGAGAAAATCTCTAGATAAAAATAGCATGACCCACAATGACCCCAAAAATGACCCACTAACCGAATTTTCTCGAACATGTTACCTAATCCAATGGTCTTCTTGTAATCCAAAACGATAAAATATAAAATTTGGTCGAAATCGTTAGAGCCGTTTTTTAAATAAAAATGGCTTGACCCACAATGACCCAAAAATGACCCACTAATCCAAATTTTTCGAACATGTGACCCAGCTCAATTGTTTTCTCGTGCCAAAAAACGATTGGATACAAAATTTCCTTAAAATCGATCCAGCCGTTCTCTAGATATAAATAGCTTGATCCTGACCCATTATGACCCAAAATGACCCAATAATCAAACTTTCTCGAACCTAGACCCTCGTGACCTAGCCCAATGGTCTTCTCGTGCCCGAAAATGGTAACATCCAAATTTTTGCGAAAATCGTTAGAGCCGTTTTTGAGATAAAATTTACCCACACACACACACACACACACACACACAATTTTTGCTCGCATTATAGTATAAGATAATAGGTAGAAACCTATTGAATATCAAGAATCTCGATTATCCGGAACTATTTTTTCGGACTCTCAAAATTTTGACGAAAAATATATCATATTTTTCGAATTTTTTAAGTCATAGTAGCTATAAAAGATAATAAAAAAATTAAATTTTGCATAAAAATTGAAATTGATCGGATAATTATTAGTTGAGATATTTATAATCCTATTTTACACACTGTTCGATTATTCACGACCCTGTATTTCATTCAAATTTCAATTCTAACATATATTTTAATGTGAATTTGAGTTTACTTCATCCGACTAATTAAACAATTTGCTATTTTTGGTTTATTATTTTTGGAGTTATAAGGACGTTTCTTTTACTACTTCATTATTACGTCTCCAAAAACTATCGCCTAACAATAAGATTAAATGCCAATAATGGCTTATCGTAAATGCCACATGCACCTGACATGAAATATGTTACATGTGTTTGTATATAACTGATTTTTAATTTGACATTTTATCTGTATTTTTATTAATCTTTTACAAATTTATTTGTTCCTTAGTTACTTAAAATCCTATCAAAAACATGAATGTGAAAAAATGCCAAGTTCGTTAAAAGATTTCGCTCATAAAAGAAGTGATTTGACAAAAAATAATGATATCCTATCAAAAACATGAATGTGAAAGAATGCCAAGTTCGTTAAATGTTTCGCTAATAAAAGAAGTGAGATCTAACTGCAAACCAAGTTCTTTCGGAGCTCCTTAAATCATAACTCCTGTCATGCATAATATTATTCAATTGCTTAAAATGATTTGTTGTGTTACTTGTTATTCAATAGAGCGACTTGGCAAGTTTTCTCTTATTCAATTTTTTCTATTTAGTTGATCAGAAATTAAAATTGATCCCTTCCTTAACTTATCAGTACCTTAACTTCAATATACTTATTCGAACACTCGATTGACTAGATCTTTGCCAATCAGATTCTAGATTAAATTGTACTCCGACTCAAAGATTAAAGTTCGTAGCTGAAAACTTGCCAAGTCGCTCTATTGAATAACAAGTAACACAACAAATCATTTTAAGCAATTGAATAATATTATGCATGACAGGAGTTATGATTTAAGGAGCTCCGAAAGAACTTGGTTTGCAGTTAGATCTCACTTCTTTTATTAGCGAAACATTTAACGAACTTGGCATTCTTTCACATTCATGTTTTTGATAGGATATCATTATTTTTTGTCAAATCACTTCTTTTATGAGCGAAATCTTTTAACGAACTTGGCATTTTTTCACATTCATGTTTTTGATAGGATATCATTATTTTTTGTCAAATAAGTAGGTTTTGAAATAAATAGGTTAAATTAGTTAAATTAGTTTTATTTAATATTAATTAATCTTTCAGCTGTTTCCTGCATTTATTCACTGTTTTTTTTTCAGTCAAATTTAAAAATTTAACATTAGGACTGCTTATGTTCCTTTAAATTGCACTAATAAGGATGTTTCTTTTACATGATTGGGCACTACTTGATTATTTCGTCGACCAAAAACGTTTGTAGCCAACTTGGCGAAATATCGCTATATTGACGACAAAAATTACGCACCAAACGTTATGCTAACATGGCACTATTTCTGGTATTTTGCCAAATTCCCATAGATTCCCATTGTAATCTGGTAATTTATCCAATAATTTTGTTAGAGCAAGGACTGTCGCCATCATTTTGGCATCTTTTTTTTTCTTTAAATCGGTTCGCTAACTACCCAAGATTGCTTATATATTGCTATTTAGAAAGTTTTTAGAACGCTTTTCGCGCATTTTTATCCCTTTTAAATTTTGTATTTGTTAACAAATGTTCTTAGTGATCATTTATATCTTATAATTAATGAACATGCCAAATTTTATGTTTTTAAGCCCTTAAGATACAGACATCGTATTTTTAGAACGCTTTTTGCTCTTTTACCCCCTTTGGATTAGTGGAATCGACATAAGATATAGCCTATATTGGAGCAAGGACTATCACCATCATTTTGATATCATTACTTTTAAGATCGGTTTGTTGTTTGCTGAAATTGCTTAAAAATCCCAATTTAGAACATTTTTAGAACGTTTTTCGCACATTTTCACCCCTTTCGAATTCCGTATTTTTTATCAAATGCCCTTAGAGATCATTTATATCTTATAAATAATTAACATGCCAAATCTTATAGTTCTATGTCCTTCAGTAACACAAAAGTTGCATTTTTAGAATGTTTTTTGCTTCTTCACCCTCTTTTAGTTAATGGTATACGCATAAAATATAGCCTATGTTTGAACCAGGTCGAATGCCATCATTTTGGTATCATTAATTTTGAAATCGGTTCGGTGGTTTCAGAGATTAGCGCCGATACTCGCCAAAAGTGTCGCCAACTTGGCACTATTTTTGATATTACGCGAAATTCTCATAAACTGTTAAATGCCAAACTTTATGTTTCCAGTCCAGTCCCTTAATATACAGACATCGCATTTTTAGAATGTCTTTTGCTCTTTTACCTCCTTTGGGTTAGTGTAATCGACATAAGATATATCCTATGTTGGAGCAAAGACTGTCATTATCATTTTGATATCATTACTTTTAAGATCGGTTTGTTGGTTGCTGAGATTGTTTTAAGATTGGTATTTCGAACTTTTTTAGAACGTTCTTCACGGATTTTCACCCATTTAAATTTGATATTTTTTAGCAAATGTCATTAGTGATCATTTATATCTTATAAATAATTAACATGCCAAATTTTGTGCTTCTAGGCCCTTCAATAAAACAGAAATCACATTTTTAGAATGTTTTTCGCTTCTGAACCCTCTTTGTTTAGTGGCACAGACATAAGATATAGTCTATGTTTGTACCGGGGCGAATACCATCATTTTGGTACCATTACTTTTGAAATCGGTTCGGTAGTTTCAGAGATTAGCCCTGATACTCGCCAAAAGTGACGCCAACTTGGCACTATTTCTAGTATTTTGTGAAATTCTCATAAACTTCCATTGTAATCCAATAATTTATCCTCTAACCAACCATTAATGATTAATTAATGGTGATTTCTGATTTTTTCCTATTTATAGATCCAATAACCTACCTCCACACCAAATTTCAACTTCCTAAGTCACCTGGAAGTAGTCAAACATTTCTATGAGTGAGTCAGTGAGTCAGTGAGTCAGTGGTAAAAACAGTGGTTTTTAGATGTCAATTTCTCGTGAACGGTAAAAGATTTAAAAAATTTTTTTTTAGGATTCGGAAATTAGAAGATGGTCTTACACGACACAAAAAATTGCAAGTGTGTAGGTCAAATAGAATTTAAGTTATTGAGGGGTCAAAAGTGGTTCGAAATGGTTCGGGTAATATAACCCACGGCCGGTGTGTCGCCTTTTATTTTGTGAACTTGGCTGACACACTGCCGTGTGTCTAGATAAAAATTATGCCAATTTGTACAATTTATAAATAGTTTAATGATTTATATAATTTGTCGAAATGGGTCGATGGGATAATCAAGTAGTACCCGCATTTCCAACACAGAGCATTACTATGTGTTAAAAATATTTAAATATACGTTTAAATTTTATTTTAGAATTGCAATGCATTTTATAAATAGTGGATAGGTGTTTCATTTTCATATTTTATAGTACTCATAACCATGATATGTATGTATTGCGATGACCTCCTAACGACTAGTTTAAATATAAAGAATTGCTAATCAATCTAATATAAGCAGACTTTTCAACTTCTTTTGACATACAGAACATGCTTCTGAATAGGCAAATGATATTTCTCAATTTCATATCAATCTTATTTAGCTAGACTGCGTTGATAAATTACATAGCTGACTGCCCACTTCAGATAAATATCATGGCTACTGTGATAAGAGAATATTAGTAGATTAGTTTCAGAATACAAAGCAATTAAATGTCATTGTTGACGCTACTGATAAATGTTGCCATTAACATCGAGATATTGAAAAGGATGATAAATGATATACTAACAAGGAAGGTCTCCATACGGGCATACTCCAAAAAATCTGAAAAAAAAAAAAATACAGAATGTTCTTCTCATGAGGATATATACGTTTATAAAAAAATTTTCGTCGGAACCTCCGTACTGTGTCCGTAAAAAAATAATGAAAAATTCGTTATTTGGCGATTTATCATTGGTTGGCGATCAAAAGCAGTTTCAAAAAATGTTTTTTATGTCAAATGCATTTTAAAGGAAAAAAGTTTCCCGTTCCACGTGTTTAGATAAATTAAATATCTTTGGTTTTGTCAGCTTTAGTTTGTTTTAAGTATAATTTCGTCATATTGATATTTATATGTAGCTATATTCACATTTAAAATCAAAATTTGAGATTTAAAACGAAATTCAAATTTAAATTAATTAAAATTATTTCAAGTTCAAAGTCCAGTTGAGCATTGTCAATTCGATTATGTTGCTATGGAAAAATCTGGCTTTTATTTTTAAAAACACTTAAATGTATGAAAATTTTTTTACTGAATAAGAATTTTTTATTTATGAAGATATTTTTTCAAGAGGTAAATTAAATAACTACAGCAACAAATATCATATATATATGCGATTTAATATACAAATAATATATTAAACTCTCTCATTGTTTATATTTAAATTCAATAAATACCATTTACATGGATTCTAAAAATCCAAAAGTTTTAAGTTGCATTAAAATCGTTTGCTTTTAGCGAGGAAAAGTTCTGATCGCAAAATCGTGTGACACTTTCGTCTTTTCACGCCAAATATTCGAAAGTATTTTTTTTTACATGTTTTTCACCGTAATTCCGCCACTAATTTTCACTGATCTTTTATTACATACAAGTATTTTTTTTTTCCAAAAAAAAAAAAAAAAAAAAAAAAAAAAATCTGAGTATGGCCAGTATGGAGACTTTCCTTGAAAGTCACATTTTATCAAATGCTTAAAATCCAGGATTTTCTGGGCACGTGAGAATGATTTTCGAATGCCATACAGAGGCACATTTTGTGTCATTCCTATATGTTATATACAGTTCTTGCATTTAACTTTTTTAAAAATTAATTATTTATGCCACTATCTATATTATAGAAACTAAACATGTGCGTGCGTAACGTTGGCAAAACCTGTATGATTAAATTTAGTTTTTTACTGACATTTTTTAATGCTTTTATACGTACAGACAGGGAGGCGGGGCAGCATAGACAATCCCCTCATTGAGTTCATGGATAAAAATGTAGGATTAGTTAATTTTTGATTTTTCATATTAAAGCGCAATCGATACGTCAAATTATATTTTTTTGTAAAACACCTAAAAATGCGATTTTAACGGTTGACTCAGATGTTTAACATTGTGTTTTCTTGCACCCAAAAATATGAAAACATGAAAGATTGGAAACAGGAAACGATAATGATAAGCCTATATGTGTTAATGTAATTTTCCAGTTTTTGATATTACACAAATATCTGGGTTGTTTACCTAACATGCCGAATTATGCGCAAGAATATTACACAGTTATATGCGTAAGAACACAATATCACACAGAAATATGTGTAAGCATTTTACACACATATATGTGTAAGAACAAATATTGCACAGGGTTATGTGCAAGAATATTACACAAAAAATGTTACTTATGCGCACAGACTAATTTGTTTATTTGAAAGGTTGTGTCATAAACTGATTTAAAAAAGAAAGAAAAAGTAAAAGAAAGTCCGACAAAATACGATAATAGCATGGCTTAATAATTTCCGTATTTTAATGAAATTCTATTTTACAGTATATTTATTTAGATTACATCAGTTCTGAATTTAAATTGTACCTACGATTTTAGGGCTTTAAAGAAACTTTAACATCGAAATGACAGGCAGTAAATACAGGGTGATTCATAAAAGATGGGCAGAACTTTAAGGGGTTATAGTACACTTAAAGACAAATAATATTAAATAAAAAACTAAGAGTCCCAGACGTATTCCCAAGGAGATAGGGGGCATTAAAGTTTAGGGTCCGAAATTTCAAATGATTATAAAAAATGGAAAAATTGGTCGATTCGTTTGCGGTTTTTGCAAAAAATTTTCTTTATGCCAGTATTTTCTTGAAATAAAATTTTAAAGTTCAAGTTCAAAAAATGCCGATAGGGGGCGCTTTAGACTTTGGAGTAACAAACAACTATTTTTTAACGTTATTTTTTGTATTTCTTTAAATGATTTCGAAAGCTTAGACTTAAACTTAAATTTTGATCTAAAAATCTGAGTCCTAACGAGTAGTTAAGTAGCGTAAACTGAAATTTGAAATTTGAAACCCTTCTCCCCCCAGAACAAAAATCAGTTATTCCCGATCTTTGTGTCTTAGATTAGGCTCTAACTACTGCCGCGTTTTGCTAAAATTATTCTTTATGCCAGTATTTTCTTGAAAATAAATTTTAAAGAAAAGTTTCAAAAAATTCCGATAGAGGGCGCTTTAGACTTTGGAGTAACGAACAACTATATTATACCGTTATTTTTTGTGTCTCATTAAATGCTTTCTAAAGCTTAGAGTTAAACTTAAATTTTCAGCTCAAAATCTGAATCGCTGAGCGTGGTTCAGTAGTGAGGGGAGGGGGTTCAAATTTCAACTTCTGAACATAGTTCAGTTTGCACTACTTAACCATGCCCAACGATTCTGTGCTGTGATATTAGGCAAAAATACAACTTTCGTCAAGGACTGCATAGTCGGAATTCACTCATAAAGGCACTGGCACAGTTGGAAACGTCGCTCATGCAAACGTTAAAGCTCCATTCCTGACGCTAGTCACCGGGTGAAGAAGGAGACAGAAAGTATGCAAATGTCAAATGGGGAAGAAGAAGAACACGTATGCAAAATTTCGACACGATTCAGGCATAAAAACCACTGAACGGTGAGTCAAGTGTAAGTCGCTGTAGTAATGAATCGGAAGATGGTGCCCTTCACGAATAAGGAAAAGGCTGAGATGCATTTAATTTACGGAGCGGCAGATGGAAATGGTGCAGAGGCACAACGAATGTACGGAGAGCGATTTCCCAACAGGCGGTTGCCTAACCGCAAAACTTTCGAGCGCTTGCACAGACAGTTGTGTGAGACGGGATCATTTCTCGCTTCCCGGTCGAATGCAGGTCGTGCAAAAAAGGATGAATCAGTAGTTGTTGCAGAAGCCATTCTGGATGTAGTAGCGGCGCAGCCAAGTACAAGTACACGAACAGTGGCTAGGCAGGTGGATACCTCACAGTCCATGACTTGGAGGGTACTGAAGGATGAACATTTGCTCCCGTTTCATGTGCAACGAGTCCAGAAACTGTCTCCAGGGGATTATCCAAATCGTATTGAATTCGCCCGCTGGTTTCTGCAGCAGAACGCGCTAAATCCACATTTTGGACGAACTGTGCTTTTCACCGATGAATGTACCTTCACACGTGAAGGTACATTTAACACACACAATGCACATATATGGGCGGATGTCAATCCACATGCTACGTATCCACATGCTCATCAGAGACGCTTTTCCATCAATGTTTGGGCAGGAATCCTCGGAGACCACCTAATCGGACCGTACCTTCTTCCTGAACGCCTCAACGGTAAAACATACCTCACATTTCTGCAACATGTGCTGCCAGACCTGTTAAACGTTGTTCCTCCACGCATCCGGCGGGTCATGTGGTTCCAACACGATGGAGCGCCAGCCCATTACGTACGAGACGTCCGCAACTATCTGGACATCACATTTCCGAACAGATGGATTGGTCGAGGCGGTCCTGTTGCTTGGCCTGCTCGCTCGCCAGATCTTTCACCCCTCGATTTCTTTTTTTGGGGACAATTGAAGGCTCTTATGTATGAGACACCCATTGAATCCCCCGAGGAACTGGTCGCCAGACTTTCCGCCGCTGTAGGAAAAGTGCTCGAAAAGACTGATGTTTTCGCGAATGTTCGCCGTTCCATTCTTCGCCGTTGTTCTGCGTGCATAACCTCTGGTGGTCACAATTTCGAACATTTATTGTAATTACATGTTAATAAATATGCTTTGGTAACATAATCTTAATTTGTGTCTTTTTACCTCGTATCACAGCACACAATGTGTGGACATGGTAAACTGAACTGTGCTCAGGAGTAGAAATTTCAAACCTCTCTCCCCAGAAACTTAACCACGTCTAACGATTCAGATTTTGGGCTGAAAATTTAAGTCTAAGCTTTAGAAAGCATTTAATGAGACACAAAAAATAACGGTATAAAATAGTTGTTCGTTACTCCAAAGTCTAAAGCTCCCTCTATCGGAATTTTTTGAAACTTTTCTTTAAAATTTATTTTCAAGAAAATACTGACATAAAGAATAATTTTAGCAAAACGCGGCAGTAGTTAGAGCCTAATCTACGACACAAAGATCGGGAATAACTGATTTTTGTTCTGGGGGGAGAAGGGTTTCAAATTTCAATTTACGCTACTTAACTACTCGTTAGGACTCAGTTTTTTAGATTAAAATTTAAGTTTAAGTCTAAGCTTTCGAAATCATTTAAAGAAATACAAAAAATAACGTTAAAAAATAGTTGTTTGTTACTCCAAAGTCTAAAGCGCCCCCTATCGGCATTTTTTGAAATTGAACTTTAAAATTTTATTTCAAGAAAATACTGGCATAAAGAAAATTTTTTGCAAAAACCGCAAACGAATCGACCAATTTTTCCATTTTTGATAATCATTTGAAATTTCGGACCCTAAACTTTAATGTCCCGTATCTCCTTGGGAATACGTCTGGGACCCTTAGTCTCCTATTTAATATTATTTGTCTTTAAGTGTACTATAACCCCTTAAAGTTCTGCCCATCTTTTATGAATCACCCTGTATAATTTCATTCGACCACCTTTTTTGTAAATTAAAAGTACACTAAATTGAGGTCTACCAGAAATCAGAAAAATACACCATGCACATGAATTTATATTTCATGCATATTTGTTGTGCGACCAGAGTAATATTTAATTCAAAATTTACATCCATATTAAAAGGTTACGACTGTTCACAAAATCCATCGTTTTTATATATCACATATATATGTGTGTACTCACGTGCAATTTACACGTTTTGCGGTGTATTTCAAAGTTATCTGATAACTTTTTACAGGCCTAACTACTATAATTTGTTGATCCACGTGGCGTGTATTTGACAATTTACACGCCACTTTGGAATCATAGATAAACCGCTTTTGTATCATCAGAATGACTGTTTTAATAAGTAAAGTTACGCAGTTATTAGATTGTGGACTGTCAAATTTGAAATAAAATATATATATACATTCTTAATTTCGGAGGTACAAACAAATCAAAAATGTGTTCTTAAATCTGAAACTTTTTTTAATCAATGATAAAATTGGTTTTTAACAAAATGAATTTTAAATCTTTGAAAAACCTAGATAAATACAGGTTATTTCGGACTCACCGAGACTGTATTTATCTACGCCAAAAGTTACTAAACGTCCATATTTTAAGACTATCCTTTCAGAGTATCTCAGAAGACCAGATTTACATCTCTTACAAAAATTTTGAAGGTTTCGGACGGGTAGAAATACTGTTCACGAAGTAAAATTTGGATGTGTGAAAATTTCGATGAATTCGGTAAAAGCATAAATGTTTTGTTGCGGTTTCGCTCGATTTCAGTACGCATAGACTCGTAAAATCAAATCACATAGAAAATAAAATACCAAAAAACATATTACTTTCATAATTTTTTTCCCAAATTTTTCATTTAATAAAATAAATTTAAACAAAATGGAGTTAGAAATACATACAATCATATAAATTTGAGTTTTATTTTAGGTTATTATCACTGACGCGGTTCAATGCGGGTCAGTTAGTTATATAATAAAAAATAATCCATCAATAATAATAGCAATTTTATGAGAAGAAAAATTTCATTTAATTTTTTATCTAAATTTTGTGCCCAAAAGTTATTAAAATAAATGTTTTTTTTTTTTTTTTTTTTTAATAAAAGGCGAATTCGAGTGTATAAGAGCTAAAAAAAAAAAAAAAAAAATAAGAGAAATTTAATAAAACCAAAGCTTAGATTGATGATTAAATTTTCAGATCTAAAAAAACTTCATTCATACTCACTTTTCAAATAGCATAATAAAACTTCGCACATATTGAAGTAATATAAAATTATTAAAAAACAATACACCGTAAATATCAATAGGCTATAATATATTCGTTATATTTTCGTTACATTGAATTTATCCCATAAAACAATGCCTCTTGGTAGTAGAAAATCTATTATCGTCGATTACAGTAATATATCCTAATATCGTGTGCATGATCATTTTGATAAAAATTAACTAATTTTTTTTATCATCTATTTTAAGCATGGAAATTAAATACTTTAAACTACAAAAGTAGAAACTATTGTCAAAAAAGAAATAAAATGCAGCAAAACACGGAGTCGGCAAAGGATTTTGGCTGAAGAAAAAGATTTAAAAAAGGCAAAAAGTACAATTTTAAATTGCATTTTCAAAAAATTACGAAACTTTTATTCACCGGATTGCGATTTACTTTGGTTTCAGCTTTACCATTCCATGGAAGCAAGAAATTTGACTCGATGGCAAATGAATACAAAATATAAAAGTGTCAAAATTCTGTACAAATTACTATTTTGTGCAGGCTGCATAATATAATTAAACATAGTTTTACATAATTTTGAAAAAATGTTTGACAACAATTGTTTACAATTCCCCACTTTTTTAATGTATACTTGGTTCAAATGTTGTTTTTTGTGCTTGGCGAAAAACTCTGGCGTTGAGTTTCTATAATATGGACAGACACTTCCACATCATTTGATAAACTGCATGCTATGCGAAGGCAAATAACACATTCCCATTTCATATCAATAACCGTATTTAGTGTAATGCTACTGATAAATGGACACCCGTTGTCCGCTTCAGATGAATATCATGATATTAAGAGAATACCAGTAAATTACATTTGCAGTACTATGCCGTAAAGTGCTTGTGTAGGTAATGCAGAGATATGTTGTCATTATGGTGAAAACCTTGTACCGATGAGAAGAGAATGACAAATTTACTTACCGTATTTACTCGTGTATAAGGCGCACTTTTTTTCCAAAAAGTAGGTGCTTCAAAACTTCTAGGTGCGCCTTATACACGAAATATTTTTTTACTGTTGGATGCAGTCGAACAATATACATATGAAAAAAGAAATTATTCAAAGAAGATATTAAAACTCGGAAAATGTTACTTAATTGAAGTATTACTGCATATTTATTTCATTCCTTGCAGTTTTTTTATACAACAGAGCTAATGACATTATCTAAACGCTAATTAGCAATTCTCTTTACCGTCACTCATTCCTATTTCCCGTCATTCTCTTACAACCCGAAGTCTAAAAATGAATTTTCGTCTTGTTTTCTAGTCTAGTGTAATGTTTGTTTCGACTTTTTTTTTCTTTACTGAAATTCATTTGGTCATTCTTCATTAGAGTATCAAATTTATGGTGCGCCTTATATACGAGATTTTAAGAAATCGCCATTTTTACTTGTAAAGTAGGGGTGCGCCTTATACACGCGTGCACCCTATACACAAGTAAATACGGTAGTTGAAAGTATGACTATGTTTTATTTTTCATGAGATGATATTGCTCAGAAGAGGATTAAATTAGAATCAAGAGAACATTTATATACATAGATGCCAACCTTCTGTTTTTGTTCAAATGAAATAAAAACCTATTGAAACAGAAATATTTTAAAAATTAATTAAATTAAATATCTATTGCATTCGTGTTATATGATGAATTTAATAATGTTTTGCCGAGTAATTTCCTTACCAAAAGAGTTTTTCCCTCCTTAAAGGGTTTTTTTTTCGGACAATTCCCATAAATTGTTTTAAAATGTCCTTCGAGAAGGTTCAGTACTTCGATATCGATCCACTACAGAACGGTGCACAAAAATTGAAACTGCTCCAATGAAACAAAAACTGACAAGATTCTCACTCATAAATTTTTGAATTTGCGAGGAACTATATAAAAAATCTACATCAGCTATGAAAAAACGGAGTGCTTAGATACGCAATAATGCTGTTAACATTTGTGTTTAATGTAAATATGTTGTTACATTACAATAAACTTGTAGTATTGATTTGCCGTAAAAAATAGTTTCTTGAAGTGCTTAATTATGTTGAATAAATTCTGAAAGAGAATAATTCACTATTTTATCAAATCATGGGAACAAAATATTAATCCACAAATGCAGTAGATAATAATAAATTTCACATAAATGAGTCATGTTACATGAATGTTGATGTAATCATAGTAACAGGATCACTTTCATACTTTTTAGATTCTCCACGAGAGGCTTTGACACCCTTGCTATTGTTCGGCTTGGAAGAAATCAACTTCTGTTATGAATGGTGTCCTATTTCATAATGTTTTTCTTTAACTTAATCTTGGTAACATGTTTTTTAAGCTCTATTAGCACTCATAAAAAGTCAAAAATTTTGAATGGAGTTAGGAATATTACTATTCTCAGGTCAGTCCATATATTTAATGCCACATTTTTTTCGGAATTATACCTGAAAAAACGTATGCTCAATTAAGAACAGTGTCGTTTAATCATATAGCAGTACAAATGTATCCCTCTGTTTATAATTTATTTAGAAAAAGAATAACCACATTTTGATTTTTACCTAGTAAAAGTCTCAAACCTATTTAGGGATAGTTCTTTTAATTACTTTCGAATAATGTTTCTTTTTGAATTCTACTATTTTTAATTTTTTTTTATCAGGATAATCTGGGTCATCTGTTTCATCTGAAGTATAAGTGCTAAGTGAAGGCAAATAATATGTCACTATGTCCTATCATTTGTGTTTAACTAGATGTCACGAATAAATAGCAGCACGATGTCCCCTTCAGATGAATATCATGGCTCCGCGATAAGAGAATATCAGAAAGATGTATTTCTAGTACAATACCATAAAGTGCCATTAAACGCGATGCTGACAAATGTTATCATTAAAATCAATCACTTGTAATAATGAGAAAAGGATGATAAATGTACTTGCAAAAATAAATAGGTTCATTCTTTATCAGGAAACAAAGCTGGTTAAATATGAAATAAAATAAGGATTTTTTGTTATTAACTTTAAAGTGCTTTGTACTTTATTTTCTAAATTTTTAAAACTGTGCTTACTTTTATGTAGGAATTGTCTTTAGATTTCGACCACAATTAGTCCAGTAAAATAAGATCAAACAGGGTCTTTGCCTCGAAAGTTTTACAGAAATTTCTTCTCTTTAGATAATAGCTAAAATGTAGATTGTGTAATTTTGGACAGATTTCTGTTTTTAACAGTGTTCTTTATATATTGGTATACGCGAGTATATGCAACAATTTTATTTAGATAATTAGATAGTAGATAGTAGAAGATAGTAGAAATAGATAGTAAATTTATTTAGAACTAATATGCTACATAAAACGTTACATGGATTTGTAAAATGCTATAACTTCAAAGTGTTAAATTTTTTTAACCTGAAAAACGCGCATTCAATTAAGAAAACTGCAGTTAAATCATTTATCAATGCATATGTATCTTTCAGTTAACAACATTTTTAGAAAAAAAAAATAACCACATTTTGCATTTTATAGGGTAAAAGTTTCAAACCTATTTAGGGATAATTCTTTTAGTTGTTTTCGAAAAATGTTTCTTTACGAATTTCATTAGTTTTAATATTTATTTTTATCAGGAGAATCTGAGTCAACCGTTTCATTTGATGTATAAACGCTAAATGAAGGCGAATAATATGTCACTGTGTAGTATCAATTGCGTTTAACTAGATGTTACGGATAAATTGCAGCACGATGTCCCCTTCAGATGAATATCATGGCTCCGCGATAAGAGAATATTAGAAGGATACATTTCTAGTACAATATCGTAAAGTGCCATTAAACGCGATGCTGACAAATGTTATCATTAAAATCAATCACTTGTAATAATGAGAAAAGGATGATAAATGTACTTGCAAAAATTAATAGGTTTATTGTTTATGAGGAAACAAAGCTGGTTAAAATGAAATAAAATAAGCATTATTTATATTTTACTTAAAAGTAATTTGAATTTTATTTACTAGTTTTTAAAACTGTGTTTACTTTATGTACAGAATTTTTTTACGGAATTACAGACTTCCACCACAATTAGTCAAGTAAAATTAAATAAAAAAAAGGGCTTCTGGTTGGAAAGTTTTGGAGAAGATTTTTCTTTTTCTGCTTTTGTGTTTTTTTTTTTTGGGGGGGGGGGGGCTAAACAAGATTTTCAACTTTGCTACATCGTATTTGGACATCTTTAAAATTATAGGCGGAAAGCCGTGAAAAAAACTGTTTTTATTTTTGAATTTTTTGTTGTATACGGTAAAGGGTTACACTTTTTTCAAAAAAAAAAAAAAAAAAAAAAAAAAATACACCAAATTAAATTAGAGAAAATGTTTTACATTTTTCATATAAAATGTATTTTTCTAAGATGTATACCTTTGGCAATCCGAGTAAAAAGCATTTTAGCGATACTTTCAATTTTTCATCATCTGATGTCAAAAATTCTTTATGTAACATTTTTGTATAAGTAAAATGAGTAAGCAGGTGTCCCTGAAACACTTCCATGGCATTAAACGCATGATATTACAGAAATTACAGAAATTCCTTCCACTTTCTCCTGCGTTTTTACAAGTGTTATGTATTTTCCAATTTATTGTAATAGACACTACATTTTTCCTTATATTAAACAGTGAAAATTTGTCTGTCTTTTAAGGCTTTTTTAGTCCACGTTGAAATTGAAAGGTCAGCTCTCAGTTTCTTTACAGTTGTTGTTTGTCGGTTTGTTATGCATTTGACTTAACGTATGTGCAATGTGTATTTAAAACGATTCTGGGAGATATAAAGTACTGTTCATGATAGCAGAGAACTTTTTATTCTGTTACACGGACTCTGTGTGACTGTATCCCACCAAATTTAAAACTAAAAGCAATTCATAAAGTAGTAACAAAAAAATAATGTACACAGTTCGTTCACTGACAGTCATTGAAAAAGCTAAAGAACTTGCTGAAAATCGTGATGATGAGTGCAGCCATACTCCATGGTTTAGATCATGTGACTTACTTGGTTACTGCTGATGGGAAGTATCATTTGTTGAAATGTATGAAAAAGTTGTATCAGTGCTCAAAACCCACAGAGACGCAGAAAAGTCCGTTTGCCACTGACATAGGCACACCCATGTAAGTCATTTATGTTATCATGGTAAAAAATGAAGAATAATGCGAATTTTCTGTAGAAAAATAAACAGATCAGATTAAAGCAGAGGAATACTATCTTTCAGTGAAATCAATACAATCACACAGTCGAAACAAGTATAAAAAAGATATTGTTATTCGAACAACTGATAACTAGATATCTGTTCTTTGTTTCACGAACACTTCATAAAATTTTGACTGATGTCTGATATCAAGAACTTTGCTCATCTCCCCAGAAAAAACGATTGCGTACTGTCCGGATTGTGGCGAAGACAGTCGTTGAATATATTCGGCTTTAGATTTACAAATCTATTCAATATCCTCCTTTATCCTCCTTTATTTTGAAATAAAATGAGTCTCTCTTTGTAGAACTCATAAGGATTTTCATAGAAACATTATTTTACCAAAAAGAAAAGGGATCTATGATAAATGCTACAATAGGAGTACGACACAAGCTCACAGCATTATTACTGCAGTAAGACTAAGGATTCTTTTAAGACTGTCTTTGACGCTGCAAAATAAATCATCGCTTCTTTCAACAGAAGAAACAGCTCGATACACATGTCTGAAAGTTTACAACCAGTACAGATATGGTTAAATAACTGAAAAAAGATTTTAGATGGGGGTGGAACAAAATATAAAGGACCACCACATCCATAACAACTGTCAAGCCTCACGCACCAAAAACTGTTCTGCGAAAAAAAACCTGCAAGTGCAAAACAAACTGGTGGAAATAGTGACTGAGGAATGCAGGCTTGTTTTGTTCGATCCTTTATTTGCACTGCGATGGTCAATATGTCAATCTCAGCCTCTTTATCGACGAAGATGACATGTAGAGGTTGAAGTAGAGTTGACGACTCAATATGCTAGGATATTTTAATCCTTCATTGCACGATTTTTCCTTTCTTTATGAAAAAAATATTTTGATTACTTTAGGTAGTCATAAATGCAAGAAAAATAATAAAAAAATTCTGACTTCATATATATATTTTTAAAATGGATTTTTATGGTATGTGCCATATATGTCCCAAAGCACACAGTGAGATATTTACATTTTTGTACCAAATATGGCATGAAGCTCACAATACTGTTGTATTATATATACAAAAAGAGCATAATATGTATTGAAATTTTATTTCAGGTATTTAACCCTTTGAGGGGCAAACAATTGTTTTCTGTAATGTTGAATTCACACTGGAATCAATTTTGAAACTTCTTTTTATCCAAAAATTAGAAATATAAAATTTTAATTAAAAGCTTCTGCTGCGAATCTTAATTCAAACCAAATGGTATATAATATATTCCATTGCTCTGATACACTCTATTAGAGACCTTAATTCAGAAAGTCTGTCATGACCCTTCATGCCTTTAGGAATTTCTTTAGTATTGTCACTGAAAATTGTCGGATTTTCTTCAAATTCTTTGACAGACATTGTCTTTTTACTTGTTTGGTTCCCTAAAACATCACTCCAATAATATCTGTAATGGAAACTTCTAAAGGTTGTAAAGGGCCATTTGTATGCTGCATCTAAGTGTCTCTTCTGAAATAAGATTCTAAAAGTGATGGAGGTCTCCAAAGCCATAACTTCAGCAGTTAAGGAGTTACTTTCTCTATACATTATTTGCGGTTCAGGAATTTTTCTTTCCATAGTGACTTCTTTCTATCAACACTGGGTCCAGCAGGGATATCTGCAGCATCTGAAAGAATAAACAATCTTTCTCTAAATTGATGCTTCTTATTATATATATCCAGTGTTGATTTCAAAGTGTCCGAGGGGCATTCGTCAAGATTATTTATACGTACTATGTACATATAATTTGAAAATTTGTTTAGTTTTGAAATTCAATCCTCCTCCCCCCCCCCCCTCACACACTCCCGGCATATAACAAAGACGCTCCAGGCAAAAAACGCCTGACTTCAATATTGTGAATTTTAACTTTTATAAAGTACTTTTAGTGAAATTTAAAATTACTTTAATATTTAATCTGAAAACTTATCTCCTGTAGCAGTTGAATCCATTTCTTGTAACGTAATTGTTGTTATGTGCAGTTAACACTTGATTCATATGAAGAAATAGCATTTTTAATTATATTTGTAGCTGGAATGTAGGTTGAATCTTCTCAGCTATCATCAGAAACTCAAAAAGACTGATAATCATTATCAGATGCAAATAATGTTACATTGATGTAATCTTGTTAGCCCTTTGCGCACCATTTTTCATTAAAATGTTTTATGAGCTTTATGCTCTATGTTCCATATCTGGCACAAACACGAAAACAAGATTTTAAGCTGATGTATTGAAATATTTTAGGTTTAAGCAACCTTAATTACAAATATGTGATATACTCGAATGTCTAAAATTTTATCTTGCGATATTTTCAATATTTTAGGGTGAAAAAGTTGAAGCAAATTCTACTGTTGTATACGATGCAGACAATAATTTTTTTTTGAAATAAAAGTTTAATATCTAGTGAGATACTGCCATCAAGTGAGAAAAACTGGTGCAAAACTCTTTGTTTAAATGTTCTAGATATGGCACAAAGCTCAGATAACCTAAATTTAAGATATTTAAGAAACTAGGCGGGTTTTATCGGTATGTTCCATATATGGCACACCGTGCAGTGAAGGGTTAAGCTAACTAGGGAACCTATCTAGGTACAAATTGCGGATTTAGACGAGTGTGGTATAAAACAAAGATTTCGTCATGTACATTAAAAAAGGGCAATGGATCTACCCGTCCGAATCCAACCGTTTTTGAGATGTGAATGAATAAATAATTACATTGACAGGCAAGTATATAAATTGTTTGCAAGTTAAAAATTTCTTTGTATTGATTTTAATCCTCTTGTCAATACCTTATCCCGAGCTACAAGCAAAATCCTTTACACCCACACATTGTCAGTTATTTCCCCTCTTTCAGACAGGCACTTCGCACTTTACGAGGTTTTCGCATACGGCTGCATTCGAAGAGTTTTTTCATCTGTTTTTGTTATTTATAGCACTTTGTTCAAATTTTTCGGCAAATATGTGGCGTAGCGTAATGGATAAACTGTATGTGTGTACAGTGTGTAAAATAAGATGTTTTTCTTTGGCTGACTTAACTTGCGAACAATTTATACACCAGCCTGCCAATTAATTTATTTATTCATTCATAGTTCAAGTGCCGATATCTCGAAAACGGTTGGATTCGAACAGGTAGTTTTATTGCACCTTTTAACGTATAAGACGAGAATATTCTTTTGATACCACACTCATCCAAATCCACAACTTACACCTGGGAACGTTCCCTAGTAAGCGGAGACATAACCTGAAAAATCAAAATAACGATGAGCCTTCGGTCGAAGAATACCAACCAAGCAAGTCACAGCTATCAAAACGATAGTAACACGTTGAGTGCCACAGTGTCAGCACACGTTGACCGATATTGATCTTTCCATTCAGACCACGACAGTCACTGGTGACTGACAGTGTAAAATGTGGTATAATACTAAAAAATATATACATATTGTTTTAAATAATTATTAAGATAGTACAATCCTGTAATAAATAAAAGTTAAGTAAATTTTAAATAGCTTTTCAGTAATTACTTAAAACAATATATTTTTTATAGCTTTATATCATATTTTAGACAGTCGGCCATCAATGACTGACGCGGCCTAATATGAAATTTCAGTGTCAATCACCGATGACTGACGTGGTAGTGAACGTGCTAATGTGAGAACAACTCTGCATTTCTCTTTTTTATTGTTTAAAATCGTCCACATATGTTATTATTGTATTAAATTTGATAATAGTTATAATTGTAGAAGTATAATTATGTAATAGTTATAAACAGATTAGAGCATTCACCTGTTTGGAGGTTTGTGTTTTATATTTTTCTTAATTACCAAATTTTAATGTATTTTGTTAATAAATATATAAAAGGTTTAAAACTTGGTAAACAAATGTTAATTCGAATGCATATTCGAAATGCAACTATTAAAAAGCTGACAATCGCCATCAAACGATGGAATTTGAAAGAATCGCTAATTTTTTTCTTACTCGTATTGTCGAAAATATTCATCTTAGAATAAAACATTGAGTGTGAAATTTATAGAAAATTTTCTTTAGTTTAATTTGGTTCAATGATATTTTCAAAAAGGTTTAACCCTCTAGCACAAATCAAACAAATAGCAATGTACTTTTATTGATAACACAAGTCTGCATAAGATTTTTTGACTGTTTCCCGTTGGTTTTTGTTCACAAAAAATATTTTTAAAATTCCATCACGTGAGGTTTTCTTGCAAAACTCATGTTTTTAATTTAATCAAGCGTAAATTTTCTCTTTTTAACCTAAAATTTTGTATATTATATTTGATCAGAAAATAATATCCAATAGTGATTCCATATATCAATTTCACATTTTTAAGGCTAACACTCAAGAGAAATACAAATAGAAAATGAGATGAATTTGAGGATTGAATAAAAACAATATATACAGGGTGATTCTAATTTTTTTTACAATAAAAGAGGGGTGACAGTACACATCAAGACAAACAATATTAAATAGGAGACCAAGGGTCCCAAATATTTTTCAAAGGAGATAACCGCCATAAAAATGTTTAGGGACCAAAATTTTAAATAAACATAAAAAATGGGAAAATCAGTCGATTGATTTGCTGTTTTCATTAAAATTATTTTTTATGTAGCCATTTTCTTGAAATTAAATTATAAAGATAAATTTCAAAAAATGCCGATAGAGGGCGCTTTAGACTTTGGAGTAACGAACAACTATTTTTTGCCGGTATTTTTTTCATCTCATTAAATGTTTTCGTAATCTTAGACTCAAACTTAAATTTTGAGTTCAAAATCTGAATAGTTGGGAGGGGTTAAGAGCCCACAATAGTCGCAGAAAAATTACTCATAAAGACCCGGATGACCATGTAAAATCTATGGGAGCGTTCTTTTCTAATATTTCGCTCAAATTTTAATATTTTTGCATGATTTTTTTACACAAGATAGCTGAGGCCAATCCACAACCGGGCTAGTTTTTACTTTTTCAATTTTTGTTTCAGATTTTCTTTAAAAAATTACTTTAACTTTCGAAACCGGTTTAAACCGGTTCTGCAACTGAAACTATCGTAATATAAAAAAATATACAACCAAAATCGAAAAAGTAAAAACTAGCCCGGTTGTGGATTGCCCTCAGTTATCTTGTGCAAAAAAATCATGCAAAAATATTAAAATTTGAGCGAAATATTAGAAAAGAACGCTCCCATAGACTTTACATGGTCATCCGGGTCTTTTTGAGTAATTTTTCTGTGACTATTGTGGGCTCTTAAGTAGCACAAACTAGCTGTGTTCAGAGGGTTAAATTAAAAACTGGTCGATTGATTTGCGGTTTTCAATAAAAATATTCTTTATGTAGGTATTTTCGTGAATATATATTATAAAGATAAATTTTAAAAAATGCCGATAGAGGGCGCTTTAGACTTTGAAGTAACGAACAACTTTTTTTTGACGGTATTTTTTGCATCTCATTAAATGTTTTCGTAATCTTAGACTCAAACTTAAATTTTGAGTTCAAAATCTGAATAGTTGGGAGTAGTTAAGTAGACAAACTCAACTGTGTTCAGAGGATTCAAATTTCAAATAATTATAAAAAACGGAAAAATTGGCTGTTTGTGCTCCTCAGTTTGTGCTACTTAACCGCTCCCAACATTTCAGATTTTGAGCTCAAAATTTAAGTTTGAGCCTAAGCTTACGAAAACATTTAATGAGATGCAAAAGATACCGGCAAAAAGTAGTTGTTCGTTACTCCAAAGTCTAAAGCGCCCTCTATCGGCATTTTTTGAAATTTATCTTTGTAATTTAATTTCAAGAAATTCCCGACATAAAGAATAATTTTAATGAAAACCGCAAATCAATCGACCGATTTTTCCGTTTTTTATGTTTATTTGAAATTTTGGTCCCTAAACTTTAATGGCGGCTATCTCCTTTGGAAAACGTTTGGGACCCTTGGTTTCCTATTTAATATTGTCTTGATGTGTACTATCACCCCTCTTTTATTGTAAAAAAAAATTTAGAATCACCCTGTATAAATAATCGTAATAAACGTAGTATTAATGTATTTTTGTATAAGAGTGCAACAGCTATTGCTATCTGAATATTTTTAAATAGTATAGTATGAAAGCTCCTTATGTGCTACGTTTAACATACAATTTTCGACTTCTTTAACTAATTTAATTTATAACAAATATGTTTTGTAGAAATTCGTTCGGGCGGATTCAAACAAAACTTTTAAACGATCGGCTCAATACCATTTTTTATGTGGGTTCGGACCTCGATTGGAAATTTAATATCCGTACAGGAATTACAGACACACCATGTGTATTGTTAACTAAGTAATCTTTCGTCAAGTTGGTTAAAATTGAAAACAAGTTATTTAAATCAGGAAGACCTTCTCTTTACCAATATTAAGGGGATATAGTATCTTTGAGACCATCGCTTCAATTTTAAATAACACTGTCATGTATTTGGTGGCACAATATTTAATATTAAAAATCAAATAAAGTTTAAAAGAAATCTTGTAGAAAAAACAATTTTACTAAATTTGAAATTTAAAAACGTTCTACTACTTTTATAAATATGATTTTTTTTTGCCTCCATTTTTTTTCCACATTCATTTCAATGTACTACATAAATCTGTGCATGGATTTTTAGATTTATGCGACTTTACATTTAATAGGATTTTTTTATTTCGTGCATTTAAAGAAATCAAGGAAATTCAAAAAACTCTCAATTTAAATATTTTAAAAATTTAACTACAAACTTTAATGTTCAGTACATACACAAAAATATTAAATACTAGTATATAACCCCGCCAAAAATGACGGAATTTTCACTTGCATTTCATTTTCATTACTTCATACAAACAAACGGAATGAAGATTTTATTATTGAAGAGTTTGTATTGTAGAAAAGCACATTTTTAAGATAGCAATAAATTTCTACAAATACAAATAATAAAACTTTTTTTTTAAATTTGATTTTTATGATCACTTAAATATTTAATATTTTTTCTCCTGAAAAAAAAGAAAAGAAAAGGGGGGGGGGCTTTAGGGGGGCTCCGATCCCATGACATAGTGTAAATTATTCATTTTTTATATTTACAAAAATGGAATTTTTCAGGAGTTTTGAAAGTGATCGCTGTATTTGAAAACGGGTTTCTCATGCAGTTTCAATTTCCCGATCGTTTTCGAAGTTTCATATCATGCACTAAATATATTAATTACATCATAGCAGATAAAATATTTCATAATACTTCATACAAACAAACAGAATGAAGGTTTTATTATTGAAGAGTTTGTATTGTGGAAAAGCACATTTTAAAGATAGCAATAAATTTCTTCAAATACAAATAAAAAAAACTTTTTTTTTTTTTTTTATTTGACTTTTAGTTTTTGAACAAATTTTAATTTTAAAATCAAGAGCAGTATTTATTACAACAATAATAATAATTTGTAAAATAAAACATTATTATTAGCAAAATAATTCATCTTCAAACATGGCGATCACTTATATATTTTAAATTTTTTCTCCTGAAAAAAAAAATAAAAATAAAAATAAAAATAAAAATTAAATTAAATAAAATACAATAAAAAAACGGGGGCTTTAGGGGGGCTCTGCCTTCCATGACATAATCTAAATTATTCATTTTTTATATTTACAAAAATGCAATTTTTCAGGAGTTTTGAAAGTGATCGCTGTATTTGAAAATGGATTTCTCATGCAGTTTCAGTTTGCCGATCGTTTTCGAAAACGGTTTTAAACGGTTTTAACGAAAAATATCGCTAAGTTTATGGTGCACATCTATAAGTCATCTGTTCCATATCATGCACTAAATATATTAATTACATCAAAGCAGATAAAATTTTGATTTAAGAGGATGTGAAAAAATAATTTTCAATTATACTAATGCAGCTATGATAATATGTGATATATCCATTACAACTTGAAGGGGGAAAAAAGCTTATTTTATTTATAATAGAAAACAAAATTAAAAAAAAAAATAAGCGTCTTATGCTAGCATCTTAAAAAAATTAATAAAACTAAATTTTAAAAGTCCGCAATAGCTAAGTAGCACAATGGTTTAAAAACAGGTTTGCGAGTCCTTTGTTAGTTCATAGATGGCAGCACTAAAGTTTTGTGAGATAAGAGAAAAACAGCGCTTTGAGCCGATAATATACAATCATACTTTTAAATGATTAAAAACTTATCAGTTCACACTTCCGCTGTTATCTTTACGTATTATAATTGGAATTTATATGAAAATATGCGGAACAAACATTATTTAAAATGGAAGAAATTTTAAAACAATCATTTTAGCATTTGTTTTCAGCTAAGCCTAACGTGGCGTTTAGCTGCAGTCGATATCCAAATTGGAGTGGTTAATGCCGGAACCGTTCCTTCAGTCTCTGAAGTCGCTTTTTAAGTAGATACCATGGAGAAAAAGTAAAAATAAACGGTCAAGTGCTAACATGTGTATTATTAATCCATTGGGGACGAGCGACTGGTAGACGTGCCGCTTAAAATTCACAGAAATTTTTTATTATTCCCACCAGTTATTTTTTATTGTAAAGTTTACCTTATTTAATTGAAGCATTTTCGCGGTTCAAGTAGAGAAAATTTTCAGATTTGAAAATCCGGGGTTAAGGATTAAAAAATAAGCAAAGTGCGGTCATCGCGAAGGAGTTAACTGTATTATTAAAAGAAAATCGTTGCTTAAAGAATTATAAGACTTTGTAAAATAACTATATAAAGTAAAGTTGGTTATAGCTGAATAAACTAGAATAGTATGAATGAGTATACCATAAAAGTTCAATGAGATCTGAAAGATAAATAATATCAAATATTGCTATTCTGTATAGCTCTTTTTCTTTATCTTATCATTATCTATTTATACGGAACTTAACTAGGTATTGGGAATAAAGAGTAGTGCATATTTAAATTTCATTCGGCATTTCACAAAACTTAATTTCAAACAGACACGGTAGAGATCTTATTATGGTTCCGTTTTCACTTTATAAATACGGAGTCTTAAAGATCTTATTATGGTTCCGTTTTCACTTTATAAATACGGAGTCTTAAAAAATTCAAAACACTATCTAAATTAGTGATAAAGTTTTAGTATTTATCGAACAAGCAAATTGTAAATATATGAACATGGAGAAAAATCAGCTTAAAGTTTTCCTTTGTATGGGTAATTGTGCTAGATCTTTTAACAAAATTTATAATATCTCGCGATACAATAGTCGTATAGGTAAAAATGAGGTATCAAAATATTTACAATTAAAGAAGCTTTCATTTAATATTAAAAAAAGAAAATCAATATTTTGATCAATTTCAAGGCACTGTATTCCCTTAAACTTGTAGAAACAATTATTTAAGCTCTCAGTTAATAATAATAATAAAAAAAAAAAAAAAAAAAAAAAAAAAAAAAAAAATCCATATTTTGGCCAGTTTTAAGGTATTGTCTCTCCTAAAGCTTCGCCATGTAACTGAACACTGACAGCTAAATCTTCAATCACAGTAATATGAATAGACCTAGCACATCACTATCTGTATAGCCTGCTAATTAAAGGAAAATAGAATGTCTCCATTTCATAACAATCTTGTTTGACAAGAAGCCTTTGGTAAATTGCTGTCAGCTCAGATTAATTTAATAATTCGCATGATAACAGAATAGAGGCTAAAATCCGATATGGCGAAACTTCCTTTAACGAAATCTTATCGTTGCACTTAAAAACTTTGCTATAAAGAAAATATGTTAAATAAAAATGAATTGAAATTCGGGAAATTTTTGTGTAATAAAAAAATACCCATGCATAAAGTGAAAAATGAACATAAAATGGAAATATCGGAAAAATGCATTTTAATTCGAGCAGTAACATTTTTTAATGCATTGTTGACATATGAGAAAAATTTAAATAAAATAACACCTAAAAAAATACATATCAAAGCGATATATATATATATATATATATATATATATATATATCTCGCTTGTTGTCTTTATTCTATTTGTCTTTATTTATTTCTATTATCGCTTATTGTATCTATTGTTGAATTTTTAATTTTAAGGGATTTTTGTTTTGTGAGGGGGGTGTGTTGGTTCTTGCTAAATTGATAAATTTGAAATTATATTTTTAATTTATGTGTTTTAATGCAGTGTTTCGGCGCAATTCACATGAATTTCTATTGTTTATTGTTGATTGTTTTACATATTGGATATATATATATATATATATATAAAACGTTGAAGTGTAAAGTACTTTCTTTTTTTTCTAATTATTCCAAATCCTCAACTTAAAAAAAAGTCTGAAAACTTAATTTGCATAGGTTTCTTATAAAATATACATTGTTCATAAAAAATTTTGTATTTTTGTAAGTACCTGAAAATTCATCTGTAGCATTTTCCCAAAATTGAAATCCCCTTCTCATAGTGTCTAATTAGGGAACCGTCACAAAAAGTGCAATGGAACTACCCGTCCGAATCCAACTCTTTTTAGAGATATCAGCACTTGAAGTGTGAGTGAATAAATAATTAAATTGACAGACAAGTACATAAATTGTTCACAAGCTAAGAATTTCTTTGCATTGTTTTTAATCCTCCTGCCAATACCTTTTCCGAGTTAGAAGCAAAATCCCTTGCACCCACACATTGCCAGATATTTCCCTTTCTTTAGACAGATACTTCGCATTCTACGAAGTTTTCGCGTACGGCTGAAATCGGAGAGTTTTTCGTCTGTTTTTGCTATTTCTAGCACCTTGTTTTATGCTATTATTTCGGAAAATGTGTGGCGTAATGGATAAACTGTATGTGTATATGATGTGTAAAATAAAATGTTTTCTTTAGGCTGGCTTAGCTTGCGAACAATTTGTGTAAACAGCAATACCTGCAAGTCAATTAATTTATTTATTCTATCACACTTGAAATGCCGATATCTCGAAATCGGTTGGATTCGGAAGATAGTTCCATTACACTTTTTAACGTACATAACGAGATCTTTCTTTTGATACCACACTCATTCAAATCTACAACTTACACCTCACTCTCAAAAAATCTTCCGTCTTTTCACAGAAAATGTACTGGCAGCACTGCTGCCAGTAATTGTCTGTATATTGATGAATATCCGTTTATTTTTTTCTCCGTCAAAAGAGATAAAATATCCGTCATTTGAAAAAAGTTCGGAAAAGATAAACGCGGCTGGCGGCGTGAGGATCGAACTCAAGGTCCCAGCATTGGAAGGCGAACGCTCTTCCTCAGCGCCACAGTTGTACAAGAGAAAAGTGCTTTGAAGTAGAAGCGTTCATTTCATATGAGTGTTGTTTGGTCTATTTCGTTAAAAAGTTTTTAATTTTGAAGTTATTTTGGGAAAGATTAAATCTTTAATTAAAGTGTGGCTGGGGTTTTTATACGTTTATATTAATATAGTATAAAAATGTGAATTTTAAATATATTTACGTAGATTGCTAAAGGAAAAATATGGATGTTCTATTTTCGTTCGATAAGATTTTTTTGACTAATATAATTTTTTTTTTCGCATTTTATTTTTAATTAAAATATCTTTTAAATGTGTTCACTTAAAGTATATTTTAAATGCGAATATTTATTATTTAAATAACTTAGTAAATTCCACTTTATTCAACTTATCCAACTTTGAATAACAAATTGTGAGAATTTTTGAATGAATGAAGAAAGTAAGTGTTATTTTTTTTTAAATTCGAAAACATTTTTGTCTTTTAAAACTAAATTAGACATTTTAATCTATTGAATATTTTTGTTTCTCATTTTAAAAATAAATTCGAATTTATTACTAACATACCCAATACGCATGCGTGCTAGATATAAACGGAATCTCTTCCTCATTTTTCGACGTTCGGAATGAATTCACAGATCAAATACGTTTTCTGGGAGTACGGAAAATATCTGTGAAAAAATAACGATAACTTAGTGTATATTGACGAATTTTTCTGACAGTGCTGGCAATATTCCATAATAAGAGTTTTAGCAATTCTTCTTTTGAATAGAATAAATACAAAATTTTATTTTCATAATATCTTCTGAAATAAATGCATACATCCATCGCAACATCAACCCCTCTTTTTAAATGTTACACACGTACGAGAGTGGAAAAACATTTGTTATATAGAGCATATTTTTCGTAATATCAAAATTGATTAACATGCTAAAGGTGCTCAAAATCAAGATTCAGCAGAAAGTTTCGTTAAATAGGAACTTCGTTAAAGGGAAGTTCTATCCTGTATCTTATTATAATCTGCTTTTTGCAGACAGAATTTTCAACCTATATTAATGCCTCATTGGGAAAACTGTCTGTCCAGAACAATTATTATAAAATTTAGTGAATTATACCCGATCTTACCGGATTACAGAACATAGATGAAAGCCATTTATTTAATTAACACTGTATTAAGCTTTTTAAATTTAATATTTTTTAGAATACGCACTAACAATACCCAAAGGCATATTTATATAAAAAATAGTAATTAGTTTATACAAAGTTTTGAAATTTATTAAAAGCGATAGTGGGTCATTCCATGGTAATTTAAGTAACATTTTGAACTATTTTCAGTAATTTTAGTAATGTAACACACACACACAAAATATTCAAAATATAAATTTGACATGGTTTGCTAATTAAACTTATTCAAAGCCCAATTTAGATGAAAATTACGTAACTTTAATATCATTTCTTAATTTTTTTAGTTTAATTTATTATGGTAACTGCCATTATTGAAAAAAGAATGTAAGTTATCATATAAAGTGTAATTTTCATTTTCATTTTTCAGATAATTTTCATCCAAATTGCCCCTTAGATAGGTTACATTGACAAATAAGATTAATTTTGCATTTGAACATTTTTTAGTATAATATTACTAAAATTACCGCAGTAAATTATTCTGAATATAACGCAAGTTACTATTGAATGACCCTAGTTCTATATTCGGGTGGAGCGAAAAAAAATATTTTTTAAAAATCAAAAACGGGTAGGTGCCAAAAGTTGCCTTTATACTAGTACATCAACTGCATGAAATTTTACCGCTGAAACAAAATGGCTTGAGTCTGCGCTTTTGCTCCAAAAATCGAAATTTTGGGTAAAATTTGTCATTTTTGACATTTTTTCAAAAAAATTAAAAATTTTCTACAGAGCTGGTTATTATTTAAAAATGTTACTTAAACCTTTATATTTATCTGCTTAACATATTTAAACTATAAAACAATATCTGTAGTCTGTATAATTGGAGCAAATCCGACAACTTTTGGTAAAAAATCAGCGTTACCTCTCTATTGGAGCATACAACGAAATGTTCTTTTGAATGCATTTCTTATCTAACTGCTTTCAAAACTACTTTGTATATAACTCGTAGAGGTGGCTGCATTTCATATCCCACCCAACCATCTAGGCCCAGTTTTTTATTTATGCATTGTTATTTTTTTCCCGAAGACGGGCATAAGTTTTCTATGTATCAAAGTAGTTTACCTCTTCTTTGTATTCACTGACTTTGGATGATGCTTGTGTGACCTGCTGCACGTATATTTTTATACCTTGTATAACAGAAGAGAAGCTGAGTAATGTATTGGGCATGTTGTTAACTGAGCCTATTCAGCAGTCTATTATCTTCATTAAAATTTCATGCAATTAATACATTATGATTGGAAGTTCTGTTACCACAGCATTTTTTCAATCAATTGCATTTTATATATAATGATTTGCCGAAAAATTGATTGTATGAATTCAATTTCTAGTATGTCACCATTTATTGTGCCTATTACATTGAATATATTTTGAGAAGCTAGTTGTTTAATTTTATGATGACGATCGTCACAGGGGATTGCAAACAAAATTTGCATGTAAAGCAACAGTATTTCTAAAGAAGTTTTAGTATTTGTTTTATGTCGTTTCCTGTATTGTTTCGTAGTCGAGTAATTTCTAATAAGTTTTTAAACCTATTCCTTAGGTGTGTATTACATTTGGTATAAAACATCCTGCGACATAAACAAGGATTATGTATTTTGTGAGTGAATCTATAGACTCTGATTGCCAATCTGTGCTTATATAAAGCGGAAAATTTTATTCGCTTTATGAGCTGTCTTTTGTGTGAGATGTTTTCTAAATTCTTATTCCCCATTTCTTCTCAGAAATATATTTCCTTATGAATTAGCTTTCCAATCTCCGACAGAAATTTCTAGTCTGTTCTGAGTATCTTTTTCTCAATTTGAGAAAATAATTTTTCAAAATTATTCTCCACTTTATAAAAAATTGCAATAGGAAGTGTAAAGTACATAGACAAAGATTTTCCTATTTATCCAGCGAATCCATGTAGATTAGAGCGTTTTATATCGACTTCTCTAATAATTGATGTAGAGGAAATTCCCTGTAGCATATAATCCTATACACTATTCTAAGCTTACTCCATGCCAAATGGTTAACAGCGACAAATAGAATTCTAATTTTAAATGAATACTTATAGTCGATTAGAGTCTGTACATTTCCTCAAAAAGTACTATGGATTATAAATTTATGCCCGGGACAGTTCAACATCAAATGTTGTCCACTTATAAAAATGGGATCTAAAAGTTAATGGTAAATTACTTGGCTACAAAAACACTTAGAAAATGGCATAAAACTAATGCAAAAAATTTTTATTTTCAACAACGGTTGCTCTGCACATGCAGAACAAATTCTCATTGAAATTCTCTCTGACGATGACCATCACATTAAACAGCTCGCTTCTCAACATATAAAAAATGCAAAAGCAGAATAAATAATGGTATACTTATAGTTGAAATACCTGAAATCATCTTTGAAGCAGATCATTACGTAAAAAAATATAATTGAATGAAAAAATGTTGTGGTAACAGAACTTCTAATCTTTTTCATCAACTGGATGTAAATTTCATAAAGATAATATATAGCCATTCAATAATATTCCCGTGCATTACTCTGCTTGTCATTTTTTTTGGTATAAGCTGTGAAAATATGCATTAAGATAGTCACAGCAGCTTGTGGATACAAAGAAAGATAAACTAGGTGGATGCATCGAAAACATGCAAATTTTTTATGAAGAAAATCACAAATCTATAAATAAAATACTGAAATAAGATGATCGAATAATTGGGACAGTTGGTATATGAAATATAGCCACCTCCACGACGTATGTACAAGGTAGTTTTGAAAACAAGATCTGTATTAAAAACAACAATTCATTGTATATCCCAATAGAGTGGTAATGCCATTTTCTTACCAAAAGTTGTCTGCTTTGCTCCAGCTATGCGGAATAAAGATATTGTTTTATAGTTTAAATATGTTAAGTGGATAAATATAAAGGTTTAAGTAACACTTTTAAATAGTAACCAGCTCTGTAGGAATTCTTTTATTTTTTTGAAAAAATGTCAAAAAATGACAAATTTTACCCAAAATTTCGATTTTTGGAGCAAAAGCGTAGACTCAAGCCATTTTTTGTCAGCGGTAAAATTTCACGCAGTTGATGTACTAGTATAAAGGCAACTTTTGGCACCTACCCGTTTTTGATTTTTGAAAAATAATTTTTTTCGCTCCACCCTATTCTTTATTTGCCTGAAGCCGGCAGTTAACAGCAGAGGAAATTACCAAAGATCTACATTTCTTTTATTCTGACCTTTTTAGTGGCTTAAGTGCATAGTTCGACCGCACGCCTTTAATTTGTGTTTTATTTATATTTTATTGTTTTATTTAATGATTTATAAATGTTTTGATTCCGTTGAGTGATATAAGCTGGAAATTAATACTGAGCTATTTATTTTACGTATTAATGGATTTGTTTTACGTAATTCTCTGCACTTGATAAACGAATCTTTAAAAAAAAATTGACAAATATTTCGAAAACCATAAAAAATGAGTGCATAGCGATACATTTTTCAAACAAATTACGATATAGTTTTCAAACAAATTTCATTTGAAAGTAATTTTTTCCCCTATTCGTCTATGTAAAAATTTAAAATGTGTGATGGTTAGAAAATTATCCTCTGCTGCTGCCATAGACGGATTCGTTTGCCCTTTACAATGTAGATGTCTAGGCTCTGAAGTTGATGTTATTTGTATATCATATTTTTATCCAAAAAAAAGGCTTTTCAAAAGGAATGAAATAGTTTGGACTTATTTTAGAAAGTAAACAAAATATTTTATTAGCAAATTTAATAAAGAAACTTTTCTAATAGTAATTCATTTATAAGTCTAACGAATTAACATTTAACGACCAACGGAAAGTTATTTTCTTTTTATTTTGAGAAATTGCAGAAAAAATGCAATTATGGTAAAACCACAATTATTATTATTTATATAGTACCAATTGTCTTTTTCTTCAAGAATTGTTCATCGGCTCATTAAGCATATAGCTAAACAGTATTTTGTTTAGTTCCACGTAGGATATCCGGTCTTACGCTAAGAGAGTGAGGGTCAGAAACCAATTCATATAAAATGCACCAATAAATGCTGAAACAGTTTAATTGGGAGAAAATAAATTCTCATCAAATATGCTACATATAATATAAAATATGCAGTAACTTTAAATTTGTTCATATATTTGTTCATACTTTGGAAAATAAGCAAATGTTAACACACTAGTATACACTAAATATAAAATAAACTTTTCATTGCTCAAACTATATAAATTCTCGTAGAGTAATTGTCTCAATTTCATATTCTGTAAATTTCAACCATTATTGAAAAGCTCCTCAAATTTTGTCAAAATTAAGAAATCTGGTTTCACCTGTCTTTCTTGTTTTACCGAATTTTCCACTAAAGTAAAATATAATTTAGCCGTGTAACTGATGCTAACAAATCTTGTTATTAAAATTATGATTATAATCCATTAGAAGAGGGTGAATGTATATGCAATGACGAATAGTTTTTCACTTCAATGATATAAAAGGATTCATTAAAACTCTATACAGGATAAATTGTGCAACTTTCATTAAAGTGTTATGCGTTGATACACTCCAAAAGAGAAAACAAATAAATTGTGTAACGTCTGTTAGAAAAAATATATGTGGGCATACGTTAAAAAAATCCTTATACAAACAATTTATATAACTTACTTTATTGAAAGTTGTTTAACAATGCTAGAAATCAACTCTTTATCTACGGAATTACCAAGAAATTATTTTATCTCAATAATTATCCTTTTTAATATCTAAAGATATACTGGAACATTTGAATTATAATAATATGAAATTTGGGCATGATTTTTTCTTTTAAAACTGGTTGAATATATCGGTAATTGTAACTTGTTTTGTAAAATATTCAGATTAATTAACAAAAAATATTTTTATGGAAATATCATAAATCTTATAAAAGCAATGTATTTAAATCTATAAAGATCCCCTCTGTAAATTGGAATGTTTTTGTAATTAAAAAAGTGCCATATAGCATTTTTCTTTAAAAGAAAAGCTACACCTATAAAAATGATTAAGAATATTACCACGTTTTGCTCAGTTTTACGACTATTTCTCTACCCTATCTAAATTTGATCGACACGAGTTTGTTTTGTGGAAAGACAAATAAACTTTCACTAGTAGGCAGAATAAATAAATTTTTTATCAAATTTTCTTCAATGGTAATTAAAAGTACAATCAGTGTATAAAGGGTTAATTAATAACTTTTGAAAAAATCCAACATGCTAACAAATATTAATTTCTTAGAGTTCTGCAGTTGACCTTATTTATACACTTTAGAAAAATATTATGAAGTTTTGGTTACTTTTAGAGTAAAGTATTAAATATAGTGAAAAAAATTAAATTATTTCAATGTATAGTTCAAAATTCTATCTAATATTTCTTTTCATCGCAAAAGATTTAAACGTGAATTGGTTTTTGTGTTTTGATTAAAAACAAACAAACAAACAAAAAAAAAAAAAAAAAAAAAAAAAAAAAGACAGACAGAAAGGAGGAAAAAAAAGAACTATCAAACCTTTTTTTTTCGATCTGAATCATTTTAGTTAATGGTGTGAGAAACAGAGTTTTTCTATCTCTCCGATAATAAACAACGAGCTAAAATGGGGAACACAGAATGTTGGAAACGCAGGAAATAGCCTCTCAGAGAGCATTAACTGCCATATAAATAACCTGGCACTCGATTGGAACACAATGAAATCAGATTTCCTGAACCACCATATATTTTTTTTTCATTTCTCAGACATTATTATATATTTAGTATAAAAAAAAATGTATATATATTTAGAGGTATGTATAAAAGACTTACACTTTCAGAAAAATTCGTCACTATGCTCTAAATTATCCCTCTTTTTTTTACAAATAATTTCCGTACTCCTAGAAAACGTATTTGATACGTGAATTCATTCCGAACGTCGAAAAAAGAGGAAGCGATTCCTTTTATTTCTAGCACGCATGCATATGGATTCTATAAGTCATAATTTCGAATTTATTTTTTAAATGAAAAACAAAAAGTTCTATAGATTAGTATGCCTAATTTAGTTTTAAAATATAGAAATGTTTTCAAATTTAAAAATAAATAGAAATTACTTTCTTCATTCATTTAAAAATACTCACAATTTATTATTTAAAGTTGGATAAGTTGTATTTAAAAAGTTACTTATAAATAAATATTCGCATTTAAAATATACTTTAAAAGAACAACATACTTAAAAGGTATTTTAATTAAATGCAAAAAAATCGATATTACTAAAAAAAATCTTATCGGATAACAATAGAACATCCATATATTACCTTTAGTAATCTACATAAATATATTTAAATTTCACATTTTTATACTGTATTCATACTAACGTATAAAAAACCCAGCCACAATCTTATTAAAGACGAAATCTTCCCAAATTTAACTATAAAATTAAAAGTTTTTTAAAAAAATTGATCAAGGCACACCTATCTGAAACGAACGCATTTACTTCAAAGCGTTTTTCTGCTGCACAAACGTAACCCTGTGCTAGCGTGTCCGCCTTCTAACGCTGGGATTGCTGGTTCGATCCCAACGTTTGCGATTTTACTTTTTCCAAACTTTCTTGAATTGGCTGATATTTTACCTCTTGGGACGGAGAAAAGATAAACGGATATCCGTCAATTGAAAGAAATATACCGGCAACACTGCTGTCAGTAGATTTTCAGGGAAAAGAAGAAAGTTTTTTTGAGAGTGTAATGAAATAGAAAAAAATGTATTCAATATTTTATTCTCATATATAAATAATTATAAATATTTATCAAAACAATATCGGGGTGTGTCCGTAAATTACAGAGAGAATTGTGGTATTTTTTAACGGATCTACGAAAAAGAAAGAAGATCTTAGAAGAACAAAGACATTCCAGTAAAAGCATGTAGATATGCTTTATTTTGATCAGTTCAAAGCTCGTTAATTGCGATAGAATTTTAATTAAATTTAGTTTCTGAAATAAAGGGCTTTGGTTTCAATTAAACCGTTGACTTTCTGTCCGTGGCTTATTTTTGCGTCGAATTTAATAATAAGCTCAAGGTAGAGTGCTGATAATTTAAACCAAAGCTACATGATTCTATTCCGGGCATAAGCATTTTTTTCTCTCAGTGGAAAAGTTCAATTGGTGTAACACACTTTTATTTAACTTAACCCTTTCGGGTCCGAATTTCTTTTCAGTTTTTAGAGAAAATTACTTTTACTTTAATAACATTAAAACTAGTTATCCAACTAGATTAATTAGTCTTCAACGAATATTTCATTGTTTGAAAGAAAATGAACGTGGTCGTTTTACGCAATTTTTAATTAATATTCACACGACAACAGTCTAAAGAAAAATTTCTGGAGATATTTAAAGAATATTATATTACAATAAGATTTAACTTAAATTACAACTTTCTAATACTTTTTGCGAATTATTATTTTATATGATATTGATATCCTAATAGCATGCATGGTCACAACACATCTGTGACCAGAATGCCACCTCTCAGTGAAGTCACATTGTGACTGTGATGAGACTTTCTTAAAAATCTTTAGAAATTTATATATATCCTTCAAAACATGTTATTTACTTCAAAAAACATGTTTCTGGCAATTTAAATATCGTCGCTTTTGTCACAGTTTCGTCACAATGTTAATGTCAAATTAGTCACAAATGACACACTTTTCACAAATTTGTCACATTGTGACCACTTTGTGAAACGTCACAAAAGAGCTCTAAAATGTCCATAACGAGTCACTGTGACTTCACATCGACGTCACGTGACGTCACATCGACAATCGATGGTCACAAAGTCACAATGTGACTTCACAACGACGTTGCAGTGATGTCACCATGCTTTACGGGTATTGATACAATGATTATTTTATATTTATACATGATTTTTTCTGGAAAGTAGCATTTATTTTAAATTTAAAAAGTGAGATATATATTTAAAATAAAAAAAAATATTGCAAACGCTGCAAAGAGAATTAAGGAAAAAAAATATTATTATTATTATTAAATGCCAAAACATAATTGAAGTTATATAATAAATGCATAAACATGTACTAACAATACAACGTGTAAACAGTAACAAAAGTATTTGTTACAACAAAATACTACTCCATTAAAAGACATGTACTATGAATAGTACACCAGATCCGAAAGTGCTAAAATTAATTTACTTTTCAAATTGAAACAAAAAAATGTGTTTTTTCTTTAGCAGATTCCGTTTAGCGTCAAAGTGAGGTAAGTCAAGCTTAATTGAACCCTTAATTAGCCCTCGATATGCTATTTTTTTCGGACAACAATTAAAATGTCGTTCGAAAAAAACAACGTTACGTTAGATAAGCCAGTCGTAAAACGAAGCAGATGTATTATTGTTTGTTTGAATACTGATAATTTCTACACCAATTTTTAAACTTCTCAACATCCCATATTTTCCATTCCTACAACTTCGTATACAAAAAAAGTGTACTTTTTGCAATTTGTGTAAAATTACCATCTCAATTTATTTTGAGAGATTATTTTTTTGTAGTTTTAATGCATTTCTGCAATGGTAGTAACTAAAGTTCCCCATTTCTGTAGAAAATAAAGGGAAAATGGTTTGGAAATAGTAAACTGCTATATACTTTTGTTGCCATTTTCTCATATAAACTGAAAATTTGCAATTAGAATACATAATATTGTAGTTTTAAAATTGATTTTAGTTTTTAAAGACGAAACATAGTGATTGCTTTCTGCCAATTTATATTTTAGAAACTTTTCTGCTGAAGGTGATTTCAAAGAATAAATCGAAACGTTGAGATTTATTTTATTAATCTGTTTATTTTATGTCATCTTTTATTTCATGAATAATGTGTGCGTTTGGATAGCAATATCTATTTTAGTACTGCTTAATGCAACTTAAAGATTTTATATATGAAATAAGAATATTCTAAAATTGCACGATCTATCAAGTAACGATCTGAAACGCCACCATTCAAATTTTCTCATATTATTTCACATTACGCACGTTACTTTTTATTTTTAATGGATTGTTTATTTTTATAATTGTAATCACAGAGTAACTCAAATGACAATTATGGTAAGAAAAAATATGTAACGATTCACCGTCATTTAATTTACCAAAATTATGTCTTGCGTTATTACATGGTTAATAATATTTAAATAAAAATCTACATAAAATTAAAAAAGTCGTTCCGACCAATACCGGGAAGATGAGATAACTTCCATACTCATTATTTTTATTTTTTTTAAAAAATTTATTATATTATTCAACCGTATAAAGCTCAAATTAGTGGAATACAGTAATAGAAGATTCAATACTTGTTTTTCCCCATACTGAATATGAATGGGAATTTCGAGAAATTAATCAATTTTATGCAAACAGATTTTATTTAAAGCAATCTATATTCGATATAATGAAGTACCACTTTAAAACCACATGATGGGTGAAATTAACCAATGAGGTTGATAGAAATCTTAGTTAATCTTGTGCACATGCTCACTCACATCGAAATCGGTTGATATATGCGAGGGCTGTTACAGGCAAATAAACTTTTCAAAATGTCATCCACTTTAAAAATTCAAATTGTTATATATAAATCATTTTTTAAGATAAAAACAAAACAAAAAATGCTCCGCAATCCTTGTATTAAGATCAAACACTTAAGAAAAAACTTTCTCCTATTTCTTTTCTTTTCTTTTTTCTTTGTACATTACTATAAATTTAAGTTTTTTTGACAATTTTAAATGGCCGCCATTTTGAGACAAGATGGCAGATGAAGTTTACCTACGACTTTACCTACGACGGTTAAGACATTGCTTTCTTCTATGTACACACCAAGTTACATTTAAATCGGTTCATAAATGTGCATATTATCGTGTGACAAAAATCAGACCATTTCAAAATGTCAGCCACTCTAGAAATTCAAAGTGCCACAACTGAGTCATTGTTTAAGATATAGACGAAACAAAAATGCTCCAAATTCATTGTATCAAAAGGTCAAAAACATAAAAAAAAGTTTTTTGCAATTTCTATTTTTTCTTTTTTCTTTTCTTTTCTTTTCTTTTTTTTCTTTTTTTTTTGCATTTTATAAAATAAAAATTAAAAAAATTCAAATGGCTTCCATTTTGAAAGAAGGTGGCGATTAAGTTGGCCAACGAACTCAATCGAAACATCTATATATACTATGCACACATCAAGTTACATCCAAATCTATTCCTCACGTGACAAAAATCAGATCATTTAAAAATTTCCGCCACACTAGAAATGAAAAGTGCTATAACTTAGCCATTTTTAAAGATACAGTCGAAAAAAAAGCTCTGGAGTTTTTGTACCAAGTTAAAACACATAAAAGAAAAATCCTTTTAACTTTTAATTTTTGAGCACCTAATTTAAATTTTTAAATTTTTAGAAAAAATTATATGGCGCCATTTTTAAATAAGATGGCGGATGAAACTGGCTAACGAACTCGACTCAAACATCTTTATACACAATGTACACACCAAGCTACATCCAAATCCGTTCATAAATACGCGTTTTATCACGTGACAAACATCAGCCACACTAGAAATTCAAAGGGCTATAACTCAGCCATTTTTTAAGATACAGACAAAACAAAAAATGCTTTGGAATCTTTGTAAAAAAGTAAAACACACAGAAGAATAATATTTTTCATTTTCTAATTTTTTGTACTTAATTTTGTTTTTGTAATTAAAAAAAAATAAATGGCCACCGTTTTGAAACAAGATGGCCAACAAACTCAGTCGAGACATTAGTGTGTACTATGTACTAGAGGTGGGAAATGTGGTTATTTTTGGTTAACAGGTTACATCATTCCACAATAGCGCTGGTAACAGGTTCCAATATCCTATTATTTTTGCTAAAATTTTCACCCCCCCCCCAAAAAAAAAAGTGACATTTTGGTAGTGCCGACAGAAGTGAAAACTTGGACAATTACGTTTCTATTTTTTTAATTGTCAGGACATATTTTTTTGTAATCGTCATGAAAAATTTTATTGTGCAGGAAATACTTTTAAATAATATGTTATTTTTTATTCATTATTATAAAGTACTACTACAAAAATTACATTACAGTTTTCATTTAATGCGCAATTGTGCATGAAAAATACTGCATATTGTTTTACATAAAAAATTGCAATAAAAAAAGACTGAATAATATTTATATGGCACAGATGTCATACACACATCACATTGGCACAATTTTTTTCAGATACCGATTTGGCAAAAAACCTCGAAGAAGTGTGAGAAATCTAAATTTCAACCCATTATGGGTCCGTAACGTGACCCAGAATAACGGGAGAAATTTTTTTATGCTAGATTTGTAATGTATGAAGCATAAGCTTTCGATAGACATATTACATCAAAAAATGAGAAATGCCCCCCCCCCCTGCACCCCCCCAAAATGGTCCGATAGAGAAAAACCGGAAAATTGAAATAGCAAAAAGAATGGCGAGTAAAAGTTAGCTATGCTAGAATTTTTCTCTCCGCTCTAACTCCCATAGAAGCAAAGTTATAGCCTTTTAAAGATTGAAATGAAGTGAAGAAAAGAACAAAATTTGGTGAGTCACCGAAAGGGGGGGTGTCATGTTAAAAATGGTAGAGAACTAAATGAGCGAAATTTTAAGGTGTATGTTTGAGGGGTAACCCCCCCCCCCCCAGAAGAGCCCTTTAGAAATCAAATCCACAAATCTTAAATTCAATCTTTCTGATATTTAATAAAAAAGAGACGAAATCATTTTTTATTTATCCTCTCTCTTCAACAACCGCGAATAAAAAACAAACAGGAAACGAAACTTTAAATCAAAAGTCTTTAACGATAGCAAAATTATCTTCAGATAATGTGTATTACTCAGCACTTCTCAAGCTTGTCAAATAATTTGTAACAAAACGTTTGAAAATAAACAATAATTACGAAGCGATTAAATGTTCTTTTGTAATGTAAAGAACTACATTTATCGAAAAACTGATGGAAAATCTAGCAGAAAAGAACTACATTTATTGAAAAACTGGTGGAAAATCTAACAGATATTGAATTAGTGAATATTAAGGAATTATTTCTGCTGTGGTTGCATAGGCGTAACCAGCCTTTTGAACGGGTGGGTGCCCAGAATTTTTAACCTGAACTTGCTGGATACAAACAATATCTTATTTTATATAGTAAAACCTTCTAAAACGGAAGCCTATAAAACAATTTTAAATTCCGTTTTAGTTAGGTTTTATCTTAGAGTGTATAATTGCGAGATTTTTTTAATAAGAGTTTTTAAGGGTGTTTTAATAAGGATGGGGGGACTCAAAGTTTTTAAATAATTGTGACTGGGTCTGCGCAAGCGGGGGGGGGGGTTCTCCGGATCCCCCCCCCCACCCGTGGTTACGCGCATCGGTTGGTTTCCAATTGCTGCTTTAAATTCAAATCAATCTGAAGTTTGAATTTAGACGTTTTAAATGAGCTAATTAATTAAAAATGCATTGATTCAAGCATTTTATTTGAATGTGACAAAATATTGTTTTGTTAGTTTTAAAATAGAATTTCCAACTAAAATCGAGAAATGAATTCTTAAGGCACTAAATTATAAATAAATGCATTTTAGTTATATATAGAAAAAAATGTACTTTTTATAAAATTAATCTCTGAACTCAAATGTTACTATATTTTCGGGGTGGAAAGGTAGAAATAATTGCTTTTTTTTATTTACGTAACGGTAAATATACTAACAAAATCTAACAATCATATGTGCTAGGTTATGCAGCATTTAAAAAGGATTTTCTTTTTAAAGTATAAAACTTTATTAATTTAAAATGCATTTGCAACATAAGATTGCATTTAAAGCAATCTTTAAGATATGTCGAATATACATTTCTGCGCACATTTTCCCTTCATATTTTTACTAAAGAGAAATGATTCATGAAAAGCAATGATTTATGATTTTAGACTTCCGACTTTTAATCGATTTACATGTTTTGAGATGTTTTAAACAGAATTTAATTATTTTTGAATCATTAATCTATGTGTTATATATAATATATTTATATATTGATTATAATATATTGTTTATCGAGGAAAACATTTCAAGCATGAAGTCTTTCTAATAAATTTTCAAATATTTTCCTGATCTAAAATTTCTGTGTTTTGTGCTCTAGATAGGTGCCGGTAAGCAATGGGATGTTTCCTCGGAAGATTAGAGATTTTGCGTTTTCAATGGTCAGAAAAAGCAATGCTTCTCCCCTACCTCCCGGAACTCTATAATGTTCTTCTTCCAGAGCACAGAAATCCCTCTTGAGAAAAGTGTCTGAATTCAACATTGTTCGGCAAACGTCTCAAAAGAAACGATTAAGGACGTTTTTAATGAATATTATTCTTATTTTAGAGGTACAAAAAATGAAATCTTGATTAAAACAAGTGAAGGAAGATGCTGTCATTAAGAACCATGTGTTATTTATTTAACAGGGACTTTTCAGTAACATATTAATGCAATATTAGGTTCCAGCGTAGTAACACTGTTATTTGTCCTAATACGATAAATAATGCCCATCCCTACTATGTACACACCAAGTTTCATTCAAATCCTTTCATAAATACGGTAGTGTTACAGCGTGACAATAGTCACACACACATATATATAGGTATATATGTACTATATATATGTATATATATATATTTATATATATATATATACATATATATGTATTATATATATATATATATATATATATATATATATATATATATATATATATATACACACACACTGGTGTGCAAAATTTAAGTACGAGTCCCATAATGCCAATTTTCAAGGGATTTTCTAGCGATAATTTTTACGCAAATATTCAAAAGGAAGTAATATAATACGAATAATTACTATCCCTGCATAACTGTTAGTCCATATAACATCTCATTCAGGTCACACATGGTCACAAGAGTCACTGTCACTACGGCGATAGAAAAAATAAGAAATTCCATACGTCTCTTTTATGAGTCTCAAATGACTACTGAGCAATTCCATCTCAGCTCAGGCAGGGCATGTCAATTCACCATCACAGATTTTTTTCAAAAAAATACAGTAGTTACCACTAAGTAAAACACAAAATTTCCCAAAAGGATTTTTACCAAAAAATTTTTTTTCTCCGATTACAGCACTTTGAAGATTGTGATAAAATTGACAATTTTCAGAAAAATTGAAAAACGCTTCATTTTGAAATGAACACAGTACGAAACATATTCAGTCAATTTATTTTTTACAAATAGTTATTAAACTGAATTTTACTTTAGCACAGTTTTAAAAAATATTGTGACATTTTTACTTAATTAAAAAAATTAGTTTTTAAGTACAAAAAATATAATTATTACTGTATTCAAGATTTTTTTTCAGAATGAAAAGATATTTTAAAGCTAAGCATTGACGGCAATCCAAAGACCTTTAATGGGAGTTTTAGAGCAAATTATATTTTAACCCTAAGGTGCATACAGCTTTTGTAATTCAATTTTAAATTATGCAAAGTCTTGTAAAATCGCTACTTTTGAAGTGCTATTTCTCAATAACACCATTTTTTAAAAATCTGATAATATGTTCAATAGATACCTTATTAGTTTCTAATAAATATCTTACAGGCAAATCCTGTACTTTTGCTTAGAAAATTTTATATGATTTTTTGAAAATAACATGTTGTGCATTTTTTCAAAAAACCAGAAAGTCAAGCTCTTTCTTATTTAACCGAATTTATAATATGATTAATATTTCAAACTAAAAAATACAACCCTGGTACATAATTATTACTGTTAAAATATATCTAACCATTTGCTTAAGTTTAAAATTGTATAAAATACAGCCATTAGTAAAATTAGGATTGATCATGTGTCATTTCATTTCATACTCATAGATGTATCAAATTCACCTACAGTGTGTTAAATATTTTGTTATGTAATATTGGATATAATATATTAATATGCAGATACATACATTAAAGAAGAATTAGGTACTGAAAATTTCTTGAATTAACTTCAACTCCTTATCATCGAAAATGTGAAGTTGTGCAAATTGTCCTATTGGAACTGGTTTTTGTATTTTTAGAAGCACATTTTCCAATGGTAATGCACATTCATCTTTTTTCTTTTCAGATTCTTCTGGCCACTGGAATGCTTTAGCAGGATCATGAGGGTACATGAATGATACTTTAATGTCATGTAGTTCTCGTGATATACCATTGATTTGTCCAATCCATCCAATGAAATCGCCAATTTGGAAATCATGTATTGAATATTGTTTTTTTATTTGGCTGGAAGTTTCAACTTTTGTCAATATATTTTTAATCGTTCGTCCCATATAACCTTCATTATTTTCAATCGCCTCAATAAGGTTTAGATGGTATACCAGCAATAGATCTTACATTGGCATATTCTTTCTCTTTGTTAGTTCTATAAGCTTGAATAATCTTTTCGTCTAGATGTAGCATAATGATATTTTTTAACAGAGAGGAAAGTTCAGCAACAAATCGGACAGAATCCCGGATAGCTCTTATTATAACAATTCTGAATAAAAACACCTTCACTAAAATGTTCTATTTTTATACAGCATTAGTAAATGGTAGTATGTAAGATAATAATTGTTAAAAAGGAGTTTAATAAAATAGAAAACTTTCTTCATGTTGATTTTTTTAATTAAGAAAATTATTAAAATTTTTAATATAATTGTACTGTTAAAATACATTGTAATAAGTCAGGATAAAAAAATTCAAATTTTTAAATTCAATGAAGTTATTAAAGAAAACTTTTAGTTATATATGTACATCTTAGAACATATTAAAACATAATCATCATAGAATATCAAAACATATTTTAATAAAAGTGTGAAAATAATGTTTTATAATGTTTTCCTATAAGCAAAAATATACCTGTTCAATAACAATTTAGTTATTGAGTACTAAAAGGAAAGAAAATGAAAAGAAAATCAGAATTTTCTTTTTTTAAAGGGGAGTTTGAATTACTTACATTTTATGAATAGGAATTTTTGAAGATTAGCTTATATTTATCTGCCATAATTATGTGCATAGTATTACCTTTTCATTAAAAAATAGAAATCATATTATTAATTCAGTGAAATAAGAAAGAGTTTGACTTTTTGGTTTTTTGAAAAAAACACACAACATGTTATTTTCAAAAAATCATATAAAATTTTCTAAGCAAAAGTACAGGATTTGCTTGTAAGATTTTTATTAGAAATTAATAAGGTATCTATTGAGCATATTATCAGATTTTTAAAAAATGGTGTTTTTGAGAAATTGGACTTCAAAAGTAGCGATTTTACAAGATTTTGCATAATTTAAAATTGAATTACAAAAGTTGTATGCACCTTAGGGTTAAAATAATATTTGCTCTAAAACTCCCATTAAAGGTCTTTGGATTGCCATCAATGCTTAGCTTTAAAATATATTTTTCATTCTTTAAAAAAAATCTTGAATACAGTAATTATATTTTTTATACTTAAAAACTAATTTTTTTAATTAAGTAAAAATGTCACAATATTTTTTAAAACTGTGCTAAAGTAAAATTCAGTTTAATAACTATTTGTAAAAAATAAATTGACTGAATATGTTGAATATGTTTCGTACTGTGTTCATTTCAAAATGAAGCGTTTTTCAGTTTTTCTGAAAATTGTCAATTTTATCACAATCTTCAAAGTGCTGTAACCGGAGAAAAAAATTTTTTTGGAAAAAATCCTTTTGGGAAATTTTGTGTTTTACTTAGTTGTAACTACTGTATTTTTTTTTTGAAAAAAATCTGTGATGGTGAATTGACGCATATCAATACTGCCTGCCTGAATTGAAATGGAATAGCTCTACTATATGTGATCCATTGACAAGTCATTGTGTCTGATGCTTTGCGACGAGTCCACAGGTGACCCTAAAATGTCGTTTTATTGAGACTCTTATGTGACTGTCATTTGGAGACTCAATTTCAACGTCGTTGTGAATGTTGCATTATGATAAATCACCAAATAATGTCACATTAAAGTCACATGGTGACTTTCTGCCACAAGACTTTGTCAAATGGTGATAGAGACCCTACTGTGAAGTAACCACTGTGAAAAGTGATGAAAAGTCACTATGTGACTTTAATGGGACATTATTTGATAATTTATCATAATGTAACGTTCACAATGACTTTGAAATTGAATTTCCAGATGAGAGGTCACACGAGTGTCTCAATGAAACGACATTTGAAAGTCACCTAGAGACTCGCTACAAAGCAACAGTCACAATGACCTATCAGTGGAGTCACATATAGTGGTCATTTGAGGCTCATAAAAGAGACGTACGGATTTTCCTATTTTTTGTTTTGCGTAGTGACTATGACTCTTGTGACCATATGTGACCTCAATGAGATGTTATATGTACTAGCAGTTATGCAGGGATAGTAATTATTCGAATTATATTACTTCCTTTTGAATATTCGCGTGAAAATTATCACTTGAAAATCCATTGAAAATTGGCATTTTGGGACTCGTCCTTAAGAGCCTACAATAGTCACAGAAAAATTACTCAAAAAGACCCGGATGATCATGTAAAGTCTATGGGAGCGTTCTTTTCGAATATCTCGCTGAAATTTTAATATTTTTACGTGATTTTTTTGTACAAGATAGCTGAGGACGATCAACCGGCCTAGTTTTTACTTTTTCATTTTTTGTTTCAGATTTTCTTTAAAAAATTACTTAGTTTTCGAAACCGGTTTAAACCGGTTCTGAAACTGAAACTATCGTAATATAAAAAATATATAACCAAAATCGAAAAAGTAAAAACTAGGCCGTTTGTGGATCGCCCTCAGCTATCTTGTGCAAAAAAATCATGCAAAAATATTAAAATTGGAGCCAGATATTCGAAAAGAACGCTCCCATAGACTTTACATGATCATTCGGGTCTTTTTGAGTAATTTTTCTGTGACTATTGTGGGCTCTTATATTTTTCCCACCTGTGTATATATAGGCTGTATGGAATGGTGCAAAGTCTTTTAAAAACGTAGAGCATGTTACAGATGTAATTCGAGCTTTTACCCTGTACCCCTACATTAACAACAACACTGACTACGGCATGAAGAAGAAGGAAATGTGTAGACATTAGGTCGTTTTTGTTGTTTACGATAATCCGGAATCATCAGAAAGGCTAGAAATTTGCTTTGCATGATGGTCAAAACTTCTTTGGGTATTTTACACCGATCAATTTGCGGTTCACTTTCTAGACCTGCACAAAGTTTTTCTCGCCTAAGGAAGGCAACAGTATTCTGGCTATTCTGCATGTTTCATCTTGTTTAGAAAGTGTTTGGCTTTGGTCAGGTGGTCATTACCAGCGCCCAATCCACGAAAAAATGGACATGAGGATGAAAATTTAAATTTCTTTAAATATGATTGAAATTTTGCATATTAACTGTTAAGAGTGTACTATTTCATATTTTATCAAAAAAGAATTAAATTTTTGTCATTAACATACTTATTTTAATTAATAAAGTGACACTATGAATTTGTAAAATAGACTGCGGCAAAAATCTTTACATTTCATGGTCTCGTACAGCTGAACAAACATTCTGAAAATCACCAAACTTGGATATATATGATCTGACAGCTATTATTGAGAGTTTTTGTCTGCAGAGAAGTGTTCACTAATCTTCATTACAAAAGGTAAGCATATTTAATTACTCTTAATTATTGTGTCACACCCGCAACAAAAAGTTACATTTATATCTCTGCAGAAAAATATTTTGAATTTAAAGTTATGAAATTTTATATTCAAAAATAGTTTATTAAGATACTTTGAATTACAGACACAAAAGAAATTAATTAATATTTTAATTATAGTTATTGAGCGTTGCGGGCGTGATATGCCCCTGTTGCGGGTGTGACATTTAATTAAAGTCACATCCGCAACGTCTTTTAAAATTGATTACATATACATATTTGAACAAATTATATGTAAATTTATAAAAGAATAATATGCTGGAAAACATGTACTTGGCAGCTTTAACTATACCCTTTGATTTAATAGGGGGAATTCCAGTTAATAAATAAAAATTTGCATCATCTGAGCATGTGACACTGTGTACACTTGATTTATTCAGTTTTGATTGATGGAATTGTTGCTTTACCGCAAGAAAATAATTTTATTAGTGATATATGATTAAGAAATTAATTTAAAAGATAAAATTTTTATAGAAATTAAAAAAAGAAAATTACGAAACAATATTTTAGCAATTTTCTTTAAATTTGTTAATTTTGTTTTGTTTTTTACATACATTTTTTAAATTTTGTTATTTGATAGTATTTATCTAATATATATATATTTAGTTTTTTAAAATAAGTAAATCAATATTAAGAGAAGATTTTTTTTCTCTTTTAATTAAAATTAAATAAAAAGCACAAGTAAGAATAATAGAAATTGCTAAAATTCAGTTAGCATAAAATGTATATAGTCGGTTTTAAATTAACCAAAATTTAACATAATTTTAACTTTATGTAAGATTAGAAATTTCAAGGGATAACTATTAAAAATTTGTTAAGCTTATATTTTTGGACTGGAAGTGCTATATTTATTCAGTTTACACATTAATTTTTCTCTTTTGCAGAGAATGAAGAGTACAGAAAGATCACGATATCATTGAAAAAAGATTAAGGAAAACCCTTTTAAATATGAAGCATATCTACAACAAGAGAAGGAAAGAGACAAAGCAAGGAGAGAAAATAAGAGACTATTTTAAAAAATCATGGTAAAGGATGGCAATCCTTTTGCATTTCATCTCATGATAAAGGAGTTGTCGATGGGGTTGGTGCAAATGCCAAGAAAATGGTAACACTAGCAACGCTCTGCAAATATAAATTCAGCTTCAGATTTTGCCATGTGTGTAGGAAAAGTCCTAAAAAATATAAAAGAACTTTGCTGAATGTGAAATTTCAGAAGATATTGTGAAAATGCTTCATGAATGCTGGCACCAAGCACAACCGGAGCTCAACATTCAATCAATACATCATGTTGTTTTTATTGACGTAGGAACAATTAATGTAGCAATAACTTCAGAGAGTGATCACAAGAGAATTTGTTTGTTACCATGTTTTGTCAAAAATATAATATCCAATGATAAGAGTGCAGTTCGAAATTTTGTAGAAGTTGTTTTATTCTCAAAAAAAAAAAAAAAAAAAAAAAAAAAAAAAAAAAAAAAAAAAAAAGTGAAGCCTTTGATGGACAAATAAGACAAATGAATGGGGATATTATAGAACTAGCAAAAGCCATGCTTTGTTTGGATTCGCGAAGCATTATTTTATAAAACAGATATTTGAAAGTAACAATTTTTTTTTAATTATTATTTTTGCATCTTTATTAAACAAAAACGTTATTTTATGTTTTGGCGCATTTTAATTTTTTACTTATGATGTAAAACTGGCATAAGATATTTTCGAAGCAAACTTTTACAAATTTTTTTTTAATTTTCAACTAAAAGCTCTTTTAAAGATGTTTTTACAATTTCAAGTAGCCACTGGTGTTTTTTAATTGTTTGAAATGTGCATGTTTCCTATCTTTGTAATCAACATCCGATAATCTTTGATAGCTATTTTAGAATAATATATTTGAAGAAAGCTTGAAGAAAGTTACTTCTTCAAAATCCTATTTTCTGGAAAAAACATTTGAAATCTGCTTTCGTTGATACTATGAATTTTCAACTGTAAAACATTTTATTTTAATTTCTTCATTTTTATACATGTTAGCGTATGAGAATTGCTGTAATTCTCTCCGCGTGGGAGAACTGTTTACTTTCTGCGAATGGCAACTCAATTAATGGAATTACCTTTTAACGAAGCGCTCTCTCATTCTCGCAGTGACGTTTTCACGAATAATTATTGTTACAATACGACCTTCGCAAAAATATTTATAAAGAGCTTGAACCAACAACTTCACGCAGATCTTTTAATTTTTCATTTATATAACAAATTGAAGAATTAATTTTATTTGTTTACAATTATTTTGTTGCCAGTTTACAAAAAAAAAAAAAAAAATCCATAATACAATTCTTTTAAAATGTTTAAGTGTCATCTGTGCAAACGATTTTGCGGGATAATGAAAACATGTTTTATTTAATAAATTAATCATGATTCTATCTATAATTATTTACTCCATGATTTAAACTTTTTTTTCTGAAAATATACGCGTTTCATTTTTTATTTATATGCTAAAATGCTTCCGTATTGGAAATGCATGTAAAATAAATAATTTAAAATAATAATTTTTTTAACGTTTTACTGTAAAAAAATTATATTCTGCAAATCTACAGATCATAATTTATTTTTGTGTTTAATTTGAAGTTAAAATATTGAATAGTTTTTTTTGTAAAGCGTACGACAAATTGTAATTTGAGTGGACTAGTAGAGGATTCGCTTCGCTCATCCTAATTAATTAAAATAATAATTTTTTTAACGTTTTACTGTAAAAAAAATTATATTCTGCAAATCTACAGATCATAATTTATTTTTGTGTTTAATTTGAAGTTAAAATATTGAATAGTTTTTTTGTAAAGCGTACGACAAATTGTAATTTGAGTGGACTAGTAGAGGATTCGCTTCGCTCATCCTAATAAGAGTATCGGAATAAAAATCAAGAAAATGTGTATATTTGGATCAGTCAGTTAGATGTATCCATACTTTGACAAGGATATAATATCCAATGATGAATGTGCAGTTGGAGATTTTGTAGAAGTTGTTTTATTCTCGACATTAAAAAAGTGAAAACTTTGATGGACAAATAAGACAAATGGATGGTGACGATATAAAATTAAAATGTTTGAAAAATTTTTAAGAAAACATGCATATTTGGCCCAGTCAGTCAGATGCATCCTAGGAAAAAAAAGAGCATTTTTGTAAAAAAAAGCTACCACCACTAGAAATTATAAATTCAAGATTGGAAAAGAAATTTTTTTTTATATTTTCCTCTTTAGATATTATAATTGTAATATTGATTAATTCTTTAATTAAAAAAATCTACCTTGAAAATATTTGTGTGTGTCATTATTTTATTGGCTATACAAGTCACACCCGCAACAGGGCGTCACACCCGCAACGAAAATTTTGAATATTTTCCACAAAAGCAAGAATTGAGTAAGCAATTTAATTTTTTCATAGAATAATAATTTAAGTATTACTGTCTAATATATAAAAATATCAATTCACTCAGTTGTCATAATTCACAGAGTTTTGCATTTTTGCACTGAAAGATGAAAATGCATGTCCTTTTTATGTCACACCCGCAACAGGCGGAATTTTTTTTTTTTTAATAAATAAATGATACATCGGACAATTTTCAGATTTGGATAAATGTATGTGTAAATGGTCTACATTGAAATTTATACAAATTGAAACCAATGCTCAAAAATTTTTTTTTGCTGGTGACTAAATTAAGTTGTGTAAATGTCACACCCGCAACTTTGGATTGGGCGCCAGATCTCTTGAACAAAAACTGCCCTCTCATCATACAAGACCTCTAACGAATGTCTTGAAATCGCAGATCTGATGGCGACCTCATTAAACTGCAGTTTCCTAGCGAGTGCCCCTATTGACTTTTTATTTTCGTCATCGGCACGAATGACGATTTTTGGTGTGTTTATAATAGACCAGGAGGCGGCAGCACAGAAAATCCCCTCATCGAGTTCTCGTCTGAAATTCCAGTATTAGTTAAAACTCGATTCCCATATTAAAACGCAATCGGTCGGCCAAGTCATATCATTGTGGAAAACACGATTTTAACGGTTTACTCGTAGTTTTTATTATTGTTTTCATACACCGAAAGGTATGAAAACATGGAAGGCTGGGAGAAGGAAAACACAGTGGTAAACCTACGAGTCATCCGCTAATATCCGTTTTTCAGGTGTTTTCCACCAAAATACGACTTGGCAGACCGATCTCGTTTTAATATGCGAATTCAGTTTTAACAAATTCTGGAATTTCAGCCGTGAACTCGATTAAGTGATTGCCTGTGCTTCCGCTTCACAATCTATAATATCATATCACCGACAATGTCGTTTCCTGTATGATACGGTTGCTACATCAAATATGGAAGCCTTTCAGTTAGCTCCTTTCTTAAAAGGCTAATGATCTGGCGAGTTTCAAGAATACAGCTGTCTCTAAATCAGAATGTTCTCCTGCCAATGAGACAAAATAACATGCCTTTTCACTGCCTGAGTTAGTCTAGGTTCTAAACTGTTTATATGTAACAGTAAAAGGATTTGTAACAATGTAAAACAGTGTGATATTTCACCAATATTGCGTTTTCTTAAATACCTGCCGCACAATGTATATCTTATGCTTGTACATGTTGATATGAAATATGTTAATTACATTCAAAAACTTGTAAATTTGAAAGAAAAAGGCCTAGAAAATTCTGTTTGATTTTACATTTTCATAAAAAATAAAAATTCTTAGATTTTGTTCTATAACAATTTAATGCAGTTTTAAACAATTTCATTATTTTTTTCAGATTAATTGCTGAAAAGACTAGATGTCCCGCCAAACAAATAATTTTTTTATGATTGCTTTGTAAAATAACTTTCAATATATTAAAGAATTATATGCCTTTTTATTTAATATTATTATTTTATCAGCCTTTTTATTATATATAATAATGTACAAAAATACTAGATTGCGATCCGCTTTATATTTTTATAAAAAAAAAAAAAAAAAAAAAAAAAAAAAAAAAAAAAACCCTACAACTGACCTATAATCGAGGCTGCATAATATCGAGATGACATTCATTTTGTAATGAGTGTTTCTCTTGCTATGTTCTGAAACGAAAATACCATAAACATATGCAATAGGCTTTAATATTTTTATTCAAAAAAAGCCTACAATTCTCCTATTATGTATCAATCTAGAACCTCCCCTTAATTTCTTTTTATTTTTTATTTTTACACCATAACGTTGTAATTCTTTGAGAACATATTCTTAAAATAGACATAAGCATAAAATCAAGATGCCATTCATTTTGTTATGTTCCTTTGCCTTGTTATGTTCTGAAACGAAAATACCATAAACATAAAACCTTTCAAACAAGTATAGGTCTTTACATGGCGGAAGAAGCGGAGTGAGAAGAGAAAATGGCAAAGTCATCTAATTCTAAATAAAACAAACTGATGTGGGTGTAAATACCTCGTAAAAAGGGTCGTTTTTCCTTGTTCAGCATTACATTTTCTGTATCGAGTGCTGTTTATGACCGCAACAGAGTATTTTGTTGCGGACCATTGAATAGATTCCTTAAAACTTCTAATAACGGGTCCGATCCATTCTTATTAAGATAGCTTGATAATAACGCTATGATGAAATTGTATAAACAGAATAAAAGCAATAAATCTTTTTTAATTTAATTAAAATGTGTTACTAAATGTCTAATGCGTCTGGATGGAATATGAGACATTCATATTCAAAATTTGCATTTTTTATGTTGAAACGAATTACATGCTAACAAGAAAGGGCTTCATAAGCACATACTAAGAGAAATTTGAAAAAAAAAATACCGAATATTTTTTATGAGAATATATATATATGTCTATAAAAATTTTCTGTGTAATCTCGAAATAGCGTTCGTAAAGTATAACAAAAGTTTTATTTTTCTTTCTTTTTTTGACTTATGAGTTTACAATACAATGAATTTTTGAAAAGTATAAGCTTCTATTATAGATATTTTATGAGAAAAAAAATTTCTATCATTCATAATGAACTAATTTAACTTAAATAAATATACTTTTATAACTATAGTTTTGCAGTATACATTTTTATGTATATATCATGAGGTATAACAATTGTATTATACGGTTTAGAGCAAAATTTTAATGGATTAAAATTGTTTCAGGCTCAAAATTAAGGTCCTATTTCGTGCACTATCAATTCGGCTTTGATATTGTTAGTGTAAGATACTGCAAATGAACAATATTGTTACCGTGGAAATAGTACCGTATTTAATATCAAAATTTATAACGGTAATATTCGTAGCCAAGCAGTTATTTTTATAATACACTTTGAACTTATAAAAGCGTTAAAACCATGTAAAATTAAGTAAATTGGTCAATTCGCAACTTTTATATTTTATATAAGCTTATAGAAATATAATAGAAAAGGTTTAAAAATAATGTCATCTGTGTGACAATGATTTACTTTAAGAAAATACACTCAAGAGCCAAAACATTTTGACCACCCCTACATTTTGCAATGAACTCAACTAGATGACGTGGAAGGCACGTGATCTGATAGAAGTGGTATTTAACTGATGCTGGAGAGTCTGAAGAATCATTCTTTCACTTATTTCTGTGTGTAATGGGAAAGGCTGTGGATCTAAGCAACTTTGATAGATGTCGGATTGTAATGGCTCGAAGGCTCGGAACAAGTATTATCAAAACTGCACGACTCGTGGGTTATTAACAATCTACAGTTGTTAGTACGTATGCAAAGTGGATGAATGACGGTGAAACCAGCATTAGACGACCTGGTGTTGGACGTCCACACGCTATCAAAGAAAAAGGTCTTCGGAGACTGTATCGCTTGGTGAAGCAAAACCGGAGCCAGACAGTGGCTCAGCTGAGTGCCCAATACAATGCAGGGTCAAGTAGAATAGTATCAGAGCACACTGTTCAGTACACACTGTTGGATATGGGGCTACGCAGCAAACGTCCCACTCGTGTGCCTTTGCTGACCAAGCGTCATCGCCAACTGCGCCTGCGCTGGGACGGGAACATCGGGAATGGTCCATGGATCAGTGGGAGAGAATTGCCTGATCAGATGAATCACGGTTTGTGAATCATCACGTCGATGGCCGTGTCAGGATACGCCGTCTTCCTGGCGAACAGTTGCTCCCTCAATGTACTGTAGGTCATACACAAGCCGGTGGTGGCGGTATTATGCTTTGGGGGACGTTCTCTTGGGCGTTTGGAACCCGTGGTTGTGGTAGAGCAGACCATGAATGCTACAAAGTATCTGAATATAATTGCGGACCAGTTGCACCCTTACATGGCCTCTGTTTTTCCAGCCGGAAATGGAATGTTCCAACAGGACAATGCCTTGTGTCACACGGCTAAAATTGTGTCGGAGGGGTTCCAGGAACATGATGCTGAATTCCAGTTAATGTCCTGGCCGCCTAACTCACCGGATCTCAATCCGATAGAACACATTTGGGATTTTCTGGGACGGTGGCTCTGAGTTCATAGACCACCATTTCGCAATATTTCGGATTTGCGTGACCGTTGTTTAAACATCTGTTACAATATGTCTCCGGCCATCTACCAAGGACTTGTGGCATCCATGTCAAGGCGGGTTGAAGCTGTGTTGCGCGCCAAAGGTGGGACAACTCGTTATTGACAGGTGGTCATAATGTTTTGGCTCTTGAGTGTATATATATATTTAATGAAATTCAATCACGTGCAAGTTTTACACGCGGGAAGAAAGATTTCGTGCAATGAATTCATTAATTACTATCTGCAATAGTGCAAAATGGAAGTGATTTGTAATTGAAAAGTTTTATCTTTATAAATGAATAGCATTGAGTAATTAGCGAATTTCATCTCGAAATTAATGACTTATAATATTTCAGAATAATTCACTTTTTTCTAATATTGGCATTCAACTGTTATTAAAACCGTCGATTCTACGACTTATAACTCCAATTATCTAAAATACAGATCATGAACAAAGTTTAAACTTGGCATCATGTCAATCGCGTTTTAAAAGAAATTCGCTTCGCAAGGTTGCATTACCACATTAATCTCAGACGTATGTTTTCTTAAAAAAGTTTTTATTAATATCTCGTCTAGTTACCCAGATACTTTTAAAAGAAAAACATTATCAACGATCCTTGAATGATTCCGCGTCAATAAGTAACTCGAGTGCCCTAAAAATCCTTTTTTGAACGTCGGCAAAATAAAGTTTGTATGTAACAGAAAAATGTGGTATTTTTAAAAGCTATGTGACCTGGGATGGTCTCTGTAATTTTACCGTAAGGTTAAATTAATCTCCTGCTGTTTCTATTTTTTTGTTTTGTTTAGTTTTAATAAATTCATAAATAGGTTGGAAATGGTGTACTTTTGAAATAGTACATTTTTAACGATATAAATAAAAATATAATGCTTAAAATTAAAACAAATACATATATATTTTTACTTTCATGTGACGATATCTTTCAACCAATACCCTATGTATAGTATGCCATATATGGCATACTTTTTTTTTCAGATCAATTTATCCTCTCCTCCACTTCCGCTAAATTTTTCGTAAAAATATTTATGAATAGTTAATAATCTAAATATATGTGGATTAATAACATTCATAACTTAAAGTTTGAACTTTCCACGTTCCATGATTTTTGAGAAAATACGGCTGTGACTGACGGACAAACAGACACACGAGTTATCTTGCTCTGGTTACGTTTTTTTACTTTGCAAGTACAGAAACCTAAAAAATAGAAAACAAACTATTAGGTAGCTTTCATTACAAAAAGTAAAAAGCTACCTATTGCAGCCGTCCGGAGGAAAACACTTGCGGAAAATTTTGGTATATTTTCACCGATCATGACCCCCAGACCCCAAAACCACCCTCCGTTCAAATGTTGACATATATATATATATATATATATATAACCATATATATATATATATATATATATATCTGATTTTTGTCATGCGATAACTAACGTATTTATGAACCGATTTGAATGAAACTTGGTATGTACATAGTACATACAAATGTCTCGACCGAGTTCGTTGGTCAGCATCATCCGCCATTTTGTTTCAAAATGGCGGCCATTTTAAATTTTTTAAAAAATTTAAAATTTAAAATTAAATGCGAAAAAATTAAAAGTTGAAAAATATTTTCCTTTTACGTGTTAGAACTTAAAACAAAGATTCCAGAACACTTTTTATTTTGTCTATATCTTAAAAAATGATTGAGTTACAGCACTTTGAATTTTTCTTATGGCTGACATTTTGAAACGATCTGATTTTTGTCACGTGATAACACGCATACTTATGAACCGATTTCAATGAAACTTGGTATGTACATAGTACATACAAATGTCTCGACCGAGTTCGTTGGCCAGCATCATCCGCCATTTTGTTTCAAAATGGCGGCCATTTTAAATTTTAAAAAAAAATTTTAAATTTAAAATTAAATGCGAAAAAATTAAAAGTTGAAAAATATTTTCCTTTTACGTGTTAGAACTTAAAACAAAGATTCCAGAACACTTTTTATTTTGTCTATATCTTAAAAAATGATTGAGTTATAGCACTTTGAATTTTTCTTATGGCTGGCATTTTGAAACGATGAGTTCTGATTTTTGTCACGTGATAACACGCGTACTTATAAACCGATTTCAATGAAACTTGGTATGTACATAGTACATACAAATGTCTCGACCGAGTTCGTTGGCCAGCATCATCCGCCATTTTGTTTCAAAATGGTGGCCATTTTAAATTTTTTAAAAATTTAAAAATTTAAAATTAAATGCGAAAAAATCAAAATTTGAAAAATATTTTTCTTTTACGTGTTAGAACATAAAACGACGATTCCAGAACACTTTTTATTTTGTCTATATCTTACAAAATGATTGAGTTATAGCACTTTGAATTTTTCTTATGTCTGACATTTTGAAACGATCTGACTTTTGTCACGTGATAACACGCGTATTTATCAACCGATTTCAATGAAACTTGGGATGTACATAGTACATACAAATGTCTCGACCGAGTTCGTTGGCCAGCATCATCCACCATTTTGTTTCAAAATGGTGACCATTTTAAATTTTTTTAAAAATTTAAAATTTAAAATTAAATGCGAAAAAATTAAAAATTGAAAAATATTTTTATTTTTCGTGTTAGAACTTTAAACAACGATTCCAGAACACTTTTTATTTTGTCTATATCTTATAAAATGACTGAGTTATAGCACTTTGAATTTTGCTTATGGCTGACATTTTGAAACGGTCTGATCTGAACGATCCACAATGTTGCTTTAAAATGGCATACACTTTATGATATCGTAAAATTTGGTGACTCTCTAAATCGCTTAAAATAAGATCAGGTTGAATAAAAGATGACTAATTTCTAAAAATTCCTATTAATATTCAGTCTTGACAAAAACTAGTTTCAATCTTATAAAATCACTATTTTTATAAGATTATTTCCACTAATTTGAGCTTAGTGTTTTTGAACAATGTAACTTACCTTAAAATAAATAAATAAATATATAAGTATATGAAAGCTACCTCTTCCTCCCGGCATTGCCGGAAGGACTTTAATCCAATTATATTTGTTTTAACCTTATTCCACTATAAGCTGACAATCTTGTGAAGAAATTAAATTCAAATTCGGTTATAGTTAAAAACCGAAAAAGAAACCGGATTTTGGTAATCTTACTATATTCGACCAAAAGCGAAAACGAAAATTTTTGAAGCTTTTTTTAAAGTAATTAATGTATAAATAAATATACAGAATTATTAATTAATTATAAATAAAATTAAATGTATGGCACAATTTTGCTCTCTGTATCTCTGACAAATCTATGTTTTTCACATAAAATAAAATGTAATAATTTCATCTATGACTCCGATTGATTTTCTAATTCTCGCGGGAGTGCACTATCACTCTAAAGTGTGATCTGAATTCTCGAGGTGATCATCTCTGTCAGCTTTGTACATATTTAATTTAATTAAACAATGATTTTGGTATGTATACCTCGATTAATCTTTTATGATTATTTTTTTAAGGAACATCTGTTGTACTAGAACTTTCTCAAAGAGTATTCAAAATGCTTCTGCGCTTTCAAACTATAAATTTTCTTTTATTGTTTTCTTTTATGCTGTTTTTAATTAAGTAGGAAAAAGAGTCTTCAAAGTTTAGTTGTATTTGCATTGCTTGTTTTATCATTTGCGCTCACGTCTTGAATCCGACATTACTGATAATACCGTGACTTTCATAGCAATAAATGAATAGCGTCTGATTTGGACCGATACATCTCAAACTCAATGAGGAATGTTGAAAATTTCCGATGGAAAAAAATGAGATTTTTGGAATAGAGGAGAGTAGCCATATTTGGAACGCAGCTTTAAATGGACCGTTGCCATTATGCTGTAAATTACAGAAAGGGACGCCATCTATCACTGAAAATGGTGTCACTTAAAATTATAAAAAGCATCTTGAACGTGTTGATTTCAAATAATTTTAAAAAACCTAAAATTAGTTGTTTTCATCAAATGTTTTGCTACTAAACGTAAGATAATACTTTAAAACTACATTAAATTAGTTACGTTGTCGTAATACATACCTAAATACATGTGTTTATTGCGCATATTTTCATGCGGATTTTTTACTTTCGTTTTTGTTCTTAGTCTTGAGATTATCTATCTTAATGAATGGCGCAGTTGCCTTAATTGGATCAAGATATATGACTTTAAATTTGAAAAGTAAAGAATGAATTTCCTGGGATCAACGCTTTGGAAGCTATATTTTTAAGCTTTAATAGTTTATTTAAAGGATTATATTCATACAAGCTTATGAATATTTTACTTTAATTTATTTTGTATATTTGGATGAATTTCTTTATACAGGTTAGACATATATAGATATAAAAAATATATTTTTACATGATTATGTAGCACTTTTTAAAAATTTCTTTCATTTTGCATATATTTAGTATTTATTTTTTAATTCTTTATTCCTATGAAAAATATGATTTGCACTGCTGAATACAGACATATTCCTGCGGGAGGATATTTGCCGCTATTGGGGGGGGGGGGGAGAGGGGGCAGAATTTTTACTGTTCTGGGGGATTTCATATTTTTGCCATTGTCAACAGGAAACATAGAGTAAAAATTAAGTTATGAAGAGACCCATAAGAAGGTTGCAGCTACAAACCCCCCGAAATCCAAAGAACCGTCATATTGTTATCTTTCTCGCCAAATTCTAATATGTTTGTCGTGGACGTACCGAGGAAGCTAATAAATAGCTTTGTTAAAAACTGCACCATATAAAGTTTACTTTCAAATGAAAAAACAATAGCAAAAACAACAATAGCAAAAGTGACAAAAAAGGAGCTCTGAAAGCATGAAAGCAATTGGAACAACTAGCTCTAAAAATAAGCATAATTCAATCGGAAAGAAAATGATTGAAGGGAAGAACTACAGACGTAAGTTAAAGATAACTTCTGTTTCAAAATGAAACAATGTCAAATGATTCTGAATATAAAAGAGAAAATCAATACAATGATGATTGGTTTTGCCTAATTAGTAAGAAAAATAAAATTCTATTTTATTTTTATTCCTATTTATCCGGAGAAATAATTTAGTGTTCATATTGACATATATGGTTCCGTGTTTTGCACGCTGGAATAAAAAATGAGCAAAAGAAATTCAAGTTTAACTTTGTGTTTATGTGTTCGCATATTTTTTTTAAATGACATTTAAGTAACTGGCAGTTAGTTCCATAATTTATACTTTTTATTACTTATTAAGTTTGATTTATATTTTCAATACAATTTAATTTTAAACAATTACTCTTACTTTTAGATTTTTGATTTCACTATATTTCAGTGCTGTTCTATTGCTTTATTATTCTATTTATTGGAAAATTTCATTTTTAAAAAATATTTATATTCTTTACTCATTAAAACAATCTAAAATTGTTTGGTCTAACTTAGGCTGAATTTAGGCCACTCTTGGCAAAAATTTCAAATTAAAATAAAATTTAAGATTAAAAAAATTATCCTGAAGTTTTATTTTGTTATTAGATGAATAGATTGATGTAGTGTATTGATATTTTGCTGATATTTTAATAAACTTTTCTACCAAAAATTGAACCGACTTCAAAAGCTACTGCAAAGTGAAAAATTATTTTTTTACAGAATAGTATTAAGAAATTAAATTAAGAGCGTAGTATTTATCATGCGTATTATTATATTTATGTAGATTAATTTGATTTTTTGAAGTCGGTGCCAGCCAAGCCAAGTTACATGTAATTTTCCAATAGACACGCATCCAAGTATCTACGAGTTTTTTTACGATTTAATATTTAGTTAAAAATTTAACTTTATTCTTTTACGATTTGCATTAATAATTAATTTTAATTTTGAACTTGGCTTGGCTGGCACTGACTTCAAAAAATCAAATTAATCTACATAAATATAATAATACGCATGATAAATACTACGTTCTTAATTTAATTTCTTAATACTATTCTGTAAAAAAATTATTTTTCACTTTGCAGTAGCTTTTGAAGTCGGTTCAATTTTTGGTAGAAAAGTTTATTTTTCTCTTTTTAGTTAAAAGTTAACGATTTTTTGAGGTCAGTTAATAAAAATTATAATACGGGAAAAATCACTGTAAACCATACACGTATGTCAGGAGTGGGGTTCGAACCCAAGATCTCTTTCAAGAACCAGAAATCAGATCTGCTGTCTTACACCGCTCAGCCACCTGACTGCACTCCATTCGGCGAGCTTAGTCATCGTCCATGTTACTTTTATTTTGCGAGAAATCACTAATTTTATTAGTTTTTACTTAATTACTAAAAAAGTACTGAACCAATTTCAATGAAATGGAAGAAGTACCAATGGAAGAGTAGCCTCTTTCATTTAACACAAAAAACAAATTAATCGGTTGGATAGTTTCGGAGTAATCGCTGAACATACATAGAAAAAAAATACATTCGCGCCGAATTGATAACATCCTCTACTTTTTTGAAGTCACTTAAAAAAATATATCACACGGAAATTTTTTTTGTATACTATACACATATGTCAGGAGTGAGGTTCGAACCGACACTCTCTTTCAAAACCAGAGATTAAATCTGGTGCCTTAGACCGCTCGGCTGTCCGGACTTCATTCTCTTCAGAGAACTTATTCAATGTCATGTTACTTTTCGCAAGTCTATTATCTTTTTGAGTACTCTTTCACTGATAAAGTATTGAGTTAATAAAAAATCTCTGATACTCTGTGGTAACTGTTAAATACAAAATTTCTTAATAGCATAATTAGCATTTAACTTGTTAAATATATATTTAAAAATTATGATACTGAAAAGATTATTGTATACATGTATGTCAGGAGTGGGGTTCGAACCCACGCTGCCTTTCGAAAACCAGATCTTAAATCAATTGCCTTAGACCGCTCGGCCATCCTGGCATCGGTAAATTTATGCGACATCCATATTTCTACTGATTTGCGAGAAATCATTAATTTTATTAGTTTTTGCCTAATTACTAAAAAAGTACTGAACCAATTTCTATGAAACGGAAGTGGTACCAATTCGAGAGCAAGCTCTCTCATTTAACACCAAAATCAAGTTAATTGGTTGGATAGTTTCGGAGTAATCGGTGAACATACATGTGACGATTTAAGGAGAACTCGAATTATTTCCACTGGTTAAAAAGAAACACACAGTCATGGCAAGCGAGGGAAAAAACAAAATAAATAAATAAATGTAGAAGATCCAATAATTAGTCATGGGCTGCTGTAAATTCATTTATTAAATTCGTAATAATGAGGAAGGAAAAGCTCCTTTTGCAAAAATTCCATCATTATTTCAGCGAGCTGTCCTCATCGAAGAAGCAACCCAAGAAATCTTCTTTTTCATCTCGAAACTTCCACCTTTTTAAACTAAAAAGAAAGTTCTGGAACATTCTGTAACCTCAAACCATTATTCTTTTATGTAAACAGAATTCTTGTCCAGCTACGAGATTATTTTCCACAAACGATAAATTTATTTAAAAAAAAATATTATTTAACCAATTTATAATTGACTCAGAATTTTAAATATCTTAGGCAGACGATTTTTATAAATGATTAATTTTAAGAGAAAAAGAAAAGAAATGAATTTATTAATATGCACACATCAAAGGTTGACGTAGGAAAAACTAGCAAAAGCCATGCTTTGTTTGGATTCGCGAAGCATTATTTTATAAAACAGATATTTGAAAGTAACAATATTTTTTTATTATTATTTTTGCATCTTTATTAAACAAAAACGTTATTTCATGTTTTGGCGCAATTTAATTTTTTATTTATGATGTAAAACTGGCATAATAAGATATTTTCGAAGCAAACTTTTACAATTTTTTTTTAAATTTTCAACTAAAAGCTCTTTTAAAGATGCTTTTACAATTTCAAGTAGCCACTGGTGTTTTTTAATTGTTTGAAATATGCATGTTTCCAATCTTTGTAATCAACATCCGATAATCTTTGATAGCTATTTTAGAATAATATATTTGAAGAAAGCTTGAAGAAAGTTACTTCTTCAAAATCCTATTTTCTGGAAAAAACATTTGAAATCTGCTTTCGTTGATACTATGAATTTTTAACTGTAAAACATTTTATTTTAATTTCTTCGTTTTTATACATGTTAGAGTATGAGAATTGCTGTAATTCTCTCCGCGTGGGAGAACTTTTTATGGAATTACCTTTTAACGAAGCGCTCTCTCATTCTCGCAGTGACGTTTTCACGAATAATTATTGTTGTGTTTGCGAACTGATTAAAGTCTTATTTTTATATAAAATCCTTCTGATTAATGAATCGATATTATTTAGCCACAATACGACCTTCGCAAAAATATTTATAAAGAGCTTGAACCAAAAACTTCACGCAGATCTTTTAATTTTTCATTTATATAACAAATTTAAGAATTAATTTTATTTGTTTACGATTATTTTGTTGCCAGTTTACAAAAAAAAAAAAAAAAAAAAATCCATAATACAATTCTTTTAAAATGTTTAAGTGTCATCTGTGCAAACGATTTTGCGGGATAATGAAAACATGTTTTATTTAATAAATTAATCATGATTCTATCTATAATTATTTACTCCATGATTTAAACTTTTTTTTCTGAAAATATACGCATTTCATTTTTTATTTATTTGCTGAAATGCGTCCGTATTGGAAATGCATGTAAAATAAACTAGCAAAAGCCATGCTTTGTTTGGATTCGCGAAGCATTATTTTATAAAACAGATATTTGAAAGTAACAATATTTATTTTTAATTATTATTTTTGCATCTTTATTAAACAAAAACGTTATTTTATGTTTTGGCGCATTTTAATTTTTTACTTATGATGTAAAACTGGCATAAGATATTTTCGAAGCAAACTTTTACAATTTTTTTATTTTATTTTCAACTAAAAGCTCTTTTAAAGATGTTTTTACAATTTCAAGTAGCCACTGGTGTTTTTTAATTGTTTGAAATGTGCATGTTTCCAATCTTTGTAATCAACATCCGATAATCTTTGATAGCTATTTTAGAATAATATATTTGAAGAAAGCTTGAAGAAAGTTACTTCTTCAAAATCCTATTTTCTGGAAAAAACATTTGAAATCTGCTTTCGTTGATACTATGAATTTTCAACTGTAAAACATTTTATTTTAATTTCTTCATTTTTATACATGTTAGCGTATGAGAATTGCTGTAATTCTCTCCGCGTGGGAGAACTGTTTACTTTCTGCGAATGGCAACTCAATTAATGGAATTACCTTTTAACGAAGCGCTCTCTCATTCTCGCAGTGACGTTTTCACGAATAATTACACTGGTCAACAGCTGTTTTGGTGCCGAGGTATTTTTAGCTGATTTTATATGAATTTGATGTCCTGAATTGAAATATGGGATTAGTTTTTCTCTATCAGCTCAGTTTTTTAAGATAAACAACTTTTTGTGAAATATATGTTTCATTATTTTAAGGTAAATCCATGTATTAAAAAATGTATGTAAAAATAAAATAAATACAGGATTTTTATTTTTTATAATATACAATATTAGTTTTTATTATTATGATATACTTATATTGAAATAATAATTTTTTAATTATATTGTACAAATATTTTTACTCACAAAAATAGAGAAAATCGTCACTGATGAAACTGATACTCATTGAATGCTTCGGAAGCTTCTTTTCCGTAACATTCTGGAATATATTTTAGAACAGTGTCTTTTTAAATTCAAACTGTAATCTGAAACCCTTTGCATATCTCATCTTTTTTGGTAGCGGTCCTCCATAGTCTTAATATTGTGGTGAAATCTTTCGGGATGTTTATCACTTGTGCCTTCTTTATTTTTAAGAAAATGCTCTAAGTGGCAATGTAAATAGTGCACTTTAATGCTTCTAGTACACCCAAGAGATTTAAAACTATTATGCTTTTCATTTATCAGTTCTACATAGATTTCTCCTTTGCATTTGCCCGGAATGTTTTTCTGAACTGCCACAAAAAAAGTCCAGGCTTTTTATTCAGCCTCATTTGTTGAATTTACGAAAGCAGGATCCTTAATCAGTTGTCTTATTTGTTGTCCGTTAAACATTCCTGCTTTAATATCTTCATAACTCAATTCGGGTGTTTTTACCTTATATATGCAAATCATGACCCGTTCTTATGGAGAATTTACACAAACTGCTTCATAGGACAGAGCTTGATATGCAGTGCAGAAAGTATGATTTTCTTTCGCCCAACTAAAGTGTTATTAATGACATTCCTTTCTCCAACATCCATGTTTTCTTTCTCAGGCCTCTCTTTTCTAATCTAGTGGTGTGTGTTATCCCTGCTATCCCAAAAATAGAAAAACAATAGTATTTTGTGTAACTTCTTTGTTGTCCAAGGACAATCATCTGGAGAATATTTAGGAAGAACCAATTTTTCTAACAGTCCTCTAAATTCATGACAAAATACAAGATTGTTTTTTTAAGAGAAGTAGGGTAGTAGACAATTTTGTCTTGTGTGATAAAATGTAAGTTTGGCTCTTTGTTCTAATAAATTTTTGTCTTTTAATCTTGAAACCAACCAGTAATTCAGAAGCTTCTTTTAAAACATTGAATTCTCTTTTGAAATCATTTAAATCAACCTGGTTGAAAAATTTAGGCATTGATGACGTCTCCTCATAATCACTGTTACCTTCACAGCTATCTAAAAGATGATCAGAAGGACAATATTCATCCTCACTAAGCTCTGGTAGCTGATGAAACATTGGGATCGGTAGTTCCTCTGAGTGAGGAAGTGGGGGTCTTGAAGACACTAAATCAGGATAAGTTTTCTTATTACAATTGTTTCGATTAATTCAAATAGTATTCCAGTGCTAGGTAGAAATAATAGTCATAGAAATGGTTTTGGAGTTCTCTCCAAACCATTGGTAAACCGAATTTGAGACTTATTCTCTTCTGTCAGCTCACAGTCATAAATGCTCTGTACAAGTTTTACAGACCTGTTGCGGTGCGCAGACTTTATCCTGATCACCAAGTCTAACCCCAAAGTATCCAAGATAAGCTCTCTTTACAAAGTCAGTAACATATTTTCTGTGTTCTTTCAACTTTTATTCTCCGCATATGTAGCAAAACTTATCTGGATGATTTATACAACTTTTTCTACTTGAACTCATTTAAATTCCATTCTACAACGCAAACACAACATTCTACAACACTATGAGTTGTACGTTAAATTGATACGAATTCTACCTTAAACACAAATATCATGGAAGTTAAAAAACTTTAGAAAGTCAAAGAAAGCCAGTTTTGTTTCCACGGAGCGAACTCTGAAACAAACCTTATCTCTTGGAGGCTTTTACATTTGGCTTTATGGATGAGCTCCGCGAAATCATAAGGATGCGCAGATCTTCAGTTTTGCTTGCACATTTCTTTTTTTCAAGATTTTGTGGTATTTCAGCGTCCTTCTAATCGCCTTGAGCGTCGTTGCAGGGCTATGTATCATAAGCTCAATTTAAATGTTCAAGGTCACTTTAGTTCTAAAAAATCTTTAGTTCGCTTTGCATATCTAAAAAAGTAGAGCTGATAGAGAAAAACTGATTGCATATTTGGAATCAGCGTCCCAAAAATATCCAAAATCAGTTGTAAAATCTCAGGCACCAAAAAAATTTTTTTTTTTGTAGGCCTGTGTTATTGTTGTGTTTGCGAACTTATTAAAGTCTTATTTTTCTATAAAATCCTTCTGATTAATGAGTCGATATTATTTAGCCACAATACGACCTTCGCAAAAATATTTATAAAGAGCTTGAACAAACAACTTCACGCAGATCTTTTAATTTTTCATTTATATAACAAATTTAAGAATTAATTTTATTTGTTTACAATTATTTTGTTGCCAGTTTACAAAAAAAAAAAAAAAAAAAAAAAAAATCCATAATACAATTCTTTTAAAATGTTTAAGTGTCATCTGTGCAAACGATTTTGCGGGATAATGAAAACACGTTTTATTTAATAAATTAATCATGATTCTATCTATAATTATTTACTCCATGATTTAAACTTTTTTTTTCTGAAAATATACGCGTTTCATTTTTTATTTATTTGCTAAAATGCTTCCGTATTGGAAAATGCATGTAAAATAAATTAATTAAAATAATAATTTTTTTAACGTTTTACTGTAAAAAAAATTATATTCTGCAAATCTACAGATCATAATTTATTTTTGTGTTTAATTTGAAGTTAAAATATTGAATAGTTTTTTTGTAAAGCGTACGACAAATTGTAATTTGAGTGGACTAGTAGAGGATTCGCTTCGCTCATCCTAATAAATAAATAGATAAAATAAAATAATGATATTTTTTGAAAGGTATGGTTTTGGAATAAATTTAATAAGACTTTCTTAAAAAGGGTTGATAAAAACATAGAAGAAATCAGTTTTATTTGGAATATTAAGAAATAAAGTTTTAATTAAGAATATTTTTAATTTAGAGCCATCTTTTTAAATTTACGCATACTGGAATAATGTTTTTTAAGGCAAATTAAGAATTTATATCGTCTGCATAAGGATTAACAGATTAGATTTAGAAACAAGATTTTAATTTAATAATTTGAAGTAAGTACGGAATATTATTATAAGAAAATTAAGATAGTATAAAGGTTAGTTTTGGCGAAAAAATTTTAAATTTGTAATATACATAAAAAAAAATACATACGCGTTGAATTGATAACCTCCTCTCCTTTTTAAAAGTCGGTTAAAAATTAAGTGAGTTATACTAGAAAACATGTGAAGTGGTCCAAATTTGGCCACTCTCCTCTACAGTTTCAGAGGGGTAATGGTCGGGCAGAATTTTTAACAGCATTTTCGCGGAAACGATATTTGGCGGAACTGATTTTGGATTAAAAAAAAAAAAAAAAAAAAAAAACGCTTTTTTGGTTATTTTTTAATTATAGTTTAATGAAGCATGTGTATTATGTACCTTATCTGCAATTAATTACTTCAAATAAAGAACTCAGTTTAAGTTCTATTCACCTTATTTTGTTTGAATGCAATTTAGTTTTCGCTTTTTTACTAATTGTTCCTCTTTAATCATTGTTTTAAAACACTCCTTCTCTCACTCATCCATAAATAGTGTAGAAAGTGTTTTAAAATAATGTAATAAATGAGACCGTTTGAGTTACTTTAAAATAATTTGTTTAATGGCGAAAACAAAAACAGATTTTATTATTCAAACTCTTTTAAAAATTTGATTGTTGAATAATAAAGGTGATTAAATAACTTCAAGAAACAAAGCATTTATTTCATTCTTCGCGTTATTGAATGAACTGTTATTACAGTTTATTTTTCGTTTTCTTTCCAATGCAGTTTCCCCTTTAATTACTGCTTTTAAACATTTATTCATGCACACTACCACATTTATTGGAAAAGTGTTTAGTGAAAATGTAATAAATGTGACAGTTATGAGTTACTTTCAAAATAAATGACCTAAACAAGAACGAATTTTAATACTTAGTTATACTTTTACCATCCTATTCCACCATATGGTAAAAATGAGGGGATGGTTTAACAATTTTTGCCCCTAGTGTCTATGAAATATTTGTACTGCGATGGTTAATATGGAATATCGAAGTATAATCTTTCAGATGAATGTATGTTTAATTTCAGAAAATTAACTACTATATTAAACATTTTTGGAGAGTGAGATGAAGTTAAAAAAATTTTTAAAGGTTTTTTAAGAGAGGAGTTGAGGGCGAAAAACTAGCTTGGAGCTTATGGGGCTAGATTTGTGACAGTGAATGAAATGTGGCTATATGACTATGATTTCGAGTCCAAACGACAGTAGCCACGTCTCATCCACTACCACAAATCGAGCCCCATAAGCTCAAAAACACCTTTTCACCCCCACTTTTCCTCTTTCACTCCTCCCTCCAAAAGAAGAATTCCTTAAGGGAGACCCGAACCCCATTTTCGGCCCAAAATCATCAAAAGTTCAAAAATTTGTTTTATCTCAGAAAACGATAAAATACATATTTGCTAATATCATGCAAAGTTTCAGAACTCGAAGCCACTTGGAACAGGTAGCAAATGGGCTTTTTTTAATTGTAGTCACTAGAGTTTAAAGGACTAGCGGCCATTTAAAATGTGTTTTCCTGAAAATGACTTTTTCCATATTTTGCCTAAGTTCAAAGTACTAAGACTCAGTGGTAAAATGGTTTAGAAACAAAGTGTTTATGTTTTTAGAATCTTAAAAAAATTTGCAACAAAAGTAAGGAGAGATATTTTTTTAAACTATTTCTGAAAATTTTACATAAATTGGTAAACATGAAAATTATAAAGAATTTAAGGAAATTTACCATGCGTAATTTCTTTCCTTTTTTTTAGCTGATTAAAATAGAAAATTAAAAATATCTCTCCATAGGTCGTTTCCATATACTATAACATTACTTAAGAAATTTTAGTAATACCAAAATATTGAAAATTGTATGAGGAGTAGTAATTTTAAAAAATGTATTTTTCCAAAAAAAAAAAAAAAAAAAAAAAAAAAAAAAATCATAAAAAAATATACTTTTTAATAAAAAGTGAATTTTTTTGCTAATTATTCCTTACAAAAAGATTCTTAAATAGTACACCAAAATTCATCACTTTAAAAATCAATAATAAAAATTTTGGGGTTTTTTTTTACGGGTCTCCCTTAAGTTTTCTTAATAAACTCTTTGATGTTATCTATCAAAGGAACAACCTATATATCATTTAAGTTTGGCAATTATTCCAATTTTCATAGTTTTCTATTAGCCATAATGAGGCAACGTCCCTTTTAGAACAATTAATGGTTTATTTTGAACGTCATGTGGAGACTACAAGCAACGAACAACTTACGGTCAAGTAGATGTGTGATCATGCTGTCCGCAAAACTGCACAAAATATTACAAACTTTATAATTACAAAGTAATTTAACCTTTTTATTGTCTGTAAATATTGAATATGTTTAATGTAAAGGTGACTTTCTGTAAGTATGTTTTATTTTATATCATTTGTTTTCATTTTCCGGATAATCTGGATTTTAGATAATCCGGATTGAGTCTAGTCGCAATTAATTCGAATTATCGGGGTTTTACTGTATATATTATTGTACATTATAGTTTTACGTTAAGTAAAAATTTATTATTTCGTGTAAAATATTCGAGTGATTGAGCCGGTTTAACGGATGGTCCAACCTAATTTGGATATAAAATTGCTGTACAAGAATGGATCAAGCTACTTAGTTCACTACGGCATTGTCTACTCAATAACGATATACTTGATGAAGTTTGGTATGTGTGGGCTCTGGCAGAAGTGGCCTCAAAATTTCTAAAAAAATTAAAGAGCATTTTTTTCAAAATCACAGCTGGCAATGTTTATCCAACTTGGTTCTTAATATCACATTTGATCGTTGAATAAAGAAGTTTATTAAGGATTCACAACAGTTTGCGAAATCACATCACAGAAAAAAGTTACGTCAATGTCATTTATATTGACGTAAATTTTTCTTTGAAGAATTCTGATAGTTTTAAAAATAGTTTTGGCAGGAGCTAAACTATAAATTGATAGTTCGTTAAAATACAAAAATAAGATGTACAATAGTTAAAAACTTAATTAAAGGAACTATATTTTGTTTATTTGAGTAACTATAGACTTAATTTTTATTTCTTGTCGGAGGATCAGTTTACAGTTCATCTTTTGCTCAAACCTCTAAGTAAAAGCATTGAAAGCAACAAATCCTTAGAAAAAAGTACATAAATGTCAGTTTTACCTCCAATTTTTTATTGTTTTCAAATTTATCAAATTTATCTGTTTTTTATTTTTTTTTTTGTTTAACTATTGAAAAAAGTACTGAAGTCAGTACTGAAATTACTTCCCTAGTCCCCCCCCCCCCCCACACACACACAAATAAAATATAATAACATCATCTGTTTTAAGTGCGATTTCACTACACTATTTTCGCTGCCTTAAGCAGCTTCAACAAATAAAGTATTTATTTAGAAAAACTTCGCAGAATCTAATGTCCTTTTATTGCACTTTATTTTACATTTTCTTGCCCATATGTTTTCCTATTTAGCTACTGTTTTTTCCACAAAGTAGCATATAGTAAAAAAGGGATTTTGTGACAATGTAATAATTGTGACAGTTACGAATTGCTTTCTGAATAGATGCTCATATCGAAAACGATATACATATTTTATTTCTCAGCTGTATTTATTATCATCATATCCCATTAAAAGCTGGCAATCCATTGAAGAATTAAAAGAAACTATCTTATTGATTATGAGATTTATTAAACAACTTACAGAAACAAAATGTTTATTTCAAAGATCTTGTAAGCGTCTAATGCTCTTTGATTGCACTTTATGTTTGCTTTCTGGGATATTTCCCTATTAAATTACTTTTTTAAGGATGCAGTTTACATTTTTAACGTAAAAAAAATGCTTTAAATGATCACACCAATTTCACGTTCTATTATTTTGCAAAAAAAAAAAAAGAAAAAAAAAACCTGCATACTTAATTAAAATTAATTTTTTTAATTGCATTTTTAAAAATTTGTATTAATTTCATATAACAATATTTTGTGTATTTTTTATTAAAGATTTTCTAATGTGTATTACACAAGACTGTGCATGGATTTTTAGATATAGATCTAATATTACATTTTAGATGATATTTTTGCTGATATATAAATAGTGAAAAACGATAAAATCTATTACATCTTCATATATTTTTATTTATATATATTTTTAAATAACAAGAAACCTGAAGTCGAATATCACGTTCAGATTTTGCACATATATAATAAAGGACATACACAAAAAGTTCAATCTTTATTTCAAATACAAAAAAAGCCTTAGTATATTTATAGCTGGAAAGAGTCAAAATATGGAAATGGAAAAAAATATTTAAGTTTTAATTTGTATGGGAAATTAGGCTGGATGTACTAAAAAAAATATGTACAATAGTACAATATCTAGCAATATAATTATCGCATGGGTAAAAATGAAGTGCCAAAATATTCACAGTTAAAAAAGTTTTCATTTAATATTTAAAAACAAAAATAAAATAGATTTTTTGACCAATTTTGAAGTAAACTATCCTTTTAAACATTTCATTTTCCATAAAAACTAAAATATTGGAAACTTTTTAGAAATAATATAATCATTGTGACAGCTGTGAGTTGATTTCAGAATATGTGATCTTATAGAAATCCACAACAAATTTATTTGTCAGGTATATTTATTAACAACTTACCATAAACTGATAATGTTAAACAATTTCTTTAGAAATTTTGTTATTGACTTACAGCTTACTAAAGAACGTCTAAAACAAAGCATTTATTTTAAAAAACTTGGCGGCATCTAATGTTCTTTAACCCGCGAGGATGCGCGCAGGGCCTAAAAGACACGGTGTGCGTACGTTTTTTACAATTGTAACCACTAATTTTTTAAAAATAATCTTCAACTTATTTTATAGCAAAATTTGTAAGAATTGTCTCCGTCTAAATAAAGGGACTGTTATAATTTGATTTTATTGGTGATAATGTTAAAACCATTCGTACCCTGGGTAAGAGCGCGTTCTCCCGAATTAATTATACATTTTGGTCTAAATTCTTTAAACATCTCATCCGTCACACTATCGTGAATATTGAAAAATTGTTTAGTAATAATGCAATCAGTGTAACGATTACGGTTGCTTTCAGAATAAATGATCTAATTAAAAAAAAATAACTAAAAAAAATTTTTGTTATTCAAATATACTTATTTTCAAATTATCATAATATAAGAAGAAAAACCATTTAAGATTTTCAATGACAATTTAATTATTAACTAACAAAGTTTATTAAACAACTTCCAAAAACAAAACGATTATTTCAAGCACCATGGCTGCTTCTAATGTTCTTTGAACGCATTTTATTTCACGTTTTCTTCCCGATATGTTTCCCTACTTAATGACCTCTTTTAAACCATTTATTCTTACACAAAACCATAGATATTGTAAAAGTGTTTAGTGAAAATATAATCAATGTGACAGTTATGACTTGCTTTTAGAATAAATGACTTAATGGCAGAAACAAAAACAAAAATCTAGTTAACTCTTTTTTCGGATTTTGGGACTGTACTAGGAAAGCTGAAGGCTCATCCATCAACAGTGATTGCATCAAATATCTATTTTTTGACCTTTTAATCTTGCTGTTTTAGATTAAAAGCTTTTTTTCTTTATGAATGTTTCTTTTCAGTTTAATAGCAATTCTTTTAACAAAATGAAAGTAATTCAGATTACATTGCTGTCACACTTTCATTATTTCCAAACTAGTATAGATTATTTTTCGTATTCATAGATTACAATGAGTTATGGCTTGAAAAAAAAATAATTCCCAATATTTAGTTTAAATAAATTCATTTAATGTAACAGTGACAAATTCTAGCTGAGAAATAGAAAGAAATTCTTAAAATGCCTAAAATTATCATTACTCTGTCTCTCAGTTTCTATTTAAGAATTTCAATGTCAATTTAATTATTGACTACAAACAAAACATAATAATAAATAAAACTTATATAAATAAAACTTAAATAAATAAAACTTATATCAAAGACCTTGGCTACATCTACTGTTGTTTGAACGAATTTTACTTTACTTTTTCTTCCCGAAATATTTCCCCCATTTAATTACCTCTTTTAACCCCTTAACGGTCACATTAAATTACGGTTTAAAAATTCAGATTGATTATTGCCATCACTTTTTTGAAAAAAAATTCGTCTTATTTAATGGCAAATAAAATAATACCAGAATAAAATCAATTTCACTATTTTTTAAAACTGGTGGGAATCAAATAATTCTGAATAAAAACTGTGAAGCTTGCAGCCCGAGAATGTCTCGGGCACGACAGTTAAGAGGTTAAACCATTTACTCTTACTCAAACCGTAGATATTGCAAAAGTATTTAGTGACAATGTAATCAATGTGATAGCTATGACTTGCTTTCAGAATAAATGACTTAATGCAGAAACAAAAAAGCAAAATTCTAGTTAACTCATATTTTCAGATTTTGGGTTGTAACAGGAAAGCTTGAAGGCTCATCTATCAACAGTAACTGCATCAAATATCTATTTTTTTACCTTTTAATCTTGCTTTTCAGATTCTAAACATTAATCTTTTTCTTTCTGAATGTCCCTTTTCAGATTAACAGATTTTTCTTTTCATAAAAAGAAAATAAGGTAGATTACTTTGCTGTCAAACTTTCTTTGTTTCCAAACTAGTATAGATTATTTTAAACGTTTTCTTCCCGATTTATTTCTCTATTTAATTATCTCTTTTAAACCATTTATTCTTACACACAACCGTAGGTATTGTAAAAGTGTTTAGTGACAATGTAATCAATGTGACAGCTATGACTTGCTTTCAGAATAAATGACCTAATAGCAGAAACAAAAAAAAAAAAAAATCTAGTTAACTCTTATTTGCAGATTTTGGATTGTAATAGGAAAGTTGAAGGCTCATCCATCAACAGTGACTGTATCAAATATCTATTTTTTTTTCCTTGTAATCTTTCTTTTTAGATTAAACGCCAATCTTTTTTTTTTCTGAATGTACCTTTCAGTTTAATAGAATTTCTTTTCACGAAATGAATGTAATGTAGATTACTTTGCTGTCACACTTTCTTTATTTTCAAACTAGTATAGATTATTTCTGACTTCTTCTTTCCATTATATTTCCCTTTTTAATTACCTCTTTTAAACCATTTATTCTTACACATAACCATAGATATTGCGAAAGTGTTTAGTAACAATGTAATCAATGTCAATTATGACTTGCTTTCAGAATAAATGACTTAAGAGCACACACTAGTCACGCGGTAAAAGCCGAGCGCTAATGTAAAGTCTATGGGGGCGTTCTTTTCGAATATCTCATTCAAATTTTAATATTTTTACCTGATTTTTTTTGCACAAGATAGCTGAGTACAATCCACAACCGGCCTAGTTTTTACTTTTTCGATTTTGGTTATATATTTTTTATATTATGATAGTTTCAGTTTCAGAACCGGTTTAAACCGGTTTTGAAAATTAAAGTATTTTTTTTTTAAATCTAAAACCAAAATTGAAAAAATAAAAACTAGGCCGGTTGTGGATCGTCCTCAACTATCCTATGCAAAAAAATCATGTCAAAATATTAAAATTTGAACGAGATATTAGAAAAGAACGCTCCCATAGACTTTACATTATCATCCGGGTCTTTTTGAGTACTTTTTCTGTGACTATTGTGGGGCCTTAATGGCAGAAAAAAATAGAAAACTCTAGTTAACTCTTTTTTTCCGATTTTGGATTGTAATCTGAAAGCTGGAGGCTCCTCCTTTAACAGTAACTGCATCAGATATCTGTTTTTTGATCTTCTAATCTTGCTGTTTAGATTAGACGTTAATCTGTTTCATTCTGAATGTTCTTTTTAAGTTTAATAGATTTTCTTTTCACAAAATGAAAGTAATGTATATTACTTTGCTGTCACGCTTTCATTATTTCCAAAATAGTATAAACTATTTTTGGTATTTTTAGATTACAATGAGTTTTGGCTTGGAAAAAAAATTCCTAACTTTTAGTTTAAATAAATTCAACGAATGTAACAGTGACAAATTCTAAATGAGAAATAAAAAGAAAATTTTAAAGTGTCTAACATGACCATTACTCTCAGTTTCCCTTTAAGAATTTTAATGTCAATTTGATTTTTGACTAACAAAGAAATTCTAAAAACAAAACGTTTATTTCAAAGATCTTGGCTACTTCTAATGTTTATTGAGCGCAGTTTACTTTTCGTTTTCTTCCCGACTTTTATCCCTGTTTAATTACCTCTTTTAAACCATTTATTCTTACACATTGCCATATATATTGTGAAAGTGTTTAGTGATAATGTAATCAAAGTGACAGCTATGACTTGCTTCCAGAATTAATTACTTAATGGCAGAAACAAAAACAAAATTCTAGTTAACTCTTTTTTTCAGACACTGTAAAACATTTGTGTAACGTTACTCCATAAAACTGGTGGCAGCCTTGCTGCCTCCAATCTGGTGGAGTATTTTAACCGATATAATCCGTGTAGCATTGCAATGTTACACCAGTAATGCATGTTTTTATTACACCATTATGTAAATGAAAAATTACTCAACGAAGTGTAAATCGTAGCTGCCACCAATTTTATGGAGTAACGTTACCACAAATGTTTTACAGTGGATTTTGGATTGTCATATGAACGCTAAAGGTTCATCCATCAACAGTAACTGCATCAAATATATGTTTTTTGACCTTTTAATCTTGCTTTTTAGATTAAATGCTAATCTGTTTTCTTTTGAATGTTCCTTTTCAGTTTAATAGAATTTATTTTTACAAAACGACAGTAATGTAGATTACTTCGCTGTCACACTTTTATTATTTCCAAACTAGAATAGACTATTTTGAGCGTTCTTAGATAATAATAAGTTTTGGATTGAAAAAAGGTAATATCTGACTTTTAGTTTCAATTACGTCATATAATGCATATAGGACAAATTTTAGCTGCGGAATAGTAATGAAATAGTATTGGCTTATCTCACAAAACCATTACTACGTCCCCGAGTTTAAATTTATTACAAAATTTCCAAAATCCCTTGATAATACAGTTTTAACATTAAGCCCATTTTTGAAAAAGGCTAACAATTGAAAGCCTATGATAACTTATTCTAATAGATATATCAATTTGTAAAATCCATCCAACAAAGTTCAATTATAACCCTTGGCACAAAGTTTCCGATCATTATACCAACACTACCATTTTTTGAATGAATGAATTATTTATTCTCACTGCATAAAAGTTAACAAATATTAGCGATAATACATTTGTATTTTACATAATGAACAAAAATATGTAATAAAAAAATCGTTATACATCAATTTATAAGCAGAAAAACGGCGATTGGAATTTAAACACCAAAGAAAAAATTATCCAATCATGCTTTGAATTGGAAAAAAATATCCGATCACTGTAATCAATATTTGGTAAATCCACCTTTAGCTCGGATGACAGCCGAAATTCTTCGTGGAATGGACTCGATAAGCTTTTTACACTCATAGGGAGAAATTTGGCACCAGCACTCTCTTACAGCTGTACGTAGTTCTGCGGCATTTGTGATCCTTCGAAAATCGATTTTTCTTTTTAATACATTCCACAGATTTTCTATAGGATTAAGATCCGGACTATTGAGCGGCCAATTCATGGTTTTAATTGGATTATTACTGACATTTTGTAGGAATTTTTGCACTGATTTGGTGCGATGTGGAGCTGCGTTGTCATCTTGAAATAAGAAGTCATTTTGATCCCCGAACCATTGATCGATGTTGGGAATAAAAAAAATCTCTAAAATTTCAATGTAAACTTCGGAGTTTACTGTAAGTCACACAATACACAATTTGCCGACGCCTTGTGATGTCATAAAACTCCAAACTGTAAATGCAGGTGAAAATTTAGTCCTCGTATTGACGCACTTATAATTGAACTTTTCACAAACTCTCCTTCAAACAAATGTTACACAGTCATCACATGTTCCAGAGATATGCGCAATTTATCGCTAAAAATAACTTTATTCCATTTATCAAGCGGTCAGTGTACATGTTTTTTACACCATTTCAAGCGGTCTTTCCTATGCTTCTTTGTCAAGTAAGGTTTCGTTTCAGCTTTACAAAATTTAAATCCTGCTGAATTTTGACGGTTACGTACAGTGCGGTCACATACCTTTACATTATACTTAGACCATTCGGCATTGAGTTGTTTTGAAGTTACTCGCCGGTTTCGTTTCGCTATTTCCACAAGTTTTCTGTCTTCCCTAGGCGTTGTCATTCGCGACGTCCACTACGAGGTAAATTTTCCACGCTGTTAGTCAACTGATATTTTTTCCAAATATTGCATACCGTACATTGAGCACAATTTAATAAAGCAGCCACTTTCCTTTGTGAATTTCCCTCTTGAAACAATTTAATCATGTGGGTTTTAAAATCGCGATACAGGTTTTTCACTTGAGCAATTATCCAGCACTTCAGAGCTGGTTTTCATCTCGCAGCTGGAAGATTCCTTCTTTTAAATAAGATACAGATATTGTACGCATGCGCAGACATTTTTATCTACCTTCAACATGCAGATTTCAAACTTGTTTCCTCAGTGATCGATTACTATTTTCCAACTTCCTTCTTGATTGGATATTTTTTCTCACAAAAAAAATTTTCACCTGCATTATAGTTATAAATTATATGATTGTTATATTGAATTCACTTTTCATTTATATATAAATGTGTGTTCTTTTATTTGGGAATATTTGAAACGCTCCTATGCTCATGAATCACGAAATATATGCTTCGAAATGCAAAAATCATAAATCTGATAACACTGATCGGAAACTTTTTGCCAATGGTGTATTTAATATATATATTTTACCAATAATGAACTAGGTAAGGACAAATATTGTTTAAGCTGACTGAAAAATTTTCATCTTGCCCCCTTATAAGCATAAAATCCATTTAAGAATTTCAATGAAAATTTAATTATTGTCTAACAAAGTTTATTAGACAAATTTTTAAAACAAAATGTTTATTTCAAAGATCTTGGCTACATCTAATGTTCTTTGAGCGCATTGTACTTCACGTTTTCTTCCGGATATATTTCCCTATTTAATTACCCCTTTTAAACCATTTATTCTTACACATAACCATAGATATTGTAAATGTGTTTAGTGGCAATCATGGAACTAAGAAGGTATATGGAGGAGACATATGTGACGTCACTTGAAGCTTTTCCTACCCCACCGTTACAACGCCGCGGCCGCCATATTTGACCTGGGTAAGCTGCCTTTTCCCGTCTGCTACCGATCGTCGTATTGAGGAAGCTCCTCGCGGCGCAAGCCAACTACGGTAAAAGTCAAACATGGCGGATATGAAAGAGGGGGAAAGAACTGGTTTTTCGGCGTCAGGTCTCACCATGATGCTAGATTGATATGTCTCCTCCATATACCTTCTTAGCTCCATGGTGGCAATATAATCAATGTGACAGTTATGATTTTCTTTCAGAATAAATAACTTAATGGCAGAAACAAATGCAAAATACTAGTTAACTTTTTTTTCAGATTTTGGATTGTAATAGGAAAGCTGAAGGCTCATCCATCAACAGTAACTGCATCAAATATCTATTTTTTAACTTTTTAATCTTACTTTTTAGACTAAAAGCTAATATATATATATATATATATATATATATATATATATATATATATATATATATATATATATATATATATATATATATATATTAACCTGACTGGTTTTTTTTTCAGTATAATAGAATTTATTTTTACAAAATGACAGTAATGTAGATTACTTTGCTGTCACACTTTCTTTATTTCCAAAGTAAAATAGATTATTTTGGGCGCTCTTTGATAACTGTAAGTTTTGGCTTGAAAATAATAATACTAAATCTGGACTTTTAGTTTAAATTACTTCATATAATTCAACAGTGACAAATAGAATGAAATTTTTAAATTGTCAAAAATTTTCTATTACTATTCCCCTCATATTGAATTTATTCCAAAAACTCCAAAATGCCTTATAATAAAGTTTTAACATTAAGCATATTTTAAATAGTAATAGAAACAAAAAGAAAAGTTTAGTTAACTTTTTTTTCAAATTTTTGATTGCAATAGGAAAGCTGAAGAGTCATCCATTAACAGTAACTGCATCATATATCTATTTTTCGACCTTTTAATCTTGCTTTTTAGATTAAACGCTAATCTTTTTCTTTCTGAATGTTCCTTTTCAGTTTAATAGAATTTCATTTCAAAAAAATGAAAGTACTGTAAATTACTTTGCTGTCACACTTACTTTATTTTCAAAGTAGTATAGACCATTTTTGACGTTTTCTTCCCGATATATTACCTTATTTAATTACCTCTTTTAAACTTTTTATTATTACACACAACCGTAGATATTTTAAAAGTATTTAGTGACAACGTAATCAACGTGACAGTTATGACTTGTTTCAGAATAAATGACTTAATGGCAGAAACAAAACAAAAATCTAGTTAACTCTTTTTTCAGATTTTGGGATTGTACTAGGAAAGCTGAAGGCTCATCTATCAACAGTGATTGCACCAAATATCTATTTTTTGACCTTTAATCTTGCTTTTTAGATTAAACTTTTTAGATCTCTTTCTTTCTGAATGTTCCTTTTGAGTTTAATAGATTTTCTTTTCTTTTCTTTTCTGAGAGTAATGTCGATTACTTTGCTGTCACACTTTCTTTATTTCCAAAATAGTATAGATTATTTTGAGTGTTCTTGGATAACTGTAAGTTTTGGCTTGAAAATAATAATAATAATTCTTGACTTTTAGTTTAAATTACTTTATCTAATGTAACAGTGGCAAATTATAGCTGAGGAATAAGATGAAATTTTTAAAATGTCTACAATTTTCTACTACTATGCACTCAATTTGAATTTATTCCAAAAACTCCAAAATGCATTTACAATAAAGTTTTAACATTAAGCCTATTTTCAATATTAATGACAGAAACAAAAACAAAATTCTAGTTAACTTTTTTTTTTTCAGATTTTGGATTGTAATAGGAAAGCTGAATCCTCATTAATCAGTAGTGACCCCATCAAATATCTATTTTTTTACGTTTTAATCTTGTTTTTAGATTAAACACTAATCGTTTTCTATATGAATGTTCCTTTTCAGTTTAATAGAATTTCTTTTCACAAAATGAAAGTAATGTAGATTACTTTGCTGTCGCACATTCTTTATTTCCAAACTAATATAGATTATTTTAACACATAATTATTTATACACAAAAACCGTAGGTATTGTGAAAATGTTTATTGACAATGCAATTAATGTGACAGTTATGACTTGCTTTTAGAATAAATCTGGTAGAAAGTTTGTATTTATTGCACAAACTCCAAAATGCCTTTGTAATAAAGTTTTAACATTATTAATAAAGTTTTAAATATTAATGGCAGAAACAAAAACAAAAATTATTAGTTAACTTTTTTTTCAGATTTTGGATTGTAATAGGAAAGCTGAAGACTCATGCATCAACAGTGACTGCATCAATTATCTAATTTTTTTACCTTTTAATCTTGATTTGTAGATTAAACGCCAATCTTTTCCTTTCTGAATGTTCCTTTTCAGTTTAATAGTATTTCTTTTCACAAAATGAAAGTAATGTAGATTATTTTGCTTTCACACCTTCTTTATTTCCAAACTAGTATAGATTATTTTTGACGTTTTCTTCCCGGTATAATTCCCTATTTAATTACCTCTTTTAAATCATTTATTCTTGCATACAACCGTAAATATTTTAAAAGTATTTAGTGACAATGTAATCAACGCGACTGTTATGACTTACTTTCAGAATAAATGACTTAGTGGCAGAAACAAATCAAAAATCTAGTTAACTCTTTTTTCAGATTTTGGCATTGTACTAGGAAAGCTGAAGGCTCATCTATCAACAATGATTTCATCAAATATCTATTTTTTGACCTTTAATCTTGCTTTTTAGATTAAACTTTTTTGATCTCTTTCTTTCTGAATGTTCCTTTTGAGTTTAATAGATTTTCTTTTCCCAAAATGAGAGTAATGTAGATTACTTTGCTATCACACTTTCTTTATTTCTAAACTAGTACAGATTATTTTTGGTATTCTTAGATTACAGCGAGTTTTGGCTTGAAAAAAATAATTCCTGACGTTTAATTTAAATAAATTCATCTAATATAACATTAAAAAATTCTAGCTGAGAGAAAGAATGAGATTTTTAAAATGTCTAAAATTACCATTACTCAGTCTCTAAGTTCAATTTAAGAATTTTAATGACAATTTAATTATTGACTAACAAAGAACTTCTAAAAGCAAAACGTTTATTTCAAAGATCTTGGTTACATGTAATGTTCATTGAACGCATTTTGCTTTGCGTTTTCTTTCCGATATATTTACTCATTTAATTACTTCTTTTGAACCATTTATTCTCACTCCCATCCGTAGATATTGTAAAAGCGTTTAGTGATAATGTAATCAATGTGACAGTTATGACTTGCTTTCAGAATAAATGACTTAATGGCAGAAACAAACAAAAAAAAATTCTAGTTAACTCTTTTTTCAGATTTTGGGATTATAATAGGAAAACTGAAGGCTCATCCATCAACAGTGACTGCATCAAATATCTATATTTTGACCTTTTAATCTTGATTTTTAGATTAAACGCTAGTCTTTTTCTTTCCTATGTTCCTGTTCAGTGTAATAGGATTTCCTTTCACAAAATTAAAATAATATACAAGGTGTCCCATAAGTAATGAAGCAAAATTTAAGGGGAGGTAGGGGACATCACAGGGATTCAGAATCGCATAGCAATCCTTGGTCGGAACCGTCATGGGAAGGTAGTATGGCAGGTACAAGGGACGAAGAGACACAAGACTGACAAGGAAGGTCTCCATACGGGCATACTCAGAAAAATCTGAAAAAAATACAGAATATTCTTCTCATATAGTTATATATGTTAATAAAAAAATTTCGGCGGAACCTCCTTATAACGTCCGTAAAAAATAATAAAAATTTCGTTTATTTGGCGGTTTATCTCCGGTTGGCGAAAAAACGAAATTTTGAAAAATACGCTTTTACGCTTCGAATACTTTAAAAAAAAAACTTTCTATGTCCAATTTATTTAAATAAGTTTAGTTTAAGTAATTTTAATTTTGCATTTTTACTTTACTTTAAGTGTAATTTTGTCATATACGTTTATATGTACTTATAACAAAATGAAATTAATATATTTTATCATTTAAAACACAATTTAAGTTGATTAAAATTGTTCCAAATTGAAAAATACACTGTTAAAATCTGCTGCATTTTGTTGCAACGCACTCCCTTGATTGTATAGAAAACGGTTACTTGGCCGTGAAATGGAGCTTTCTCATTGATTGAAATAGAGATGTTATATACAAGCGGTGGAGTGCGTTGCAACAAAATGCAGCAGATTTTTAACAGTGTATGACACGGTCAATTCGCCGTGCTATGGAGCATTCTCATTGGTCAGAAGAGAGATATTCTATAAAAGTAGTGAAGTGACGTTGCAGTAAATGCTGCAGATTTTTAACAGTGAAGTCAATTAAAATCAATTTTCAGATTCGTTAAAATCGTCTGCTTTTGGCGAGGAAATGCACTGCTCGCCAAATCCCGCGTCGCTTTCAGCTTTTCACGCCAATTATTCCAAACTATTTTATTTTTTTACATATCTAATAATGTAATTCCGCCGCTAATTTTCACTGATCCTTTATTACCTACATGAGTAGTTTAATTCGTATTTTTTTCAAAAAATTCTGAGTATGCCCCCAATGGAGACCTTCCTTGTGAGATCATCTGAAATAATTTATTGGTCAACGATATTACATTTACTGTGGTAGATGATTTGGGAAAATGTTACAAAAGATATTCAAAGTTTCCACCATTGCTAGCGATGCATGTAACCGTCTAACCATGGATTGGCGGATTCGCTCAAATACACCTGGATTTTGTTGGATATCTGGAATAGCACAGATGAGTCTTGCAACCAGATCCATTTCAGATTCCACAGACGTTGCGTACACAGCGTTTTTCAGTGACCCCAAAGAAAGAAATCGATGCTGCTTAAATCAGGAGAATGTGGTGGGCAGGGAAACGGTCCTCCACGGCCAATCCATTGGTGAGCAAACACCCCATTCAAATGTTCACTAACACATCTGCCATAATGGGAAGGTGCTCCATCATGTTGAAATCACATATGGAGTCTGACATGTTGTGGTACATTGTCAAGTAAGCTTGGTAGCACCTCTTGTAAAAAGAATGCTCTTGTGAACAACACAACCTACCGACGAACGAAGACGTTTCCAAACACGGGTTGCTATGCAATTCTGAATCCTTGTGATGTCCCCTACCTCCCCTTAAATTTTGCCTCATTACTTCTGGAACATCCTGTAGTTTATAATAACAGGTTATACATAACAAGTTTGTAATACATAACTAAAATTAAAAAATATATAACTAAATAAGTTTTGTTATTGAACTGTCTTTACTTTCATCTTACTCGTTATAAGCGGAAAATTCATTTAACAATTTTAATGAAAATTTATTATTAACTAAGAAAGTTTATTAAACAATTTTTAAAAACAAAACGTTTATTTCAAAGATCTTGACTACATCTAATATTCCTTGAACGCATTTTACTCTAAGCTCTCTTCCCCATATATATCCCTATTTAATTTCCTCTTTGAAACCATATGTTCTTACTCAAAGCCGTAGATATTGTAAAAGTGTTTAGTGACAATGTAATCAATGTGACAGTTATGACCTGCTTTCAGAATAAATGACATAAAGGCAGAAACAAAAACAAAATTCTAGTTAACTCTTTTTTCAGATTTTGGGATTGTGATAGGAAAGCTGAAGCACATTCATCAACAGTGACTGCATCAAATATCTATTTTTTGAACTTTAATCTCGCTTTTGAAATTAAACGCTAATCTTTTTCTTTCTTAATGTTCGTTTTCAGTTTAATGGAATTTCTTTTTACAAAATACAAGTAAAGTAGATCACGTTGGTGTCAGATTTTCTTTATTTTCAAACTAGTAAAGATTATTTTTGGTGTACTTAGAAAAATATAAATTTTGAATTGCAAAAAGAAAAAAAAATCTATTTTGACTTTTAATTTAAGTAAGTTCGTGTATTTCAAGAGTGAGAAATTTTAGCTGAGAAATAGAATGAAATTTTTATAAAGTCTAAAATTCCCATTACTATGCCCCAGAGTTTGAATTTATTGCAAAAATTCCAAAATGTCTTTATAATAAATTTTTAAAATTAGGCCTATTTTAAAGAACTACACTTAAGACTAACAATCAGAAGCTTATGAACCACTTATTCTGAAAGAAATGTCAAACATAACAAACTGTAAAAAGAACAAAAAGAACTCCAAAATCGGTTAAAATTTAGATATTTTGTAATATTTTTCTAATAGGTTTTTCGATTCTAAAGCAAATGGCGACGTTTGGACTTAATTCACGCAAAAAATGTCTACAATACGAATACAGTGGGTGATTGGTTAAAGATCAGTTCGATTTACGAACATATCGATTAAAGGACACTTTTGCAAGAGATTTTTATGTTCAGATAAGGAACACCTCAGAAAAAAATTCCAAGCAGAAGCAATGTTTTGTTTCAGATTTGCAATGTTATGTTTCAGCAATATTTTATTGCATCTATTTTTGACTTAGAGGACATTTTAATAGTTGTATATACTATATGGCCAAAGGTGACTGGCCAATTGCGATTTTAGCCATTTTGTTGAATATCTAGAAAAATACGCGAGCAAAACGATTAGGGAGTTGTATCCATTTATCCATCGATTAATGTCAATATAGAATGCAAAATTTGGCACGTATTACCACACTCTTAAAACGAAAGAGCTGATTTGCCTTCTCATGAAAGAGCTGTAATTTTTTCGATCATAAAAGAGTTGTTTTTCAACGATTAAATCTTCTTGATCTAAATTGGTTATTTAAATAGCTCAACTGCATTTAAATTGGTTAAAACTCGAGTTATTTCAACTCTTTTTTGAGAAGCTGCCTTTCAACATTGAGATGAGTGGATTTCAGCTCAACTTGAGCTATTTTGTGGCTGACTTTTTAAGAGAGCATATTTGGCTACAACCCCTCACTTTTTAGCTTCATTTTTTGAACAACAGATTTTGAGCTTATTCCATCAACGATCACTTTCAGAATTTTCAAGCTATGTTTTTGAGACTTTCACAAGAGTTTCTTTATACAATAAACTAACACAATATGCAAATGAAGTTTTGAGATAGTTCGCGCATGTGCTATGAAAAAATATTTTCTAAATCTGCCCATTTTCCATACAATTTTGATTATTTTTTAATTCTGATTGCAGGGTTTGTAACGTTACATGCATGCTGAGTGTCATTTGTAACGTTTGGTTGGTCGTGGTGGGAGTTAAATGCAGACATACTCAGTACTTAAGATAAAACAACAAAGTTTATTAAAATGATGAGGGCTGAAGGGAAGTGGAGCAAGTCTTAATTTTACACAACTGAGAATACTATGAAAAGGATAAACACATACTCACAAGCTTCGGCCTAGCTCAATCGTGGCACCTTCTAATACTTCTCCCTATCTCTTGGCTGAGCTGCTAGATAAAGCTTAATTAGACAGCCCGTGGCTGTATGTATTTCTTTATTCACAAATAATCAAAATGAAACTACTATAAAGTTTCTTACCCCGGCCAACTCTCAAGTCAACTATCAAAACTTCTTTACACTTCACTGGAAGCTCGCTGCTACTTTTCAATTTGCTAGCACTTCGCTGAACAATAATTCACTTCGATATCTAATGCCAGAGATCCTCGCTCGCTGGCTACCGCCACAGATGCTCTCTCGCTGGCTAATGCCAGAGACACACTCTCGCTGGCTAGTGCCAGAGACACTCTCCATTCACTCCAACCCAAGCTTTTATATGCTGCAAACTGAGATACTTCACATTAACATATTACTAATAACCGCGAGCTAACTGCAGAACTCGAAAGAGCACACACACTCTAGAAAGTTAAAGTAAAAGAGAGGATAGATGTCGCTTTTACGCTTACACTTGTTAAATTATTGACGTCACGATCTCAGAAATACTAGAGTGCCTTTATGCAAAGGTCACTCCCTCACAACCCCCCCTCGGATTCCGCAGAGAAAAAGAACTGGGCCAAATGCATGCCCAGGACTTTTTCTTGTTATAAATTTCGAACCGTAAAAAACACAGTGATGGGTGAAATTTAGAACCAAACATAACTTTCAAAATATTAACTTTAACCCATCACAACCAAAAAACCTCAGTTTGCCTCAAAAATTCACATATTCAATCCAATCATTCTTCTATCTTACAAATAGCCTCCGTAAAGCTTCCAAAAACTCGTAAAACTTTCAAAACTAATTACTTCTTCTTTCAAAACAGCCCACTCCACTGGGAGTGCTAAAATTTCTCAAAACACTAAACTTCCGAAATTTTCCTCAATATTGCAATACAACTATAATTTTACCAAAAAATCTCTCCATAACTTTCCTAATACTAGAATTCGCACCAAGTCCAAAAAACCCAATGCGCAAAAATTTTCCTCATCCAAATTCCGAACTCATCTAAAATTAAATTTACTTCATACTAAAATAACCCTGCTACTACGTAATACCTACATACCGATTAGCCAATGAACCAACTCCCAAAATTCTTCAGAACTTAACTCCACTTTAACAATAATCGGGGCACATACGTACAGCGTCACATCGCTGTGCTTATGCAACAATCAAAAAAAAAAAAAAAATATCAAAAATTTACAAAATGACGTCATCATGCTCTTCATCTGTATTAACTAAAAGAAAAATAGCAGAATCAATACATAACACAGGTATACTTCCCTGCAAGAAAATCACATTAACATTCAATTTTAATACAATACAATTTCAAACGCAGCTAAAACTTCGCAACTTGCGGAAACCATTCCCAACTAAAGTACAAACGCAACACATAAAACACGAACGATAAGGAGAAAGTTAATTCATTAAATGTTAGTATAAGAGATAGAAACGCGTGTCAAGGACTTCTTGACCGCAAAACACGTGCGCGCCTGAACCGCGGCGCGTGTACAAAATAACCCAAATTACTATCTGTACTTTCTGAAAATTTAAACATACATTAACATACATTTTATAACACATGAACAATATAACAATATAGTAACATTTTTAACAAATAACACAACAATTTAACAATAGATCCAGAATTTTTAAAAGCAGTTAAGACCAAAATCTCAAACATACATAAAACTAACAATTTCGCAAACAAATTTTGAACACAATTAAGCACTAATCGTGAGTCCGTCAAAAAATTCCAAAAATGGCCAAAAGTACCAAACAGTCTTTCTGCTTTCTATTCTTTCACATTGCTACCACATATATGCACTCTAATAGAAATTTAATAAAGAACATTATCACCCAATCATACGGATGATTCGCTGCTGGCAGGCTTCATACTACAGGATGGCTTTCTCCTCTTGTCCCAGAAACCTTGTACGAAGGATCTTTCGTCATCGGAACTGTACGGTGACGCCACAGTTGACTGTCGTGTCTGCAGCCTGGTTCTGAATGGATGCCGTGGGATACTTGTATGTTCCGCTCGACGACTCTGCTCTGGCCGGTTCGCTGGGGTCACTCCATGGCGAGATTCACACTGTTGATGCCGGTAATCTGAGCGTTGTCTCCTCTTTCTAGATGCACCCGAAGTTACTGAAGATCCTAGACCACGTTTCTTTCCGGACCTATGCTGTTTCTTATTGGGCAAAAATTCCGACTTTAAAGTCCTTTTAACAGTTTGGCGAGTGTCCATCTGAAATCTTTTCCGGGGATTAAGTACCGAAGATGGTGAACTATTAGATAATTTGTGTTTCTGAGGTTGCTGTCTAATAAGTGGAGGAACGGGACAGTTTATAATCTTTTTCCTTTTATGGCACACAGAATCTGATGTATTTGACACAGCTCTCTTATTTTTATTATCATACTGTGCTCTCGGATTGATAGGCTTTCTACTTTCGACAACAGTTTTTGGAGCTGTTTGACCAAATTTTCTTCTTGAATATTGATGAAAAGAATTAGATGAAGAAGTGTTGGACTCGGGACACTCATTGGATCGGGAATTTCGCGAAACACCACTCGACACATGAGAACCTTCACTATCATTTTCTCTAAACTCATAAACTCTAACCTGATCCAGATTAACCGTCATTCTTTCACCATTGACATCAACAACCAAATTATTATTTCGAACTTCTAAAACCTCGAACGGACCTACAAACTTCGGACCAAACTTAGCTACTCTCTTTTGACGACTTGAACTTAACCAATGCTTTTCTACTAACACAAAATCTCCATCTTTCACTTCTAACTCCCTCCTACGCATATTATAATACTGAGCCTGCTTTTCTTGCGCTTTTCCCATCTGAACTTGAGCTTCCTTAACCAACCTCTCAATATCCTGACACATGTACTGACTTTCCGCATCTGACACCATAACTAGCCTTTGGAATGGAGTAATGACTTTTCTACCCAAAAACAATTCAGCTGGCGTTTTCCCCGTCGACTCGTGAACTGCTGTACGAAGTGCATACGCAAAATGCTGAAGAAACTGGTCCCAATTTGCGTGATGAGAACCAACATACGAAGAAATCATTTGAATTAATGTACGATTTACACGTTCAGCCATATTAGACTGAGGACGATACGGAACAGTAAAAGAATGATCGATCTCCAGCTTCTCACACAGGGCCTTAAATATATCAGAAATAAAACAAGGGCCATGATCGCTCACTACCCTAATTGGTGCACCATATTTAGAAATATAATTATCGAAAAATGCATCGGCAACTGCAGGTGCAGAAGCCTTCCTGAGGGGGACTAACTCTACCCATTTACTAAAATAATCAACTATAACTAGTACAAATCTATATCTTTTAGGATTAGACAATGGATAAGGACCGATTAAATCTACACCTACACATTCATTAGGAAAATTTACTTTAATAGGAATTAATTTGCCAGCTGGACTTACATTTTTATAATTATAACGTTGGCATGTGCTACAGCTGGAGACATAAGCGCGCACTGCTTCCCGCATTTTAGGGAAGTAGCAGGATTCACCAATTCGAGCATAAGTTTTCCTGATTCCTAAGTGACCTGCTAATGGGTTATCATGAAATTCTTTCAAGATGGCCTTACGAAGACTAGCCGGAATAAAAACTCTTAATTCACCACGTGAATTTACAATTTTAGAATAAAAAAGAAGACCATCGATAAGCTTAAAAGATTGGGACCATTTCTCAAACATAGGCACATCTGCGCTCGGGACATCATCAGGATTTTCCAAATAACGATACAAACTACCAAACTCCTCATCTTGCTTCTGTTCCCTTATCAACTGCTCTCGTGACCTTAACACCAACGACGACAATGCACAACACTTAACTTCCTCCGTAACCTCTAAACCACCATGCGGGTTTCGTGACAAAGCGTCCGCTACCGCATTCTCCTTGCCAGCCCTATGTTCTATAACCACATTATACTCTGCTAACTTCAAACACCATCTGACCATACGAGACGACAAACCCTTTCCATTAGTTAACTTTGTCAAAGCTGAATGATCCGTAATGACTTTAACCGGTATATTAGTGAAAAAACAACGAAATTTATTCAAAGCCCAAATTACTGCAAGACACTCCCTTTCCGTAATTGAATAGTTCCTTTCGGCTGCATTTAAAATTCTCGACGCAAAAGCTATAGGTCGACCTTTCTGTGCTAATATCGCTCCAACCCCCACTGCACTCGCATCGCAATACACTTCAAACTGAGACGAATAATCGGGGTGAGCCAAAACAGGAGGGGAAACTACTGCCTCTTTTAATAATTCAAACGATCTCTGAGCCGCTGATGACCATACAAACTTCACCCTTTTCCTTTTTAAATTATACAACGGTTCACATAACTTTGAAAAACGTGGAATGAACTTGGCAAACCAAGCCACCATCCCTAAAAATGTCGCCACTTCCTTACTATTTTTGGGGGGACTCATTGACGTAATTGCCTCAATTTTCTCATTATCTATATTAATACCATCACGCGTAATTTTAACTCCTAAGTACTTTATCTCTTTTCTCAAAAATTTACATTTTTCTAACTTAACTGTTAACCCAGCATCTCTTAACAACGTAAATACTTCCCTCAATAATCTTAAATGCTCTTCAAAAGTAGCTGCCATTATAATTATGTCGTCCAGGTAGACCAAGACACCCTTATTAAGCAAAGGTTTAAGGATATTATTCATGGCCTTCTGGAACGTTGCTGGCGCTCCCGATAAACCAAAACTCATTCTCTTAAAAGCAAAACAACCGTCCCGAGTAATAAACGCAGTCTTAGGTATGTCCTCCGGCTTCATTGCAATCTGAAAATAACCTGACGTAAGATCTAACGTTGACATATAATTCGTACTCGTTATATTAGCCAAAATGTCATCAATAACTGGAATAGGATACTGAGGGTATTGCGTTATCGCATTTAACTTTCTATAATCTACTGCAAACCTATATGCCTCTGGATTATCTAAACTTTTCCCATTATTTTTACGACATAACTCTACTGGCGATGCAAAAGGAGACTCAATCGGCATTATAATATCGTCCGCTAGCATTTTTTGAATATGATAATCAATTATACCTTGTTTAACTTTATCATAACGATATGGTTTACTAGCAACAGGTGCTTTCAAACCAGTATCAATCTCATGCCACGCAACATGCGTTAAACCCAGTTTATCAGAAAAAAACCTCTCCAAATTCATTCAAAAACTTATTAAATTCCTCCTTCTCGATTTCACTTAACCCCGACTCCTCCAAATTAACTGACACTGAAACATGCTCTTTCTTACTCACATTCTCATCATTATTCACGATTAACGACTTTTTAAAGAAATCCAAACTAATTCCTCTGTCCTTCATATAATCCACACCAACTATACAATGCACTGTTAATCCATCTAACACACAAAACTCCCAACATGTCTTAACCGAACGAATTTCAACTTCCAACTCTACTAAACCTTTATTATCGCAAGGTACTCCCTGTGCCGACTGAACCACCAGACTTAACCTCTTCAACTTCTTATACGAAAAATATTTCCGATAAAAATCAAAAGAAATGAACGACTTATCTGCCCCTGTATCGAAGACACTTTTAACGACAATACCATCTAACACAATTAACACTTCAGGTAACTCAACCGGATTAATAGTAATTTTCTTCAAACTCACAGAAGGCTTTTCCGATTTAATCTGTGACTGCATACCTTCCGAAATACAGTCACCTACCAGTTTAATTGACCCGACCTCTGAACACATCTCTTTTGCATTGACCTATTTTCCAAATTCTCATCCGAAGTTAATCTCCTTACTTGCGAAGAAACATTCCTGTCCCGTACTCCCCCTCTCCGATCATAACCACTATTCCGTCCATTTCCATACATATTTCTCTCACCACTTCTAAAACTATTAGCACCACCACAATTCCTATTACCATTATTCGTATTCGACATATTACGACCAAATCCATCATTTCTATTACGCAAATTATTATTCGGAAATCGTTGTCCCCCTCTCATAAAATTACGTTCCCCCTCATTTCTCAAATTACTATCCGCGACAGGTCTCTGACGAGGGCTAAGCAAATCCCGTTGATCCGAGCTATGCCGAGTCTCATACTTCGATAATATCTGATGCATTTCTGCAAAATTCTTCGGTGCTCTAACTTCAATAAAGTCCTGTATATTTGGATTAAAAAGAGGAAAAACAATGTCCAACAATTCCTCAAATGTGATATCTAAATCTAATTTATTTTTTAGTTCCAGCTTACGAAGATAAAATTTTGACGCCGACTCATAAATATTCTGCCTGTTGCAATAGAACTCTTTTCTCAAAATACTCTTATCTTTAACGGGAGGAAATGCCTTCTTTAACTCAATCACAGTTTGTTCAAATCTTTTCGCTTCATCAGTAATCAAAAACTTTCCTATATTTTCCAACCACAAAAGTGCTTCGCCCTTCAATGAGCATTTAAGCACTACGTATCTACTTTTCTCAGGTATATTATTGAACAAAATATAATCATCTAATTTAACTAAAAATTCACTAATATCACCCTCACCGGTGAAATACACACGTGGCACAATCTCACAATGTCCGATGTTTCGTTGGGCGCCATTTGTAACGTTACATGCATGCTGAGTGTCATTTGTAACGTTTGGTTGGAAGTGGAGCAAGTCTTAATTTTACACAACTGAGAATACTATGAAAAGGATAAACACATACTCACAAGCTTCGGCCTAGCTCAATCGTGGCACCTTCTAATACTTCTCCCTATCTCTTGGCTGAGCTGCTAGATAAAGCTTAATTAGACAGCCCGTGGCTGTATGTACTTCTTTATTCACAAATAATCAAAATGTAACTACTAAGAAGTTTCTTACCCCGGCCAACTCTCAAGTCAAATATCGGAACTCCTTTAAACTTCACTGGAGGCCCGCTGCTACTTTTCAATTTGCTAGCACTTCGCTGAACAATAATTCACTTCGATATCTAATGCCAGAGATCCTCGCTCGCTGGCTACCGCCACAGATGCTCTCTCGCTGGCTAATGCCAGAGACACCCTCCATTCACTCAAACCCAAGCTTTTATATGCTGCAAACTGAGATACTTCACATTAACATATTACTAATAACCGCGAGCTAACTGCAGAACCCGAAAGAGCACACACACTCTAGAAAGTTAAAGTAAAAGAGAGGATAGATGTCGCTTTTACGCTTACACTTGTTAAATTATTGACGTCACGATCTCAGAAATACTAGAGTGCCTTTATGCAAAGGTCACTCCCTCACAGGTTTTGTGTTCAATGTTGTTTGTCATATTTTCGGAGAAAAAGTATAGTTTATATTAAAACTCTGCAAATTATAAGCAAAAAAAAAAAAAAAAAAAAAAAACTTAATAAAATTTGGGACTGTTTTTATAAAAACTTTGGTTTCTCTACAAGTATGCATGCTATCCGCATAAATTATTTTTATTAAAATAAGCCCTTTAATCATTATATACAGTTTGAACACTTTTGCTACATTAGTTTTGACAGGGTTATCCAAAAGATATTCGTTCTTTTTCAATTTGTTAACGGTCCCCTGTGGAATTTCGGGAAAAAAATAACAGAAATGTATGACCTGTACTATCTTTACGCAATTAGCCTGTATTATCGTTACACAATTAGAGTTTCAGGATAATTCCTCGTATATGCTGTTTTGTCCCTTTTTAACCCTTTCCGGCAGAGTGTGCCTAGTCCGGGATATTAATTTTAATTCCAAACTTGCAAAGTGCACCAATAATAGTTTAATAAAATTTTGCTTATAAAATGAAAGCTTAAATTAAGGAATTCCAAGTTTCTAAAAAAACCTTTTGCAAATTCCGGTGACTTTCGATAATTTCTCATTTTACTAACAGAATTTGACTGTGATGGAAAGTGTTAAAGAGATATTTTTAATGGCAAATTAATTATTATAGCTGAAATTTAGTGTGAAAATTATTAATGGGTTCCTTGAGCTGTATCGGGCCTTGCAGTAAATAGATAAGCATGGACATTTTTTAAGGTCAAAGAGGCAAATTGGTATGATTTAATGCCGTAGTCCGTTATGCAATCCTAAGAGTTTTTATAAAGATTATGCCATTATTTTTTTAATACGCTACAACGCGGACAATGCCATCAAAATACGATCGGTTCATATTAAATAAGGGCTATATTAATCTATATTACCTATATAAGGACTATATTTATAAAAGAAAGATTTATATCAGCTTTTATGTAAAATTCAGCTTTTAAGAACGAATTAATTATATTCTCAAACAAATCTATTTAAATCCATGATTGGTTAACGAACACTGTTTTAGAACAGATGAAATTCGTTGACCGATCGTGAGAGTAGTACATACTAGAAAAGAATGAAAATTTCAATCAAATTGGTCGATTTGATTTCGAGTTCTACTTAGTACTGATTTCTAAAAAAGAGTTTTGAAAAAAAAAACAGTTTTAAAGTTTTACAACGTTTTTCAATACAGATAACAGTGACAATTTTCAACATACATAAAATTATCTATGCTAGACACATATAATAATCCACTCCTTGTGGACTTCTTCAATTTTATTTTACAATACGGGAAAAATAAACTTGTTCTTTGCAACCAAATGGCAGAAAGCTTTTGAAATAATGCGAATTTTGAAAAAACTGCTTCAGCACAATTTTTTCAAGGGTTAATCAACAACATATCTTAAAAAATAGTAATCTAAAATGTGCATGTGCATTATGTTTGAGTTTTCACTAAATATTTCATAAAAATCAAACATTTTGAAAAATACGTACGCCATTATGATATCTATCCACAAAAGTGTCTCTGAATGCATACTTTAAAAACCATTTATTGATATGCTGCGTTAAGTATATCTGGAACTATCTCTAAACATTATTCTTAATTTTTAACAAAATTCATAATGAATCATTATGAAATAAATATGCATTTTTTAAACTAATTACCAAGGACATCAAAAGGTGACTCCGTGGACATATATGTAATGTTTGTAGGTAAACAAATAAATTCAAACTCAGAATATTGTTAAATGTTTTTAGATTGTTTTAATCTTATATAATATAATGAAAATATTCACTAGAAATATGAAAATATAGTTTGTGGTCAATGACGGATAATTTTTTTTCATTAAACAAACACGACTAGCATGCCCACAAAAATTTACCCTTATGGGAGGATGGCGTATGTATCTTATTTTGCCTTGTATTAATTTTCAAATCTCTGTAGACCTCTTTATCGCTAATTGAGGCAATTTTCTTTTGGAAGCAATTCAATGAGTTTGACAATTACCAATAGAAGCGGAAATTTTTTTTTTCGTCATAATACCTGTTTTTGTTTCTAATCTAAGCCTAGGAACACTTAATTTCATTGAATAGATATCGAACTCATTATTTTAAAAAGGTACTTACAAATATTATACAGACGTACATATAATAAACACAATAAACCCAACTCGAGTGAAAAATTAGTCAGATCCAGGAATCGAACCAATAAGCAACTATGACTGATACCTTCGCCTGCAATCTTTCACTAATAAGCCACACTGGGGAAAGTCATCAGTCATCTATCAGACAGCATTCGATGATGGGGCAACGATGAATAGATTTTAATATTCCATCAATCAACAAAATATATTAAAACACAAATACAATAATAAATAACATATCTCGAACACTTAAAGACACGGAGAAATATTGTACAGAGAAAGATCCAATAAATACAATAAAAACAAATGGATTGAAAAATTATGCAGAGCCAGGAAACGAGTCTGGACCAACAATGCACCTGGCTGTTGCTCTAACCACTAAGCCACTCTGATTCTAGTTAATTTTTCATTCAATTGTGTTTATTGTATTTATTGTAAGTATGTCTGTATAATATTTGGATATATTTTTAAGGAGACAGTTCCCCTTCAAGATGTCAAAAATGCAGGAAAACCGATTCCATTTCTATTACCTTTTCACAAATTAACTAATGAAGCAAATTCAAAGAATTTCTTTGGACTGTTAAGTAAAGCATTTATTGTTACAATAAGCTAAACAGATTGGTGAAAAACATTTATATTAATTAAGAAAACTTAATTAAGTTACTTACTTTTTGTGTCATTGTAATTACTACGCGTCACTGCGCGTCTGATATCGCGTGTTCATATTAATTTCGGAACTGTAAACAGATTTTCATTTAAAGATAATTTCTTTAACATAATGAACTAGAATCTTTTAATTATCTTCATTTATAGTATTTTTATTTAATAATAAAAAAAAGAAAAATTGTAAATTTTATAACATATTTTATAAAATAAAATTTTTACTACTTAAGATAATTCTAAGATTTTAGTGCACTTTATGAAGCAGCATAACATTAATGCGTACAGGAAATTTCAACCCGCTATCTTTAGTAGTTTTTCAGAAATCATGCACGCAGTGATATATCGTACAAAAGAAAGTCGGTTACTTAATTAATTTTTTTAAATTAATTTAAATATTTATTATTAATCTGTTTTATTTGTTGTAACAAGAAATGCTATTGTTAACAATGCAAATAGTTTCATTGAATTTGTTTTTTTAGTTAGTTTGTGAAAGGGTATGGAAATCGAAATTGTTTTCTAGCATTTTCGATCGATTGAAGGGGAATTTTCCCCTTCATTATTTCATTCATTCAGGCAGTATTTATGTGTGTATGGGTTTTAATTCATTATTTTTGTCTAATTTTTCTTATATAACTAAAATAGATATTTAAAATTTTAATGAATATATTAAAATCACCACCTAAAACAAACCTTGCATCGAATTTATACTATAAAAAATCAGTTTCACTCAACCAAACAAATTTCAAAAAGCCTAAATAACTCTAATTAAAGCAAATCTAAATGTATTAATTTTAACAACTATTGGGAAATTTAAAACTTTTTTCTTTTCAATTTTACTTTTATCTATTTGAATCGAAGATTCAGTTTGGAGAACGAAAATAAAAGGTCAGTGACACTGATTCGCAGCTGAATAATCGTTCTTTTCTCTTTCTGTGTGACAACAAACATTAGCTTTCGCACCAGCTGTGACCGATTGATTGTAGTCTTAGCAATCATTTACTGTCGAACGTTTAATGATTCTAGATTTGGCAGTACATAGTTTTACAGATTCATGAAATATTTTTGTATTTAAAAAATCCTTTTTTATTTATTCGATAGTTTTAAACATTAAACACCACATATTTTCTTCTTCGTTCAAAATTGAACTCGTCGAAAAAAACGGAAATATTTTAGTCATTTAATTATTTAAGGCCTATTACATCGCTATCGTTAAAATCTAAGTACGGGAGGCGACTTTTAAACAAGTATTTTAAACGTACATTTGAAAAATGAATAAATCTATAAAAAATACCAAACTATCTGAAGCAAACCCTGTATGAAATTCATGCAATAAATAAATTCCACTTTATCAAACAAGGTTTTAATAAGCCTGTCCGATTTAAAGAAAATTCAAATGTGTTAATTTTAACAACTATTGGAAAATTTTAAACTTTTCTTTTCAATTTTACTTTTATATATTTGAATCGAAGATGTAGTTTGGAGAAAGAAACAAAAAAGATCAGTGACACTGATTCCCAGCGGAATAGTTCTTTTCTCTTTCTGTGTGACAACAAACATTAGCTTTCGCAAACATTAGCTGTGACCGATTGATTGTATTCTTAACAGTCATTTACTGTCGATCGTTTAATAATACTACGTTTGGCAATAAATAGTTTTTCAAATTCATTTTTGTATTTAAATATCCTTTTTTACTTACCCATCATACGTAGTATAGGGTAAGTCTTGCAATCGTTTTTAAAATCGAAAAATATTTTGACGGATTTACACGTGATTTCGAAAAACATATTTTTAGAAAAAAAATTGCCGTCTGCCTGTGTGTATGAAAACGCTCTATCTGCCGAAAAAATTGAATAGAGACTTGAAATTTTGTATGTACTTAGTATGTAAAAAAGGAACGAAGCCTATTTAATATCAGTAACCTCAATTATCCGGAACTATTTTTTTCGGACTCTCGAAAAATTCGTTCTCATGCAAGGTATATAACAATTTTCGAATTTTTTTATTTTAAGGTGAGATCGTAAAAGGCAATAAAATAACACAAATTGTGCATAAAGAACGAAGTCGATCGAATTATTAGTTGCCGAGATATCTGTAATCCTGTTTTCCACATTCTTTGATTTTTCATGACCCTGTATTTCATTCAAATTTCAATTCAAAGATATATTTTATTTGGAAATAAGACGCTTAATCCGACTCAATAAACTTTTAGTTAATAAGATTATTATTTTTGGAGTTAGAAGTATGTTTCTTTTTCGCAATTCATTACTACTTGAGTAGTTTGGCGTGTTGTATAATTTGTCGAAATAGATTCACCATCAACTCATTAATAGAGCAGTACGATGCACAATAAAAATATTTAAATACACGTTTAAATTTTGTTTTGGAATTGCAATTTATTTTATAAATAGTTTACAAATGTTATATTTTCATATATTATAAATGCATATATATGGGATGGGTAAGTATTACGGTGGCCCCAAAGACTAGTTATTTATTTGAGATTTTTAAACACCTCATACTTTTCTTCTTTATCTAAAATTCAATCCTTATAAAAACAACGAAAATAGTTCAGTCATTTATTAGGACGTATATTATTAACATTAACAATTAAGTTACTTTTCTCCGATTAAAACAAGTATTTGAAACGTATATTTGAAAACAACTAGTGAAGCCATAAAAACTGCCAAACTGTCTAAACCCTATATCGAATTCATACAATAAAAACTCAGTTTTACTCTATCAAACAAGGTTTCAAAAAGCTTAAATAATTTTATTTGAAGTAAACCTAAATGTATTATTTTTAACAACTATTCGAACATTTTAAAATTTTCCTCTTCAGTTTTACTTCTACTTTTTTAAATCGTAGATTTACTTTGGGGACGAAAAAAAGATCAGTGACTTTGATTCCCAACAGAACAACTCTTTCTGTGTGACAACAAACACTAGCTTTCACACCAGCTGTGTCCGGTTGATTGTAAGCTTAACTATCATTTACTGTCGAACGTTTAATGAAACTACGTTTGGCAGTAGATAGTTTTCCACATTCAGATTCATTTTTGTATTTAAAAGATCCTCTTTTATTTATTCGAGATTTTTAAATACCACATACTTTTCTTCTTTATATAAAATTTAATCCGTACAAAAACAACGGAAATACTTTAGTTATTAAATTATTAAGATGTATTACATCGCTATCGTTAAAATCTAAGTACGGGAGGCGACGTTTAAACGAGTATTTTAAATGTACAATTGGAAAATGAATAAATCTATAAAAAATACCAACTATCTAAAACAAACCCTGTGTAAAATTCGTGCAATAAATAAATCTCACTCTATCAAACAAGGTTTTAATAAGACTGTTCGATTTAAAGAAAATTCAAATGTATTAATTTTAACAACTATTTGAACATATATTTTTTCAGCTATACTTTTACCTATATGAAACAAAGATTTAGTTTGGAGTAAAAAAGATCAGTGACACTGATTCCCAGGGGAATAATCGTTCTTTTCCGTTTCTGTCTGACAACAAACATTAGCTTTCGCACCGGCTGTGACCGATTGATTGTATTCTTAACAATCATTTACTGCCGAACGTTTAATGAGACCACAGTTAGTAGTAGAGAGTTTACCAGATTCATTTTTGTATTTAAAATATCCTCTTTTATTTATTCGATATTTTTAAACATTAAACAACCCATACTTTTCTTCTTTACCTAAAATCGAATCCTTATAAAAACAACGGAAATTGTTTAATCGTTTATTAAGACGTATAATGTACCTAACATTAACAACTATGTTTTTTCTTTTCATTTTAACGCAAGTATTTGAAACGCATATTTGAAAAAATTGATAAATCCTTAAGAACTACCAAACTATCTAAAGCAAACCCGGTATCGAATTTATGCAATGCAAATTCAATTTCATTCTATCAAACAAAGTTTTAAAAAGCCTAAATAATTCTATTTAAAGGAAACCTAAAAGTATTAATTTTAACAACTATCCGAGCATTTCAAAACTTTTATTTGCAGCTTTTCTTTTACCTTTTTGAATGACAGATTTTGTGTGGAGAAAGAAAAAAGCAGAGATCAGTGATTTGATTCATAGCAAAATAATTCTTTCTGTGTGACAACAAACATTAGCTTTCGCACCAGCTGTGACCGATTGATTGTATTCTTAACAATCATTTACTGTCGAACGTTTAATGAGACTACGTTTGGCAGTATATAGTTTTCCAAATTCATTCTTGTATTTAAAAAATCATCTTTTATTTATTCGATATTTTTAAACATTAAACACCCCATACTTTTCTTCTTTATTTAAAATTAAATCCGTATAAAAACAACGAAAATACTACCTTTGACAATAAAGTTCAGTGAATAGTCCTGTAGAATAATTGTAGATGAAATATTAACGAAAGTTACCATACCATCCTTCAAAATAGTCATATCCTATAACTATGCATCGCTGAGATCTGCTATCTCAGCGATGCATAGGCCTGGGAAATTCGCAAGAAGTCTTCTTTTGGGATGGAGTTCAAAAGTTTCGTCACGTTTCGTTGGATGTCAGCAATAGGGTCAAATCTCTTTCAAAGAGAGTTTGAGTCCTAAAAATAGGAAGAAGTCTGAAGGATTGAGATCTGGCGAGTATGGTAGGTGTTCAATTTGCACCATCCCTTATGAAATTTTTTCAAGGCTTAAAACCAAACTTTAAACTGATCTTTTATTCGTTCATTTTCCTGTTCTCAGTTAAGAACCAACACACTGAACAAGCACTTAGTAAAGGACGTCTTACACAAAACATAAACGACGCTCCACTGAACAACGGTAGGAGATGATGGTCTACACTTGCCTCTATGCAGGTGCAGCGTTTTGTTTCCCCAGTGTTGCCTGATCGGTCGTTCTGAATTCATTCACCGAATTTTATTGTCAGAGGTAGTAGTTTAGTCATTTATTAAGACTTATATTATTAACTTTATTAACTATGTTATTTTTCTCCGTTTAAAACAAGTATTTGAAACGTGTATTTAAAAGAAATGACTGAATCCATAAAAACTGCCAAATTATCTAAGCCATGTATCGAATTTATACAATAAAAGCTCAGTTTCACTCCATCAAACAAGGTTTTAAAAAACCTAAATAATTCTATTTGAAGGAAATCTAAATGTATTAATTTTAACAACTATTCGAACATTTTAAAACTTTTCTTTTCAGTTTTATTTTTACCTTTTTGAATCGTAGATTTAGTTTCGAGCAAGAAAAAAAGGTCCGCGACTTTGATTTCTAGCAAAAAAACTCTTTCTGTGTGAGAAGAAATATTAGCTTTCGCACCAGCTGTGACCGATTGATTGTATGCTTAACTATCATTCATTGTTGACATTTTTGTGAACATTTAATGAAACTAAGTTTGCCTGTAGATAGTTTTTCCTATTCATTTTTGTATTTAAGAAATCCCCTTTCATTTGTTCGTGATTTTCAAAGCATTAAACTTACACATTTTTCTTTTTTTCCAAAATTTAATCAGCTTATAAAGGACAAAAATAGTTTAGTCATTTCTTAAGACGTATAATGTATCTAACATTAACAACTAAATTATTTTTCTCTGTTTCAAACAAAGTTTAGAGAAGGAACAATTATTTGTTTGAAGAAAATCTGAATCTAGAAATTATTACTCGCATTCAAATGATTTAAAAGTTTTATTTTCGGCTTTGTTTTTTTTTTTTTTTTTTTTTTTTTTTTTTTTTTTTTTTTTTTTAATATGAAGCTAAGTTAGGAGAAAAAGTTATCAATAACTTTGATCCACTGCTGAATAACCATACTTTTATTTCTTTCTGATAATAAATATTGACTTTTGCGCCAGTTGTGAAAAATGATCGCTTATCAATTATTTTCAAGAGATATTTTTTTCTATTCAACGTTTAATGAATGTAGTGCACATTGCAGTACATGGTATCTGCTTCGGTCCCTGTGTACTAGAGATGAGTTCGGGCTCGTTTTTCGGGGCCCGGGCCCGCCCGAGCCCGACGATTTTAAGTCCGAGCCTACCCGAGCCCGAAAAATTTTTTGTCACCAGAGCCCGAGCCCGAAAAATTTTTTGTCACCAGAGCCCGAGCCCGAGCCCGATACCAAAAATATAAAAATAAAATTGCATTGTATTTAAAAATTGTTTCAAAAGTAATATCTCATTTTTAAAAACTTCTTACATAGATATATGATTTTTAAATGAAAATTTAAATTTATTCTTATCAAAATTCGTATAAAATAAAAATATACTTAATATGTAAAAGTATTCTCATATTCTTTCCTCCTTTAACAAGCAAATTTGATGGAAACGTTTTTGTTTAATGAATAAATGCATGAAATTTGCAGAAATTTTACTATTTGTAAGCTAGCGAATCGAACAACGTTTTTCAATTTTCTGTAAAAAGTGTACATATTTCATTATAGTGGATCCTTTTCTCATAAAAATCTTCCATGATTGACAGATACCTGAAAATCAACGTAAATTAAAAAAAGTGACATTGTTATTTTAAAGGTCCTATGTTTTTATAGAAAAAGAGGAAACTCTGATCGATTGTTTTTTGTTGGAATAACATGGTAATAAAATTTACTTACGGAGAAAAGTGACTTCGGGAAAGAACAGCGTCCTCAGCATTAGCAGAATTCACATTCATGATGACAAATGCATATAATAATCACTAAAGTTATTTTCATAAAAAAAAACGACTATGTTTCATGCACAATCGAGTATTAAATAAATTTGAAAACCTCCAGCTAATTCTTGTTTACCAAAAACCGAAGAAAATAATATCTTTGTGTTATGTAACTAATTAATAAATTAATAAACGATCCCATTAAAAATTATGTTCTACAAACGAAAAGCCAACAAAGATTAAATTTATTGTTATGTTTGTTATGATTGGCGCCATATAAATAGATCGTTGGAGGAAGTTCCGCAGACATAAATCTGTAATTATCACAAACTTTCATTTGAAACTGCAATGAAATACTAAAATAAATAAACAAGCATTCAATTCTCCCGTCATTTTGATAAAAACGAAATAAAATGACTTGAAAAGGAATAAGTAAGCAATTTTAAGTGGAAAAAGTTATTTCAATCCTTTCTACACATATGTAAATAAATTTTTTTGGCTTTAGAAAAAATGAGCCCGGGCCCGCCCGAGCCCGAAGTCTAAAATAAAAATAGAGCCCGAGCCCGTGTCGGGCCCGGGCTCGGGCTCGGGCTTTCGGTCTCGGGCTGAGCCCGTCTCATCTCTACTGTGTACCCTTTCGAAGACTTCTGTTTTTTATTTATAGAAACTGAATTGTTTGATTTTCTTACATTTTTACATCACTCCTTCACAGCTGAACGATTTTTACGTTGAAAGCAAACGAATAAATGACTGCCTTTCTAATAAAGTATTTTTTTTTTCATATGAGTTTGCAAAATGCCTGAAAATATTCAAAAAGCAGTATGATCAAAGAAGTGATAAATTTTCATAATTACTTAACATAAAACTATTCCAATAACTTTTTTTCGAGGATTTGTAAATTAAGCTCTTAAATTTGTGATTATGTTAATGACTATTAAATTGCTGCTTTAAGGGGGTTTGAAATTTTATATGCACATATTTACACCTAAATTACTGAGCGCCTAAACGGTCAATTCCAGAAAAGATTTTTTTTTTTTGGTAATTTCAAATGGAACTTTGTTTGGAAAACCAATTAATAAGCATTTGCATTATTATTTTAGCTTAGGAATTGATGAGGGTACTGAAGATCTACTATTAAAGAAGCTTTTAGCTATTACTCATGAATTTAAAAACATTAAACACCACATACTTTGCATGCATTATCATGAATTAAATGCAGTGACAATGGAAATAATAAGGAAGTTGTTAAAGGGAATCGTTTAATGAATGTGCTAAATCTAAAATAAACAATTCCGCTACTTTTCTTTGTTTGAAACAATGTTTTTAAAAAAAGAGCACATAATTGAATTTCAAGGAAATTTAAATCTATTAATTTTAACTCCCATTCAAACCATTTAAAACTTTTTCTTTTCAGTTTTACTTTTGCGCATTTGAATCTGGGATTTAATTTGGAGAAAGAAAACAAATATCAATGACTTTGATCCCCCAGAGGAATAACCGTTCTTTTCGTCTTTCTATCCGACAACAAACATTAGCTTTCGCACCAGCTGTGATCAATTGTATTATTTCTTAACAATCATTTACTGTCTACATTTCTTCATTTTGAAGGTTTAATGATTATAAACTTGGCAGTATACGGGTTTGTGGATACATTTTTGTACTTAAAAAGACCTCTAAAATAAAATTTTTTATTCATTGTTTGTGATTTTAAAGAGCATTAAACAGAAAATCTATTCTCTCTTTATCTGAATTTAAATGCTACGAAAATGGAAATTATTTAATGAATTTATTTAACTGCTGTGACAAAAATTGTTGCGTAACTTACTGTAAGCAGTCTGTCTGACCTCTTAATCTAAAGATGAATAAAATGTTAAATTAACTCTCAGAATACTATTTTTGTATTTAACTTTATATACAGGACTATAATAAAGAATATTAAGCTATTAAAAAGTTATTTATTAAGTTATTTATTTTGGGGTGTATAGCTTCTAATGGAGCAGGACATTTAAATTTATTGACAATGGAAGGACAGGTTTAACATACATTTATGTGTCGCGGCATAATTTATTAAACCGTGCTAAAAAACTAGGCGTAGAGGAAGCTTTTCACTTTCTGCAGGATAACGACCAAAGCATACTGCTGTGATCACCAGTACATGGTTACTACAGTACTCGAAGACGAATGGTAACTCCTCTAAAATCTCAAGACTTGAATCCAATAGAAAATTTGTAGATGCCATTGTATGCAAAAAAACCGAAAAAAAATATGTATCAGTAAAAAACAGTTTTAAAGAAGCTCTTATTGTGTCATGGAATAACATTAACCATACCGCTACAAAAAAGTTGGTGGAATCTATGTCACACCATCTAGAAGTAGTCATAAACGCTAAATGAATTCACACAAAATATTAATTTGTATCATTTTACTAAATTTTCATTAATTATATTACATTAATATAGTGTACAAATACTTTTTTGCATTATATTTTTATATATTCGTTTATTATAATGTAAAAAACTGATTCGTTTAATTTTGTTTCTGCTTCTATAATATTATAATGCATTAAATTAATGTATTACAGTAATTTTTGCTTAAATCTTTTGTTTAATTTCATTATAATTTAAAAAAATGAAGTGTACAAATATTTTTTTTGCCAATTGTAGTTGCCAACTTTAACGCATATTTTCTACCACAAAAACGTTATAGTAAATATCATCCTATTTAATCATCAAAATCTTATGATTAAGAAATGCAAAATCTCTATACAATTTTAGTGGTAGCAAAAAGGCGTAAAAGTTTGCAGCTATGCTCATCGGATACTATTTTTGTACGGAACATTTTGTACTAGACTTTTATAATTAAAATTCACTTAATTCACTAAAATCTTAATTCTATGGTGATAGTACTAAAGTCACAAACGACACAAATTTCAGCTCTATTTTTAGTTAAACTGAAAATTACAAGTTAAACCATAAAAAATGAAAAAAAAACAGCTGTTTTTGAGACAGATAACGTAAGTTAAATGTTTAATTAAACTAAAATTATAATTTAGACATTTGTATAAGAGAGCAGTAAAGATAACAAAGGTAATTGAACAGATTGTTTCATATGTATTTGTATTATTATTTTAGCTTCGGAATTGAAGAATGTAGATCCACTATTTAAAAAGCTTTTAATTATCACATATGAATTTAAAAACATTAAACACCACATATTTGCCATCTTCATCATAAATGAAACGTAATAAAAATGGCAATAATAGTGAAATTATTAAAGGGAATCGTTTAATGAATATCCTAAATCTAAAATAAACAATTACGTTACTCTTCTTTGTTTGAAACAATGTTTTAAAAAAGAGCATAGAATTGTATTTCAAGGAAATTTAAATCTATTAATTTTAACTCCCATTCAAACCATTTAAAACTTTTTCTTTTCAGTTTTACTTTTGAGCATTAGAATCTAGGATTTAATTTGGAGAAAGAAAACAAATATCAATGACTTTGATCCCCAGCGGAATAAACCGTTCTTTTCGTCTTTCTATCCGACAACAAACATTAGCTTTCGCACCAGCTGTGACCGATTGTATTATTTCTTAACAATCATTTACTGTCTTACATTTCTTCATTTTGAAGCTTTAATGATTATATACTTGGCGGTATACGGATTTGTGGATACATTTTTGTACTTAAAAAGATCTCTAAAATAGAATTTTTTATTCATTATTTATGATTTTAAGAAAGTTAAAGAGCAAATATATTCTCCCTTAATCTAAAATTAAATGCAACGAAAATGGATATAATTTAATGAGTGTATTTCAACTTTAACTCGTGCGACTGAAATTGTCCTAGAACTACTCTAAAGTGGTATCTGAGACCATTCCATCGAAAGATGAGTAAAAGACGCGATTAACTCATTAAATGGTGCTTTTGCACGAAATGTTCTGTACAGGAATTAATATTCACTTATTCAAAAGTCTTTGGCGATAGTACTAAAGTCACAAACGAAGGAAATTTCAGTAGTGTTTATATTTCATCTAAAAGTTACAACTTAAACTATATAATAGCGGTCAATTGCGAGTATTTTTCATGCTCGGAGAGTACCGCACAGTAAATATATTAATTATGAACTGCATTTAAAAAAAAAATAGTTACTAAAAGAAAAATATGAATTTGAAAAAAATATATAATGTAGGGTTTGTTATAGCTGAAAGTACTAGAAAAGAATAAATTGGTACATCATAAAAGTTCAAAGAGATATAAAGTTTCAATAATATTAAATATTTCTCTTTGGTATAGTTATCGTTTAAATCGTATCCTAATTTGTTTATGATGAACTGAATCCGGCAATCTGACAATAAAAGTAGTGCATATTTAATCATTTGGCAGTTCATAAAACTAAGTTTAATGTAGTATTTTTTTTTTTTTTTTTTTTTTGGCGGCGTAGTTGAAACAGATCGCGGATTCTTGTTCGAAGTTTAAATTTGGTATTGTACTAAGCACGTTTCGAAAGGAGGCTACAAAAATGCAACACCGCTTTAGTTCGTACCGCATTTTTCTAGGTAGGTTTTAATTAGCTTTTAAACACATGGGAGGCGTGTTGAGAGTTCATTCAATGCAAACTAGTTACGAATCTCATAGTATTTTAAGATTGATTCTAATTGAATCAGTCTGTTTTTAATATATTAGAGTTTATTGGTTTTATACTGCTACTGGGACATTGCCTTACATAAATTTATCATTAAAAGGTGTTATATACATTTTAAAAGCCGAAGGTATTCGTACTTCGCTCCTGGCTTTATTTATGTCAAAACCGCTCGTATCTCTCAGAGTTAATATTTCGGCTAGTTATACAGGATGTTTTTTAATAATTAGCAACATTGCCTTTACACTATTGCTTCGATAGATACCTCCATGCTCCTCAACACCCTTGCTAAATGAACGCAAATCAAAATTTGTGTGTAATGTAAAAATGCACTTTTTACAAAAAACTATGTGACCTAGGGTACGCTGTTTAAAATTTTGTTCTAGTTTGAACCAAATTTCGGTGCTCAGTACGTGCCAGTGAAAAATGGTGAAATCTTGAACCAATATTTGGAGTTTCTGCTAAAACATATTTCCAATGATTGGAACGAAGTGGAAATAGGAAGTTCCAAATATTTGTACGAGATTTCACCATCTCATGGGGGCAGCTAATGATCACTAAAATGTGGTTCAAACTAAAGCAAAATTTTTAACAGTTTAAATGCCATAGGTTTAAATTAACGTCGTTTGATATTTTATCAAATATATCTGTTTAATATAAAACCTATATCAAGTTTAAAGATTTTTTTGGTCTGTGTTTGAGATAGAGTTTGAAACAAGCTTTTAAGAAAGAATAATCAATTGCTTTTGTAGAATCTCAAAATCTATTGATTTCAACTTCAGTTCAAGTGATTTAAAACTTTTTCATTTATACTTTTGTATATTTGAATCTCAGATTCCGTTTTGGAGGGAAAAAGTTATCAGTGACTTGAAATCCGAGAGATTAACTCTTACTTCTCATTCTTGTCTGACAACAAACATCAGCCTTTTGTACCAACTTTGAAGAGCTCTATTCTTTCTTAACAATTGTTTACTGTTAATATTTCTTTCTTTTGAACATTTAATGAACATAAAATTGCAGTAGAGGGTAATGTAGATTCATTTATGTATTTAAAAGTTTTAAAGAGAGGATTTGCCTTTTTTTGGTTGAAAAATATCGCTATTTATTATTATTCGGTAGAATTTTTTTTCTGCACTTTATCCCTGCAAAACACTAAGGCCGAATTTGAAGATTTTTATTAGTTATTTAGTGCTTTAGAGGAACACATCCGTAAGTTTAAGCTATTTTCGAGTACTATAATTATATTTTATGCGAAATTGCTTTTTTTTCAAACTGCATGGGATCATGACGCAAAAACTATTAAACATATCTAGCTTAAATAATAATAATAATAATATAATTTATTGCAGCTTGCACGCCTTTCCGCCATTTATATATATATATATGTGACATTTTAAAGTTAGGAGTCATAAACATCATCGCCAGGGTCCCCGTTCTTTGCACAGAAGTCATGGCCAGCGAGGAAAAAAATAAAAAATAAATAAATGTAGAATATCCAATAAATCACTCATTGGTGGCTGTAAGTTTATTTATTCAACTGTAGTCATTATAGAGGGAAAAACTCCTTTTTGCAAACGATCTTTTACCGAAATGTCCAAAAAATATTCCATCATTTACTCCAATCAGCCGTACTCATCGACGAAAGAACTCCAGAATCTCTCTCCTTCTCATCTCGAGACTTCCACCCTTTAAAACTAAAAAGAAAATTCTAGAACTTTCTGTAATCTCAAACCATCATCCTTTTATGTAAACAGAATTCTTGTCCAGATACGAGGCTATTTTACACAGACGATAAATTTATTTAAAAAAAAATATTATTTAACTAATTTATAATCGACTCATAATTTCTTAGGCAGACGATTTTTATAAATGATTAATTTTAAGAGAAAAAGAAAAGAAATGAATTTATTAATGCACACATCAAAGGTTGACGGCGGAAAAATAAATAAATAGATAAAATAAAATAATGATATTTTTTTAAAGGTATGGTTTTGGAATAAATTTAATAAGATTTTCTTAAAAAGGGTTGATAAAAACATAGAAGAAATCAGTTTTATTTGGAATATTAAGAAATAAAGTTTTAATTAAGAATATTTTTAATTTAGAGCCATCTTTTTAAATTTACGCATACTAGAATAATGTTTTTTAAGGCAAATTAAGAATTTATATCGTCTGCATACAGATTAACGGATTAGATCTAGAAATAAGATTTTAATTTAATAATTTGAAGTAAGTACGGAACATTATTATAAGAAAATTAAGGTAGTATAAAGGTTAGTTTTGGCGAAAAAATTTTAAATTTGTAATCTATATATATAAATATATATATATATATATACTTATATATATATATGGGTTAATATAATATTCTCGACAAGATAAATTAATGAACTCAAGGATTTCAAACATTGATGTGCGAGATACGTAAGATTCAAGAGACAGGGAGAGCGTGTAATGATCTCGAGTAGAAAAGGAAAAAAAAAATTCTAGAAAAATAAGTTATGCCGGGAAGAGGTTGAAAAGTAGAAGAGTTCCAGAGCTCTATATGTTGAGAAGAAAAACATTGACTATAAGAATACTTTTGTTTGTTTTAGTTAGAAGTATACAAGATGTGCAATTGAATTAAGGTTTATATATTTCTTCAAGTCAAAATTAAATGTGTTTTAACAATAAAGTCAAGTTATTTGTAGACGTATGGTGCATGAATTTTAAGTATATAGAATTTGGGGGCTCGACTGCCGGGATCTGAACTAAAAGATTGTTTGAATTAATAAAATAAGAGCAACAGGAAGAAGTTATATTAATTATGTCAGTTTTGAACAAAAAGCGAAGATGCGATTTGATTGAATTACGCGAACAATGCGGTATAAACTTGCCAAATAAAGTAACCATTCCGTCATTAATTGAAATAATAAAAGATTGGGAAAATTTTGATAAAGATTTTACAAAAGATCGTCTTGAAGTAACTTCATCAGCTAGCAAAGAGAAGAAGAAGTTCCGTGTATTAATTCTTGAAATAGGGCTATTGAGGATATCGGAAAAAAATTCAACATAAAAGCGCCTCCTGTTTGGTTATTTTCACCAAAACATAACCAGCAATAATATTTATCAAGGTTTATTTGAATCTGAAGTTTTTGAAAATTCGTGCATTAGTTCTAGAAGCAGAGATATTGTGGGAATTCGGAAAAATTCAACATAGTAATGCCACCCGTTGCCACAAAACCGTGAACAGAACCAGTTTATATCAAGGGTTAACAGAATTTGAAGTTTGATGAAAATCAGAGCATTAATTTTTGAGTTAAAGCTATTGTGAAAATCATCATCTGTTGAGCAATTTACACCAAAATGTAAACAACATCACCTCATGCCACGGACCAACTGAATCTGAAGATTGATGGAAATCTGTACATTAGTTCTTAAGATAAAGGTGTTGCGTAAATCGTAAAACAATGCTTATTAGCAGTGCCACCTTTTAGCGATTTACACCAAAAGTTAATCAGAATCGATTTATATCAGGTACTATCTGAATATAAATTTTTATCTAATTACGAGCACTAGTTTTTGAGATAGAGCTCCCGCAAAATTTATCTCATTTACAGACAGACAGATTCACAGAGCCACAGACTTACAAGCAGACATTTCGTAGAAACATGTGTTTCTTGATCTCTGACTCCTAGAACATGTAAACCCTTCAAAAACCGAAATTCGAAAAATTTCACAAATCCAATACTTTTTTCTTCTAAAGATAGGAAAGTCATAAATATTTTTAGAAAAACAACAAAGAGCAAAAAAGGTGTCAACTTTTTTCAAGTGGCTGCCGCTTTGCTGATTTTCAACTTATTGACCTAAAAATTCTTGAACCTCCAGATATCACCCCCGTTATTTACTTTCATAACCCTTAAGAAAAATAGATTGTAAAGTGTTCTGGTGATCAAAAGGACCCGTTCGGTTCGAGGTGCACTGCGCGCAAGTTGGAACATCCACCCACGCAACGGGAGGCACATCATAATTTTTTTGTTAAACAAATTTGAAATTCTCTTCAACTGATAATAAACTAGTCAGATGTGACAATCCCAAAATTCGATTCTATCTTATTCTTATCTTATTCTTTAATCTTATATCTATTTCCTGAAAAATGCAGCATAGCAGCGTCACTAGTTAGGTGCTTTAAATCAAAATCTAGTTAGCAACAATTTATGTCAATTTAAAACTGAATCTGAAGTTCGATGAAAATCCGTGCATTAGTTTTTGAGATAGAGCTATTGCAAAATCTTAAAATAAAATCTGCATAACAACGCCAGATGTTGAGTGATGTGGACCAAAAACTAATCAGGATCAATTTTTTATTAGGAACTAACTGAATCTAAAGTTTAATGAAAATCTATGCGTTAGTTTTTGAAATACATTTATTGCGAAATCGTAAAAAATGCAGCATAGCAGCTCCATCTGTACGGAACATTACGCCAAAAACTGAATAACACTAATCTATATGAGGGTCTACCTGAATCAGAAGTTATAGAAAATTTCATGCATTTGTTGTTGAGATAGAGCTATTACGATAATCGCGAATAATGCACCATGACAACCCCACCTGTTGAGCGATTTACACCAAAACGTAAATATCACCATGCAATATCAAGTACTAATAAAATGTAAAGTTTTATGAAAATCCATGTATTAGATTTTGAGACATGGCAATTGAGGAAATTGTAAATAATGCATTATAGCAGAGCCACCTGTTGAATGATATACACCAAAACGTTATAAGATCTAGTTTATATCAAGGTTTAACAGAATATAAAGTTTTGTGGAATTCTGTGCATTAGTTCTTGAGACAGAGTGCCCACAAAATTTAATGTCACTTACGTACATACCGACAGACAGAGTCACAGAGTCATACATTCACAGACAAAACACGTTGTAAAAACACGTTTTTTGGAATCTTTTAACTTCTAGAACGTGTTTATCTGTCGAAAACCGGAATTCGAATATTTTCACGAATCCAATACTTTCTTCTTATAAAGATAAAATAAAATAAAAAGACCAGTAAAAATAAAATCACGGACAGAACATTAAATCCATTTTACGTATTGCGAATTTCATAACGGAATATACATTAATTCAATGGAATAAAAACAACAAAAAAATGTAAAATAGTTGAATAAATATGGATAAAATTAGAACTCGTGATATGTAACTTGTTTTCATGGGCAATATAACGATAGCACAAGAAATATACGGTTAATTTCTGGTGTAGAAATTAGGAGACTTGCTCTAATGCTGATATGCATATACATATATACAATACCTTGGTCTTGGATTGTCATCGATTATTTCTGATAATTACTTGCGTCGGTTTTTGTCGATCGCCTCGGATTTCGTCGGTGTGCTCGAGTCACATCGCGGAATTTTTTTCTAAAAAAAGGAAGCGATATCGTGTGCTACTACTCAGTGTGTTGTTGTTTCTCGTCATGTGTGCATTACCCTAAACGTCTTAGCAAACAATTTCGTTTATTTCCAGGGTATTTTGCGGCACATTTTATTGATTGCGAATGGTCCATCATGAGACAAAATAAAGTTTCCTGATCCAGTAACTACACACACATGTGGTGCATTCGATTACTGATTTTTGAAAGTCGATGGGTTTTGGAGATGAGTAGTGAGGATATGGAAGAGTTCATGGATAAATACATTGAAGACCTCACAACTGAAGAGCTACCAGATCTTAAATGAAGTGCAACAGACGACATTTTAGGAAGAAGAGACAAGAGAGAATGCGCCTTCTTCTGAGATTAAAGACATCTTCTCTATATGGAATAAAGTACAGTTTATTGGGTGAGAGAAATCTTCCAGACAAATCTGTTGCAAGCCATGTCTGCATTCCGTTTAATAATAATGTCATACTTAATTTTAGGTAAATCTTAAAAAGACGGATGAAAAAATGACCACATTTGTGTGACATAGGTCCTCTAACTCTGAAGCTGTGCTTCTGCCCAAACATTAAAAAGGAAAGTGACCCCAGAAATAGTGCCTTGACACCATACGCCGGGAACACTATATTAATTTCTTCTTGATTTAAATATTAAATATTAAATTTATTCCCTATGAAATGTATTTTTGTGTATATTTTGGACTGTTTAGAAGGATTTAATTGGATTTATATAGATTCATAAGAAAATGAATCGATAAAATCATTTTTTTCATCTGTTACGAGTTTTTATGATTGTCCTCGGATGAATTATCGTTGAAAACTCGGGTATGATTGTATTATTTTTTTGGAACAGGGTTTTAAAAAAGAACCAACAATTGTGTTTGAAGAAGTTCGAAATCTATTAATTTTATGTCTTATTCAAACGATTTTAAGTTTATGATTTCAGTTTCACTTTTGTATTTTTGAATTTGAGACTTAGTTTGGAATCGCCAGGAAAACAAATGCTATTTTCTCTTTTTATCTTACAACAAACACAGCATCAGTTATTATTAACTGTAACCTGTTCTGTATTTTCTAAACAGTCATTTACAGACCATATTGCTTTCTTTTGAACGTCTAATGTACGTAAAAATGACAGTTGGTGATATTATGTATTCACTTTTCTATTTAAATAAATCTTTGTATTAAAGAAACTTTTAATTATTATTAATAGTTTTAAAACTACAAACACTACACGCTTTCCCGCTTTAGCCTGAATGAAATCCAGTGACAGTGCAAAAAACTTAGTGAATTTACTAAAAACTTCTATTTAATGTAAATATTACAATAAAACCCCGATCTATCGTTCTCGCATCCATCGTTTTACCGCATTGATCGTTTTATTTCTATGGTCCCTGCACGAATTATATTTAAATAATATTAACGAAACCCGCAAGCATCGTTTTTCAAAAAGTGCTTTTCCTGCATTCATCGTTGTAAATTGTTTCTGCTCACCGAAATGAAATTGAAAGACATGCGAATCCATATGGCACATAAACTGAAATTACTTCTCTTACCCTAAAATAACTCATTTGTGCTGTTTCTATTGACCATAAAGCAGATGAAGAGTGATTGTATATAGCAGAGGATGCGATCATGTTTCCATTGATTAAGATGTTGCGACATGTGGTGTCCTAAACAGAGGAGAAAAGTGTCATAATTCAAAATATGAAAACATTGGCGAAATTCATGCTGATGAAGCTGAGCCGCCAGTGCAAGTCTGATGCAGTTTAAGGCATTTGAAACTGTATCAATTTTTATATATACATAAAAAATTACAGAAAATTACCAGAAAAATATTATATATATTGAAAATTTATTTTTAATTAAAAAAATGATCGAAATCCAAACAAAATTTTGGATTTTATTAAATAAATATCAATTTTCTATGACTTCGATTTATTTCTTTTACAGTTCAGTAAACAACAAATTAGAAAATGTATACATTACATGTATTTGTAATGTATAAACATCGTGTTTTTTCGTGTTTTGAAGTTAATCCGCATTCATCGTTTTTCCCCCACACCCTTTGAAAAACGATGGATAGAGGTTCTACTGTATATCTAATTTAAATAAATATTTTTTTTTCTCTGTTTGAGACAAGGCTTTAAAAAATAAAAAGCAATTGTGTTTCAAAGATATATATAAATCTTTTAATTTTTATTTCTATTCAAGATATTTAAAATTTTATTTTTCTGCTTATTTTTTGCTCATTTAAATCTCGGATTTAATTTGGAGAAAGAAAAAATATCAATGACTTTGATTCCCAGCAGAATAACCGTTTTCTTTTCTCTTTCTTTCTCACAACAAACATTAACTTTTACACCAGATGTGAAAAATTTTATTTTTAAATATCATGTACTGTAGACATTTCTTCCTTATGAACGTTTAATGAATACATACTTTGGCAGTAGGTATAGCATCGTGTGTTTTTTTATTCTGTTTTGCATTCTAAAAATGCTACAATAAAGAAGCCTTTATTTATTATTTGAAAATTTAAAAGCATTATGAGGTTACAGGGGTTTCAAAGGGTTCTATTTTTTATGTATTAAACAAATTATTTCATTCAAATTTTTAACATATGTATATATAAAAAGCAGCATTTTATAAAATTTTTATTCAAAAATTTTGAAAATTCAGTCAGTGGGATTTGGCTTCTGGAGATATGATAGTAATCACGATAGATTTATATGTAGTTAAAAGTAAAGTCTGATAGTTATTAAGTATATCGCGCGGATAAAAGATGGATTTAAATAAAAATTGAAATTTGAATTTTTGGAAGAGTTCTGTACAAACCAGTACAATTATTAGTAAAATTTTCATTACTTAGAGCCTTATAAAACTAGTTGTAATCAAAAAATTAAAACAATCTATCATTCAATCATTAGTCAATCTTATTTTGAAGAAATATGAAGATTTTCAATAAGATTGATGTATTAGTTTTTACGAAATCGTATCTATGGGCCTTAAAAATAATTGGTTTAAAAAGCTATTAAAGTTTAAGTATAAATGAAACGAAGAATTAAATTTATGTAAAATATCCAATTTCAGCTCCATAAATCAAAGATCCAGCTGCAGACAATTTTCCATATTCAGATTGAAAAAAAAGTCTAATGACAGCAAAAATATTTTAATATATTCATTAATACTAATTGTTTAAAGTAAATCGTATTTAAAATTTAAAGAGTTGTATTTTTTTCACAGTTGAAATTATGTTAAAAAAAGAATAAAAACTCCTACGCATATCAAATTTTCTTTTCAAATATTTTAATTATTAACATTTAGATTTTGAAACAAGATTTATTTTGGGAAAAGAGCATTGCCGATTTCGATTTCCCTATGAAATACCTTCCTTCATTAGTTAATATTTATTAAATTATCAGGATTTAAATAAAGACTGAAATTTGATTTTTTGGCAGAATTTAATACAAAACAGTACAATTTTTGATATAATTTCTACAAACTTTTAAAATTAGTTGTAAAAAAAAAAATATTTCGTTCAATCACTAGTCAATCCTATTTTGAAGAAGTGTGAAAATTTTAAATAAGATCGGTACATTAGTTTTAAAATAATCATATCCGAGGAGTTTTAAAATAGTTGTTTTAAAAGGCTATAAAAGTTTTGAGTAGGCATAAAATGAAGAACTAAACTTATGTAGAATTGTCAATTTCAGCTCTATAAAGCAAAGATCCTTCTGCTGACAATTTTCTATATTCGGATCGAAAAAGAATTTAATAACAGTAAAAATAATTTAATGTATTTATTAATACTAATTGTTTAAAAGAAATCGTATTTGAAATTTAAACAGTTGTGTTTTCCCAGTTGAAATGAGATTTTAAAAAGTATAAATAACATTGTTATAAAGAAATCTAAATCTATTAATTTTAAATCCTATGTATATCAACTTATCAACTTTTCGAATATTTTAGTTATTTACATTTAAGATTTTGAAGCCAGATTTACTTTTGTAAAAGAGTATCACCGATTATGATTCCCGAGGTCCTTTTTTATGACCTTTCTTTATTTCTAACTATTTATTAAAATATTTCTTTCATACACCAAACATTTATTATCACACTAAGTGATAGATAATGCTTCAATAGTCAATTTATGTCAGCATGTCTTTCTTTAAGCTTTTAAAAGATGTTCAATTGATGGTGGATGCTGTTTGCATTTTACTTTTTATAGCACTTTTCAACACAGATGAAAAGTGTTTTCGGATTGTTTGTAAGTGTGTCAGTAGTAAATCACGTAAATATATTTAGATTGTCATGCAATTTATATGCTTTAATGATATTTACTACACTATGTACGGTATTGGAAATGAAGAGCATAGCACTAATAGTTTATTTACAGGGGAACTCAAAACAATTCTGTTAAATTCCTGCCTAGGGGCAAAAAATTGTTGCGATGTATTTTGAAATTGATATGTATCATTTCGTTACATTACAAGAAGGTAACTATACAATATGATGTGCATTTACAGGGATAAAGAGAAAAAAATAATAATTCGATTACAGTGCAAAAGGCTTATTACAGAATTACAATACGCTAACTATAGTATATCGTGTGCATAGCATTCATTGTTCATTTACAGGGACACATAAAATTATTTGGTTACAATGCAAGAATTTCAATAGCCTAACAATAGATATGGTGTGAATTGCATTCACCATTCATTTACAAGGACACACGGATTTTTAAATTTCAATTTCGATTTTTTTAAATTAAAACTTACAGGGTAAGAGGATATTTCAGCTTTCCACAAATCTACGGCAACGAAGCAGCAAGGTTAGAGGCTATTTGCAGCTGACTACCGATCCGGGGCAACGAAGCAGCCAGCCAATGAGAGCTGGCAGTAAATATGGGATTTAGTGACTGCATTTCATGGCTGAATGCTAGCAACAAATTCCGCATGCATTTATTAATTTTTTCTGCTTTTAAGATTTTGTTTTTCCTGATTGATTTACAATCAATCTTCAAAATCCATCCATGGCATTATCCAAAAAATATGGTACCTTAGTTAATTACTCTTTTTATGTTTTCTCAGGGTTTGTTCAGATATTGGGCGTACATCGCGCGCGTGCTCAGAAGATTTTGCATGGAGTAGGTCTCATTGAAGAAAAGAATTTTAAATTACTGCATTTTTTTGTGGTTCAAAACAGCTGAAATCAACGACTGTATTTCTTTATTCTTCCAAAACATGGTTTTCGTAACAGAAGTACATACTCGTGTTCACTCAGAAAAAATTTAACTATTCAGATAAAATTTAAAATTTCTTTCTATTTCAGTATGAATGAAAGTTTTAAGTATTCCTAATTTGTTTGAAAAAATCTATGGTCCCAGGTAACGCCGGGCGGATCAGCTAGTCATTTTATAAATATCTAGCGTGCCTACATAAATACTGATATAATATATAAGCACGTAACTTTTTAAAAGTAAGTTAGATTTTCAAAACATCATGTTGGATTTTTTTTTGAGATTTTCTAGATTATTGCTAGTTTTATAGGAAGAAAAGAACTAGACAACAAATATTGGTTTAAAATATAGCCGTTCAGGAGCAATGTGAAAGTTAATGTTTGTTTCGGAAAAAAATGAGTAAGGAAAAAAATGTTATTCCATCGAGGGTCAGGTGCATTGATTTATGTCGAGAAAGCTTTTTTTGAAACCAGCGATAGTAAAAGAAATAAAGAAAATGAACTTTTTGGGGGGTGGTAAATGAAATAGTGCAATTTCTTTTTCTTTTATTACTCTTTTTTTTTTTTTTTTTTTAAGACAATGTTAGATTGCATTTATTGAATTTCTTTAATTTTTTTTTTCTTTTTAAAGAAAAAATTTTGCAGAGAAGTTTATATATTTATCAATAGTTAATGTATCAATACTTTTAATAGTTCAAAGTTTTGCATCGGTTCTTAATTTGTATTAAAATAGAAATAAGTGTCTATGGGTGAACTTAAATAGCCAATGGATAGCAGATGATTTGAACCAAAAAATTTTCCAAGTAATTAAGTTATAAGGTTTGATTTAAAATTGTTTAATTACATCGGAAATCTTGTACTTAAAGGTATTATTTTACGAAAATTTTTTTTATAAAACTTTGATTTTAGGAATTAATAACAATCATAAAACGGAAAGACAGACAGATTTTTTTTTCACTGAGCTATATAACGGAGTGATATGTTTGCTACTTATTTAAGTGACTATACGTTTTAAATTATAGTAAATACTATAATTAAAAACGTATAACCTCATAAGAAGATCATTTTGATGAATAACTGTGCACAGATATTATTTATATAGAGTTCTTTCATTTCCCTATTTTATTCCTATTTCCATTTCGAACCATAGATTCTATAAACATTACATAGCAGTCTACAGCATCACAAATACATTGTTTTAACCTCTTCTTGTACAATTTTTTTCTTGAAAAATCTGCAAAACATTTGATGTTTTTTGCTATTTTAGTTTTGCATTTCATATCATAAAAGTTTAAAAGCTGTCAATCAATTATCATGAAATATTTAATTATATACATTTAATTACATTATATAAGAATATTTTCTTTCTTTTAAGTTGAGGTGGAGTAAAAACGTGATAAAACAACGATGATGACAAATGATGCTGCATTCAAGTTTTCTCGGGATAATAATTAATTATAATATATACAACCCCGAGATAATCCGGAATAATAAGAGAAATTATTAATAAAGAAACCCCTGAATTAGAACATAAAATATTTTCGCGGCCCTTTGATTCATCATTCTTAACTCCCATTAAGAGGCTACTTAAAACAAGAGAAAAAACTCGTTTGCTAATGTTAATCCTACGGAAGAAATTTATAAAAATATTTCTGTTGCATTTTAGCATTTTTAAACGATATTTTATTTTTTTTCTGCAGAGGATAGCTGACATTAATCTGTTATAAGTCTTTTTTTTCACCTTTTCAGTTTTTTTAATTTGATTGAGGGCGTTTTTATTTTCGAAACTGCTTTCGAAAGTGAGAGTATCCTCATAAAAAAATCTGGAATCAAAATCGAAGAAGTAAGTAGCAGCCTGCATACATATCGATCTCAGCCATCCACTGAAAAAAAAAAACATTTAAAAATATTGAAATGCAACCGAGATAACTTTATAAATTTCATCCATATGATGATCATGCCCGAGCAGATATTTTCGTTTGACTGAAGTAGCCTCTTGAAATGTAAACATGTTCAAAAACTTGTACAAATCCCATGCAAATCCTTGTTTATCAATTTTTATAGCTACTGTTATTATATGATATTGATTTAATACGCGTGTTCATTTATTTTTTAAGCCTACTATCACACTTCTAAAGATGCCGGATGGAAACAGATTTATATTTATGAAGAGAAAAATTAAGGGAGCAAAAGACCTTTGAGTTTGTTGAAACAATAAAAATAATCGCTCTTTTCAAAGTATCAAAACACAAACATCCCATGATTTTTTTTCTTTCTGCCTACAATATATTGTATGTAGTATTCTGCCTACTTTGTTTGCATTGTTCAGAAAAATAGATTAGGTATTTAAATTCTAAATTCAAAACTTTGAGTGACTAATGTATAGTTAAAATTTCTAATGTATGATAAAATTCTAAATTAAGCATATAGAAGACAATTTTTGAACAAAACAGAATGATAACATACTCATTTCTAACTTAAAACGAAAATATACACAAAAAGTTTTGGCTAATATGTAATTTTAGCACAAAATAAAAAAAATTCAGAAAAAAATTAAAATGTTTTTAAACATAAAAATATAAATAACAAAGGTATTAGAATAATTTTGGTTTTAGCTTGTAGACCATAAAGAAATGCATATTTGTTTCATTGGTATACTGTACTTCGGATACAGTATAATAGCGCAAATCTTCTGTGTGTTCCTGTAAATAGTATATACTTTCTATTATACAAGGAGTAACTGAGGAGTAGTATACCTCAGCAACTTATATCAATTTCATAATATGTGAAATAGTTTAATGGAATACTTTTATGTGGCTTTGTAAATTAATAAGAAATATTCTTTGTATCACAGATTGTACAGAATGTATATTTTAGTATATACTTCATGGATGCATATAAATTTTATTATGTTCGAAAGAATGTGGCACAATTAAAATGTACTTGAAGTTATTTCTTCCCATTGTCCGTAATATAACGGGATAGTTTTGATTGTCCCTATAATTAAACTATACATCTGAAATTCATAAAATTTGAAATGACTAGACAAAATTGTGCAATAATTATACATTTTAAATTTCAAATAATTCAGATGGGTAGTTTTTGCTCTTTTATATGCGGACGAAGAGATGAACAGATAGACGGAAAGACAATTTTATCAATAAGTTTTTACAGTTTTTAGTATGCTATTAATTCTCAATTAAATAATGTTAGCTGCATAATTGAATTTTTACACACAAGAGTAATAAAATACTATTAATTTTATGTTAATTCTGTTAGTTTGAGATGTTTTTCTATGAAACTTGTTTGTTGAATATGAAAAGTTGCAAATGAGAATTAATTTTTGGCTTACAAAAATTATCAATATATTAAAAATTTATTCATAAATGTTTCCGAAAATCAGTGGCAGGAGAATAATTTTAATTTTTATATATTCCTCTTTAAACCTCGAAAATATATTGGTTTTTGAACTCTCTAAAGATAGAGAAGAGTTTTCGAAATCGACTCAAAAGAGGTTATTGTGTGTTATATTATATTTTTACCAGTTTTTATAAACATCTGTTTTATTTACAGTGTAGTGAGTTTAATATTTATACCCATCCCCCCATTTCACTGTATAAGACCAAATTTTTAAAATTTTTTTAAAAAGAAAAAAAATTTTTACTTAAATTCTGTTCATTAAATGTAACATTTTCTTCGTAAAAATGCAAGGCTTCATAAAACAATATTCATAGAAAATAAACTTGTCCAAAATCATACAGTCTTCTGAAATTTAAAATTATTATCTTTTCAAAAAATTGTGCCACAGCAGTTTTAAGACCATATTACCTAATTTTAAACAATAAGCTTGTCTAAAAATTATACATTTCTCTACATTTAGATTTTATTCTTCATCATCTAAACTTAAAATGTTCGCATAAATTAAAAACATAAATAAATAAACATGGAAGTTTTCATAAAAGCGATAGATTTTATCTTTTCTTCTTTTTTTTCATTACCTATCATACGTAGTATAGGGTAAGTGTTGAATCGTTTTAAAAATCGGAATTTTTTTCTTTTGACGGATTTACACGTTTCAGATAGTAGAGATTCCAAAAAACATATTTCTTGAAAAAAAAAAATTGCCATCTGTCTGTCAGTCTGCTTGTGTATTTGTAAATACTCTATCTCACGAACAAATTGAGATAAAGACTTGAAACTTTGTACTTACTTAGTATGTAAGAATGGGACGAAGCCTATTTAATATCAGTAACTTTATTATCCGGAACTTTTTTTTCGGACCCTCGAAAAATTCGTTCTGATTAAAAATATACATAAAAAAATTCGAAATTTTTTATTTTAAGGAGTGGACGTAAAAAGCAATGAAATAGCACAAATTGTGCATAAAAAACAAAGTCGATCGGATTACTAGTTACCGATATATTTGTAATCCTGTTTTACACATTCTTCGATTTTTCAAGACCCTGTATTTCATTTAAATTTCAATTCAGAGATATATCTTAATCGGAAATGAGACGCTTAATCCGACGCAGGAAACGTTAGTTAATCTGATTATTATTTTTGGAGTAATAAGGATGTTTCTTTTACGCAGTTCGGTACTACCTGAGTAGTTTGGCATTTTATATAATTTGTCGAAAATGGTTCATCAGCAATTCATTAATAGAGCATTACTATTTATATTAACAATATTTAAACATACGTTTAAATTTTGTTTTGCAAATGCAATGCATTTTGTAAATAGTTTACACATGCTTTATTTTCATACATTATGTTATGCATATCCATGATGGGTAAGTATTGAGGTGGCTCCCAACGGCTAGTTTCTCTTTTTATTATAGCATAAAATCAAAGAATGAAATATATTCATGACATTCATAATTTTTTACTGAATTGTAAAAAACAGAACTGATTGTTATCATTCTTTTTTTGCCTTTTTATCAATTCTTATTTTATCTTTAGAACCATGAATGTAATATTCATAGATTTAAATGAAAGTTTCAGGGAATCTATATTTAGATTCTTTGTGCAATTATTAGATAGTTTTTCCCCTATTCCATATCTTTTCAAAGTTCATTGAGGATAATCTAATAAATTATTTTGCGAAAAATTATTATTAGATAGAAGTATTTTCATTGTGAAATAAAGTCTTTTGAGTATTATGCTATTTATTTTATAGAATTAATAATATGATGAAAATGTTTCGATAACATAAAAAAATGAACATTTTCATCGAAGCCATAGATTTTTCTTTTCTTTTTTTTTCCTTTACTTTTTTCTATTTTTATTATCCTATCAGATGACATTCATAATTTTTACTGGAGTGTAAGAATCAAAGCATATTGTTCTCATTCTTATTTTGCCTTATTAACCATTTTTGTTTTATCATATTTTATTATATTTTTATTTTATATCATAAATATAATATTTAAAGATTTAAATAAAAGCTTCGTGGAGACTACATTTAGATTCTTTGTGTAGATATTAGAGTTTCTTTTCCTATTCGATATCGTTTCAAATTTTGTTGAAGATAATCCAATAAATTATTTTGCGAAAAATTATTATTAGGTAAAAGTATTTTCATTGTCAACCAAAGTCTTTTAAGTATCATACCATTTATTTCACAGAATTAATAGTATGAAGATACGCACACGTAGTTAATAAAAAGAATGAAAAATGATGCATCCATCATAGATAATGTAATATTTTCCAATATATTTAGAATACTGTAACAAAATTTCAAAATTTAGTAAGGGTGTTTTTGAAAAATTATATTTCCACCCTTAACAGTTCGAAATTTTCCGAGACATTTTAAGACTCATTTTTAAAAATAAAAACATGAAATAAAAGAATTGCTGAGGTGATTTTTGAAGAGATGTATGAGAGGCCGTATGATTTCGTTTTTCGCTCAATTAATTAAAATTTGATTTATAAACAATTATTTCCTCAGTATGACTTTTTTCCGCTCCCAGCTTTCTAGCTTCGTAAAATTTGGTTCAAAACACCAACTTTGACAGGATTTTTATCCTTAAGAGAATCTGTCGATTGGATGTTCCACAAACTTCTCATACAAGTATATATACTTCTGACTGCACAGAAATGTACTTGAAAAATTTCGTGCAGCCCTCCATATTATATCCTATAGAATTTATCCACAGCAAGTAATATTTAAAAAAAAAAAATTCTAAATTTAAAAATACGTACTACAGCTGGAAACGTATTTCAAGAAATTATTGTTCACAATAGACTTCAATAAATCAAACATCAATGTCGGCTTGGCCTATAGGCGGAAGTAGGTTTCGAAGTTAAGTGCTCATTTCAACAGAAAAATTAACCCTTTATCTACGGATAGTACTTATAAGTACCATTAAAATAACTTATTATAAAGCTATTTTAATACGTCAGTTATTTGTAATACTGTTTAGAATGAGTTACAGATACATTACTTTATCTTGTTTCAAAAGCATTATTGGTTACACAAAACAAAAATATTTTTAAAAGGATGATTTCTTTTGCCTTTGCATCTTTTCAGCTTTCTTGGCGCTGAGGGAAGGGGATGGAGATTTTTCAGTGCAGAAATATTTCTATATTTATATTGTAAGAGCATCATATTTGTACATTTTATAATTCTACAAATACTAAGAAAACAAATTAAACTGAAAGGTTTGAGTGGGGTTATAAAATTTGCACAAAATCCCTGTAAATTCAAATTTAATTAATCCTTCTAAATCCTTCAAAAATCCTTCAAATATTTATTAAATGATGATGTACATCTTTTAATTTAGTTTAAAAATTTTGCGTAAAATATTTTATAGTGTCAAATTTTCATAAATTCATAATGCGGTAGATAAAGGGTTAAAATATAATTAGAGATCAACCCAGTTTAACAATTAAAAGCATGTCGAAAATTACCTTCCTCGACATCTCGATTTCATTCTTCATTATCTTCACTTCAAATGTTCCGATAAGTTAAAGAAGAAAAAATAAGCATGGAAGTTTCGATAAAAGCGGTAGATTTTTTCTTCTCTCTTTTTATTATCGCATCAAATCAAAGAATGAAATATATTCATGACATTCAATAATTTTTACTGGATTGCAAGAATCAGAACACATTGTTCTCATTCTTATTTTGCCTTATTAACGATTCTTATTTTATCTTTAGAACCATATCTGTAATATTTATAGATTTAAATGTATGTTTCAGGGAATCTATATTTAGATTCTTTGTGTAATTTTTAGACAACTTTTTCCTATTCGATATCATTTCGAACATCATTGAGGATAATCCAATAAATTATTTTGCGAAAAATGGTTATTAGGTAAAAGGATTTTCATCGTCAAGTAGTCATTTGAGTATTATACTATTTATTTTATAGAAATATTAGTATGATGAAAATGTTCCGAAAACTTAAAAAAGAAAAAATAAACTTGAACGTTTTCATAAAAGTCACAGATTTCTCTTTTCTTTTTTTTCTTTTTTTTCTTTTCCTTTGCTTTTATTTCTCCTTTTATTACCCTATCAGATGACATTCATAATTTTTACTGGAGTGTAAGAATCGGAGCATATTGTTCTCATTCTAATTTGCCTTATTAATCATTCTTATTTTATAATAATTTAATATATTTTTATTTTATAACTTAAGTATAATATTTAAAGATTTAAATAAAAACTTCGGGGAGACTATATTAAGATTCTTGTGTAGTTATTAGAGATATCGTTTCAACCATTGTTGATGACAATCCAATAACCGTAATTTCCGGCATATAATCCGCGGATCAAGCAATAATTCTTTTTGACCCAGAAATTTTATTTAGTAATTGAAGCCAAATATTTACTGCGATCTAAAATGTTACATTTCATTTAAAAAATTTTCTGGGTCAAAAAATGTTTGTTTGTACCGCGGATTATACGCCGAAAATTACGAAAATTATTTTGCGAAAAATTATTATTAGGTAAAAGTATTTTCATTGTAAATCAAAGTCTTTTAAGTATCATACCATTTATTTCACAGAATAGAAGGACATAAACATTTAATTTAACCAAGAACGAAAAATCATGCATCCAACCTAGATTATGTGACATTTTCCAATATATATATAAAATACTATAACAAAATTTCACAATTTATTAAGGGTATTTTCAAAAAAATATACTTCCACCGTTAACAGCTCGAAATTTTCTGAGACATTTTCAGACTCATTTTTAAAAATAAAAACATGAAGTAAAAAAATTGCTGAGGGGATTTTTGAAGAGATGTATGAAAGGCCGTATGATTTAATTTTTCGCTCAGTTAATTAGAACTTGATTTATAAACAATTATTTCCTCAGTATGACCATTTTTTTCGCTCCCAGCTTTCTTGCTTCGTAAAATTTGGTTCAAAACACCAACTTTGACAGGATTTTTTTTTTCTTAAGAGAATTCGTCAATTGAATGCGCTTCACTGCGAAAACGAATTTAAAATGAATCAGAAAATAAGCAGTTTGGATTGGAATCCGCCACAGACATCTCATACAAGTATATGTACTTGAGAAATTTTGTGCAGCATATGATATTTTATAGAATTTATCTACAACAAGTAATATTTAAATTAAAAAATTGTTAAATTTAAAAATAAGTACCACAGCTGGAAACGTACTTCAAGAAATTATTGTTCACAATAGACTTCAATAAATCAAAACTCCCTGTTAGCTTGGCCTATAGGTAGAGGTAGATTTCGAAGTTAAGTGCTCATTTCAACAGAAAAATTAACCCTTTATCTACCGATGGTACTTATAAGTACCATTAAAATAACTTATTATAAAATTCTTTTAATACGTCAGCTAGTTGTAATAATGTTTAGAATGAGTTATGGATACATTACTTTATCTTGTTTTAGAAACATTATTGGTTACACAAAACAAAAATATTTTTAAAACGAGGGTTTCTTTTGCCTTTGCATCTTTTCAGCTTTCTTGACTTCGAGGAAGAGGGGTGTAGATTTTTCAATGCGGAAATATTTCTATATTTATATGGTAAGAACATCGTATTTGTATATTTTATAATTCTGCAAAATACTAAGAAAATAATTAAAAATAAAAGTTTTGAGTAGGGTTGTAAAAAATGCACAAAATCCCTGTAAATTCAAATTTAATTAATCCTTCAAAAATTCTTCCAATATTTATTAAATGATTATGTAAATCTTTTAAATTAGTTTAAACAATTTGCGTAAAATGCTTTAGAATGTAAAATTTTCATGAATTCATGATGCGGTAGATAAGGGTTAAAATATAATTGCATTTTTAACGTAATCAAACTGATTGGTAAAGTTATCATACAAATTAAATATTTCGAACTGAGCTAAAAATTGCCCAGTCCGGGAATCTAACAAAGATACTTGGCTTACCAGGCCAATGCTTTACCTTTTAAACTAACTGGACACTACTACCGGTGAGCATTTCTCGCCCAGATTACCTTGTAGGTCATAATATCTGGTCTGTCATTTAGACGGCTCAACAGAATAGACCGCTCCATAAAGAAGCTCCATAGAACGATGGGTACGTAGATAATTGCATTTTTTAACACAATCAAACTGATTGGTAAAGCTATCATACGAATTAAATATTGGTAAAGTTATCATACGAATTGAATATAATTAGAGATAAACCCAGTTTAACAATTAAAAGCATGTTTGAAAATTACATTCCTCGACATTTAGTTTTTATTCTTCATTACTTTTACTTCAAATGTTCCGATAAGTTAAAGAAGAAAAAATAAACTTGGAAGTTTTCATAAAAGCGATAGATTTTTTCTTTTCTTTTCCTTTTTTCTCTTTTTATTATCGCATCAAATCAAAGGAAGAAATATATTCATGACATTCATAATCTTTACTGGATTGTAAGAATCAGAACACATTGTTCTCATTCTTATTTTACCTTATTAACAATTCTTATTTTATCTTTAAAACCATATCTGTAATATTTATAGATTTAAATAAAAGCTCTAGGTAATCTATATTTAGATTCTTTGTGTAATTATTGGATAGATTTTTCCCTATTCGATATCTTTTCAAACATCAATGAGGATAATAAAATAAATTATTTTGAAAAAAATTATTATCAGATAAAAGTATTTTCATAAATAATTCATAAATGGCATACCCTTTATTTTCAATACCCAACATGCTATAGTGATACATTACACCTGTGCATTTCATGGTAATCGGACTACATTTACGTAAATTAGAGGATGGATGGACAAGATCTATAAACACTTTTCAACTTTGTTTGATTTGTATTAAATGAATAAGTAGATATCACTTTTAATATCAAAATGAGTGACATTTACGAATGTAAATTTTATTTTTAAACAATAACTCAACAGTATATTATTGAATGTCAGAAAAAAATACTAGAATAAATTTCTCAAACAAATAAACTTGCAAGCAATAAATAACTATTCCTTTATATAAACGAAAGTTTAAAAACAATGTTTTAAAATTTTGTAAAGCATAAATAATATATATTTTAGTTTATACAGCTTATAGTCATCCCTTCCGCAGTCAGAATGAAACCGTAAAAGCTTTTGCGCTTTTCCAAAATCGGTTTTTATTTCTGCATATTTTTCTGAATCTATTTTATATGGATGCATGATGTCAATAATTTACTTTGGAATTTATTTTTATGTAATGAAAATAGATTTTAATTTTTTTCTTTATTTAGTGCATGATGTTATTAGAGTATACTAAGGGAAGTAATTTAGATAAAGTTCGAAAAGCATCTTTTTCTGATAGAACGTCAAATGTATTTTATCTCTTTAATTAAATAAACGTCCAAGTGCGAATATTACTCACGCTCATAGGTTTCCGTACAATAAACATATGTATTATTAATTCGTTGGGGGTCGAGTGACTGATAGACATGCAATTAAAAAAATTTTGAATTTTTTGTCATTCCCACCAGTTATTTTTTATCATAAAGTTTACCTTATTTAATTGCAGCTTTTCCGCGATTCAAGTAGAGAAAATTTTCTCTTTTGAAAAACCGGTGGTTAAAGGTTAAAAATTAAGCAAAGTGCTCTCATCACAAAGGAGTTAACTGTATTATTAAAAGAAAATTGTTGCTTAAAGGATAATAAAACTTCGTAAAAAAAAAAAAAAAAAAAAAAAAAAAAAAATCTATATAAAGTAGGTTTGGTTATAGCTGAATATACTTGAACAGTATGAATGGTATACCATAAAATTTTAAAGAGATACGAAGACTAAATAATATCAAATATTGCTATTCTGCGGAAATCTTTTTTGTTACTTATCCTTATCTATATATACGGAACTACGGTACTGAGAATAAAAGATTGTGAATATTTAAACTTCATTTGACATTTCATAAAACTAAATTCAATGTAGAAATAACCTTCTCTTTTCCCAGTGTAACTAATACAAAATCCTTGTTAAGTGTTTAAACTTGACACTATGCTAATGAAGCTTGTGTAGAAAAGAGCTTTCAAATTTGCAAAGCCGTTTTGTCCGTGTCGCGTTTTTCCAGATAGATTTTTAATTAACTTTTAAATACACAAAAGTCGTAATGAGAAACCCATTCAGTGCCAATTAGTCGCGAATCCCATAGTATTTATAAAAGGTTCGCACGGCTTAAAAAAAAAAATACATTTTAATACCAAACATTTTGTAACGTAGTGGCTGCTATATCCGAAGTAAGGAACGTTTTACGTTAAATGAGGCAAATAATACTTTTAAAAAATCCTGGTACTAAAATAGATATTTTATTATATAATGTCTTATGCGTTCGAACCCTGATTTATGTGATTAATTCTAATTAAATTAGTATACTTGCAGCAGTGTGAAGTTTATTGATTTTATACTGCTACCAGGTATTGCATTGCACAAATATAATTTTAAAAATTATTATCTAGGTTTTAAAAGCCGATGGTGTGCATAGTACGCCATTCCTATCATTATTTGTGTTCAAACCGACCTTGTATTTAAGTGTTAATATCTGGGCTAATTCAAGACAATTTTTTTTCAAAAATCATTATCAACAGTGCTTGTATACTTCTGGTAAGATAGGTGCCTCCAATGCTCCTCAACACCTTTGCTCGATGCTCACAAATCGAAATTTGTGTGTAACTAAAAATGCACTTTTTTAGAAAACTATGGGATCTAGAGCTCTCTATTCTTTTCCTGCAAAGTTTAAAGTAATATCCAAAACCTCTAATTTTTTTCAGAATTTTAATTTCTGTAAATTCGGAATTAGATGGGGGGGGGGGGGTACATATTTTTGCACTATATTTTCGACGTTATCTTTGAAAATATAAAACCTAAAATTAAAAGAAATATATTTTTGAGTTGAGGGTAATGAAAGCTTTCAGAAGATATCCCAACCGATGTGCAATATATATATATACATTTTTTTTTTTCCTTCAAGTAACTTAATTACCCCCTACCCCCCTCCTAAATATATTTATAAATGTTTAATAATCTGTAAATATGTGGGTCAATAGTTTTTAATATTTCCCCCCAATTTGAGCTTTCTATGTTTCATAGTTTTTGTGTAAAATGGCTATGACAGACGGACACCCCAGTGATCTTATAATACACTACTGGCCATTAAAATTGCACGGTGACATGCTACAAACGTGGAATTTAAACGACAGGAAGAAGATGCTGTGATATGCAAATAATTAGATTTTCAGCGCATTCTGACAAAGCAGGTGCCGGTAGCGACACCTACAATGTGTTTAAATGAGGAAATTGTTCAGTTGGTTTCTCACGCAGAAATTGCATTTGAGTGTTATTGCCTGGAGAAAAATTGTTGTGATGCCTCGAGTAAGAAGGAGAAATGCGTATCAGTATGTTTCTGACCTTGATAAAGGTCGCATTGTAGCGTACCGGAATTGTGGTTTATCGTATCGCAGTATTGCTGCTCGCGTTGGTCGTGATCCAATGACTGTTCGCAGAATATGGAATCGATGAATTCAGGACGGTAATAAGGAACAGCGTACAAGATCTCAACGGCCCCCTATCACTAGCAGCCGTGAAGACAGGCATGTTATCTGTATGGCCATAATGCATCGTGCAACTACGTCACGAGACCTGAGTCAAGAAATGGGGTCATTTGCAAGACAAAAAGTGTTTGCACGAACAGTTCGACGACGTTTGCAGTAGCATGGACTCTCAGCTCGGGGACCATGGCTGCGACTTCCGTTGCCGTTGCGTCATAGACAGGAGCGCCTTCAATGGTGTGATCAAGGACGAACCTGGACGCACGAATAGCGATGAGTCATTTTTTTCAGATGTATCCAGGTTCAATTTCAACATCATGATGGTTGCATTCTTGTTTGGCAGCATCGTGGTGAACGAACATTTGCAGCGTGCATTCGTCATCGTTATAATGGCCCATCACCTGGCGTGATGGTATGGGGTGCCATTGAATACACATCTCGGTCATCTCTTGTTCGCATTGACTGGACAGTGTACGTTAAATTTCTGATATTTTACAACCCGTGGCTCTACCCTTTATTCGAGACCTGCGAAACACTACGTTTCAGCATGATAATGCCCGACCACATGTTTCTGGAACTATACGGACCTTCCTTGATACGGAAAATGTTCGGCTGTTGCTCTGGAAAGCACGTTTTCCAGATCTCTCACCAATAGAAAACGTCTGGTCAATGGTCGCCGAGCGACTGGCTCATAATCATACGCCAATAACTACGATTGATGAACTGTGACATCGTGTTGAAGCTGAATGGGCATTTGTACCTGTACATGCCATTCAACCTCTGTTTGACTCAATGCCCAGGCGTATAAGTGCTTTTATGACTGCCCGAGGTGGTTATTTTGGGTACCGTTTTCTCGGGATCTGAGCACCCAAATTTCTTGAAAATTTAATCACTTGTTATTTCTATCATAATATATTTGTCCAATAAATATCATTTTGTTATCTGCATTTCTTCCTGGTGTACCAATTTTAATGGCCAGTACACTGTAAAAAAAATCTGTAACCTTAGTAATCTAAATTAATCGAAATCTCTTATGCTTACTAAAATTTTATGTGTGCACTGTACAAGAAAATGATGTCAATCTACAAAACTTGTAAGCAAAACTAAAACCATCTGTAACTTTACAAAAGAATTTACTAAAATTTTGGTAACTTTACTAAAATTTTATCTATAATGCTCGTTATCGTCACTTAAAAAGTTCTTGGAATACGATTTCCCAAAAAAATTCTTAGTAACCTTAAAATTTGTTTGATTCAAAGTGCAAATCTGTATCTGTTACATGAATTTTTATTGTTGCCGTTACATAAAAAGTTCTTGGAATACAATTCTACTAGAAAAATTTTTGTAACTTCCCCAATTTTTTTTTACAGTGTAGTGTAGTTCTGTTTTCACTTTATAAATATGGAACCCTAAAAACCCATTACTTCTGTGTATCATAATAAAAGAAACATTAAAGAGATCTACAAAAAAGATTTTAAAGTTTCTTAATCTAAATAGTTCAGAAAGTTATCAAAGTTATTTATGACAGTATTAAATCTTAGTTAACAATATTCTACAAAAAAAAAAAATAATAATAATAATAATAATATTAATAATAATAAATAAATAAATAAATAAATAAATGTACACAATCTTTTTTTTTATGTATAAAATTTTGTGGAACAGTTTTATTTTTCTAAGAAAACAATACAATTTCCGTAATTAAACTATTGAGATTACAAATCCCTAGTAAATTTTCCATAAATTTTATGAAATATTTCTCCATTGCTTTCAAAACTGTGGAAATTCCATGTATGATGTTTAGAACTAGTTTCTAACTGCGTTTCGTGAGTGAAAAAATTAATTTTATATATACTTGTCATATTGTAATATAATTTTCAATGAAACACCATTATTGGCTAAAACTGGCTCTACAGAAAATATATCCAATGGTTCCCCAATATTGGCTAAAAATGTTGATTTCAAATGGGTTTTCAAGTAAAATCTTTAAAATTTATGAATCTATTTATAGTATGTATATTTAAACAACTCGGTATAATATTTTTCTTTTTTTACCAAAAATAAAAGACTAAAAATACTTTTGTATGTATAAAAATTTATTTTTAAACAAGAACTCTCTAACATATTATTACATGATGACTGTTAAATTAAAAAGAAAAATATTCGAAGGAATGTCTTAGAAGAAATAAAGTCATGGACGCTGAGCTGCTATTCCTGAATATATTTCATAAGCTATTCTCAATGGATGCATAATATCAATAATTAATTCCGAAAGAATTTCTCACCCAACAAAACAACTTCTACTTTTTTCTCCTTCTTTGTGTTTAGTGCATGATATCATTATCATATAAAAGGCAGAAGCTATACTTGAGAAAAAAAAAGGAAGAATTTTTTTTATTATTATTATTTACTTGCTATAAAGTCCAAAAAGTCACTTCATATCTTCAAACCAAAAGCTCATTACAATTCCACATCATAATGCGAGATATTTCTAACTTTTCTATTAATTTTTTTTTATCTGAAAACAAAATATAAAACATGCAATCCTAATATAGGTGGCTATTATTATGGGTGTATTCGGAAAAAAAAAAAAAAATTCACCTTCAACATCTCGAAATTTTCTGATACATTTTCAGATTCATTTTTAAAATTAAAAAACATAAAATTTATTGAGGTGATTTTTGAAGAGATACATAAGAGGCCGTGTGATTTCGTTTTTCGCTTAATTGATTAAAATTTGATTTATGAATAATTATTTTTTCAGTATAACACTTTTCTTCGTTCCCAAAAGTCCCTCTTGGGAAAATTCGGTTCAAAAAGCCAACTTTGACAGAATTTTTTATAATACTTTCTACCTTATTTTAAATAGTGACATGCACGGCACATTATGTAGTTTTTGAATAAGAGAATTTACTAGTTTTAATGCGTTTGAGAGCAAAAATAAATTTAAAAATAAATTAGGAAATAAGTAATTTGGATTGGAATACATCCTTAATATAGTACATATTTATGCATGAATCCATCCACTTGCTTTTTCATTTGTAATTTTCATAAAACATTTCACATACATAACTCAACTTTTTTTTGTTTATTTTCTTTATAATCGTTATTTCTTAATATTTGGCATATATCATCTGTTTAAATGGTTCAATTGTAACAGAAAGTTTCTATATATTCGATTAACATACAATATTGATAAATGTTCTATGTTAATCGATTTACCGATTATCTATATTAATAAAATCCGTGCGCTCTGTCTGCTTGAAGCCGATTACAGTTCGCAACGCGGGCGAGTTGGAAGTTGCGAGAGGTGTCTTCCGGGGAAGTCATTTCGGGCATTTTCGAGACCGTGGGACCAAAATTAAAAAAAGTTATGAATTAAAAACCCCTTGGGAATCGGAACGAAAAATGTCTCAAATCCCAAACGGCGCTCAAACGGAGTTCCGAGGCAGAACACTGCGCTACCTTGCGGTGAAGAACCTGAACTTTTCCCCTTTGGCTAAAAGAAGAAACAGCCGAAAACCGCTTTTTCTACCGGCGCTAATTGCGTTTTTTTTGCGCGTTTTTTCTTAAACCATCATGCAGACAGTTTTTAAAGTAGAAAAAAACTGATTACATATTCAGAATCTGCGTAAAAATCTGCTTCTGATGAACTAAAAAATACGGGAAAATGTCTTAAGGGCGCGTAGTGCCCACCGTGCAAAACCAAATATTTTTAACGGGACTATGGGCGCGAAGCGACCATAGTTCCGATCCACAATCTTTTTTTTTTTTTTCAAGTGCACGTGGCCCACAGTGCGAAATCACATATTTTTAACGGGACTATGGCTCTTTAATTTACTTTTTTGTGCTTGAGGATTCAAACACTAAGACTTGCTTATTAAATGAATTTTTTTGCTTATTATATACTGCTTAATACCGAGGTTCGTTTGGAAAAAGTGGCCCAGCTAGCGGGCGTAGCTCGCTAGTCTATACTAATAAAATCCGTGCGCCTCTGTCTGTCTGTCTGCTTGAAGCCGATTACAGTTCGCAACGCGGGCGAGTTGGAAGTCGCGAGAGGTGTCTTTCGATTCGAAAAATTCCGGGAAAGTCATTTCGGGCATTTTCGAGACCGTGTGACCAAAATTAAAAAAGTTATGAATTAAAAACCGGTCGGAAATCGGAACGGAAAACGTCTAATTTCCTAAACGGAGCTCAAACTGATCTCTGAGGCAGAACACTGCGCCACCTTGCGGTGAACGACCTGAACTTTTCCCCTTTGGCTAAAAGAAGAAGCAGCCGAAAACCGCTTTTTTCTCCCGGGAAAACGACTTTTTCTTTCGTTTCGGTTCTTTGAAAAAGAACTAATTGGTAAAAAATGTTAAACACGGTTTATTTTCATACTTTTTCTTTTTGGTAGCGTACACGAATATTGTGTAACCTAAGATTTACGTGATTAATACTAATTTTTGTTAGTACAAAGGGAAAACGAGCTGCCAAAATTATTTGTTAGTTATGTTGTTTGTGATATTAATGAAATTACTTATTTTTTTTTAATAGCAGTCTTTTGCAGTTTTTAATACCGAAACTTTTTTTGCGTGTTTTTTCTTAAACCATCATACAGACAGTTTTTAAAGTAGATAAAACTGATTACATATTCAGAATCTGCGTAAAAGTCTGCTTCTGATGAACCAAAAAATACGAGAAAATGTCTTATGGGCGCGCAGCACCAACCGTGCAAAACCAAATATTGTTAACGGGACGATGGCGACCATGGCGCGTAGCGCCGGTGGGTGGTAGGCCGGTGGGCCGCCTTTGCACGGTGGGTGTGTAGCGCCCACTGTGCGAAATCACATATTTTTAACGGGATAATGGGCGCATAACAACCATAGCTCTTTAATTTACTTTTTTTGTGCTTGAGGATTCGAACTCCAAGACTTGCTTATTAAATGAATTTTTTTGCTTATTATATACTGCTTAATACCGAGGTTCGTTTGGAAAAAGTGGCCCAGCTAGCGGGCGTAGCTCGCTAGTCTATACTAATAAAATCCGTACGCCTCTGTCTGCTTGAAGCCGATTAAACTTCGCAACACGGGCGAGTTGGAAGTCGCGAGAGGTGTCTTTTGATTGGAAAAATTCCGGGGAAGTCATTTCGGGCATTTTCGAGACCGTGGGACCAAAATTAAAAAAGTTATGAATTAAAAACCCCTTGGGAATCGGAACGAAAAATGTCTCAAATCCCAAACGGCCCTCAAACGGAGCTCTGAGGCAGAACACTGCGCCACCTTGCGGTGAAGAACCTGAACTTTTCCCCTTTGGCTAAAAGAAGAAGCAGTCGAAAACCTCTTTTTCTCCCTTTTTTGCGCGTTTTTTCTTAAACCATCAGACAGTTTTTAAAGTAGAAAAAACTGATTACATATTCAGAATCTGCGTAAAAATCTGCTTCTGATGAACTAAAAAATACGAAAAAATGTCTTATGGGCGCTTAGTGCCCACCGTGCAAAACCAAATATTTTTAACGGGACTATGGGCGCGAAACGACCATAGCTCCGATCCACAATCTTTTTTTTTTCAAGTGCACGTGGCCCACCATGCGAAATCACATATTTTTAACGGGACCATGGCTCTTTAATTTACTTTTTTTTGTGCTTGAGGATTCGAACACCAAGACTTTCTTATTAAATGAATTTTTTTGCTTATTATATACTGCTTAATACCGAGGTTCGTTTGGAAAAAGTGGCCCAGCTAGCGGGCGTAGCTCGCTAGTCTATACTAATAAAATTTGTGCGCCTCTGTCTGTCTGTCTGCTTGAAGCCGATTACAGTTCGCAACGCGGGCGAGTCGGAAGTCGCGAGAGGTGTCTTTCGATTCGAAAAATTCCGGGAAATGCATTTCGGGCATTTTCGAGACCGTGGGACCAAAATTTAAAAAGTTATGAATTAAAAAACGGACGGGAATCGGAACGGAAAACGTCTTATTTCCCAAACAGGTCTCAAACGGAGCTCTGAGGCAGAACACTGCGCTACCTTGCGGTGAAGAACAGGAACTTTTCCCCTTTGGCTAAAAGAAGAAGCAGCCGAAAACCTGTTTTTCTCCCGTCAATTTGTCAAAGAATGTATAAGAGAAAAAGAAGTAATTGGTAAAAAATATTAAACACTGTTTAATTAATATAATAAGTACAACTATTTAAGCACAGCAAGATATGTTCACTAAGAGGTAATAGTGTTGCTAATTAATATTTTGAGGATCTCAGATGTAACCTGCTATTCATATATTTATTCTGTATGTGAGTATTAATCGTTGTAGCTCATTTTCATACTTTTTCTTTTTGGTAGCATACACGAATATTGTGTAACCTAAGATTTACGCGATTAATACTAATTTCTGTTAGTACAAACGGAAAACGAGCTGCCAAAATTATTTGTTAGTTATGTTCTTTGTGATATTAATGAAATTACTTATTTTTTTTTTTTAATAGCAGTCTTTTGCAGTTTTTAATAACAAACTTTTTTTTCGCGTTTTTTCTTAAACCATCATGCAGACAGTTTTTAAAGTAGAAAAAACTGATTACATATTCAGAATCTGCGTAAAAGTCTGCTTCTGATGATCCAAAAAATACGAGAAAATGTATTATGGACGCGCAGCGCCAACCGTGCAAAACCAAATATTTTTAACGGGACAATGGCGACCATGGCGCGTAGCGCCGGTGGGCCGGCTTCGCACGATGGGCCCGTACCGCCCACTGTGCGAAATCACATATTTTAACGGGATAATGGGCGCATAACAATCATAGCTCTTTAATTTACTTTTTTTGTGCTGAGGATTCGAACACCAAGACTTGCTTATTAAATGAATTTTTTTGTTTATTATATATTGCTTAATATCGAGGTTCGTTTGGAAAAAGTGGCCCATCTAGCGGGCGTAGCTCGCTAGTTATTAATAATTAGCGATGACATTCGGTCACTGTGATTAATTAAGCTTAGTAACGTATATATTATTTGCAAAAATATGTACTATCATCATTGTTTGAATATAATAACAAAAATAAGTGTTAAAAGACAACAATATTCATTCAAAAAAGTGTTTTATTAATAAGACCCAAAGACTAAACAGTTCAAGATAATCATTTTTATAATTACTGAATCAATTCGGTAAAAATTTTAAACAGCGAAATATTGAATGAGTAAATTATACAGTTTTGAAATGCGTATTTTTAGCAATGAATACTAAGATAGGTACTTCTAGGTTATCCCGTCGACCAATTTCGCCAAATTACACAAATCGCCAAACTAATAGCCAAATAATAAATATAGACATATTTTTTATTTAAAATAATGTAAAAATCAAATAATTAGTAGAATATTGATAAAAATATAAATAAAAAATCGAAATGCAAAACACTTAATGATGTTTTAAATATGTGTATCGTATTTAATATCATTGAATGTGACATTTACGATCCTCCATTATTGGCATTTAATCTTATTTTTTGGCGACCGTTTTTTGGTCGACGGGATAACCTAGAAGTACCCTAAGATAAAATACACACGAAATGAAAATCTCAAGTTAAACTAATTGCAATTTATTATATTTACATAATATGATTGGTCATTATCAATAACCGGTTAATTTAATAAAATCTCATAAATTAATAATATTAACTGGTTTATTTGGGTATAATTTTGTTATTGTTAATAGCAACTGGTAATAATAACCGATTAATCAAACTGACCGTAACACACACACACACACACATATATATATAACCATTAATTGTATTACAATATATGAACCACTGAATTTAATAACTTATGCCTCATCGAACATGGAGGAAAAAATAAATAATTAAAATGAATACATATGGCATTTGTAGAACCAAAGCAGAATCTTCGGACGCCAAATACTACCGCCAAATACGGAACTACAAATGAAGTGTGTGGTTTCATCTTCGTATTTGCCCTGAAAAAGCAAAATAATAAGAATTTGGGGCTACCAACATATAAAACCAAAATTAAATGAAGAAAAAACATCAAGAACAAGGCACATCAAAATTACTAAATTGGTTAGCAAAATGAAAAGGGAAAAAATAAAAATAATTATCGTCAACATGATAATAATGAATAAATTAATTAATTAAAAACTGAGTAATGTGATAACAGAAAAAATAAACCATGCACCATAGTTTAAAACAAAATCATTTAATTTGACTATACTAAGCTAAACTCAATATCTTAATATAAGATGATTTAAGATTTAAAAATAGATAATTAATATATTTACCCTATACACTTAGAAATAGTATTATAGATCTCCAATTAATTGAAAGTTAGGTATAATTTAATCATGTAAATTAATTAAATTATATTAATAGAATTAATTGATGTAACTACACAATTATCCATACATTAGTGATACATATATATGGATGCTTAATATCAATAATTACATTGGAAAAAAATTCTACTGCAACAAAACAACTTTTGTTTTCTTATTTTGTGTTGAGAGCATGATATCATTATTATATAATAAGAGAAGCACCACTTGAGAAGAAACTAGGAAGATTTTTGTTTTCTTTTTCCATGTCCAAAGAATTACTTCAATTCTTCAAACCTAAAGCTCATTTTTATTCTACATCAAAGCATGAAAAATTTCAAAATTATGTGTAAAAAATATTAAAATTATATTAAAAATTATAAAAATATAAATTATATAATAGTCTAAAAATTATAAAAACTAGCAGGAATGACCGAGCTTAGCTCGGTCAAAACTAAATTTATTTTCAATTTGACATAGTATTTTCACTTTATTAGTCTCTCTGTATTATTGCTATAAAGCATGCTATTTATAATAGAATTATTTACAAAAACAATCAATAAAAAAGCTATGTATGTATGCACATGTTCATAAATTTTACGTTTTAAAATTTACAACGAAAGGACATCGATCCAAAAAACATTTTTAGCTCGACTCTAATACGTTTAATCATGCATCTCAAATTCTATTAAGGATCTATAAAAAAAATTTCCCATTCTGAAAGCTTATTTTCTGCCAGATATAACCAAATTTGACGACATTCTTTCATTTAACACCAAATACGTATTTTGGCTTTTGTAACCTTAATAGTCGATTTTTTTGACAAATGTCACCAATATTTTGTCAATTATCGCCAACTTATTTGCTGTTGGGATTTTCTTGTCACCCTGACAGTAATTAGCCGAAATGATCCACTAACCAAATTTGATCAAACATGTGACTTAGCTCATTGGTCTTCTGATAATTAAAAACAGTAAAAAATAAAATTGAATCAAAATCGTTTAAACCATTTCTTAGGTAAAATAAGCATAACAGCATTTGACAATGAAGCCGAAATGACACACTTATGTAATTTTTTTTTTTAACATGCGACTCAGCCCAATAGTCTTCTCGTGACAAAAAACGTTTCTGTACAAAATTTAAGTAAAATTGATTGAGTCGTTGTTACATATAATTATGACCCTGACCCATTATGAACAAAAATGACCCACTAATCTAATTTTCGCGAGCATGTGTCCTATCACAACGATTTTCTCTTGTCCGAAAACGATATAATACAAAGTATAGTCAAAATGGTGAGAGCCATTGTCTAGATAAAATTAGCATGACCCATAAATTATCCCGAAATCTCTCGAAAATGCGACCTGCCCATTAGTTTTTGCGTGCCAAAAATAAAAAAAAATGTATACAAAATTTCGTTAAAATCGATCCACCCGTTCTTTAGATATAGCTTGACTATGACCCATTATAATCCATCATGACCCACAAGTGACCCTTATAATAAAAAATCTCTCGAACACGTGACTTAGCCCGTTTTTTTTATTCGTGTCAAAAAACTGTTACGTACAAAATTTCGTTAATATCGATCCTGCCGTTCTTTAAATATGAATAGCATGACCCAGAACCTTAATGACCCACTAATCGCAATTTCTCGAACATGTGACCTAGCCCAATAGTTTGCTCGTGCCAAAAAAAGTTGTATACAAAATTTCGTTAAAATTGATCCACCTGTTCTTTAGCTATAACTTGACCATGACCCATTATGACCCATCATGACCCATAAATGACTCTTATAATCGAAATCTCTCGATCGTGTGACTTAGCCCATTAACTTTCTCGTGTCAAAAAACTGCTACAGGCAAAATTTCGATGAAATTGTTTCTGCCGTTCTTTAAATATAAATAGCTTGACCCAGACCCTTAATGACCCAATATGACTCATTAAAATTTTGTCTCGAACATGTAACCTAGCCCAATGTTTTTCTCGTGCCCGAAAACCATAGAATGCAATTTTTAGTCAAAATTGCGTGAGAAAATCTCTAGATAAAAATAGCATGACCCACAATGACCCTAAAAATGACCCACTAACCGAATTTTCTCGAACATGTTACCCAACCCAATGGTCTTATTGTAATCCAACTCGATAAAATATATAATTTGGCCAAAATCGTTAGAGCCGTTTTTTAGATTAAAATTGCTTGACCCATAATACCCAAAAATGACCCACTAATCGAAATTTTTCAAACATATGACATAGCTCAATAGTTTTCTTGTGCCAAAAAACGATTGGATACAAAATTTCCTTAAAATTGATCCAGCCGTTCTCTAGAGATAAATAGCTGGATCCTGACCTATTATGATCCAAAATGACCCAATAATCGAATTTTCTCGAACATGTGACCCAGCCCAATGGTCTTCTCGTGCCCGAAAATCGTAAAATCCAAAGTTTTGCTAAAATTGTTAGAAAATCGCTTTGAAAATGACTGTGTGATGAGTTGAAAAATATCAACAAAATAAAACTATTTTTCTGGTTTTAAAATCTACATTTTAAGCATTTAGAAATAATATATGTGTTAAAAACTTTTCCCATATAATTATAAGAAAATGTTAATGAAGTGATTTATAAAGTTTCAACATCCTACTGAACTTTTATGGGCCCGTGGGGCTCGAGCCCACCCAATAATTTTGAATCAGAGCGTACCCAATTTTCATTGTTCTAGTTATTTATTTCATCATTATTTTATTATTCATTTTTATCCTTAGAATAAAATTTATTTTACCAATGGTCATATGTTTTAATTCTCCGACAGACATCCACAAATCCCAATAACCGAAATGTTTTGTTCCGTGTTTAACTTTCTGCTAATTTAATTTGTAGTCATCTTCATGATATCATAACATTACAATAAATATCACTGTCTTTATAAGGAAAAACGAATGAGAATATACATTAATGAAATTGTAAATTTAATAAAACGGGATAGCTTGACATAAAATTACCATCATTCATCATTTGTCAATCCTCCAAAGAAAAAAAAATGGTCGTACCATTTTACAAAAATATTTTTGAGCCCACCCAATGAGCCAACCTAATATTTTTCAAAAGTTGGCGCCACTTCTACTTAATATATGAAAACAATACATAGAACATGCAATTCTAATATATAATAAACTATTATTAATAGATATAAGTATTGTAATTGTGCACATAGATCAAAATTCTTCTCGGTATCCATAATTAAATCAATATGTATCAATTTCAATTCTAAAATAAGTAATTTTTACAAATAATAAAATTTTTCTTCTAAACAGTAGTTCGCTAATATATTATTATACGATGATTGTTAAAAAGAAAAAAAGTATTAAAAGGAAAGTTTCAAAAGAAATAAGTTTACAAATATTATATAGTTATTCACCTATGTAAACAATAGTTTAGAAGCAACATTTTAAAAGAGTGTAAAGTGTAGATACCACAGGTTCAGGTTTCGACAGCTTATAATCATGTCATCCTCAACGGGAATCCAATGGTAAAAGCTTTTGTGGTTTTACTGAAAACGGTTTCTATTCTTACGTATATTTCGAGATTTATTTTATATAGATGCATAATGACAATAATTTTTTTGGAAAGAATTTTTCATGTCATGAAAATCACTTTTACCGTTATGCTCTTTCTACTTAGTGCATGATATCATCAGTGTATGATATGAGAAGTACTTTATATAAAGCTTGAAAAGGAACTTTTTCTGATTAAAGGCCAAATATCTTTCATTTCTTTAAATAAATAAATATATATACAGGATACGCACTCTCAACGGTGACCAATGCTTAATTCCTAAACCGTTAGACATAGATGTATAGCTCCAGTTACAAAAATGTTTTAAATGAGGTAAACAACTATTTTAAAAGCGATTTGGGTGAATAAAAACATTTCTTTACAAATTACGAAAGTTAAATTTTTATACACCCTCCTCCTCGGTCCTATAAGTTATATTTAGTAAAATTTTCATATAAAAATGACAAGTAAGACAAAAAAAAAAAAAAAAAAAAAGGAGTTTTGTTTATATAATACTAAAATTGACCGAGATTTGAATGTTTAAAATTGCAGGAGTTATACTACTTTTCCGAAATGAATTCAAATGAGTTCCGTCATGCTTTAATGTGTCATATAACAAGCGATTAAAGTATCCAAAGGGCTTATTTCATGTGTATCTGCACTTTGAAAAATCGCACAAGTATTACAACTGAGTTAACTTTTAATTTTTATGCATGTTGTAGAACTGAATCCGAAAATTATCTTAATTTTTAATCACAATGTCAGGATTTTTCGCAAATTATAAATTGTCAAAGTTAAAAAATAATAAAAAAATGGATACTATAAAATAAAGTTTTATTTAGCAAAAATTCCGTTCTTCTTTTCTTCTTATATATCCATTGTAAATTGTATATTTTGCTTTAAAAATGTGTGAATTTAGTAAAGGTTTTATATTTATATTGTAGTGTTAATTTTACATTTAACCATTTTTTAATGTATATGACGGAATTATATTTTTACTAAATTTGTGAATGACCCCTAATTTTCAGCTAAAAATATGTCCCAACTTTAAACAGCTATAACTCAGTCAAAATTAATTGTAGAATAACGAGACTTTTTTTTTCCTTACTTGTCAGTGTAACAAAATTTTTTATTAAATATGACTTATAGGATCAAAGACCCGTATAAAAATTTTAATTTCGTTATTTTTTAAGAAATGTTTTTATTGACCTAAATCACTTTAAAAGTATTTCTTTACCTTATTTAAAACTTTTTTCTAATTAGAATTATATGTCTATAATTAACGGTTTAAAAATTAGCCATTGACCACTGTTGAGAGCGGACACCCTGTATATAAAAACACTACTTCTTTTTCAGTATCATAATAAAAGAAACTTTAAAGATATTTACAAGAAATTTTCATGTTTCTTAATCTAATTATTTCAGAAAATTATTAAAGTTATTTATAAAAATTATGAAAAGTTATTTATGAATTCTAAAATTTTTAATAAAAAAATGAATTTAAAAAATAAGCTGTTGTAAGCAAAGAAATATTGGGTTGGGGAAAAAGTAAATTCGTTTTTTCCCAATAGATAGATTTAAAGTCGCATATCTTGAGTAATACTTACTCAATTAAGTCATACTATACAGCGTTTGAAAGGTAACAGTCTCTAGAATATTCTAGACATAAAGGTAGCGTCATCTGTTTAACCAGTCAAAAGTTATTGCGCTTCAAAAATAGAGATTTCAGAAGATCATTTTCGTCACATTTTAGTTTTTTACTTCCAAAAAGGGAAAAATTGGCGCAGGCTCATCGAAACTTGTGTGGTATTTATGGTGATCAGTGATTAAGTAAACGCTAAAGTCAGAATCGGTTTGCTCGTTTTCCTTCCGAAAATTTCGATGTTAAAGATGAACCTTTCCCTGGCCGGCCAATCCTTTAAAAATTCGATGAAATTTTAAAAACAATCCAGGTAGACTGACATATTTCTTCCCACGACATTGTTACGGAACTAAACGTCAACCATAAACCACTTTTGAACCATTTACATAAAATTGGATACCAAAAGAAACTTGATACTTGGGTTTCCCAAAAACTTACAGTGAAAAATTTAATGGACAGAGTTTTCATTTGTGAATTGCTACTGAAACGGTATGAAATTGAGCCATTTTTGAAACAAATCATTACGGGGGATGAAAAGGGAATCACATATAACAACAATGTGCTAAAAAGATCGTGATCGAAGCTTCACAGACGGTGGCAAAGCCCGGATTGATGCCTACGAAAGTGATTCTGGGTGTTTGGTGGGATTGGAAAGGAATTTTCCATCATGAGCTACTCAAACCTGGCCAAACCACAAATTCAACTATCTTCGGTAAACAACTAATGCTATTGAAGCAGGCACTTAAAAAACCCGGTCAAAATTGATCGAAAGGAAAGGCGCTGTCTTCCATCACGACAACGCTAAACTACACTCATCTTTAGTCACTCGGCAAAAACTGAAAGAGCTTTGTTGGGAAGTTTTGATGAACCCACCGTATAGTCCGGACCTGGATCCGACGGATTACCATTTGTTCCGCCCTATGCGGTACTCTCTTGAAGGTGTTAAGCTGGCTTCAAAAAAGGCTTGTGAAAATCACCTTGTTCAGTTTTTTGCCCAGAACTCTCAGAAATATACAGTGACGGAATTATTGTTTTACCAGAAAAATGGCAAAAGGTCATCGAACAAAATAGCATATAAATTTTGATTAGTTTTCTTTTATTTATATAAATAAATTCACTATGAAAAACACGAAAAAAAAGCGAACTTACTTTTTCCCCAACCCAATATATTTTTAAAACAATATTTTGATAGCATATTATTGAATTATGATTATTAGATTGAAAATAAAAATATTAAAAGGAATATAATAGAAAAGATAATCTCATAGACACTCAGCTGCTATTTATGAATATATTGCTTAACCTATTCTGTATGGATGCATTATATTAATAATTACTTCCGAAAGAATTTTTTATGTAATAAAACAACTTCTCCTTTTTCCTTCCTTTGTAGTTAGTGCATGATTATCAGAAGCATTATTAGTATGATTTTATAGAAGAAAAGAAGTACTTGGAAAGAAGTTGGAAAAAAATTTTGTTACGTGACCAAAAAAAAAAAAAAAAAAAAAAAAAAAAAAAAAAAAAAAAAAAAATACTTTATTTATTCAAACCAAAAGCTTATTGCTGTTTCATATCACAATGTAAGAAATTTCAGTGTGAACTATTAAAAAAAAAAATCATCTATTATATCAAAATATTTTTTAAATTTATTAAAAAATTTCATTATTCTGTTGAGTCCTAGTAGAGATATCTACTAAATTACAATAATACATTTTATCCTGAGTATTCAAATAACACATAAGTATGAATAACTGTATAGTTATATTAATTAAATATAGTAATATAATTTGCATAGCTAAACAATAGGATTTTAACATTTAATTATCTTTATATTATTTACTTATTAATTAACATATGAAATCAGAATAGTTTAATCATCAAGATTTTATAATATAGTACTATTAATCATAGGAATCATTATAATGATTCATCCATATTAAATTTTACATATTTTTAATATTTAATAAATCAATTATTTATTATATGTAATAATGTTTTTAATTAATTAAATAATTTAAATGTTGCTTACATATCTAATCTGGGAGTATATGCTTAAGGCATCTTCCAATGGATATATAAAGCATTTAATTAATTTATAATCACAACAGTCTATTTTTGCTACAACATTTTAGCGGTAACTGTAGTCTCTGGTTGTTTTTTCCTTTTTTAATAAAGTTATTATGATTTATTTTTAATGTTTTTCTTCATTTTATTTTGGTTTTATGTGTGTTGGTAGCTCCAAATTCGTATAATTTTGCTTTTTCATGGTTAATACTAAGATGAAACCATACACTTTATTTGCAGTTCCAAAGTATTTGTGGGCCTGGAGATCATACTTTGGTACTACAAATTTCGATTATACTCATTTTAATTTGTTTTTTCCGTGTTTGAATAAAGTAATTTTATATTAAATTCAATGATTTATATATTGTTTTACAATTAATGGTTATATATATAAATATATTTCATATTTTAAAAATGCAGGTATAAAATTTCAAGAAAAAGAGTGCATATCTATATGTGAAAAAATTAACTATGAAATTTTTAATTTAAAAAATAAAATTTTTGTTGAAGGTAAGGAAGGAAGCCTGGCAAATGCTGCATTCATTTTACTTGATAATTTTTAAATTGTAATAGATTTCTTTATATGATAAAGGATATTTTATATTTTATGCTAATTTTTTGTTTTTGAGGAATTTAAATATATTTTTAAATTAATTAATTAATTAATTAATTTTGTGTGTGTTGATTAAATTGTTTTTAGTTTGCTTTCTTATTAAATCTAGCATTTTTGTTCTTAAATATTATTTCTGAATGCAGGTTTGGAAGGCATTCAGAAACTTGCAACAATTTAAACTTTTTTTAAAAAGGGGGGTGTGGTTAGACTTTTCTATCCTCCCTCTCACGAGAACTGACTGATTTCCCTTGCCTGTATCTTGTTTTGTTTTTTAAATTGAAAATTTCATGGTTAGTTGTTTCACATATAGATATGCACTCTATTCCTTGAATTTTTATGCTTGCATTTTTAAAATATGAAATATAATTTGTGACAATTTTTATGAGCCGCGTTTTAGCGCCACTAGTGCTACAAATTTTTATAATGAATTTAGAATTATGAATATATATGTATGACAGGGCTCGAAAAATCTACATGCCCGACATCAGTGTTGTTAGACGGCGACTTTTTAAAAATTTGATTGGCACCACTTTTATTAAAGGATAAAATTCCTCTTGATTAATATGTCATTAAACGAAACGTAATTTTACCATTCCAAAGAAGTGGTGCCAATCTGAATTTTTAAAAAGTCGCCGTCTAACAACACTGATGTCGGGCATGTAGATTTTTCGAGCCCTGATGTATGAGTATTATAAATATACGCATAGATATTAAGTAAAAATTTCTGGATATATTTCAGGAGCTATTCTCTGTGGAAACATAATACGATGATTGCTTTTCAAAGAAGTTATCGCGTAATGAAACAGCTTCTATATTTCCCTCTTCATCTTTAGTACATGACATCATTAATGACAACTATTTCAGAAGAAACTCGAAAAAATTTTACCATGCAAGTCCAAAACTAATGTTTCAGCTTTATTGCAAATACATTTCAAATCGAATATATTTGAAAGAAAATATTATATACAAGACAGAAAAGTTACTTCATTTCTTCGAATCAAAAGTTCATTTTTACTCCATATCACAATGCGAGAAACTTCGAAGTGAACCTTCATCCATTTTATCTAAATTTTATTAAAGTGAATTGTAAAATTTAAATTTTCTACTGAATACCTGAAAACAAAATATAAAACATGCAATACTAAGAGACTATTATAAAAATATTTATATGTATATAAAGCATTATAAATGTACGCATAGATATTAAACAAATATCCCTGTATATATTTCACAAGCTATTCTCTATGGAAGCATAATACGAATGATTGCTTCTGAAAGAACTTCTCGCATAATGAAACAACTTCTATATTCGCCTCTTCATCCTTAGTACAAGATATCATTAGTGAATAATAAGACTACTACTTCAAAAGAAATTCGAAAAACATTTTACCCTGCAAGTTCTAAAATAATATTTCAGCTTTATTGCAAATATATTTCAAACTGAATATATTTAAAAGAATTTTTTTTCCTATTGCAAAACAGAAAAGTTACTTATTTTATTCAAACCAAAAATTCATTTTCAATTCTATATCACAATGCGAGAAACTTCAAAGTGAATATCCATCTATTTTATCTCAATATTAATTAAGTGAATTATAGCACATGATATCATTAGTGAGTAATAAGACAACTAATTCAGAAGAAACTCGAAAAACATTTTATTCTGCAAGTGCAAAAATATTTCAGTTTTATTACAGATATATTTCAAATTGAAAATACTTGAAAGAAAATATTTTTCTTATAACAAGACAGAAAAGTTACTTAACTTCTTCAAACCAAAAGTTCATTTTTAATTCCATATGACAATGCGAGAAACGTCAAAGTGAACTTTCATCTGTTTTATCTAAATATTAATTAAGTGAATTATAAAATTTAATTTTCAGTTGAATATCTGAAAACGAAATATAAAACATGCAATCCTAAGAGACTATTATAAAAAATATATATATGTATAAAGTTTTATGAATGTACTCTCAGATATTAGGCAAATATTCCTGGATATATTTCACAAGCTTTTCTATACGGAAGCATAATACGAATGATTGCTTCTGAAAGAACTTCTCGCGTAATGAAACAGCTTCTATATTTCCCTCTTCATCTTTAGTGCATGATATCATTAGTGAGTAATAAGACAACTGCTTCAGAAGAAACTGGAAAAACATTTTATCCTGCAAGTCCAAAAATAATATTTCAGCTTTATTAGAAATATATTTCAAATTGAACATATTTAAAAGAAAATATTTTTTTATTACAAGACAGAAAAGTTACTTCATTTCTTCAAATCAAAAATTCATTTTTATTCGATATCACAATGCGAGAAACTTCAAAGTGAACCTCCATTTATTTTATCTAAATACTAATAAAGTGAATTATAAAATTTAAATTTCCTATTGAATGTCTCATAACAAGACATAAAGCATGCTAAATAAGAGACTATTATAAATATATATAAACATTTATATATATATATATATAATGTATTATAAATGTACTCATAGATATTAATATAATTCAAATTATGCATTTAAATATATTTCTGGATATTTCACAAGCTATTCTATATGGAAGCATAATACGAATGATGGCTTCTGAAAGACCTTCTCACGTAATGAAACAGCTTCTATTTTCTCCTTTTCATGTTTAGTGTATGACATCATTAGTGAGTAATAAGAAAACTGCTTCAGAAAAAAACTCGAAAAGAATTTTATCCCGCAAGTACAAAAATATTGTTTCAGCTTTATTGCAAATGTATTTCAAATTGAATACATTTGAAAGGAAATATTTTTCTTTCTACAAAACAGAAAAGTTTCTTTATTTCTTCAAACCAAAAGTTCATTTTTAATTCCATATCATAATGCGAGAAAAGTCAAAGTGAAACTACATCTCTTTTATCTAAACATTAATAAAGTGAATTATAAAATTTAACTTTCAGTTGAATATCTGAAAACGAAATATAGAACATGAAATTCCAAGATATTATTATAAAAATATGTATATGTATATATAAAATATTATAAATGTACGCATAGATATTAAGCAAATATTCCTGGATATATTTCACAAGCTATTCTCTGTGGAAGCATAATACGAATGATTGCTTCTGAAAGAACTTCTCGTGTAATGAAAAAGCTTCTATATTCCCCTCTTCATCTTTATTGAATGATGTCATTAGTCCGTAATAAGACAACTACTTCAGAATAAAACATAAAACATTTTATCCTACCAGTCAAAAAAAAAAAAAAAAAAAAAAAAAAAAAAAAAATCAGTTTTATTGCAGATATATTCAAATTGAATATATCTGAAAGAATTTTTTTTCTTATTGCAAGACAGAAAAGTTACTTCATTTCTCTAAACTAAAAGCTCATTTTTATTATATATCACATGTAATACTTAGAAACTATTATAAAAAATATTTATATGCATATAAAGTATTGTAAATATGTACGAATAGATACTAAGCAAATATTCCTGGATATATTTCAGAAGCTATTCTCTATGGAAGCATAAATACGAATGATTGCTTCTGAAAGAACTTCTCGCGTAATGAAACAGCTTCTATATTCCCCTCTTCATCTTTACTACATGATATCATTAGTGAGTAATAAGACAACTACTTCAGAAGAAACTCGAAAAACATTTTATCCTGCAATTCCAAAAATAATATTTCAGTTTTATTACAAATATATTTCAAACTGAATATATTTGAAAAAAAAATTATTACAAAACAAAAAGTTACTCCATTTCTTCAAACCAAAAATTCTATTTCATATCACAATGCGAGAAACTTCAAAGTAAACCTCCATCTATTTTAACTAAATATTACTAAAGTGAATTATAAAATTTAACTTTAAGTTGAATATCTGAAAACAAAATATAAAACATGCAATACTAAGAGTCTATTATAAAAAAAAAATATTTATGTATACATAAAGTATTATAAATGTACGCATAGTTATTAAGTAAATATTCCTGGATATATTTCACAAGCTGTTTTCTATGGAAGCATAATACGAATGATGGCTTCTGAAAGAACTTCTCGCTTAATGAAACAGCTTCTGTATTTTTCTCTTCATCTTTAGTGCATGGTATCATTAGTGAGTAATAAGACAACTGCTTCAGAAGAAACTTAAAAAACGTTTTATCCTACAAGTCCAAAAAGAAAAAAAAATCAGTTTTATTATAAATGTATTTCAAATTTAAAATATTTGAAAGAAAATATTTTTCTTATTACAAGACAGAAAAGTTTCTTCTTTTATTCAATCCAAAAGTCCATTTTTAATTCCATATCACAATGCGAGAAACTTTAAAGTGAATATCCATCTATTTTATCTAAGTATTAATAAATTTAATTATAAAGTTTAAACTTTGTATTGAATATCTGAAAACAAAATATAAAACATGCTAAATAAGAGACTATTATAAAAAAAAATTAAATATATATATATAAAGTACTATAAATGTACGCATAGATATTAAGCAAATATTCCTGGATATATTTCACAAGCTGTTCTTTATGGAAGCATAATACGAATTTTTGCTTCTGAAAAAACTTCTCGCGTAATGAAACAGCTTCTATATTCCCCTTTTCATCTTTAGTGCTTGATTATCATTAGTGAGTAATAAGACAACTACTTCAGAAGAAACTCGAAAAACATTTTTATCCCGCATGTCCAAAATTAATATTTCAGTTTTACTACAAATATATTTCATATTGAATATATTTGAAAGAAAATATTTTTCTTATTACAAGACAAAAAACTTACTTTATTTCTTCAAACCAAAAGTTCATTTTTAATTCCGTATCATAATGCGAGAAACCTTCAAAGTGAATCTCCATCTATTTGATCTAAATATTAATAAGGTGAATTACAAAATTTAAACTTTCTGTTAAATATCTGAAAATAAGATAAACTAAGAGATTATTATAAAAGTATTTATATATATATATATATATGTAAAGCATTATAAATGTATGAATAGATTTTAAGTAAATATTCCTGGATATATTTCACAAGCTATTCACTATAGAAGCATAACAGGAATGATTGCATTTGAAAAAATTTCCCGCGTAATGAAACAGCTTCTATATTGGCCTCTTCATCCTTAGTACAAGATATCATTAGTGAATAATAAGACTACTACTTCAGAAGAAATTCGAAAAACATTTTGCCCTGCAAGTTCTAAAATAATATTTCAGCTTTATTGCAAATATATTTCAAACTGAATTTATTTAAAAGAATTTTTTTTCTTATTACAAAACAGAAAAGTTACTTATTTTATTCAAACCAAAAGTTCATTTTCAATTCTATATCACAATGCGAGAAACTTCAAACTGAATATCCATCTATTTTATCTAAATAATATTAAAGTGAATGATAAAATTTAAACTTTCTATTGAATATCTGAAAACAAAATATAAAACATGCAATATTAATGTAGGAGAGTATTATAAAAATTATATATATATATATATATATATATATATATATATATATATATATATAAGTATTATAAATTTACACATAGATATTAAGTAAATATTCCTGAATATATGTAACAAGGTATTCACTATGGAAAATTAATACGAATGATTGTTTCTGAAAGAACTTCTCGCGTAATGAAACAGCTTCTATATTCCTCTCTTCATCTTTAGTGCATGATATTATTAGCGAGTAACAAGACAACTACTTCAGAAGAAACTCAAAAAACATTTTATCCTGCAAGTCCAAAAAATAACACTTCAGTTTTGTTACAAATATATTTCAAGTTGGATATATTTGCAGGAAATGACTGATTCATATAATAAAAAGAAAACTCCAAAGTGATCATATAGAAGAATTTTGGATTTTTTTTCTTCACATAATTTGATAAAATTTGCTAAAAATATAGATCTAAATATATAAATAAATAAATAAATAAATACTGGCCAGCATCTAAAACTAAATCAAATTGTATAAGACACAACTGTGAGATAAATACTATTTTAAAAAATAAAAATTTATTGCGATATTACGATAATATATTTCTAACCGGCGATTAAGAAAAAAAAAAGGTTTTAGATGTTTTATATAAATTTCGAACTTCAGCGCATGTTACAGCGCATATGATTTTTATTTTACTGCCAAAGTCTTTATCGTGGAATATATATATTTTTTTAAATTATGTATATATTCTTATTTGCAAAACATAACAGTACAATATGTTTATGTGAAAATTGCGAAAAAGATGTTTATATTTTAATTTCGCAGAAAAGAAAAAAATATATAATTGAGTCAAAGTTTAGCAATACTCTTAGCTTTTTTCTTCCGTAATGCTAAAGATCAAAACCTCGATTAATAACTTCATAATTTTACTGTCTGAATTGCCTGTTAATTATTACGCTTTGGCATACAGTATAATTTTTCAATAATTTGAAAAGTTTAAATTAATCTGCATTTTCAAATAATATTTGTTTTAAGTATTAAGCTAACTAATATACAGGGTGATTCTAATTTTTTTTTTTTTTTTTTTTTTTTTTTTTTTTTTTACAGTAAAAGTATTATTATATAATACTATTGTATAAGTGTACTAAAGTACTATTGTATAGTACACATCAAGACAAACAATATTAAATAGGAGACCAAGATCCCAAACGTTTTACAAAGGAGGTAGCCGCCATTAAAGTTTAGGGACCAAAATGTCAAATAAACATAAAAAACGGAAAAATCGGTCGATTGATTTGCGGTTTTCATTAAAATTATTCTTTATGTCGGCATTTTCTTGAAATTAAATTATAAAGATAAAATTCAAAAAATGCCGATAGAAGGCGCTTTAGACTTTGGAGTAACGAACAACTATTTTTTGCCGGTATTTTTTGCGTTTCATTAAATGTTTTCGTAAGATTAGACTCAAACTTAAATTTTGAGCTCAAAATCTGAAAAGTTGGGAGTGGTTAAGTAGCACAAATTGAACTGTGTTCAGAGGGTTCAAATTTCAAATGATTATAAAAAACGGAAAATTTGGTTCATTGATTTGCGGTTTTCACTAAAACTATTCATTATGTTGGTATTTTCTTAAAGATAAATTATAAAGATAAATTTCAAAAAATGTCGATAGAGGGCGCTTTAGACTTTGGAGTAACGAACAACTATTTTTTGCGGTTATTTTTTGCATCTCATTAAATGTTTTCAGAAGCTCAGACTTAAACTTAAATTTTTAGCTCAAAATCTAAATAGTAGGGAGTAGTTAAGTAGCACAAACTGAACTGCGTTTAAGGGGGGGGGGAGGTTCAAATTTAAAATAATTATAGAAAATGGAAAAATTGGTCGATTCGTTTGCGATTTAAAATAAAACTATTCTTTAAGTCAGTATCTTCTTAAAAATAAATTTTAAAGATAAATTTCAAAAATTTCCGTTAGAGGACGACTTAAAATTCAGAGTAACCAACAATTAATTTTAACCATTATTTTTTGGTTCTAATTAAATGCTTGCAAAACCTTATTAAATGTTTTCGGAAGCTTAGATTTAAACTTAAATTTTGAGCTCAAATTCTGAATCGTTGGGAGGGGTTAAGAAGCGCAAACTGAATTGTGTTCAGGAGTTGAAATTTAACCCTCCCCCCTCGTCGAACACAGTTCAATTTTTTGCTACTTAAACACTCCCAACGATTCAGAATTTGAGCCCAAAGTTTAAGTCTATGCATTTTAATGCATTTAATGAGATCAAAAATATAACGGTTAAAAATAGTTGTACGCTACTCGAAAGTTTAAGGCGCCCTCTATCGGCATTTTGTGAAATTTATCTTTAAAATTTTATTTTCAAGAAAATGCTGATTTAAAAATTAGTTTTAGCGAAAACCGCAAACGAATCGACCAATTTTTCCGTTTTTTATAATCATTTGAAATTTGGACCCTCTGAACTCTGTTCAGTTTGTCTACTTAAACACTCTCAACTATTCAGATTTTGAGCTCAAAATTTAGGTTTAAGTCTAAGCTTACGAAGCATTTAATAAGGTGCAAAAAATAACGCCAAAAAAGAGTTGTTCGTTACTCCAAAGTCTAAAGCACCCTCTATCGGCATTTTTTGAAATTTATCTTTATAATTTATTTTCACGAAAATACCTACATAAAGAATAGTTTTAGTGAAAACCGCAAGTCAATCACCAATTTTTCCGTTTTTTATAATCATTTGAAATTTGAACCTTCTGAACACAACTCAGTTTATGCTAGTTAACCACTCCAACTATTCAGATTTTGAGCTCAAAATTTAAGTTTGAGTGTCTAAGCTTACGAAAACATTTAGTGAGATGCCAAAAATACCGGCAAAAAATAGTTGTTCATTACAAAGTCTAAAGTGCCCTCTATCTGCATTTTTTGAAATTTATCTTTATAATTTAAATTCGAGAAAATTCGGACATAAAGAATAATTTTAGTGAAAACCGCAAATCAATCGACCGATTTTTCCTTTTTTTATGTTTATTTGAAATTTTGGTCCCTAAACTTTAAGGGCGGCTATCTCTTTTGGAAAACTTTTGGGGCCCTTGGTCTGATATTTAATATTGTTTGTCTTGATGTGTACTATCATCCCTCTTTTATTGTAAAAAAATTTAGAATCACCCTGTAAATTGATTAATTATTGTAATTATTCTTTTTAATTTTCTAAAAATACAGTCTAACCTTTATTTACAAATAATATTTCTTTTAAGAGTTAGACTAGCCAATCAATTAATTATTGCAATTATTTTTGTTAATTAAAAAAAATCCTTTAATCAGTTCTTTTAAAAATTTTCATCCATCGAGTTTGAAGGGATTCGATTCGTAATGGTTCTAAACATCATTTATGGATCTTGTATTGTTTTGAAATATATACAAAAATATTTCATAAAATTTATCGAAAACGTACAACGAATATGTGGTCTCAAAATATTAATTATGTAAATCATACTGTTTTCTTAGAAAAATGAAACTGTTCCTTAATATTTTGTGGAAAAAAAAAAAAAAAAAAAAAAAAAAAAATGTTGGCGGAGTTTTTTGTTATAGTGTTCTGCTAACCGAGATTTTGAATTTCATAAATAACTTCCATATTTTTCTGAACTATTTAAGAAACTTTAAAGTCCTGTTTTAGATCTCTTTAAGTTTCTCTTGATGTTTCATTACGCGAGAAAAAATGGCTTTTTTAATTTAAAGAGATAAAATACATCTGACGTTTGATAAGAAAAAGGATCCTTTTTCAAACTTTATTTAAATTACTTCCCTTACTATATTCTAATTTTATTATGCGCTAAATAATAAAAAAAAAGAAGCCCATTTCATTACATGAAAATGTATTCTGAAGTAGTTTATTTCATAATATACATCCATATAATATAGATCCAGAAATATATGTAGAAATAAAAACCGTTTTCAAAGAACCATACGAACTTTTATAGTTTGACTCCTACTGAAGAAGACATGATTATTAGCTATCTAAACTTAATGTGTGATAGGATTTTTTTTTTTTTTTTTTTCAGATTAATTTACTTTGTGTTACTTTAAAAGGGATAAGTGGTTGATTAGATATGGCTCTTATATAAAATTTCAAATGCATCCTATTATCTAAACTTGCTAAAGATTGTAGATATAATTATATGTATCCATCTATTTAAATATTATTTCATAAACTGATTTAAAGAAAGATAAAAACTGGGATACTAAGGCCACTCATTAATTTTACGCTAACATTTTATACTTATTTATTATTTTTAACTCAATTTTATCCAAGTGTTTATATCTACTTTAATTTATGTGTTTGATGAAATTCTGTAACTTCAGACAAGTTAGAAGAGTCTAGTTTTCAGCTAAAAATCCCTTTCATGCTTTGAGTTCTGGAAGGTAAATTTCTTCAAAATATCAAAAATCACATTGGTACCAGTATTTTTCAAAGAAAAATATCGGTTTACGATATACGCAAAAAAAAAAAAAAAAAAAAAAAAAAAATGTATTAAACTTTTTTTAAATAAATTTAGTCGAACATTTCGGCACCATTAAGACATTTCAGAATTAAAATTAAGTGGTAGAAAATTCGACCATCAGAGCTCAAAAGTTTAACTCCTAAAGTACTAGAGCGATTTTGATTTTAAAAAAAATGGTGGTAGAGTGTAAATATAAGATCATATGGTGGTAGACTGTTTTTAAAAAATTGTCATTAGTTTTGAAAAAAATATTTCGGCAAAATTTCCATTAATCTAAAATAAAAAATTATAGTCACAGAAAATAACTGTCTGCGTATTCTAGTGAATGTGAATTAGAAATTTTATCAAAATCGGTAGGGTAATTTCTGAAGAAACGGGTATTAACCCCTTGAGTGGTGGTTATCTTTTATCCCACCTAATTCAAACGAGATTCTCATCAGAAACCTTTAACAAAATTTTATATTTTTAACTTTTGCGGCAAATTGCTGAAAAATTGCCTTTTCTTGTTTAAAATAAAAATTTTCGATTTCTCCGGAGAGAAATCAATATTACAGATGCGTTATTTTTTGTCCCTCAGGGGTTAAAGCTCGCATATTTCCTATACTATTGCACCCAGCCTTGTCTTTCCTTAATCGTATAAATTTTAGTTAATTTCGAAAGGATAAAATTTAGTGCAATATAACCACTATCTTTCACCTGACAAATTTCTATTACAAATTATTATAGCAGCTATATTTTGGTAATTATTTCTATTTGGAAAGAATAAAATTTCAACTTACTTTTTAACATTTAATGCTAATAATAAACAATTAATTAAGAGGGGTTTTCTTACGTATTAGTTCTCACTTTACTAAAGTTGAGATACAGTCATGGTCTTAAGTATGATTAAAATTCCTAAATTATTTGAATATCCTTCCATGAACTGATTTAAATCTTATATTTTTGAATTACTTTTGAAAAAAAAGGAAAATTATTTTAGTGGAATGAAATCTTTTACTTGAGGAAACCTGTATTCATTTAATTGATCATCTACAAACAACTATAAAAATATCTTCATATTTACATCCTTTGAAACTTTTATTTTGGAGAAATCAAAAGTGACTTTCAACCTAACTTCGTTTGGCCTGGAGGGAAAACGAATGCAGAGAATTAAAGTTCCGTTCTTCAGATATTCCATTGTTCTTTTACCGTTCGAAACAGAGACGATCCATCGCAATTTCATCCCGCCCACCTTCCAAAGATCGATGCTTTTAAGCTTACCCCTTAGATGCGGTCTCGCCAGCGGAACATGGAAATCACCGCTTGGGGGCGCAGCGCGACAAGGTCGGCTTTTAACTAAGAAATTCCTCAGCTGGGCGCAGAACATTACAAGTTCTGGCGTAGGTGAAAGCGTTAAATGGAATTCCTACCTTCATTCGCATGCAATTGACCCGGAATAGTTGTTTGAAATGATAAAGACATTTTTCGTAGATTGTTTACTGAAGAATAAAAATGATCAAATATGGTTACTTATTTGAAAGAAATTTTGAAATTAGAATATTTCGGAAGAACGATTTCATAGCTTTGTTTATAATTTGAATATTTGTAACAGACGATTTTCCATTATGTTTACATTCGTTTAGAAATTTTTTATAACATTCTAAAATGATAGAGATTTCAAAATAAACTGGAACTCCAAATGAAAATTATTTTGATCAATGTTTTGTCGATATGTAAAGCATGTTACATAACACAGAATATAAAAAAAACATTTTTTAAAAATTGATTTTCAAGGATTTTTTCAAAAATCTTAATTTATAGTTTTAGTATTTGTTGAAATTGGAATATTAAAGCAGACGACATCTCATTTTAAGAAGAACTACTATATTTTACATAAACAAACATAACTGAAATATGAAATTTGGAAGATTCAAATTTATAAAAAAGAATGATAAAATTGGGTTACTATTGTAGATCATAAATATTCAATATCATGTCTTAGCAAATGTAATCCATATGAAATGCTCACGTGACTGGAGTAATTGCTATTAATAACATAAATTTAAAATGAATTCGAATGATTTATTCTTTTCCAATACTTTCCAGTGCTCTCTAAACTTTTGAAGAAAAATCTAGTAAAATTTTCATGCAATTAATAGAAGAAGCCGTTTTTTAATCAAAAGTATTATAAAACTTCATAATAGATTTCAAGAAATTTACTTTTCCAAGAAAATATCTGGAAAATCAATATTTCTCTTCGAAAATGGGAGTACCATATTATGATGATGAATTGTTTGTCTCTGGAGTTAATGAATCATCAGCATATTATCCGTCATTAATGATATTGTGTGATTATCGGAAGAATAGAATGGATTTAATATTCTTTCGACAATTATGAGAATGCAAAAATGAATGTAATGAAAAAAGATCTGTAAGTAAGGAAGAATCTGTAGAAAGATTTACTCAATTTTAGTTGAAAAATAATTATTTGCCTTTTTATTTTATGAAGTTAATTTAATGAAAATTGGAAGAAGTTAAAAGAATGTGAAAGAAAATGAAAATAGACATTTTTCTTTACCTCAGTGTCAAAAAACTATGCAAAGTTTTTCGAAAAAAATTTTTCATGCAGAATTCGAACAACACTTAAATTTAATCATTGAATTATATATGAATAAATTGTTATCGTACTGTTTTAAACCATGATGTTGAAAAAGTTTTTAAAAATATTTTTTGCTGACTCATTATACATCCCCACCCTTTTAAAGCTTCAAACATATCCCAAAAATATTTTTATGTTGTATATAACTGAAAAAGTTAAAATTTATTTGCATGCTATTTTTAATATGTAATTATTAATATGTCAAAGAAATTTTGAAAGAAAATTTTGAAAAAAAAATGGTAGAGTCTAAGGATGGTTCGAGTGAAATCAAGAAGAAGTATGTAATTAACTTTTTATGAACAAACATATCCACTGAACTATGTTTGAACGCCGGTGTAGACGTCGTAGAAGTCTTCGAAGTGTATTTATGTTTGCAGTAGGTTTTTGTGGGCTATTTGCTTGTTTTTCATGGTACACTCTGCTTTGTTGTAGACCTGGTGTATATACAGATTATGAAATAGCTAGATCAGAAACATTCCATACCAGTAATATTCCGCAGCCTTCCTCTTCATCAATAGAAGATAGCCAAAGACATTCCTTTTCTCCATTGAAAGAAGTAAAGATTAATTCTAGTCCCAGAAGCTCAAAAGCTGAAACAACTAGCCAAAAGCTTTCTTTAAGAACATTTCCTAGAAATGGACCTACCAAAGTGAATTTACAGAACACACCTGGCAGCTACGATGACGGTCTTTCTGTATTGCATTTGTACGATTATTCCAGATCAAAAGACAAAAACTATAAGACTAGCGATGTATCAACAACGCCTGTAGTGGACACAACTTTTCTTCCGCCCACTATAGAACTTGACCAGTATGCTGTGAAAGCTTGGCTGCCACGAGGTATTAAAGAAAGGACTGAATCCAGCAGTTCGGAGCTACCACAGACTCTGACAGATTTTACCGCAGACGTCCAACCGGCGAGCGCCATTACCACTCCTGGATACCACTATGGTGGTCAACACAGAAAGATGGGAGTGGTCAGTCCACCTGTGAAACGACTGCCACAGGCTCTTATCATAGGTGTGAAAAAGTGTGGTACTAGAGCTCTGTTAGAATTTCTCAGGGTACACCCGGATGTCAGGGCTTCCGGACCAGAAACGCATTTCTTTGATAGACATTACCATAGAGGTCTAGAATGGTACAGGTAAGTTTTAGACAGTTTTTTTAATTGAATTTTATAAATTATTTTAACATTTTCAGGTCTGGTGTACTATTAATAGTACATGTCTTTCAACTGAGTGTTATTTTGTTTTAACAAATACTTTTGTTACTGTTTACATGTAGTAATATTAGTATATGTTCATTCATATACTGTATAACTTCATTAACGGTTAGGCATTTAGTAATAATAATAATTATTATTATTTGCTGAATTCTCTTTGCACCGTTTGCGATTCTTTTATTTTAAACATATATTTCACTCTTTAAATTTAAAATAAAGGCGACTTTCCCGAAAGATTCACATATAATAAAGCGCAAAAAGTGATAGAAAGTTGCAATACCAGTTAAATCTTGCTGCAATGTAATATTTTCTAAACATCTTCAAAAACTCCTACTCAGTCTATCGTCATATGAATAGAAATTCAGCAGTACGCAAAATAACAATATTTGTTATGCTTCAGGCAATGAAATAATCATTACAATCTAATTAATCTATTTAGATAGCTACTGTTAATATTTTTACCGTAAAAGTAATTTTTATAAAAATTGAAAAAAAAAAATCGGACTCAAAAGGGTTAATTATGTTATTTGTACCAAACTGTCAAAAGCTCGCAGCAAATGTCCAGACATTTAATTTTTATTATGTAAAACGGTAATGTAATCGTAATTTGATTCTATTATAACCATATGAGGATAATAACATATTTTGTTTATAATTACGGTTATGTAACTGTTTTCTGTAAAAGCAATCAAATCACTGAACAGTTTGCTGCAAAGTTTTCCCAATGCAGTGCTCCATTAATCATTTAGAAATCGTCAGTATATCCTGCTAATCAAGGTTTCTTCGTGTGGTCCGATTTCTCGCATCCCAGTTTCTTTATAAATTTAGATTGTCACCTATTGTACTAATTTTATCCCTTTTATTAAAAGGGTGTTAAAAGTATCACTGCTAATGCTCAAACAAAAGAATATAAACACATTTTAAAACAATTTTTCTCACCAAATTAACAACCCATTAATGTGTTAATGTATTTATTGGGACATTAATGCATTGAGAATTAAAAAATTTCAGATACAATTTTTTTTTGTGTGTGTTGTGATTGTATTCTTAATATGTTGCAAAAGTGTTGCTATATATACATGTATTTTTAATGTGTTGCAAAAGTGTTCCCATCTATAAATGTATTCCAAAAATAGTGTTATTAATTGTATTAAATAGTGTTGTAAATAGTACTGGGGAAAATATGTTCTTGCAATAGTGTTGTGCTTCACAACATTTTTTCATTAAATTAACAACACATTGTAACCACAATATGTTTGCAATGGAGTACAAATAGAGTTCTAAATCGTGTCAACCACACAATTTAGAATTCTATAAAACAACACATGTAAAACACTTTCAAAATTTTCTACATGGTGTCTTTAAAATTACACAATTTTAAAAAGGATTGTTTTGAAACATGTTTTCTCTTCTTGTAATTTTTAACAACACTTTTTGCGCAATCTTTTTATTAAGCACAACACAATCACAACACAATCGAAAATAATCTTAGTTAGACATGTTAAATATTATGTTCAGTTACGGTTGCAAAAGTGTTTCACGAATTTGCAGTGATGATAAAAATAAATTTTTGAGGTATCTGCAGGCGAATGACGGTAATTTTAATATATCAGTATATTAAATTGTAGTTTTTTTTTTTTTTTTTTTTTTTTTTTTTTTTTTTTGCCATTGAAAAAAAAAACTCGAGTTGAAACAGAAAAGTGAAGAATTTTTTATTCTTAAGCTAATTATTCGCTAGAAATCTTGTTAAATACTCTTTTTGTTAAAGAAGATTTGATAGAAACTTGAAAAAGAACTAAATTTAACTACAAAAAGGAATACTATTTTTTAACAGATATTCTATTTTTCAATCACATATATGAGTGAAGAAAATTGAAATTCCAGCCTAAATGGATTAAATATTTTTTTTATTAAATACTATATATTTTTAAGATATATAACAAATAAGAAATATAAAAAAACTCAAACCATACCTTCTCAAAAGAAGATACGTCAGGTTAGTTAAGTTTTATAAGCATTTTTGTTACAAATTTTATCTCTTTATTTTACTGTGTTTAAAAATAATTTTATTCTTGCCGCATTTCTTCAATGAATCAATTTATTGAAGATCTCTGAAAAGATACATTTCGTTTTTTTTTTTTTTTTAATCATAGTTCATATGTGTCTTCAGAAGCCGAAGATATCACTACTGAAACAATAAATTTATGTTTAGCTTTAATAGAAACATGTAGTGATAATTCTGCGATATAATTTGTGAAATGAAAGTTTCATTTGTGTTTTCAACACGTACATATCATAACCGTTGAAATCAAAAAATTATGTTTTGCTTAATAGTTGAAAAGATGATAAAGGTAGAAATAATATTATCTGTGTACATTTCATATAGTATTATATTTGATAGAAGTCTGAAGAAATCATTTTACTATGCTATTATTCTTTCTTTCTCTCTTTCTTTTCTTTCTTTCTTTTTGGTTTCTTTCTTTTGTTCTCAGTAAGAAATATTTTTTTTTTATTTCTTTCTTTTTCTTTTCTTTTTATTTATTTATTTATCTATTCTGAAAAACAAAGTTTTGTTTGTGTTTTGGTGACTCCACGTGATAATTTCTCAAATCAAACCTTTCTGCTATGTTGGATAAAAGCTTATTTACATCGAACATACATATCACAGATGTATCATATAATTAAGTGCAGGTTCCAAATGCAAATATATTAAAAACAGTTGCAATATTTATAAGATAATATTTAATTTTGGTAAACAATACACGTCATATTTTTGTCAATGTTAATTTCTGTTCTTAATTTTTATTTTTTATATACTTTAAATGACATTTCTTATACCTAAGTAAAATGTTTTTAAAATCAGATTAATTTCATATTTTCACTAAATAGGAATTATAAACTATACAAAAAATAAATAACTAAATTGAATTAAATAATACACTAAATCATAGCATTTTATTTTAAAACTCTTCTGTGATAAAATTAAGTAAATAAATAAATAAATAAAATAGTTTCGTGGCATTTAAATGTTACACCATTTCAATGGATCTTGTTAATCCTGTTTTCCCCATCTGCGATTATCGTTTTGCCCTTTATTCACATCTGCATTTTCTAAGTAAAAAAAAAAAAAAATAACTGCAGGCTTTTATTAATGTAGTTAACAGAAGTAATTTAAATATATTTTATAAATAAAAGTTCATGCTCTATATATAATATGCAGTCTCTTGTAAAAACCATACATTAAATGTTCAAAATTAATGAGTTATTAAAAAAAAAATTAATTGTTAAGTCATTTTTCAAGGTGTGATAATAAAATGAAGAAAAAATTTACATTACTGCAAATCATATATTGCATTATTGCAACATAAAAATATTTGTTGCTGAGTTATGTCGTGATACATTAAAAAATAAAATAAAAAATCAGGTCTGAAAATCATTTAAATTATTTAATATTTTTATAGTACATAAAGGAATGAAAAATTTGATGAAAAATTCCAATTTTATACAAATAGCGTAGGTAAGTTTATTTATAAATATAGAGCTTTTTAAAAGAAACAGCATTTTACGAATTCAATATTAACTTTAACGCAAGACCATTTTTTCCCATGCTATAAACATAACAGAATATTTGAAACTCAGACTGCTTATCAATAGATATTTTTGTGTGTTTCAATAACAGAAAAAAATAATTTTTTTTTAAACAAAAGAGATTATTTGAAACTTAGACCACTAATAACACATATTTTTGTATACTTCAAAAAAAAAAAAAAAAAAAAAAAAAAAAACTAAACAAAACCGGATATTTGAAGCACGGACCGCCTTTTTTAATAAATAATTTTACATATTTTAGTAAAAGAAAATTGTTTGTATTAAATAGAACAGAAAATTTGAAACACATACAGCTTAGTAACAAATATTTTTGCATATTTCAGAAAAAAAAAAAGAAATATTTATACTAAACAAAACCGGATATTTGAAACATGCACTGCTTATGTAATAAATAATTTTGCATAGTTTAGTAAAAGAAAATTGTTTGTATTAAATAGAATAGAACATTTGAAACACATACAGCTTAGTAACAAATATTTTTGCATACTTCAGTAGAAAAAAAATATTTATACCAAATAAAACCGGATATTCGAAACATCGACCGTTTATGTAATAAATAATTTTGCATATTTCAGCAATAGAAAAATGTTTGTTTAAACGGAAGAGTTTATGCGAAACACAACCACTTACTAGAAAATATTTTAGTTTATTTTAATAAAAGAAAATTTTTGTATTAAATAGAACGGAATATTTGAAACACAAACTTAGTGACAAATATTTTTGCATCCTTCAGAAAAAAAAAAAATATTTGTACTAAACAAAACCGAATACTTGAAACACAGGTCGCTCAGTAAAAAATATTTTTGCATACTTTAATAAAAGAAAATTAATTGCATTAACCAGAACTTCGGTTCTGGTTAATACAAATAATTTTCTTTTATTAAAATATGCAAAAAATATTTTAAACACATTTTGTTTATTTATAAATATTTTTGTATACCTCAGAAGAAGGAAAGTATTTGTATGAAACAGAATATTTGAAATACAGACCGCTTAGTTAGAAATATTTTACAGCCCGATCTAACACTATATTGTATACTTTTTTTACAGAGTTTTATTATTATTTTAGTAAATGTTTTTTTTATATAATATAATATAATTAATAATTTATATAATTATTGTACGGAACTCTCTAAGCGAGAGTAATACTAACACTTGACCGTTTATCTATGATTTACTATATTCTATGTTTATCTGTGTGTTCCTTAAGGAGACTTGGTACCATTTGAGCAATTTTAAAGGATTTTTAGTTAGATTTTTGGTATAATAATAGACGACTCAGTCAAAAATATTGATTAGGATGAGCGAAGCGAATCCTCTACTACGCCACTCAAATTACATTTTGTCGTACACTTTACAAAAAAAACTACTCAGCATGTTGAATTGAAATTAAACATTAAAGTAAATTATGATCAGTAGATTTGCAGAATATTATATTTTTTTCTTAGAATAACTTTTAGAAAATTGTTATTTTAATTAATTTTTTTCTACATGTTTTTCCATTGCGGACGCATTTTTGTAAATAAATAATAATAATAATAAAAGAATTTTCAGAAGGACAAAAAAATTCATGTAGTTAATAATTATCGATAGAATCATGATTAATTTTAAATCAGTATAAATACATTTTCATTATTCTGCCAAAATCATTTACGCAAACGGTAATTACGCATTTCAAAATAATTATATTATGATTTCTTTTCTTTTCTTTTCTTTTTTTTAAGTGGCAACAAAAGATTTGAAAACAAATAAAATTTATTCTTAAACTCGTTATATAAATGAAAACTTAAAAGAACTGCGCAAGACCGCCAACCTTGATTCAAGCTCTTCATACATTGTACTAAAGCAAAGAACAAAAGCTGAAATGAAGCTGAAATGACAAACGGAATCGAACCATTTCTTAGTTTATCAATTGGGTCTAAAGTAATGTACGTTTTAATTTCTATTGTGGTTCGAAAAAGGTTTAGTAAACGGGGCTTTAGGCTATGTTGCTGATATTATTTATGAACAAAATCATGGTGTACCAGATCAGATGGTTAAATAATCATGGTTAAATTTCAAAACTATATTCATTCAACTTATGAGAATGGTTGTGTTCCGATTCCACCAATAATTAAATACTGGAAAAAATGGAAATATAAATTGTTCGAGAAAACAATATCCTCTGCAATTAGCTTTTGCTGTTACAATTCATAAATCCCAAGATTTATTATTAGATAAAGCACTTATAGATATTGAGGATAAAGAAACATCAATTAGCTTAACTTACGTGTTACTTCCATTGCAGCAGAGAAAAGTAAAATAATGAAAAATGTTCAGACACGTAACTTTTAAAACGTAATTTTTCGATATGAGAGTAAAATTTCGGTAAATAGTATTTATACACATGTACTTTATTTTGATAAGCGAAAAAAAAATCACATTTACTGAGACGTCACGAGAATAATGCTTATTGGGTTTACCTTATTTTATGCATTTTAATTTTATTGATGCCATTTTGTTCATTACAATGAAATAGAAAATATTTTTTTAAATACATACAATGCATATTTAAATTCTGGTTAAGTATAAAAATATGTATATAAAGTACATGTAAACAGTTTCGGCGTAAAAGACTAGATGCTTAGTTTAAAATGAGTATTTTTACATTGTAAAGATTATAATTGGAGACTTTATTAATTATTTCAACGTGATGACATGTTCTCTCTCACTTTGAAAAATAATATTTTCAAGTAGGATGTATTCATTTTTTAATAAAGAATTCAGAAAAATTAAGATTATTATAGAATGATTTTACAGTAAAAAAGTACTTTATGTACGGCTTATATTTTATAAGATTATTTTTTGTAAATTTATTATAAATTCGTTTAACAATGCTTTATTATCGACAAAGCCCCATTACTTTCATTGTGTAAAGAGTGAAATTCTCTGTTGTCTACTTTTGAATGGCAGAAAAAATACAATTAAATTTTTTTTTACAAATGTATAACGACGGTGACAACTTACATAACTATCGCTTTCACTTTTATCGTATTTACATTACTTCTAAATTTAAATACTGTACAATGTCATTTGTTACATGATAAAACAGAAATAAAATCAATTTTAGGATGAAATTTATTTGAAAACAGACTCTTAATTTAGTGACATTTTAAGTTATTTTCATGCTGGAATTACTTTTTAAATCTCTTTCAACCAACTTAAAGAACTAATGAAAGAAAAAAAAAGAAAAAAAGAAAGAAAACCGATAAATCATAATATTGCACCATAGAATGCAGCATTTTGTTACTAAACTGAAATGTGCTAATCAAAAAGACAGATATTCAGTTTATGTAGAACATAAAATTAATATCATGTCAAACTGCTTGAACTATCTTTTGAATCAGGTTATGATAAGAATTATATTTCATTATCTTTTAAGGAACCACTGCGTATGTTAATTTATAACGAGGAAAGTATCCCGTTTGAAAATGGCTAAGCAATCCCGAATATGGAAAGGAAACGAGGAAACCATGAAAGGAAATTATCAATCGAAATCATTGAAATTCTGTTTCTTCTGCAAATTGCCCAAGTATTATTGAAAAATATTTTCTCTATTTTTGCATAAAAATTAATTATCTTAAAACATTGGATGTGTTTCAGAAGAAATGAAAACAAGAATGAATTGATGAGGATATTTTAAAGCCTATATTTAACGTCGTATTTCGACGGGTTTCATCTCGTAATATAAAAAAGTCCTTCCGGAAGTACCGGGAGGAAAAGGTAGCTTTCATATATCTTATTCATTTAATTATTTAATTTAAATTAAGTTATATTATTCAAACATACGAAGCTCAAATTAGTGGAACCCGATTATATAAGATTGATTACTAGTTTTTGTCTATACTGAATATTAATGGGATTTTTTAGAAGATTAGTCATATTTTATACAAGCTGGTTTTATTTTTAAATTTTTATACGATATCATGAATTATATGCCATTTTAAAACAACATGATGGACAAAACAAACCAATGAGGTTGATCGAAATCTTAGTTCATGTGCGCATGCACACTCACATCGTAATCCATTAATATACAAGAGTGCTGTCGCGGGCAAATTGATTGTTAAAAAAATATTACCCACATTAGAAATTTAAACTACTATATCCCAGGCGTTTTTTAAGGTAAAGACAAAACTAAAAATACTCCAGATTCAGAAACAACTTTTAGCAATTTCTAATTTTTTTGTCTGTACATCATTATACATTTAAAAGATTTTTCACAAACTTAAATGGCCACCATTTTTAAACAAGATGGCGGATGAAGATGGACAGTGAACTCGGTCAAGACGCACACACAGAATTACAGTAAATCAGTTTATGTATACGTGTATTATCGCGTGACAAATTTCTGACCGTTTCAAAATCTCAACCACATTGGAAATTGAAAATGCTATAACTCAGCCATTTTTCAAGATATAGATGAAATAAAAAATGCTCTGGAATCTTTGTATCAAGGTCAAATAGACAAAAGAAAAATCTTTTTCAATTTCTTACTTTTTATACCAAATTTTAAAATTTAAATTTTTTTAAAAAATATTTAACATTTTTTGATTGTTATCTAAAAAAAAAAAAAAAAAAAAAAATCCGCCATTTCAAACAAGATGGCGGATGGCACTGGCCAATGAACTCAGTCCAGGCATCGGTTTGTACAATGTACATACCAAGTTACATCCAAATCGGTTTATAAAAAGTCCTTCCGGCAGTACCGGGAGGAATAGGTAGCGTTCATATATCTAATTTATTTATCGATTTATTTTAAATTAAGTTATATTATTCAAACATACGAAGCTCAAACTAGTGGAATCCAATTAAATAAGATTGAATACTAGTTTTTGTCAATACTGAATGTTAATGTGAATTTTTAGAAATTAGTCATCTTTTATTCAAGCTGGTTTTATTTTAAGCGATTTATAAGCTTGCCAAATTTCACAATATCATGAAGTGTATGTCATTTTAAAACAACATGATTTATAAAACAAACCAATAAGCTTGGTCGAAATCTTAATTCTTGTGCACATGCACACTCACATCAAAATCAATTAATCTATACGAGTGCTGTAGCGGGTAAATTGATTAAAAAAAAAAATGTCACCCATATGAGAAATTTAAACTGCTATATCTGAGGCGTTTTTTAAGGTAAAGACAAAACAAAAAATACTCCGGAATTAATGTATTAAGATCAAACATCCAGAAATTTTTTTTCAATTCCTAATTTTTTGTTTGAACATCATTATGCATTAAAAAGATTTTTGACAAACTTAAATGGCCACCATTTTTAAACAAGATGGCGGATGAAGTTGAGCAGTGAACTCGGTCAAGACTTTGGTATGTACTATGTACACACAGAGTTATATCCAGATCAGTTTATAAATATACGTATTATCGAGTGACAAATTTCAGACCGTTTTTTAAATATCAACCACACTGGAAATTGTAAGTGCTGTAACTAAATCATTTTTAAAGATATAGATGAAATAAAAAGTGTTTTGGAATCTTTGTAACAAGATCAAAAACAAAAGAAAAATCTTTTTCAATTTCTTACTTTTTCGTACTTATTTTAAAATTTAATTTTTTTTAAAAATTTTAATATTCCGCTCTTTTTAAACAAGATAGGCTAACGAACTGGCCAACGAACTCGGTCAAAGCATCGCTATGTACTATGTACACACCAAGTTACATCTAAATCGGTTTATAAATGCGCATGTAATCACGCGACGAAAATCAGATAATTTCAAAATGGGATCAACACTAGAAATTAAAAGTGCTATAACTCAGCCATTTTTTAAGATGCAGACGAAACAAAAAATGCACCGAAATCTTTGTATCAAAGTCAAAAGTATATAAAAAAAATATTTTTTAATTTCTCAATTTTTTGTACCAAATTTTAAATAAAATTAAAAAAAAAAATTTAAATGGAAGATATAGATGAAAGATATAGATGAAAATAAAAGTGTTCTGGAATCACTGTTTTAAGTTCTAACACATAAAAGAAAAATATTTTTCAACTTTTAAATTTTTCGCATTAAGTTTTAAATTTTAATTTTATTTAATTAAATGGCCGTCATTTTGAAACAAGATGGCAGATGATGCTGGCCAACAAACTCGGTCGAGATATTTGTATGTACTATGTACATACCAAGTTTCATTCAAATCGGTTCATAAATACGATGATTACAGCATGACAAAAATCAGATATATATATATATATATATATATATATATATATATATGTGTATATATATATATATATATATACATGGATATATATATATATATATAGTATATATATATGTCAACATTTGAACGGAGGATGGTTTTGGGGTCTGGGGGTCATGATCCGTGAAAATATACCAAAAATTTCCGGAAGTGCTTTCTTCCGGACGGCTGCAATAGGTAGCTTTTTACTTTTTGCAATGAAAGCTACCTAATACGAGTGTAATCACGTGACGAAAATCAGATCATTTCAAAATGTGAGCAACACTAGAAATTAAAAGTGCTATAACTTACCAATTTTTTTAAGATACAGACGAAACTGAAAATGCTCTGGAATCTTTGTATCAAGGTCAAATGCATAAAAGAGAAATATTTTTCAATTTCTCACATTTTTGTACCTGATTTTAAATTTTAAATAAAAAAAATAGATGGTTGCCCTTTTGAAACAAGATGGCAGATAGAACTGGCTAACGATCTCAATCCAGGCCTCAGAATGTACTATATACACACCAAGTTACATCTAAATCGGTTTATAAATACGCGTGTAATCACTTGACGAAAATCAGATCATTTCAAAATGTCAGCCACACTGGAAATTCAAAGTGCTATAACTCAGCCATTTTTTAAGATATAGATGAAAAAAACTGTTCTGGAATCTTCGTTTTAATTTCTAACACATAAAGGAAAAAATATTTTCCAACTTTTTAATTTTTTGCATTTAATTTTTAATTTTAAATTAGAAACAACATGGCGAATGGTATTGACCAAAGAACTCGGTCGAGACATTTGTTTGTACTATTTACATACCAAGTTTCATTCAAATCGATTCATAAATACGGTAGTTACAGGATGACAAAAATCAGATATATATATATATATATATATGGTTATATAAGACCATTAATAGTAAACAATATTAACCATTTGAATTTAATAGAAAAAACCATTTTGAACATGAGGAAAAATTTAAATAATTAAATAAAATATATATATATATATATATATATATATATATATCAGCATTTGAACGGAGGGTGGATTTGGGGTATGGGGGTCATGATCGGTGAAAATATACCAAAATTTTCCTGATGTGTCCTCCCGGAAAATGTCCTCCGAACGGCTGCAATAGGTAGTTATTTTTACTTTTTGTAATGAAAGCTACCTAAAATATTGTCACTTTCAAATATTTATCTTAAGAAGTAATTCTTCGCGAATCCAAACAAAGCATGGCTTTTGTTAGTTTTATCAAGAAATTGTTCAGCTCCTCTGGAAAATTTTCAGAAAATTAATTATTTTATAAAACTAAATAAATTTTAAAATGTACCTACTCGTACTATTTTGTATGTTTAGAGCAATTTATTTTCTTAGAAGTGTGTTGTATAATTTTAAGTATCAGATTTAATTGATTTGAGAGAAAAAATAAAACGTGCAAATATTTGTAAAATTACAGTAAAAACAGAGTTTATTTTACATTTTTATGCGTGTTTATTTATTTATTATGCGTGTTTTTTTACTTTATTACAAATCCAATATACTTAGTTTTATCAAATAAACCATAAGAAACAACCACAACAAATAATTTGTTGAAAAATATACATTAAAACTTTATCCCTTTGAACATGTAAATTCAATGAAAAACACAAACTGAGAAAAATCTTTATTAAGTGAAGAGAGTGTGGCATTTAATAGGACAGAGATATAATAAAATCGTTTTGGACTGCATTTATAATGCTCAGTTCTTTAGAAAGCTTCATCTGACTATACTAGGGATAATAAAGTATAATTTAAGTAAAAAATTAAAAAACCGATATTTTTCTCAGTTTTTGCCCAATGAAGGGTACAGAGTCGCTTTCAAGAATATAGTGGAGGGTATACATAGGTATTCATTGTATACCTCCTGGATTTATTTAAATGCATCTTATATGCTCTATTTCTTGAATAAAACTTTATAGCGTGTACTCGAGGCATGGAATTCACAACTTTCGTGAACACCTTCTGTTTCTAACATGCACCATCTGTTTCCCTTTAACATATAAAAATTGTTTGCCAATCCAAGTATTTTTACGAGAGTCAGAGCAATTCTAGATAGACAAACGGGATTCATAAGCGCTTTTTAACTGTGATGTGAAATGTTAAAAAACTGTTTAAGGGTATACAGTACCTTGAAATTGGTCAAAATATCAATTTCAGTTTTTACATATATTAACTGAAAGCTTCTTTAATTGTGAATATTTTGACACCTCATTTTTAATATACGACTATTATATAGCGAGTTTGTATCAATTTTGTTAATAGAACCAGCGCAATTACCCATGCAAATGAAAACTTTAAGCTGATTTTTCTCCATACTTATATTTTTTAATTTACTTAATAGATAGATGTTTGATAGATATTTAGATAGAAATTTGAAATTTTTAAAATTTCTTCTCCATGGTGTACTTGGTATTTTTGTGCATGGGCTTAACATTCATGTTTATAGTTATTTTTAAAAAAATATTTAAATTGAAAGCTTGTAGAATTTCTTTCCTTTTTTAATGTACATGAGAGAAGAAAAAAAATCATTTTAAATGTAAGATCCCTTACGCGTAAAAATTCATGCACAATTTTATGTAGTAAATTCTAATTGATCAGAAAAAAATCGAATCAAAAATATTAATATGTTTAAAAATAGTAGAAATTTTTAAAAAGCTAAATTTGATTTACAAATTTAAATTTTAGTAAAATCGGCTGTTCTACAAGATTTTTTTCTTTAATTTTCTTTATCTTTTGGTATTAAGTATTATTCCACCACACATATATTACAGTACTATTCGAAATTTTAAAAAAATCAAAGTCCCCTGTGTCCCCTTAAAACAAGTAACAAAGAAAAAAATTCACTCTAACATCGCTACATCGAGCATTTTCCATAGAATAAATATAACAGAAATTTTGAAAATACAGATTTCTTTCTGACATATCTTCAATTAAAGAATAATTTTTTTGTACCAAAAACTGTAGTAATCTGTTTTTGAAACTTTTAATTGTACAAAATGTGATATTTTAATTACACGTCTTTTAAATGTGTGAAGAAATGGTGGCAAAGCGTCAAATAAGACAGCTGCTTTTTCCTCTATTCACCTCTTTGCTTTATACAGAACTGTTAAAGAAGCATTACTAAACGAATTCTCATCTTAACAGTATTACATCGCCATTTTACTTACCCATCATACATAGTATAGGGTAAGTCTTGCAATCGTTTTGAAAATCGAAAAATTTTTTTTGATGGATTTACACGTTTTAGATAGTGGAGATTCCGAAAAACATATTTTTAGAAAAAAAATTTTGCCGTCCGTCCGTCTGTCTGTCTGTCTGTCTGTCTGTCTGTCTGTAAACGCTCTATCTCCCGAACAAATTGAGATAGAGACTTCAAATTTTGTATGTTGTTAGTATGTAAGAATGGAACGAAGCCTATTTAATATCAGCAACCTCGATTATCCGGAACTATTTTTTTCGGACTCTCGAAAAATTCGTTCTGATAAAAGGTATATAAAAATTTTCGAATTTTTTTGTTCTAAGGCATGGAAATAAAAGACAATAAAATAGCACACATTTTGCATATAGAACGAAGTCAATCGGATTATTAGTTGCCGAGATATTTGTAATCCTGTTTTCCACATTCTTCGATTTTTCATGACCCTGTATTTCCTTCAAATTTCAATTCAGAGGTATATTTTAATTGGAAATGAGACGCTTAATCCGACGCAGTTAATTGTTAGTTAATAGAATTATTAGTTTTGGAGTTATAAAGATATTTCTTTTACGCAATTCGGTTCTACTTGAGTAGTTTGGCGTTTTATATAATTTGTCGAAATTGGTAATCAGCAATTCTTTAATATAGCATTCTATGTATATCAAAAAATATTTAAATTTTGTTTATGAATTGCAATGCATTGTACAAATAGTTTTCACAAATAGTTTTATTTTCATATACATGATGGGTAAGTATTACGGTGGCCCCCAACGACTAGTTTCATATGTGGTAAGCATAGAATAAGGTTTGAAATGGAGATTGCTAACTAACAAATTTTATATTAAATAATAATTTCTACGTAAAGAAATTTTGAAAATTATTTTCGTTTTTTAATAATAGAAAATTCAATATTTTAACTAAACATCCATGAAGCACTTGCAGATATTACGGAAAACAATAAGTATGACTGCTGTTTTTTTTCTTATTCACTTCTGCAATTTGAAAATAGCATTTTTAAACAAGCTTTTGAAAACGAATTTTTATTTTTTAACTCTTAAGTGTATCATGGCTTTTTTTATAAAATAAGCAGTGAGTTAGGGTAAATGTAACCTTAAAATTTGATTTCTTGTAGACTCCTAAAAATTTCGCGAATTGAAATAAGAAATTATATGTGAATTTTGAATTATTTACTTATATAAAAACAACTAAAAGAGGTACTGTAAAAATACAGACATGTGCAAAACACCACACCTAACTAGTTAATGGTTAACAGTTAGCTATACATAGAATGTGTGTCGCATTTTGTAAACACAGATGAAAAATTTAAACACTGATTGCTTACTAATAAATTTTCGATTAGTTAATCATTTCTATGTTAAAAAATCCTGTAAATTATTTCAGATTTTTTTAATAATAAAAAAAATAAATGTGAAAAAAAATAAAGATTAAAAAAAAAGAAGAAATATTCTATTTTTCATTCTATCCACTTCTGAATTTTGCAAAACGATATTTGAAACGGGCAACAGGATATTTTCTTATTAATAGGCCAAGAGCCGACCGCACGAAACCCAAAGTCATCGAGCATAAGAAAAAATCCTTTATTTTAAAATCCTTTATTTTATGGAAGAGTAGTCATAAAGGAATCTACACTGTTAAAAACATTCTGAAATTCACGAATATTTTTTTCCTGAATTTCACAGAAAAAGTCCCTTTTCACAACAAAAGGGCATTGTCCGTTACAAATCAGCAAATCCCACCATATTTCCTGAAAATAACGAAATGGGTGGAAATAAAAACAAAAAACGGAGACACTCCCTTGCGTAAGGGGCTCCGTGGCCGAGTGGTCAAGGCCCCATACCGCCAATTGCCTGCGAGCGCAGATTGTGGGTTCGTATCCCACTGGCGGCAAGAAATAATGAAAACATAAAAAGTCCCTTTTAATATACATTTTTTCTGTTTATTCTTCTCTTATTTCTTATTAAAAAATCTTTTAATTAATTAGTCAATAAATAAATAAAAAGTGTACGACGATTTCAAAAAAATGTCTATAACATTATTTTTCTAAAAAAAAGTTGTTAATAAAAAGTTTTTTTCATTCATTCAAAAAAAAAAAACAGTGGTTTTAAACAGTTATTTTTTTATTTAAACTATTTAAAAAATAAAAATTGATTTTAAAAAATAATAAGCATTATGCATCAATCTAAAATAAAATAAAATAAACTGTTTACAAATATTATAAAGAATGTATTTGAAAGGAAATCTTTAAAAAGCACAACAGATTTCCCCACTAACTCATAAAAGACATATTCTGTACAACCCGGCATCAGCAGCTTTGGCTCGGTTAGTAAGTATTTATTCCGCTATCAGAAGGTCCCGTGTTCGATCCTGAGTACGGCGTGAACTAAATTGTGCAATAATAATAATACGTAAAATAACATAGCAGCTTAAAATCACTGGGTAATTTCGAATTCTTTGACGATTAATCGATTTATTAGTTTTAAATATATTAAATTATTATCATTAAAAATAAGACTTTGTAACAGAAAGTTACCGCTTCTTCAAACGGAGTTTTCCTTTCTTGTATGTCCCACAACGGTAAATCTACTTACGGAACGGTAACAGTTCGGCTACATTGCTGCCGGTAGTTTCACCTGGAATTCACAAATTTATTTTTAACAGTGTAATGATCCATGTCTGCCGGAAGCGAAGTGGTGCATGAGCTAAAAATTTATACCACTAGTGGTTGACTCGTAGGATTAGCATTGTGTTTTTCTGCCTCCAGTTTTCCATGTTCTCCTACTTTTGATTGTACGGCAAACACAATGTTAAACCTACGAGTCAAGCACTAGTGGTATAAATTTTTAGCTCATGCACCACTTCACTTCCGGCAGACATGGATCATTAGATTACTTTATTACTACTCTTCCATAATATAAAGGATTTTTTCTTGTGCTCGATGACTTAGGGTTTTGTGCGGTCGGCTCTTGGACTATAATGTTCATGCATTGCCGTTTACTGTTTGTTATAATTATCGATTGAAATAAGTTTCTAAGGCCGAAAACGAAACAAAATTTCCTTGATCTTCCTATTTTCGGCCAAAAAGAAAAATGCTCAAGAATTTTTTTAAAAGAACTAATTAATACATACATAACTATACATAATTATTGATTAATTATACTAGTTATACCAGAACTTTCTCAAAGAGTATTCGGAACATTTCTCATGTTTCAAACTAAAAATTTTATGCTACCATTAAGCTTACAATTTTTAATGGACACATGAAAAAGTTTAGTCGAATATGCATTCTTTGGATTATAGTTTGCACGGACGTCTTAAGTCAGTCATGACTGACAAATATAACAATGAAGTTCATACCAATAAACAGTCTCATTTGAGTCTATACTGCTTAAATCGATGGCTAATGTTGAAAATTTATTAAAGAAGAAACAAGATTTTTGGAATACAGGTAGTTTCGATCAAGTTTCGTTCCAGACGAATTCTCTGTCATATTTTCGTCGTAAACGAATTTTAGGCCTAAAACGAAATCAAATTTTTCACTGACCTCTAGTTATAACTCATCAAATATTGGGTCGACTGAAAAGTTGTATTGTGTCGAAAAAATCTATTTGCACCGGAATATTCTACACGTAATTATTAGACATTCATTCATATATCTAAGCTGTATTAACTAACAGGAAGAATTTTCCGGTACGAATTGATTTGGAAAATATGCTTTCAATATTAATCCTTTATTTTCACCATAGGATCTTCTGGAACTATTATCACTTTCCAAATTCTGAGATAATACAAATTACAAATACATGAATATTTGTCTATTTTTGTTTAATAGTTGGTATTGTGGCGTATATTGCGGAATATATTGGACACTGGAGCAATATTCCTTGAAAACTGTCTTGCACTTAATTAGACTGCATAAATCTTCTAAAATTAATACGTAAATGGTAAATTACAAAAAAAAAGAAAAGTTTTCATTTTTTTACATATTAAACATAAAACTTAGATTACGCCAGGGAGTCGCGAGTCAAAAACAAAGCATGAAACTTGTAAATATATATCAAGAATATGATTATAAGAGCAAGTGTTGATTAGGTATCGTCAGATTCTTTATCTAAGGAGTTCATAGATCAACCAGTCTGAAATTTGATACGGTGATTTATTTCAAGAATTACAGGGGAAAAATTAAATACACTTTGAGTGTGCATTTTGAACTAAAGTGCAAAAATTATGTATAAATTCCTAAAAAATATGAAGTGCTAAAAAATATTACAATCATCCTCGCTACCTCCCTCTATCGTGTCGTATTCTGAAAATCTTGTTCCTTTCTTGAAAAACTTTTAACACGACACATTGATTTAAGTTGTATCGACTCTTGACACACTCTCTGTTTGTTGGTGTGCACGTCATCATTTATCATTATCGATCATTACTAACTCAAGATGTGAGTACAAATTATAAAGTAAACAATGTATGTTATGGCCAAAGAGCAAAATCGACTAAGTTCGCGAATTGGATAATTTCTTTTAAAACTCATTGATTAATTTAAGAATTGGCCGGCCAGCTCGTGACATCAGACTAAATTTGTCCGCCAGTTCCTGAAGTGGCTACAGACCATCAGCCAAATTGTGCAATCGCTAAGGATAGTCATCGAGAATGCGAAATGGTTAAGGGAGCGTGGAAACGTTCAAAATAAAAAACCATAAGCTGAATACATGCAAAAATTCAAGCGACAAAAATCGCCTGCGTTTTCTCATTTTTTAAGCATTTCATTAGCTGTTCGAGAAAAGATTTTATCATCATCTGGATTTCGAAGCATTTAATTGGCTATTCGAGAAAAGACTTTACCATCATCCGGTTTTCCAAGCATTTAATTGGCTGATACTGTTGACTCGCTTCGTTACAGTCAAAGATAATCCGACACAAAATAGTTGCTTGCTTTCCGAACGACTCCCCTGGAGTTATAGGATAACATGGAGACGCCTGGAACTTGAAGCGACTTTAACCTCTCGCGTAACAGCACTTTTAGATGCTCGGTAGTTTATACTTTTTTCAACCTCAGCTATTTTTTCAATGACACCTATTCGTTTGTAGATGATATTGCACAAATTTTTCTTTTTTCAGTTTTATTGTTTGTTTTCTTAAAGTGAATATTTTAAAGGTAATTCTTTTCAACTGGGTTATATCCCTTTTTCAAAACGAAAAGGCAGATATTTGGGATTTTTATATTTTATTGATGCTATATTTTTCTACGTTTGAAAAAAAAAATTGAGTTTAAGATCATCAACGTTCATGTCCTTGTTGTATAACAAGGTTCATGTTCTTGAATGAAGCTTTGTTTATGTTACGATTGTCAAGGTCCAAGTCTGTGGTAAACTAGCGTATTTTATCACAGAAACCGCGATTGGCTTAATAACAATGTTTTTACATGAAATACATAAGAATCTTTATATGATAAATACAAAAACTTATATTCTTTTTTTTTTCTTCCTCGAAATCATTAGAAATATAGAAAATGCAGATAAATTATTTTGAAAATCCTTATTGACCAGTTGCTTCTTCCTGTCCATCCTACCCCTATCCTTGCATACGTGTGCTCGTTATGAGAACATGTGAGAGAAAATCATAATTGGGGTCACAAGCACAGAAAACTGAGATAAAAACCATTAAACATAAATTAAGTCACTTCGACGCATTCATTAGTAATGTTTTAAAATTTTAGGATGAAAATACCCGCTTTTGACGCCATCCTTCACTCGCTGAAGTGATTGTCCTGTTCTGTGTTTAGCGCCCTTGAACTGACCATATTTTGTGGTCATGATTAATAATTCACCATGCTGTGATATTTTAATAAATATTTAAACGTAACAATGAAACACAATTACAAGATACATTTAACCATTTATTTTTCTTCTATAAACTTTCTGGGATAGGTATTCTTTACTATAGATTAAAGTTACATAATTTATGAAACATAAATAAGTAAAAGATATTAATAAAAAATGTTTTATTATTAATTCAGTTTTTTTATATACTATATTTCTGTAAGCGACTAATGCAAAAGGAACTCCAGAATAAAACTTTAGCGTTTTAATCGAAATATACTTTAATTTTAATTTACTTAGTATTCATCTCAGGAAAAGCATTTGCCCGATATTCTAATCACCTAATTACAGTCACAGTTTAAAAGGAATAAAGTTATTGATCGTCTGCGCATTCAAGAAAACAAAATTAAAATGAAAATAATGGAGAAACACAGTTCCGTCCAGTAGAATAGCTTTGCAGATGCTGAACATTAAATGAAAAAGAAAGACCTTTTTTCAGTTTCCATTCAGTTTTTTTTTCAATTTATGGCATCATTAAATATCACAATGCGTTTAAGTAGATAATTTTGTAAGTATAAATTTAAAAATTATAATTTTAAATGAAAAGAATGACTCCAACAAGAGAAAAAATCGTCTGAAATCATTTGTATAATGAACATTGAGATTAGCAACTAATTAATTTTGAAACATAAATAAAATAATTGTGTTAGATAAAATATTTTACGTGTTTAAATCTTATCAAGAAGTTATCTCATTAAATGATGTTACATTAAAATTTTTTGTTTAATTTTTAAGTTTTAAGAACTAAATCTTTTTAATCTAAATAAAAATAATAATTCTTTCCATTGTAATTTGTTACATTCAAGCAATGATAATCATGAAAAATAGTTATATTCCCAATGGAAAAAATAATTAATCAGATTTGAGAAATTGGTAATCTCTTTTAAGTACTTCCTTTTTTCAAGAAAATTTGATAATGTTCTCGACTGTTTAAAGCAGAAGAGCATTATTGTTATTTCTTTAAAGATTTTATAAAGTGAGACAGAATTTTAATAAGTAATAAAAATGAACTAATAAGAATAAAATATGTCTTCAAAGCATGCATTTTTAAGAATTTCTTTTTTATTTTTCAAATCACTTTATTTAAAAATTCAAATAATAAGCATGGTTTTTATAGTGAGAAAAAAAATTAAATAATTGAATAATGGAAATTGTGCATAAAAAGCTGCTTTATAATTGGAAAGCTTTTTCCATTTAGCATAGTTTTAATAAATGTAAAGAATAATGAGAGTGTTACATCTGAACTTTTTTCTAGAAAAAAAAATAATTTTAAAGAATAAGTAATGAATAAAATACTAATTGATCGGCAACCAATTTTTTATGTAAAATAAAGTTAAATTTCGACATGTCAGGAAGTAACATATTATTTAAAACTATTTTTAGATCTTTAGATGAAATATATTTATATACTTTTTGTCAAAAAATTAATTAAGTAATGTAACTAAATAACGTAAATATGCAAATAAATTTTCAAAAATAATAACTAATTTAAGAAATTTAAATTATAATTTAAGTTTACCACGAGATCATTTTCTTTTCAATAAGAGATAAAATATTAAAATAGACTGAAATCTGAAACGCAATAAGACATGTCAAAGCATTTTGATACGAAAATATGTTCTTTAGTTTTAATCCGAAGTGTAGGTTGATTACTTGGCTTTTATTTCAAGTTCAAACTACTGTCTCATCGTCCCCATCCTCCTTAAAAAAAGAGAAAACATTCATTGCTCCGGGAAAAAAAATTATAAATAGCTGTTTTGTCAGGAAATTATGTCTTTTTTCAACTTAACAAAAATAAGATTAGGATTCGTCTTCATAATGAAGTTCTCCCAAACTCAGAAAATTTTTGTATAAACATCTAATTTTATCATCATATTTCGCTTCAGCTGCAAATTTAACCTTAAAATACCAAATGGAAATTCCTCTGGTCATATCGCTTAAGAATAACGAAAGTTGAAAATTTGCAACTAATAATATTGAATAATCTGAAGTCATTCCTATGAAGATTTCAATGCTGTAGTTTCTTAAACGTAACTTAAGTTCTTGGCATAATGAGCTGTAATTCTGTATTCCCATAAATGAAAAGAAAAAAAGCTTCTACAAGTCGATAAAAGAAAAAAAAAACATCGATTAGAAGTTACGTTTGCCTTGCAAATTAATCTTCTAGAAAACATAAATACACATCAGAAAAAAAAACTTACTCGTACATTACATCAGTAAATAAAGAATGAAAGTACATACGTAGAGCATAGAGTATGAAACACATAGAACTGTAACAAAACTTCACAATTTAGTAAAGTGAAAAGATGACATCTAAAGAAAAAATTTGGAAAACGCATAACTAATTTAAAAACAAAATTCCTGTTATTACCATCAATAGTCGCTAAAATGTACGATTTTTTTACAGCCATGTATATGATCTATAAATATGCATGCATTTTACATAGTACGCTAATAGTTAGTTAATTTAAAGGCATATCGCAGTTGTAAATGTCCACTCAATAATTTCCGCCAACAAACTGATGTTGTCGAGAGATTTTGTGCGACCCTGTATATGATCTATAGAATTTATACACATTAAGCAATATTTAAAAAATAGTTAAATTTAACGAAGCATGCTGCAACTGAAAACGCATTTCTAGTAATTATTGTTTATGTATTGCTGATGTATTGCTCATTTCCTTCTAAGGCCAGTTCTTTTTTGTGTCCAGGTAAATAGACGATAAGTTCTATACACATCGTTTTCAATAGAAAGAACTTGTAGTATACGTCAGTGATGTATATATATTTCAATATGTTTAAAATGCTGTAAATTCATTAAAATACATGGTAAATCTTCTTTCCTCATAGACCATAATGCAACGGAATTCTTTTGATAGGCCCTATAAATGATGTGAAATTCCTATACACTACATTTTTGATACTGAATATGCTATAGTAAGGTCAATAACCTGCATCCATATCATGGCAATCAGACTACATTTATACGAATTAGAGCAAAGACGGACAGATGAACTGAATTCGTAAACACTTTTCAACTATGTTGGAAAGTGTTAAAAAAGGAAATCGAGAAATTTTTTTTAGCATCGATTTCTGGGAAAAAAATGAATTATTAAGCATATACAATGTTCATTTAAGTTTCTCTAACTTATTTAACCTCTTAAGGGGGCTCAGGGGTTGAAAACTTTTAAAAAAATCGATTTTTTTTTGTGATCTAGTTTGATTATTCAATTAATTCTTAACTCAATGCAAAAAAAAAAAAAAAAAAACACATAAAAATATTAGCATTTTTAACGGAGTTATAAGCATTTATGTATCAATACTTACATAGCCGCATCCATGTAATTTCAACTTTAAGTCGTGTTTTCTCAAAACTTGATTTTTGACGACTAACACCAAGATTAAAAAAAAACTATTTGATTGAAAAGCTTAATTTTTTTTTTTTTTTTTTTTTTTTCTTTTAAGCTATTGCATAGCTTTTATCGCGGGCTTTGAGCGCGGCGACCGAATCGAAAAATTCCGTAACGAGAAATATCCTAACACATCCGTAACGAAAAAACCTAACACTCGGCTACCGTCGTTTCACTTCGGCAGACTTCGGCAGACATTGACGCGGTATTTTTCAGATATTTAGAGGATATCAAGTCTCAAACTTATATATCTTATTTCAGTTACTATAAATCTATAGTTTCAATAATAAAAATTACTGATAGAATGTGTATAGAAAAGAATCGTCTTAAGATAAAACAAGGTAGGATAATGTAGCTTTTGGTGAGTGGAGACCCGCCCAATGGTGAGGATCGAAAAATTTAAATGCTTATAACTCGCGATCTAATTTTCGTAGCGCAGCCAAATTTTGTTTGATAATTTATTATGAGACAGTGTTAATTTTTGGTGACAGGAAACCCCTACGGTGAAGGTCGAAAAAGTTAAAATGCTTATAACTCGCGGTCTAATTTTCGTAGCGCGGCTAAATTTTGTTTGGTAATTTATTATGAGACAGTGTTAATTTTTAGTGAAAGGAGACCCCCCACGGTGAGGGTCGAAAATTTTAAAATGCTTATAACTCGCGATCTAAATTTCGTACCGCGCCAAATTTTGTTTGGTAATCTATTATGAGAAAGTGTTAATTTCTGGTGACAAGAGACCCCCCCCCCCCCCCCACAGTGAGGGTCGAAAATTTTAAAATGTTAGCGGCCAAATTTTGTTTAGTAATTTATTATGAGACAGTGTTACTTTTGGTGACAGGAGACCCCCACGGTGAGGATCGAAAAATTTAAAATGCTTATAACTAGCGGTCTAATTTTCGTATCGAGGCCAAAATTTGTTTTTTAATTTATTATGAGACAGTGTTAATTTTTGGTGAAAGGAGACCCCCCCCCCCCATGCTGACGGTCGAAAATTTTAAAATGCTTATAAATCGCGATCTAATTTCCGTAGCGAGGCCAAATTTTGTTTGGTAATTTACTATGAGACAGTGTTACTTTTGGTGACAGGAGACCCCCCACGGTGAGGGTCAAAAATTTAAAATGATTATAACTCGCGATCTAATTTTTGTAGCGCGGCCAAATTTTATTTGGTAATTTATTATCAGACAGTGTTACTTTTGGTGACAGGAGATCCCCCATGGTGAGGGTCGAAAAATTTAAAATGCTTATAACTCGCGATTTAATTTTCGTAGTGCGGCCAAATTTTGTTTGGTATTTTATTATGAGACTGTGTTACTTTTGGTGACGGGAGACCCCCCACGGTGAGGGTCGAAAAATTTAAAATGCCTATAACTCGCGATCTAATTTTCGTAGCGCGGCCAAATTTTGTTTGGTAATTTATTATGAGACAGTGTTACTTTTGGTGACAGGAGATCCCTCATGGTTAGGGTCGAAAAATTTAAAGTGCTTATAACTCGCGATCTAATTTTCGTAGCGCGGCCAAATTTTGTTTGGTAATTTATTATCAGACAGTGTTACTCTTGGTGGCAGGAGATCCCCCATGGTGAGGGTCGAAAAATTTAAAATGCTTATAACTCGCGATCTAATTTTCGTAGTGCGGCCAAATTTTGTTTGGTACTTTATTATGAGACAGTGTTACTTATTTTGACGGGAGACCCCCCACGGTGAGGGTCGAAAAATTTAAAATGCTTATAACTCGCGATCTTATTTTCGTAGCGCGGCCAAATTTTGTTTGGTAATTTATTATGAGAGAGTGTTCATTTTTGGTGACAGAAGCCCCCCCCCCCCACGGTGAGGGTCGAAAAATTTAAAATATTTATAACTCGCGATCAATTTTCGTAGCGCGGCCAAATTTTGTTTGGTAATTTATTATGAGACAGTGTTGATTTTTGGTGACAGGAGATCCCCCATGGTGAGGGTCGAAAAATTTAAAATGCCTATAACTCGCGATCTAATTTTCGTAGTGCGGCCAAATTTTGTTTTTAATTTATTAAGGAATTGCATTATTTTTATCGCGGGCTTTGAGCGCGGCGAAAGAATCTAGAAATTCTGTAACGAGAAAAGAAACCTAACACTCCGGCTAACGTCGCTTCCGTTTGGCAGACTTCGGCAGCACGGTATCCCTCCGTAGACTTTGGCAGACATTGACGCGGTATTTTTCAGATATTTTGAGAATATCAAATCTTAAACTTATGTTTTTTTTTTTTTTTTTTTTTTTTTTTTTTTTTTTTTTTTTCAGCTACCATAAACGTATAGTTTCAATGATAAAAATTCCTGATTAAACTACATGTATTGTAAGATAATAAAAATATTTTAAACGATATTAACTTCTCATTTGTTCAATACAAGAAAAAAAAAATAGTTATCGGTAATCACGCTCAAAATGTTTAACTTGAATTAATATCAAAGACAAAAAAAACTGCATAAATAAAAAATTATAATTGCATAAGTTAATAAAAAATGCTATGCAATAGCTTTACCGCGGCAGTCCCCAAGTGCCACACGGTTTTTTTTTTTTTTTTTTTTTTTTTTTTTTTTTTTTTTTGCATGCATATAACATCATAATCTAGATTATGAATTAAGGATATAACTATCACTTAATAAAAACAGTATTAAAAAATCTCTCAAAGTTGAAAATTTTAAAAAACCCCTAAAAAATACACCTTTTTTTCCATTAAAAATACTCAAAATATTAAACTATCTAAAATATATTAATTCATAATCTATATAATGATGTTATATGCATGCCAAAAAAAAATTAAGCCATTCCATCAAATAGTTTTTTTTTTTAAATCTTGGTGTTAGTCATCAAAAATCAAGTTTTGTGAAAACGCAACTTAAAGTTGAAATTACATGGATGCGGCTATGAGAGTGTTGATACATAAATGCTTATAACTCCGTTAAAATGCAAATATTTTTATGCGGTTTTTTTGCATTGAGTTAAGAATTATATGAATAATCAAGTTAGATCATTAAAAAAAAAATCGATTTTTTGAAAAGTTTTCAAATTCTGAGCCCTCTTAACTGATCAATGTTTTTGACAAAGACTTTCAAATGATGCCTAATTTTTTTCATGTTTTTTATGGAATTTTTAATCTTTCATCAACGGTTTTTCAAAAACAGAAATTTTGACTAATTGAATCAGAAAAATGCTCAGATTAAATAAAGCAAAATATTCCATAAAAATTCACTAATGAAAATAATATATAATGAATGGAATATGGATGCCCGCACATGGTATGGGCAAATCTTGATTAGCAAAAACACGTTGCCCGTACGACATACGGGCAAATCAGGAAAGCGGTTAAAGGCTTAGAGATTAGGCGTTGATTAAAGCAAATTTCTCCCCTCAAGTGAAAATAATTTGCAGCCTATCTTTGCGTATCCACATAAAAAAGGATACAATAACACGTATACAATTAATTCTGGATTATTTTAGAGCTGCTAATATTCTTCGCTAAATAGTGAATATTAAGAAAAATATTTCTCTCTTTATACATACTTTTGTTGAACTCCGTTTAATTGCCTGTGTGTATGTGTGTCTATGCCAAATTTTACGATCGATTTTCAACCGACATCCATCGAGCCGATTTTCTTAAAAGTTCATTCTCGATAACAATTCAATGTGCATGTATTGAGAATATCTTTCCAGAACAGGGAATGAGTGCAGGAGTAAAAACATTCTTTTGTGCATTTTATAGAAATCAAATATTTACCTTACCGATTTTGCATACAAGTTCATTGACATTAAAGGTGTTGGCCACTCAGCTTTCGAATTCCCCTCCGTAATGTAAATATGCGTGTTTGATGCATTTTTATAGTCTAAATATCTCCTCAAGAAGTTAGTAGTTTTAACTTATTTTTTCAGTTTTCTCTTCCTAAATGATGTCCCTTTTTTTCTTAGTTCTCAAAATATTTCTAAAATCTTTGCCTAATTTAATATTTTATGTTTTAAAAACTGACAAACTGCGAGAAAATTTCTGACATTTCATATAACATTAAGCGGCGTTTTTAAATATATTTTGAAAACTAAGAAAAAAAGGGACATTCTTAGAGAAGAGTATAGACACACTCACACACACACGAAAAAAAAAAAAAGAAAAAAAAAAGAAAGAAAGAAAGAAGTTAGAAATATTTATTTCCCGTATAGATATTTTGAATAGAAGAATGCATCAAACGCCCATAAACTTAAAATTAAGAGTAATTCGTAAGCTGAATAACTGACCATCATCCTTAACAACGAATATCCAGCAAGTGCTAGGGAAATTTCATACTAATCGAAAACTTTATTTTCACAAGGGAACCAATTTTGGTGTTGCTCATACCCACCATTGATACCTAGTGCATTTTAAAGACTTAAATTAGGAATCGATAAAGAGAGTCGATATTGTTTTTCTGTTAAAATTACGTTGTTTGATTTTACATCAGTATAACTTTCTGAAAATGCAATTTGCGAAACTACGTGTCATACTATTAACACCGAACTTTTTTAAAGAAAAACATTTAAAAATACAAATTATTCAATAATCAGTATAAAATATTGAAAAAGTTTAAAATTCCCTCAAGAACCTACAAATTTGATTATGAAAAATTACAATTTTTTATATCCACATTTTTGGCTGGGAATAAATGGCGTTTCTTTTTAAATTAGAACTTTCCGGAAACCCTAGCCAAATGCAATAGCTGTTTATCGTGTGTGAGCGGTTGTTTGAACTTTGCTAGAAATTGTAATGTTCAATATAATAAGGCAAAGTAATTTTTTTAATTACCTAAAAATATTAATCTATTAAATGATTACCTTTACCAAAAGACCTAGCATTTCCTGCAACATTTCATTTTAAACATTCGAAACTTTATTTCATTCAAAATAAAAAAGCAAACAGTTTTACTTTTATTGTATTTTATTAAAAAAATACTTTTCAATGATTTTTTTTAACAGATTAAAGTTTTTAACCGAAATATATTTACTATTTATACATTAACTGTCTGCATGGGAATAAAAGCAAATTCTAGTTTTTTATGTTATCAATTATCAAATAAATCGCATTAATGAATCTTTGCAATCATTTTGTTATACGTCAATTATTATTAAAATTACAGCAAATCGGTTATGAGTAATGGGCAGGTTTTTCTGGCTTTTTCTTTTAAAATTGTATTTGTTACTGTAATTCTTATTGTCGAAATATCAATGACGGCTTACTGCGAGAAGACACAAAAAGTTTTTCGTTTCCGTCTGTCTGTTAGTCTGTCAATCTATGTGTTCCGCGATGACTGCTGCAAAAAGCATTCCTTAGCTTGTAACTAAGTAGGCATGTTGATGAGGTATCTGGATTTAGCTGTATAGCTTTTTTTCTTTTTTCTTTCTTTTTTTTTTTTTTAATTTGGTTCTTTCATCCAAAAAATATCGAAACATTTCTTTTTATGCCATGTTGCTTTCCTATGTAAATTCAGACTATTATCAGATTTTACATTCGTTAAAGTGAAAATGTCGTATTTAATTAATATATTAAAATAATAAAATATGCATGCTAACATTTCTTAATAGAGATCATAAGTTATGATTAATTTGAAAAAAAAAAATTAATATATTTTCCAGATATTTTAAATTATGTGTAAAACTTTTGTTGAATTTTACACATGGTTGGAATTATATAAGAAATATTGTTTTACCACTTTATTTATTTGACATGATACATAGGATGATCCCGCCAGTAGTTGATATCCTTCTAATTGTTGATCAAATTTTTGTTAAAAAATTGCGCTATTTATGGCGGAATGAGTTTTATACCATGACGGAGGGCAGAGTCGGTGGACAAAATGACCGACTCCGACTCCAGATTGGCTAGTCCACTAGTGTTGCTGTTGGTTCAAATTATAAGGGAACGCAAAAAAATAAATAAATAAATAAATAAAAATAAAATAAGTAAGTAAAAAAAATAAATAAGGCGAAATTTTCCCTTTTTCAGTATTAATTCAATTCTTAGAGCTTTTAAAGAAAAATAGAAAAAAATTCCTTTTTACAAATGATTCAATTTTGCATCTCTCAAACCAGAAAAATCCATCTATCGAAATCTAAAGATGAAAACAAAACAGAAATTTTTATTTTTTTGGATCCGTGGACTTTACAATTTTGATGATAATTCAAGTTCAATTGAACAGAAGAACTTCGAAGGAATTTCACTTGTTCGGAGATAATTTGGGATCTGCCAGAGGTTTTTAATTAAAAACCGTTTTCATCTGCTATGTACGCTGGGCAGTATATTGGGAATTTTTAACTTGGATAGCCGAATATCATTAAGAAAATCCAATAATAATTACTTTTATGGGTTTAAAATTACAAGTTTAATTTCACTTCAAGGTGCCTAACAAAAAATGTGGAGTCTGAGTCGGTGTCAGCTTGTGTTTTAGCGACTCCGACTCGGACTCTTTAACTCAAAAATGGACTCGACTCCAACTCCGGCACCACAGCCCTGCTTATCGCTATTCATATTTTCGTTTGAATATTCATGCATCTGTTTCCATATTGTTGTCAGCTGTCTGACATAAAAGAAGACATTTTATGATTTAAAAAAAAAAAAAAAAATAGAAAATGTAAAGAATTTTGTTTTTAATTTGTTTGGAACAATTATGGTAAGTTAAGATAATTTTCTTTCATCTTGTTTATTTTATTTAATTTTTTTATATAAATTATTGATAATAACAGCCCAAAGATGTTATTTTAAACATATATGTTTAGCTTCTTGATTGATTTCTTTCGCCTGATCAACCACTTGGGAAAATGGCAATTAAAAGAAGTATTTACTTATTATTTTGTTGCTATTTAATTTCAGCTCATTTAATTTTTGTTCTTTAAAGGACATTCATTAAGGGTTGTAGCAAGCATGTTAATTTACTTCTAAAAATTAAAAGGAAGAAAACACAGTAAAAATTCCGTAGCACTGTCTTTATAACTGCTCAACAACTAGCTGGGTCACCCTGTATTTCATTTTCTCTTTTTCATTTTTTAATTTTGTTTTGTTAGTATGAGAACTATAATCAGGTTTACTTTTCTTTTCAATGTCTTCCTGTATGGAAAAAGCTGCTGAATGCTTTAGACAATTCCGTCCTCGGCCTCTCATTATTTAACTGCTAAACAAATCTTTGTGATTGAACATAGGGAAGGGAATGGGTAAAGAGAAGGAAAATCTGAACAGTAGCTACAAACTGTAAGCCTGATGGATATTTTCCCACGTCCGGTCGAAACCCATATTCTATATTTTTGACAGCAGTTATACAATAAAAGGAAAATATATTCCTTTTTTCTTAATTGTACAATGTTTAAATTTACATTTTAATCACAAACACACACCCACTAGAGATGAGTTCGGGCTCCTTTTTCGGGGCCCGGGCCCGCCCGAGCCCGACGATTTTAAGTCCGAGCCTACCCGAGCCCGAAAAATTTTTTGTCACCAGAGCCCGAGCCCGAAAAATTTTTTGTCACCAGAGCCCGAGCCCGAGCCCGATACCAAAAATATAAAAATAAAATTGCATTGTATTTAAAAATTGTTTCAAAAGTAATATCTCATTTTTAAAAACTTCTTACATAGATATGATTTTTAAATGAAAATTTAAATTTATTCTTATCAAAATTCGTATAAAATAAAAATATACTTAATATGTAAAAGTATTCTCATATTCTTTCCTCCTTTAACAAGCAAATTTGATGGAAACGTTTTTGTTTAATGAATAAATGCATGAAATTTGCAGAAATTTTACTATTTGTAAGCTAGCGAATCGAACAACGTTTTTCAATTTTCTGTAAAAAGTGTACATATTTCATTATAGTGGATCCTTTTCTCATAAAAATCTTCCATGATTGACAGATACCTGAAAATCAACGTAAATTAAAAAAAGTGACATTGTTATTTTAAAGGTCCTATGTTTTTATAGAAAAAGAGGAAACTCTGATCGATTGTTTTTTGTTGGAATAACATGGTAATAAAATTTACTTACGGAGAAAAGTGACTTCGGGAAAGAACAGCGTCCTCAGCATTAGCAGAATTCACATTCATGATGACAAATGCATATAATAATCACTAAAGTTATTTTCATAAAAAAAAACGACTATGTTTCATGCACAATCGAGTATTAAATAAATTTGAAAACCTCCAGCTAATTCTTGTTTACCAAAAACCGAAGAAAATAATATCTTTGTGTTATGTAACTAATTAATAAATTAATAAACGATCCCATTAAAAATTATGTTCTACAAACGAAAAGCCAACAAAGATTAAATTTATTGTTATGTTTGTTATGATTGGCGCCATATAAATAGATCGTTGGAGGAAGTTCCGCAGACATAAATCTGTAATTATCACAAACTTTCATTTGAAACTGCAATGAAATACTAAAATAAATAAACAAGCATTCAATTCTCCCGTCATTTTGATAAAAACGAAATAAAATGACTTGAAAAGGAATAAGTAAGCAATTTTAAGTGGAAAAAGTTATTTCAATCCTTTCTACACATATGTAAATAAATTTTTTTGGCTTTAGAAAAAATGAGCCCGGGCCCGCCCGAGCCCGAAGTCTAAAATAAAAATAGAGCCCGAGCCCGTGTCGGGCCCGGGCTCGGGCTCGGGCTTTCGGTCTCGGGCTGAGCCCGTCTCATCTCTAACACCCACACACAAAATAAATAAATAAAGTACGATAAAATAAAATAAAACTAAGATTCTCAACATAGCTATTGGGTTCAAAACACGACAGCTTGAGTAATAATTATTATGAAAAAAATTAACAATAACAATAATAATATTAATAATAATAATAATTAAAGAATTTGGAAAAAAAAACTATATACAGGGGAAAAAAATAATATATTAGAAAATCATAAGTCATCGTCTGAAGAAATGTCTGATAAGAATATATAATTAAATAGGAAATTTGTTTACAACCAATAATTCAGTTGATATAGACAAAAATGTGAAGATCTGTTTTTGTTTTGCGTATCATCAGGCAAATAAATTAATAAATAAATAATTTTTCTTTTTATTAATTTGAAGATCAACATCCGAATAGTATTCTCCCAACGAAAGCAAAATAAATTATTTTATTTTATAATAAATTATTTTATTTTACTGGTATTAAAAGAAAAAAATAATAAATAGTCAATATCAAATTAATTCGGGTTTCATTTTCTAAATATTAACGTTTAGCTGAGTATAGCTAAAATCGAGAAAAATATCTCGCTATTAGATTTTCTTTTTTTTAAGATCTCTAATTCATTAGCTTATGATAATTTAAGCAATGATTATTTACACGTTTACTCTAACTTAATTAGAATGTCTAGACTTGGACAATCTTATTTCCCCCCCCCCCTTTCGGATGCAAAATAAGTTATTTCTTTTCACTGGGAATTCATATATAAAAAAATGATAAAGTACTGCAGGAATTCTGGATCTTTTTGACATAACAGAACCGTACTGGAAATGTGCTGATGGTGGCAAACATGACTAACTGAATTATTCATACGCTTCTGAGCCATTTACCGGTTACCACGTGAATGGATGAATGGGTTATTATTTACTCCGGGGAATATGGCAGAGATGAAGGGAAGAAAAAGCTGTTTTCCCCCTAAAAAATATTATTTCATAGTTTATTTTCTTTGGAATGTTGACTTTAAGAGGCATTTGTCAATTGATGATTCAGCTGCTTTCAATATATAAAAATTATTCATCGCTATAATTGAATATAAGCGATTCGATTGAAAGAGAAGTGTTTTATAAAGTGTTCAGTGAAAAAAATATGCAGAATATTTTTCCAGTAAAATACAATAAATTAAGATTTTATGCTACAGATGCGTGCCCAAATAATGTGTGGTTTGTAAAAAAAATATATTATGTCCATTCAAAAAAGAGAAAATTGACAAATTAAAATATCATAAAGTAATAGTACAATAAAAATTTTGTTATAATCTTGCTTTTTTGCGCACTGTACTTTTATCTTAAAAATATTGTATACTTATTGAACTTATTATTCATTTCAGAATAGATGTCCAGTAATTTGCGGGAGATATAGTATAACATTTCATAAGAATTTAAGATGGTAATCATTCTTTTAAAACTTTCCAACATAGCTGAAAGTATGTGAATTCCGGTTATTTGTCTGTCTGTCTGCCTGTCAGTGTGCTAACCCTCGTTCTGGATTCATATGTAATTATTATTATTATTATTATTAACACTTTCCAATATAATTGAAAGGTGATTATGACTTTCATTTTGACTGACCGTGTTGTAGTCTGCCTACCACTCTTCCTGGCCTTTACAGGCATGGTGCTCAAAAGGGACAAATAAATGCAAGTTTTGGTGTAGTTCTGATATTTGTGGCCTTTATATTTTTTGGGTCGCTGAACACGAATCTGGTGTTATCCAAAAAAACTTATCCCCGGAAACACGTTTTTTCGGCAAAAAACTTGTAAAAACGTGATTTTTCTTTTTTTTTTTTTTTTTTTAATAATTTCAAATTTATGCATTATACTTAAAAGTCCTCATTACATAAATTAAATAGGACAAAATTTCCCTACATTTTATGTATTTAAAGTTTTTTTTTTCTGATCAGTGGTTTACCCGTGACAGTGCCGCATAAATGGGTGTGAAAAGCAAAAAATTCTGAAAAACGGTATAATTACAGTACTGTACGTCGATTATTGACTGTATTTTATATATCTAATGTTCTTTGTTTCCTTCATAGCTAAAAAATAATCAACAAGAAAGAAAAATCATGCGTTAAGCATAGATTATCAAGCACTTTCAAACACTTCATGAAATCTTTAACAAAACTTCGTTATTTAAAGAAATAAGGTTACTGTATATAGCCAAATGTATATTCCAATACTTTTGAACAGTCCTGTATGTGATCTTTCGGTTGAAGTATACAGAGGTGTGAAAATTATTAAAATAATTGTGAAATTTACGATAAAATCTTGATGTATTATAGAAATAGCACATTATTTAAAAAATAATGGTACATTTAATATTTAGTGTGCATTCCGTTGACTTTTGTTAAAGATTTGATACGTTTTGGCTAACATTGTATTGGTTTTTGGTAATTAGTTTGTATTTTAATGTCAGGTGCCAAATTCCAATGAGTCTTTCTACCAGATCTTTCTTGTTTGTAATGACGCATTCGTTTAATTTTTTTTCTTTACAATGGCGCAAGATTCATTGTGAGATTCATATCTAGACTGTTTCCAGGCTATATAAGTGTTTTATTATTTTTTTTCATCCAAAAATTTAGTCAAAGATGAAACTTTATGGGACGGAACTTCATCATGAATGAATACAAAGTCTTCATTTGGGAAACGGTCTTCTAATTGTAGAATTACTCTTTGCTCAAGCACTTTTTTACACTGATACTGGTCCATTATGTCTTCTACAATGTATAATTGTCTAGTAACTTAAAAAGACACCTCGTTTCAAAAAATTTCTTTTGTAGAATGTTTAACCGTTTGTGATAAGCAATTTATGGAAAATTCTTCATTGGTATTTCTTCTGACATATTGACTGTTTTCTCCTGATATCGTAAAGAGTGATTCATGAGAAAAACATACATAAAGGATATAAAATTACTTAAGGTATGTAATTTGTAGAAAAATATTCTTATAATGAAAATGTTAATCAAATTTATAAACAGTTCTGTATCTTTATTCAGTATCCAAAAAACATGATTTCAAGAAAAGAAATGAACAACTTAAGTTCAACTGATTAATTAAGGAAAAATTAATATTTCTCTTTTTGCTCCAGCCAATTCCAAATTGTTTTTGCACAATTTTTGCTTAGACAAGTCCCTTCATTGCCATAGTAGATATGATTTTAGTCTTTTTTCGAGAATGATGAGCACTAAGTCCACCTGAGATAAGTTTCCTACGAATAGAAGAATCGCATGCATTTACTCCATGCGCTTGCAAAGAGATTTTTAGTTCGTGATTAGTTACTTTTCTGTTAGTTTTAGCATTCTGAATTAATTTCCTTTCTGTTCTTGCAGTAAATTTACTTTTCCTTCCGCATTTTCCTAACTCTAGAATTTTCATATTCACATTTGAAGGCCAAAGATCTTCACACATACTTGCGAATTTTTTGCTGTTTTATCGATTTCCTGCTGTGTATAATTATTTTCTTGGGTGAGACACTTTACCTCAGCAAGTTTTCTAGGTAAAAAATCCATTAATCACACAATAATCCTTCGACAATCGAAAATAAACCACTAATTAGTATAAACTAAGCAAAATAGCAAAAAGACTTGTTTTAAAAATAAAATAATACTGATTCCAACTCTAGAAAAGAAAGATAATACACGTAAAGCAAGCAGAAAAATTTTAAATTTTATTTTAAATTCGTTTGTAAATCAAACAAATTCGTTATACAGTGCAAACAATTTGATTACTTTGGATCAAATATTTTTCTTTTTAAGAAATGGCAACATTTAACAAAATTATATCCCTATAACTGATCTAAAGGAGTAAAAAATTGACTAGATAAACAAACTAAATTGCCTTTCATGAAACATTGCAAGTATAAATAATATTAATCAAGAAAAACTGAAAAAATCACAATTATTCTAATAATTTTCACACCTCTGTACATACTGTAAAATGTGGAAATTTAGTTTCTCAAGAAAATGTCTAGCAGGTTGAAATTTCTCTTTCAGCAATTTATGCTAATAGATGGAAACATAATTGAATACTTTTCTTTAGCCCTGTGATTTATCTTGTACCTTTATTACACATCAGTATTAAGCTAAAATTTATTTTATTCTAAAACTCTCTTAAAACTACAGACATTACATTCTCAGAAATTATCATTCATACGCGTCCATGCATCGAATTCTTTGAATGGTTCTCTGTATACAGTACTCCTGAAAGAATGTACTATTTGAAATCTTTCGTATGTCCATGCAAATACTATTTACTTCATATTATGCATGACTGTATTATGTAATTTTTATTAAAACTCAGCGACATATATCAATTTTATTATGTATGAAATAGTTTTAATATAATTAAAATGTGCCGCACACAATTCCCCCATTACCATTATGGAATGGAATTCTTTTGTGTGGCCCTGTAAATGAATAACAGCTATTTTTCCACCGCATATTTTTCAGAATGTCTATTTTAGTGCACTTCGTAAATGTATATAAATTTTAATATGTTTGTCAGGGTTTTAACATCTTTAAATTTCATTTGAAACGATTTTTTCCCCATAGGCCTCATTGTTAAAAATTTGCAGCATTCTATCCAGTCATTCAACCTTTTTTTTTTTTTTTTTTTTTTTTTTTTTTTTTTTTTTTTTTTTTTACACGGTTACATAACAGTAATTTGATTACATATTATGACCATAAAATGGTCAATAATATAATCGGAATAGCGTAAAAGGACAGTTGTGTAACCATTTTTGACAAAAAACGGTCAAATGACTGCACAGAATGTTGCAAATTTTTAACAGTGCGTAATGTAACGGTAAACTTTTGACTGCCCCTGCAAATAAACTAATCGTGTTTAAAACTTTATTTGAAACAGGGTTCGTGCTAGGGTAAACGTCAATAACTTCCAAAAATTTCTGGGCAATCCGAGTGTTTTTACAGGAGTTAGAGTGTGGACAGATTTACAGATAAACCAAATATTTAAGCACATTTCAAGTTTGTTGAAAAGTACTAAAAATTAGTATATCTGTGACCGAAATCTTCATTTACGATTATAATAATAATAATAATAATAATAATAATAATAATAATAATCTCTATAAATAAAAGGAATAAAGAGGATAATTAATTAATTGAGGCACAGATAGGCTCTCAAACAGTGAATGCATTGCATTTGAGTGTCATATTTTTTTTCTTTATATTTTACACAGCTTAGGTAAACGCAGAAGAAATATAAAACAGATAATGTATTTATCACAAAAAATCGTCTGCTAAGAAAATCTTTTTTCATTTTGAACTCTATAAATAAAAGGAATAAAGCAGAAGAAATATAAAACAGATAATGTATTTATCACAAAAAATCGTCTGCTAAGAAAATCTTTTTTCATTTTGAACTTCTATAAATAAAAGGACAGATAGGCTCTCAAACAGTGAATCGTCGAATATAATTGAAGAACAAATGGAAGAACAAATGGAAGAACAAATGGAAGAACAAATGGAAGAACAAATGGAAGAACAGATGGAAGAACAGAAAGAAGAACAGATGGAAGAACAAATGGAAGACCTCTTCATTAACAATAAAAAAAGATATGCAAACGAAACCCCAGAACACCGAGAAGAAAGACTGGCGAAGAAAAGAGAGCAGAATAGAAAAAGAAGAGAAAATGAGACAGATTGAGAAATTGGTGGTGTCAGTGGGCGGTGGTGAGACAGTATGTATTATTCTATATAATGTTCTATATCCTTAATTATTTGGTAAGTAGTGGACAGACTGGAAAGCCAACCACATTAAAAAATGGGTGGGGCCTAATAGAGATCGCCTTCACGTGGTGGGTCCCGTCTTCGACTGAATGATCTCTCATTAATTATAATTTAAGAGTTTTCACTCCGATAACGGGCTATACCTAGTAATAATAATAATAATAATAATAATAATAATAATAAGGCATTTCTTAATGTGCCTTTTAAATAATATAAATAAAATAACTAAAACAGTTTTCAATTGATAAAAGCTGACACGGACTTTAGTTCTTAAAGTTCTTAAAATTCAAAAATAAGTGTGAAAATCAAAAAATTCTGGAAAACAGGAATTACGGCATTGTGCATAGATTTAACATGAAACCTGACTATTTTATGCAAAGATTGACTATAAATAATACTAAAGATTATATGATTGACTGCACTTTGCAATGAAGTTGCTAACAATAAATACGACAACTCATTATTTAATTATAAATAATTACGTACATTGGTAAGTGAATTTACTTAAAAAAATTTTCCCATTATATAGTATATTATATATCAGCCGATAGATCAAATACAGGGTTGTTCAAAAGTATTGGAATATACATTTGGCTATATACAGTAACCTTATTTCTTTAAATAACGAAGTTTTGTTAAAGATTTAATGAAGTGTTAGAAAGTGCTTGATAATCTATTCTTAACGCATGATTTTTCTTTCTTGATAATTATTTTTTAGCTATGAAGAAAACAAAGAAAATCAGATTTATAAAATATAGTCAATAATATTATATTTAGTATTATTAAGTGGTCAAAATTTGCGTAGAATGGTTCTTTTCCTTGTTTCATCGATGTACAGTACCGTAATTACCGTTTTTCAGAATTTTTTGCTTTTCACACCCATTTATGCGGCACTGTCACGGGTAAACCGCGGATCAGAGAAAAAAAACTTTAAAAACGTAGGAAATTTTGTCCTCTTTAATTTATGTACTGACAACTTTTATGTAAAATGCATAATTTTGAAGTTATTTAGAAAAAACAAAGAAAAGTCACGTTTTTTACACATTTTGTGTTAATAAAACGTGTTTGCGGAGATAAATTTTGTTCGATAACACCAGATTCGTGTTCAGCGACCCAAAAAACATAAAGGTACCAAATTTCAAAACTACACCAAAACTTGCATTTATTTTCAACCAAATGCCTGGACTATAAATATACTAGGATTTTTAAGATACTGATATGAGTGATTGTAATTAATATAAAATATTCTCTATTGAAGATGAAGTATGTATTTCTTATTGTTCGATTACACAAACATACAAAAGAATTCATTGCGCTCTATATGGAAAATTTGTATTGGATTTAATAATTTTACGATATTTCTAACATAGTGCAATGAATATATGCATCTGAGTGTTCACTACAACATGCTTTGTATATATTAGAACTGCGCAGCATTTAACATTCACTTACAAAAACTAACTAAAGTATACTGAGCTCCTTAATAATACGGAGGCATAACTCGCCAATCTAATTTCTCTTATGACCGCATCACAACATCACACTTTCAATGCGCGCACGTAATGAGTCCTGCATTTTTCTTACTATTTCAAGACTTTTTTCAACTTGTTATCAATTTGTCCAATTTTGTTAATCACTTGGTGTTGCGCATACTTGTTATCAATTTTAGTTATTTCTACACCTTTTTGGTATTTTTATAAGCTTGATACATTTATATTTTCTTTTGTTGAAGTCAACTAAAATATCATTTTTAACTAATATCAAATTAAAAATTTGGGATGAATTTAAATAAAATAAACAGTTTTTTAAACAAAAAATGCATATCAGTGAAAATTGTAGTAATTTTACTATAATTTTTAAGAGAAAATTTAATTCGAAAATAGATATATGTTTGCTTCGAACATATTCGAACAGGAAAATTTAGAGTATACCGATTCAATTTAAGGTTGAAAAAAAAAAATAACCATTATGTAATTTATTTGAAATCAACAGAAAATTCAAATCGAAAAAAGTATGTTAGACTAACTTGCTTTAAATCTAAAATTGCTTTTAAAAGGTGGTGCTACTATCGCTCAATAATGAATGAACTTTTGAAGCAGTTTTAAGGTCTATTTTTCTACTAACGTTTTTCTCCAATTTATCAAATTTGCTTTCGGTCCACTAAAGATAAAGATTATTTAGCAAGGAAGATTTAAAATGTAAATTATATTTGTAAAAATGAGTGTAAATCATTTGTAAAATTTTAAAGATACTGAAACATGATAAAATTTAAATAAAATTGTATTCTTATCTGTTGAATAATGGGTGAAAAAAACACTATTTCATTTCCTTCAAGAGCAGCACTAAGTCCAAGTTAAATAAAAGTATTTCATAATAACCGTTTTTTAAAAGGTTTAGTTTGTTTTTAAAATCAACGCATTCCCTCAACTAAATAAAACATGAATTTTTAAAAATAAAATTATCTCACTGCGTTCTTTCAGTTCACATATTTTCTCTTCAATCTAATTACAATTCTTCTCACAAGTAATCAAAAATTCTTTAAAAAAACTGTAGGAGCCGATCCACGGCTGAAATTATAAACTGCAGTATTATAATAGTAGCACAAATACATTGATACTGTTAATTATACAGAAATTAACTTGTAGTAAACCTCAGAAACGTATAGAGCTGTGCAAGGTGACGTCACGGACAGGTTTTCGCTGCTGCTGTGGGACAGCCATCGCTACCTTTATCAATGCTTTTTGTGTTTGTGTGTCCTACAGTTTTCTTCATTGTTCTCCGGTAAAAGTCACGTGAACTGCTCTATATCAATTTCATAAAATGTGAAACAGTTTAATATAATTAAAACGCACCCTAAGCAATGTTTTCCCCTTTATCATTAAGTAATAGAATGATTTTGTCTGTTCCTGTATTATTAATAAAATATATTATTTGCACCACAGATTATACAAAATGCATATTTTAGTACTTATTTCATAGATGAATATGAATTGTGATACGTTCGAAAGAGTGTAACATCATTAAAATGCCCTTGAAACTATTTTATCCCATTGACCGTAATGTAACGGAATACTTTTGATTATCCCTGTAATTGAACTATGCAAAATTATGAATTAATTATATATTTTAAATTTCAAGCGATTGGGTTGCGTAGTTTTTGCATTGTTATATGCGGACAGACGTACGAATATATATGCTGGCTTAGTACTGAAATGCGTAAGCTAATTTTACCACGTATTGTGAAAAATAATTTTTCCTTAACTTGATTTCATGATTTTTGCTATTACATAAGAATTAGAAAGTTCACCACTCAGAAAAAATGGTAGAAACATGAAAAAAAAAGTAGTAGCTTTCACTTCCTTGAAAATATATATTTGGTTTAGAAATGGGACAGTTAAAATTTCACATTTTATGTTGCGTACCATAAATGCACTTTTAGGATTTTAAAATATTGTGTTGCTACATTTTGCATCTAAATGAGCTTGAATTAATTAACTTTATCTGCTTAACATTCTGCAACTTTTCTATGTCAATATTTTTAAGTATTCAGTAAAAGTAATGAAAGTGAATCTTATCATAAACACATGATCGATTTTTTTTCCTTAAGAACAACTTCTAATTTTTTGTCTAAATTTTTTGTGTTTGGTGACAACATTTCTATTCAATTAAGCATGCATCGATTAGCTGCGTTCAAGCAGATTCTTCCCACCGTCTTTTTCATTTGAAGCTATCCTATCTTGAATTTGCTTATAGTCCCTCCCACTAGTGATAAAAACGCTTTAACAAGAACGGCAGCAGTTCACGGCTCAATTTATATTCAGCAGTATCCATGTGGGATATAATGTGTCCCACAGGCATCGTTTGCTGTTGGTTGCCCTCACTTATTTTAACTCCGACCTTCCTTTCTAGCCCGTATACTCTCGCTTCTAATGTCCACTTTCGTTTATTTCATTTCGTTTTCGGAGTACTTTTTGTTTGTTTCTTTCCCCTTCAAATTTTCTCGGGAAAGGAAAAAAAATGTTCATCTGTAATAACAAAGTTCAATTTCGCAGGAATCTGCAATTTCGTGAATAATGTAGAGGTCCGAAAAACTTACTCAATATTTTGAATTTTATTTCGTTAGAAGGGCTGAATGCGAATATAAATTCACAGATTCTGTGTGTTTTTTCCTACCTTTTTAACTTCTTTAAATATTGAAAGGGAAAAATGTGTTTGGGAGACATTTCGTTAGGGAAAGTGAAAATAAATGTTTAGGCATTGAATTCCGGTTTTCAAATTTAAATTACTCGAATTGGAATGAATTTCTAACAATTTTTATTACCATTATTTCCGAAAGATAATCTAAATAGTAATCTCAAGAGTAATTTTAACCCTTTCGGGTCTGTGTACTATAAATAGTATATGTCTTTCAATGGAATATTATTTTGTTTTAAGAAATATTTTTACTACTATTTACATGTAGTAATGTTAGTATATGGGTATGCATTTACTAAATGACTTCATTTATGTTTAAGCATTTAGTAATAATGATAATTATTATTATTTGTTTAGTTCTCTTTGCGCCGTTTACGATTATTTTATTTTAAACATACATTTCACATTTTAAATTTAAAATAAAACTTACTTTCCTGAAGGAGTCATGTGTAATAAAGCGCGAAAAACATTAGAAAGTTGTAGTATACGTTAAATATTATTGCAATGCATTATTTTCTAAACATCTCCAACAATTCTTAATTATCTTATTGTCATATGAATATGCACTGACTAGTGCACTAAACAACAACATTTGTTATGTTTCAGACAATGAAATATTCGATCACCACTAATTAATCTATTTAGATAGCTAGTGTTAATGTTATTAACGTAAAAGTAATTTTTTCTGAAAATTGAAAAAAAAATCGGATCCGAAAGAGTTAAGCAGATTCTCCACCGACTTATTCATTTTAAGCTATCCTAGCTTGAATTTGCTTATAGTCCCTGCTCAATAGTGATAAAAACTCTTTAACAAGAAAGGCTACGGCAGCAGTTCACGGCTCAATTTATATTCAGCAGTATCCATGTCGGATATAATGTGTCCCGCAGGCATCGTTCGCTGTTGGCTGCCCCTACTTATTTTAACTCCGGCCTTCCTTTCTAGCCCGTATACTTTCGCTTCTAACGTCCACTTTCGTTTATTTTATTTCGTTTTTGGAGTACGTTATATTTTTGTTTGGTTGGTTCCTCCCCCTTCAAGTTTTCTCGGGAAAGGGAAAAATGTTCATCTGGAATAACAAAGTTCAATTTCTGAGGAATCCGCAATTTCGCGAGTAATGGAAAGGGCCGAAATACTTATTCAATATTTTGAATTTTATTATAGTTAGAAGTGCTGAATGCGAATATAAATTCACAGGTTCTGTGTGTTTTTCACTACCTTTTTAACTTCTTTGAATATTGAAAAGGAAAATATGTGTTTGCGAGATATTTCGTTAAAGCGAATATAAATGTTTGGGTATTGAATTCCGGTTTGCAAATTTCTATTACTCGAATACGAATGAATAGTTGTCAAATTTTATTGTCATTATTTCTGAAAAGTAATCTAAATAGTAATGAAAGTAATGAAAAAAGGGATACTAGAGTACAGAATATTGATTTAAGTTTTTTCATTTCAATTGAATTTTGAATGTAAAGGCTTGATTGATGATGAATAACGTTTTTCTAGTTATCCTGGGAAAATTTTCAGAGAGTATCAAACTCTGATGATCACTACAATGGCTATAGACATCGAAATTGTGAAATTAGATTGTAGTTGAAGAAAAAAAAATCTTCTGAATAAAATCATTTAAATAAAACCGTTCCTTAGTAAAAAGGGGGCGCAAGCTACTATTACCACGCATTCCGAAAAATAATCGTTCGCCAATTTGATTTCGTGATATTTGCCATTACATTAGACATTACAAAGTTCATTACTCAAAATAAATAATAGAAAAGTATGAAGAAAGTAATAGCATTTTTATATCTAAAAACATATTTTGTATGGAAATGTGACATTATTCCTACTCTAATTAAGCATACATCAATTGGCTGCGTTTAAGCAAATTTTTCCCACCGGCTTTTTCATTTCAAGCTATCCTATCTTGAATTTGTTTATAGTCCCTCCCACTAGTGATAAAAACTCTTTAACAAGAACGGCAGCAGTTCACGGCTCAATCTATATTCAGCAGTATCCACTTGGGATATAATGTGTCCCGCAGGCATCGTTTGCTCTTGGCTGCCCCCACTTATTTTAACTCCGGCCTTCCTTCTGTAGCCCGTATACTTTCGCTCCTAATGTCCACTTTCGTTTATTTCATTTCGTTTTTAGAGTAAGTTATTTTTTGTTTGGTTGGTCTTTTTCCTTAAAGTTTTCTCGGGAAAGAAAAAATGTTCATCTGGGATAACAAAGTTCAATTTTGAAAAAATCTGCGATTTCGCGAGTAACGGAGAGGGCCGAAATACTTACTCAATATTTTGAATTTTATTTTCGTTAGAAGGGCTGAATGCGAATATAAATTCACAGATTTTTTGTTTTTTCTACCTTTTTAACTTCTTTGTATATCGAAAAGGAGAATATGCATTTGCGAGATATTTCGTTAGGGAAAGTGAACATAAATGTTTATGTATTGAATTCCGGTTTTCAAATTTCAAGTACTCGAATTCAAATGAATAGCTGTCAAATTTTCTTGCCATTATTTCTGAAAATTAATCTAAATAGTAATGAAAGAAAAAAAAAGAGGTACTAGAGTATAGAATTTTGATTTAAGTTTTTTCATTTTAGTTGACTTTTGAATCTCAAATTTGATTGATGCTGAATAATGTTTTTCTAATTATCCTGGCAAAAATTTCAAAGATTATCAAACTCTGATGATCGCTACAATGGCTATAGAATTCGAAATTAGATTGAATTTGAAGAAAAAAATTCCCCTGAATAAAATTATTTAAAAAAAAAAATCCTTAGTACAAAGGTGCTCAAGCTACTATTACCACGAATTTCCCAAAATAATCATTCGCTAATGTGATTTCAAGATATTTGCCATTACATAAAACATTACAAGATTCATTACTCAGAATAAATAATAGAAATGTTTGAAAAGGGTATTAATATTCTCATCCCTGAAACACACTGTATTTACTCATGTATAAGGCGCACTTTTTTTCCAAAAAAATAGGGCGAAACTCCTAGGTGCGCCTTATACACGGAATAATTTTTTACTGTTGGATGCAGTCGAACGATATACATATGAAACAAGAAATTATTCAAAGAAGATATTAAAACTCGGAAAATGTTACTTAATTGAAGTATTACTGCATATTTATTTCATTCCTTGCTGTTTTTTATGCAACAGAGCTAATGACATTATCTAAACGCTAATTAACAATTCGCTTTATCGTCACTCATTCCTATATTTCCCGTCATTCTCTTACAACCCGAAGTCTAAAAATGCATTTTTGTCTTGTTTTCTGGTCTGGTGTAATGTTTGTTTCGACTTTTTTTTTTACTGAAATTCAGTTGGTCATTCTTCATTAGCGTATCAAATTTATGTTGCGCCTTATATACGAGATTTTAAGAAATCACCATTTTTACTTCTGAAATAGGGGTGCGCCTTATACACGCGTGCGCCCTATACACGAGTAAATACGTTATATTTGCTTCAGAAATGTAACAAAATTGCTATTCAATAAAGCATGCATCGATTAGCTGCTTTTAAGCAGATTCTTCCCACCTGTTTTTTCATTGACGCTATCCGATAAAAACTCTTTAACAAGAACGGCTACGGCAGCAGTTCACGGCTCAATTTATATTCAGCAGTATCCATGTGGGATATAATGTGTCCCGCAGGCATCGTTTGCTGTTGGCTGCCCCCACTTATTTTAACTCCGGCCTTTCTTTCTAGCCCGTATACTCTCGCTCCTAATGTCCACTTTTGTTTATTTCATTTTTCAGGAAAGGAAAAATGCTCATCTGAAATAACAATTTCAATTTCTCAGGAATCTGCAATTTCGCGAGTAATGGAGAGGGCCGAAATACTTACTCAATATTTTGAATTTTATTTTCGTTAGAAGTGCTGAATGCGAATATAAATTCACAGATTCTGTGTGTTTTTTTTTTCTACCTCTTTAACTTCTTTGAATATTTAAAAGGAAAATATGTGTTTGCGAGATATTTCGTTAAAGAGAAAATAAATGTTTGGGTTTTGAATTCTCTTTTTCAAATTTTGCTTACATGAATTAGAATGAATAGCTGCCAACTTTCATAAACCATTATTATTTCCAAAATATAATCCATAGAGTAATTTTAAGGGATTAGATAAAACGAAGATTGCTACTTGGAAATAGAGACGTAACAAAAAGGGATAAAATATGACATCTATGGAAATGGTATATAAATATAAGAAGAGAAAAGCCATTTTTTTGGTCTTTCTATAAATAGCATAATGTAAATATTATGAATGCGAAGCTTTTGCAATTCAATCTTGGAAATAAATTAACTACCGATGCTTTTTCATTAGTTTCTAACACTTTCCAGAAAAAAGTTGAAAAATATTTATGTATTCGGTTTGTTGAAAAATATTTATGTATTCGGTATTCTTATTTAGGTCCCCTAGGCATGCCTGTTTGTTATTATATATGAAATATGTGGGATTAATAGTTCATTCACAGGGCACCCAAAATAATTGCACTAAATTATGTTCTATGATGAAGAATCGTTTGCAGAGTATTTTAGTGATATTACGCTATTGAAAATGCATTAAAACTGATATAAATCACTGAATTTCTCCACTATTATGTTATAATAGGTTATTAATATTTCTTTTAATCCATTTACAGGGAACTCACAAAAGAAATCGATTACAATACTGCCTTTTAATAATAATTGCTGAAAATGCATTTTCAATTTCGGCATGCGCTTTTAAATGTAATTTTTTTGGGGGTGGGGGGTGGGGGGGTGCGTTTGTAATTACATAAATACGAAGCACCTATAGTCGTCGTTTGATATGTCCACATATAACAGCACAAAAATTATCCAACCGAATCGTTTAAAATTTTTAAAAATATATTTGTTGCAGTATTTTGTTGGGTCATTTAAAATTTTAGTTAAATCAGATATATAGTTCAAACACACGGAAAGTCAAAAGTATTCCGTTACATAATGAAATATTTTAAAGAGCTTTATATTGATGCTACACCTGTCAAAGCATTATGAAATTGATACATATTTATGAAGGGCACAAAATTATACATTTTGCAGGGAATGCCACGCAAACAATATTTATTATTCATTTACAAGTAAGTTGTAAAAAAATCATGATAAAAAAAATAACATTTTTAAAAAAATTTAAATCGGATATTTTTTTCCCAATGTTCAAAAACTGAATAGTTACCAAAAGTTTTAGATTACCAAAATAATTAAATCTTTAATTACTAACTAACCTAAGTTTTTACACTCTGATTAATAGAATTATAATTATTAGTAAATAATTACAGAAGCTACTTTTGAACTTCGAAATTTACAATTTGCGAAAAATCCTGAAGCGATGATTAAAAATGAAGGTCATTTTCGGCATCAAATGTAAAATATACACAAAAAAATAATTATCAAAACTTAAACACATAATCTATTTCATATTATCCAATTTTTGCTATATATATATATATACTTTAAGCTTTAAAATTTTGATTTTCAAAACATCTTTACGTGACGGTAAAAGGTGAATGAAGGTCAATTTCAGGTTCAGAGCAGTATGAAATACATAAGATTCATTTATCAAAAGCCAAGAAACGTAATACAACTTTTGCGGACTACTGTTATCTAATAACATTTTAAAGTATATATCAGTTTGTAGACAGTTAATTTTCATTTTATATAACAAAAATTCTGTTTATGTTTCTTTATACGCTGATTACAAATTGTAAATTCAGGTTTCATATTTCAGAATGATTAAAGATTTTAATTTACATTGCAATGTTAATTTTAATCTCAACCATTTATTAAAAAAATACATCTGACGAAATCATATTTCTCCTAAATTTGTGAATGGCCCCTAATTAGCAACAAGCAATGTTCTTCAAGTTTAACAGCTATTATTCGCTCAACTTTAATCATAGAATAACGAGGTTTTTTGTTCTTACTTGTTAGTAAAGTCAGGAAAATTTTATTAAATATAACTTATACGAACGGGAAACTGTATAAAAATTTAAATTTCGTATATTTTTTTTTTTTTAAGAAATGTTTTTATTGACCCGAATCGCTTTTAAAACATTTCTTTATCTAAAAAACATCTTTTAAAACATTTTTATATCTGGAACTGTATATCTATGACTAACGGTTTAGGAATTAGCCATTGGCCACCATTGAGGGTGGACACTCTGTATTTACAAAAGAATTACGTTACACTACACTTTATGAAAAATAGTGTTTGCCGTATATTTTTAAATTTTATACTCTTTCAAATCCATTGAAATTGATGTGCATTGCTGAAGTGCACTACAAGATACCTTTTATAAAATATGGAGTGTATATAGCATTTTACTTGTTCATTTAGAGGGACACAAAAAATAATTATATTGTAGAACTAGCGGCCTTCGCCCGCTACGCTGGTCGGTTTATCTAAAGAAATCTTGAAGAAGTAGTTAGATAAGGTTCAGACATACATTAAAAAAAAAAAAAAAGCAAGTCGATCATTCAAAAAACGTTGGGAAATATCAAATATTTACTGTAATTTTTTAAGAAAAACAAAGTTTCGAAAAAAAAAATTAAATCGAAAAAAAAATTACACTGACATATTAATGCAAGGAAATTTTCCCAGAGAGAAAATTCGCCTTGAATACAATATTTCAAATTCTTTTAATTGCTTATAGGCGTTAATGCCAACATAGTGAAAAAAAATTCCATGCTGGGAATCGAACCCGGGCCATCAGTATGGCGCACTGACGTTCTACCGACTAAACCACATGGAACGACAGCCAGCTTGAAACTTTCTCATACTTAAGTAGACTGGCGAAAACATAACGATAGCGCGTTTTAAAATCGCACAGTGACATCTATTGGATTTTATATGTACTAAAAAACGTTATGTACTAAAAAACGTGAGCAGCGCACCTAATAGTTTCTTTTGTTTCTTTTTGTTACTTTTTTGTCTGTTGTCCGATTTTGATGAAACAAAGCCTATACACTGCCCGGGAGTGTGCATTCTTCATTAGTGAAAACCGCATAAAAATCCATTCAGTAGTTACGAAGATAACCTCGAACAAACAGACAGACAGACAGACAGACAGACAAAAAATTCAAAAAAATTTTTTTTGTGTTTCATTGGTTTTCTTTTATCGCCCTGACTCCATTTTTGTCAATTATCTTCAATGTACAGACACACCGGGTCCTACTGTTTTATTATATGTATAGATTGTTGATGAGAGATAATCAGGATGTAAGTACATGTTCAGATGCGGTTAAATGTGGTATGTGTTTTTATTTGAATTATATTTCGATATGTGGCGTATATCAGGTCTTTATATATATATATATATGTGTGCACATATATAATGATTAAATGACTTCTAAATTATTTATTCACATATTTTCGTTTATCTTAGAGGCGGTGCATGTATAACGTTGTCATGTACAGTCCTCCCCACTTAATCGGGTAACGGATAATCGAATACCCTGCTTATTCGAATAGAACTCTCCGGAACCGAATTTATCGCCATTGGATCTATGTTAATTTTCCCCGCTTAAACCGAATAAATTTCACGAACCTCCCCGCTTATTCGAATACCATCTGGATAAGCTATGTTTGAAATCGGGCGCAAAATACACTTTTAATATTGAATTTTTCTTCACCTTTTGTCATTTTCGGCTCATTTACACTGAAGACAAATTTTCAGTTCTTCCTGCAATGATTTCAGCCGGCAGGTGTGTAATGAATAGGTCAAATGATCTCCCCTCCTTTTTCTGCGAATGGGTGAAATATGTTGGCCAATGTGGATTATTTTTGCACTTTGTAAGTTTAGTCACGTTTTTGTTAAGAAAAAGGCGTTGCTATGAATTTTAAATGGAAAGTTTTAAACCTTTCCGATAAACGACAGTTTTTAAAACGTTAAATAAGAAAACAGAAATCCAGGTAGGAAAAGGTTTTAAGTCTGTTCTTAAATCAAAAGGGGCAACTTTATGACATAAGTTTCAATTTATTTTTCCTCGGAATTGTACGAAACTAGCAGATATTGTTGTTCAGAAACTATCAAATCGCACTCAGTTTTCCGTTTTTTATAACACAGCAGATTTTTCCGAAAATAGTATCAAAGTGGGCGTTTTAAACTAACTTCTCGCGGAAGCGAGAATTGGAGTGAAAATCGCCTTGTCACGTGATCAAAAAAGCCTATAACTTAATAGGTAATAGATCGATCAAAAAATAGAAAACTGAGTTAGATTCCAGATCTTTTCCATGGTCAGGCTTTGTAATTTGATATTTTTCCGTTAAAAAATGAATTCGTAAATGTGTCAAAACGTTTTCCGCTTGTTGAGCAAAGCAGTTGAAAACAGCCTTAAAATATCGCAGACGTAAGTTTCTAACATGAAACACAATGCCAAAATAATCCAAAAAGAACAGAGATAAAATGGAAATTTGGATCAAAAGAAGATACATAATCCCAATTTTGATAATATTGGTCAATATGCGCTGGAATGTGTTTGAAAAAAAAGTGAAATTTTCGTTAATAAATGGCGCTATGATTATGCAGAAAGCGTGTGCTAATGCACAAAAACATTCCACGCAAACAAACCACATTAAACGACGTTTTTAAGCCTGGGTAAATAACATAAATTACAAATAGCAAAGTTTTAACTAAATTCCAATGAAATACAATGTCAATCATACAGCTATATGTACTGATATTAAATTATTACATACTTACTTTATATTAGTATTTGTATTTATTTTATTAATTTGCGCTGTTATGTTAACGATTTTATTATGCCATTAATTAATTATGCTGCAGATGGTGTTTTACCTTTTTATTACACTTTAATTATTACATTTCTATGTTCCCCGTTTAATCAAATACCCCGCTTAATCGAATATTTTTTCTGGAACCATCAATATTCGTTTAAGCGGGGACGACTGTATAACGTTAGGGGGTTGAGTACACGATCGTAAGATATCTGTAAGGGGAGAGGGGTTTCTTTTTGATATCGATATCATTATTAACCAATTAAAATTTTCTCTTTTTATTTGTAACATGGTCTAATAAAGCATGCTATCTATTTTTATTGAAAATACAAAGTTATTATTGAAATCACTGAATTATTATAAAATTATTTAATTTTAAAATGTGGAATACTTATAAAGTTTGAGATTCCTATTCTTCTTCTCATATGTATGCATATAAAATCCCGGTTCGAGAAATTATATGTGAAGAATATTTGAAATTAAACTTGTGTTTACAATAAATAAAAGAGAAAGAATGTTGTTTGCTTATTTTGTTGATAAGAATTTTTATCTGCCCTCCACTTCTCCTCCGTCCGGGGCAAGTGCAATAAGACTTTGTTACTGTTGAATGCATTAGGCATCAAAAAGCTATTATAAAAAACATTTAAATAATACCTATTTCTATTAAGTGTATTTAAATATAAAGTGATATTTTATTGATTTCTCTTCATTTGAATCAATCAAGATGCGAAAAATAAGTGTAACCAGTTTCATATATCACTCCTAACAAAAAACAAAATAAAAAATAAATAAAAATAAAAATAAAAATAAAAATAAAAATAAAAATAAAAATAAAAATAAAAATAAAAATAAAAATAAAATATAAATAAATAAATAAATAAATAAATAAATAAATAAATAAAATAAAAAATAAATTCTAAAAATTAAAAAAAAATTACACTTTGATAACGATATTATTATCGGGCGGGGGGAAGGGAAGGTTCGAGGAACGATAACGTATGATATCGGAAAAAAGGGGGTGGGGGCCCAAAATTATCAAAAAATTGATAACGTTATATTTGCACAGCTTCTTATTAAATAGGGAAGTTCTGTTTCAGTATTCTGTAAGTTTGTGAAAGTTTTTCAAAAATTGTCTCTGCCGATTTTTCTTTCTTGTTTTGTAATCCCCAGACTATTGCTTTTGTAGTAATCTAAATTCAATAGAAGTCGCTGCAATTCAAAAATTCGAACAAAAATTTAACGCCAGATTAAAAAAATACATAAATATTTTATATCTTAAAATATTTTTGCTAACTCTAAAAATGATAATAATAAACATAAAAAATAGGAAAAAATCCTTAAATGGCTAATAAATAATAGTCAAGTGTAACAAAGTTTATGGTCTTTTAACATTATCCCTGCTTCATGGCTTTTTCTTTTTTTTCCACATAAATCTTAAAATTTATAACCTTTAATAACTGTTAAAATTCGCTTTTTTGTGAATTTTTTTTTTAAATAAAAAAATATTCTCTTTTAAAGTAATGGAACTTTATATCTGCCTTCTAATTACAAAGAACTTTTTTTTCTCCCTTGTTTATTTTTTTCCTCCTTTATTCTTACCAGACAATCTATCTTCATGTTAATATGTCATCCACTATTATTCTCAAGAATTTGCGCTTGTCACGATATAATACGCTTACCATGATATATGGAAGTTCCTTTTTAACCCCCTCTAATTTCTAGCCGCAACCGCTAACATTTTCGCTTAGAAAAAGCGCCGTTTTCTTTTCTTTTTTAGAAAAATTCTTATGACGCCTTCGCCAATTGTTTCAATTGCGGTAGGTCAAACTACATCCCTCTGGCGGCAAGACTCATTATGTCACAATTAAGTCATCAACTCTTTTGTGAGGCGTTCAGTTGCGGATAGGAGATACGCTCCTAACCGGACGTATGAATGGAAAAAGAAATGATGAATTCTGCTATTACTATTAATAAAGAGAACAGGCTTTTATTAATTTGCGAGCGGAATAAGTCCTTAAACTGTGTTATTAAACAAGCTGAGTTAATACTACTTTTTAAGAGGAGAAAAAATATGTGAATAACAAATAATCATAAAAAAAGGAAGAAAAAATCATTCGTCAGGCGTATATTATGAAACACTTTCCAACACATTCACAAATTTTATGGCTCACCTTGGAAACCATAGAAACACGCCAGCATTGGCGCGTTCTCTTTAAAACTTTGTTTAATCATTTGGCAACAGCCGAACTAGATTGTTTTCCTTTGCTTTGTTGATATTCGAACGTCGAATATTTTTATGGTATAAAACCACTTTTTTGTTAGCTATTTCGACAGCTAAATATTATTGTTAGTAATAATTTTATTACTTTAGCTATGTAAAAGAATAATGCATATTATGGTATTAATTCGAGTAGCATTTGTCCACATTTTATTCGAAATATTCTTAGTGGCTGACTATGGTGTCAGTAATGATTAAAGTTTGCATATATGTATATAAAAGAACTGTGTTTTTTAATTAGACTTTTCGAATTATTTGACTATTTTTGACTTTATATTAGAATTCGATAAACATTACAATCTACAGGCATATATTATGAAACACTTTCCAACACATTCAGAATAATGTAACAAAACTGCACCGTTTAAGGGGTCTCAGGAGTCTTATTTTTTACGTGGCGATGCAGTTTAGCAACATGTCACATTTAATTTATTTCTTCTCAATCCCTATAAAATATAAATGCATGAAATTCTTAATATAGACAACTTAATATCCCTTCTGCTTAAAATAATTTTATCAGTATTCTATATGGAAATTTTATTTTTTTTTATGCTCAATTTTGACAGAAAATTAAAAAATGTTTTTTGATTGCATTCATTGCGCGCAAGACTGTCGCAAAACTATTGATTAAAGATCCTCCCAAAATATTGATAATGATGTGAAACTAAAGTATCTTGAACTTATACTTCATTTATAAGCTATTATTTATTTATTTATTTAAAATGAGCAAATTTTCAATAAAAAAGTATTTTTTTTTTATAAATTTTATAATTTAAATCAAAATTTCAAATAAATAAATAAATAAATCATTTACAAATGAAGTATACGTTTAAGATACATTAGTTTTACATCCGTATCAATATTTTTGAGGTCTCTTAAGGGGGCTCAAAGTTTGAAAACTTTTCAAAAAATAGAAATTTTTTTATGATCTAGTTTGATTATTCAATTAATTTTGAACTCAATGCAAAAAACCGCATAAAAGTATTTGCATTTTAAACGGAGTTATAAGCATTTATGTATCAACACTTTCAAAGCCATACCCATATAATTTCTACTTTAAGTCGTGTTTTCTCAAAACTTGATTTTTGACGACTAACACGAAGATTTTTAAAAAACTATTTGCTGGAATGGCTTATTTTTTATGCATATAACATCGTTATCTATAGAATGAATTAATATATTTTAACTTGTTTAATATTTTGAGTATTTTTAATGAAAAAAAAGTTGTATTTTAGGGTTTTTTTTAAATTTTCAAATTTGAGAGTTTTTTTAATAATTTTTTTTGTGAGTGATAGTTATATCTTTAATTCATTCTATAGAGTAATATTTCCGGATCATTTTAAAGCAAAAATTAGGTTCTTATGCCAATTCAACGTTAAGATATCTTGCGGGTGGTGATATAACACATAATTTTTTTTTCGAAAATTGTATTACATAAATTTTGCTATATTTCTTATTATATTAATATTGAAGTACTTCATTTTATAATTTTATAAGACTGCAAACATACCTTTAAAATATCAAAAAGTTGAAATTAATTACACTGAATACTTCTGTTTTTATATGGACTCGAAGCGAGAGCTCTGTTTACATGTTTTTCAGTATCGATCAAGCCCTCTGAGTCCCCTTAAATCAGCAGTTTTGCTACAATTTTGCACGCAGTGGATGAAAGTTAAAAAATAATAATTTAAATTTTTTTTATAACAATTTAACATAAAGAAAATAAAATAAAATTTCAATGTAGGATGATAAAAAGTTTCTTAAATAGAAGAGATATTAAGTTGTCTATATTAAAAAAATTATGCATTTATATTTTTATACGGACTGATGAGAAATACATTAAATGTTACATGTTGCTAAATCGCACCACCAGGTAAAAAGTAACTCCTGAGATCCCTTAAAAATTTTTAAGTATTGTGTCTCATTAAACCACATAAAAATGCATAACACATTTAAAAGTCCATTTCAGCTGTTTGCGTCCACAATTGGAACCTTATTCGATTTTTTCAGGAGCTCTGTATTTGATATATAAATTTGTATCTATTAATTAAGTGCATTCTAAAATCTAGTTCAATTAAAATATACACATATCTTAGTTGAAAATTCCTCTTCAGTAATTTCCTTTAACAAGGAGAATGATACGTGAATACTTTTGTGCAGTCCTGTATATGAGGTATAAAATTTATATACAACGAATAACATTTAAAAAAAAGTTAAATTTAAAAGCGCATACCGAAATTAAAAATTATTAGATAATTATAGATAAAATTATAGATATTCCAGTAGTTATTTTTCCAAGACAGTACTGTAACCGATTTTTTGTGTATGCCCCTGTAAATTAATAAAAAATGCTATAAATACCTTGTTATGATGTAGTGGTAGTGAAATTCAGTTATTTACATCAGTTTTAATAAATCTGAAATAGCGTAATGTCACTAAAGTTCTCTTCAAACAAATTTAACACTTATACCATAATGGAAAGGAATTCTTTTGTGAATGAATATAAAATGCTATGAATGCCCTGTCTAAATGAAATAGTTTTTAACCCTGTTTAAATAGTGAAATTCGGTGATATATGTCAGTTTCAATATATTTGGAATACATCTCATCAAACTACGCTTTAACTATTTTTTCCCATATACCATAATGTAAAGAAATTATTTTGAATGAATGACTCTAAAGATTCTTTATCTATAAATGAACTAATAATCCGACATACTTCAATGCCAAACATTCTTTAGCAACTCTGAGTAAAGTTTATTAATTGCACAAAACCCCGAGTACTTTTACCTCCGTAAGGGATAGTGAGGTCACGGCGACGTCATTGTGAGGTCACACTGTGACCCAAGAAAGATGTGACGTCGATATGAAATCATAGTAACTAGAATGTGAAGTTGTTATGGCTGATTTAGAGCTCATTTGTGACTCACATTGTGACCACTTTGTGGTATTACGGTGTGATAAATTTGTGAAATGTGTGTCATTTGTGACGAAATTGTCATTACACTGTGATGATTCTCTGACGATAGCGACAATGTTGTGAAGTCACATTCTCACAGTTTTGTAAAAATTGCGTGACTTGTGATGATTTTGTCATTAACTTTATTAAGAATATGTGATTACATTGGAAATGTTGTGAAGTCACACTACAACACTTATAAAGTTGAGAACTTTTATACGTTTCACAAATAATGACAATTAACACATGTTGTAAAATCTTTTACAATTATAATGTTATTATACTTCGGCGATACATCAGAATTAAAACTCGGGAACTGCTATAACAAGTATATATCAAAATAATTTTACTAAATCAAAATATAATGCCCCGCAAACTTCAATCTTTGTTGCATCTTTTTTTTTTTTTTTTTTTTTTTTTTTTACTTTTTTTAGCTTTTATAAAAAGAAAGTATTGGACTCGTAAAAAATTTCGATTTCCGATTATTGATGGATCTATATGTTTTAAAAGGTCCTCAAATCGATTTGATGGTTTTTAGAAAATGTCTGTCTGTGAGTCTTTCTGTTACTCTGCGAGTATGCATGTGACAAAAATTTTGTGGGCTCTCTATCTCAAGAACTAATGAACAGGATTTTCGTAAAACTTTAGATGCTGTTAGACATTGATAAAAACTGCAGTTGATTAAAATATATAATATGAACTTTAAAACATTCAGTTTCACTTAAAAGACGATTAAAATAATCAAAAAATAGTTGTTAATAGTTAATATTAAGTAAAATATTTTAGTACTTTCAAGCCTCTTTATCAGAATATATTTTTAAAACTATTTTTTGGTTATTTATACATTTACATCATTTAGTTTTGAAAATAAGTGAACCACAGTTATTGCAGTTGAAAATAGAAGCATTTTCTTGGATTAAACATAATGAGAGAAGATTTATATTATTATTAATTGCAGTCCATTTACTTTATTATTAATAATAATAATTTCTAATTTCTACCGAAATAAATGTAAATCTCGAATGAGTTTGTTTTTTATTTTTCATATATTCTAAGATTTTGAATTGGAGTGGTAGTAACGGGCATTAATATCTTGAGATTTAGTATGATGCTGCTCGTGGAAAACTATCGCAGTTAGTGAAACCTCTCATAATTTCGTCACGTTGGGTTGCCAAATCAAAACAACTGTCATTTCTTTAAATCTTATGAAATCAAACATTATTTTGCTTTATAATAACACATAAAAATATAGCAATACAGCAAAAAGCAAAAGTATCTTTTTTTCTTCTAGGTACATTAGATTGATATATTATTTCTAGACAAAACAACTATTATCAGTAAATCCAGTGAGTCCGTATTAACGTCCTTTATATTGAATTTCAATAAAGCTTATTGAGAAAAATTATCACAGTTAATCAAAGCATTTATCTTATTATTGTTTTTTATTTTATTTTATTTTGCTTGTGATGACCAAATCAAAACAAAGAACCACCATTGAACCCAACTTTATTTTCTTACACAACACATAAAATATAGTAATACAGCAAGAAGCAAAAATAACGAAAAAAGCCGACAATAGAAGTATTAAAGGATGTATAAAGGGCGGGAGAAGGGTTCCACAATATAGGCTAACAATATCAATTTGAGTAAATCGGTGTCATTTCCCTTCTTTAGTCGCTCACGCGAAAAATGGGAGATTTTTTTTTTCTTCTCTTTTTTTCCTCCGCTCCAAGCAAGGATTTCTCGGAGGTTTAGCTCCGTGGAAATTATATGGATAATATCGGGAATTGGAGACGGCAGAAGAAAATCCTGGCCTTAAATAGATAGCCTATTTTGGGAAATATTTTCTATGGTAATTTTATAATGATGTGTGTTCCAGTCTTGCAGATATCCATTAATCGATTAAAATGTCCCATTTGTTTTAACTGGATATTTATTGTTGGATAGTTAAGAATTTAATTAGAGAATTTTGAAAAATTATTTTTAAAGTGTATGTTAACTATCAGTTTGTTGAAATTAGTATAACTTGAGTATCCGAATTATTTATTAAGTTCTAGTGCTCAAAAACCGTCATGCCATAAAAAAAAAAAATAATAATTATGAAAAAAGAACGTAGTAGCGTTTATAAAGCTGAATATTTGGAAGATTTTCTAGTAAAATAAATATAACTTTGTCACGTTAGAAGGCCAAATCAAAACCAATGTCATTTCTTTAAATCTTACGAAATCAAACATTATTTTCCTTTATAATAACACATAGAAATATAGCAATACAGCAAAAAGCAAAAGTATATTTTTTTCCTCTAGGTACATTAGATTGATATATTACTTTTAGACAAAACAACTATTATCAGTAAATCCAGCGAGTACCTATTAACGTCCTTTATATTGAATTTCAATAAGGTTTATTGAGAAAAATTATCTCAATTAACCAAAGCATTTATCTTATTATTATTATTATTATTATTATTATTATTATTATTTTGCCTTTGATGACCAAATCAAAACAGGATCCTTCTTTGAACTCAAACTTTATTTTCTTAACAAGTAAAATATATTAATGCAGCAAGAAACAAAAATAACAAAAAAGAAAAAGAAAGAAAGAAAGAAAGAAAAGAAAAAAAAGCCGCCAATAGAAGTATTAAAATTAATGGAAGTATAAAGGGCGGGAGAAGGGTTCCACAATATAGGCTAACAATATCAATTTGAGTCAATCGGTGTCATTTCCTCTCTTTAGTCGTTCACGCGAAAAATGAGAGATTTTTTTCCTCCTTTTTTTTCCTTCAAGCCAGGATTTCTGGGAGGTTTAGCTCCGTGGAAATTACATGGATGATATCGGGAATTGGAGACGGCAGAAGAAAATCCTAGCCTTAAATAGATTGGCTATTTTGGGAAATATTTTCTATGGTAATTTTATTAATAATGTGTATTCCAGTCATGCACAAATATCCATTGATCGATTAAAGCGTCACATTTGCTTTAACTAGATATTTTTTGTTGGATAGTTATGAATTTAGTTAAGATACTTTAGAAAAACTATTTTTAAAGTAAATGTTAATTATCAGTTTGTTTAAATGGTATAACTTGAGTTTCAGAAATATTTATTAATTTCCAGCGCCAAAAAATCGTCAGGCCATTTCTGAAAATTTTTCAATTATGAAAAAAGAACACAATAGCGTTTATAAAGTCGAATATTTGAAGGAATTGTAAATCTCGAATGAGTCTGTTCTTCAGTTTTCATTTTTCTAACGTTTTGAATTGTCGGTAGTAACAGGTCTACATAACAGGTCTGCGTAAGTAACAGGTCTACGTAACAGTACAGCTAACGTAACAGCTAACAGGTCTACGTAACAGTAACAGGTCTAACGTAATATTAAATATAAGGATAATAATCCTTAGATTTAATATTACGCTGTTGATGAAAAACCATTTCATTTAATCAAACACCCCGTAATTTCGTCATGTTAGATTGCCAAATCTGAACAAGTGTCATTTCTTCAAATGTTACGAAATCAAACATTACTTTTCTTTGTAGTAACACATAAAAATATAGCAATACAGCATAAAAGCAAAAGGGTATTTTTTTCCTCTTGGTACATTAGATTGATACATTATTTTTTCACAAAACAATTATTATCAATAGCGAGTCCTTATTAACGTCCTTTATATTGAATTTCAATAAGGCTTATTAAGAAAAAATATCTCAATTAATCAAAGCATTTATCTTCTTGTTATTTATTTATTCTTCTTTTTTTATTATTTTTTTTATTTTTTTTTGCCTTTGATGACCAAATCAAAACACAGATCCTTCTTTGAATTCCAATTTTATTTTCTTACACAACACATAAAATATAGTAATACAACAAAATGAAAAAAAAAAAAAAAAAAAAAAAAAAAAAAAAAAAAAAAAAAGTCGAGAATAGAAGTATTAAAGGAAATATAAAAGGGCGTAAAAGGGATTCCACAATATATGCTAACAATATCAATTTGAGTAAATCGGTGTCATTTCCCTTGTTTACTCGTTCATGCGAAATATGAGAGATTCTTTTTCTCTTCTTTTTTCCTTTTTCCCTTCAAGCCAGGATTTCTCGGATGTTTAGCTCCGTGGAAATTATATGGAAAATGTCGGGAATTGGAGAAGGCAAAGGAAATTCCTAGCCTTAAATAGATTGGCTATTTTGAGAAATATTTTGTATGGTAATTTTATAATGATGAGTATTCCAGTCTTGCAAATATCCATTAATCGATTAAAGTGTCACATTTGTTTTAACTGGATATTTACTGTTGGATAGTTTGAATTTAGTTAGCGAATTTAGAAAAAATATTTTAAAAGTAGATGTTAATTATCAGTTTGTTTAAATTGTAAACTTGAGTATCAGAATTATTTATTAATTTCCATAGCCGAAAAACCGGCATGCCATTTTTGAAAAAACTCTTAATTATGAAAAAAGAGCGTAACAGCGTTTATAAACTCGATTAGTTGGAGGATTTTCTAGTAAAATAAATGTAAATCTCGAATGAGTTTTTCTCTTTAGTTTTCATTTTTCTAATGTTTTGAATTGGGGTAATAGTAACAGGTCTTATTATTCTTAAATTTAGTATAGCGCTGTTGAAAAACCATTTCAGTTAATCAAACCTCCCATAATATCGTCACGTTAGATTACCAAATCGGAACAATTGTCATTTCTTTAAATCTTACTAAATCAAACATTATTTTCCTTTATAATAACAAATAAAAATAAGCAATACAGCAAAAAGCAAAAATATTTTTTTTTCCTCTTGGTACATTATTTTAGACAAAACAACTATTATCAGTAAATCTAGCGACTCTGTATTAACGACTCTCATAGTGAATTTCAATAAGATTTATAGAAAAAAATTATCTCAATTAATCAAAAAGTTTATCTTTTTTGTCCTTTGATAACCAAATCAAAACATAGATCCTTCATTGAACTCAAACTTTATTTTCTTATACAACCCATAAAATATAGTAATGCAGCAAGAAGCAAAAATAAGAAAAAAGCCCACAATAAAAGTATTAAAGGATGTATAAAGGGTGGGAGAAGGGTTTCACAATATAGGCTAACAATATCAATTTGAGTAAATCGGTGTCATTTCCCCTCTTTAGCCATTCATGCAAAAAATAAGAGGTTTTTTTTTTTTTTTTTTTTTTTTTTTTCCGTTATTTTTTTCTCCTTTCAAGCCAGGATTTCTCGGAGGTTTAGCTAAGTGGAAATTATATGGATAATATCGGGAATTGGAGGCGGCAGAAGAAAATCCCGGCATATTTATTGTTGGATAGTTATGAATTTAGTTAAGAGACCTTAGAAAAATTATTTTTAAAGTATATGTTAATTATCAGTTTGTTTAAATCGTATAACTTGAATATTAGAGTTATTTATCAATTTCGAGCGCCGAAAAACTGTCATGCCATTTTTGAAAAAACTTTTAATTATGGAAAAAGAACGTAGTAGCGTTTATAAATTAGATTATATGATGCATTTTCTAGTAAAAAAAAAATAAATCTCAAATGAGTTTGTTCATTAGTTTTCATTTTTCTAACTGTATGAATTGGGGTAGTAGTAAAAGGTTTTAATATCCTGGGATTTAGTATAACGCTATTGAGGAAAAAACATTTCAGTTAATGATACCTGCCTAAATTTTGCCACGTTACATTCCCGAATCGAAACAAATGTCATTTCTTTAAATCTTACAAAATTAAACATTATTTTTCTTTATAATAGCACATAAAAATATAACAATACAGCAAAAAGTAAAAGTAATTATTTTCCCTCTTGGTACATTAGATTGATATATTATTTTTAGACAGAACAACTATTATCAGTAAATCCAGCGAGTCCTGTTAATGACCCTTATATTGAATTTCATTAAGGCTTATTGAGAAAAATTATCTCAATTAATCAAAACATTTATCTTTTTTTTTTCTTTTCTTTTCTTTTTGCTTGTGATAACTAAATCAAAATTTGGATCCTTCTTTGAACTTGATCCTTAAACAATACCGCAAAAAATAATTTTTTTTTCCTCTTGGTACATTATTTTAGACAAAACAACTATTATCAGTAAATCTAGCGACTCTGTATTAACGACTCTTATACTGAATTTCAATAAGATTTATAGAAAAAAATTATCTCAATTAATCAAAAAGTTTATCTTTTTTGTCCTTTGATAACCAAATCAAAACATAGATCCTTCATTGAACTTAGTCTTTATTTTCTTACACAACCCATAAAATATAGTAATGCAGCAAGAAGCAAAAATAAGAAAAAAGCCGACAATAGAAGTATTAAAGGATGTATAAAGGGCGGGAGAAGGGTTCCACAATATAGACTAACAATATCAATTTGAGTAAATGGGTGTCATTTCCCTTCTTTAGTCGTTCACGCGAAAAATGAGAGATTTTTTTTTCTCCTTTTTTTATTTTTTCCCTTCAAGCCAGGATTTCTCGGATGTTTAGCTCCGTGGAAATTATATGGATAATATCGGGAATTGGAGGCGGCAGAAGTAAATCCTAGCCTTAAATAGATTGGCTATTTTGGGAAATATTTTGTGTGGTAATTTTATAATGGCGTGTATTCCAGTTTTGCATATATCCATTAATCGATTAAAGTGTCACATTTGCTTTAAATGGATATTTATTGTTGGATGGTTATGAATTTACTTAAGAGAATTTAGGAAAATGATGTTTAATGTTTATGTTAATAAGCAATTTCTTTAACTGGTATAACTTTGAATGCCTAAGAGGGACTGCTCAGACAAGAAAGCCTTGTCTGTAGAGCATAGTATCCCTCCCGGTCGCCTTTATTAAGGTCTAAAAAAAATTATAATAATTTATTACTCTACATGAAAAAAAAAATGAAAAGACCTTTTCATTATAAAAAAGAAGATAGCAGCGTTTATAAACTCGATTCTTTTGAGGTGTAAATATAAAATATAACTAGCAAGACTATGGAGTCGGAGTCGGAGTCCAACTAAGGCTTATATTTCAACAAAAGACTTGGAATCGAAGTCCCCCAAAAAAGTCAATTCAGACTCCCACTCCAGTTACTCTAGACTATTTGAAGTGAAATTACACCAATTATGTGTAATTTTTAAATTTTAAATTAAATTATAATTATTTATTGACTTTTCCAGGCTAACTAACTTAACATTTAAATATTCTCTAAAATCAAAGATCTCCCTGAGTTTAGCTCCCGTGAGCTCTGTGCGAATTAAGCACTAATCTGCATAAAGTAATCTAAAGTCTTGATATGCTCAAATTATTTGCAGTCTTGACAAGAGCTGATAAATGTCGGAGCAGAGTTCGACTGATATTTTGTTAGAATATTTTTTGCCTGTTACAAAGAAAAATTTGGTAATAAAAAAAGATGAAATTTTCTATAGTAAAATACTTTTGGAAGCTCTCTTCTGATCTTGTTTGTGACATCTTACACCCATGATTCATCCAACGAAATGTAATGAATTAAAAATTTTATTTTTCGATATGCACATCACGTGCTTCAAGTTCAAACAGCAATTAAGTTAGTAGGTCGCAGTGTCGCCAGTGAGTATTTTTTTTTAATTCAAATTGTTTGATTGCTACCATTTTTTTTTAAAATCGTAAGATTTTTGTTATTAGTACTTAGCTATCCCGCAGTCGGAGTCTTTAAACTTTCAGAAGTCGGATTTGGAATCGGCCACTTTTTCCACCGACTCCACAGCCCCAGATAACTGAGGAGTGCTACCTCATATAAAGCATTTAATCAGAGATACAACAAAACTTTCTTATTTAAATATATGAAATTATGGTTGTGTAAACTAAACATTAATATTGCGGCAGAAATAATTTTTTTCAGATTTTAAATAAACTAGGGGATTTTACACGGACTTTCTCGGATGCAGATTACTATTTTTTAAACACTTTCCAACACAGTTGAAAAGGGTTTATGGGTTTGTTTTTTCTGTCATTCATTTGCTGTGGCAGTTAGGCAAAATCATATATTTCTACATAAAAACTCTAATTTAGCCTTTTTTTACATAACATATTTTTCCAGATAGTCCAATAACAACCACCACAAAGAATTTTTATATGTAAATATTAATAATGTATTTAAATAGATTATTTAAATTTAATAAAAGCGATTATGCTGCATTATCCGTATGACAGAAGTTTTGACGGAAGTATGACGACGGTTTGAGGATACTGGAACGCTAGAAAATAGTGGGCTCCCCTGTCCTTTTAGATCTCCAGATTTGACGCCAGCAGACTTCTGGTTACGGAAATATTTTAAATTCCTTGTGTATCGATACGGTTCAACTAATCTATCGGAACTGAAAAATATGATCCGCCGAGAGGTATCATGTGTATCAAATGTACCTGCTGCACTCTGTCGTTGCTGAATTTATGACTCGCCTTCAACGAGTTATTTCTTTTGGTGGTGGAACAAATTCAATTATAACATGCGAAACAAATACAACTGTAACAAATGATTTGCAGGCACTTATATTAATGCTTATCTTTTCTTTGATTTCTGTACGTCAGCACAACTTATCGGTTGTTTTGTAGTTATTTTTTCCTTTTTTAAGAAAAATCTTGTGACCTATACCGATGACGGGCTAGCTCTGCAAACCCTTTTTTTATTCGGTTATTTTATAGGTTTTATTAGTTTTTAAAGTTTTTACGGACATTTTGCCCACTCGGCATGTATATTAACGGCATTTTAAATTACAATCCGGATGTAAATGTTTAAGAGTGTTTCTTTTTCTTTCATTCTTTTTTTTCTTTTTTTTTCATCCATGTTCAAAACTGAAAGTTTCGTAGATTCTTTTTTCTCTTATCACCACTTTAAACCAAAACATATATTCTTGTTTTACGCCATATATGTAACGTAGATAGTGTTTGTTCAATTTATCTAATATTATACATCCGTTATCATAGTGTTTTTAACATTTGAAATAACACTTGATAAAATCAGCGAAAACCTTTTTAACTCTGAAACTGATTTTTATCTGAAACATATATACTCTATGTTATATTTTTAAAGATTTTATCTATTTGAAAGTGCCCTATGTACCGAAGAACATTACTCTTTCCATAAAAGTTAAACAATCAAAAATCTTTGTTCTTGATTCAATAATATCAATTTTCAGTTTGTATAGTTTAAGCGTTGACTCAGCATTTCTTTATTTCCAAAGAGAAAATAAAACTTGAGTTTATTCTCTGTTGCCATTTCATTACAAGAAAAAATCTTTTATATATTTATGTGAATAAACTAACCTTTGTTATTTCAACTGTCCCAAACTATCAATCCATTTTAACACAAAGTTCTATTTACTTCCAAAAGGAAGGGGAAAAAAAACAGTCTAATTAGATAGAAAATAACTGTTATTTGTGAGGCTCCTGAAATGTTTTTCTACCGAATGCATTCCTTACAATAACGGTAAAAAATTCACTTCATAAATCATCTCTGAACCGATTCTGTCGGTTGTCGAAATTTCTTTTATTTTTCCAAAATTCCCGATACGTAGTTACTCGAATAAAACGGTTCGTTACGTACATGCGTTGTACGTTTACAAGAAGGAAGAATGGGAAGACACATGTTGAGAAGTAAAGTGGTGCAAAAATAAGTTTATGATTTTTTACTTTCTTCTATCTTTAGAAGTATTGGATTCGTAAAAATTTTTGAATCCGGTTATGGGCAGATTTTCACGTTATAGGGGATCGCGAAAGCCATATTTTTACGAAATGTCTGTATGTGAGCCTGTGACTTTGTGAGTATGTTTGTCTGTATGTACGTGACATATATTTTTTGGGAGCTATATCTCAAAATATAATACATAATAATACTCAAAATACGTAATTTAATAAAACGCTAGATTCAATTAATTCCTGATATAAATTGACGCTGGTTAGTTTTGGTGTAAATCGCCCAACAAATAGCACTGCTGTGCTCTATTATTCACGATTTCCCCAATAGCTATACCTTAAGAACTAATGCATGGATTTTTATAAAACTTCAGATTCAATTAGCCCTTGATGTAAAATGGCGCTGATAACATTTTGGTGTAAATCATTCAACAGATGGCGTTTCTATGCTGCATTATTCATGATTATCGTAATAGCTCTCTCAAAATCTAATGCACGAGTTTATACTTGATATTCAGTTAGTTCCTGAATAAATTAGCACCGTTTAGTTTTTAGTGTAAATTGCCCAATAGGTGGTTCTGTTTGCAACATTTTTCACGATTATTGCATTAGCTATATCCAAGAACTTATGCATAATTTTTCATCAAACTTCAGACTCAGTTCATCCCTGATATTAATTGATATTGATTGTTTTTTCTTTATAAATTACCCAACGGATGATGCTGTTATAGGGAACCTTTTACGATCTATCTCAAAAACTAATGCACGTATTTTCATCAAGCTTTATTATCAATTAGAAGCTGACGTAAGTTGTTGCTGATAAGAGTTTGGTGTAAATAACGTAAAACATGGTGCAGCTGTGCTGCATTTTCAGGAATTATTAACATGTGTGAAATAAAAGAAAGTTTTGGGATTGCGACATCCGAATAGTTGTTTAATATATTAGGGTAGGATTGGAAGTTTTATAGAAGTAGAAATTTATTTATTTATTTATTATTTATTTCTTTGAATAAATAAGGTAGTGTTAAGACGAAGAAAGTGGTAGAACTTTGCCATATATTTATTTCTTTTAAGATAGGGTGTTCCGAGTACGGTATACTTGCATTGACTTCAACTTAGATGAAATTTACGGAATTATAATGGCACATAATGAGAAATTTTCTAGATTCTCAAATTTCTTAAACAACAAGGCCGAATGTATTAAACCTTTTATCATAATATTTTAAGCAGCTAATTAATTATTAATTAACTAATAAACAAATATACTTTAAAGTAAACCTTATTTTGAATTTTTTGGTGATTTTACCATACGAATTCCAATAGCATAGTCAGTCGATGCATCGCTTAATTAGTCACTAGGACGTAGTCAAGGCTAATGAAAAAGATAATCTGTCACAGTATCTCTTTCGGACCGTTTCCGTCACGTGACACATAAGTGGAAATGCCCGAAAGGGTCTAGCGCAAAATGCAGTCTTTTTCGTTAACCTCGGACGCTACAATCAAAATAGTGACCAAACAAGTGACTGCTGTAATTTGTCACATATTGACTCCTTAGTGACTGTCATATCATTACTCTAAAGAATCGCAATCGTTGATTTTTAGTCATTTCCTTCTCATTACAAAATCAGGCACTCGGCGAACGAAAGAGGTAGGCCATTTTCAAATCCTGTTGACTGTCACGGGATCAAGATAGTCTGAAAAGCAGTCAAAATCGACGGTATAAGAGGCTTGCCTCTTTCTTTAGCCGTGAAATTAATTGATGTCATTATGATTTATACACGTTTGTTAGATCACGTGAGGATTACGATGACGGTACGAGTTATATTTTAGCCACGTTGAATTTACTCTTTTGTCAAATTATGCTCACAGTAATATAAGGAAAAATAATGATTATGCCAATAAATAATTATTATTATTAATTTAAAGATAATCTATAAATTTCTTCTAATATTGACTTTCTTAAAACAAAGATTTAGTCTTTAAAATTTATTTAAATTAAGTCGTTTATAAAGATTAATCTTAAATCCAAGCTAAGCATTATTCCGAATTCAACATTAAGTTAAATTGTTCCTCACATGGACACTCTTCAACGTAATAGGCGTGTACATAAATTTTAAAAGATGAAAAAAGCTTACAATATATATTCTGCAGCATAAAATAGATCTTATGTTTAAAGCAGAATGTTCGTCATTTTTTTTTCTTCTGTCTTATCTATGGTTTTCTTTTTTTCTTTCTCCTCATCTATCATTTCGTATAAATTGCTAGCTGCATGGAAAAGTTTAACTTCGAAGCCTCGGAATAATTGCAAGTGACCTCGGCTTAGATAAAATTTATGCAAATGAAATTACACTTAAAATAATGAGGAATTTTTCAGGCTATCAAGGTTCTTAAATGACAAGGCATTTATTTTAAATGGCTGAATATATTAAGGATTCAAAGTAAATCTGATTTAACTTTTATGTTAAATTTAGGGATTGAGTTACGCTAAGTATATTCATTTGAAAACATAAGATTTTTTTTTTTGCTATTGTCTAAAATCTGTTAATATGGATTCTTTAATATGAGCCTCAAGTGGTAATATGTATAAAGATTTTCATTGCGCCTCTTTGCAAGACTACATAGATTTCTTGCATATCAAATAAATATGGCTCGAAATTGGATATTTGTACATTAAAACAGAGCATTTTTTTGCCATATTTGATGTCATTAACATGACAACAAAAGTTGTTATGAAATGAATTTAAAATATCTATAGAAAACAGATAAAAAATATATGATATTTTAAAAAGTATGCAAACATCTAAGAAGAAAATCAGCGTTTTAAATTAAAGTTTTGAAAGAAATTTAATTTTGTGTCTGACAATTTCTATGCTTTTCCTTATAACTGATGGACAGTAATAAGGGGAAAGTTAACTTACTTTCATTGAAAGGAGGTTAGTTGATAAAAGCTTTTTCTTCGCGCATCAAACACATGAAAAAAAAAGTTTAAAATTCCAACATTTTTTCAATGTTTTTGTTTATGTAAAGATTCATATTTTCTTTTAATATGAGATTTACATAATAAATAAAATAGTAAGTCATAGAAATTAATGACCAAAGATAGAGTCTTTTTAGACTTTTCCCTACATTTATGTATTTTTTGTTTAAATGTTTGAATTAAAGTTTTGTAAAAAGCATTCCATGAACCAAATTACTTTGGACTTAACAATAATACTTTTTATAAGCTTTTATATGAGTATTCTTTTATTTTGCCTCAGTGTGAGTTCCAATCTATCAGAGAAGCATACATTTTGTGCAGGTATCATCGATTTTCAGGTACACTGCATCGAAACGTGTTCAGATTTTTCCCCCCATATTTTTTAAGTATTTAAATATTTTAGATGTCAATGTCATATTGTAAAACTGTTGTTGTAAATATTTATCGAAGAAATTAACAATAAATAATGCCTGGAAGTTAGTGTGATTGTTGTAAAACCTGGCGAAAAACAAAAGTAGTTTTCGTATTTGTTCTAACATGCAGCTTGCATCAATACTTACAAGGAAGGTCTCCATATGGGCATACTCAGAAAAATCTGAAAAAAAAATACAGAATGTTCTTCTCATATAGTTATATATGTTTATAAAAAAATTTCGGCGGAACCTCCTTATAACGTTCGTAAAAAAATAATAAAAATTTCGTTTATTCGGCGATTTATCTCCGGTTGGCGAAAAAACGAAATTATGAAAAATACGCTTTTACGCTTCGAATACTTTTTAAAGAAAAAACTTTCTATGTTCAATTTATTTAAATAAGTTTAGTTTAAGTAATTTTAGTTTTGCATTTTTACTTTACTTTAAGTGTAATTTTGTCATATACGTTTATATGTACTTACAACAAAATGAAATTAATATATTTTATCATTTAAAACACAATTTAAATTGATTAAAATTGTTCCAAATTGAAAAATACACTGTTAAAAATCTGCTGCATTTTGTTGCAACGCACTCCCTTGCTTGTATAGAACACGGTTACTTGGCCGTGAAATGGAGCATTCTCATTGGTTGGAATAGAGATACTATATACAAGCGGTGGAGTGCGTTGCAGCAAAATGCAGCAGATTTTTAACAGTGTTGCACAAGCTACAACACCGCTAAAAATCTGTACCATTTTCTGCAGCGTCACTCCACCGCTTTTATAGAAAAAGGTCAATTCACCGTGCTATGGAGCATTCTCATTGGTCAGAAGAGAGATATTCTATAAAAGTAGTGGAGTGACGTTGCAGTAAATGCTGCAGATTTTTGACAGTGAAGTCAATTAAAATCAATTTTCAGATTCGTTAAAATCGTCTGCTTTTGGCGAGGAAATGCACTGCTCGCCAAATCCCGCGTCGCTTTCAGCTTTTCACGCCAATTATTCCAAACTATTTTATTTTTTTACATATCTAATAATGTAATTCCGCCGCTAATTTTCACTGATCCTTTATTACCTACATGAGTAGTTTAATTCGTATTTTTTTCAAAAAATTCTGAGTATGCCTCCAATGGAGACCTTCCTTGTTAGAAATTCTAAACAATGCGATTTACACAGTGGTTCTAAGTTGTATTCTAAATGCAGAATATATGCATTTCATGTACTTTTGGCTAGAAATACCCCAAATTCTTCTTATATGATAATAATACATGATCGTGCGTCTACGAGTACTGCCAAAGACCCTACAAATAATAAACATAACATACGTTTGTCAATATTTCGATGTCATAACTATAACATTTTTTGTATAATATGTAATTGTTAGAACCGCCTCATGTCCAAAAGTGGCTCAAATTCAGGCCTTTATATAAAATGGAATCTACATTTTGTCGTAAAAACAATGCGATAAAACTCATATTATGGGGGGTTCTGTGAGCTTTACACCGTGCAAGTGAGAATACATCAATTTACGGAAAAGATATAGAAAATCTGTTAAATGATATCGGATAGGTAGCAAAGAAGGTAGGTCTCTATTTTAGCATATCAAGACAGCAATTCCAGATTCAATTATTATACTCTCATGGGTATTTGTATATCTGATTTTATTTATAATTTTTCAACTAGTAATGTCGAAAATGCATTTCTCGAAAAAGAGGTAATCTCGTTCTTGCATACGCGTTACTTGTAAAGCTTAAAACTGGTCTCTCTAATGGTTTTCTGTCTACTTTATTCAATATAAGAAAGAGATAAAAATCATCTTCTGTGGAATGTGCATGTCAGGCTTTGATTAATAACTTTGTCACATTGCACCATAGAACAGTACACATCACTACACATGTTATTTAAAAACACGAGGCCTTTAGCAAGAAGACTATTCCCTACGTTGATAATAATGCTGAGATACTTGCGCTGATGGGCACATGCATTTGTATCTAGAGGAAAGTAAACTATTACTTTCAAGGACGATCTTTCTAGTTACGCAAAAGAAGACATTTGTTTAAGTCTGTGATCTTGATCACTAATTCAGATCATACTGCGTGGATTCAAAGAACAAAGACACCAGAGTACTTACGCATACACATAAAGCATAAAGAGGGAAAAAAACACACATAATATAGTAGCAGAGCAACTGAAGACAAATGATGTTATCATTCTTGATAAAGGCTTACCGGATTGTTTGAAACTCCTTGTAGAAATATAGTAGAAATGTAAAATTAGCAACAATAAAAGTATCAATTATTTTAAATTTGCAGATTTAGTAGTATATAGCTTACTGTCTTCAGGTAATCTATATGTTACCGAAACCGGTATGTTTTTAATTTAAAATAATTGCTATTTTTAACGTCTCTACTTTGATATTTCTACCAAATACCGTATGTTTTTGACTATGTGAGAATTATATAAGCAAATTTTTAATCTTTCCATCCTACAAAGATTAAAAGCACTGAAAATGACGAAATAATCTTTCAATGGATGTTTGATTTGGTTAAAAGGCGTTGTTACTTAAAACATATAGTCGGAAAGAAATAAGTATGTCTAGACTAGAATAACTGATACAGATTTTCAAAAATTTCAAACCTAGCTAGGGATGAACAGTCACAATTAACTCTTGGAAAATATCAATTTAAACATTGACCTTTTAAAATAGCATAAGTTAAATTATTGTGGTTTAATGCATACACTGTAAAAAAAATTGACCCTTTTGCTGCATCATCACTCCACCGCTTTTATAGAAAACGATTACTTCAGCCTATTATGGAGCATTCTCATGGGTCAAAAGAGAGATATTCCATAAAAGCGGGGGAGTGACGATACAGCAAAAGGGTAAAATTTTTTACAGTTTAATTAAGAGGTTTTTGTGTAAATTTTTCCACTACACTCATACCTGTAGGCTTAACGTTATTCATATGTAAATTATGAAGAAAATATTCGTCTTTTTTAAATACAAACTAAAAATTTAAAAGTTAATTGAAAAATAAGTAGAACGCAACAGAATAAAGTAAAATATATTGCATAAAATCTTAAACCTTATGTTAAATAAATTTATTGTAAATAAGCATTACCATAAAATAAATTATGCTTCAATTAGTTATTACGCATTAAATAAATACTTCATTTTAAATACATTTGATATAAAAAAATTAAATTGTATTTTAAAAGTACTTTAGAGAAATAAACAAATAATATTTTTCCAAAACAAATTCGAGATAACACTAAATTAGGATGATACTGAAATATAATAGAGGAATTCCTTTGTACCACGTCTGTTAAATTATCTTAAATAAATTAAGCTTTAAATAATTATTATGTATTAAAAAATTTAATAAATGTATATAAAAAGTTAATTGGCTTTGTAGAAGTTTTTTATAGGCATAAAGATTTAACATTTCTCAAAAACAAATCCCAGATAATTCTAAATTAAAATGATGTTGAAATATGACAGACAAGTTCCATCATGCAACTTCTATAAAATAAATATTTTAAATACATTTAAATGTTACGCATTAAATAAATTATGTTTTAAATAATTATTAAATGTTAGGAAACTATTTAGTTTTAAATACAATTCATGTTACAAAAAAGTTTAATGGTATTTTAAAAGTCATTTTTGAAGCATAAAAATTGTTATTTCTTTAAAATAAATTTCGATTTACGCTGAATTAAGATGATAATGAAATATGCTAGACAAGTTCCCTCATGCCGTTACTTTTAAATAAAATTTATTAAATCAATTTTAAATATTACGCAATAAATAAATCATGGTTTAGTTATTACGTATTAAATAAACATTTCGTTTCAAAAGCATTTTATATAAAACAGCGCAATGATATTTTAAAAGTACTTTCGAGGCACAAAGGATTAATATTTCTTTAAAATAAATCGCCGAGAACGCTAACTTCAGGATGATTCTGAAATATGATAGACAAGTTGCCCTCATACCACTTTTCTCCTAAAAAGTTTCAGAACTTTTTTTTTATTTTGTAAAAAGGAGTAGGTGCGCGGGGGATTTTCCTATATTACATAAAGATCTTTAGTTGGAGGCGGACCGAGCTTCTGTGCTAACGAGCTCAGCTTGACAAAGCTGGTATCGATTGAGTTAACAACAGAGGCTAAAGGGAATTAGAGGTGGTCTATCGAATGATCTCTTATTTAACTCCGGGAAAATGAAGCCAGTGTCCAATCAACGAAGGTGTATAGCGGTGTTTAATCAATACAAGGTTACTTTTTTCGTTGAATCTAGATGTAAACATTTGATTTGCTTTGGTTCAGTTTTTCTTAAGGAAATTCATCTAGAAAATAATAGAAATAGAGAGAATATGTAAGTTATTTATGCTCGTTTTTTAAATAACAGTTAAAACAGAGAAGAAATTTAAATGAAATTCTATAAATTAACTTATTTTACATGAAATAGTTAAAATATATTTAATAATAATTATTTTTCACAAAAAGTTTAGCTTCTAAAAGAAATAAAGTGTACAAAATGGAAAAAAAAGTATAATATATATATATATATTTTTATTATTATCTATAAAGCAGTTGAAATGGAGAGGAAGTTAAATAGACACAACTAGGATATTCTTTTTCATGGAATACTTAAAATATATCTAATAATAAATGTAATGTACCAGAAAATAGTAGTTCTGAAAAAAGTATTTGGTCACTCAAAGATGTACATTACGTGGAAATAAATGTTTAAAACTTTATTCACATACATGAATGAAACTTAAGTATAGTACACTCTAACAACGTGTCAAAGGTTAAATATACTAGAATTGGCGTTTATGTGATTTCGGATTTTAAATTAGAAGGGGAAATCAATCATTTTGCTTAAAAATATAACTTTATTCAATTAGGAACTGTCCGTTCTTGTCGATACCCTTTTTACTTTTTTCAGGCGGTGTTATAGTTCTATGTTCATAAAATAAGTGATTTTTGACAGCAAAAAGCTAAAATTAGTGGTATTTTACATCATCCGCGCCATTAAAAGTTTTACCATTTAGGGAGTTCTGCATGGAACAAAAATAAATGGTAATCTGAAGACCCAAGGTCAGGCTATACGGTGGATGTGACAATACATTCCAATCTGTTCCGCCCCACCAGTGGCCGAGAGGTTCTGACCCCGAACTGGTAGACGGTAGATGCTGGGCTCGAACCCAATCGCGACCGTCGGCCTAGCCGTTCGTAGTTTTCCGTGGTTTTCTTCGAACCTTGGATTTCCTTGCGTAAATAAGGGTTAGGTTCACTTAGAAAGACCCCCACGGAGTGCATCCCCCCATTAGGGCCTATATCCCTCGGGAAGATAATTGGTCGACATAAACCAAACCAAATCCAATCTGTTCCAATATTTTTTCGCGAGTGACCAAAAATATGTGGGATTTTGCATTAAATTGCTGGAAAACATCACCCTTTTGATTTGCCGATGTTCGCCGCTTTTCTTGAATTGCATTGTTCAGTTTGGAAAGTTGTTGAATTTATGCGTCGGAATTAATCGTTTGATTTCCTGGTAAAAGTTCAAAATGAAGAATTCTTTTTTAATGTCGTCAAGCTGACAGTATAATATGTTTTTGGTGAATCTCAGCTTTTGATGTCATCTGGGCTAGTTAATTTTGTACCACCCACGATTTTTTCTGATCAACGGTGTTATAAACTGTCCAATTTTCGTCGCCAGTCAACAGTCGTTTATAAAATGGATAAAAATCATTGCGTTTCAGAAGCGAATCGTAGATGATAACATGTTGCGTCAAATTAATTTCCTTAAACTAATGTAGGTATATTACAGTAATATACCTTCTTATTATAATATTAATGTAGGTATCCATACACCGAGTTTCTTGACATATCCAAGCTGTTTTGATTTCTTTTCAATACATGAAATGATACATTGGGCTTCTGTGCAATCTCACGCCTTGTGATGCTATGATGATCTGAATCGGTAACGACCTTGATATGAGTCTCATGAACTTTAAATGGACGGCCAGATCGTTGTTCATTTTTCAGTGTAAAATCACCAGAACGAAATTTAGTAAATTAATTTTGACACTGTTTTTCTTTCACGGCTTCATTCCCATATACGGAACTTAATTTCTTGTATACTTACGATGTGTTCTTGCTTTTTCGGAATTAATGCAGTAAAACATGTCTCTGGGATAAAAAATGAAACTAAATAACAAATCGATACTTTTTTGGCTAAATTATAGACGGAAGTCCAACAACAAAAAATAATGCAGGTTATGTGCTTTGAACACGTTAACAAAACGAAAATAAGTGCTATCATCTATTGAAAAAACCGTTATCACTTAGTTGTTCACCCATATCCTCTAATTTCAATAAGTATATATTGTGGAGCGACTGTAAAGCTCAAGTAAAGAGGTAAAGCTTATAGTAAAATGACTAGGCACTATCTTTCGAGAGTTACTGCAACGAACCAGTGAGGAAACTAAATTGAAAAAAAAATTTGACAATATCTGGAAAGCTATGAGAGATAATGATAAGAAGTTAATTTCAAAAGTATAAAGACTCCTCGATATATTAGAAAAGAATGAAATTGTTGTATAAGAAGCCCTGTAATGCAATGTTAGTTATTTTATATCGAATTATCGTCTTAAATACGTCACTAATTACTAGTAAACGTGTGCTATTATAAAACGGATACACATTTAATATAATAATAATAATTATAAAAAATCCCAACTAAGCAAAGTACAATTTGTTTTGATAACAGAATTAATTTAAATGTATTCTGTGGGAAATATATATGCGCCCAGAAATAACTGAGGCACGAGCATGAAACTGGATATGTGAAAAGTGTTTGCTTTGATAAACAAAAGATTATAAAATCAAAAAAAAAAAAAAAAAAAATATTGACTAGTAAAAGAGTAACGAATGTCGATTATAGTAAGTATGACTTAATTTTTTATTCAGGAATATGAATTATTTAAATTAAATTTCAGTCTTTATGTATAGATATATTTTGTTTAAAAAAGTATATATATATATATATACATATATGTACACATAATCTTTAAATATTATTATAAGATCAATAGGCATTTAATATCAATGATATGAATATGTGTTAGAATAATAAACGGTCAAACGTCCAGTTCCAACTGTTCTCATTTATGCTATTGTCCCAAAGTGCTTCTCGTGTTTATGTAATTAGTCTATAAATCAAAGCGCCTTTTCTCTTTACTCCCTTAACACGCGCTAAAATGAGACACTGATAGCGAGGCATATTTAACATTTTTATTAATGGTCAAATTCTGCAATATACCAGAGATAACGAAAGGGGCTAATAATGAACAATGACTTTTCGCCCCATAATATCACCCTCTTGTGCTAGACAATTTTCACTTTCAGCATTTGATTAGATTTCGAGCTATTAGGATGAAAAATGGGAGGGATCGTATAAAAATGTCTAAAGTGAAGATTAGTAACTTATCAGTACAATTTGGTATAATTTTTTTTTTTTTTTTTTTTTTTTTTTTTTTTATGAGGTGGGAGGAGAGGAAATGATTTTGATTGATGACAGCATAAATAGTTAATTGCAAGAAAAGTCTGAGTGTTGCCTCAAATGAAACAAAACCTGTTAAAAGGGGATCATATAAAAATATCTTAGGTGAAGATCAAAACCATAAACGTAGAGTTTAGGATAAATGTTTCAATTCATTTTTTGAATGGATTTTGCTTAATGACAAGAGGTTAGCTAGTTGCGGGAAAAGTCTCAATATTGTTTCAAATGAAGTTAAACATGTAAAAACGGAATCATACAAAATTGTCTTAAGTGCAATTCAATAATTTAATAGTACAGTTTATAGAATAAATATTTCAATTTCTGTTTTGTAATTGATTTGAATAAAGACCAGATGAATTATTCAGTTGCGAGAAGCGTCTGAATAATGTTTCAAATAATGTAAAGCATGAGAAAAGGGATCATTACGATGTCTTAAATGAAGATTACTAAGTTAACAATACAATTTAGAAGAAATATTTCAATTTTCTTTTAAGTAAATTTCGTAAGAAATACTACCTATTGCATTCTCTCCCATATTGGAATTTCTGAAATTTTTTTGCAGATCTACGCCGATTATGACCTCAGCCCACTAAGCGTTTGGAACGTAAAATTACGTACACTAAGCTCCAGGTTTCACTGCAATATAAGCAAAATTTAAGATAATATAATTCTATATAGGGTAACACCCCCAGTAATTGGCACATTAAGAATTTGTCGTTAAACTTACTTAAATTTTCATTACAAAGAAATAAGCTATTTACTTGGAAATATTTTTAAATCAAAGAATGCATGTCTGTGCATCTATTTTGCCCACTAAAAGCAAAAAAAAAAAATTGAAAAAGTATTTTTATAAAAATATATTTATAAAAAGTTGCTGAAATCACCAGTAATTGGCACCTAGAGCACCAATGTATGACACCTTGTGATCCAGTAATTGGCATATGTTTATATACAGGGTGATTCCAAATTTTTTTTACAATAAAAGAGGGGTGATAGTACACATCAAGACAAACAATATGAAATAGGAGACCAGGGGTCCAAAACGTTTTCCTAAGGAAATAGCCGCCATTAAAGTTTAGGGACCAAAATTTCAAATAAACATAAAAAAAGGAAAAATCGGTCGATTGATTTGCGGTTTTCACTAAAATTATTCTTTATGTCGGCATTTTCTTGAAATTAAATTATAAAGATAAATTTCAAAAAATGCCGATACAGGGCGCTTTAGACTTTGGAGTAACGAACAACTATTTTTTGCCGGTATTTTTTGCATCTCATTAAATGTTTTCGTAAGCTTAGACTCAAACTTAAATTTTGAGCTCAAAATCTGTAGTTGGGAGTGCTTAAGTAACACAAACTGAGCTGTCTTCAGAGGGTTCAAATTTCAAATGATTATAAAAAACGGAAAAATTGGTCGATTGATTTGCGGTTTTCACTAAAACTATTCTTTATTTAGGTATTTTCGTGAATATAAATTATAAAGATAAATTTCAAAAAATGCCGATAGAGGGCGCTTTAGACTTTGGAGTAACGAAACACTCTTTTTTGGCGTTATTTTTTGCATCTTATTAAATGCTTTCGTAAGCTTAGACTTGAACTTAAATTTTGAGCTCAAAATCTGAATAGCTGGGAGTGGTTAAGTAGACAAACTTAGCTGAATTCAGAGGATTCAAATTTCAAATAATTGTAAAAAACGGAAAAAATTGGTCGATTCGTTTGCGGTTTTTGCTAAAACTAATTTTTAAATCAGCAGTTTTCTTGATCAATCAGTGTTTTCTTGAAAATAATTTTTAAAGATAAATTTCACAAAATGCCGATAGAGGACGCCTCAGACTTTGGAGTAACGTACAACAATTTTTAACTGTTATTTTTTTATCTCATTAAATGCTTTCAAATGCATAGACTTAAATTTTGGGCTGAAATTCTGAATCGTTGGGAGTGTTTAAGTAGCGAAAAATTGAATTGTGTTCGAGGAGGAAAGAGGGTTAAATTTCAACTCCTGAACACACTTCAGTTTGCGCTTCTTAACTACTCATAACGATTCAGGATTTGAGCTCAAAATTTAAGTTTAAATCTAAGCTTCCGAGAACGTTTAAAATGCTTTTGCAAGCATTTAATTAGAACCAAAAAATAATGGTTAAAATGAATTGTTGGTTACTCTGAAGTTTAAGGCGCCCTCTGACGGAATTTTTTGAGATTTATCTTTAAAAATTATTTTCAAGAAGATACTGACTTAAAGATTAGTTTTATTTTAAACCGCAAACGAATCGACCAATTTTTCCATTTTCTATAATTACTTTAAATTTGAACCTCCCCCCCCCCCCCTCCTTGAACACAGTTCAGTTTTGTGTTACTTAACCACTCCCTACTATTCAGATTTTGAGCTCAAAATTTAAGTTTAAGTCTAAGCTTCCGAAATCATTTAAAGAGATGGAAACAATAACGGCAAAGTAGTTGTTCGTTACTCCAAAGTCTAAAGCGCCCTCTATCGGCATTTTTTGAAATTTATCTTTATAATTTATTTTCACGAAAATACCTAAATAAATAATAGTTTTAGTGAAAACCGCAAATCAATCGACCAATTTTTCATTTTTTTATAATCATTTGAAATTTGAACCCTCTGAAGACAGCTCAGTTTGTGTTACTTAACCACTCCCAACTACAGATTTTGAGCTCAAAATTTAAGTTTGAGTCTAAGCTTACGAAAACGTTTAATGAGATGCAAAAAATACCGGCAAAAAATAGTTGTTCGTTACTCCAAAGTCTAAAGCGCCCTCTATCGACATTTTTTGAAATTTATCTTTATAATTTAATTTCAAGAAAATGCCGACATAAAGAATAATTTTAGTGAAAACCGCAAATCAATCGACCGATTTTTCCGTTTTTTATGTTTATTTGAAATTTTGGTCCCTAAACTTTAATGGCGGCTATTTCCTTAGGAAAACGTTTTGGACCCTTGGTCTCCTATTTAATATTGTTTGGCTTGATGTGTACTATCACCCCTCTTTTATTGTAAAAAAAAATTTGGAATCACCCTGTATATAAAAAACTTTACATTTTGCATTGGGTTTAATCGCTTTAAATGAATTTATTGTAGATGAAGATGCCATATTTCAGGTTTTTGAGAGTAAGAAATCAGCATATTAGTCTGAAATGTGAACACTTTAAAACAATATAATATACTTACATTAATACCCAGTAATTGTCATGCTGTCCCCAGTAATTGTCATATGAAGCTTTAATGGATTCTAATTACTAATAAAATTTATATTTTCAAATAAAAACAAATGATAAACAAAATTAGTCTATAATTTTAAAAGTACTTCCAAAATAAATGGTTTAATCTCAAATTCCTTGCAAATTCCTTGTAATTGGAATAGGTGCCAATTACTTGGAACTAGCAAAATTGAAGCACCATTAATTGGCATCTACCATTAATTCAGAAATCCAAATATTTGTGTCGAAAATACTTTTACACAATTAAAATAACCCTTTTTAAATAAACAAAACTGTTGTCAATTAAAATTTAAAATATATTATAAATCAGATAATAATGAATTGAAAAGCATGCCTTCTTTAAGCGAAAGAAGAAGAATTTGCAACAAAAATGGCTAATTTGATACATGCCATAATTGTTTCTCTTTCCTAGGCTCTATCGTTATCTTGTAAAATAAATCAAAGTTATAATCTTTAACGTAAATGAGCATATAACTGATATATGGTCTTGAATTTTTAAAAGACTGGATATAAATCTTATTTTAGGACATTTTGTAAAATGTGCCAATCACTGGTGCATGCCAATTACTGGGAGTGTTACCCTATTTGATGAATTTTCAATGCATTGAAGAATGATTTATACTCTCAAGGTTTACATTCATACTTGTAATTAGGTTTTTTATACAATATTGTAAGAATCTTATTTTATTAGCATTTAAAAAAAAATGCAAAGAAAACAACATTACAATTTTACCCATTTGCAAGACGCTTGGAGGGCTAGACCCCAAAACATACCATCAGTAAAAATCTTTATCTATCTATCTATCGGTGTATATGACTTTCTTCTAGACTCGATAACTTCCATAATTATGCTCAGATCTTCTTCAAACTTTTACATAAAATCAAGGGGCATAAAATCTCGATCGAGTTCTTTAATGGGCAAAATCAGACCAAGGGGGTGGAAATAGGGAGGGTTTTTGTGAAAACCGAAAAAGCGCGATAACTTCTTAGTTAAAATAGATATCGAATCAGTTTAAAGTTTATATTACTTCTAAAAAATGGGCTAAAAGTTTATACGTGACAGATTCTTGTTAAAGTTAAATTTGGGCTCAAGGGGTGAGAAAAACAGGGTTTTTGGAAAAAAAAAAACTCATAACTTACTCAATTCTTAAGCAATCAAATCTAATTAAATTTATATTACATCTTCTCAATAATATCTACAACTTTTATAGCAACAAGTTTTTCATAGGACCAATTCTTGTAGCAAAAATAAATTAAACCAAAATAGGAGTTGGAGGAAAAAAACCTCAATTCAAAACTGCTTATATTCTGACTAATTTTTAAATCAATTTTTGATTTTAAACGCATCCAAATGACTGATCCTCTTATTTAGAAACTGTGTAATGTGACGTATTGGCCGTTTTTTGATAAAGGCAGAATATATTTTTAAAAACAGCTGTCAAGGTTCGCACTTCGGACAAAATTTCCCAAAGCGATCTTGATTAAAGAAGTGAGGATGTATTCAAATAACAAATTGGTTATTTTATGACTCATTTTTAAATTCAATTTAGCTCCCAAACGCATTCAATTAACAGTTTTTTGTTATTTAGGAACTATATAATGCGCGTATTGGTCGATTTTTTAATAAAGCAGAATATATTTCAAAAATATGTTGCCAAAATGGGCATTTGAGCCGAACTTTGCTTAAGATGATTCTGATAAAACTAGCTTTTACAGAAAAATGAAATTAAAATTTTTCAAAAGCGGCCAAATAAAGTAGTTAACCTGGGTTTATCGCTAATCATATTTTATTTTTTTTGTTGTTGAAATGAAAACTCTTCGAAATCTACATCCGCCTATAGGCCAAGCCGACAAGGATTTTTTTTAATTGATTTTGATTTGAAATGATGAATAGTTAGTTGCGGGAAAAGTCTGAATGTTGTTTAAAATAAAGTAAAACATATAAAAACGAATCATATAAAAATGTCTACAGTGAAGATTGGTTAAGTTAACAGTACAGTTCAAAATAAATATTTCATTTCCTCTTTTGAAACAATTTTGATTAATGACAAGATTAATAACAATTGTGAAAAAAAGTCTGAATATTGTTTCAAATAACGGGAAACATGCGAAAACGGAATTATATAAGCATTTAATATCAGTACAGTTTAGAATATATATAATTTCAATTGCTATTTTGAATTGATTTTGTTTAATGACAAGATGAATTGTCAGTTGCGAGAAAAATCTGAATGTTATATTAATAAAAGGAAACATATGATACTGGACCATATAAAATGCCTTAAGTGAACTCCTATTTTGAATCGATTTTGATTAATGGCTAGATGAATTGTTAGTTGTGACAGAATATTGAATGTTGCTTCAAATAAAGTAAAACTTATATAAAAATAGACACTGTCTGTTATGAAATTCTGTCTCTACCCCTGCGCGATGGAAGACTTTTACATTTCTTTCCTTTCTTCGGTACCAATTTTTACATATATAATTTTCAATTATGGAATTGCGGGAAATCAACGCTTAAGAGCCCCCACAACTGACTAAAAAAGACCCGGATTAAAATTAATGATAATGTTAAGTCTGTGTGGACGTTCTTTTCAAATATTTCGCTCAAATTTTAATATTTTTACATGATTTTTTTGCAAAGCATAGATGAGGACGATTTGCAACCAGGCCAGTTTTCACTTTTTCGATTTTGATTATATGTTTTTTATATTGTGTTTCAATTTCAGAACCGGTTCTAACTGGTTTCGAAAGTTAAAGTATTTTTTTTAAATCTGAAATCAAAATTGAACAAGTAAAAACTAGCTCGGTTGTAGATCGTACTCAGCTATCCTATGCAAAAAAATCATGTAAAAATATTAAAATTTGAGCGAGATATTTGAAAAGTACGCCCCCATAGACTTAACATTATCATCCGGGTCTTTTTCACTCAGTAGTGTGGGCTCTTAAATAAAACGGGAAATTATTATAACACTAGTGTTCAAAATCAAGCATTCTGTCAACTGTAAATGACACGTATATGATTTTCTCGTTCCAAAGCATCTAAATGTAAAATTTCATGATCCTGGTGAATAGGATTGAAATAATTGACGCAAATGATAGATAAGATGAAAACTTGTGTAACACGGAATTTTTTCGGTCCTTTAAAATTCAGTCAACCGAACTTAATGTATTTTGTTACTTTTTGGATAAAAAATTTGATCCAGGTTATCAAGCAATCATGATGTTACGGTGAAGTACCGAAATCTGGAGAATGTCGACTTTCTCCGGTGAATGTCAAGATTCACATAGTCGCTTCGTGTATGTCCGGAATATTTGCTAAATACCCTTATTTCTGACTTACACCGGTAAATGTCGACATTCACCATGCATTAATGGTAAATGTTGAACATGGCCGAGATTTATATATGTTTTGTGTTTCGAGATTATGGAAAGTTCTAGAAACTTTTTCTTTGTTACTTAAGCTAGGAGGCCCGGTGATGGATGGATTTTTTATTCGATGATTTGGGTTTAAGCGATTTGCGGAAAGCAATGGCTTTTTATTTATTTATTTTTGAATGAATGTTTGTTTTGGAAGGGGGGAGTATTTTCCGCTCGGTATGATTGCATTTGAATAAACTATTTTGAAGCTGCCAATGTGTAAATTAATGAAGCTTCTACATTTTTTTTTCTCGCTTGCTACGACTCCTGTGCTGGAAACCTGCGATGATAATTCTGGCTCCCAATCTGAAAATGTCATATATATATATATATATATATATATATAATACCATTAAAAGTAGACAAGATTCACCAATGGATTTTATCAACAAAACAATAAACCAAAACGAAGAATTAAATTGAATTATAGTAAACAATATTAACCATTTGAAATTAACCATTGAATTTAATAACTTATAGCACATTGAACATGGAAGGAAAAAAGAATAATATGAATACAAATGAAATTTGTAGAACCAAAGCAGAATCTTCAGGTCCCAAATACTTTGGAACTACAAATGGAGTGTGTGGTTTCATCTTCGTATTTGCCATGAAAAAGCAAAACAATACGAATTTGGGACTACCATCACACAAAAACCAAATTATTAAACAAGGAACAAAGATATTTTACAAAAAGGAGTTGAAAGTAAGTAAAAATAATAGTTATCCATAACAAACAAAAAAGATAAAGCTGAATGGAAATATAATTGAACCGGAAAAATAATAAATAATCGATATTAACATTAAATTAATAAAATGATTAAAATTAGAATTAAGAGATAACATTCATATTAACATATAACTTAAAATACATTATTGTTACTTTAATCAGTAACATTTATTGTGACTTTACATGGTAAAAACTCATTATCTTAATATAGGATAATAAAAATTAAAAAATAAAATAAAAGATAAATAAAAAAATAATAATAGTAATAATATTATTAATAATAATACCAAAAATTATATCAGTAACATTAAAAATAATTTGATAATTAAAATATAGCTATTTAACTATAGATATAACTAGACAAATATCCCTATATTGGTGTAAATTAAACAGTTTAAAAATTATGTTAAAATAAATAACCCACTCTCATTTTTTTTTTTTTTTTTATAAATAATTAACCTTTGCGTTTTTATCCAGACAACACCACCCTCCTCCGTACTCTAACATCTACCCACCCAACCAACCTATATATATATATATTTTATTACTTTTTAACATTTTTAATTTTTTATTATTATTTTTATGTTTTATAATTTTTTTATACATTTTTTACGCAAGGAATTAATTATAAGATCATGTAATATCTAATTATAAATTAAAGAATATATGAATTTTTTAGGATAACCATTATTTATAGCATCATATACAAGCTTTTTAATATTAGTATTAATTAAATGGGAAGAACATAGACATTTTATTCTATATAAATGGTTAAGTATTATATTACGATATACAGAATTATGAAGACATGATTTAAAATTAGTAAAGGTATTAACTTTAAAATTAAATTCTTTCCTTTTGTCATAAATATCAGTTATAAATTTGTTCTCTTTTAATATAATTTTAATATCTAAGAAATTGATTGTATTATTAAAAAGTAGGTTTTTTGAAAGTTCTAGATTAGAAGGATAATCAACAGGGAATTGAGATATACAGGTGTTATCAGTATCAATTAAAATTACATCATCTATATATCGATATAAATGTATTGTATTATTTAAATAATGACGTTCATAATAATATAAGTATAAGTCAGATAATACACTAGATGTACTACCACCTTGTGGTATACCAACATTTTGAATATATATATTGTTATCATGCATGATAAAATTATTATAGATAATGAAATTAGTTAAGGTATGAAAATAATCAGAATCGATATTATGTGATATGTCCAACTCGTGTTGATATTTTTTAAAAAGCTCATTTATGATATTATGTAAATCCGATAAATCGATATTATTAAATAAATCTTTAAAATCATAGGTAGTGATATTTTTTATACATTTAAGATTTTTCATAATATGGACCAGTTCATAACTATTTTTTATGCAATGTGTATTATCACTTTTTTTTGTAATATTATATATTTGATTAAGAATTACTAATGGATGTTTAATTGACACTAATGTATGAATAATTGTATAGTTACATCAATTAATTCCATTAATATAATTTAATTAATTTACATGATTAAATTGTACTTAACTTTTAATAAATTGGAGACCTATAATGCTATTCTAAGTGTATAGGGTAACTATATTAATTATCTCTTTTTAAATCTTAAATCATCTTATATTAAGATATTGAGTTTAGCTTAGCATAGTCAAATTAAATGATTTTGTTTTGAATCTTAATAGGATAAACTATGGTGTATGGTTTATTTTTTCTGTTATCATATTACTTCGTTTTTAATTAATAATTTATTTATTATATGATTTATATATTTATTATTTATTATGACAATATTTATTTTTATTTTTTCCCTTTTCATTTTGCTATCCAATTTAGTAATTTTGGTTTTATGTGTGTTGGTAGTGCTAAATTCGCATCATTTTGCTTTTCATGGCAAATACGAAAATGAAACCACACACTTCATTTGTAGTTCCAAAGTATTTGGAGCCCGAAGATTTTGTTTTGGTTCTATAAATTCCATTTGTATTCATTTTAATTATTTGTTTTCTCCCTCCATGTTCAATGTGTTATAAGTTATTAAGTTTAATGGTTCATATTTGTAATACAATTAATGGTTATATATATATATATATATATATATCCAACAATTAGTTGTATTACAATATAGGAACAATTGAATTTAATGAAAAACTACCACATTGAAACATGGGAGGTAAAAATAGATGAATACAAATGGAATTTGCAGTACCAAAGCAGAATAATTAGGTCCCAAATACTTTGGAACTAAAAATTATATGTAATGTTTCATCATCCTATTAGCCATGAAAAAGCAAAATAATACGAGTTTGGAGCAACCAACACACACATAACCAAAATCAAATGAATAAAAACAAGACACATCAAAATTACTAAATGGATAGAACAAGGAAAAAAGAAAAAAATAAAACGATAAAATAAATTAAAAACGAAGTTACCGCATTTGCAATATGATAACAGAAAAAATATACCATAAACCATAGGTTACCCTATTAAGATGTAAAACAAAATTATTTAATTTGACTATGCTAATCTAAACTTAATATCTTAATATAAGATGAAATAGCAAATAAAAATAGATGATTAATGCATGCATATTATGCATTAGAAATAGTATTTTAGGTATCCATTTTGTTAAAAGTCAGTTACAAGTTAATCATGAAAATTAATAAAATTATACAAATAACATTAATAGAATTAATTGATGTAACTATACAATTATCCATACATTAGTGTCAAATGAATATCCTGTGTAATAGGTTTTGCAATTTAGCAATTGCCTCTCCCCTTCTCATTTTTTTAAAATTAAATAAACATTGCGTATTATCCAGTCAACACCATCCTCCTCCATACACTTACCCACCCATCCATCCTATTATATATATATATTTTGTATTTTTTTACATTTTTAATTTATTAGTATTATTTTTATATTTTAATGATATTTTTATACTTTTTTTACGCAATGCATTAATTATTTTTAAGATCATGTATTAACTAATTGTATATTAAAGAATATATGAATTTTTTAGGACAAACATTATTTAGTGCATCATAAATTAGCTTTTTAATATTTGCTTTAATTAGATTAGAAGAAGTATTAATTATGTATGTATTTGTATTAATTATTTTTAAGATCATGTATTAACTAATTGTATATTAAAGAATATATGAATTTTTTAGGACAAACATTATTTAGTGCATCATAAATTAGCTTTTTAATATTTGCATTAATTAGATTAGAAGAACGTAAACATTTTATTCTATATAAATGTTTAAGGATTATATTAAAATATACAGAATTATGAAGACAGGATTTAAAACTAGTAAATGTATTAACTTTTTAAAATTAAATTCGCTCCGTTTGTCATATATATCAGTTATGATTTTTTTTTCTTTTAATATAATTTTAAGATCTAAAAAGTTAATAGCATTGTTAGGAAGCATGGTTTTTGTAAATTCTAAATTAGCTGGATAATCTACTGGAAATTGAGATATACTGGTATTATCAGTGTCAATTAAGATTGTATCATCAATATATCGATGTATATATATGTTAGCTTTTTATTGAAATCTATGTTTAAAAACTTTAACTAAAATGCTTAAAATCAAGTTTTATGTGAACAGTTATGTTTTAAGTGCAGTCTTAATTATTTGAAAACTCATATAATAGCTCGTTAATTATATATCGTCGAGACAAGTTATTTTAAAACATTTTTATCACACTAGCTTATATCAATAGGAAACGTGTTTGCATTGTATTTAAAAGTAGAGGGCTACAGAATTTAAAAGTTTTAATTATTCTTTACATCCTGATTACGGTATTATATATAATTAGCTAATAATGGCGATATAATTGTACATAATTAAGGACTAATGAAAACAGATTTTTAAGACCGAAATCGAATTTCGGTAATTTCTCTATTTTCGGTCAAAAACAAAATTGTCAAAAAATTTTAGGTAATTATACATACATAGATAGACTACATAATTCTTAATTAATTATGCATGCTTATCAAACATACATAATCATTAATTAATTAATTATACGTGTGGCACAAGTAGGCTGTCTGTGCCTCTGCCCAAAACTTTTTATTTTCATATAAAATTAATGTAATTAATTCATCAACGACACGGCATATTTTTCTAATTATATGAATTTAATCTAATGAAAATATATTTTAGGTATAAATACCTCGAATTATCTTTTATAACTATTCTTGTAAATTAACATCTGTTATATACTAGCACTTTCTCAAAGTATATTGGAAACACTAATACCGTTTGAAATTAAAAATTTTCTATTACTGTTAATTCTGAAACGTTTATGAGCAAGTGAAAATAAATCTTCAAAGTTTAGATATTATGTATTGTGTACTTTGTAATTCCCACTCATATAATCAGCCATGATTGATAATTATAACTAAAGAAATTCACGACAATCAATGATGTGTTTTTTATTTGAGCCTATACAGCTAAATCAGTGAATAATGTTGAACATTTTTTATTACTGTTAATTCTGCAACTTTTAATAAGCTTCTGAAATGAGTCCTTCAAAGTTTAGTCATACATACACTGCTTAATTTATAATTTGCATTCAGTTCTTTAATCAGTCATGATTGAAACTTATAAACAGTGAAATTCATAGTAATCAACAAAGATGTCTCACTTGAGCCGACACAGCTCAAATTAATGAGTAATGTTAAAAATCTAAGTAAGAGGAAGCGATATTTTAGGAATGCTGATAGTATCGGTCCGGGCGAATTTTCGACAGCATTTTCGTTGGAAACGAATTCTCTGCGGCAATACTCTGATTTTGGACCGAAAACGAAAGCGAAACAGAATTTTCGGTCGATATCTACATGTAATAGACTTAATTAAAGGTATTTTTACATCAGAAATTATTAAAATGTAGAAATATCGATGTATCGATGAACGGGAGTTAATACAATAAGCGGTCAAATGTCGAATCTGGAAACTTTACTCATTTGCCCGCTACTATCTCAAAGCATTTAATGTTTGCGTAATTAGCTAATAAATCAAATGACCCTTCTCTTTAATTTCTTAACGGACGTTGAAATCAGACACTGATAGCGACGTATATTTAACATTTTATTAATGGTAAAACTCTGCAACACAACAGTGATAACGAGAAGGCTAATAATGAACAACGACGTTTCGCCCGGCGCAATATCAGCCTCTTTTCTTAGACTCTTTCACTTCCAGTTTCTGATTGAACTGCGAACTATCAGGATGAGAAATGAGAGGGACCGTATAAAAATATTTAACCTGAAGATTAGTGATTGGTTACTTCAGTTTAAGATAAATGTTAATTCATTTTTTAAACTTTTTTCATTATTATTAATGACAATATATATAATGAGTTGGGTGAAAGAGTGAATATTGTCTCGAAGCGTTTAATGTTTACGTTATTAGCAGATAAATCAAATGTCCCTTCTCCTTAATCTCTTAACAGACTTTGAAATCAGACACTGATAGTGACGCATATTTAACATTCTTATTAATGGTAAAACTTCAACACAGCAGTGATAACGAGAAGACTAATATTGAACAACGACGTTTTGCCCAGCGTAATATCAGCCTCTTTTCTTAGACAATTTTCATTTCCAGTTTCTGATTGAACTGCGAACTATCAGGATGAGAAATAAGAGGGGCCGTATAAAAATATTTAACTCGAAGATCAGCGACTTGATATTTCAGTTAGATAAAAAAACTAGTTCATCATATAATATTATTTTTTATTAACTTCCTCAGTCCTGATGTCGTCTTTAGGAGACACTGAAGAGCACCCTTTCATAAAGTATATAAATATAGCATGAAGTATATAGTATAAAGAACCCTTATAGAATTGTTTACATTACTTCTAAACATTTCAAATAAAGGCATGCATTGATATATAAGCTGATATATTTTTGGAGATATTTTATAACAGGTTTAAACATGTTTTTGTGGTCCCTCGTAATATTTGTCTCAGAACTGAGGAGGTTAATAACAATATGGCTAATTAATTGTGAGAAAAGACTGAATATCGTTTGAGTTAAAATGATACGTGCAAAAACATAATTTGTTAAAGAGAAAATCATGTCTTAAATGTAAGCTGTCGAGGTACCGGGGAAAATAATTCAATACAATTTCAATAGATGATGTACAATATAACACGAATACTTTTTTCCCATTTGCTATTTTTTTAAATTAAAAATTTTAACTCAGTTACAAACTATTTGAATAAGAAAAGGAAGGGATTATATAAAAAATTCTAATCTGAAGGTGAGTAACTTATTAGTTACATTTTGGATAAATTTTAATTGCTCCTTGAAGGCTGGTTTATATATTTAGTATCGCCAACTCTGAATGATGCTCATTCTATCCCAAGTGAATATTATCTATTTCTAAAAAATAGCTAACTGTATCTGTTCCACTTTTCGTTATGCAATGGATATTTGTACTGATAATGCCTTGCGAGTAGCTTGGCGAAATGTTTATTTTTTGTATTTTTAAATGTTTATTAGTATTTTTATTTTTTGTATATATATATATATATATATATATATATATATATATATATATTTAAATGCATTCAAGTCTGCCTTAGTTAATTTTATTCAATCTTTTAACAAATTTCAAATCCTTTTCAATAAGTATTCATTTTTTTAATTGCAAGATGATTAATTAGATGTGAGGAAGTATTGAATATTGTTACTGATGAAGTAAACAATTATAATATACAATTTATTTGGTAATATGAAAATTTGTGTATTTTTTGAAATTCCCTGCACTTTTTTCTCTGCTGGTTCTACTTATTGTATCACTTTTTTTTAAATCTTTCTAATACAGCCGCATACTGTTTTTATATTTGGAAAATCAATTCAAATTAAACTGTTTTTTACTGTCATTTCAACTTGCAATTTTTTAAATACATATAGTTATTATTTTTTTTTCAGAGATTAGAATAATATAGATATTTCAGTCATACTAACACACATTAAGACCTTTTATTGAACATTACTTTCTATAATGCAAAATATTTGTGTCGAAAGGACTCGTGTTGAAAATGTATTACAAAAGAATAAAAAATATAGATAAAAACATATTCGCTTAATAAATTAAGAAAAAAATTGAAGTTATGGAATAAAAGTTGTCGAGTGTGACGTCGTAGAAAAGTTCTTAAATCAAATGTATACAGCTATCTGTATGAATGAAATGATTTATATGCCGATGTATTTCTGTCAATTATTGATTTCTCCAGATCGCTAGTTATACGGGAAAGACAGTCTGTGTAGTGCAAAAGGCAGCTTACAGTACAGTTGTGTAACCTGTTGTTGCCAGTGTGAAATTTGTGAAGGTTCCATGTTTCCTCTACTAAAAGACAGAAGTTTGTGACTACTTTTTCACAATGATATACACCGAATTGGATTGTGCTGACTTGGAGGATGCTTTAAGGAACATCAGAAACTAGTTCCCCGCTCAACTTCGATGACATGGGTCGGTATATGTTTCAAAAGTTCCCATCTTCCGATCAGTTTAGATGGAATGCTTTAACTTAATTAACAACACCTGTGACAACTGTGAAAAACCCCTTTTCATTGTGTGTAAACACTCGTGCTTCAGTCATTTATGTTCAGAAATGCACTACTCCCGTCAAGTTATTTTTTTTTCTAGCATAAACTGTCTTTTCTTTGATTTCTGCAATCCACCAACTCTCTTTTCTATCACATCGAGTGCCTTTCTTGCATAGTTAGTGACCTGGAGAAATGAATAGATGATAGAAATACATCAGCTCAATTATCTTCACCAGTGTCATTCGGACGCGTAGTTGTACACATTTCGTTGATCCCCATGGTAAAACCAGGGCTCGCACCGTTCCTAAAATTTTCAGACGTTGCTTCCAGTATTTAAAATAAAAAATCTTCATGGAAGGTCAGTTTAACATCTACAACAGAATTATACAATAAATATTACCCTTTAAAAACTGTGGTAGGAAAGTACGAAAATTTTAGGAACAGTGCGAACCCTGTAAAAGATTTCCAACGGCACTACATTCGACAAATTCCTGATCTGGCAGTTGGAGACCTTCCGTAGTAATTTACAACAGCTGACGTTTAGAGAGTGAGATACTATTAAGCAACAATAACTTGACCTTTTTTTGTTTTTGTTTAAAAATTCTCGGGGATTCAAAATCATTCAATTAGCAAATGTTTATAATCATCTAATAAACTTTCTCCAGATGTCTCAGTGAGTTGGCGCTATATTTGTTATATTAATTGGCCAAAATGTATGAAACTTGATGTATAGTATAGTTGTATGCGTATTAACTGATTTAAAAGCTGTCAATTCTACTGTTAGTTTTTTCGTAGCATTGAATATGACGTCATACTTGTCTTTTGTATTTTTATGAAAACTGTAAGTCGTAGATGTATCGTTCTTTGGGCATTTTTTATCTATTGCAAGCGAGAAACCTTTATGTGCAGAGTTTGGTGGCCTACATGGGAAACTCTGTTTAAAACTATAATATTTTTGTTGTTGTTCTATTCATGCTTTAGTTTTAGATTATTTAACAATTATTTCTTAAAAGTACGCTTATCACAAAAACTCTGTTGTGCAAAGATCTCAGCTAAATACTTTCACTGCTTAAATATTCTATCTGACATGCAAAAGGTATAAATAAGTGTAGGCATATACTTGAAATCGGTTTTATTTATTTATGCATTTTAAGTTTTTTGTAGTTTTTATGCATGTGTAAAATAAGAATCTCATCCGTTAGTTCCGCATTTATTGTTAATTGCTTTGAAAATAAAATTCTTTTTAACAACAACTGTGATTACAATTTAAAAAAATGCGTTAACTTTTTTTATTTCTTAAAATATTTTTCGCAATTTCCTTATAGAATCAAAATGCACACTTCCGTTTTCCTAAGTTATTCCTAGAAATAAATCTGACAAAGAAAAAAAAGTTTTACACTTTAAAAATTTAAAAGTATACGTTTGACTTTTTTTTTCGGGATCTTTTAAGAGATTCTTGAAAGATGCCTTCTTAAAATGCATATTCAAGTATTTCTTTCACTTTTGCATAGCTTATATTTTTTTCTTCTTTTTCTAGATCCGAAGCACTTTTTAAGGGTTTCTTTAGGGAATTTTTTTTAACGAATTCTTTTAGAATTTCTTTGTATATAATGATCTTACGAGATTGTCACAGGTTAGTTGCTTACATTTTTTTTTTTTTATAAAGGGCTATCGATTTTTCAAAATAGGTTCATAAAAAGGAATTTATTGCATTTGAAAGTGAACAAATAAAAAAATCAGAGATATCTGTTCAATATTTCTTTCTCTCTCTCTTTTATTTTACTCCGGATATTCAAAATGTTAGTGGTTCTACATATTACTAATATTTTATTATAGAAGAAATAAAATATATAGTCTATTATTACTGTTATCAATTTATTTTTCTTATTTCAAACATTCTTCTTGCTTCCATTTTTTAATATTAACATTAACTTATCAATAAGCACGTTATAATTGCCCCTATGGTACATCATAGCTAAAATTTAAAACGCCCATTATTATAAGATTGTATTAGATTTCACTATTATATTACCCTTAAATATTAAGAAGATATCATCTTTTCATATGGGGAGGTAACACAGATTCACCCCATTTTCGTGTAAAGCATGTAAGATGGATTAATAGGCACATCACATAACGGCTATGTTCTATCCATCTATATTTTGTCCTTTAGATATTTTTTTAATGAAACTTGGACAAATTTTGAACGGCCATATTACTTTCATGTTATGTTCATTGTTCGCTAGTTTTGTGGTCTATAAGACTTATGTAAAAGATGATGACATCTAGATGAAAACCGATGAAATATAGATAAAATACGGACGACTTCCAGACATAACCTGAACACATTCGTTGGTCCAAATTAGATATTTTTGAATAAAATTGGACGAATTTGTGATATATGGGATATTTATCACTTTACAACTTAAGATTAATTTTCATTGCAATTTGTACTATTATTTTACGGTGTTTATAAGCTCCAGGAAGTGTTGCTGTACACTGAAAAAAAATCTTTAAAATACGGAAGTTGTACTACAACCGATATACAAGTACTATTACCGTACTTTAAAGCAAAAAAAATCCATACATTTCAGAAATTTTTTCGTTTTGTCTTATTTAAAAAAATTTCGAAACTTATTTAGGAAAACTTTTCTTATTTGAAATTTCGTTTAAAAGACAAATTATGATTTTGTCTTTTCTTTTGTCTTTGTCTGTTTTTATACTGTTTTAAATTTTTATGTATTCTTAAAACTAATCATATCTAAAGTAATAAATATTTTTTTCTGGTAAAATTAAAAAGAATTATTAAAATACTACAACTTGAAAATTTTAAGTTCAATTTTTGACGTTTTAATATACTTAAGGCAAAGGAAAATAACATCCGATATACAAAAATGTACTGTACTTAAAAAAAATAGGTAATTACGCTTTGATTTAACGAATATCATGCTAAATTTAATTCTAAAGTAGTATAAAAAGTTATCTATCAGATACATTCATTTCATAATTATTCAACAAAAATGTCGTTTTTAGGAAACTCAGCTGTTTTATTATGAGCATGTAAAACATTTATGTTCTCAAAAATAATAATAAAACTTCTTAAATATGAATTTGGATTACTTAACTAAGAAAAAGCTAATTTCAACACTCATTTTTCCTTAGAAAGGTAGAAAAAATAAATTTGATTTTCCCTAACTTTAGTAAAAAGCACTTAATTGTGTCTCAAAGTGTTGTGAATTAGCTTAATTTATTTAAGTATTTATTCACTATTTTTTTTTCATAAAATGTAATAATAATGTGCAGTTATGTGTTATAAAAATGAAATAAAAAACATATTTTGCGATATTTTCATGCAATTTAGGATTACATTGAAATCTTCTGCCTAAGCTATCAAATTTAATGATTAAAAACTCTTAAGATACTTATTATACTACCTGTCGCCCATCATACTATCTATATAAAATCAATATTACATTTAAAATATTCAACGTTTCAGACGTAATCTAACAAGTCTTCATCAGGGGTTTCTTGACCTCGTCAGAGTTTATATTATACACATAGCACTCATTGTTACAAATATTAAGTTCAAAGTTGATTTTCAATTTAATACTCGTAACAGTGTAGCGTAAGCTCCATAGGAGTCAAGAAACCCCTAATGATGGCTTGCTAGAATAAGTCTGAAATATTGGTTATATTTTTCAATCATTAGGGTTAAATTTTCTTCAAAAAACCATCAAAAATTACTTTAGCGGCAGTGTTATAGAGCTTTACAAATGGAATAATTATTGTTTGGAGATATGGAGGCTTGTGTAAAGTAATACAGTGTTTTTATTTTTTTTATGTGAAGAAAAATGGAAAATCGGTAAGTGAATCTTTTATCTAAGAAAGCTCAGACGGTGCGATTTATTAAACATATTACATACACCAAGTCTGAAAAGATATATTGACAGTAAAAAAGGAATATAAAATTAAAAATAATAAAATATAATTAAAATAGCTCGTTAAAATAGAATACAAATTCATACAATACTATTATAAAAGTTAGTACCAGGCAAAATGTGGAGTACAGTATAGTAACAGTCGAAGATATAAAAAAAACATCTTCGGCTGGTGTTATCAGTTCTTTAAAATCGAATGAAAATTCTTACAATAAAATTATCAAAGCCAATACATTGCAAAATAAGCCGATATTAAAGTATACATCTTCCACTGGTGTTATCAATTCTTTAAAATCAAATAAAAACTCTAAATATTTTTATCAAAGTCAATGTAGGGCAAATTCAGGCGATATTAAAGTATAGCATCTTCGACTAGTGTTGTCACTATCAAGATAATCAAAGGTAGGCAAGTAAAGATACATGTAAGTAAGCAGATTTTGAGAAAGGCAGATTGTCATATTGAGAAATAATTTTTACTTTATTCTATCTTCATTAAAAGAAAGTATTGTAGTCAAAACATTTTTTACTTCCGGTTTTTGACTGATTTACACCTTTTAGGAGATCAGAGATTCTACAAAACATGTTTAAACAAAATGTTTGTCTGTCAGTCAGTCAGTGTGTCGCAATCGAACTATCGAAAAGTGTATGAAGATATGCATAGAATTGAACTAAAATTTTTGTTTATGTTTCTGACTATGGAAAGCAAGTTTTCCTTCAATTTTGAAATATTCCGCCGAATGGGGTAGCTGTAATTGCGATTTTTGTGCAATTTTCAATATCGTACCATCGAAAAGTGTATGAAGTTATGCATAGAATTGGACAAATTTTTTTGTGTAACTGTTTAGCTATGGCTAAGTAGATCTACCCTGAACTTGAAAAAAAATCGCCGAAAGGGAGCTCTATAACAGCAATGTCTGTGCCATTTTCGTTATTAAACTCGAAAAGTGTATGAAATTATGCATAGAATTAAACGAAGATTTTGTGCACATTTTTGCTTATGGCCAGTACATCTCTTCATTGAATTTGGAAATATTCCGAGGCAAAGGAAAACTATGATAGCAAAGTTTGTAGTATTTTCACGATTTTTCAAAGTTCTATCGTTCATAGGCTCGTACAGAGACTGGAAACAACATCCTGCTAAGCCGGTTATTTGCAAATAGCTGATGATGACAGAATAAGGAGAAACTATTGATTTTTTATAAATATGATCATAAATAATTTTTTTAAACTCTGATTAATTGACTAAAGCAGAAATTTAAAATGAAAATCAAAGTTGGTATAGTATTGATCTAGTAATATTAAAGCATTAATATGTGCAAGTAATTTCTGAAATATTAAGATGTACATATGAGTTAGAAGAAAGTTTTAAGACTGGCATACCAAACTAGTTTTATATATCTTGATAAATTATCGTTATTTTTAAACGTAACACAGAAATTCTCTCACATGCTTCTCCTGCAACCATTAGCAGGCAAATCTATTTTAGAAGCCCATTTAATGAATCTTTAAATTAAATATCCTTTAAAAAAGGGTATAAAATATAAACTAATATTCATTTATCTAATTTCAAACACAAGATATAAAATTAATCTTTGCTAATATAAAGGACGTTATTTGAATTGATGTATTTTTCTACACATAACTTGTTTGGCGTCATGGGCCACTAAGAAAAATGCTAAGAGAAAACGATGTTGAATTGACTATTGTTACGGATGGCACTGAATAGTGAAGCAGGGTTTACCGGAGTTAATGCATTTTAGTATATCACTGACCAGGCTCCTATCTTATGGACATCATACCTAACTTAACGGATTATGTACCTGCCCGCGGAACGAAATTTCCTTGGTCACCTTATGTCAGAGATCTACCTGACTAGCACCTTGCGCGTCATGTCTACTGAGGTATATCTTGAGTCCTTTTTCTAAAATATTTGAAATTATAATCCATAATAAAATTTTTCAACAGGTAAAACATTTTATTTCGTCAGCTCAACATGGTTTTATTCCAAAACGGTCCACTCTTACCAATTTATTTTGCTTAACTAATGACATTATGTCATCATTTGAACAGGGTTATCAGCTTGATGTCATTTATACTGACTTTTCTAAGGCTTTTGACTCTATTGATTTTGGTATCCTTTTGAATAAGTTGATGGGTATGGGTTTTCATATTAATCTTATTGACTGGCTTTTTTCTTACTTAAATAATAGAATGCTTTACGTTTATTTCAATGGTGCTATGTCTCATAAATTTACCAATACATCTGATGTACCACAAGGCTCTAATTTAGGGCCATTGCTTTTTATTTTATTTATAAATGATCTGTGCTCTATTTTGAAATTTTCTTATTATCTTTTATTTGTAGATGATTTAAATTTATATAAACAAATACGTTCTGTTATTGATGCTGCACTTTTGCAGAAGGATCTAAATAGCTTATATAATTGGTGCATTTATAATAAATTATTCCTTAATATTAAAAAATGTAGTGTTTTAAGTTATTCACGTAGAACTGGTACTTTAATTTACTCTTATGAAATTAATAATCTTGCCTTATTTCGTCCTAATACTGTTGTAGACTTGGGTATTACTTTTGATTCTAAACTTGATTTTTCACTTCATATTAATAACATGGTTTCTAAGGCATATAAAAAACTAGGGTTTTTAAAGCGTAAAACTAAAGATTTTACCAATCAACATGCATTAAAAGTTTTATATTTTGCTCTGATACGTCCTAAGCTTGAATATTGCAGTCTCATTTGGGATCCTTATTATTTTAATAAAATTAAAATTCTTGAGCAGGTGCAGTCTAAATTCACTCGTTACTTATTGTTCAAAAGTGATCTTACTTTTTCCTATGATGTTTCTGCTTCCTATTTACGCGGCATTTTTGGCATTCCAAGTTTAAAATCTAGACGGGATCTTTTTTGTGTTTTATTTTTTTACAAGATTATAAATAACATGATTGACTGTAGTGAAATTCTTAATTCTATTAAGTTCAATGTACCAAATAGATCCCTCAGGTTCAACCAATTCTTTCCCTCACCATTTCTCAAATATAATTACATTAGTAATTTCTCTTTGTATAAATTTTATAAAATATTTAATGAACTCTCTGCATCTTGATATTTTTGATATGTCATTTTATGTCTTCAAAGATAAATGTTCTGAACTTTTAATCTCTTAATTTTTGTTTTATTCATGTTTTATTACATGTAATTATATTATTGTAATTATTTGTGTTTTATATATATGTGTATATATTTCTGTAGTCTTGTGTCTCTTGATGTTCTTGCAACACTGTAAATGGGTTATTCTGTAGTGTGCACTTCAATAAATAAATAAATAAATAAATAAATATTTCTCTTTCATAGAAGAGGGGAAAAAGCGAAAATCAGGGCGCAATATATACAACGGACCTCAACGCTTCGGTTCTTTCGATGCAATTCTATGTGATTTTTGTCTATTTTTGTCTAATGAAGCCATCATAAAAGTTTGTACTCACCCTAAATAATCATAAGATACCCAACATTGTTTACAAGTTTAATATTTTGTACAATATTATACAAAAGTTTGCAAGAATAATTTGTTAACATAGGATTTTTTATATGAAACTTTTGAATCTTATGCATACACATCCGCATTCACACAGATACATATAAAGATATATATATATATATATATAGATAGATAGATAGATATAGAGATAGATAGATAGATAGTAATTACTTAAAGATTATCATAACCAGCAATTTTCTCTATTTATTGACAAATTCTCTAAATTTACCGATAACTTTTTCTTAGCTCATTCTCAACAGAACAGATAAAAGTTTATACTTTTCCAACTAATGTCACGAGTGCATTGTATAATAAAGTTTTATTTATATTAAGTAACCTAATAAAACAATTTAAAACATGAGTTGGTATTTATTTACCATAACACAAACACATCACATGAAATAAATCTTTGCCAGTTTAAAAGCTCGCCATTCGAATTGATGCATTTCCCCGTACATAACTTGTCTGCCGTCGCGAACCGATAAGGAAAGTGGCTAAAAGAGAACGACGCTGGATTGAGTGATGTCACGGGCGGCGCTGAATGGAGAAGCAGGGGCTTGCCGGGGCTGATACACTTTTTCTTTCATATACGGAGAAAAGGTGAAAATCAGGAAGCGAATCGTTAATCAAAGAACCTTGTCGAGTTCGGAAGATGTGATTAATTGTCTGCCGGATCAAGGGGGGCCGCCTGCAAATACAAAATAGGGAGGTGAGAAAGTAAGAATTTTAATGGATAATCAGAATTTATTTTATGTAGGACTAAAAGGATCCGTACTCGTTCATGTTGGATGGGATAATTCAATGCTTTTTTGTTAGCTGTCCGGAAACAATTCGCTACATCAGAATACTTAAAAGTGCGTGTTCACTTTTTTTTTTCTTTTAATGGGTAATTTCCAGATTGATTTATTACTAAAATGTATGTTCTGAAAAAAAAATAAATAAAAGTATTAACAATAAGAAGCTTTTTATTGAAATATTTTTGTAAATGTTTATTTATTTACTTATTAAGATAGTTATTAAGGACAAATTAGATATTTGTTCATTTGCAAAATGAGTAATTTACATCTCAAAAATAATAATAACAATAATAATAATAATAATAATAATAATAATAATAATAATAATAATAATAATAATAATAATAACAACATTTAAATGGATAAAAATAATTTTTTTAAATACAGGACTAAAAGTTTCCGTATTCATTGATATTTAAAGGGATAATTTAAGTTTTTTGTTAGCTATCTAGAAACAATTCGATACATGAAAGTACTTGAAAGTGAGTGTTCACTTTCTTATATGAGTGATTTCAAGATTGATTTCTTATTAAAATGTATGTTCTGAAAAAATAAAAGTGATAAGAATAAAGAAGCTTAAAAGTTTTTTTTTAAAGTAATTTATTTATTCACTATGCAAATCGATAGAATTAACTAGATGTGTGTTCATTTTTTAAATGAGTGATTTACATCTTAAGAAAATGAATATTAAAATGCATAAGAATATTTTATATGCAGAACTAAAAAGATTCGTATTCATTGGTGATTGACGAGATAACTTTATGCTTTTTTCGTTAGCTGTCCGGAACCAATATGATACATGAGAATACTTGAGTGTACGTGCTCACATTTTTAATGAGTAATTTGATTTATTGCTAAAATGTAAGTTCTAAAAAAAAATAAAATACTAATAATGAGAAGCTGTTTATAAATATTTATTGTCTGAGCGACGCGAAGGCTAATACACAGCGCTTAAACAGCTACGAAACGATATTAAAAGTCAAGAATAATTCTTTCGTCAAGCAAAACTCAAAAAATATTAATCGGATTTCAATTCTAATTGTACCAAGAGGTACTTATGATGATAACCTATTGAATTCATCTACTATGAAAAATAAGTTCCAAATAGTTGAAAAATTATGTTAAAAATACTGATAGAAATAGAGAATAGATATATTTGAGACACGTCGGAATCCTTGTTATGTCCACATTTTTAGAATACTTCTGTTGCTACAATGACAAAAAAGTATTAAAAACTACAAAATAATAATAAAAATAATAATAATAAAAAAAAAAAAAAAAAAAAAAAAAAAAAAAAAAAAAAAAAACGAGGTACAGCTTTAAAAAAAATTTGCAATTAAAAGTACATTTTTTCCCTATACTATGCTGTAAAAATTAAAAATGTGCGATGTTTAGAAATTTAAAAAAAAATTTCATTATCGAAAACTGTGAAACTGAAATCTCATTTAAAATTTGTTTATGACTGGTCCAGGAATATTAATGTTTAATCCATGGCCTACGTAATATATGAATCTGTTATTACGTAAGCCACGTTTTGATTATCATAATAATGATGTTTCTTCTTCTTTTTTTCTTCTTCTTCATCTTATATATATACATGTATATAATGGGAAAAAATGTGTTTTCCTTCTTTCCTAAAGAAGTTTCGAACATTTACATTGCTTAAACTCTAACGCGGTAGAGAATTAGATGTCTTTCTCTCTCTTTTTTTAAAATTTTAAATGGGAAAAATATTTATTTAATAGGTGATTTTAATCGACATTAATTTTATTTTTGTAAGTTTTTAACACCTTAAACCTTTTCAAAGATTATGTTATTATATTGCTTTTTATTAATTTTTATTAAAATAGTCTTCATTTCCATTTTTAGAAAAACACAAATACTTTTAAATTTTAAGTTCCAATTTGCTGTTCCTATTTATTTTATTTATTTATTTTCATCAATATTTTTATTATTATTTTTAAAATAATCAATATTTTATTGTTATTGTTATTAGTCTCTTTTCTTTAGTATTGTCATTATCATAATTGTTATCATTATTATTACCAAATTATTGTCGTTGCTTTCAAATAAACAACATGATATTTATATCCACATTAAATTTATTTTCCGGGAGATTAAATTGAAATGTTCGTTTAAATAAAATGAAGAAATTTAACAAAGCAAATAACAAATATTGTAATTGTACGAAGCGAAGTGTATCTAAGATATGTTTGAAAAAAAAAATCTGCTGTAAAAGAACTAATTAAATTTCTTTAATGGTTAGATTAAGCTTATTCAAAAAATTTTCTTGGTTGTTTGCACGGCTGCAAAAAACGTGTCTCTTCTTTGTTGATAAAGAACTTCCGTTTCAGTAATTTACGTTACTTAAACTCCTCTAATGAGATAGAAAATTATAAGGCTGTCCCTCATTTTCTCTTTTTATAATCTTACATGGGTAAAATATTTCTTGAAGACGTACTTTTAAATTTGACATGTAACACCTTAAACTTTTTTACAGATACTGTTACTAAGTTATTTTTTTACTAATTTTCATAAAAATGTACACTGTTTCTATATTTATAAAAACGCAAATACAAGTGAGATTTAAATTCCAATTTGCTTTAAACAATATTTTCATTATTTATTTATTTATTATCATTATTTTTATTGTTATTACGTTATTGTTTTTACATTATTTAAAATCCCCAAATGAGGTAGATAGTTATAAAACTCACCCTCAACCACTTTTTTTCTTAATCTTACATGGGCAAAACATTTCTTGAAGAGAAAATTTAAATATGACATGTATACCTTAAAATTTTTTAAAATAGTGTTTTTAAAATACTTTTAATACTTTTCATAAAAATATGCTCTGTTTCTATTTTTATAAAAACGCAAATGCTAGTGAGATTAAAATTCCAATTAGCAATAAATAATATTTTATTTATTTTATTTATTTATTATCATTATTTTTTTCGTTATTACGTTATTTAAAATCTTCAAATGAGGTAGATAATTATAAGGTTATCCCTCACTCTCTCTTTTTAAAAACTTACATAGGGAAAATTTTTCTTGAAATGGTAATTTGAGTGTGACGAGTAACACCTTAAACTTTCTTAAAGATACTGTTATTGAGCTACTTTTAACTAATTTTTATAAAAATGTACACTGTTTCAATTTTTACAAAAACACAAATGCTAGTGAAATTTAAATTCCAATTTACTTTAAATAATATTTTTTATTATTTCATTTATTTATTTTTATTATTTTAAATGTTATTACGTTATTGTTTTTATGTTACTTAAACTCTTCTAATGAGATAGAAAACTTTAAGGCTTTCCTTCACTCTCTCTTTTTACAAACTTACATAGGGAAAGTATTTTTTAAAGAGGTAATTTATATATGACATGCAATTCTTTAAACTTTTTTAAAGATAGTGTTTCTAAGTTACTTTTTACTAATTTTCACAAAAATTTACGCAGTTTCTATTTTTATAAAAATGGAAATACTAGCAAAATTTAAATTCAGATTTGCTTTAAATAATATTTTTTATATTCAATTTATTTATTATCATTATTTTTATTGTTATTACGTTATTATTTTTATATTACTTTAATGAGGTGGAAAATTATAACACTCTCCCTTACTCTCTCTTTTTAAAATCTTACACGAGGAAAATATTTCTTGAAAAGATTATATAAATATGACATGTAACAACTTAAACTTTTCAAAAGATCTTATTACTAAGTTATTTTTTTACCAATTTTCATAAAAATATGCACTGTTTTTATCATCATCATCATCATAGTACAAAGTATTTAAAAAATGTTTCGGATAAATTGAATCTGCTTCAACTCAATCAAATTTCTCTAATGTTGAAATTCAGATTATTCAAAATTTGCTTCTTGTTGTTTGCATTGCGGCAAGAACTTGTCTGTTCTTCGTTGCTAAAAAAAAGTTATTTCTCAAAAGTTTGCGTTACTTAAAATCCTCTAATGAGGTAGCGAATTATAGGATTCTTCCCATCTTTATTTATTTATTTATTTATTTTCAACCTTAAAAGAAAAAAAAATACATTTCTTGTAAAGGTGATTTAAATGTGACATGTAACACCTTAAACTTTTTTAAAGATAGTGTTACTATGTTACTCTTCACTAATTTTCATTAAAATACACACTGTTCCAATTTTTATAAAAGACCAAATATTGTAGAAATTCAAATTCCGATTTGCTTTAAATAATATTTTTTGTATTTTATTTATTTATGATAATTTTTTTATTGTTAAAGCCTTATTGTTTTTAAGTTGATTAAATTTCTCGAATGAGGCAGAAAATTACAAAGCTCTCTCTTAATCTCTCTTTTTTAAATCTTACATGGAGAAAGTATTTCTTGAAAGGGTAATTTAAATATGACATGTAACACCTTAAACTCTTTTAAAGACAGTATTACTAAGGTACTTTTTTAAAATCTTCATAAAAAAATACGTAGTTTCTAGTTTTATAAAAACGCAAATGCTAGTGAATTTTAAATTCCAATTTGCTTTAAATAATTTGTTTAATTTTGTCTGTTTATTATCATTATCATTATTTTTATTATTATTGTTATAATTGTTATAGTTGTTATTGATGTTATTATTATTATTTTTATCATCATCATCGTCATCATTATTATTATTACATTGAAATATAAAAAAATTTACTTTTATAATTTACCTCTCACAAGATTAAAAACATTGATTTCATAATCCAGTTTTAAAATGATGCTTTAAATTAAAAGGAGAAATTTCAAAGCAAATAATAAATTTGATTTTACAAAATACAAAGTTTTTAAAAGATATTTTAAATAAATTTAATCTGCTTCAATGGATCCAATCAAATTTCTCTAATGTTGAAATTCAGCTTATTCAAAATTTCCTTCTAGTTGTTTGCACTGCGGCAAGAACTAGACTGTTCTTTTTTGCTAAAAAAGTTATTTCTCAAGAGTTTGCGTTACTTAAATTCCTCTAATGAGGTAGAGAATTATAGGACTCTTCCCACCTTTCTTTTTCTTCTTTTTTTATCTTTAAAGAAAAAAATATTCCTTGAAAAGGTGATTTAAATCTCCGCTAAATTTAATTTTTCTTGTGACACTTTAAACCTCGTTAAAAAAGAGTGTCACTACGATACAGAAAATATAGAATAAAATGCGCTACGATAGGCGTTAAGAAAATTGAAAATCATCTTTACTTGCCGCTTTTTTTTTTTTTTTTTTTTTTTTTTTTTTTTTTTTTTATGTTTGCGAGAAAAAATTTTCCGACGAGACATTATAAGATTATTTTATTTAAGTAATGCAAAAATAAAAAAAATATCTTTAAATGGAAGCAAAGAAGTTAAATGGATTCTTGTTAGTGTTCTGTTCTTTCTTACACGACGAGGAGTAACATCTGAATATTATTTAATGAAATGAAGTTATTTAATAAAATTTATTAAAACATTTTAAGGATTTTTTAAATTTATTTTTGTGAAGAAAAACCAATTGCAAAACTATTACATTATTATTTTTAAAAAATCATATTTTATTATATATTTTTTCAAAAATGTGGTTATATAAATAGAACAATCCCAGTTATATTTCACTTAGTTATATTAATTATTGTTATTGATTAGTATATATTTATTCCCGTTATTTACTAATATGTCCCAAATAATGAATAAGATCAAATTTTACTGAATTTTTAAGGTTTTTTTTTTTTTAATTCCAATTACAGTAATACCTATGTTCATTTTTTAAAGAAAATTTTAAGATGAGTATTAACTATCATTATCAATGTAAATGGTTTTCTGTTTGTGATAAGTTTTAATAAACTTTTTATTGTGCTTCTTTCTTGTCTCATGTCATTCGCGATATAATGAGTGGGTACTCTAGAAGAATATTTGAATTGTTATGTTACTCAATTATTATTAAAAAATATTTGATTTTGTGGTTCGTTTTATTTTATTGTACTTCTGTTAGTACGGTATTTATGTGAAAAAAGAAATTCTCTGTTCGTTGTTAATGGAGGTCAAAGTTAAATAAATTTTCTCCGACAGACTGAAAAGTAAGATGAACTTTGGTCCTTGACTATATACGCCAGTGCTATAATCTACTAATTTAACCAAACAACATCCAGCCCGACACAACTTTCTGAAATGTTAGTACTATCTGTTTTTCAATAAAATATTTTATGTTCGTCGATTCCATTCACTTTTCACATTTCACAGTTCAATATTTATGTTTTATTTTCATAACATTAATAAGGTCGACCTAAGCAGAGCTGGCAAACCTAAAGGATTATGCTTGCTCATTGTCCCAAGAAACTAAAACTTAAATTGGAGAATAATAATAATAATAAGGATAGAAGGAAAAGAAGAAAACGATGCATTTTAGGTAGCTGGTGAATATCAGCATCAACTGAGACGGAAAATAGTTACATTTAGGGAACTCTCTCAACGCAGTGAACAAAATACTGGCCACAAAATGAAGAATTTGGATAGATGTTCGCAGGTTGTGCAGAGTTTTCAGGATATTCTTGATACGGGAACGATAATTCGGATAACGTTCCATTCAAAAGTCCTTCCTCAAGGCATCCCTCCTATAGCACTGTAGCCAAAAACTTCTTGATGCTTAACAAAATCTTTCGTTTCCTCCCTTTATTTACATTTTATGACAGTTTACAACATTACTACGTATTTTACAGATTTCCGCATTTGAATCAAAATATTGTATATACGTAATAACAGAGTTTCCCCCAGCTTTAAAAAAGGGCAGGGCGCTACTGTTCTGAAAAGGGCACTTTTCAATTCTTCAGGGCACTTTTTAGATTTTTAAGGGCACTTTTATAGAATTTAATCTAGAATCTAGCGGCTTAAAAAGTCGTGAAAAAATAGAAATTTCGTCAAAAAATTTCAAAGAAGGTAAATTTTGTTAAAAGATCGCGAAAAAAGGCCAATTTTCTTAAAAGATAGCAAAAACAGCAGATTTTGTTAAATGATAGCCAAAAAAAAAAAAAAAAAAAAAAAAAAAAAAACTGATTTTGTCAAAAGATCGCGAAAAGACATATTTTGCTAAAAAGTAACGAAAAAACGAATAATTTCGTAAAAAAACTACAAATTTTGTTAAAAGATCACGAAAAACGTCCAATTTTGTCGAGTTTTTTATTTTTGTCGAAATTTGCCTTTTTTTCGCAAATCTCTTGACTAAATCTGCCGTTTTATCGCGATTTTTTGACTAATTTTGTGTTTTTTTCCGCAAATTTTGGCCAAAATTTATCGTTTTTCGCGAATTTTTTCACAGAATTTTCTGTTTTATTACGATTTTTGGACAAAACTTGCCGTCTTTTCGCAAATCTTTTGACGAAATCTGCCATTTTATTGCGATTTTTTAACGGAATTTGCCGTTTTTCACGATAGGTTTGACAAAATTTTCCATATTATCGCGATTTTTGGAAGAAATTTGACGTTTTTTATGATGTTTGGACGAAATTTACCGTTTATTTTCGCAAATCTTTTGCCGAAATCTGCCGTTTTTTCGGGATTTTGTGACGAAATTAGCCATTTTTTTCGCTAATCTTGCCGAAAAAATAGTCGTTATTTCGCGATTTTTAACGAAATTTGCCCCTTTTAGCGATTTTTTGACGAAATTAAGCGTTTTACGGGACGCGTAAGAGCTTTTTTTTGCATTCCGTCGCCGAGTTTTTGCGTAATTTGCGTGCAATAGCGCTTAAGCATCATCGTTTAAGGGCTGCATTTTTTCAAGTGTGGGGCAAGAAGGGCGCTAGTTTTTGGATGAGGGTCAAGAGGGGCGCTATTTTTTAAACTAAAGGGCAGGAGGGGCGCAACGCCCTCCTGAAACCCTCTTGGGGGAAACTCTGGTAATAAAATGTGATGGGAGTTTGAATATGTATATTTGCGCATGCGAAAAAGGGATAATTAGTTATTCTTACATTGATTAAAATTTTTTGCAAAATGAAATAGTTGAAACTTCTTTCTTTTTTTTTTTTTTTAGGCAGCAGATGCCAACCAGTCTGGAAGGCCAAATCACTATGGAAAAGACGCCAAGCTACTTCATTACTAAAGAAGTCCCTCCACGAATTCATGCTATGTCTCCATCCGTCCGACTGTTGGTTGTGGTGCGTGACCCTGTGACGCGTGCAATCTCCGACTACACACAGTCCACTAGCAAGCGGAAAAAAGACACGCCTTCGTTTGAGGACATGGCTTTTCTCAATGCCAGTACAGGCCTGGTAGATACATCTTGGAGCGCCATCAGGATCGGGGTCTACGCTAGGTTCCTAGAGTGGTGGACGAAATACTTTAGTCTGGGTCGGATTCATTTTATCAGCGGAGAGAATCTGATAAGAGACCCTGCTGGCGAGATGAGCAGAGTTCAAGACTTCTTAGACTTGAAGCAGGTCATATCAGATAAACATTTTTATTTCAATGAAACCAAAGGTTTTCCATGTTTAAAGAAGTCCGAGGGCAGTGGCAATCCTCACTGTTTAGGTAAAACCAAAGGCAGAACACATCCAGACATATCATTGTCTACCATCCAAAGGTTGAGAGACTTCTACAGGCCTTTCAATGTTAAGTTTTATCAAATGGTTGGGAGAAACTTTGGATGGCCGTAACCTTTTTTTCTAAATGTAAATATTCAAAACAGTTGCACTGTATATTTCGATGTATAAGTCGATGCATAATTCTTAAAATTGCATAATTTGAGAGTCTATCTCATGTTCGTATTCACCGTTTACACCAATGTAGAAAATCTCGATCAATCACTAAAATGCTATTCATCATTAATTTTATTGGACATCGGCCGGAGTTAAGTCAGATTACATTAATCGTGATTTTCATTTCAGCGTTCGACCGAGGTTTTCTCTGTTGAGGTTGATGGTGAATACGAGCATTAGACATATGAGTCATTGTCTTAAAATAGATATTTTAAAAGTCATTTCCATGGACATTAAAAGTATTTTCATAGGGATATCAATCATGTCTGTGAACAAATTAAATTTGTATTTAAAGATATTTAAAAATGTTTTTAAACTGCATTCAACTTATTTAATATCAAGTCAATATTTACTATTATTTATAATAATTTATACTCATATTATTATTTATAAGTTCACAAAAAAGTAATTATGCGACAGATAAACTGAACATTTGTTTTTTATGGGTATTGAGAGGATTAACACCTAAAAAATCTCTCATTTCTGGATCATTGATAAAATGACTGTCATCTTTTAAGACAAGTATGTTCTAAAAAAAAATGATTTACATTTACGCATCAAATTATTTGACGATCGTCTTACAACACCGAAATATACAGTAATAAAAGTGCAATATTGCATTACGCATTTCAGATGACTTTATAAAATTTGGAAATAATTTGGAAGTGGTGTAAAGAGAGGTGAAATTTTAATTAATGTTTGAAAATAAATTCTAGTTTGAATAAATTAACATGTACGTGTATTAAAAAAATGCCTTATGTTAGGTGAGAATAAATTTTTAAAAAATTATGTTAAGTCTATGTGCCAAGCATTTGAAATCAAACCATCGCTTTAAAATTTGATCTTTCTTTCTTTTTTTATTCTTCTTCGTTTTTTGCTTAAGTGATACCAATTTAAGAAGTATGACTTATAGTTGAATATTGTGAAATATTTTCCTTTTCATCATCAATACCTGAAAAATAACCTGTTTGAAAAACAGAACGAGTTCAAACAATCTAATATTTGCTATTTACTTATACCCAAACATTTGAAAAATTAATATATACTGCTACGATTTATTTTTCTTAAGAAATAGTAGGGGAAACTGTTGTGTCGAAGGTCAGTTGTACGTCAAGGCATTCCTTATTTTAAATTCGTGAAAATTAATTTGTATTTTTTTTTAAAAAAGAGGCTATTTGATCACGTGGGTTATGGAGTGTTATTTACCTATGTGCACTATGTCTTTTTGAGCGTCAATAGTAAATAAGACATCAGATACTTGATTTGATGTCTCATTTTCATTAATTAAAATGAAACAAACATCATTGAAATTACAATTTTTTTTCTTTGCGCGGAAAATGATATATCGCAAACCCAAAGAAGTAGACTTAATTTGCCGTATTTTAAGCAATCACCAAGGACATGGATGAATTTTCACGATCCTTAACATGTGCACTAAATGACATTGGATTGAATCTTGCACAAAACGAACCTTTTGTTTGTCCCGTTATGATGGGACCGTTTCTGGAAAAAATAGAACAAAGATAAAGCTATTTTTTTTCCTTATTCTCATATATTTGATTTTCATTAATTTCGTGACATTTGTTTCTGTTTCTAGTGAAAATCAAAATCAAGTACTAGTATACTTACGGACACTTTCACGAGTGATATCTATGGATATAAATAACTGTCAATGTTATATATTGACGTTTTCAAATTATTAAAAAATACTTTAGATTAGATAAGATGTAAAGGGGCAATAATGAAGGTTTGCGACCCATTTTCTTTTCCAAATATGTTCCTAAATGAAGCTAAAATAATTTGTTTCATTTCATTATTAAAAAAATTAAAATAATGTTTGTAGAATTTTATTGGTTGTTGAATTTTTTGGTTGATTATCATTATTATTACAAAGTAAGTAAAATGTTTAATTGTTAGCTGCTGTGTTTCTTCACTAAAATACATTAATTATAACATAACATATTCTAATCTACATACATGTGTGTCTGTAAGATGATCATACTTTTGTACAAATGGACAAAAATTACGGAATCGTATTTAATTTTTGATTTTTTCATGAAAAAAATCTTTTCGTCAAAAGACTTCAAAAAGATGAAGGAAAATTTATAAAAAGGGCTGTTTTTACAAGTTAAAAAAATTAAAATATAAATTTTGTGCGTGGCTATAGCAGTTTCTCCTACTTTTATTTTTACCTTAAGCTAGAATAGCTAAAAAATTATTCATTATACTCTACTCAAATAAATGATATTTATACTTTAAATATTTCCATATTAAAATATTATGAGGCTAAACGTATCCACACTTGCATAACATTTTTGATAAAATCATTTTAAAGCATTTTAACTATCGTAATTTCGTGACATTTTATGAGTTCTGAATGGAAAACAAGCCACAAATTGTAGCAAGGAATATTCTTCTCGACTACAATGTTTCTCAAACACCAACATGAAATAAAACATCCAAATAATCATAAGAGTGCTTTTCCCTTATTTTTAACTTTAATTTCTATTGTTTCAAATTAGAGTAATTTTAGCAGGATCAATTTTTCTGTTAAAATTAGATAGTTTTGTATATGCAGTTTATAGACATAACCAGGGCCGATTAAGCCAAAACGGGGCCAGGGGCCTCATGATCAACCTGATCCTCCTTATAGTACCGTCACAATAAAATTTTTAAAATACATATATGAAAATAATTACTGTTACATTTCCATTATTTTATTTTTCATTTAAAAATCATAGTACTTTAAACTCAGTGATTGTAATCTGTGTAGTATCAAAAACTCTTTTAAAATTTCAGAGCATAAACTTTTCAGTGAACGTAGATACAATAAACTCATGCGCAAATAAGTGTAAAAGCCTGCACATTACAGCAATGATACAGTCAATAATACTTCAATAGAAAAACGTAATGGAAAAACAAACATCTTTTTCATAACCAGCTATATAGAAATTCTTCATAGTAGGGAATGGCATGAATAATGCTAATTATATTAATGGTGTAAGATTCCAGTATCACTTATAAAGTAAACTCTATAATTAAGACTATAAGTTGGTTTTAAATTGTAAATATTGACAAACTCTTTCTTATTAATATAGGTGTAATATTCATAAAATGCAAATATCCCAATATTACGGCTCCGTTTGAGGCAAGTACAGCCAATATTGGCAAATATATGCTTTAAAAATAGAAAAAAAAAGTCACAGATAATACAAACAAATATTGGACCAACATTATTTTACTATAAGAGGATATCGTAATTAAATACAATTAATTTTTTAAAACTAAGTTGTTTTAACTTACAAGATGGATTCAAATTTACTACCAACACCAGGAGATCCAAGGCCTCGGTCCCATTGCTCTGCATTGTGCTCTATAGCCTAATCGTTCATGTTAAGAGTCAACCCCACATATCTTAATATTTATGTATATATTCCTCGTCCGTTTTTATATGAACTTGAAATATTTGTAAAATGTTGTTTTATTGTGTGAATGTTAAATTCATTTGTTAAAATAACATTTTGTTAAATTATATTCTGTGAATACTGTTACTATGTGAATAAAAACTTATACGTTTTATGCTATCATGAGTGAATGAACAAAAATAAAATAAATTACTGTTGTGTTACTCTTGTATTTTCTGAAAAACTATAACTTTATAAACTGTATTATTCGTGTGCCATTCAAATCAGATTTTTATTCTTGTAAACGATGTAAAATGCATAATTTTAGCTTTACATAAGCTCGAGTTTTGAGCATTCAGGGTGAAAGATGAGTAAGCTAAATACTGTCTAGTTCATAATAATTAAAATTAAAAAATTCTCAAAAATATAATCTAAAATTATTTCACATTTTATGATTTAAGCAATTTTTTCTAGAATAATAAATTATATCGTTGGTATCCGGTAAGTTTAAAAATAATAATGTGAACTTGTGATAGGGATTTATGTAAACAATACTTTATTTTGCAAATAAGAAGGTATTCAGAAAAATATATAAAACAACTAAAAGATACGCTAAAAAAGAATATTTCTATAAATTGTAGTAATAAATATAATGATTAAAGTATAATATCTGCGTTTCTAAAAGCTTCTGCAGTTCGTAGCTAGTACTAGTTCATCGATAGTAACTAGTAACTAGTTTGTGCAATTTCTAACAGTCCTCAATTTAAAATATGATGGTAAAGTAATTTAAAAGTCTAGAAACAAAAGCGTCTTGCATGAGAAACAATTTGTAGGGTCTTCACCAATTACCTGATTGGAAAATTACATCGATACCATCCAAGGCGAAAATCTGAAAAATTAAAACGAAATAAGTTGGGGTTAAATTAAACGTTTGATTCAAGATCATCGCTGTAATTATTTATGAATCGGAAAGTGGTTTATGTTAAAAAAAAAAGCTCATGGTGGGAAAGTGGAAAAAATTGAAATATTTGAAAAAGATAAAAATTAATACTCTGTATGCTTTTATAAATATTTTCTTATTTATAATACAGTAATCCCTTAACATTTGCAGATTTAACATTGGCGAGTTTTGATTATTCCGGAATAAAAAATATTTCAACATTCGCCAATATTTAACTTGGTTATTCGCGAATTTTGTTTTGTAAAGAATACTTTTTACAAATTACGCTAGTTTTGTTTTACCAATTCTTTAAATTTCTTGACACTGAACTGCTGCGTTGTACTGTATATATCATTCGAGAATTTCATTTCTTGTTTTAAGGTAAAACAAATAGAGGTAGAATTGATTAAAAAAAAGTCACTGGTCCCAAGGAACAGTAAGGATGGGAGTTTACTAATCCGCAGACATTATTACTGGTCCGCTATATGTCATTCTATTAAATACCTTTAACCCTTTGAATTATGTCCCCCCCCCCCCTCCTTCTAGAATATAAATTGAACTTTCTTTGCAACTACAAAATAATTTCAGCATAATTAAATGCAAAATTATAATTTGCTAAAGTTGAATAAACAGTACATAAATAAACACTATAAAATTATTAATTAGATATTGGCATGGCTTACAATTCATTTTAAGCAGAAAAAATAATAATGTAATATAAGTTTTTAGAAAAATTGAAGATTTTTGTGTTATGATGCCCTTAATAAATGAGTTTTTGTGTTTCAATTGCTTGAAAAAAAAAAAAACTAAGTTTACGCACGGTAAGATAGCCACAATATCCATGAATTTGATATTAACGGAGGTTTGAACCTAACCCTCTCGAATGTTAAAGGATTACTGTATTTCATGGTGTAATTGTCCAACGTGTGTTGATATTGTTATATTTTCGAAAATAAAACAAAGTAATTTATTATTGCTTTAATTTTGAAAAGAGAAGCATTACATCAATCAGTTTGTAAAATTATGTCAATCAGTTATGTCAATCAGTTTGTAAGTAACTGCATCATTTTTTTTTCATATAAGTGAAATAAATGTTTAATTTAAGTTTAAAGTTATCTTTTGATAAGAAAGAGCATCTAGAGTGAAAGGTAAGAATCCACTATATTTGTAATGTAAAATTTGATGTTTTGTATGGAGGAAATGGATTTACACTTGAATTAAGGGGAATATGGGAACAGCGTTCATTTAAGCTATTTAACGTTAAATAAAAAGCATTTAAAAATAACTAATTTTGCATAAATTCTTTTAAGTATTGATATTTTTAGAAAAGATTCCTAAATAATCTTTAAAAGATTAAATGGACGTCGTTCCTCCCCTCCGTTGTTTATGCATACTTTCTTTCTATTTATAAGAAATACTTGTTTGTGGATTATTTATTTTGAAAAGCAAGCAAATTTCTGTAAACAGTAACTATTAACTTTCAAAAACAAAATGTATTTTTTTTCTTTCCTTTTTCTTTTTCTTTTCTTTAAACAAAAAATTTTATTTATAACACTATATAAGCTCAGATTTTCAGCATTTAGGTGATTAGAAAGGTAAATGTTAAGTGTAATTCAAATTAAAAAAAAAATATTTGTAATTATTTTTTTTTTTACTTTAGGTAATCCAAAAAATGTAAAAAAAAAAAAAAAAGTTTTTTTTTTCAATTTTTTATGTAAGATGATGCGAACTATCAGTAAAATGTTACAGCAAAAGGTATAATGTTTTCAGTTCTGTCAGTATTTGCCGTGCTCAATTCATTTATTCAAATTCATTTATTTTGAAATGTATTTTTATTACAAGATTTATCATATTTAAATTTATATATTAAAAAATAAATTGACTAATTTGTATAATTAACAATTTTGACTAAATTTGTCTCATATGTCTAAGCTATGAAGTACATAATTTTTCAGTAACATACTCTTAAATTCGTTTTCAGGATTATGTTACTTTTGAGAGAAAAATTTTGATAGATGATTCTCGTAGCAGAAAGTTTTGATAATCATAATGATAATAAGAATAAAAAATTCTTTAAAAAAATAGTTATTAAAAAATGTTTTAACTACACGAAGGCAAATTTAACACAAAAAAGTATGCATACGACAGTTTAAAAATATATATTACGTTATATTTTGAACTTCGCAAAAACATAAAAGCTTCAATTAAAAAATAAATTTTGAGATAAAAAGGAAGATTTTATGTGTGAAAAGAATGTATAGAATATAAATAAACATGTCAAGTAAAATATATTTATAAATTAAAAAAGTGTTTTGTATCCTAGATCACTTGAAACAAGACATTTTTTCAAGAATAGAAATAATTTTACTGTTGATAGTTTTTTATTTTGAAAACTAAAGTGTTTCCGTAAGTTTTTTGCTTTTAAAAATAAAATGTTATTGTAGTTTTTTTTTTATATTTTTTACATAAAAAAAGATATTGCTTTTTATATTTAAATAAAACTTAAAACAGAGAAATGTTTTGACATTTGTTGTTTTATTTAACTTTTAAAAAGCAAATGTTTTTGTTTAAAATATTTGGTGGATACCTGCTCTTATTAACTGTTAAATAGCTTTTTTAAATTTAAATCTCCACTTAAAAAATTATTACATATTTTTTTCTTTTGAAAACTAGAAGATTTTGATGCATTACTTTACAACTGTTAAAAACTTCTTTTCATTTTATTATGCTTTTTATTTCATTGAAAAATTTTAGAAATATCTTTTATAATAAAGAATTAAGGACTCCATTTAAAAATTGGAATATATTTAGAAAATACAAAAACATTAGGTTAATAAATGCTAACTAAAAGCATTTAAAATATATTACAAAGTAGGTCAATGGGAATTTAATGTTTGGTTGATAAAAAAACAAAATAAAAAGAAACAGAAACAAACTATTTTTCCCCATTTTATTGAGCAAATTAATTTTTCGAAACTATATTACCATAATAGTAATGTCTGCAAGAACTGTGCTGCATTCCAATATTTCGATAATATTTCTCATCGTTTTCCAAACTGTCTGAAGTTTCCACATTACTAAAATCTAGAATAATTATGATGTTTTAGAAACTTGATTTATTACACAAATCTAAGTTGGTTAATCTGAAATGGACACAAGCTCTAACATTTGCTAAAAAAATGTGGCTGAAAATATTTAATTGAGGTCAGCTAGTTTAAGACTTTGAGGTCTGAGTTATTTCAACCGACTATCGTCCACTGGACTGAATGTATTTGGTATTTCTCTTGAGTTTTTAAAATTGTTTGGGAAGTATGAATTTTAATAATTATTTTTATTATAAACTTCAAACTGTTATTTTTCATATTCAAGGAACTAGTTAAAAGTACTGGAACTTAATATTTAATGACAATTATTGAAAAAAAAAACATGTTTTATATTTAAGAAAAATTAAATATAAGCAAACATAATATTTTAACACACTATTTTACATAGATTTGAATAAAAATTTATCAAAATGTTGCAGAAACATTCTTTAGTAAAACTTGCTTTTGTGTGGTACATTTTAAAACACAAAAAAACAATACATCAAGGCTTTTATTTTGTTCGAATTTAGCTTTAATTTTAGATATTTTGATATAGTTTCTTCTGTTTAAAACTGCCATGAATTTTTTTTAATAAAAAGCTCGTAGGTAATATATATAAAGACAGCAAAGGTATATAGTGGGTATTTTAAAAGCTCACAGATGTAAAAGTTGACTCCGAGAGACTTTCGGACTTAATCCACTTGGAACAGATGCCATACTCGCACCACATTGGCGCGATTCTTTTCTGACATTATTTGTCATATATGCACTGGATTATTTAACTGTCACCAAAGTGGAACAAAAAATGTCGTTGTTTTGTTTGATATGGTAATCCGAATGTTGTTGTGTATTTATTAATAAGTTGTTTATTTGCTTTTATTTTCTTTTTTAAAATTATATAAATTGTTTTGTTCTATAATTTTTAAAGTAAATTAATAGTTTTTAAACCTTGTTCATTTTTTGATTTTTAAACTTTATTTATTCTCTTTTTAAAAATGTATAGGTAACTAATATTTAAAAACTATGTTTTCGCCAGATTGTTGCCATAAAAAAATCGCACCAATGTGGGTGTATATGACATCTGTGCAGCCCGCTTCGTCGAAAACGGTAATGTGCTTGATCCAAAATAATATCCTGGTATATCATTAATCTAATAATTCATTAAATGTAACATTTATAAATGTAAAATAAGCGAAATTTTTGTAATGTAACTCAGAATTTTAATTTCATAATTTTAAAACTTTCAACTTTTTATCTACAGATGACTTTTCGCTATTTTAACTTGTAAAATGCACTACGACAACTGCTGAATGATGTTTAAACAATTTCTAAAATTATTAAATAAATAAATAAATAAAGATATGATCTATATCTTATCAACAATTTAACCTTCATATTTATTAAAGTTAACGAATTATTGAATGTTAAAATTTTTTGGATAACGAAAAAAAAAAAATATATCCTCGGAGCCCCCCCCCCCCTCCCAAACACACACACACACAACAAAAAAATAAAGCCTGGTGTATTATTTGGTTACATAATGAGATTTAAAACAATTAAGATTTACATAAAAAGTTTGTTTTAAAATCATGTTTTCCTTATTTTATCCTTTTATGTATACAGGGTGGTCATAAAAAAACTTTGCCGATATATGGAGCTCTATCGGCCATTCCGCTCAACCGATCGAGGTGAAATTTCAGATATAGCTATTCAGAGGTATGAGCCCGAGATTCTGTGAACGCCAACAAAATGGCACTCACGGTTACGGTTATAGTTACAGAAACTCGAAAATTTCCAATGGCAACACCCATTTTTTTTTTCATCGCAAAATGCTCAGCGTTGGAACCGTACGTGTATCGCAAGAAACGGACATGTTATGCACGCACAAAAAACTGTTCTGCGAATCCTCTCCTCCATAGAAAAAACTCGATTGGGGCACAAGGAGGAAATTTGCATATGACACAGAGTCAGTACACTAATCTCTGATTACAATACAGATCGGAGAAATTAAAACTTTTATTTTGATTACACATTTTACACATGGGTGCCATCCCCTTTAATTGCCTGTGATGACACCCATGTGGAAAATGTGTAATCAAAATAAAACTTTTAGTTTCTCCGATCTGTATTGTAATCAGAGATTAGTGTACTGACTCTGTGTCATATGCAAATTTCCTCCTTGCGCCCCAATCGAGTTTTTTTCATGGGGGGGAGGATTCCCAGAACGGTTTTTTGTGCGTGCATAACATGTCCGTTTCTTGCAATACACGTACGGTTCCAACGCTCTTTAGGGTTTTCGCATGCGCTGAGCATTTTGCGATGAAAATAATGGGTGTTGCTATTGGAAATTTTCAAGTTTCTGTAACTATAACCGTAACTGTGAGCGCCATTTTGTTGTCATTCACAGAATCTCGAGCTCATACCTCTGAATAGCTACATCTGAAATTTCATTTCGATCGGTTGAGCGGACTGGCCGCCAGAGCTCCGTATATCGGCAAAGTTTTTTTATGACCACCCTGTATATAGATATATTGTGGAAAAGGATATTTTCAAAAATAATTCTTTTTCTTATGCTTTTTTAATAACCGAATTTAGTTCTTGATAACGAGCCTAAATTGGGCGATACTTAACAGTTTTAAAGGTATTTAGACCCTCTGCCAGCACTCATGTTAAGAGATGAAATTGATCCGGACAGCTTATGATTAGTCATTGATGATTTAAACAAAAGTGTAGAAAATGTATGATTATTCATATTCTAGCCTTGTGAATATTCCACTTTATTTAAATATGCAGCATAACATTTATAACGAGCACTTTTCATTAACAGACACCTCTATTTAGAGAACAATTTATAAATCTTCAGGACCTACATGTTTGTATGCGTTTACCTATGGTAAACGGACACTTCAAAATGAAGGAAAAACTTAACGTTTCCTAAATGTTCGTCATTTTGAAATTTCATTATTTTATACTTTATGTATAGGGAGACTTTTCTTATCGTCAACAATAGCTAATTCTTAAACTAATAGTTTCTTCCTTCAGTCCATAATTCGACCATTTAAAAGAAGGTCAAAATTGCTTACATTCTTTTTGGCTTCCTATCATTCTATTGATTAAGCGTAACATTTTCCCTTTTCTCTTATAATTCAGTCGAAAATAAAACAACAGCAAAAAATAGTAACAAGTAACCATCTCCAAAGTTAAATCTTTCTAAATTATTAAATTCTCTAAAAAGAAATATAATTAAAAAAATGTTTTCTCTCTCTACTTTTTTTTTAGATGATTTGAAAAAATCGTTTTCGCTTAACCTTTATTTTAAATTGAGGAAATTTTTAAATGTACGCATGATTGATCATTTTCTCTTATTTATTAATTTGCAAAGTAACAAAGTTGAATAATTTTGAGTTTAAAATCTTTGTAGTTTAATTTTATTTTCGTGATTATAAGCAGCTTTTTTTTGTGTGCGTGTGTGTTGGTATTTAAATATTTTAAGATTATGTCATTATAAAAATAAACTTTTGCCTTAAAGCATAGACAAGAAATTAATTTTTAACTTGAAAATAACAGAAAGAACAGTTGTTATTGTTATAACTTTAACAAACTCTCTGATCGACGTACAGTCGGGGTAAGAAAAACTATACATTCCATACTAACTCCTTTACAAATTATCGTAGAAGAAATTTACTGGCACTGAACGATTGAAAATAAAATATACTTTTAAATGATATATATTAAATTAGCTTAGGGGGCAATTTAGGTATTGAAACGGACTCAAACTTCATTTTTTCAATGGCAATGTCAATTTAAACAAGCTATTTGAAATCTTCGTTTCAAATTATGCCTAGGCATCAAATTTTAATTTATTTGAACGATAAGTTTTTGAATTATAAATATTAAAATTTAAAGCTTCTAATGTTAAATTACATTTTCATATTTTTATCAATATCCCCTGAAATTATAACCCCTGTTATGCTAATTTTTGTATGCAGCAGTAAAACTAAAATACACAGAAATACGTTTAATTTGCAATTTTTATAATTTTATGACATGAATTATGAAATTAATATTCGAAAAAATAATGAACTACAATTTTTTTGATGGATTTAGATTCATCAAGTCCTGCTTTATGGAAATCCAAATGTTGGAATTTTTCTTTCAAGTAGTTTTCAAATTAAGCTTACGGCAAAATGATTGGTTTAAGGAATTGTCTACGATATAGAAGTGTCTGGATATTTCGAAATTTCTCATGCTATCCCGTAATCTTGCTTGAATAGCTCTAAATACCTTCGCGACGGGGACCTTTTACGAAATTTTTTATGTTTTGTCACCGGCTTCTAAAAACATAAATTTGTGTGAGAAAATGCTCCGATTAAATAAGACAAATATTACAGTAAAATTTTACTGGTGTGGATAAACAAGGATTCTTGAGCCTTTTTGCAAAAAGTACGTGTCGCTCGTCCCCAAGGAATTAAGATGCCTTGATCAGGAAGTGGGCTCCTTCGGTCAACAATCGAGTGCCGAACTTTAAATTGCATACAGTCCCTAAAATATGCTCCTTTTAAAATAATTAATTCCTTGTAAACTTATCATGCGAATTATATGGAAATTCGTTTAGGGGTTAATTGAAGGGTGTACAGTTCATTTATGCTGTCAGAATTGGGTGCTGCTATTGAAAAAAAAAAAAAAAAAGTTAGGATTCGTTTTAATATGTAGATGCCCTCCTAAGTAATTTTTTTATACATCTTTTAAAAATAGACTTTTTTCCAATCATTTGGTACCACTAACTTTCTTCTATGTTAATTTTTTGCAGAGTTAGTAGGGGTGTTTTTTTTTTCTTTTTTACAACTGTACAACATAAGTAGGAGCTAAAAGTTCTATTGAAACTTATCCCTTTTGGGTCTGGTGTACTATTAATAGTGCATGTCTTTTATTTGAGTATTATTCTGTTTTAACAAATACTTTTGTTGTTGTTTACATGTAGAAATGTTTGTATGTGCGTCTATACATTTATAATATCATTTCATTAACATTTAGACATTTTATAATAATAATAATAAATATTTGCTCAGTTCTCTTTTCACCGTTTGCGATTTTTTTATTTTAAACATATATTTCACTCGATAAATTTAAAATAAAGGTTACTTTTCAGAAAGAACAACATGTGATAAAACGCTAAAAGTATTAGACAGTTATAATATCTGTTAAATTTTGGTGCAATTCGATGTTTTCCATACTTTGCAAAAACTCTTCCTTAATCAATTTTCATTTGAAAATGAATTGAAAAGTACGCAAAATAACTACATTTGTTAGATTTCAGACAATAATATGTTTAGTGAATCTATTCGGATGCTAGTATTAACATTATTAGCGTAAAAGTAATTTTTCTCGCAAAATTTAAAACAATTCGGACCCGAAAGGGTTAAGTAACAGTCCATATTTTCTTTCAGCACTGTCGTTGCATCAAAACTGTTGCAGTCGAATGTACTTCACATTGTTCTGCTTCTCCTACTTCTCATAGGTTTTTCTCTCGCATGAAACCTCGCAAAACTATCATTTCCAAAGTAAAAATCTTTAAAAAACCATAATACATCTTTCGTTTCTTTATAGCTTTAGTATTATTTATTTAATAACTATTTGGAAAAAAGTTATTGTTCTTGGTAGAGAATCGGGAAATCTGAAGTATATCTGAATCTTTTTATTGGTTGGATTCCGCAATATATTTTATTTTATTCGTTTTCTTTCACGTAATATTGACGTACATTCAAACATATTTCAATTTAACTAAGCAGAGAAAAAATCTGATATTATTCTCTTCTATTAAAAAAAAGTCTTAAAAACTTTGATTTAGAGATTCTATGATTATCTTCCAATAGCATATTTTAATCGCCAAAAGAATATTTTGTATTTCGCGTGTGAAAATTAGAAACAATTATACATTTTAATAAAATATTTTGATATGTCGCATCATTTCTTATTTATTTTTATTACATGCTTTCTTTTAATTATCTATTTGGAAAAAATAGTTGTTGTTCTCGGTAGAAAATTGGGAAATCTAAAGTATATCTGAATCTTTTTATTACATGAATTCCGCAACTTATTTTATTTTATTCGTTTTCTGATTGGTCCATGTTTAATGTCCAAAAATGGAATACTTCTGTTGCCATAATGTCAAAAAAGTAATAAAAAATTTTAAAATAATAATAATAATTTGAAAACAAATTGTGATAAAGATTTCAAACTAATTTCATTTTAAAATGCATTTTTTTTCTCTACACAAAGGTGTAAAAATTTAAAATGCGCTATGTTTATAAGTTTCAAAATTCGCAGTTCCAAAAATTGTAAAATTGAAATTTCATTGAAATTTTTTTTATGATAGGTCCAAGAATATTAATGTTTAATCCATGTCGTACGTAATGTGAGGCGTTCAGAAGTCAGTCTAATTAACTCAATAAAATAAAAATGCACATTTTAAACAGTTAAATTTGTTTATCTATAAACTACTGTTTTTTTTTTTTTTCAAATCATTGGCCTAGAAATATTAATGTTTAATGCATGGCGTACGTAATATATGACTCGTTATGATCGTCCTAAAAATGATGTTTATTATCATTATTAATTTAAATGTAGAATTTATTTATAAGTCTTTAAAATTTTAGTCTTTGAGAATATCATTTTTCAAATAGTCGTTGTAATTTGTTAAATTACATTTTTTGAAACTTATTTTATTTGCTTAAACCTTGTTAATTATTTGTTTTTGATGAGATCATGATACAATTTTGAAAATGTTTAGCATTATTTCTCTTCGACGATCTTCAAAACCATTCGATAAATTCAAAATTTATTTGATGCAGTTTGCACTTGTTTGTAACTTTAGTACATTTGAGATGTAATGACGAAACTTTTGACATTAAACCAAAAAGCATTATTTTATTTATTTTTCTATGCAGTTAATTTCAGTCTTTCACTATTATTTTTTTTCTTTCTCTCTGAATACTTTTTTTTAGTGGCTGTTTAAATATAATGTTTTTTTCTTTGGTTTTCCTATCATCTAAACGTCTAGAATACATGAGTAGAGTAAGCCTTAAAGTTCGATAATCTAAAAATAGGCGCATAAAAATTTTAAAAATATAGTCTTTTACAATGATTGCAAACATCTTATTTTATAACTATGTTTTTTTAATCAAAAACCCTGATTATTTTTTTCCTTAAATATAAATTAATTTAGGTATTCTGCTTATTTTTTAAATCAAAATTAATTGAAGTAATTTTATTGATGCGGTCAAGAAAATCATTTTAATTTATTTTTTTTAATCCTAAAAAAGTTTTTAAAAATCAGAGAATTTAAATTAATTATAGCAATAAATTGCTGGTGAATTAAAAGTCTTTTAATATTGTTACAATTTTATAAGAAATTTAGTTTTTCAAAAAATAAATATTATATTTTAAATTAATTTTTAACTCAATTCATTGCTTGTGTTTTAAATGTAATTGATTTTTTAAAAGTATATTGAAACCATGGTACTGTATGTTTTTTTAAATGTGTTCGTTTGGAATATATTATGCATGTGAATATTTTTATAATATTCTAAAACACAAATTTCATATAATAATAATAATTTTAAATGAATGAGGAAATTGCTACTTTATTAAATACGAATGCATTATTTTTGTTTGCTTATTTTAAAATAAATTAGAAAATTTAATTTATTGAATTTTCAATTTTTCATTTTAAAAATAAATTTGAACATTGGTATTACAGAGTTCCCATGCTTCAAGTAAGTTTCCAGTCAATATATTAGTATTACACAGGGTGACTAAAAAAAAAAAAAAAAAAAGCTGACAAAATGATATCACAAATCAAGCATACAACAAGGATAAAAAATCACATAGGAACATAGGATCGCAAACCACCTATTGAGTTACAAATACAGGGTGTTTCACTCTAGCTACACCCGGTTTGAAAGTAATAATTTCGAGGAAAATAAAAACATTGAAATGAAAAAGCAACGATATGTACCTTATTTTGTGTGAAATCTGATAACGTTACAAAAAGATCTGGAAAAACATATTGTTCAAGCAATCGATGATACCGTATAAAAAGATTATCACAGTCCAAAATGTGAGGTGTCAAGTGCATATTGCTGGCGCGCATAATGCAACACTTCTGTTTGGCGTTATCACATTTAAAACAAAGGTGGTTATGTCTGTTTTATGACAATATACTTCAGTTTTCTGAAACTTATTACCGTCGACCCAAACTGAGTTAGGATGAAACATCCTTTATTTGAGACTCAATAAGTGGTTTGCGGCCCCATGTTTCTATGTGATTTTTTATGCTTGTCGTATGACTGATTTGTCATATCATTTCGTCAAAGTTATTTTGAATCACCTTCTTTATTTATAAAGATATTATTTGTCTTCTATATATATATATATATATATATATATATATATATAACTATTAAATGCACGAAACTACGCGTAACTTTTGAGAGAAATTCTCTGTAAGAAAGTAATGGTGCAGAAAAATTTCCTGGTCTGGAAACTTCCAGAAGCGTGGTAACCTTGCAATAATACAATCGATATGCATGAGTGAAAGGAATAAGGGTTTTTTCCCTTTTTTTAGACTTTTGTGAAGAATTATGAGCAAAAAAGCATGATTTTTAGAAGTATGTAAATAATTTGTTTATAAATTACGAATAATTTAGCGTACAAAGATTAATTTTTTTGACAGTATATACAATACAATTTAAAATAAATTGTTTCAGAGTAAGTTTGATCTATAAATTAAAACTTACATGAAAAAAAAAACACTTTTTATCATTTGTATTGTCAAACTATTCTGGTTAAAAAAAAAAAAAAAAAGTGATTTAGAGGATATTATAGTGATATTTAAAAAGTATGCAATTGAAATTGTGGAGAAAGCCCGGTATCAGAGTTTTCGGACAAACCGCGATTTTTTTATTTTTTATGCCTACATATAAACGGGTTTTGCCCGTGAAAACCTGCCAGATTAAAAAAAATATTTTTTCACGAGGTAAATTTACGAGATTTACTTTAGGTTTGAAAAAATAGCGTTTCTCTTAAAATTATAAATATATAAAAAATTAAATATACAATGTGACTCGAAGTTTTCGGTGCATAAATGTTTCTTTAAAAATCTTTCAATTTTAAAATTGTGGATGTGGCAATATACTAAAATAATTTAACGAAATGTAAACGCGTTAGTGTGATAATAGCTTTCTTTTAGCAAAGTAAGGAAATCAGTAGTATGCAGGATATTTCAGCATCAATGTTTTAAACTTTAAGAGGTTGTAGAAGCCAAGCATACCAGGATCACATTCTATTCATTCTAACTATAGGTCGTTTGATATCAAACTAAACCCAGGTTTTATCTTATATTTTTAATAACAATATAAATATTCTAACAATATGTGTGAAAAATACAATAAAAGAACGAAAAGTGCTAGAGTTACACAATAATTTGGCTGGGAAACCGTTTGTTCTATAAACTACATTCCGAAAAGTGAATCATCTAAGCTATAATTAGGTACGAAATTTGGCCATTTTTATATCATGTGATACCTTAATGTCTAAGATCGTGCAAATGCCTACCATCCGCATCAAATCAGCTTGAAGTTAGACGATGCATTTTGAAGCGCAGTTGACATTACATGAGGCGAACACAACAATCTATTGCATATTTCTAGCACTTTTCGTTATTACATCATATTTTGCATACATCTAGTTAATTCTGTTATAAATATTGTTAAGATATCTTCAGTGCTATTAAACATGGCTTTAGACTGAAATGAAGCACTCTGTAAATTTTGATTGAATAAAAACTGGCCATTAAAATTGCTACACCTTGAAGGCGACATTCTACAGATGTGAAATTTAAACTATAGGAAGAAGATGCTGTGATATGCAAATGATTAGCTTTTCAGCGCATTCTGACAAAGCAGGTGCCGGTAGTGACACCTACAATATGTTTAAATGAGGAAATTGTTCAGCCGGTTTCTCACGCAGAAATTGCATTTGAGCGTTGTTGCCTGGTGAAAAATTTTTGTGAAGCCTCATGTAAGAAGGATAAATGCGTACCAGCATATTTCTGACCTTGAAAAAGGTCGAATTGTAGCCTACCGGGATTGCGCTTTATCGTATCGCAGTTTTGCTGCTCGCGTTGGTCGAGATCAAATGACTATTCGCATAATATGGAATCGATGAATTCAGGACGGTAATACGGAAGGTCGTATGGGATCTCAACGGCCCTCTATTACTAGCAGCCGAGAAGACAGACATGTTATCCGTATGGCCGTAATGGATCGTGCAACTACGTCACGAGCCCTGAGTCAAGAATTGGGGTCATTTGCAAGACAAAAAGTGTCTGCACGAACAGTTCGACAACGTTTTCAGTAGCATGGATTCTCAGCTCGGAGACCATGGCTGCAACTTCCCTTGACGCTGCGTCATAGACAGGAGCGCCTTCAATGGTGTGATCAAGGGCGAACCTGGATGCAAGGATAGCGAGAATTCATATTTTCAGATGAATCAAGGTTCTATTTACAACATCATGATGGTTGCATTCGTGTTTGGTGGCATCATGGTGAACGAACATTGGCATGAGGTGCGTGAATCCTTGTAATGGTATGAGGTGCCATTGGATACACGTCTCGATCATCTCTTGTTTCCATTGACGGCACTTTGAACAGTGCACGTTTCATTTCTGATATTTCACGACCCGTGGCTTTACCCTTTATTCGAGACCTGCGAAACCCTATGTTTCAGCAGGATAATGCCCGGCCGCATGTTTCCGAAACTGTACGGCCCTTCCTTGATGCGAAAAATGTTCGGCTGTTGCCCTGGCCAGCACGTTCCCCAGATCTTTCATCAATCGAAAATGTCTGGTCAATGGTCGCCGAGCGACCGGCTCATAACCATACGCCAATCACTACGGTTAATGAACTGCGACGTCGTGTTGAAGCTGCATGGACATCTGTACCTGTACATTGCATCCAATCTCTGTCTGACTCAATGCCCAGGCGTATATGTGCTTTTATAAATGCTCGAAGTAGTTTTTCTGGGTATTGATTTCTCAGAATTTAAGCACTCAAATTTCTTGAAAATTTAATCACTTGTTATTTCTATCATATTATATTTGTCCAATAAATATCATTTTGTTATCTACATTTCTTCCTGGTGTAGCAATTTTAATGGCCAGTAGTGTAAATTGCAAGTCTGATTTCATGTGTAAAAATTGTTTGTTGTTGTGTAGTGCACAGCCTCTTAAACTTTCTAACATAGTGAAAAACCCTGTATAGTTGAATTTATAGTTGAATTCAGGTTTGCTTTTATGTTTTTGCTCGAATATGAGTTTCTGATTCTTCAGCCAGGTACAACTGCGCAATTGATCCCGGAAAACGGAATAGAACGAGTGTGATCGTCAATTGAATTTTTCTACAGTTAGGATTTATGTTATAATGATAATCTGAGCACAACAACAAAGATAAAAATGAAAATAAACCTATCGGACGCTAAATGTTATCTTAATAATGTAATTAAAAAAAAGACATAAATGAGTCACTACTTAAAAAAGGGAAACAAGGGAAACACAATTGAAAAGTTGTTAAATTACTCTACTTTTAACCCCTTTTTAATTGTTTCATCATCTGTTATGCAACGAATCATTTATGTGATTTTATATTAAAAATGAAAATTTATTTCATGTAAATATGATTCCTTACCAATAATAACAAATTTCTGAAAATCAAAGATGGATATTTTAAAACTTTAAAATACAATTAAACTTCTTTTTCCAGTTTTTCAAAGAATTTTTGAAACTCAAACGCAACACATCGGGCTGCTACACTGCCAGTATATAATTACTTTAAATTAACATCCTTGGAAGAATCTGAACACAGCATGTAAATTCTTTAAAGGCCGTAATAGTTTTCAAAATTTTATTGTGTTTGATTAAAGCAACTTTGTTGTTGTTGTTATGTTCTTAGTCAATTTTATCGTGAAATTTTTGACATCATTAAACTTTTTTTTGTTGTTTTTCTATATTATTAAAAGATATACAAAATTATTACTTATTATTACTTATTATTATTTTATTATGTATTGAAATACATTTTTTAATTCGTAACACATAACATCTCAGAATGCAATAAATGTATAACTATTTTTTTTTTCATGTTTCTTTCCCCAAAATTAACCTTTTGTGACATTCGTGAGGTTCATCGTGAGAGTTTTCTGATGAAGGTAAAAGAAGATTAATATTGATTTTCAAATTCAACTATAATACATAATTTTTGTTATATAAACATAAAAAATTATGAAACGGTAAATCATACAGTATATGAGGCTTCTAACTTCAATTATAAAAAGCAGCATTTGAAAATCAGTTTTTGAGTTAATTTTATTGGCTCCATTACAAACTAAATAGCATGATTTCACGTGCTGTATAACATTTTAATGAGAGATTGTCCAAAAATGTGGTTAAATTCTCGGCCTGAAGAGTTTCGTGAAAAATTTATTTTCAAAAATAGGATTAAAAATGGGAGGATTGCTGAAATTCAGTATCAATCTTAAAAAACTGTTTCGATCTATCTTAATTTTAATTTATAATGAAGAATAACAACATCATTTTACCAATTTAAATAATGACTATTTAACAATAATTTATTAGGCGTTAGATAGCATAAAGAAGTTAAATATTTGACTTTGTATCACAGTAATATCATTTTTTCTCTATCTTTCACAATAATATTTTGGATTTGCAAAATTAACTTAGCAATATTACCGCCTATCGGAAATGTACTTTAAAGAAATTTGAATTTAACTTTCTCAGTCGTGATGTCACCTGTAGGAGATATTAAAGGATGCTCTTTAACTAAATTTAAATCCTTCTATAATTCTTAAATTTACTTTAAATACTTTTTATTAAATTCTTGCATATCATGAGAATCGATATATTGACATAAGTTAAGACATTAAAAAAAACTAAAGTATTTAAGAGTCTGCAATTTTAATGTAGAAATACGCGAAAGATAAACTTATGACACAGTTCTTTCTAAATTTCAGCATTCTTATATCATAGGATATTTGAGTTCGGTGTCTAATCGTATACTTTCATACTTTTTTGATAATAATTGCAGTTTTTTTTAAAATGAAGACATTTTTGCTTTCTTAACCGCTCTTGAACCTAAAAATGTACTCCAGAAAAAAAAATCACTGCAATCAAATCTAAAAGGCAGGAATGTACCCGGCAAATTTTATTTTATTAGATTTAAAATAAGAGGGATGGAAATCTCGGATACCTTACAAACAGACAGTAGAGTATTAATATCCAATTGAATTATTGTAAGTCATTTTAAAAGTTTTAAAACCTGTTATAAATCGCTTACATTTCATGTAATCGTCCATCTGCTATTTTGTACTATATGTGATGTCTTACGATGACGTGCCATTTTCGGGCTTTTCTAGCAAAAACCCGACCATCACTAAATACGGATGCAAACTTTTGTTAATAAAATGTTTTTATATAAACTCTAATAACAGTACTATATGTAAAATACGATAACAACTGTTTTTTGTCTCATGTATATAAGAAATTGTCTCTTGCATAATATATAACTGGATTGTGACATTGAACTGTTTTGTACATTGTAACAGTAACTGTGACCGAAAAGCAATAGAAAATGTGAAGTTGAAGATTTTTTTATATGTTTGTTTGAATACATATGTTTATGAAGATACTGATAGTTCATCATGAAGATTATTCTGTGAAGAATAAAAAAATGTTTTTTTGTGCTTGTGGTATTTATTACTAATAAGTATTCGTCAAACAGATATCTGATTAAAAAAAAAAAAGGAAAGTAGATTATACCGTTAAACTGGAGGGAATACATACTAAAGTTACGTTTTTCTTAAAAATAAATTCTCTTCGAACGAAACATATTAATTTCTGAATTAAATCGAATGAATAGTGTAGTTTAACAAATTAAACATTTCTGAGGATTCCTAGTTGAACTCTTTAGGTTCTGTTGAGGTGGTAGTTGCAATGATAAAATTTAGGAAGTGATAACAGAATAGGACTGCAGTGAAAACAACACTGTAAAATAAAGACAGACTTTTTTAAATTTACAAAAATGTATTATAATCCAAATTGAAATAAAGAATAACTTCTTCCAAATTACTCAAAATTCCGAAAGTGTTCCTTTATCTTTACAAACTTCACAATAGAACTTATTTCTGAAATTTAAAGAAAAATATAAAAATAAATTTTTATTAACTGCTCGTAATTCTCGGACACTTTAACGAATAGCTTTTACAGTACATTAATTAGTTTTCCCAAATTGTAAAATAAGTCTTTCTGATACTATTAGGCCTCAATTAAATATCGTCATGATCAGAAAACATGTTTAACTGTCTAACATGTAGAATTAACATCATTACCTTTAACAACAAAACTAACATTATTCTGTTACAATTGCATGCACATTTTCAGTTATGGATCTGAAAATGTTTAGTTTAGAACTGATGGCATCCAAAAAACCAATTCTCCGGGTATCGAAGAATCGATTAAACCATTGTAAAAACTACTCAAAAACGCTTCCGAAAATTATGGACAGCTAATAAACATTTATTTTTACTAATTTCTCTTAAATTTTTAAAATGATTTTTTCTGAGATTACTAAAGAGAAAGAAACGCTTTTCGAAATATTGTATAACTTTGGAAGCAATTATATTAGAATCATAGATGAGTATGAAATGAGGGCACTACTTGGTTATCCCGTTGACCAATTTCGTCATATTATAAAAATCGCCAATACATATTGACATAATTTTTATTTCAAATAACAAAATAATAATAATAATAATAATAATAATAATAATAATAATAATAATAATAATAATAATAATCGTAAAATATTAATAAAAGCATAATTAAAAAGTTGAACTAAAAATCACTTAATGACGTTTTAATCACGTGTATCGTATTTAGTGACATTGAATGTGACATATATGATCAGCCATTATTCGCATGTAATTACAGTTTGAAGATAGTTTTTTGGTTGACGGGTTAACGAAGTAGTACCAAAATGAGAATATGATAAGTTGCATTCGAAAGTTCTAAGTTTTGCAGTACTTACTAAAATACGTCAATTGACATGTAAACCGAAGATGACACATTAACCAAAACAATCAGATGAAAACGAAGATGGATTTTCTAAACTTTCGTAATCGAACCCACGGAAAATTCTAACATAAAACAAAATAAAAGTATTAGCAACAACATATTGAGATGTTAATGTGAGTATCAAAAAAGATTTATTTCACAAAAACATTATTCTATGCACTAAATCGTATTAGCTAAGATATGTCAACTTATAGTGGACCCAAAAGCGGAAGATTATTTAATAGTTTTCAAATCACCACATTATCTAACATATTACAAATGATAATGCAATAAGAAGCATACGAGAAGAAGCATAAAGGCCTAAAATTAATTAAGTTATTTTTGTCAAGAAAGACGAAGTATATAACAAAAGAAAATAAGTAAAATGCAGCCATGATCGCAGTGAGTTTTAGATTTTTGTATCAGAATGCACAAAAGCCACAAATTTTACATTAATCCCTAATTTAAGACACGTAATTATAGTTGCTTATCTTATTTGAATATACACATTTACAACATCTAAAGAAATGTTTCAAAAATGGTGAAATTAAAATTTTCTAATTAAATATGAAATTGTAAAACAAATCCATAGCTATTTGGACGTGTATCTATTGGAAAATTACATTTAACTTGGCCTGGCTGGCACCGAATCTAAAAAATTAAAGTAATGTGCATAAATATAATAATAGGCATGGTAAATACTATGCTCTTAATTTAATTTATTTTTACTACAATGCAATATATATTTATATATATGTATTTACTTTGCAGTAGTTTTTGAAATCGGTTTTATTTTTGGTGGAAAAGTTTATTTTAATTTGAGACAATAAGGGGATTAACATTTATATTAATTATCTTTTTTTGGTTAAGCGAGCAATACTGTAATAAAGTTAAGTTAAATTGTATTCGTGTAATGTGATAGAGTATTAGCTATAAGCTATTATAGATAAGAGCACATGAAGCAATATAATAAAAATAGAAATGTGAAATTCAGTTGATAAAGAAAACAAAAAGAAAAAACATAAAATTACATACAAATTAAACACACATTATTTTATGTAATTAGACAAATCGCATAAAATAATACAATAAAAATGGAAAAAAGGAAATTCAAAAGCAAATACAAATTAACATAAATTTGGCCTAATGTTTCAGTATTTGTAGCACTTTATTATTAATTAATAGATATTATTAATACGCATAAGAAACATTGAAAGATTATAATTAGACAGGGAGGCAGCAGCTTACAATATTCAGCATACAGTACCTCATCGAATTCACGGTTGAAATTCCAGAATCAGTTAAAACTCGAATAGCATATTTAAAAACCAATTGTTCTGCCAAGTCATATCTCGATGGAAAACAATTGAAAATCTAATTTTATTGGTTGACTAGTAGCTTATCATAGTGTTTTCCTCCACCCAAAGATACCAAAACGTAGAAAACTGGGTCAGGAAAACACAATGATAACTCCATGAGTCAAAATATTAAATCGAGTTTTTAAGTAATTACCACCATGATATGAATTGGCAGACTGATTGCATTTTAATATGCAAATCGAGTTAATTAATTCTGGAATTTCAGCTGTGAACTCATTCGGGTGATTGTCTGTGCTGCTGCTACCCGGTCTAAATGTAATCAATATAAGTCAATACGTAAATAAATAAATAAATAAAACAAACGTTAAATAAAAAATGAATAGAAAACCTCATGATGTTTATAGTTATATATTGGGTAAAAATAACATTAATGATCTGCGATTGCATTTTATATGTATTCGAATCATTAAAGTGGTATAATGTGAGCTATTAAAAATAAACAAAAACAAAAGTTAAATTTAAAAGAAATATGGATTCTATATTTTTATAACTATATGCTGAACCAAATAAGAGTATTAATGTGAGAATCATTAAAGCAATGCACAATATAAACCATAATGAAATAATTAAAATAAAATTTTAAAGGAATTTCGATGTTAATGTAAAACATAGATATTTGCTTAAAAACATAGAGCAACAATCAAAATTGAATTTAAAGGCAATATCAACGTTTATGCAGATTTTAAATATGTGTTAAATGAAAAAAACAATTTCGCTTACAAAATGTGTGCAAATCACGAAAATACTATGATCCAAACGATAAACAAGTGGGTAAGTGTGATAGCAGATTGCACAGAGGGTTTCGTTTGATATTTCTTTCAAACCAACTTGTCATTTAATTAATAAATCCAAACTGTTGATTTACAAATGTTTAGTTCTTACATAGATGATATCAATAAACTTAATTTTAACATAATTATAAAAGGAAGTTAGTTATTTTTATTAAATTAAAAATGTTAAAATGAAATTATTTAAATAAAATCCAAAATTCTAATTTTTCTGAAAATTCGAAATTAAAAAAATAAATAAAAGAGCTATAGAGATTTTTTTAATTTATAAAGCGAAAAACATTAATTGAACGAAATTGAAAATACTGAATTGAGAATACTCATTAATGAATCGCAATATTTTAAAAACCAAAATAGAATTGAATTTCAAAAAATATTATGAATGGCAATCATAAAAAATAATATAAACAATTAAAAAGGCAAAAAAATGTGAAATTTCTTTTAATTAAATCCATCTTATGAAAATTTCAAGTTTTAGCATCGGGGTTCATTCTAAGAACCTTCTGCTTACTAGCCAGATGCATTACCCACAAGCTATGATGAATACACGAAGAACATTGAAATTAAGGTTTCTCTTTTGAAATTTTAATCGAAAAAATGATCAAATGATATTGATAAAATTGATTTAATTAAATTAAAAGCCTTTTTTCAGAATTTTATGATTTTTCGTGTGATACGAGGTATTCGTCTTTAGGTACACAAAATTTGAAATCTCTGACTTATACTATTTTTGTGTTCAGACTCTGGGACGGACAGAGACGAATAGAATTTTGTCAGATGAATGTAACACTAAAAAAAAATTATTAAAATTAATTGTAAAAGAAATATCAGAGTTCAAGCAGTAATAAATATTAATTGAAAACTAGTAATTGAAAACTAGTAATTGTATTTACTAACTATTTAACAAAATCTATCACTAACGCTTGTAAGCTATTGAAGTAAACTAATGTAACAAAGATAAAAAAAAATAATACATTCAAACAAACATTTCAAGCTTATGTAAATTCTAACTTACATTTGAATTATTTAAATAACTAATTGCTTTTTCATTTATGTTTCGACCTACTTTTATACAGAGTTTTGTTATATTCAAATGATTAAATGCATTCAGCTTGTTTTATGAAGAATATTTTCGAAAATGTTTGGAGATGAATAATTTTTTTTATTTGTTCAAGAACTACTTAAATGTAACTTAAACTCTCTATTCTTTCATTCATTAATTCGATAATAATTAACTAATTCATTCGAGAAACTTAATTAGATAATGATAAGAAACATGATGAAGCTTTTTTAAAGATTATCTGAGTTAAATTTAAAATTATGTATCTGCAAATATAAATAAAATTAATAGGGTAAATTGGATGAAGTTGCCGTAGTTTTAGATGTCGTTTAGATGTTGTTTTAAAAATTGCTTGTTGATTTCATTTGTTATTCGTTGATTTCTTGTGAAAGTTTGCACTGTTACGGATGATTTAAAAACATATTTCATTTTACAGATTTTATAGAAAGCATCAAAAATATTGTTTTCGTAAACACTTGCATTCGGTAACTTACCCTAAGGTGAATGGTTAAGATGACCAACTCGGGAAAAGCCCGGTCTCCCTACTTACGCGAAAATTTTGTTTTCAAATACCAGTTACATACATATTTTAAACTACTTTCTATCATTTTAAAAGGGAAATAATAATTTAAAAAAAAGTTTAGTTACTAATTATAGAATAAAACAATTTATATCATTTTAAAAAAATAAAAGCAAACAAACAGTTTATTAATAAATAAATAACAATAACCGGGTTACCATGTGAGGCACATATAATTGCCATTTTGTTGAAATCGCGCCAGTGTGGTGCGCATATGGCATCTGTGTCTATTTCTCTTGCAGAATCTTCTAATTTGGCAAAAAAAATGAGCAATTAAAATAAATTATGAATAAAAGAAATATGATTTAATGCTTAGTATGCATTGAAGGAAGACCAAACAGATCGCCAAGAGCGGCTAGTCATATTTATTCCTCTTTATTTAAACTAACAAGAAAGGTCTTCATATGGGCATACTTCGATATATCTGAAAAAATTACAGATTGCTCTTTTCATGAAGATATGTACTTATATATATATATATATATATATATATATATCGGCGGTGCCTACATAAACGTCCAAAAAAAATTAAAAAGAAAATTGTGCGATTTTTTACTTGTAATTGGAATGAAAAGTCAAAAAGTATTTTTTTTTATGTCAAATTCGCTTTAATGAGGAAAAAAGTTTCATGTGGAACTTATAAATTTAATTTAAATAACTTTATATTTGTCAGTTTTAGTTTGTTATTTATATGCATTTATATTAAAATTTAACGATCAAAATTTGCGATTGAAAACGAAACTCATAATTTGAATTTATTAAATTTCTTTCAGGCTCAAAGTCCAATTAAGCAATGTCGATTCGACTTTGTTGTTATGGAAATATCTAGCTTTTATTTTTGAATACGCTTAAATATATGAAAAAAATTTTCTCAATATGAATTTTCAATAATGAAAATATTTTTTCTAGTGATAAATTAAATAACTACAACTACAAGCAATATGTATATAGCACGATATATATGCATATAATATATTAAACTCTCAATATATAATACATTGTTTATGTTTAAATTCATTAAATATCACGCATTCTAAACATTTACACTCATTCTAAAAACCCAACAGTTATTAGCTGCATTAAAATCATTAGCGTTTGGCGAGGAAAAGTGGTGCTCGCCACATTGCGTGACGATTTTGTCTTTTCACGCCAACTATTCGAAAATACTTTGTATTTATACATACTTTCTACTGTAATTCCGCCGCTAATTTTGACTGATCCTTTATTATATGCATAAGTAGTTTAATTATTACTTAAAAAAATCTGAGTATGCCCAGCATGGAGACCTCCCTTGTAAGACTTATATAGACAAATAGGGAAGTCGCATAAAAGGTTTTCCACACTTACCAAAAGTGTTAGGAAGAAAAAAAATAATAATTAAAAAATAATAATTAAGTAAAGACCTGAGGCTGAGTTTTGATATTCTGCATTTCTTATTGTAACACACTGCTTTTTTACTTTTTCGGTTAACACGAACTGTGTTAAGTACATCGTGATTATTGAATATTTGTTAAAACAAATTTTTTGTATAAAACCAGCAGATTCATTTTTCTTTTATCATATCAAGAATAAAGTTTTTGAAGAAATATCCTCGTAATGTTGAAAAATGTTTCAAAATTATTCATCACATACGGTTTTTTTTCTTGTTGGTATCGAATCTGTTAATCATTGCGTTCACATTCATTCCTAGTACAAATTCTTGTACTATAGGTGATGCAAAAACATCCAGAAAATGTTAACCTAGTATTAATTCAATAATAATAAGTAAGGAAATTTCCTTTGTCAGTAATCATTTACTAAAAATATATGATTCATATTTATTGCTACATTTATCATGAGAATAAAAAGAATCAAACTTATTACTTTATTAAAAAAAAAAATCTGTTTTATTAACATGAACAAAAAATTCTTTAAGCAGAAAACTCTTTCAAATGAAAAAAAAACAATGTTTTCAAGTAGTATAACAAATAAAACAATACATGTAGATGGGCTATGAATTTTCATTCAACATATCTGAATAAATAAGCTTGTGATTTGAATTCCGATTTATTGAAGAAGAAATTTATAAAAGAAATTTTTGTATCGATATAAGCAAGAATGGCAATAAGTACCAGAAATGCATTTTGATAATTTAAATTATTTCTCTGGCAGAAATGCTGTTATGTCTAAAAATAATGAATAAATAAATTTTACTGAAGTAAGTGTCGAGTTGTGATTTTTCATGTATAAGAATTCGTTGAATGTGTGCTTTTGTCTAACACTTATGTTAGTTTGAATGAATAAATTAATGTAACTATATGGATTGTAAATGATGCCGTTTTATATTTATAGTATATCATATTATAAATGTTTAAATGTTAAATATCAGGAATACATATAAAATCTTTTTAATTATCTTTTACTACAGATAATGTAAAAACCATCCAGAAAAAATTAACACTAGAATAACATTGAGCGGTCATTTTGACCGCTACCAGATGAATTTACACCTGTTCGAATCGGACATTTGCTTATGAAATTCGATTTAACTCATTTATGCTTAGCGTCCCAAAATTGAGACTTTGTGATTTTTCGGAAATAAATAAACATATAGTTTTAGATATAATTTCTCTTTACATTTTTTATGTTTATTTTACACAATTTCCAAACAGGGTATTCAGGTTAATTATTAAGATGGAGCTTGGTGCAATATGACAGAAATGTAAATGTAACAGCGTTAAAAGCACCAATTGCATTAAATTAAAAGCAGACTGGTTTCGGTAGCAAATAGCTTACCGTCCTCAATGCTCTGAGGACGGCTAGCTGTAATGCGACCGAAACCAATTTGCTTTTAATTTAATGCATTTGGTGCTTTTAATGCCTTAAAAATAACGCTGTTATTTTTACATTTCTATCAGTATTCATATAAGTGAAATAGATGAAGTTTTGTGTTATATATATCGCAGTTACAATTAACAGGGCCTCGCGAAGACTTTTTATTGGTAGGGGGGAGAGTCTTAAATTGCCATGTCAAAATTCAGTTTTTGCCAACTCAGTGAAAAGTAAGCATAAATAGTTCTAGACATTTGCCAGCTAGTTTTAAGATAGATTTTATAATTTTACCAAATTATCACAATTAGAAAACATAATATAGTTTTTATTTGCAAAAGCTTATATATAGGGAACTTTCGTCAAATCTTTCAAAAATAGAAAGTATGTTATAGTTTTTCATTAAAGTTTTGAACTAACTTACCAGTTCATTTTGTAAATTCGCCAATTATTACAGCATGGGCCAACGTGTTGGAGGGGAGACTCCCCCTGCCCCCCCCCCCCTTAGCGAGGCCCCTGACAATTAAACAAAGGATTGAGAAGAGGGGGAATTCACGCACAAATGGATTGAAGACACAAAGAAAAACGCGATTAAATAAATAATTTAATCTGTTTTAAATAAAAATTCCGATGTAAACCATTTTTAAAAAAAATTAAGTAAAATTTCCAAGTAATTCAGCCTTAGCAATCATTCAGACTTAGCAATCATTCAACAATAGTAAGCAAAATAATTTTTTTTGTCAGTAATCATTTATTAAAAATGTATGATTCACATTTATTGCTACATTTACCATGAGAGTAATAAGAATCAGATTTATCACTTTATTAACACTATATATATTTTATTAGCATAAACAAAAATTTCTTCCAGCAGAAAACTCTTTCAAATGAAAAGAAATAACGGTTTCAAGAAGTATAACAAATAAAACAATACATGTAGATGAGCTATGGATGTTTATTCAACATATCTGAGTAAATGAGCTTGTGATTGGAATCTCGATTTATTGAAGAAGAAATTTATAAAGGATATTTTTGCATCGATATTCGCAAGAATGCTGCAAGAAGTATCAGAAATGTATTTTGATCGTTTAAATTATTTCTCTCGCAAAAATGCTGTTATATCTAAAAATAATGAAAAAATAAATTTTACGGAATAAGTGTCAAGTTTTCATTTCAAATGTATTAGAATGTGCTTTGTATTTACATTTCTGTATTACACTTCTGTTAGTTTGAATGAATAACTTAATGTAGCTGATATGCAATGAAAAGGATGTTGTTTATATTTAAAAGTTAAAATATCAAAAACACATATCCAATCTTTTTAACTTCATCTATGTGTTATTTACGTAACGTAATTTTTGAAGTTGCAAATATGAAGATTTTATGAAATTAACTGAAGATCTATTACTTGCCACAATAATAAATAAATAAATATAACAAAATAAAATAAAGTTACTAAAAAACAGGAATTCTATTTTTTCAGAAATTAATGTCGCCCTCTAAAGTCTTTAAAGAAATATCCTTGTAATCTATACTAATAAAATAACAAATCGCTCTATCTGTTTGTGTGTGTGTGTCTGTGGTGGCTTGCGAAATCTATGGGACGTACGAGGTTCAAAATTTTTATGAGAGTAACCCAATATCTCTCCTGATGCACCTGAAGCTCAGAATTTTAATTTTTTGATTAGTTTCATAGATATTAATTATGGAACGAAACTCACTCTTTTCAAAAAGTCATTTTTTAAATGTTCGGGTAAAGAAATCGTTTGCACATGCCCACAAACCCTTTTACGCACCTAAACGAAAGAAGAACCATTTATCGGCGTTTATTTCTGATTTTGGATCATTTTGTTTAAATTCAAATCAACCAAACTGCCCAACGCAGTTAAACTTAACAGACATTTTCGAAAGATCATATTTATAGGTTTCAAATGCAATAGTTAATTCGAAAAAATGTTGTAGTTAACCTATTGAAAACAAATATTCAAAAATGGTCGTTTTTACCAAAACTATTTTTCTCCCTTTTGTCAATGCCCCTCCAGGGCGTAATTTTTAAGATATAAACAAACCAAAAAGAAGATATTAAATTTGAATCTTTCTTCTAAGCGATGGTGCAATTGGTTTTAAAATATTTGGATTTTAACTCTTTCAAATACACTGCCAAAAGAAGGTCATTTTGCGACTCGCAGAGAGGGTATATTTTCTATGCTAAAATTATCTTAACATACATATTTCAACTCAATATTTTGAAATCTTCTCAATAAAACAAATGTATACTCCCTACAGAAAATTCGAAACGTTCGGACCGATGGAAATATTTTTTACAAAATAAAATGTGCGAAAAATTTGATGAAATCAATAAAAACCGATCGTTTTCATTGCGGTTTTGCTTTAGCAAAGTGCAATCGTATAGGTACCGGCAAACAAAAAACATATTCTGAAAGCTTAAAAACATTCTTATAATATATGATGCAATCGGTTTTTAAAATATAAGATTTAACCCTTTCAAATACACCGGCAAGAGGAGGTCACTTTGCAACTCACGGATAGAATATTTTTTCTACGCTAAAAGTATCTAAGCACATATTTCAGCACAATCTTTTAAAAGCATCTCAATAGACCAAATTTACACCCTTTTAAAAAAATTTAAAACATACGGACGAGTAGAAATATTTAAAAAAAAATAAAAAGTGAGAAAATTTTGACGAAATCAATAAAAACCAGATCGTTTCATTGCGGTTTTGCCTTTGCATGGCTCAATTGTATACGTCCTGAAAAACCGAAAATATTTTCTTAAAGCTAAAACACCTTTATAATCTATGGTGCAATTTGTTTAAATAAAATACGAGATTTAACCCGTTTAAAGACACCGCAAACACGAATCATATCCCGGCTCATGGAGAATACATTTTTCCTACGCTAAAAGTAACTAAATGTCTTTATTTTAGAACAATCTTTTTAGAGGCTTTCAATAAACCAGATTTACATTACTTACAAAAATTTTGGAACTTTCGTATAAATAAAATTATTTTTTTACAAAATAAAATATGTGAAATTCTTTATGAATTCAGTAAAAACCTGAGTGTTCCGTCGCGGTTTCGTTCGCTTTCTGTAAGCGTAGTTTCCAAAAAATCAAATTACATAGAGAATAAAATACGAAACAGCATGTGCTTTAAATTCAATAACTTTTCGCGATTTTTCCATTTAAAAATATAAATTCTGACAAAATGGACTTAAAGATATAAAATACATAGAAATTTGAGTTTAATTTAAGGGTCATTTAGAAAACAAATAACACATTTGAAAACTGAATAACATCACGGGCTCGGGCAACGCCAGGCAGATCAGCTAGTGTTGAATAATATTTAAAAAATTATGCATAACATGCTATATTTTTTTCTTGTTTGTTTCTAATCTGTTAATTATTATGTTTACAGTCATTGCTCGCATACATTCTTGTACTACAGGTAATGCAAAAACATCCAGAAAATATCACCATAGTAATAATTCAATAATAATAAGTAAAAGAATTTCCTTTGTCAGAAATCATTTACTAAAAATATGTGATTCACATTTATTGCTAGATTTACCTTGAGTGTAATTAGAATCAGATATATCACTATATATGTGTATATATATATTAGCGTAAACAAAAATTTCTTCAAGCAGAAAATTCTTCTAACTGAAAAAAAAATGTTCTCAAGTAGCATAATAAATAAAAACAAATAAAAAAGTAAATAAAAAATGAAAAAGTAGTATAAAAAACATGTAGATGAGTTATGAATATTTATTCAACATATCTAAGTAAATGAGTTTGTGATTTGATTTCCGATTTATTGAAGAAGGATTTTACAAAGGAAATTTTTGTATCGGTATAAGCAAGAATGTTTCAAGAAATATCAGAAATTCGTTTTGGTCATTTAAATTATTTCTCTCGTAAAAATGCTGTTATATCTAAAAAATAATGAAAAAATAAATGTTACGGAAATAAGTGTCCAGTTCTGATCTGGTAGTTTTTGCTGTTTTATTTGCGAACAGACGGACGAACTAAACGACGAGAATAGGTGTTATAAATTTGCATAATTGCGAACACACCTAAAAATACAAATAAAATGAAAATATGTGAAAAGTGCACTTTCATTTGGGCCGTAACTTTTTTTCATACTATTTAGACATATGAGTAAAATTAAATTAGAGTAATGTCCTTAAATAAAAGAAAAAAAAATAAAATAACCGAGCACATAATAAAGAGAGATAAAGAAAACCTGAAGCGTAGCGTAACTTTACTCTCTTTATTTTAAATCCTTAACTTTAAAAAAGTCTAGAATATTATTTTCTACAAGTTTTTTTTTTAGATAAAAAATGAATTGTTCATAAAAATTTTCACATTTTCGTAAGTTCCCGAATAATTCATCTGTAAGATTCTAGTGGTAGTGAACCCTATTCTTATTGTAATGAAGGCTTATAGCATTTTTTTTTAATTTTCTTTTCTTTCTTACTTTCTTTATAACTTTCTTTTTTTCTTTTTGAATGGAAAGGATCAAATAAATAAAAAAAATTCATTTCCACACAATCGGGGGAAATAAATTCATACATCCATCGCAATGGGAATCTCTTACTTTGAATGTTCTACACGTACAAGTGGAATAAACTTCGCTATGTAGAATATATTTTTCGTAATATGGAAATTAATTTTCATGCTAATGGTGTTCAAAGTCAAGGTTTAACAGAAAATTTCGTCAAGCAAAAAAACTTCGTTAAATAGGGACTTTGTTAAAGGGAAGTTTAACTGCATTTGATATAATGTTATTTCTCGTAAAAAGTGATATTTACTTTATTTCTTTCTTAATTTGAATCAATAACGTACAGTCGACTCTCGTTAATTCGAACTCGTCGGGACCACAAGAAATGTTCGAATTATCCGAAGTTCGAATTATTGAAAACATGCTTAATATGGTACTATTACAAAGGAATTAATGTTATAGCGTTTTTAGATCACAGGCTGTCATAGCCTGAGAGCTTATGTGCCCATCCGTTCTGTACGTTCGTTCGTGCGTAACGCGATAACTCGTGATAAAAATATCCGATCCACTTGAAATTTTGTATGTAGGTATATCCTGACAAGGCGCTTCCCTGATTAGTTTTTGGAGTTCATTCGATATGTATAAGAGGGGGAACAGGGGGCTCATGCCCCTCCCCTTAGTTGATATAAATGGGATTTTCATGCAGAATTAAGTTTTCGTTCAAAATTTAGCTATAGGATCATTCTGATGAGGCGATACCGTGGCTGTTATTAGGTGTTCATTGAATAAGTATAAACAGGGGGAAGGGGGGGGCCTCATGCCCTTCCCCTTAATTGATATAAACGGGATTTTCCTGCAGAAATAACAGTTTTCGTTCAAAATTTAGATATAGGATCATTCTGATGAGGTGATTCCGTGATTGTTATTAGGTGTTCAATGAATAAGTATAAATAGGAGGAACAGGGGTTCTAATGCCCCCCCCCCCTTAATTTTTATAAATGGGTTTTTCAAGCAGAATTTTCAGATTTCGTTCAAATCTCTGAATAGTTTTGAAAGTTTAATGGTTAAGTATAAAAGAGGGGGATAACTCCTTTTAAATTATATAAATGCTAAATGGGTTTTTATTAAGAATTATCTCATTTGCTCTGAATTTTGGATATAGATTTTTTATATGATAAAGCATGTCTTTAATAGTATAGGAGGTTCAATGATTAAGTGTAGAAAAAGAGGAAAGGGGAGAGCTGATTCCCCTTCTTAATTTTTTTTCGAACGGAATTAACCCTTGAAAATATAAGGCTTTAATGTACAATTAGTATTTGTAGCCTGTGAGCTCAATGCCATCAGTTTAACTGGGCAGTATTCTTTTCTTTTAAACTTATTTTGTCTGTTATCATTAGAATATATGACTTAATATTAAATTAGAATGTATAAATACATGAACTAATTAAAAGATTAAAAACAATCACGATGGAAGAAAAATTTAAAACGTCACTGGGCTCTAAGAAAGTGGATATCAAATGCAATGTATTATATGTATAATCGTTTGGAACAATTTTCACAAAAATCAAAGAAAGAAAGTTTTTCAAATGATTTGAAATCCGTGAGAAAGAAAAAAAATGAAAAATCGGAATTCTCGTTAGTTCGAATTAAACGAAGTCAAGAGAAAATGAGTTCGAATTAATGAAAATTTTTAACGTTATTCTGCCATTTAAAATTTCGGGACTTCATGTTTAGTTCGAATTAAGCGAAGATTTGAATTATCCGATTTCGAATTAACGAGAGTCGACTGTATGTGATATATCACTCTAAAACAAAAGAAAAAATTCAAACGGGGAAGATTTAATTTTTAACTGTTGATAACGATATATTATGGGAAAGAGAAAGGGGGGAGGGAGGTTCAACATATGATTACATACAAAAATCGAATTAAAAAATTGATAACGCTATATACGTACAGTCCCTAAAAAAGAAAGGAATGGAAACCGTTTAGGGACTTAAATGCTACTGGTTATTAAATTATAATTCAATTTTCCACAATTTTTAAAAGTCCTTAACTTATTTTTTCTAGTAAAGCAAAAATAGTTTTTAAAATTCCTTTGTCATATGCTATCAGTGCTCATTTTGCAGATCAAGCTTGCTATTTATTTATTTATTTATTTATTTATTTATTTTTGCATGCAATTTATGTTGTTCCCAAATATACATCCCTATTACAATACATTCATTTGACATGAGCAATTAGTTATGGAAAATTCTCTTTTTTGAAGCTTCTTAAAAAATGCAAGCAAGCTCAATGATTAAATATACATAATCTTTACTTTGTTACTATTTCAGCATGGGGAAACAGGAAAGAAAAAAATGAAACATTGTTTAAACTTTTTTTAGTATATTTAAATTGATTTATTCGGTTGTAATCGAGTTATCATCCTAAAATTTATTAATTAATAAAAAAGTATTTTTTAGAATATTATACTTTTTATTTTTTATTTATAGATTATTTTCTAGGTTTTATCCTTTAATATGTTTCATTGTGGCAGTTTCACAACCATTTAGCATATTTTGGCGAACTTTTAATGGCTCTTAATTAATCCGTTTTTGTTTCAATTTTCCTGAAATTCATTCTGGGACGCAAAACTATCATTAATATCATTTGTTACAAAAAGCCGTCAATTAAATGTTATGTATTTAATAAATGTATGCAAAATTACTATTTTGCATTGTTTAGCTTGCTTTTACATGCTATCTATAAGTTTTGTATTTATTAAATGTGCATTAAATTATCTTTTTAAACACGAATGAAAATTCACAAAGATAAACAAAACTGGCGATTGACAACTATTTTTGGCTTTTGATTTACCTGACTCGGATCATACGTACCGAAATACAAATAACTTAAATAAATAAATAAAAAAGTGTTTAAAAATTTTTCTTTGTCAGTGGTGATTTACCGACATTATATGATACATATTTATTGCTAGATTTAGTATAAAAATAATAAAAATCAAACTTATTACTTTATATATATATAAAAGAACTCGTAATAATAATATCTGAAAGCAGAAAATTCATTCAGATGAAATAATAATGCTCCCAACAGCGTAACAAATACAAGAGTATACAAGGATAATCTGTGAATATTTATTCCGAATCTCTGGGTAAATGAGTTTGTGATTTGAATTCCGATTTATTGGAGAAGAAATTTATAAAGGAAATCCTCTGTATAGGCGATAGAATGCTGCAAGAAGTATCAGAAATGCATTTATTACATTCAAGTTATTTCTTCCGGAAGAATGTTGTAGGAATAATTGTATCTGAAAATAATGAAAATGAAAAATTTTATGGAAATGTGTGTATCTGATTATAATTTATTAAGTTTTGAATGCATCGAATAGAAGATTTTGCACTGTATATAATGAGATATATGAAAAAAAAAAAATTATATATTGGCATACTTTACAAATTATTTTTTGTGCATTTCATTCGATATCTTAATAGAACTGATTTGTTTGTGAATTGAAGAGACAAATTATATATTTTTTCCATTTAATGGAAAATACTAATAGTTATTTTAGCTTGCTTTTATATGCTATTTATAATTTTAATGGTGTTGAATGCACATTAAATTACCTTTTTAAACACGAATGGTAATTCAGAAAGACAAATAAAATGGACAATTGGCAACAATTTTTGGCAGTCGATTTACATGATCTGGATGATCCGTGGTGAACTACTTAGTAACATAATCAAACATAATAGTTTGTTTTTGTCAGTAGTGTTTTACTGACAATATATAATGCATATTTATTGTATGAAAATAATAAAAATCAAATTTATCACTTTATATATATATATATAAAACTATCTCATAATAATAATATCTTCAAGCAGAAAATTTATTCAAATGAAATTTTAATGCTTTCAAGCAGCATAACACATTCAAGGGTACATGCGGATAAGCTATGAATATTTATTCAGCATCTCTGAGTAAATGAGTTTGCAATTTGAATTCCGATTTATTGGCGAAGAAATTTATGAGGGAAATCGTCTAAATCGGCGATGCAGTGCTGCAGGAAGTATCAGAAATGCATTTCTTACATTCAAATTCTTCCTTCCGGAAGAATGTTGTAGAAATCATTGTATCCGAAAACAATAGAAATGAAAAATTTTATGGAAATATGTGTATCTGATTATGAATTATTATGTTTTAAATGCATCGAATTCATACGCTTTCCACTGTATATAATGAGATATATGAAAAAAAAATTAAAATCATATGTTAGCATAATTTGCAAATTAGTTGTTTGTGTATTTGATTGGAAAGCGTAATAAAATTGATTTGTTTATGAATTTCAGAGACAAATTAGATATTTTTCCCCATTTATTGGAAAACGCTAATAATTATTTTAGCTTGATTTTATATGATATTTATAATTTTTAATGGTATTATGTATTTATTAAATGCACATTAAATTACCTTTCCAAACATGAATGATCATTCTCAAAGATAAACAAAATTAGCGATTGACAACTACTTTTGGTAGGTGATCTAACTGACCCGGATAATACGTACTGAACCACGTAGTAGCATAAATAAACAAAATAGTGATTTAAAAAATTTCTTTCTCAGCAGTGATTTACTTACAAATTTTGATGCAGGATTTATGCGATGACGCAGGATTATTTAATGGTAGATTTATTATGAAAATAATGAAAATCTAATTTATCCCTTTATATAAAAAAATAACTCATAATAATAATATCTGCAAGTAGAAAATTCATTCAAATGAAATAATAATGCTTCGAAGCAGTATAATAAATACAAGAGTACACATGGATAAGCTATGAATATTTATTCAGCATCTCTAGGTAAATGAGATTGTGATTTGAATTCCGATTTATTGGCGAAGAAATTTATAAAGGAAATCCTTTATATCGGCAAGAGAATGCTGCAAGAAGTAATAATACATAAACCATTAAAAATTATAAAAAGCATATAAATGCTATTTATAATTTTTAATGGTTTATGTATTTATTAATATACATTAAATTCCCATTTTAAACACGAATGGTAATTTACAAAGATTAATAAAATTGACAATTGACAACCATTTTTGACGGTCGATCTACCTGATCTGAATAATACGTGCCGAACTACTTAATAACATAAACAAACGAAATAGTGGTTTTTTTTCTTCTTTGTTAGTATGATTTACTGACAATATCTAATGCATATTTATTGTGTGAAAATAATAAAAATCAAATTTATCACTTGATATACATATAAAACTATCTCATAGTAATATCTTCAAGCATAAATTTCATTCAAATGAAATAATGATGCTTCGAAACAGCATAACAAATATAAGGATACTTGCGGATAAGCTATGGATATTTATTAAGCATCTCTGGGTAAATGAGTTTGTGATTTGAATTCCGATTTATTGGCAAAAAATTTTATAAAGGAAATCCTCTATATCGGCGAAAGAAGGGTGCAAGAAGTATCAGAAATGCATTTCTTGCATTCAAATTATTTCTTCCGGAAGAATGTTGTTGGAATCATTGTGTCTGAAAATAATGGAAATGGAAAAAATTATAGAAATATACGTATCTGATTATGATTTATTATGTTTTGACTGCAACGTATAGAAGATTTTACACTATAAGGAGATACGAAATAAATTACGAAAAATTACGGAAGAGATACGGAATAAATTACGAAATAAATAAATTATTTATATTGACATACTTTACAAATTAGTTGTTTGTGTATTTGACTGGATAGCTTAATAAAATTGATTTGTTTGTGAAAGCAGAGACAAATGAGATATTTTCCACATTTATTGGAAAATGCTAATAGTTATTTTACCTTGCTTTTATATGCAATTTATAATTTTTAATGGTGTTACGTATTTATTAAATTGCACATTAATTTACCTTTTGAAACATGAATGGTTATTCACAAAGATAAACAAAATTGGCAATTGACAATCATTTTTGGAGGTCGATCAACCAAACTCGGATAATAATACCGAATCAGTCAGTAACATAAATAAACAAAAAATAGTGATTAAAAAATATCTTTGTCAGTAGAGATTTAGTGACGGTATATGATGCATATTTATTGCTAGATTTGGTATTAAAATAATAAAAATCAAATTTATCCCCTTATATAAAAAACTATCCCATAATAATAATATCTGCAAGCAGAAAATTCATTGAAATGAAATAACGATGCTTCGAAACAGCTTAAAAATACAAGGGTACACATGGATAAGTTATGAATATTTATTCAGCATCTCTGAGTAAATGAGTTTGTGATTTGAATTCCGATTTATTGGAGAAGAAATTCATAAAGAAAATCCTCTATATCGGCGATAGAATGCTACAAAATGTTTCAGAAATGCATTTCTTACATTCAAATTATTTATTCCGGAAGAATGTTGTAGGAATAATTGTATCTGAAAATAACGGAAATGAAAAATTTTATGGAAACATGCATATTTGATTATGAATTATAATGTTTTGAAGGCAACGAATAGAACATTTTACAGTGTATATAATGAGATATATGAAAAAAATTAAAAAATATATATTGGCATACTTTACAAGTTAGTTTTTAGTGTATGTCATTGGATAGCTTAATTGAATTGATTTGTTCATGAATTGTAAAGACAAATTAGATATTTTTCCTGTTCATTGGAATACGCTAATAATTAATTTAAGTTGCTTTTACATGCTATTGATAATTTTTAATGGTATTATGTATTTATTAAATGTACATTAAATTATCTTTTGAAACATGAATTGTCATTCACAAAGATAAACAAAATTAGCAATTGACTTCCATTTTTGGTAGTCAATCTAACTGAGCCAGTTGTAACGTAGCGAACCACATAGTAACATAAATAAACAAATATGATTATAAAAAATTTCTTTGGCAATAGTGATTTAAAACCTTTTTCATCCAATAGTGATTTACTGACAATATAATATTGCATATTTATTGCTTGATTTGGTATGAAAATAATAAAACAAACTTATCACTTTATTTAAAAAAACTATCCATTATAATAATATCTGCAAGCAGAAAATTCATTCAAATGAAATAATAATGTTTCGAAGCAGCGTAACGAATACAAAAGTACACGTGGATAAGCTATGAATATTTATTCAGCATCTTTGAGTAAATGAGTTTGTGATTTGAATTCCGATTTATTGGCGAAGAAATTTATAAAAGAAATCCTCTTCATCGACGATATAATGCTGCAAGAAGTATCAGAAATGCATTTCTTACATTCATATTATTTCTTCCGGAAGAATGTTGTGAGAATCATTGTATCCGAAAATAATGGAAATGAAAAATTTTATGGCAATATTCGTATTTGATTATGAATTATTATGTTTTGAATGCATCGCATAAAGACTTTCTACTGTATATAATGAGATACATGAAAAATAAGTTTAAAAATCATGTATTAGCATACTTTATAAATTAGTTGTTTTTGTATTTGATTGGACAGCTTAATAAAATTGATTTGTTTGTGAATAGTAAAGACAAAAAGACTATTGATCGAAATATTATAGACTGTTAAACATTTACAAATATATTTAGGGAAAATGTAAAGAGGATTATTAGGTTACTTGAAAAAAAAATTCTCTTTATCTCGTGTAGGGATATCATGTGAAGGCTTTTGTAAAAGCGAACTCAAAAATACATCTCTTTTCATTTTAAGTATTATATTTTCAAAGATATCTTCGAAAGTATAGTGCAAAAGTTGTCCACCCTTCCCCATCTAATTCCGAATTAACTGAAATTAAAATTATGAAAAAATTAGAATTAGTAGATGTTAATTTAATCCTTGCAGGTAAACTACAGCAAATGCTTTAGATCGCATATTCTTTTAGAAAAGCACATGTTTTCGTTACACAAAAATTTCGATTTGCGGGCATTTGATTTTCGCGTGTTGAGAAGCGCTAGAGGTACCTAGCATAACTGAAGTATAAAAGCATTATTAATAATGACTTTTGAAAAAATAGTCAATAATTAGCCGAGATATTAAACCTTAAAGACACGGATTGTTAATCTCGTACTGATGGATGTACTGTACATACCATTAGCTTTTAAAGCCCAGATATCAAGTTTTATTGAAATATTTGTGTGACGAAATACTTAGTTGCAGTATAAAAGCAACAAACGTCAAATTGTTAAAAACAAACTAATTTCATTAGAATTAATCACACAAATTCTTTGACATTCGCGATTAATTTGCATTGGGTAATGCTTTTAATACGCGTCCTGTGTCTTTCAAAGTTTCTTAAAATCCTATCTGTAAAAACGTGCACAGATAAAAGTGGTTTTACAATTTTGCGATCTCCTTTCGAAGTGTGCTTAGCACAGTGCCAAGTTTAAACTTTGAACAAATTATAGTTATAGTGTTAGTTATAGCTATAGTGTAGTATAGCTACAATGTTATAGCTACACTATAAAAAAATTATTACAACGCTGAATTTAGTTTCATGAAATAAAAATGAAGTTTAAGTATGTACTACCTATATTCTCCGTAGTGGATCAAGGTCAGTATAAATAGATTAGGATAAGATTAAAAAAAGAGTTACATAGAATAACAATATTTGGTATTATTTAGACTTCATATCTCTTTCAGCTTTTATGGTACAGTGGACTCTCTCTATCTCAACACTCTCTGATGTGAACACCCCGATATTATGAACATATTTTGAAGATCCCGGCGAATCTCCATAGACTTAACAAAAGATGAATTCTCTGTATTCTGAACATCCTCCAATCCGAACACCCTACTATTATGAATGCTATACTTTTGGTCGCTATTTCTATCCCATCTCTCTGTAAACTGAACACGTGGTTGCAATTTGAATTCAAATTCCGATCATGGAAATTCGGAAAAACTGTTAGAGAAGATTAAAAAGGTTCAACGAACTCGATTAAAAAAACAAACAGTCAAAATCGCTGCTAGATTGTAAGTACGGACTTGAAATTCCAATTTGTTTGAATACTTCAATTTGATAGAATCTTCAGTTAAATATTGAAGCACCTGTTTTCATATTCTTGTCAACTTAATTCTGAAAGAAAAGCCATTTCATGACTTTTTTTTAATTAGAAAATAGAAAAATTTAGTTTTTGATTAGTCGGAGAAAATTCCACTAAGTTAAAATAATCCACTTCCATCGTTCTTATTTTAAAAAATAGTTCTATATGAAATATTTTTAATCACAGCTTAAGCATGATTGATTTTAAAGATTAATTTTGGAACTTTATACTGATTTCTTTGATTGATCAACTACTGAGAAAAATGGCAAATAAAGAAACTATTTGCTTATAATTTTGTTACTATTTATTTCAGCAGATTTCATTTTTGCCCATGATTGGATATTCATTAACTCTTCAAGTGGCCCTTAAAGATTTATTTAACATAAAATTGCTATCATATTAATTTTTTTAATTGAATATGATATATAAATATCTAAGATTATAAAATGGAAATCTCCATGTCGATAATTTCCGTAGTTGTAATTTTACGAATCGTTTAACTTGCATACACGATTCTGCAGAACACTTAAAGGGTTAAGGTTTGCAGAAATCATGTTAGTTTACTTTTAAAATAAAAAAAAAGGAAATATAATACCCCTCCTCCATAACACTGAAGTTATTTGATTAACTACCGGCTCTGTCACCCTACATAGTAGTAGTAGAAATACATTTCTAATCTCCCTCTATACTAAACACCCCCATAATCTGAACACTTTTGGTTGGTCCTGTGAGTGTTCAGAATAGAGAGAGTCTACAGTCTATCCATTTATACTTTTCTCGAATATGCACCTATATCCTACATTATATAATGTATAGAGTTATCAGTTCATATATTTATTGCATGGAAGCCTCTGAGTGAGTCACATTTGACCGTTTATATATACTACCTCTTCAGTTATTTCTGATTTCTGATGAATTCAACACGAGCTTGATTTAAAAACGAGCCATTTGTTATTCTTTCTTTTTTTTAAAATCACCCTAAAATAATAGATTTTTTTTAGTATTATATTCAATTAATATTTTATTATATTCATAAACAAATAAACTTCTTACCATACATAGTTTAAAAAAATATTAATGAAATGTTAGAGCTTTTTATATTGAGAGTAATGATGTTTGCATAATAATTTTTATCGATTTTACATAGCCAAACAAGATACTTTTCAACATAAATAACGCCAAAAGAAATAAAAAGCAATTCTTTGTTTTTAAATTTATGATGAAATATTTACAAAGTATCTTTAAAAACTTTGGAGAAATTGCCAATTTTAAAAAATATATTACTTTCATTCCGTGAAATGGCAGCGCATAAGCGTTAACTCCCCTTCTGCAATATCACGTTGTACATATTTTGAAATCCCAGTTAGTGATTTATAAGATATTTTTGACGCAATACGCCACATTTTCATATGACTAGAAGAAGGATTTTTTGTTCTTAAGACAATGAAAACATTAATTTTCTTTCCTGGAAAGAATTCGGTGAAATAACGGAATAAAATGAGACATAACCGTTACAAGAACATTGACTGTAAAATAAAAAATACTGCTTTTTGGAAAAGCCCCTTTAAGAGAAATCGTTTTGGTTCATAGGTTTGTGCTTTCTCGATTTCTCCACATTGCCACATGGTATTTCATAATAACCATAAAAGAGAGAACGTCAAAGAAGTATAATATCTAAGCAATCTAATAAAAAGCTACTGGTCATTGGCTCATAATTCTTTTCTTTATTCCTGTATTAATGCATTTATGTATAGTATGTTTTGTAACATTAATATTTTGTAGGCTGAATTCAGCTTAGGTATATATATATATATATATATATATATATATATATATATATATATATATGCATTTTAACAGTTATGAAATCACTTCTGTAACATCTTACATCCACGTCTTAGGAACTATAAAGACAGTTCAATATCTTTTTTTTATAATGTTGCCATTAGTTAAACTATAAATTTATTGGAAAAAATAAAAACAATGCAATAGCTATTAATACAATAGTTAACCGATGTCAAACAAGAAATATACATTTCTCAATAACTTTGGATGTATTTATAAAAGTATTTATATATATATATATATATATATATATATATATATATATATATATATATATATATATATATATATATATATATATATATATACAGTCGAATCCCGTTATAACTAACTTCAAGGGACCGAAGGTTTTGTTCGCTAGTGCAGAATGGCTATCATAAAAGAGAAAGAATGCAGTTCTTCCTATCCTTTAATAAAAAAGACTTATCGCTAATTTGCACCATGTTTCACCAGACGGCATGCATTTTTGCGATTTATTATAAAATTAGAGTCGAATATTATAAAATTAGAGTCGAAATCTTTTTTCATAACTACGGAAAAATTAAAAAAGAAAATAATCATGGTCGAATGAAAAATAAAGAATACTGCCCAGTTAAACTGATGGCATTGAGCTCACAGGCTACAAATACTAATTGTACATTAAAGCCTTATATTTTCAAGGGTTAATTCCGTTCGAAAAAAAATTAAGAAGGGGAAACAGCTCTCCCCTTTCCTCTTTTTTTTTATACTTAATCATTGAACCTCCTATACTATCAAAGACATGCTTTATCATATAAAAAATCTATATCCAAAATTAAGAGCAAATGAGATAATTCTTAATAAAAACCCATTTAGCATTTATATAATTTAAAAGGAGCTATCCCTCTCTTTTATACTTAACCATTAAACTTCCAAAACTATTCAGAGATTTGAACGAAATCTGAAAATTCTGCTTGAAAAACCCATTTATATAAATTAAGGGGGGGGGGCATTAGAACCCCTGTTCCTCCTATTTATACTTATTCAAGGAACACCTAATAACAGTCACGGAATCGCCTCATCAGAATGATCCTAATCTAAATTTTGAACTAAAACTTAATTCTGCATGAAAATCCCATTTATATCAACTAAGGGGAGGGGCATTAGCCCCCCATTCCCCCTCTTATACATATCGAATGACCTCCAAAAACTAATCAAGAAGCGCCTTGTCAGGATATACCTACATACAAAATTTCAAGTGGATCGGATATTTTTATCATGAGTTATCGCGTTACGCACGAACGTGCGAACGAACGTACATACAGAACGGGCGGGCACATAAGCTCTCAGGATATGATAGCCTGTGAGCTAAAAATATTCATTACAACCGATTTTTAAGATTTCGGTGGTTCGCTTTAAAAGAATAAATTAGCATTAAATACAATAGGAAAACGGCTGGACCAAAAGGTTAGTTCATTATATCCGGGAGTTCGTTATATACCGAGTTCGCTATAACGGGGTTCGACTGTATATAAAACTGTTGTAGGAATTCCAGTACTTTATTTTTCATAATTTTGGCAGAAGCTCAATTACAAATTAATCGTAAAAAAAAAAAATCTATGGATAAATTAAATAATAATAATAATGATAAATAATTTTGCTATTTTGCAAAATTAAATCCAAAATGTACAATATACCTAAATAATACAATAGTTAACCGATTTCACACAAGATATATATATATATATACAGTCGAACCCCGTTATAACGAACTTCAAGGTACCGAAGATTTTGTTCGCTAGTGCAGAATGGCTAAAAAACCATAAAAGAGAAAGAAAGCAATTCTTCCTATCCTTTAATAAAAAGACTTATCGCAAATTTGCACCATGTTTCACTAGACGGCATGCATTTTTGCATTTCATTATAAAATTAGAATCGAAATCTTTTTTTTCATAACTACGGAAAAATTAAAAAAGAAAATAATGATAGTCGAATGAAAAAAAATGTTCGTTACAACCGATTTTTAAGATTTCGGTGGTTCGCTATAAAAGAATAAATTAGCATTAAATACAATAGGAAAACGGCGGGACCAAAAGTTTAGTTCATTATACCCGGGAGTTCGTTATATACCGAGGTCGCTATAACGGGGTTCGACTGTATATAAAACAGTTGTAGGAATTCCAGTACTTTATTTTTCATAATTTTGGCAGAAGCTCAGTTACAAATTAATCGTATAAAGAAAAAAATATATATATATGTATATGGATAAATTAAATAATAATAAAAAAAAATTAACTTTGCTATTTTGCAAAATTAAATCCAAAATGGCATAAATAATATATTTTGTATTTACATTTACTTCTGAATGATCAACTATAGTTTAGGAAAATTGATATTTTTCTGAAAACGTATTTAAATCCCTATTAGTAGTTTCAAAGGAAAATAAGCACGCTATTTTGCATGTAAATTAAAAATTTTCTTTTCCTTATATTGGGCATATACAAAAGTAAGTTCCTTTTTTGGTTAAAATTATGTGTTTATTTCAGAAATATACAAAATTGGTGCATTGTTCAAAGCATGCTCCATTAAAATCCGCAACCTTCGCCCATCTTAACAGGGAATTTCTAGAATTCATGCATGAAGAAAGCGTTGTCTTTTGAAGCGATATGTTCGTCAAGCCATTTTTTGATACTTTCATAAAATGTGACGTACGTCAAACGTATTATGTGTCGTTGGCAGATTACGCCAGTAACAGTTTCAGAAGGTATCAATAGCTCATAACATAGAATGGCTTCCATATCCCATCAAATGCAGAACATAACCTTATCAAAATAAATATTTTGTTTTAATTGTGACGGACCAGCTTTACCAGGCTATATACAATCTTTTTTTACGTTTAAGATTCTCGAAATAACTTTTCATCTCCAGTCACAAAACGATCCAAAATTCTTTCTTTGTTGTTTTTCAACAAGCATTTCGAAAATGATATTTCGACATTTCATCTGTCCTTCTTTTAATTTATATGGCATCCAATTTCGAAAATTTCCCATTCCATGCAGACGTCTATTGACAAAGAATTTATGAAGATTCAATAAGGAAATGGCATGTTTACAAAGAAACACTTCTGCCGATAAATCAATCGCTAATTTTTTTCCAAACCGATTGTTGCAGGAATCATCTTGGAGAAGAAGATCAATCATATCATAGTTCTGACGAACATAGACCAATCAAATTTCTGGAGCTCATGTATACAGTAGGAGTCATAAAGAGCGAGCAGGTTTTTCTAGCTGACCCACAATAATTCGACTAATAGTGAAGTCAGCAACCCTTTCCTTATACTTCTGACAATTATCGTTCTGTTTGTATGTTATCTTCATTGTATAATATTTGCAATTTTTTATCTTCATTTTTTTCGGTTTACCTTCACGTTATATGCCTTCAACATGATGTAAATTATCTTTAAATTACTGAAAACCAACTTCTACACTTATTATTTAAAAAAAATGTTCACCGTAAGCTTTTACAAGCAAACGATAACTTTCAGCAGCTCTTTTCATTCAATTATAAAAGTAATAATAAAACCTCCCGCAAATGACAATTATTTAGAACAAAACTGAGCATTTTAATACGAATAAAGATATATGTTGTTTACTTTTTAATCAAATGTCATATTCTACGTTTTAAAGGTCCTAAAGAGACTTTTCAAAAGCACATATTATATAAAATAACATATAGAATTAGATGCAGCAACTTACCGATTGTGTATATAAGGAAAAAAACTCACTAGATAAGTTTTCATAAAATGTAATAGCGTGATTTCTTGACCAACACTATTTGATGTTGTGGCTATGTGGGTAATAATTCCACGTAAACAAAACTATAAATTAAGATGGAGTAATGGCATGTGTACATTATCTTTGAACTCTACTCTGAAGATATTGTATTTTTTCTTAACGCAGTCATTTTATCAATTTAGTGCCGAATCTCGCGAATGGCATTCTAAAGTTTTCCAATGTTGATGTATTGCGTCTTCCCAATTCTTGCTTTAACAAACACTTAGATGGGGCTAAATGAAATTTTCAGATATCACTGGATGCTGCATGACTTTATTTAAGTAGCTGTATCAAAAACAGTGCATTAAAAATGAATTAATAGAAGAAAACATATTACAAAATGGGGTTTTTGAATGTTAAAAAAAAAGTTTCTGAAGAAATTCATGTTTGGTGTGGTTTTTTTTTTTTAATCAAAAAATTAAATAAAGTTTTAACAAACACTGAGTAAAACTAAATTAGATTCACTCTATTATCAGAAAAATATTTTTCAAGTCGATTTTTTAAGAATTCCAGTTTTATACGGATAAGATATCACTAAAGTCAAAAATTAGATGAACAATATCTTAGTCATACATTCGAACCAAATGCTACGCAGTTAGAAAAAAGTTTTTCTTTTGTTTTAAGTCAAGTTTTCAGCATCATTAAAATTTTCAATCTGGTGGTCTCATGATATGATCACCTAATTTTAATACCAAAACTGAGAAATTGTACCAAGAATATTTTATCAAAATTTTACTTTTACAATCTGAGTGGAAAAAGGAAGATTTTTATTTTCTTAAGAAATTCGCTTGAAAATTTTGGTTTCAGTCAATTATTTCATCCTTTTACATTAGACAATTAGAAAGTTTGTGTCTCTAGAAGACGAATTATCTCGTGCTTAGCGATAAAAGTGTTTAACACATTTGAGTCCCACAAAAATAAAAAGGTTTGGTTGCTTAAATTATGCAAAGTGAATGACAAGAAAGGGTTGCAGTTCAAATTATGCCAATTAAAACAAGATTTGGCGAGTAATCACTAGTGTAGGATCAACATAAATTTTACAAAAACTATTTTGGACATTTTTGACTATTATTAATCTGATAAACATTTTCATAATAAAGCATAAAAAATTAAATCTATGGCAATATGATCCAAGGAACATTAGGGCGTGAGGCACCTTTGCTGTTTACTTAATTCTTGGTCCCGAAATGCCATACACCATAGGTTGGCCAATGTGGAACCTTCTCTGTTTAATTTTCAAGCTATCTCTTAATACTCATTTCATCGACCAGGAAGAGATAAAAGGTGGATTGAAGCTTGCGCAGCCAGTAGTCGAATTCTCTGCCTGCAGCCTGACAGTAAGACGGGCTGACCACTAAGCCAGTGGGCTTCTTTCATAATATATTTTATGCTATGTATTTTATTGTTTTACATTATATGCAATAATGCTATCGAAATTATTTAAGAAAATAAATCTTTACTGTCACTATAAATACCTCCTTCAAAATCATATTTTATAACAATTCACAAATCCTTTGTCTTAAAATTATTTGTAGTTGTGAAACGTTGGATTTTTTTTTTTAATCTACTTGTATTTCGTTTAAGAACATTGTATACGAGTAAACAACGCTTTTGTAAAAAATACTTAATATACATTTTGAAACACGGGACTTATAATATTTTTCTTATGCAATAAGCAACTTTTAGAAATAACTATAAAAAGATTTTTTTTTATTTAAGACTATAGAAATGTTAGTTTTCTTACAAAGAATTCGATGCTATAAAAGTAAAACTGAGACATAACCGTTACGTAAAAGTTGACTATATAAGAAAAATTATTGGCTTTTGGAGAAAACTACTTTAAGTGAAATAGGTTTGATTCATAGCTTTGGGGTCCGAAATTCTTCATTTCACTGTGCCATTTTCTAAAAGTCTTGAAAAAAAGAACGTTAAAGTAATATATACAAAGGTAATAAAGTAAATTATTGAAAAAAGCTTCTATTTTGAAATTTACTGACTAAATTCGCATGTGATTTTTTATGGTATTTAAAAGAGAAAAAAAAATTACAATTTTTAGATGATGCTTACGTTTTAATTTTATGTTTAAAAAGGATACGCATACACTTAAAGTACTAATATGTCTTTCATATTTATTTGCTTATTATTAATTAGCTTATTTTAAGAACAATAAAACTCCAATTTATCGGACTTATGTTCTCCCAACACAATCCGGGTATGCAGAAATCGGAATAATAGGATTTAAGACTGGCTTGAAAAATTTTCTTACTTATTTGACCAAATCTTTTAATAATATTTTACACTACTTTCTTTTCTTTAAAAATTTATGTTGCAATTTAAAAAATAAATTAATTTCTCCCAATTTTCCTAGAATATAAGAATAGAGAAATTATCATCTCGGAAAAACAAACCTACGATGGTTTTGTTTCCTAACTTTTCATTATTGTTTTTATTCATTAATCTTGCCCTGAATTAGAAAATGACTTTCATACCATCCCATCAGGATTTATTGAAAATTGTAAATTTCAAAATTCGAAAGTAAAAAAACAGCAAAATCTGTCAAAACTTTACCATAAGAAGCCAAATGTCTGCGATACTTACATCCAGGATTTTCGCTATCGCTCGCCATTGCGCCAGATTGCGAATAAATTCTTTATTTGGCAATAAACGAACAAATAGATTCGACAAACTGCTAGTGCTCAATTTTTTCTTATGCTTTCTTTTCTTTTTTGTTTTATATATATGTACATACATACATACATATTTTCAATATATTTGTAGCGGATAGTTGAAATTAGATTAATAACAATAGCTATCGCAGTTATAAAAACTTAGGTTATTTTAGAACATATTGAAAAAAAGGGGGTACATTAAAGGATTAAAGATAATTTTTTTAGTGCTACACGGCGAATCTATTTTGCTAATACTTTTTTCATTTGGCGAATATTTTTTGTTTTTAATTAGCTAAATTACTAACGTTTGTCAAATGTCAGCGAGAACATTGCGTACATCTGCGATAAATTTCCAGACTTTTCAAAAACTCGCTACAATAATAATAAAAAAAAAAATAAATAAAAATAAAAAATAAAAAAATACTGTTATGAATTCCACAGAGCAAGGGTTTCAAACCTATGGATCGCGTCGCTTTGGTGAGTCATCTAACAATCGAGGTTTGTCACAAAAATTTACCTTATTTTTCATCTGTTTAAAAAATATAAAAATTTCAACAGTATATATTATTTAAAGGATAAATCCCTAATTTCCTTCAAGATGAATGTGTGAGCAGAATATCCAGTAATATCTAAATCAGCTTTGAGGTTTTTGATAGGGTTCATTACGATATACTTGAGCTTTTTCAACTTTGCCTTTTAAAAAAAATAAGTACAGAAGCAAATTGCGTGTAGAAGGTGACTTAAAGATAAAATTAACAAGTTTTAATCCTTGTACAGATGCCCTCACCGGTAAACATCAGTACCAAAAATATCACTGTTATAAAGCTTATAGAAGTCATACAACATTGTTTTACTGATATATACCACTATATTAGGTGGTATGCAAAAAATATTTTTATTTAAAGGTGGGTCGCCTACTAATATAGTTTGAAAATGGGCTGTTATAGAGAATATAAAAGGAAAAAAGAGAATATAAAAGGCAGAGCAAGAGTAGTTCAAAGAAACTTCTACGCATGGAATAACAAATTTTAAATACAAAATTTTTTACATGTGTAGCTGTAAAAATGCATAGTATAAGTGAAAAAATGAATAAACTATTATGAAAAAAAAGTTTTACTCCTATTTTGTACTATCCAATTTTTTCAATATTAAAATTTTTTAAAATTTTATAAATTTGCGATTTGTGAAAAATCTTGACATGATGGTTAAAAATAATTTTCTTAGCTATTTTTATAGACCACACAGTACATAACGCAGTACATGAAAATTCTGAAAATTATCGTCGGTAGAATAAGATCAAAATACGTTATTCTCAAAATGAAGCAAAAGAAGAGGGGCTGTATATAAATTGCATTGATTAGTGTCTGCACAATATTGCACACTTTGCAACATTTGGATACAGCTTCTCCTCTTTTGGGAATGACAGACTTGATCTTATTCTATCGATGATAATTTTCAGAATTTTCAAGGTATGATTTTGAGACTTTCATAGAAGTTGCTTTATACATTTAGCTAACACACTGTAAAAAATATGACTATTTTGCTGCATCGTCACTCCCCCGCTTTTATAGAATAACACTCTTTTGGCCAATGAGAATGCTCCATGATAGCCTGAAGTAGACGTTTTCTATAAAAGAGGTGGAGTGACAATGCAGCAAAATTGTCATATTTTTTACAGTGCACATTATGCAAATTATATTTTGATTGAGTTCACGCATGCGAACCGAAACCTTATTTAGTAAACCTATTCGTTTTTCATAGAATTATTAATATTTTTAAATTTTGATTACAAAGTGTTATGTACAATGTTGTTTCTCATATTTACTGAAAAGAACATTGTTTTTTATTTAGAACTCTGCAAATTATAAGAAAAAAACTTGGTAAAATTTGGGACCGATTTTATAAAAACCTTAATTTTTCTTCGAGTATACATGCTATATTCATAAACATGAACACAGTTTATTACAATAAGCCACTTAATTATAATCTGCAGTTTGAACGCTTTTGTTACATTAGTTTTGACAGGGTTATCCAAAAGATCTTCGTTCTTTTTCAATTTGTTGACCCAAATCCCCTATGGGATTTCAGGAAAAAAATCTTCGCGAAAATATGTAACTTGTACTATTTTGTGTACACACCTGGAGATTCAGAATAATTCCTTGTATATTTCTAGATATTTAACGCAAGAGTACTAATCGCAAGTGTAAAGATTTTTTTTTCTGTCATTGTACAGGGTTTTAATGGATAGCTTACACTTTTAACCGAATTTTAAATAACATTAATATCAAAATAATAATAACAACGAAAACATGTGTGACCCAATAGCGAGGTTTTCAAAGATGGAAAGAGTAAAGGATTTCATTTTCTTAAATGCGGATTTAAGTTTTCTTTCTTCAAAAATAGCTTAATCTCACTGAAACATGCGGTATGTAAATTTTTACTGTAGAATTTTCGAAACTATTACAAAAAAATCTAAAATAAGATACGTTACCCTTTCCAATATTTTTTTCTTTTCCTTGTTTTAGGTTTTATTTTATTTATTTCATCCGTTACCCCATGAAGAACACCGCTTCAAGGAAATTCAGAATCTGTACTAATGCATATAAGATCGATGCAGGATAACCTATCTTCAATATATCACAAATTTTCGATACTTTTCAAAAGTGGAACTGAGATCCCTATAAGACTTGAAAAATTCTTCCGAAAGGAAGCGGAATAGAAAAAAAAATGTGGAGAAAAAAGGAATGAAGTAAAAATTGAATCGTTTAAAAAAATAAATAGAAATAAAGAACAATATTTCTTTTAAAAAACATGATCTGTAAAATTATCAATTGTTTTAAACTATAAAATCATTCACTTTTAAAGGGTCTCAGGAGTCTTACTTTTTACCTGGTGGTGCAGTTTAGCAACATGTCACGCTTAATTGTTTTTCTCAATCCCTATGAAACATAACTTTTTTAATATAAACATTTTAATATTTTTCTATTTAAAATAATATTTAATATTCTAAATTGACATTTTACTTTATTTTTCATGTTTAATTTAAATTTTTTATAGTTAAAAATATTAGTTGTATTATTGGATGCTCATATAAACTATGAAAAACTATGAACTAATAAAACATTAAATCAAAACTTGTTTATGGTTGGTTTATTAAATATAGCAATTAAAACTTCTTGCATAGTTTTATCGACTTCCGTTAGGTATCTATCTAACTAATTACTGCTCTAAATAATGGATACACCATTCAATGATGTTATCTAGGATGTACTTCAAAATTTTGTAGAACAAGTAGGATAATAATTTCGAAACACATAATTAAAATCACAGAATTCATTGATTACTTTCCTTGATCCTTGTGTACAAATTAGTGCGTTGTACTTAGAAATTAGCAAAGCTGCAATTATAATCTGCAGCACATTATATGTTGTTTGATGATGTAGACAGTTAACGAGAACACACGTAATCACGAAATATTTTGAGTAACAATATTTTAACATTTTGAGTAGTAATAAAATTCCTCAAGTTCTTTGTATAAATTTACATGAACGTTATCGATATTTTACAGCTAACAAATTGAAAGCTATTCAGTTTAAATTATTATATTTAGATATATAGCATCATTTATATAAATTCTATTAGGTCAAATAGATTAATCACATTTGATATGCGGTTTTAGATCATTTTCAATTTATGTTTTTACAGTTTATTTGTCAAAGTGTTTGTCGTGATAGTGAGTACGCGTACATTTTTTAAAATAAATGTTTTTATTTGCTTCTACATAATACTAGTAAAATATGAAATCCTAAAACTTTTGCTTATTTATTTCACAAAAATTCTAATTAAACATTTATACATGGTTTCATCGATTTTCACCTATTATATATATATATCTTACTACTTCAACATAATTGCTTTTAACAACAGGTGTGTTATTCATTAATGGTGTCTAGTGTGTACATTAAAGATTGCGGAACTATTAGGATACTAATACCAAAACAGGTAATTAAAACTTCAGCATTCATTGATTATTTCTCTTGCTTTTTATGTACAAATAAGTTCGTTCTACACTGTAAAAAAAAATTCAAGAGGTTACTAAAAATTTTTTAGTAAATTTGTATTCCACAGAATTTTTTAGTAACCATTACAAACTTTTTTTTTGCAAGCGAAACAAGCATTTCTTTTGTAAACTGAACAAAAGAATTTTTTGTATAACTAACTTTAAAATTTTTAGTATGAGCCACCAAGCAAATTTTAGTAATAGCTCCAAAATTATTTTTAATAACCATTACGTAGGCTCGAAGGGCATCCAGACTTCTGGAGCGGAAGATTTTTGGCAAAAACGCAATAGATGGCAGCACCAAATATTATGAACATCCTGCTCCGTCAGATATTCATAATTCCTTTATTAACGAGTACTTACACTGCATACAATCGGGGCGTATTTGGCAGAGGTTAGTATCGAACCCGGGGCCTTTTAGCCTGGAGTCCGTTACTATAACCACTATGCTACCAAGGCCACACCAAATGAGCTTTAGTAATAGCTATTAAACATAAAAAAATTATTAACTCTATTCGTTGCTAACTTTTTTCTAGTAATTCTTACAGATTTTCTTGTAACCGACTAAGATTACTAAAAATTTTTTAGTAATTACAAGGATCACTAAAGTTTTTTTAGTAGATCGACACTTTTTTTTTTACAGTGTAGTTAGAAAGTAGCACAACTATAAGTATAATCACGAATGCGTATTAAAATTAATGATGTGAATGATTATTGGTAAGACAGGTAATCATAGAGTATTCCAGAACTTATTACCCGAATTTAGTTGCAATATGCCATTGATTGTTAATATATTTAAATGCCTCATAGTCGCATATATCTGAAAACAAAAATATAATTTAAACGCTTAATTATCTTATAGTCCACATTTTATTTATTAAGTACATATCCAGAATTAAAAATAAATGTTACTTTGAATGAGTGCATTACTGTATTTAGCATATTTTCTCCATTTTGACAAATCTTAAACCCACCATATGACAATTAAGGTATTTTATTTTTCTGTTTTCAAGTATAAAGATTTTAGCAAAATGTTACTGAAATTTAATTTCTTCTTATCGTCATATTTAATATATATATATATATATATATATATATATATATATATATATATATATATATATATATATATATATATATATATATATATATATATATATATGGGATATTAAGTGATTAACTTACGATTTAAGAAAAACTAATATTCTTGATAAGATAAAAAAGGTTTAATAGACATGAAATACATACGTAGCATTCAAAAATAACAGTAGAACTGAATAATATTCAGTATGAATAAGCTTCTCTGAGCTTTGGATTAAAAATCCATCAAACTCGCCATCGCTGAAATCTATAGAACACCTCGTTCTTTCCACGCATCATCACACGAGTCTCATTTTGGATATCACGTGCATTAAATCATTGAGTTTATTATGTTTTATTGCTGAATACTTTATTCTTTAATCCCACACACACACACACATATATATATATATATATATATATATATATATATATATATATATATATATATATATATATATATATATATATATATATATATATATATAATACCATTAAAAGTAGACAAGATTCACCAATGGATTTTATCAACAAAACAATAAACCAAAACGAAGAATTAAATTGAATTATAGTAAACAATATTAACCATTTGAAATTAACCATTGAATTTAATAACTTATAGCACAATTAACAAGGAAGGAAAAAAGAATAATATGAATACAAATGAAATTTGTAGAACCAAAGCAGAATCTTCAGGTCCCAAATACTTTGGAACTACAAATGGAGTGTGTGTGGTTTCATCTTCGTATTTGCCATGAAAAAGCAAAACACTACGAATTTGGGACTACCATCACACAAAAATCAAATTATTAAACAAGGAACAAAGATATATTACAAAAAGGAATTGAAAGTAAGTAAAAATAATAGTTATGCATAACAAACAAAAAAGATAAAGCTGAATGGAAATATAATTGAACCGGAAAAATAATTAATAATCGATATTACATTAAATTAAATTAATAAAATGATTAAAATTAGAATTAAGAGATAACATTCATATTAACATATAACTTAAAATACATTATTGTTACTTTAATCAGTAACATTTATTGTGACTTTACATGGTAAAAACTCATTATCTTAATATAGGATAATAAAAATTAAAAAATAAAAGAAAAGAAAAATAAAAAAATAATAATAGTAATAATATTATTAATAATAATACCAAAAATTATATCATTAACATTAAAAATAATTTGATAATTAAAATATAGCTATTTAACTATAGATATAACTAGACAAATATCCATATATTGGTGTAAATTAAACAGTTTAAAAATTATGTTAAAATAAATAACCCACTCTCAATTTTTTTTTATAAATAATTAACCTTTGCGCTTTTATCCAGACAACACCATCCTCCTCCGTACTCTAACATCTACCCACCCAACCAACCTATATATATATTTTTTTATTACTTTTTAACATTTTTAATTTTTTATTATTATTTTTATGTTTTATAATTTTTTAATACATTTTTTACGTAAAGAATTAATTATAAGATCATGTAATATCTAATTATAAATTAAAGAATATATGAATTTTTTAGGATAACCATTATTTATAGCATCATATACAAGCTTTTTAATATTAGTATTAATTAAATGGGAAGAACATAGACATTTTATTCTATATAAATGGTTAAGTATTATATTACGATATACAGAATTATGAAGACATGATTTAAAATTAGTAAAGGTATTAACTTTAAAATTAAATTCTTTCCTTTTGTCATAAATATCAGTTATAAATTTGTTCTCATTTAATATAATTTTAATATCTAAGAAATTGATTGTATTATTAAAAAGTAGGTTTTTTGAAAGTTCTAGATTAGAAGGATAATCAACAGGGAATTGAGACATACAGGTGTTATCAGTATCAATTAAAATTACATCATCTATATATCGATATAAATGTATTGTATTATTTAAATAATGACGTTCATAGTAATATAAGTATAAGTAAGATAATACACTAGATGTACTACCACCTTGTGGTATACCAACATTTTGAATATATATATTGTTATCATGCATGATAAAATTATTATAGATAATGAAATTAGTTAAGGTATGAAAATAATCAGAATCGATATTATGTGATATGTCCAACTCGTGTTGATATTTTTTAAAAAGCTCATTTATGATAGTATGTAAATCCGATAAATCGATATTATTAAATAAATCTTTAAAATCATAGGTAGTGATATTTTTTATACATTTAAGATTTTTCATAATATGGACCAGTTCATAACTATTTTTTATGCAATGTGTATTATCACTTTTTTTTGTAATATTATATATTTGATTAAGAATTACTAATAGAAGTTTGTTAGCAGCATTATTATAAGTATTGCAACCAATTGTAACAGTTCTGAATTTAACAGGATGCTTATGAAATTTGGGTATAAGGACTAGATAAGGATATTTAAAGTTAGTAGGGTTAATGTCTAATAATTTATAGAATCCTTTAATTTTACGATTATTGGCAAGTAAGTTATCATTAATTTTTTGGAATGTGTTATTATTAGATATACTAGATTTAAGCAGTTGATGATAATAAGATTTACAAATAATGGCATAATTATTAGGAGATTTATCAACATAAGTTATTACAAAGTTTTGTTGTAATTTATTGATTTGCTGAAACAGATGCTGTGTATTTACATATTCTAGGTTTGAAATATTATATTTTAAGGACCTGGTTAATTTATCGATAACTAATATTTTCCATTGATTAAAATATTCAATGGGTTTATTATAATAAATTGCAAGTTTATAAATAAATATATCTATATCATATGTAAATTGTTTTATGATAGATTTAATGTTTAATTTGGATGGAATTCTGTACTTGGTACCATAACCCATAATTCTTCTAAGTTGTAAATCATCTACAAGATTAAGATTACCAGTAATAATATGTCCATGATCTTTATTTATATATTTTTGTAGAGAGGGGTCATTGCATTTACAGGATAAAGTACTAGCATCAAAAGAAGATTTAGCGAAAAAAATATAGTTAAAAATCGTTCTGCCGATAGAGATGGGATACTTAAAGGTTTTAGAAATATGAATATTATTAATAGGAAATTGACAGTTTTTATCATTTAATATGGAATTAATATTGATTTTATTAAATATTGGATTAGAAAAAGTAAGTACCATTTGAGTATTAGTTTGTAGATTTTTAGGTTTTTTTTAGTAAATTTATATTGTAAAGGTTGACACGAGTCATAATGAGATCATAAAAAACATCTGAAAAATGTTTAGAGTAAGTTTTACTGAGAAAAAGATTTAAATATTGTACTATATGTTTCTTTTTTATTCCAAAAATATATTTACGTATTAGAAACCAATTGTAATTTTTTAAATAATTACGATGCAGATTATTAATTTGTTGAATTATAATGTTTTTAGGAGTAATACTAGAAGATGAACCTTTTCCTCTTTTGTTACGTGTAGTTTTAGGATTTATAAGATGATTTAAACTATGATAAATGGGAAAATAATCTGTAGTATCATTTATAGATGAAAAAACTTTAACAGATCTTTTAAAAACCTCACTATTAAGACCATAAGGATAAATTGTATTATAATATTTCATATATGAAGACTCTAAATAGAGACGCTCAGATTTATTTTTCTGAATTTGTATTATTTCAATAGTAGTATTTTTAAATTTATGTTTATGAAAATGCTGTATTTCAGCTGTAGACTGTATATTTTTTGCTAAATTTTTATCAGAATCTGACCGATGTTGATTCATGCGTATATGAAGAGGACCAGAAGTTTCACCAATATATTTCAAATTGCAAATGTTACACTTTATACTATAAATTACATTAAAAGCCTTACAAAAAATAGAAATATGAGGATCTGATACGATTTGTGACTGAGAAGCAAATGGACAAGTTTTACATCGGATATCAGAACATTTCTGAAAATATAATTGAGGAGGAGGAGCATGTATATGGAAACTGGATGACGGTCCAGGAGTAACCCTATTATTGCTCCTGTACCGGGCACTACACTGCAAAGAAGCATTGTGTATCTTGCCAGGATCGAGATTTTTACTAAGTACTGCCATAATATAAGAGATAATACAAATATAATAAAAAGATAAAAATAGAAAAATTACAATTAAATAATCGAGTATCTTGACTAATATAATTTACTAAAGAAAAGGATCTAGAATAATACAACTATAAAATAAAAATAGATACAATATGTACAAAGCTTTAAAGCAGTACTCAAACCTCCAAAAGGAAACAATACACGACCATAATATTACCATCCCACACCACATATAATAAGAATCATAGTACTCACAGTACAATAAATGCAAAATCACAAAATCGACTTATTTAAAAGTGAAAAAATCACCGTACATAATAATCCACAAACTTATCCAATTAACATCTCAGCACAATGCTCACATTGTTACTACATTTCACATAGGCTTAACAAAACATAATTTCAATGTATTTATTTAATATAATTAAAAAAATAATAAATAATGATAATTACAATGTATTATTTTAATATTAAAAAATAATAAATAATGAATATTGATTTTGACATTTAATATACCATATATCAAGACAATGAATTAAACATAATAGCAAAATTACAGCTAAAATATTATAAATATACCACATATAATATTCATGATGAAACGATTTGCAACTCTTAATGGAAATCCTATTAAATGGTAACGGAAAACTACATTGTAGAAATCTCACAGACAATACACAAAGGTTATGCGGATAGCAGCAATTACCTATGCGCACCATATTTATAAAATTGCTATTAGAAACGGATGTTATATATTAATTATATATAAGATACCACAATAGGAAAAAATTCATTATGACTATTCAAAATGAAAAGATATCAATTAAATATCAAATTGTATACATTCATAATTACACGCGCGGAGCAGCATAATAATTTGAATGCTAATATAATACCATTAAAAGTAGACAAGATTCACCAATGGATTTTATCAACAAAACAATAAACCAAAACGAAGAATTAAATTGAATTATAGTAAACAATATTAACCATTTGAAATTAACCATTGAATTTAATAACTTATAGCACAATTAACAAGGAAGGAAAAAAGAATAATATGAATACAAATGAAATTTGTAGAACCAAAGCAGAATCTTCAGGTCCCAAATACTTTGGAACTACAAATGGAATGTGTGTGGTTTCATCTTCGTATTTGCCATGAAAAAGCAAAACAATACGAATTTGGGACTACCATCACACAAAAATCAAATTATTAAACAAGGAAATATATATATATATATATATAAATATAGAACCGTTAGATAATACTACAAATCAACATCAATTACTGTAACAATTTGTTAATGCCAAACCATATCACACAGAGGAGCTGTCAGAATTAGAAATAAAATTGGAAATGTGGTATTTATCTCGTTATCAAGGGCAATATTAAATAGCCACATTAATTGCGATTAATTTCTGAATGGAAATAAGGATAGACCTAAAAATAATTTCCATATTGCCCGATTAATCGCAAATGAGAACTCATTTCAAAGAAAAATATCAAGAAAAATAACAAGACCACAATAGAATCATCAACATAATAATTTAAATAGAAAAACCATTTCAAAGAAAAAATATTAGAAAAACAATTAAACTGTAATTGAATATTTATAAAGATAACTTACAATTATCAATCGCAACCATAATTTCCATTGAGAACAGGAAAAAGAGAATAATAATATAATTGAAGTAACATTGATTAAATTAAATTGAAAAATCATGTCAAATGGAAATAATTAGACAAATTAAAATATATAATAGGTTAGCTTACAAATATCAATTTCGACCATGTGATAGCAATACAATTTTGCTTTCAGTCACATTAGACAGTTAATGTGCAAGTTAAAGTAGTAAAATAGTTTTTATTAATAAAAGATATTTAAATAACTATTATCAAAAATAATTAATTACAAAACATGAGTAGACAAAATTTTTTTTTAACATAATAATAATAATTAACTATTTAATACTAATTACATGTTTTAAATTATAATTATAGAATTAATTGAATCGATTGATATCGATAAATTTGTACATGTGAGATAGATAAATGCAGATTGACTGGGCCATTCCATGAAAACAGGTAAATTGATAGTCATTTTTAAAAATTTGTTTAAATAAATATTTTTGGTATTTACTGATTGGCAACATGTCAAATTTTATGTTTTGAGTAAGAATGTAAAGTTTATCTTTCATGGATTAGCAACACAACAGTTTAAAGATGGCGTCCATGAGCAAGCAAGTATGTTGCGTTTTACAATACATTTTGAGTGAGTTTTTTTTATAAAGAAAATCCAGTGAAACTTTTGAAATCAACATTTTAGGTAAGTCTAATATTCATTGTTTATATTTCACTAAACTGAAATATATAAGATAATTTCAAATAATTATTACAGCGCACAATAAGAACTCTGTTTCTGTGTCCCACACGTGACACAAAACATGAACTTTTTCAATTAGGAGGAAAAAGGAACGCATTTATTTTGTTTAATTGGCATTTCTAAAGCAGTTTAGTGTAGTACACTTATCCTATGCTAGTTAAAAATTTGGGTAAAATTTTTATTTGGAGAAAAATATCAAAACAAAATTGTCCCGCACGTGACACCTTATGAGCAGGACGTTTATTTTTGTTTTCTGAATGTTAAATAGAGATTTATTATAGCATAGTTTTAGCAGTTTAATGATTATTTTGTCCTAAGAACTTATTCTATGTAACTAAAACGAAATTAAGATTTTTTTTATGATAGTTCCATTTTTTTTGTGATGCTAATATTTTTTATTTCCATTTTTTTATAAATTTATTTTAATAAAATTTGAACACTTTGATGGTTATTTTTATTTTAAGAACATATTGTTTTCCAGGAAGAATTGATCTACTTAATTTATAGGGATTTTTCTATACAATAAGAAAAGCCGTGTGTTTAAGAATTTGTTATTATTCTTTAGAAAAAAATAATAAAACTTCTTATCTATATTCTGTTTAATACTATTTTAAGTTCAATTTTTCTATGAAATTAAGTAAATTTAGACAAAAGCGTTTATAATTGATAAAATTTGTTATTTATTTAGCTGAAATGGAAAGATCTAAGTCTACTAGTGCTAGAAGAATGAAAAGGATGAGAGAGAAAATGTCATTAGAAAATCCTAATTTCCAAAAAGAAGAAAATAAAAGGCTCAGAAATAGCAGCTTCTTTTAAGATGGGTGAATGGGTGTTGTAAAATATGACGGCATTAATTATCCTGGTGAAATTACAAGCACCCATCATGATAGTGTTGAAGTGTCTGTCATGATAAAAAGTGGTAAATTCTACAAGTGGCCACAGTATCCAGATAAAATTCTATATTCATTTAAAGATATAGTAAAAAAGATATCAACCCCCACTGCAGCTAATAAAACAGGTTGTTATAAATTTCTAGAAAAATTTTGAATTTTTGTTTACACATTTACTTTATTTTATGTTTAAAAATGTCAATTTGAACATTTATTTTGTACAAAAAAATGTTAAAATAAATATTTTTGTATTGTAAAATGTATAACATGCATTTTCTTTTTTGCATTCTTTTATTTTCTGATTTTTGAAAAGGTTACTTGAATGATATTTGCAAATGTCCCACACGTGACAACCGTGTCCCGCACGTGACACTATACGTTATAATTTTTTTTAGCAATTTAAAAATTTATTTTTCAGATAAGAATGCTTATTTCATGAACATTAGACCTTTAGCCTCTAATACATATTTTTTGTTTTGAAATTGCAAAATTAGTAGAGCAGAAATGTTATCTGGATCATACAACAAATTACAAGTGGTTGACTTCTGATGTCCTGCACGTGACGCATGCAAATTAATTAATAACTAAATCAGTAAACCATTTAGGAAAAATCTGTCCCTGCCTGAGATATTGTTATGACAAATATAAACTTACAAAAATATGTTTATTCTTATTTCTGAAAAATCTTAAACCCTTTAACACAATTTTGGTGGAATTATGGTGTCTGATTGTCCCGCACGTGACAGTGGAATGGCCCACTACTAAATCATTAGTGTCGCCATCTATAGTTGCTAAATACAATTAAATAATGCAAAAATTATTTAACTATAAAAACAAAATCTTACAAGTTACGATATTTATATATAATACAGAATTGGAAAAATCATTCCTTTTTTTTTTTTTTTTTTTTTTTTTTTTTTTTTTTTTTTTTTTAAACATAAAACAGTATTTTTTATTTGTTTAAACTAGGGTTTTTTGGGAACAACCGAATATTTATTTGTAAGCAACCAAATTACAGTGGATTAAGTTGATATTAGAAGAAAAAAAAATATTTTTTATTTAAACAGTTATCCCTTTACATAAAAAATAGACCAAGTCCCACTGTATAAAATTAGAAGTCGGAAACTAGAGAGAAAAAATATATAAAATAAAAATAAGAAATATCTTTAGTAATTTTCAAAAAATTAAAAAAAAAAAAAACAGAGGATGTAATAATAATATTCATATAATCTATTGTAATCTATTTTTATTATATTTGTAAACAACATATAAACAGATGATTAAGTAGATATTATAATAAAAAAATAATAATAATTATAAAAATTATTTTAAGTGAACAGTTATTCCTATACATATAAAATTGACCAAGGCCCCCTGTATAAAATTAGAATAAGTCTGAATTTATTAAGAAAAAATTAAAATAAAATATATAAATTATGTCTTAAATATAATTACATCAAAAGCTAAGTGTTATTTTAAATATTTCCTATTTTATTAGACATAAGGAAGGATATACTTAATTGTAACAGAAAACATTAGAAAGTGTATTAGTACATTAGAGCTTCGATTATTGGACAGTCGTGGACTTTGGAATTTGTATGAAAATTGTAATTGTCTAATAATCGGGAAAACATTACCGAATTCATTTTTTACTGGACAAATATTTATAAAACAATTTTTATTAAAATAATTAACACAATTAATTAAAAAAATAACTCAAATTTTACTAAACTGTAGGTAAAATTACTATAGTTACAGTAAAAGTTTTCTATCATAAACTAAATTATACAATCGTTAACGTAAAATAAATATATGTTTTTTTTTCTGAAATATAATTGCATCAAAGAATTGAGAATAATTTTAAATATTTCATATTTTATTAAAAGGCCACACCTAATTATAGTGAAACACGATACATATACATAGTAGACTCTCAATTATCTGACAATCAGGAAATTTGGAATTTGGCTTAAAATCGAAATTGACCAATAAACAAGAAGACATTGTAGGATTCATTTTCAAATTATACAGCCATTTAAAAAAACTTTTATTTAGGTACCCGCCTACGTTCAAAACGTCAATTTCGATGAAAATTCGCAAATTTTTATTTTATTTTCTTATAGAATGAACATTTCTGCTTCTAAATATGTTTTTATTTTTTTCCTGTACATGTATTAGAATTGAAATTTGACAGAGCTCTTTAAAAAAAGAAGTCGACGTTAATTTAAATCAAAGTTCATAACTTATGCGTTTTCTGAAAAAATAAGATTTTCAACGTAAAAGGTAAACGATATTGCTCTAACTCATACTTCTATTATCCTATACCATAATTTTTGTGAAGATTTTTGATAATGTCCAGAGTGTAATGAATTAAAAAATTAGCTCTAAGTGACTTATTTGTTGATACCTATCTATTTTTATGAAGAATTACACGTAAAATTGCTAAAATTTTCTATGTAATTGATATATAATCAGCTGTATCTCTTTTATATTCCGTATATTGACTAGTTTTCAGTTCATTACACTCAGGAATGTTTAATATGCATATGTTGAAAAATGATTTGTGTTATATGCATTTTTTTCTGTAGAGTTGGAGCCGTTTTTATACAAAAATGCTAAAAAATTATCAAAATTTTAAAATATTGCCAGATATTATACATTTTTAAAAAATTTCTATATTATGCGTTAAATTACACTGAAAAATACCAAAACATGTGTTAAAATTACAGTTAAAAAAGTCTCAGAACGTACTCGAACACCTTAAATTACACAATACAATTATTTAAGTTAATTAACGCAACTGTTATTAAACTACAATTAAAATTACTATATTTACAATAAATATCAATAATCATAAAGTAAAATATCTATTAAATATCATAAAAGAATTATTACGAATAAAAATGCAAAAAATTTAAGGAGAATATTCTGTAATTACGTATTATTTAACTTTTTGTCATATGTAAGATTAAAAATATTCGAGGGAAATATCAGAGACACTTTTTTATCAGTAAGACAAAAATGGAAACCAACTTTCAGCATGGTGAATCGAATTATACAGGTACTTTTATTTGTCAAATTTCCTACAAATATCCAAAATCTTTCGATACATTTTAAATAGATAATGAAAAAATATGTCAATAAAAGTTTCTGTGTATTAAAATAATTTAACGGTATTCTAATCACTCAAAGATTCATATAATTAGTTATTAATTGTAAAAAAAAAGAATTTATTTCCCAAATATTCGAATACAGCCACAAAATCTCTTAGATATGGCCACGTATGTTGGATAAGGAAATACGTGAATAATGTAGTCGGTTAATAGATTGTGTCGAATAATCTAGATCCAAATAATGGGAAGTCTACTATACTTGTATCATCAGGGTACATTTGCACGGACAAAATTATTTAGTTAAATGAATTAAATGTTTTATTAATATAGCCTAATGTTGATTGAACTGAGCAAATGATTTTGTTAGTTAAATAAAAGTTAATGAAAGAAACAAAATTATTTGATCAAAACAACCAAATATTTAAATAGGGCTGCTTTTTGGATCCTTTAGCTAAATAGATTTTACCGCGTGAAAATATGCATTAATACCAAAACCAATATGTATTAATGCCTTTTCTGTGTAAGTTTCGTGCTATGGCATTGTTTAACATAAAAATGCACGAACTATGGAAGATTTTTAAACGTGTTTGAATTTTTCATTATCTAATAATTTTAAAAACCATTAAAGAGAAATAATAACTTTTTACAAAACTTTTACTAAATTTGTCAAAAGCTGTAATTTCTATGAGAAGACAATAATAATTATTGTGTAAAACCCAAAACATATTCTCTGTGACTTTGTAAAACATTGTAATTAAAACTTAATAAATTGTTCATAGATTTTCCACGGTTATCTTTCTGGCTAATTATCGCTTCAACGTAACCACTTTGAACAATAGATATTATTTTAATGATAGGATATAGTAAGTACTTCAATATTTTCCAGAACGAGTAGGATGCTAATTACGAAAACGTAATTAAAACCGCTAAATTAATTGGTTATTTTCCCTCGATTCTTGTTTACAATTAATTGTTTTGTATTTCTAAATTAGCGGAGTTGCATTTGCAATAATGAGTACATTCTTAATTCGATGATAGTTAGGGAAAACAATAGTATTTAGTAGACTAATGAAATAATCCGATAAAGTCCTCTGTCTATGTGTAACAACAGGGTGTTTTATACATGTTGCAAAGGATGCAATGTTGCCCCGGAAAATTTTAGTTTTAAAAAGGGTAGAGGAAGAAAAAAGAACAATTACATGTCATACCTGCATGTTTAATAAATGATGCTATGACAAGAAATGATGGAAAGTATTATTTTTCATAAGTAGAACAATTTGATCATGAAGAGTGGTATCTAAGGGCGCCCAATTTGAACCCACTCTCCTTTGAAATCTCCTAAAAGGGAAGAGTCTGCATAAATCATGACTACCGAATGAGGCAATAATGGAGACATAATACAAATATACATCGACTAGAGATATTTTCATGTGGTAAAAAAATAAAGAAAATGTTCAACATTTAGAAAACAAAACGTGCGAAATTGTATTAAGGGACCATGATCAAAATATATAGAATTTAAGCTAGTCAACCGATATAATTAAGTTAATTTGCACAAATCAGAAATGTGGTAAAAAATATCATTTTTCATAAGCAGAATAATGATCATGAAGACTATGGTATCCAAGGGAATCCAATTTGACCCCACTCTCCTATGACAAATTTCAGTCAGAAAATTTTAAATAGAAACATATTTCTTAAATTTAATGAATGTGGCAAAAGAATGTGATTTTAACTTCCCAAAACTAATATATATAAATACTATTAAGTGCTTATATTAAAATATTGCTACTTTTATATTTAATATTTGGATAAATAAAGGTGCAAATCAACAAGATTCTTTTACTATGGCTCATAAAATTTCCAATCCATACCTATCTCGACAACTATGTGTTTAATAAAATACCAATGCATATCAGTTTAGGAACAGGGTTTTCTATTCTGTCAATTTACTCAATCAAGATGAAAGCAATTCGTGTTTTGGCCTGAAATTTGGGGGAAATTTCACCACTGGAAATTGCCCAGGTAAGATTTAAAACATTCCAAATGGACTAAACTAAACATTGACTTATATTTAATAACAACGATTGCAGTGTTTAAGCTAAAAATTTCATTTCGCCATACACTCAGAATAGAGTCACCTTCTTATCATACAATTCAGAGTTTTCACTTCCTGTAAAGATAGGCTTGAATTTAGTGAATCTATTTTATTTAATTTTTTTCCTTTCTTTTCTTATTTTTTCCTTCTACATTCATACTTTCCACACAGAATATAATCTCATGAAATTAACATTAACTTATTAACCGATATTTCTAAAACTTCCTTTCTTTAAAACTACACTGTAAAAAAAAAAGGGTCGATCTACCAAAAAAACTTTAGTGATCCTTGTAATTACTAAAAAAATTTTAGTAATCTTAGTCGGTTACTAGAAAATCTGTAAGAATTACTAGAAAAAAGTTAGCAATGGATAGAGTTAATAGTTTTACATTTTTAATAGCTATTACTAAAACTCACTTGGTGTGACCTTGATAGCATAGTGGTTATAGTAACGGACTCCAGGTTAAAAGGTCCAGGGTTCGATACCGGACGCCGCCAAATTAAGTACTCGATAATAAAGGGATTATGAAAATCCTGTCAGAGCAAATAGCAATGTTTGGTGCTGCCATCTATTGGGGTTTTGCCGAAAATCTATCGCTTCAGAATTTTGGATGCAGCTCGAAGGAAGCTTCTGTCCTTCGGGCGCACGTAAAGGTTATTAAAAATAATTTTGGAGCTATTACTAGAATTTTCTTGGTGGCTCATACTAAAAATTTTTAAGTTAGTTATACAAAAAAATCTTTTGTTCAGTTTACAAAAGAAATGTTTGTTTCACTTGCAAAAAAAAAGTTTGTAATGGTTACTAAAAAATTCTGTGGAATACAAATTTACTAAAGAATTTTTAGTAACCTCTTGAATTTTTTTTTACAGTGTACACACTCGTTGCAAGAAACGCATCTTTTCCTTATTTAAAGCTTAAATTGTCATGTCTGCAAGCCTCTTCTTAGTAGTATGTCAATAGTTTTGAATCAACGATGGCCTAAAGACAAAAATGTGGAAAATATAATGCGTGTCTTGGAATAAGACAGTTTTTCAAATGGAAACATTCCAAATGGACTAAACTAAACATTGTCCTATGTTTAATGACAATGATTGCAGCGTTGAAGCTAAAAACTTCATTTTGCCATACTCTCATTTGGAACCACTTTTTAGTCATACAAACTCAGAGTTTTCTTTCCATGATAACAGAGGACTGAATTTGGGAACGAAACTTTTTTACATTATCTTCTTTTCTTTATTTTTGGTTACATTTCAGCCTTCTTTTAAGATTTTTACAACGCTAACTATGAATTATATAGGAGAAAGAAACACAGCATTCTGTTTATATTTTTTACGTAATAAATACAAATATATCTTTAAGTACACTTACTCCCACATACACTTTTGTCGTTTATTAAAAATGAAAAGCTTGATTTCAACGACATTTTTTTTACAAAGAAACTAATTATCAATGTAATGATTAACAAAATAAACAATATAATAAATAACGGAAAGCAAAAGGGCAATACTTTTAATATGAAAACACAAAAGGCTTAAACAAACCGTTCATTTTTTTTCTACAAATAATTGGACTTAATAACTAATTAAAATGTCGACATTCATTGAAAATAAAAAGTATAAATTCATTGAAAATAAAAAGTATAAATTCATTGAAAATAAAAAGTATAAATTCATTAATACATTCCACACAGAACATATTCTCATGAAATTAACATTAACTTATTTACCGATATTTCTAAAAGTTCCTTTCTTTAAAACTACACACTCGTTGCAAGAAACGCATCTTCTCCTTATTTAAAGCTTAAATTGTCATGTCTGTAAGACTCTTCTTAGTAATATGTCAATAGTTTTGAATAAAACGATGACCTAAAGACAAAAATGTGAAAAATATAATGCATGTCTCGGAATAAGACAGTTTTCTCATTTCTTAAAATAGGCTATGGGATTGACTAAGGAATAAAATTCTTTTATTTCTGCTGTGCTGCGTTTCAATAGGTATTTTCGTGAGTTTTAGAATGTTAAAATTTTAAATAAAAGTGTTTGACAAAGGTACTTAAGGGATTTAGAATAAATTTCTTGTTTTAAAACTTAGGAAAGTGTAAGAAATGGGGTTTAAAAATCTAACAGCGAGGAGACATTTTATATGGAGTTAGAAAATATTCTTACTTTTTTTCCTATATACAGAAAGGATTTAGCTGCCATACTATAAATGAAACATGTTTTATTATATGAGTTTTAATGAGGTGCTTAAATATTTTAACAAAATTAAAGACCAATCACTTTCTCGAAAATTAAATTTAGTTTACGTTTAAGTTTTATTTCAATATATAATTAAACAATTAATTATTACATACATGCACATTAATATGCATATACAGTATGATCTGATTAAGACGTTCATTTTTAATACCTGTTCCCGTTTAATTTGTGCAGTTTACTCTGATTCCTTGAACATCACCAATAATGCTAATGGAAAAATCTCTATATATATTATGATAACGTGTGTGGCACAAGAATCACGGTTATTTTTTAATTGTTTAATGGCAACGCCCAAATGAAACCCATCTATTCCGTGGGACTTCATTTTGGATCATTCGAGACTGCAGCTCAGCTGCTATAAGTCTCAATGAAACCCCCCTCCAAACTTGAAGGCTTTAAAAAATTGTGGATCTTCAAAATATCGCTATTTTATTTTTATTTTTTTATTCTATTATTATATATAAAAATCAGGAATTTTAAACACTTCAGTTTCAAATTAAAGTTATGTTATTATAAATGAAATGAGTGAAAGGATTATATTATTAAATATATTTTAAATGAAATTAGTGAAATACAAAAAAATTCCCATGGGTACAATATTTGGCGATGCGCCAAGTTAGCATAAAAATACTGAGCGCTTGATTTATCGGCTTTATTTCGTATATCGGCGGCGTACGCAGCACTTTGGTGCGATTTTTTTCTGATGCCAATTTGGTGAAAACTTCGTTTTCAATACCAGTTACATATATATTTTATAACTCTTTTCTATTATTTTAAAAATAAATAATAATAAATAAAAAAAGTTTAATTAATAATTATAGAACAAAACAATTTATATCATTTTAAAAAAGAAAATAAAAGTAAATAAAAATAGTTTATTAACGAATAAATTACAATTGCCGAGTTAATGTGAGGCATGTATTTCCCTTATTGTTACAATTGCGTCAATGTGGTGCGTATATGATAAAAGCGCCTTTCTTTAGCAGAATTAGAAGATTCTTTAGCAGAATCTTCTAATTTGAAAAAAAGAAAAACTGAGCAATTAAAATAAATTATGAATAAGCAATATGACTCAATACTTAATATGCATTTAAGGGAGACCAAACCGGTAACCAAGAGCGGCTAATACCAATTTAAATATGCTAACGATTATTACTCGATTCTGCTATATGCCATAGATTTTCCGTCCCTTGAGGGAATCAAAAATTGAATTATCTACTCTCCAGTGCTACCAATTTATCAAATGCGTCTATTAAGATTTAATCACTATTTCCGAATAGTGATATTTATTTCATATAATAAAAGATTAAGGTGAACATTGTTAATCAGAAATAGTGATATGTATTTTAATTACCCCCCCCCCCCCCGCTAAATTAGGATTACTGCAATTCGTTTTCGAGCCCTAACGTTTTTTACTTTTAGCTTTGTGTTTGTTTTTGTTGTAGTAAAAAGAGACAAGCGAATCTATGATGCTTAGATACGTCATAAAAATAATCGTGATAAGAAATAATTATACGTATTGTTAGAGGTGTCTAAAATATACTTTATATTACTATGCTTAATAACCTATATTATAGGTAAAATAAAATCCTTTAAAAATGAAACAAATATGTCTGTGGTTGTGGGATTTTTTTTTCATGTTTTTTACGGTTATTTTTGCTATGCTAATATAAGTTTTTACAGAAAAATAAATAAAGATGTCTTTTTTTCTTTTTATATTGAAAATGGGAGACAAATTATAATGGTACTAATTATCACAAATATTGAATATTATTTTAATAACTTAATTGTTTTGAAAATATTTAATATTTTTTCTTTGTGTTAAGAAAAATTAATCTAATATTAAGCTTATATATTTTTATTATGTAACACACTAATCGACAATAAACCCATGTTTGAATCCTTATTTATTTTAAATTATAATTCTATGTAAAAAAATAAAAAACAAATTAAAAAATGGGAATATTCAAAGTTGATAACACTAATCATAGTGAATAAAGTATTTTAATCAATATATACGTATGTAAAACACGATTTTCGACCGTAGCCATGTAAATGAATGCTTTAAATTTCCTTTAGACGATCAAATGTGTAAATAGAATGAGTTTCTGAAGCATTATGTAAATCATCTTATGTACGCGAACTCGCTTTAACACACGAATTTTCTACACTTCCTTGAAACACATCTTAATCAGGTTTGATATTGTGTATATGTGACAAAAGCAACTTTTAAAAACCATCACTAAACATATGATTCTAAATAAAACCCAATCTGTTTAATAAACTTGCACGATATTTGCATACACATTCTTTTTTATTTAAATGTTTAAGCGGATTTGATAATTAATTATAAATCAGACATTACTTAATTCACTTAAAGTTTTACCATACAGTCCAATTACCTTAAAATATTAGTTGCTGCCCATATATACCATTATCACTTTAAAGGGTAGAGGAAAATCTGGCATTTGATATTATAAACCATATCTCGACGGAAGGGGTGAGTTGTCTTTTGATATCATTTATTTATTTATTTGATCCAGTCATTCCCCTCCCCCCCTCCCCCCCACACGCTCACACACACTTTTTTTGTAATTTTTTCTTTACGTAAAGAATTTTTTTTCTTTTTTTAAAGTTTTTTCTCTTTTTATGGAATGCAAAGTTATTATTAAACACAATGTAGAATATAAAATCATTTGATGCTAAAATATGGAATCCTCAATCATTCGACATTACTACTGTTGCCTTGCATAAACCCACTGTTACAGGAAATCTCATGTAAAATATTGATGTTTCATTAATCTCTTCTCTTTATTTGAATCAGTAAAGCATGCAAGTAATAAATGTATTTCAATATCTTTATATCACAGAACACATATAAAAGAAAAAGAATGGAAAAATTAAAAAAGTTTTTATGTGTGATATCCTAACGGTTGAAGGGGGTTCAAAATTACACAAGAGTTGATAATTTTATGTATCTACATCTCATTAATTTTTAAAAAAATTATTTCATTAATCAACTTGCTTAACTTTAATTTTAAAACTCAATTCATTAAATACGGAACCTTTTACTTAAATACGTGCTATTGGTTTCCTGGATTTCGTATGAATTACTACCTATTGCATTCTCTCCCATGTTGGAATTTCTGAAAAATGTTTGCAGATCTACACCGATCATGACTCCTAGACCCCAAAACTACCACCAGTAATAAAGTTTATGTATCTATCTATCTATCTATATATCATTATATATATATATATATTTCACTTTCTTCTAGACACGATTACTACCATAATTATGCTCAGATCCTCTTCAAACTTTTACATAAAATCTCGGTCGAGTTCGTTAATCGGCAAAATCGGGCCAAGGGCGTGGAAATAGGGAAAGTTTTTGTGAAAACCGAAAAAATGCGATAACTTCTTAACTAAAATAGATATCGAATCAGTTTAAAGTTTATATTACTTCTAAAAATGGGCTAAAAGTTTATGCATGACAGATTTTTGAGAAAGTTAAAAATGAGCTCAAGGGGTGAAAAAAACAAGGTTTTGGGGAGAAAAAAATTCATAACTTCAAGATATCAAATTCAATTATACTTTTTATAAATCTACTCAACATTATCGAAAACTTTTGTATTTACAAGTTTTTGATAGGACCAACTTTTACCGATGAAAAAAAAATTAAAAACGAAAAGAAAAAGGAGGGAGGAAAAAGAAAAAAATCCATAACTTACTCAATTCTTAAGCAACCAAATCTAATTAAATTTATTTAACATCTTCTGAATAATATCTACAACTTTTATATTAGCAAGTTTTTCATAGGACCAATTCTTATATCAAAAATAAATTAAACAAAAATGGGAGTTCGAGAAAAAAACTCAAATCCAAACTGCTTGTATTCTGACTTATTTTTAAATTCAATTTTGATTTTAAACGCATCCGAATGGCAGATCCTCTTATTTAGAAACTATATAATGTGACATATTAGCCAGTGTTTTGATAAAGATAGAATGTATTTCAAAAAAGGCTGCCAAAAAGGCTATTTTGAACAATTTTTACCGAAGTAATAGTGATTGAAGAATTGAGAAAGTATAACAAATCGCGTTTTTTCTGAATCATTTTTAAATCCACTTTTGTTCTCAAATGCATCCAATTTGCAGGTCCTCTTATTTAGGAGCTATATAATGTGACGGATTGGCCAGTTTTTTGATAAACGCAGAATATATTTCAAAAAAGGCTGCCAAAATGGGCACTTCGCACAAAATTTCCCTAAGCGATCATGATTAAAGAATTGAGGATGTATTCAAATAACAAATTGGTTATTTTATGACTCGTTTTTAAATCCAATTTTGCTGTCAAACGCTTTCAATTGACAGTTTTTTGTTAATTAGAAACTATATAATGTGCGTATTCATCAATTTTTTTGATAAAGGCTAAATATATTTAAAAAAAAAAGCTGTCAAATTGGGCACTTCGCAAAAAAAAAAAAAATTCTCAAAGCGATCGTGATTAGAGAATTGAGGATGTATTCAAATAACAAATTGGTTATTTTATGACTCATTTTTAAATTCAATTTTGCTCTTAAACTTATTCAATTGACAGTTATTTGTTATTTAGGAACTGTGTAATGGGCCGTATTGGTCAGTTTTTTGATAAAGGTTAAATATATTTTTTAAAAAATCTGTCAAATTGGGCACTTTGCACAAAATTTCCCAAAGCGATCTTGATTAAAGAATTGTGGATGTATCCAAATAACAAATTGGTTATTTTATGACTCATTTTTAAATACAATTTTGCTCTCAAACGCATTCAATTGACAGTTTTTTGTTATTTAGAAATTATATAATGTACTGTATTGGTCGACTTTTTTAACAAAGTCAGAATATATTTTAAAATATTATGTCAAAACGGGCATTTGAGCCGAATTTCGCTGTTGATGATTCTGATAAAACTAGTTCTTAGTGAAAAATGAAATTAAAAAATTTTCAAAAGTGGCCAAATAAAATAGTTAAACTGGGTTTATCGTTAATGATAGTATATTTTTTGTTGTTGAAATGAAAACTCTTCGAAATCTACCTCCGCCTATAGGCCAAGCCGACAGGGATTTTTATTTAAAGTTTAAAATGGGTTTCGGACACAGAAATCCTCAATTTCTTCAAAAAAAAAAAAAAACTGTTTTACATTGAAACTTTCATTGTTTTTGCTGCTTAAAATGACGTTTAAATCATGTTTCTATCTTAAATGGAACAGGAAATATACACACATATATATATATATAAATATATAGATTTTTTTTTCGTTTAGATTTGTTTTCAAATTTTAGCTTTCAAGCAATGGTTTTTATGAAAAAACTTCTCGTGAAAATGCGTTTTTCCTCATGATGGGTTTTTCACCATTTTTTAAAACGGTATCCTGAATAGTGTCTAGGTAAAATTTTGTGAAGAACCATTCGAAGTAATTGGTCCATCTTAGATCATGTTTCTTTCAATTGTTTTACTTTAATTTTGATTCAGCAAATTTGAAAAAAAAAATTATAAAAATATGTTTTTTTAGAGTTACATCTTCTTCATACTTTAAATATATGTTTAAATTTTATTTAAATTAACACTTTTAAAAATTCTGAATCAAAATTAGAGATTTTATATTTCAGTTTATTTAAATGAAAAATAATTGAAATTCTACAAAGAATATTTTGAGTTATAACGATTTTAAACTACCCCACTTTTTAAATAACTTTTAAATCTTTAAAAAAAAGTCTAAAAGTTTTAGCATGCGATTTAGATTACAAATAGCAGGATAACTATAAAAATGTCAAAATTTTAACTCAATAAATAAAATTTATTTTAAAATGTGTAAAAGACCCCCTTAAATTGTCATGTCTGCTAGTCTTTTAGTAGTAATATGTCAATAGTTGTGAATAAAGCGATTACCTTAAAACAAAACAAGAAAAGGCAAAAAAATAACACATTTTGTGGAATAAAATAGCTTTTTCATTTCATAAAAATAGATGACAGAATTGACTAAAGAAAGGAATTCTTTTATTTCTACAATGTTGCATTTCAAAAAGTTTAACATGAGTTTGAAAATAGTAAAATTTTAAATAAAAGAATTTGACAATTGTGTTTAAGGGATCTAAAATAAATATCATGCTTTGAAAATTTAAAAAAAATGTATAAGAAACAAAGAATAAAAATTTAAGAGATATGAGAGATTTTGTTTGGAATAAGAAAGTACTCTTATCTCTTTTTTATACACAAAGTATATAGTATATATAGAATAATATAAAATAAAATATATAAATAATGTAGTATAATAAAAATTAAAAATTTTATATCATGCCAGAGACTTCCGTGATGCGTTTAAATATTTTACTATAATTAATTTTAAAATCATACATCCGCCCATTCTACTATTGTAAAAATTTGAATTTAGATTACATTTATGTTTTACTTTAATATACACTTAAATGAGTTGAAACCCGTCGAATTTGACGAATGAAAATATTAAAAAACTTATTCATCGAATCTATAAAAAAATGTACAGAAATAATTTCAATAAATAATCAGTTTTATATGGCTGGACTAATTCTAGCAAATATTACTTTTAACTAAAGTTTATTTTAATTTTTAAAAATTATTGAAAAATCAAACATTTTTATACGTAATCATTCACATGTAATTAAACTATCAAATTATTAAGTTATTAAACGAGGCTTTGATCTGTGGTATTAAGTAATAAAAATTCAACGAAAATCGCGCTACTATGACGGAATCATAATATTTTTAGCGAAACATAAAAATAATTTTGTTTTCACCATCACAAAACTTACATACATACTTTTCATATTTATATTAATTATTTTAAAAATATTCTAACATTCAATAGATTATTAGTAAGTATATTCCGAAATTTGATATCACATTTGCCAATTACAATTTTGTATGAAAACGTTTGCACTTCAGGTTCTAAAATGTATGTGCCGGAGAAATAAAGAAATTTACTCTTTTAACCTTAGTTTCATCAAAGAAAATACTCATTTCATATTTATTGTGGCACAATTTTTACTCACGAAAGCAATCTGAGTTGAACATCACAATCTCAGTATCAGCGGAATGAAAAAAAATATTGAAATGCATTAAAATTATTTAAGGTAGTAAAGTACATATTAAAATGCTCTGTAAATAAAAATTCGTATTTTTTAAATCTTGACCGCATTTTCTGATCAAAATTTTTTTTAAAGTTACTTTTATTTGTAACGCAAAAATGGCATTACCTTTTCCTTCTTTTTCACAAAGGAAGAAACCCCATTGCCACTAATGTGATTAAGCTTCATAAAGAACTTTTAAAATTAAAGTATAAAAATGGAATCATTCTTTTTAAATAACGAGTGCGAGCACAACTACAAATAAGCAGCTTTCATTAGAAAAAAATAATTATCAAGATCGGTTCAGTAGAAAGCTGAGGCCCAATGACTAAAAAAATAGTCTTTTATTGTAGGTGCAGCTTTTTAAAAATGATTGAATTGCTTCGAATTTCTTTTAACACTGTTCTAGTGGCCTCCGATTACTGTAAAACTACTAAAAATTTCTTTATACTCGACTACATGGACTAATTACTTCTGGCTGAGTGAAGGGCCCATTGAAGTTTTTATCCAAATAAACTGTTAATAAATTGCTTCCTTTTAATCCGATATTAATTTTCGGAATCCTTTGTCAATGCCTGTCATGTTTCTGAATCCTTGTTTCCGATATAAGGCCCCTTGAAGTTTTTGTGCAAATAAAATGGTAACAAGCTGCTTCCTTTTAATCCAATCTTCATTTTGTAATCTATTTTCTGTTTAGTCATTCTCACGTTTTTATATTCCAGTTTAAATTCTTGGGGCCCTATGATGCAAAGGGTCAGTCCAAGGCCATTTTAAACTTTTGGTGTGCCAAGCATTTTCGTTGCTAATTTTATTTTCTTCCTGTTTTTTCCTCGAAGTCTTCGACTTTTTTCTGGACGAACACCTTCATATTTTTATTGGAGCCCAGGGTGCCTTATTTAAAAATTTACCCAATTTTTAGTGGCTTTCTTTAAAATATTACTCTAAAGAATAATGCAAACCGTGTATTTAGTTTTGAGTAATTGCAGATCTAGCGCGTTAAGTACCTAGACATTTAAAAATATTCACATGTTAAGTCCCTGCTTTTAATTATGAGCTAGGTATTTTGTGCCCCCTATTATAACTCGATTAAAAATGGTCCGATTCCCTAGATTTTTCTTCTGACAACTTCTCAGGTCCACCAACTACTACATAAAAGATCACCAATTTTGATTATTGGTATACGTCTTAAAACCCTTGGTGCTTATTTTTTTTTAATGATCTGAATTGCATGCAATTTTCTTAAACATAGTTATAGCGTCATCCGATAATTTTTAAAACATTTAAAAAATATCTTTATACTTGACTAGATGTCAGTTAAATCTCTATGATCCTGCGACCCGGTGCCAAGCTCTTTGAAGTTTTTCCACCATATGTTGCAAATAAATTGCTTCCTTTTAATCCTATCTTCAATTTTAGACCCCTTTTCTATTATTTACAGTTTCTACATTCTATTTAAAGTCCTCAGCATTCTAGGGTTACATAAGGCTTAATCAGTGGTCCTTTCAACTTTTAATGCACCAAAAACTTTTCGTCCCCTTATTTTCTCACCTAGCCAGCTCGTTATTTTAAAATTAACCGTTTGAGTTCCAAGCAGCGCGATCGCTCTGTTCAGATTTTATGTCGAGAGAACCCAGCACATTTCGAGCGTTTGGATCCCTGATGGTACGCCGATTGGTACTTATCGACATAAAATAGAAGAAACATTATCATGCCGCTTGAGATTTATCGACATAAAATAAAAGAAGGCTATCTCGTTTTTTCGGTCTTTTCTGCATAAATTAAAAGAAGGCTATCGCGCTGCTTCGGTCTTTTCGGCATAAATTAAAAGAGTACAATCGCACTGCATGGGATTTTTCGACAGTATTTTTACAAAAGCCTCTGGGGCTCAAACGGTTAAGTATCGGACGCTTCTTCTCGGACCAACAACCTCATATTTTTATTGGAATTCTAAGGCTCTCTTTTAAGCATTTCTTCCCATTAAATAGACATTTCTTGAAAATTTTATTGCAAAGATAAATTTATACCTATGCTTAATGTCATCAATCGAAGAATTAAGACCATTTAATGATTAAGACCATTTAACATGTTTTCATGTTAGTGTGCTGGGCTTAAATCTATTCGATCAGTTACCCCCCCCCCCCTTGTCCCTCTATTATAGCTTCTTTAAAAATGTACCGATTCACTAACTTTTTCTTTCTAAAAGCTTTTTGTCCGCAAGCTATTACATGAACGAAATACAATTTCTCAGACTCCAACTACCACCAATTTTGAATATTAATTTTCTTCTTCTGGCTTTCATTTCAAATTTTCGGCACTTACGTACACTCTCAAAAAAACTTCCGTCTTTTCACAGAAAAAGTACTGGCAGCACTGCTGCCAGACATTGTCTGTACATTGACGGTTTTCCGTTTATTTTTTTCTCCGTCAAAAGAGGGAAAATATCCGTCACTTGAAAAAAGTTTGGAAAAAATCAACGCGGAAGAGGTGGGGATCGAACTGAGGACCCCGGGATTACAAGACCAACACGCATGCACAGCGCCACGATTGCTCATAAGGGTTTTGCTTTAAAATAGAAGCGTTGATTTCATATCGGTGTGGTTTGGTGTATTTCGTTAAAAAGCTTTTAATTTTGCAGTTAATCTCGGAAAGTTTTCATCTTTAATGAAACTGTGGCTGGTTCTTTTTTTTTTTTCTTTACGTTTAGTATTAATATAGTATAAAAATGTGAATTTTAAATATATAACGTAGATTGTCAGAGAAAAAACATGGATGTTTTATTTTTATTCGATAAGATTTTTTTTAATAATATCAATTTTTTTTTTTTTTTTTTTTTTTTTTTTTTTTTTTAATTAAAATATTTTTTAAATGTCTTCACTTAAAGTATATTTTATATGCGTATATTTATCATAGAAATAACTTAGTATATTGAACTTTATTCAACTTATCCAACTTTGAATAACAGATTGTGAGAATTTTTGAACGAATAAAGAAAGTAATTGTTATTTATTTTTAAATTCGAAAACATTTTTGTCTTTTAAAACTAAATTAGACATTTTAATCGATAGAATATTTTTGTTTTTCATTTTAAAAATAAATTCGAATTTATTACTAACAGACCCAATGCGCATGCGTGCTAGATATAAACGGAATCGTTTCCTCATTTTTCGACTTTCGGAATGAACTCACAGAACAAATACGTTTTTTGGGGGAACAGAAGTTATTTGTGAAACAATAACGATAACTTAGTGTATATTGACGAATTTTTCTGACAGTGTATTAACGCCACCGCAGCAGAACTTGCGCTAATATGCCAATAAAGAGCAATCTTGTTGTTCGCACATGCACAAAAATAATGGCATCAAAAATGAGAAAAAAAGCACTAAAAGGCACTAAAAAGCACAAAAAATACTAAAACACGAAGAAATGGCGTTAAAAATCAGCAAAAAACAAGTCAACAAGGAATCCAAAAGATAACTGCGGTGGCTTTAATACGTAAGTACCAAATTTTCTTTGTTTGCAATTTTTTGTAACATAGTTATTTTAATTCAGCTATTTTAAAATTACTCAAGCCCGTACCTACACACAACTGCATTCCAGTTAAGATCTTGTCCTGTCCCGTCTTTGTATCTCAGCTAACCACCTTTTTGGAGCATTAATCTCGTTGTTCGCAAAAATTTATGTTCTCTTTCTAGACCCGCAAACTAAAAGTCGCATCACATTAAAGGATAAGATCAGGATAATGAATAAGATCAGTAACTATAGATTAAATATCGTGTTAATGTTAAAAATAATTTGTGAAATTTACAGGAGAAAGGAACCTACCAGCGCTTGGAAGCGCATTCTTTCCTCGAGTTCTAAGAGGTCAATTTCATCAAGATTTCGTCCATTAAACTTATATTACAATTAGGCTGCAAACATTATATTAAAAAATTATTGCATTTATATTCAAGAATTCTGTTTGTTTCTTTCTACTGAAACGTGAGTGTGAAATAAGCCTTACCTGGTCAGCATTTTTATTTTTTCGAAGTTGTTTGAAGAGTAGTTTACATTTGGCATTAGATTTAATTCTATTTAGGCATGATTCTCTCCAAATAGGGCAAACTAAGAGCTATGAGAGAGTGATAAATTTTTAAAAAAATGCCCATTTATTATTATTTTTTAATTTATCTGATATGAAATTTAGGCTTAGTGGGCTTTAACTTCATCTAAATATAAATCAGTAATAATTACTATTTTAAAATATTTATCTACATTCAGTAGAGGCTGAGTAGAGTGGTGAAGTAATAACCTAAGTCAAATTTCCTTTTTTTTTTTTTTCTTTTGTTAATGCGCACCACATTGTGATTCACGGATGTGGAATAAAATTATACCATTTTTGATAATATTCCATCCCATTTTCGTTTATTCTAAAGTTTTATTTCAGTTTTTGTGTTGAATATATTTCCCATTAAATCATACAAGTGATACGCACCTATTTTGCAATCTCAAAAAGTTATTTTTACTTCACAAGATCGGAAGAATATAGCATATTCTATTTTAAAAAATAAGATAAAATATTGAAAGGTCAGTTGTCACTTCGGTGAAAAAAAAATAGCTTTCATGCTGGGGAGCAACAGATTTGTCACATTATTGAGTTTATATCACTCTGAGAAAGGAACTCATCTGAACTAGGAGCTTAAAATTGCTGAATATTCTTCTAAAAATATTGAGAAATAACTCTACATTATGTCATATAATGCTTTTGAATTACTATTTTAGCTCTGAATGAATAAAAATTTATAGAATATTATCTACAAATCTTATGAAAAACGTATACTTAACCCCAACTTATATTTCTTTCACAAATGCGTCATAAAAACGTATATGTGATATGCTCAAATAATACGTTTTAAAAATAACGTTTCTTGTAAATATAATTTCATATTATACAATTTTAAATATTTCCAGAAATTGTGTACCGAATGCGCTGGTAGAATTATGAGTTATTTTGCTCGAACAATTTACAGAACGAAAGATTCGCTTTTCGAAACTTAACGAACTGCATCTTATGGGGAATGCATAAGAATTCATGTGTGACTTATATGTCTCGTTTTGCTTATATTTCAAGTCGAGCAGAGATTTATGATGGGCGCAGTTGTTAGAGTAAGTGTCATTCTGAAAGAAAAACTAGCATGTTTTCTGTCATTATAATATAGTATGTCTGGAAGGCTTTGGTAGAGAGTGAGATTTCTTTCTTTCGTTTCTTAACATTGTTGCAAAGAAATGTTCATATTATTTTTGCAGGCTTTAAAAAAAAAAGTACATTGCATTTAAATGGTCTCAGATCCCACGGGCTCTCATCTTGAAATGATGAATAAAAACACAAGAAATGCATACAAGACTTCCATAGAAAATAGTTTATTTTAATAACCAGAGAAAGGGGTAGGTGATCCTCCGTTAGGAAATCAATTTTATAAGATCCTTATTGCCGGAGAGCCAGAAGTGATCTGGCCTTATTTTCATGTCAAAATTCTGCCAACATACAGTGCACCCTCAGACAAGACGATCATTTAGAAAAATAGCAGTTAGGGATGAAACCAATTAAAACTTTTAAACGACAGACGCTTTGTTTGTGTGTATGACGGCCAATTATCTACAAGTTGGATTTAGGCCCTAAGGGGAGGACTGCCCTACATGGGGGTCTTTCTAAGGGAACCGTATTTACGCAAGAAAACTCAAAGTTCGAAGAAAACCACGGATAACTCCGAACAGTTAGGCCGACGGTCGCAATCGGGTTCAAACCCAACACCTACCGTCTACCAGTTTGGAGGTCAGAACCTCTCAGCCACTGGTGGGGCTTAAGCGACAGACGTGCTAAAGCGTATCATAATTGGTAATTTAACAAAATAGATGAAAGCAATACAGAAATATAAAGATTTTTGTAATTTCAGCTGGGAAAAAATGAAATTCGCAACTTTAATGTTCTCTCATTGTATACATTATTCTTAATTTAAGACAGAGCAGATGTTAGAATAAGATATCTGTTTCTCATTTTATTATAGTTTTGAGCAAAGCATGAGGGCCTTTGCGCGTGTAAACAGCCGCCGTAACAACCACTAAATCTACTCAACTTCTGCAGTCATTTATCAATAAAGCTTTAGCGAGAAATAATTTAGATAAAAGTTATGAGTTAAAACATCACAATGAGAGATTATATCAGATTACACTTATAAATAATCTAAAAAATAATAATTTGCATATAATAATTTAATTTTAAAATTTAGAATGTATTAATATTTAAGCAAACTAACCTAATAATATATTTGCAGGACAACAGGATAAGTGTTTTCGTAAATAATCGACTCTATTTGAAAGATTTCTACAGACAAAACTGCTATTCAGAATGTTGTGACCTTTTGTAGAGGACACTATAAATGTATGCGATTTTGTTTGAGTGAAAAAAAGTACTTCGAAATTTCGCCACCTCACAGTGTTTTTTAAACGAATTGCACATTAAGCACACTTGTATGATAGTCAGCAAATTTGAACCCCTTCAAAAATGTTCCACATGACGGTCATCGTTTTCAGGGAACCGTAAGATAGCTTGTATCACAGTCGAGCGCAGTGTTTTCTGGGAAATGCTAATTGAACATGTCATGAAATTCTGTCTTTAAAATCTAGTACAGTTAATAAATAAAGTTTCTAAACTATAAAAAATGCATGCTAAATATGTACCGTACATTGTCCGTGCCGAGAATTTTTGGGCATTTTTTTAGATCTAAATGAAGGTTCGATTTATACACGAGTCTAAGAAAATTTCCAAAATTGATGTACTAAATTAAACATTAAAAAAATCATGCGTTAAGCATAGATTATGAAGCACTTTCCAATGTATTCAGAATAATGGAACAAAACTGCACCGTTTAAAAAGTTAAAATATTACGTCTAATTTTACCATATGGAAACGTATAACGCATGTCAAAACTGAATTTCGGCTGTTCCCGTCTATAATCGAAAATTATCTGAATTTATTAGCAACCCTGTATAGTAATGGGTTATAGAAAAAGGACAAAATCCGTTGTTCCCAAAATGAAGCAAAAAAATGAGGGATTTTATCCAAACGTAGTAATACGTCCCATATTGTGTATTCTATATTGACACTAATCAATAAATATATGGATACAACCCCTCTTGTTTTTGCTTCATTTTGGGAATAACGGATTTTCAACTTATTCAATTGACGATTATTTTCAGAATTTTCAAGTTATGATTTTGCGACTTTCACAAAAGTTGCTCTGTACATTTAGCTAACATAATATGTAAATGAAATTTTGGTATAGTTGACGCATGCGCAGTGAAAAATTATTTAGTAAACCTACTCATTTTTCATACAGTTTTTATTATTTTTTAATTCTGATTACAGGGTATAGTGTGCAATGTTGTTTGTCATATTTTCAGAAAGAAATATTATTTTATATTAAGAAATCTGAAAATTATAAGGAAAAAACTTGGAAAAATTTGGGACCATTTTTATAAAAACCTTAATTACTCTGCGAGTATGCATGCTATTTGCATAAAAATGAACATAGTGTATTACAATAAGGCATTTAATCATAATCTAGAGTTTGAGCGCTTTTGCTACATTAGCTTTGACAGGGTTATCCAAAAGATATTCATTCTTTTTTAATTTGTTGACGGTCCCCTATAAAGTTTCGGGAAAAAATCTTCACGGAAATATATGACCTGTACTATTACGTTTATACACTGAGAATTTCAGGATAATTCCTCATACATTTTTCTAGATATTTAACAAAATGTGTAGAATCGCAAGTGAACGATAATCAATGGCCAGGTAGTGTATATTTATATATATATATATAAAGTTATATGCAAAAATTTTTAATAAATTAATAAAAAATGCTGGACACAGCCAATAAAAAAAAGGCTCTTTTTATGTTTAACTTCAGAGACTTTTCGATAATACAAAGCCTATCACGAACATATGGACAGACAGATGTCTTGTATAAACACATTTTTCGGAATCTTTGTCTCCTAAAACTTTTAAATTCGTCAAAAAGACAGAAGTCGAAAAAAACATAGATTACATTACTTTACTGTTTAAAAAAAAGAAAGAAAAAAATCACAACGTGAATACATTTTCTTTATTAAAAGTGAACACTTTACACGGTGTAAGATATCTCTGTACACTATATTTCGTGCTGAATAGAACGTTATATAAACTTTCTTCCTCAACGAAGAATATATATATCGCTTTACAAAATCCTGAAAAAGTTATATATACTACTTTTTGTAATTCAACTATGTTTTTCAGTTTCACAATATCCGAAGAATATAGCATACTCCGTAAGAAATAAAAAAAAAAGTTACGTATTCAAGGGTCAGTTTTCTTTGCTGTGAAAAATAAATAGCTCCAGTGCAATGGTTTTATCACATATTGGCTTTATGTCACTCTGAGAAATGAACACATGTGAACTGGGAACTTAAAATGGTTGAATTTTCTTCTTGAAAATGCTATGGAAAAACATGCCATTTAAAGTGGAAATATTGTGTTTTTATTATTTTACCTTTAAATATTCTATACTTTAAATAGAGTTCGACCGAAAATTCTGTTTCGTTTTTGTTTTTGACCTAAAATCGGAATTTTGTCGAAAATTTGTTTTCGGTGAAAATGCTATTGAATATAAGGTCAGACCAAAACTCTACCGAAACTATCGGTGTTACAAAAATCTCGTTTATTCTTTCTGAAATTTTCAGCAAATCGACTCAGATGAGACACTCATTGTTTATTGCCATAAACTGCACTGTTTATAATTATCAGTCATGATTGACTCAAGACGTGAGTGCAAATTATAAAGCAAGTAATGCAGATAATAAGACTAAGCTTTGAAGACGCATTTCACGGGCTCAAGAAAATCTGTAGACTTAATATTAATCGAAAAGTTTCAACTGAAACTGCAGAAGTGTTTCGAATGCTCTTTGGAGAAGTTCTAGTATAACAGGTGATAATTTATAAAAATCATTATGAAAGATAAACCGATGGCCGATCTTAAAGTGACATATATAGTAAGCTGAATCAGCCACAATCGACTGTGACCCATGTGATTAAAAAGTAGAAGGTGTTTGGTGATTATCAGTGTATTCACAGTGTCAGCAGACTCACGAAACTGGAGGATAGAAACCGACGTGTGCTGTCAGACAAAAGTGTTGAAAATTCTGAAAATCATCATCGATAGGATAAACTCAAAGTCCGTCACATTTTTCTAGTTTGTTGTCACTGGACTTTATAGTCCACGAGATAGACAAGATAGCTTTTTCATTCGGCAGCAATTAAAGCGCTGTCCCTGAAAAATAACATTGTATTACATAAGACAGTAGTAAAACGAAGCAGATGTATTATAGTACGGTTAAATACTGATAATCACTACTGCAATTTTTTTAAACTTCTAAACATCCAGATTTTCCTTTTTTATAGGTCGTATGAAGAAAGAAATGTACTTAAATATAATTTGTTTGGAAACTGTATTCCAATTCGATTTTTGAATGTTATTTTTTTGCAGTTTTTAAAATCATTTCATTAATTCTGATAACTGAAATATACCATTTTTGTCAAAGTAAAGGGAAAATAGTGAATTACTGTGTGCTTTGTTGTCATTTTGTCACAAAAATTGAAACAAAAATTACAATTAAAACACGTGCTATGACAAGAATGCAGTTTGCTATAGAAATATGTTTTAAAGAATATATATGTGATATTTTTTTCTCTTCATTTACCTAATTCTTATCATAAAATTGATATAATGCAATTTTATGAATCTGTGGATAATAACATTTTCCTAAATTTGAAAAAATATAAATAAATGATTTCTGATAAAACTGAGTTATTATAAACTATATTTAATTTTCAGTATTCATATTAATGTTAAAAAAGGAAGTCTTATGAAACATTAGATACAATGTTGCCAGATAGGCTCCTTTTTTAGCACTTTCCAACAAAGTTGAAAAGTGCTTATGCATTCGGTTTGTCTGGCCGTCTGTCCGTCTGTCCGTCTTGCCGGATGGCCGTCTGTCCGTCGCTCTGCGCTCTAACTCCCGTAAATGTACTCGGATTGCTATGAAATTTTTTTACGTTATTGAGGTTTACCCTAGCACGAACCCTATTGAAAATGAAGTATCTACCATGATTAGTTTATCTACAGGGCGAATCAAAAGTTTCCCATTACATTACGGCCTATGGGGAAAAACCGTTAATATACTCGGATTGCCATGAAATTTTAGGACGTTATTGATGTTTGCCCTAGCACAAGTCCTATTGAAAATGAAGTTTCTACCATGATTAGTTTATCTACAGGGCGAATCAAAAGTTTCCTATTACATTACGGCCTATGGGGAAAAATCGTTTCAAAGGAATTTTAAAGATGTTGTACCCTGTCAAACATATTAAAATATGCATTCTATAAAATATAAGGTGAAAATGTAGCTATTATTCATTTACAGGGCCACACAAAAGAATTCCATTAGATAATGGTAAAAGGAGGAATTGTGTGTGACATATTTTAAATATATTAAGCTTTTTCATGTATAATAAAATTGATATATGTCACTGAAGCTTAATATAAATTATACGCTACTGTCTTGCATAATATGAAGTACATAGCATTTACAGGGCCATACAAAAGATTTCAAATAGCATATTCTTTCCGAAGTACCATATATGTGTCCGATGATGGCTGATGGAGGATGAAATGCATTTTAATTATGATATTCGCGTTTATATTTCGATAAATATATGCACATTATATGGTGTTTATAAATGTTATAGTTGATATACAGGGCTACCCAAAAGAGCTCACCAACGTTACTGAATATGAGCATAAATTATTTAAATGTGGTTCTTAAATAAGCCATGCATTTTTACGCTGAGCTGCATTCAATTTACTGAGAAATGTTTGCAGAATATAGATAAAGGGATATACAGGGTCACTCAAGGAATTCGGTACATGGACGCCTATGAATGATGATTTATGATAATGTGATTTCAATTGTTTTAAAAGTGTTTTAGTTTACAATAAATTTTAGCCTGCTGACGTGTAATAAAGATACAATGTAAACTACAGGGCTGAACAAAAGTATCCAAGTATGTTTCCATCTAATAGTATGAATTGCTGAAAAAGAAATTTCAAGCTACTGGGTATTTTCTTGCTAAGCTAAATTTTCCCATTATATGAACTGACATATGAAATACAGGGCTGTTCTAATGTACTGGAATACATATTTGGGTATATTTGGCTATACACTATTATTTCCCTAAATAACAAAGTTTTGTTAAAGATTTCATTAAGTGTTGGAAAGTGCTTCATAATCTATGCTTAACGCATGATTTTTCTTACTTGTTTAATTCTGATTCTTGTTTTTAACCACTGATTTCTGATTCTGACCACTTTTTTGAAATGGTAAAATGCGTCATATTTATTGACATATTAATTTAGTCGAAAAGAAATGGACATTTACCGTTTCAAATAAGTGGTTCTAATCAAGAAATCTGAATTATAAGAAAAATAGCCCGCTGGCAACACTGATTAGATACCCGATTTCTTTTGTTGAAATGACGACATCGCTTTTTTGCTGGGTTTGTGCATTATTCCGCGATAGTGACGTCATATGCATTCTTTTCTATAGATGTAGTTTAAGACTGGATCGTTAATGTGGAATTCTTCAGCGAAGTCAAATAGCATGATTTTATATCAATTAAAAGCCTGTATTTTAAGTCTTAAAGTTGAAATATGTTTTAATATTATCGATATTCATATATGTATTTTTTTCCCATTGGGAACGACACTAAATTCTGAAAAAGCAGAATTCCTGTTTTAGTTCTATCACATTTCTTTTCATGGTTATCCTTCCTTAGTTGCACATTTCTGACGGATATGGTTAGTCGCGTCGCACTTCTGAGGTGTTTCTAGTTTTTTGAAAGCCAAGTGATATTTATTCTAGTTTTAATAGTTAATTGTTACCGATTTAAGATTCCCAGGACATACAAAAAAAAACTTTTCTAATCAGTAAAATGTATTCAAAAATAGTATCATAATTAATTTAACAACAACAACAACAAAATAACAATAATGAAAAGCAAATACAAGTAGAGACACGTGACAGGTGTGCGCAACTAACGAAGAGTAAAAATCGTCACAAATGATGGTAGTGGTAGTCAGTAGCGCCAACTTTTCAAAAAAAATTGGGTGGGCTTTAAATTTTTTGAATAAAATAACATTAATAATTTTTTTATCCTTAGCGTGTATGTGTGAGGGGAAAAAAAGAGAGAGTGAAAAGGGGAGAGGAACGACTGACTACAAATGATAAATCGAAATTAAGTTTTTTCGAAGCACAATTTTAAATTAATCTTAATTTAATTGTTATTTTATAAATAATTTTACTAAATCATATTTTTATAAGTTTTTCCTTATAAATACATTAATGTTTATTTTAAAGTACATTGGAATTGTTAACCGTTGAAACTGCAAAACGCTAAATGCCAAGAAAGTAAACATTTTATTCAACTAAGTGCTTTATCAATTCAAGATATCAAAAGAGATGTCGAAATACGCAAGAAATTTGTTTCCTTGAGAAATTTAAATACACATCCGCTGAAGGAAATTTTAGACGCTCTTGTAAGTCTAATCGTAAATCTATCTTGTAAGTCCTTACTAATTTTCAAACAAAGCTATTTTAAGGAAGTTAATACAACAAAATTTCCTTTTAGCGATTAAAAAAGTTAAAAAATAATTATTAATAAAATCAAATGAAATTGTGAAATTGAACGGGCAGAGGGATCAAATTATCAGGTGGGCTCGTGCCTCATGGGCCCATATAACTTGGCGCCGTTGGTTGTTGTCATGTATCTGTGGTCGCATTCAATGTTGCCAGATGCGCTACATTTTTATTCAGATTCTTGATTGGCCCCACATTTTTGAAATGGTAAAATACGCCTTATTTGACGACACATTAATTTAGCGCGAAAAAAAAAAAATAGAAATTTACCGTTTCAAATAAGTGGTGCTAATCAAGAAATCTGAATTATAAAAAAGTAGCCCACTGGCAAAACTGGTCACATTGGGGTGTGGTTATAATTTTCACGAGATGGCTTGCATACCTGTGGTTTGTTGTTTGATTGGAGCGGTACAAATTGGAGCCTATTAATTGGTCTTTAATTTGTCTCTTCTTTTTAGAGCTATCTCTTATCACATAATGTAACTTTAATATTTTTTTCCTTTATTGATTTTTTTTTGTGTGTGTTTCAAGTACGAGCGCTATCAGTTCAATTTGTTTTGATAACTGTTATATTTTGTTTGCACTAGATCATTATACATTTTATGAATTTGCTTTGACCATCAGTTCATCGCTTAAAGATCTGTTACAGCGCAATTACATAGATTTTTATGATGCATTTACATTATGTACTGGAAGGTACTAGATGGGAATAATGAAATCATAATATTGTGTCCACTATGCAGTTTAAGTAAAAGGTAATTTCAATTTTACTTTGAAAATGACGAAAAAAGATGAAATGTAATAATCTCTTTCTTCTCCCCGTTTCTCCCTTTTTCCTCAAAATAGAAATAATTGAGTTACCATCATTATAAAAGTATCATTAAAATTAGAAAAAATATATTTTGAAAACGGGTAATTGTTGTTAATTTTAGTGGTTATTGTTCCATAATTTAAAAGAAATAACTGGGAAACTAAATCATTCATTTCATAAAATCGTTTCATAAATTCGATTCATTAGGATTTTATATATAAACAGTAGATAAAAAAACGCAATATAACATATTGTTTTTTAAAATGTTTCCATGGAGAACATCGAATTTTCTTTAACTTAGCAATGTTTTTCTGACCTATCGAAAACTTACTATAAAGAAAGAATATTTTCTTCTATTCTGATAACAAAAAGAAAAAAAATTATTCAACGGTCAGAGTTCTTTAGGTAAAGATAAATAGTTTTTGAACGAAATAGCATTGAATTTATCGAATATAGGGTGCCTATATCGGGCAAAATAAACACATGTGTGGAATGAAAAGTTTTTCCATTTGAGTTTCGATACATCACCACTTTCAAATTTAAAATTGAATCTATTGGACATACATGGATCATTTTGTATAGAAGGTTTTAAGGGGAGAAGGGACAGTCGGTGGAAAAAGCATGGTTTCCATAATAGCAATACACACCTAAGTTCATTCAGATAAAATTACAAATATTTTCTAATTTACAATATTCTGCAGATAAAATTTAAAAAAAATCTATTTTAGTATGAATGGAGGTTTTAAATATTCGCAATTTGTTTGAAAACATCTATGGTCCCAGGCAACGCCGGGCGATAAGCTAGTAGTTATGTAAAAACACTTTCCTGACTACATTTCCACACATACTGAAAAATATTTAAATACTTAAATGATGTTACAAGTAATCAAATTTTATTACACTAAGTTGCAAATTAAAGTAAAGAGTATATTTAACATATGTTTAATTAAAAAGTATTTCTGTTCATTCAAATGATTTTTATAGAACTTGAACTAACATTTTGGGCGAAGCACCAGGAATCGTGTCATGGCATAGTAATGAAAACTTCTGATCTAATTTTTATCAATTGAAATTAATAACTGATGATCAATCCATCTCTTTTTATTTTAAATTATTTCAAAAAAAATATTTTGGGATTAAAAAAAATTACAGTGGACTAGAATGGAATTTTAATGAAATTGTTTTAACTACGTTCTAAAATATTTCAGCTTTACGAATGAAAATGTTCCACATTCGTTTAAGCTTGAAGTCATTTACACTGGTTCGAACTTTTTGTGTTTCCAAAATTAGGTCTTATGCTTAGCTTCCTTTTAGTATAAGTACTATGGTATAGTAGATCGAGTATAATGATAGTACAATAGTATAAAAGGAAGAAAAAATATAGAATTAATGAGATTATTTTAACTATTTTCTAAAAAAGATTTAACTTTTCAAAAGTATTTCACATTCTTTTAAGCTTGAAGTCATTTTCACTGGAGGCAGCTTTTTGTGTTTCCAAAATTAAGGCTTGTGTTCAATCGGGCATAATGATATTGTAATTGTATAAAGTGAAGAAGAAATTATAGATGCTCTAAAACTGTTGAAATTTTGTGATTTACTAAACAACTCAGGTGATAAAGGTGGTATGTGCAAAAAGTAAAAAAAATATATAATCATATAATTGGTGATAATCAATGGTCACCCATCATCTGTTAAATTATTATTTGAAAATATCTAATATGCACAAATATTTTAGTTGATAAAGGTAGCACCTGGTAATAAACGCAAATAGAGATTGTGAACTTTACAGCTGATTTCCTCAGAAGGATGATTATGTCACTTTTCCCCTTTATTATCTCATATTTTCAATTATACCTTTATAATATAGCTGTAGTGCCTCAACAATCGCAACATATTTTTCATATTCCATATATTTTTCAAAAAGAAGATGTTAATGTACTGCTACAAAGCATGACAATAATGCAGTGTAAGATATTGCTTAACTAAAAGTTTCGAAAGCAATATTGAATTTTTCATACTTCAACATTGTTTTGATGATCTGTAGAAAAAAAATGCTCCATTGAGAAAATATATTTTATTCCACAGCTTTCAAAGATAAAAACGTAGAATTTATCGAATGTACACTGTTTTTATTCTTGTAATATAGAGAGACTACGGGAATTAAGAAAATTTTATTTTCTACTGACAAGCTTTTGATTTTGCTTTTGGTGTATAGGTATGTTACATTATTTAACTACATCTATTCTTCTTGCAAACATACGCACTGTTAAAAAAAAACTATTAAGAATGAAAATTTAAATTATCCAACTTTTTATAAGTAAGATAAATACAGTCGAGCCTCGATTTAACGTAGATTGATTTAACGAATTCTCCGATTTAACGAATATTTTTTCTGTCCCGACAAAAAGGATGTTAAAATGCTCTGATTTAACGAATTTTTAGCTTTGATTTAACGAACAACAATCGCTGAAAAAAAAAATTGCATGTGCAGATAAAACTAAAACTTTTATTCTTTTGCACATAAAATTTTGAATCTTTCACTCCTAATCAAAGTGTTACATATTTTTCTCATTTCTGGTGGATTCAAAAGACAGTCTTTTCCGCTTTTCAACTAGAAACATGGCAAAGATGTATGCAAAGATATAGAGCTAAGTACCTGCGATAGTGAACATAAAGAGAATGAAGATTCTGAAAGCAGTCAAGATGACGAAGAAACGGAAAATCAAATAAAAAAATATGACATTCCAAGAATTAATTTGCAGCTTGAACTCTTTAAAAAATTATTTTTTGTCTCATAAGATTGATGATGATGTTCTTACGGAAAACATCAACAAAGAACTTTGGAAAGTCAAAACAATGAACCGAAAACAAAGCATCATCGAGAATTTCTTTCCAAATCGCCAATAAGTATACATGTATTATGTATTAAGTTTTAAAAGCAAATAATATTAAAGAATTTAGATAATTTAAACGTTGATATCCTAACATATAATTTTTAAGCTCTTAGTAAACAATAATCATTCTTTTCTTTTCTTTTTTTTTTTATATCTAAGGGTATTTTGTATTGATATTTTTATATCATACTCTTCCAAAAATTGATATTCGATTTAATGAATTGCTTTGATTTAACGAACGGATTTGTAGGTCCCAATCAATTCGTTAAATCGAGGTTCGACTGTATAACTAACTGATGATAAAGTAATTGATCATATGTGATTGCATCATGAACGCATATGGTATCATCAAAACATAAATAATCACATTCGGATATATTTTGCAGGAAATCTTCAAAGAGAGAAAGTTACTAAACCATGTGTGACAATATGTGTCTCGTTTTGACAATACTTACTGTAGCCGTAATAATTTATTATGAAAACCAAGTTGCATAAAGACAAAGCACACATAATTATGTCAGGAAAAACTGTGGTGTGTAAAAAATTATTCTCAGAAAGTATAACTGGTTAGAAACAGACTAGAGTTCAATAACAAAATTGAGCTTTCTTAAAATGAAATATGTATTATGAATAAGAGGAATATGCATGAATATACAGTTTTTAATATAATTTATGTAATCTCTCTGTTTTATAAATTATGTTTCGAAATATTTTTGTTATATTCTGGTCCGTAAAATAATAAAAAGTCCATTCTTCTCCAGTCAAACTCCAGTCAAATTGCACAGATTTTTGATGCGTTGAACTTTATGAAATTTCAAATCCTTCAGGCGTTAAAACAAAAGAAAACAAAAAAAAATCTGCCTACTTTTAGTGCCGAAAATCACCGAAATTTCTAAAACATGAAGTCTCACAACTCGTAGAGACTTAGTTATAAATGTATAGACATTTTTTTTTTAACTTATGAATATATGAGTTAATTTCTCGAAATATAATTTATAAGATCCAGAAACAGTATAAAAGATTAAAAATTTAATTTTTGAAAAATAATGACAAGATTAGTTGATAACATAATCTTAGTTTAATTCTTTCCTTATTTTGAAAGTTTTTGAAAGATTCTTTACCTACGCAATTACATTAGGAAAATAATGAACTCCATTTCGATCTTTTTTTAACCCTCTACACGCATATTACGTATGCGCGTTATAAGAAAAAGAAAACACTCTTTTATAATTAATCAAATTCATATGAATTATAGTTTGAAAATGTTCACTTTTTTATCGATTCATGCATATTGCTATTAGAAATTATCACTTCTATTTTAGTTTATCCAATCTTTAATTTCATTATTATTTTCTGTTATTTCTCGAAGCTTGTTCAACATAAATAAATTGGATTTGTCTTTAATGATTTTATAATGCTTAAAAATAATTTTTAAATAGTTTTCATACCTATTTTATAGTCTAACAAATAATAACGTTTTTTCTTTTTTAGAAAGCTAATTTTTTATTGAATTATTCCATGCTCCACCTTCTAAAAAGCATTTTTTACACACCGCTATGTTTCCTGATATGCAAATGTTTTTTATTTTCATTGCATAACAGTCTTAATAGAACACAATACAGTATTCGAAGCAACATTATGAATGGCGAAATTCGATTGGATGCTTCAGTGGTTTTTAATCGGACGTACGTAATTAAATACTAGCGCTGAATATAATTGTTACCCGTTTATTGACGTACGAATGCCCACCCCACCAGAAATTACAGTAAATGGATAATTGGATAATCTATTATTAGCGACAGCGGAGCTAATGAGATCTCTCAGTAATTTCCTATCGTATTATTAGGTGAGAACACGAATGTATATTACAGAGAAATATTATTCAGGGAATAAATTCATATCCTACACGCATGGAAAATGCCGACGGAAATTCAAATTCATAGTTAATTGGACAGTTTACCTCAAAATTGGTCAAAATGTCGATTTTCTTTTTTTAAATATTAAATGAAAACCTATTTAACGGTGCCAATTTTGCACCACTTTTTTACCTATACGGAATTATATCGCTAAATATTGTAAGTTTTGTCAATACATCCAACGCAATTACCAATACTAATGAAAACTTTAAACTGATTTTTTTATCTTGTCATATTTTCATTATTTTCTTGTTTTAAAAATGCTAATGCTTTTATTTTATTTAGCTTTTTTTTTTTTTTTTTTTTTTTTTTTTTTTGTATTTGTATTTGAGATAAAGATTTAAACTTTTTTGTGTATGTTCTTTATATACGTGATAAATCTGCGTATTGATTTAGTCGTCTTTTTTTATTTTTTTTAATAGAAATATAAGATGTGTTAGATATCCTCGTTTTTCACTATATGTATCAGAAAAAAATATAATAAATGTGATTTAAATGTGTCTAAAAATCCACACTCAGTCATACGTAATACACATTTGAAAATCTTAAAAAAAAAAAAAAAAAAAAAAAAAAAAAAAAAAAAAACACTAGGCAAAAGATTCGTATTTTAAAACCTTGTAAAGATTTTTAAAAATGCAATTTTTTTAAAATATATTTTTTAATTTTTTAAAAAAATACTTATTTTTTTTTTCATAATTTACTGTTAAACATTGTTCAACAACAGAATTCGGTGATATTTTTGAACCATATTTTGAAAAATAAACAAAATTATTGAAATGTAAACTGTGCTTCTTAAAGGATCACACACCATTTAAAATTTCCATCGCCAGAGCAAAAAAAATGTGTTTTTAAAATTTCATAACTTTCTAAAATAATATTGAAATTACAAAATTATCTGCAATATATTTAAACAATAGTGTACACTTTGTAAAATGAAAAAATAAACATTTATATTATAACGTGATATAAAATATAGTTCAGTGAATATTGCAAAAAATTTTCAAGTGGAATTTCATAATTCTCACGATAACAATTTACAACAAATATATAAATAAAATTCTATCATCGATTATCCGAACTAATAGGTGACCAGGTGTGTTCGGTTAAACGATATTTCGGATAACTGATCTTTTTTAAAAAAGCATGCTAGAGTTACATCAACATAGCGAAATAAATAAACAGTGATAAGTATAAATGTTTCTTTATTTTGTAATTAAATACTTTAACAAAATTAAGGGAACAAACTAGAAAGAAATAAAGAGATCAAATATATTTGCAGAAAATCAAAAGTACAGCGGTACTGTACGTCTATATTTTAAGAAAAGATAATGTCGATTTTAAATGGATACGTGTAGACTTTCAAGAGTGTTGAACTCAGAGTGTGTCCAAGAGTAGTATCTCCTCCTCTCCCCCCCCCCTAGGAGCAACGAGATTTCCCTCCGTTAAATCGAGATATTGTGTTTTTAATGGTCAAAAGTGTAATCCTTACTTTCCTCTGGAACTCAATAATGTCTGATTTATCTGTAAACTCTTTTGAACAAACATTTAAAAAGTATGAAAGCTTACATTTTAGTGTAAATCGCTCAATATGTGATGCTGCTATGCTGCATATTCTACGATTGCAGCAATAGCTCTACCTCAAGAATTAATGCATGGTTTTTATCAAACTTCAGATCCAGTTAATCCTTGATATGAATTGGTTCGTCTTACGTTTCGCTGTCAATCTCCCAAAAGCTGTCACTGATATGCTGAATTTCCTCCAATTTCTGCAACAGCTCTATCTCAAGACTTAATACATGGATTTTCATCAAATTTAGATTCAGTTACTTCTTGATATGAATTGTTTCTGTATACATTTTGGTATCAATCGCCCTACAAGTGGCGCAGTTATATGGAATTTTCCTTCATTCATGCACTATCTCAAAAACTGAAGGACGAAATTTCATTAAATTTCAGATTTAAGTAAACTTTTATAAATATTATTGATGATTATGTTGTGGTGTAAATCTGCCAACAGGTGTCACTTTTAAGTTGCATTTTTTGCGATACCGCAATAGTCTTTTTTCAATAACTAATGTACGGAATGTACCCTTTAGAATCCCCACCATTGGTATAAATCGTCATTTAAATTCGGCCCTGAATAGCAAAATTTGAAGTATTAACATATATGTGGTAGAGCAAAGTTTTGGAATTTCCAATTCTGACTAGTTTTTTAAATTGACATTCACATAAAACTAATATGTTATTACATAATACTCGGAATTTCCCTACATACAATCCAAAAAAGATATACGAATCAATAGAGCAAAACAGTACTTGCAATCTCAAAACTGGTACATAGCAGGCTGTTAAACTACCTAAAAATCTTGTTACAGAGTTTGACGCTTAAAAACACAAAATAACTGAAATTTATACAGATGGGGGACAAAATAATACGAACATCTGTGAAACAATGGAAAATCTTTATTAGTAAGGGGTTGGACTACCCTTTGACTGAAGTACAGATTTAATGTGACCTTTTATAGATGTATAAAGGTCATGGACAATATTTAAAAGTATATTAAACCATTACTCCTGCAGAATGGTCTCTAACTCCGAAAGGCTGGACGGAGGAAGAAATTGAGAACGAAGTTTGGACTCCAAATCTTCCAATAAATGTTCAATAATATTCAAATCCGGAGACACAGAGTGCCAGGAAAGATGTTCAACTTAATCGTCAAGCTCTTCGAACCAAGCTTGAACACACCTAGTAGTGTGGATAGGGGCATTGTCGTCTTGAAGAAGCTGTCGCTCTCCATGGAATAAAGTCTGGACAAAAGGGTGGACATGATCCCCTGGACTGGTTAGATAGATCTTGAATTTGATCCTCCCATGCAGAATAACAAGTGGCTCAAGACCGCGCCAAGATATCGAACCTCAGACCATAATGGAGCCACCCGAATGCTTCAAATTCTGCATTAGGCATTCAGATTTAAACGCTTCTCTGTGCGTTCTCCAGACATAAATTTGTCCGGTCGTCTGAAATAGGGTGAATGACGACTCATCTAACCATAATTCCAGTTGCTACTTCTGTGGGGACCACCGTTTGTGATCTCTGCACCATTGAAGTCGCTTTAAAGCATTAGTTGCTGTCACCAAAAGTTTTCGAATTGCCAATCTGGCATAAATGCTCGCAGAATGGAGTTTCTTTTTGAAAGTTTTTTTTAAAAATGGGATCCTATGGAGATGTCTGTTCATTTCGGATGTTATCTCGGATAACGATTGCTTGTGCTTTCGGGCTACTATGGGCTTCTAGACTAGTCTATTCCTATCAGCAAGCTTGGACTTTCGGCCACTGCTGTACTTTGAAGACGTCGTCTTACCCTTTTTCGTGTTCGCTGTTATAACTGCTGTACCGTACTCCTTATAACCGCCAAAAAGTTTGCTGTTTCCGTAAACGATGCTCCACATAAACGACCTACAAAAATCATTCCTCTTTGGAACTCTGACAGTTCTGACATTTCAACTTATTACAGACAGCTCTATTGACGCATGCAACACAGGTGACTGCTGTTGAGAGACTGATACCTTCCTCTTCAAGCGCACAAGGTGGCAGACCTCTGTTGCATGTGGCGCGGCCGTACTGCAGGTGTGAAATACGTCATAATTTTTCACAGTTGTTCGCATTATTTTGTCCCCCATCTGTATTACTTACTTGTATTGTACAGGGACAGGAGCCTTAATATGTTCATCCACTCAACTCTTCAATTCTATTTGAAAAGCTCTGTTGTTGGAGAGACATGGTGAAAAGAATTCTTATTCTCAATTTTTTTTTTCAGTTCTTAGCCAGCAAATTTTACAAAATTCATATTAGTAAAAAAATTTCATTGTTAGTGACGTTAATCACGTTCAGTATAAAATTGGACAGTCATATATATATATATATATTGCTGTGCTTATCAGCTTTCTCTGTGCTAAGTCGGGGTGGTTATATTTTTCAAGATAATGTATTTGCTGTGGAAAATTATGTTTAACGCTAATAAAGCGATGAATGGATGGCGATGACTTTACTGTTTGCGAGCGGGTTTCTCGTCTCTGGCCTCATAGCTGCCTCTGTGTCTGTGTACATAGAAGTGTGTTGACAAAATGATTTTGAGAATATGTTTCACATTTGCATTATAAATAATGTAGAATATTGTATATAACTCTAAACATTGTTTACCAACTAAACAAGGAGAAGAAAAGACGCCCGTTTCCCAATGTTGGGTAATTGCTAATTTATTTAAATTAAGTTTATGTTTTGTCAATAAAGAATTGCCACTGAACCAAAAACGGCGCAATATCGGCTAATATGGAATATAAGCTTGGAAACTGTCCACTAATGCAATATTTCCCTACATAAATGATTAATAATTTTTTTTAAGATTCTAGATAGTTTATTTCTTATAATTATTTTATAATACAGTAATAACTTCAGTTATCCATTACAAGTCGCAAAAAAACAACATATAGTAGATGCGTTCATTGTCTCCCAAATAGTCATCTTAATTTGCTTTAAATAATGATGAGCGAATAAATTTGAGGGTATTTAATGTGCTTTCAGTAATTGAAAATAAAATAAAAAAGTAAAGTTTTATGCTACATAATACGTATCTGCACTGTAAAACATTTGTGTAACGTTACTTCATAAAACTGGTGGCAGCTTTGCTGCCTACAATTTGGTGGGGTACTTTAACCGATATAATCGGTGTAACATTGCAATGTTACACCAGTAATGCATGTTTTTATTACACCATTTACTCAATGAAGTGTAAATCGTAGTTGCCACCAATTTTATGGAGTAACGTTACCACAAATGTTTTACAGTGTGGATGGACTAACGTAAATTTTCTTTGTCAGTATAAAAATAATGAAAAATTGATAAAGCCATGAAAAAATATTTAAAAAATGTACTATAACAGATTTCACAAGTCAGATTTTATCTAAATTAAAATAGAGCTTCACTTTTTGTGTAAACCATTAATTTTCCAAATAATATCTGAAACTAATCTTTGATACTGTTGATTTTTAATGTTACCTTACTGGAAAGAAATACTGAACACAACGGCATATTTAGTTTTGGCATTTTTCCAAAATAAACTCGAAAAAAAATTTTTTTTTGTTAAATAATTCCAATCGTATAGTTTGTGTTCATTTGGCCCCTTATTGATAATGCTTCGTTATTAGAAATACATGTTTTTTATATATCTTATTAATATTACATCATCATATTTTCAAAAACAGAATAATGCAAATAAAAAAAGTGAAAGAAGTTTTCTTTATGTATCGCTTATACAAAGTAACACAGGATAAAACTTAATGTTGTTAGAGTCTGCATAGTTATAGAATCTTTTAGGATAAAAATTAAAGGAAATAATTCAAAAATTATTCATAAGTAATTATTCATACTTAGAAAAAAATCAAAATATTACAGTATCCATTTACATGGATCATAATATCAGAATAATGCTTTGTAAATAATACGTGTCTTTAAAAAGTAAAAATAGTCATTCTTCAATAATTGAAGCATCACCTTTACATTTTATAACAGCAAGAACTCGCTTAAATAAATAGATCACAGTGTTTTTTGCCCAGACATGACTATGTCGACTTTATGCTGCAAAGAAGCTCAACTTCGTTTTTCTTTCTTTTTTTTTTTTTTTTTTTTTTGCACAATAGGAGGACTTGGAGTTTTATTCTTCATTATTTCTCAATAATTCTCCATTGAATCCAAATCCGGTGAATGAGTTGGCGAGGTAATTGTGCTAATTTAGTATTGGCAAACCCAGTTCTTCGTGGACACAGACATGCATGAAGGTGCTAAAATATGTTGAAAAATAGAATCGCTCCACGTAGATCTTCCGACGATTGTATCATGAAAAGCTCAAGAATTTATTGATATATCTCAAAGTAATCCTTTCGTTGCAGATAGATAGCCTTCCATGACAATCTGCAGTCTTGCAAGCCCATATCATTACACTGACCGCAATTCTCATACATTTTAATACTTCAGATTTCGTTATCACAGTGTCAAAATTTAATGACAATCTACCCGTAAGGCAGGGTGACGTCACTGCGACTCGTTGTGAAGTCACACTGTGACTTTGCGACCATCGATCGTCGATGTGAAGTCACAGTGACTAAAATGTGAAGTGGTTATGGCCGTTTTAGAGCTTGTTTGTGACGTCACATTGTGACCACTTTATGAAGTCACGGTGTAACAAATTTGTGAAAAATGTGTCATTTGTGACTACTTTGACATTAACATCGTGACGAAACTGTGACAAAAGCGACGTTGTGACAAAAGTGTTTTTTAAAGTAAATAACATGTTTTGAAGAACTTTTGTAATTTTCTAAAGATTTTTAAGAAAGTCACATCTCAGTCACAATGTGACGTCACTGAGTGGTGACATTTTGGTCACAGATGTGATGTGACCACAGTGACTCACAGTGACGTCATTGTGACCATGCATGCTATGAGGGTATGCCCAACATGGGAAATTTAATTATATGAATTTCCGTGAATTAGTTCTTAAGATATGACTATCCTTAAAATAACGTAAATAATGCAAAATTCAGCATAGCAGCATCCCTTATTGGGTGACTTACAATGGAACTTATTCTGCAACAACTAACTGAATATGAAATTTGATGAAATACGTGCATTAGTTCTTGAAACAGAACAATTGCAGATATCGTGAAAGTCCAACATGAGAACTCCATCTTTTGGGTGATTTATATTAAAATGTAAAAAACACCAATTCATATTTTAAAAAAAACTGAATCTGAAGTTTGATAAATCCGTACATTAATTTTCGAGATAGGTTTATTGTGGAAATCGCAAAATATTGCCGTCTGCTGAGCGATTTACATACAAATGTAAAAACCGTTAATTCATGTCAAGGACTAATATAACCTGAAGTTTGATGAAAATCCGTGCATTAGTTTTAAAGATCGAGCTATTGTGGATTTTGTACAAAACGCAACATAACAGAGCCATCTTTTCAGCGATTTACATAAAAATATACGAGAAGATGTTAATTCATGTAAACTAACTGAATTTGAAGATTGATGAAAACCCTTGCATAATTCAAGAAGCAAGATTTAACCATTGCGGAAATTCTGAAAAAGGCTGCCTAGTAGCGCCAACTGTAGAGCGATTTACACCAAAAACTAATCAGCATCAATCTACATAAGATACTAACTGAATATAATTTTTTATTAAATTCCGTATATTAATTTTTGAGATAGAGCGTTCACAAAATTTGCGTCACGTGCAGGCAGACAGAGTCACAGAGTCACAGACAGACATTTGTAAAAACATGCCTTTTGTTATATCTGATTCAGAAATGTTTATATCCGTTGAAAACAGGAAGTAGAGAATTTTCACGAATCCAATACTGTCTTCTTGTAAAGATAGAAGAAACTAATAGTGAGACGCTGGCAAAAACCATGAAGATATTTTAAATAAATTAGATTTATCAGACTTCGCTTATCAGGTAATAGTCTAAATTAACACAAATCCTGACGTTTTGAGCTCATCATTAATCTCTAAATAATAATGAGCAATTAACCTTGTCAGGATAGATTTATCTTAATATCTAATCCCTCCCTCCCCCCCCCACCTTCCCGCCAAAAATAAATAAATAAATAAAAATAAAAAATAAAGAATAAAGAATAGGGCAGAGTGTTTTGATGCAATAGTTTTAATAGATAAACTCGGTTTGCAAAACACTTTCTTGATAAAATAATTAAATAACCCGATTTTTATAAAGTGTATTCGTTTGGTAAATAATTAATTAAAACTAATCTTCAACAAAGTTGCTTTTAAGTTTGATTATTGAAAGAGATATTTTACCAAGATCAGTTGTTAATAATTTGACTAATATTGTATAGATTCTAAATAGTTTTTAATTATTTTATCAATTAAATGATAAAAAAAAGCTGTGCGCGACCTGTCACATAAAGATAACACTAAGGTATAATAGATGTGCTCTGTAATGACTTTTTAATTTATTTTTTAAATGAACGTATGTTAAAAAGTTAAGAAATTCAATGATTTTTTTCTAATTATAAAATACGGAAATCGTGTTCTCTTTTAAATTACGTCTCATAGCGCATAATACGTACTTCATGGATTATCATAAAATTTCTTTCTCGAAACAGAAATAATAGTACACAAATAAAGAACATGCAGACATTTAATAAGCTATAACAGACTTGTCAGATTTTATCTAACAAGCTGACCACAAAAAATGGTTTTTGCCGATTTTTATAAATTTAAAGTAAGGTTTCCTCAGGGGTAATATCGCTAACTGTGCTGATATTACGTGTAGTTATGAAAGATTCCAGGAAACTGGCACCACAGGCTCTGCACTGAAAGTTTTTTTTTTAAATCAAAACCTTTTAGTTTCCATCTAAATCACAAATTTAATCATTTTTAAATTTCCATCTAAATCATAAACAGTTGTTAAAAGTTAATTTATCACATTTGTAGAACGTATTGTTGGAATAAGCATGTAAGAATCAGCGCCCGATCTAAAATTTGCTAGGTAAGTTCAGTGATGTGAAAACTATATATTTATTAGAAAAAAAATTTATTACATAAATTTATAGTGGATTTATGTACTTTTTAAATGTTGGATGTGATAGTGAAGTAGTTTGTAGTTTAAAATATTCTGCGCAAAATATATACCCATTCACTGGTGTTATTCCACTTGATTTTTTTTTTTTTTTAGTGAAGGAACTGCATTTTTTTGTTTTTTTATTTTATCCAAGAGGGACCAATATTTTCATTTATAAAAACTTAAAAGTATAAGAGAAATTACTTTATTCTGAATGCTTCTAATTTTTTCATGTTAGAAGATAAAATATCCAATGATTATTAATGCATCCTGATATCGTAATTAATGGTAAGTAAGAAAAATTCGGCAATTTCTATGGCTATAGTTTATATTTTTAGAATTGGACAGTTTACATGATATTTATTCCGTCGTATTTTATAGTTTTACTTGCATGGCGTTATTACCCACATACGTGGGTAATAACGACAAATAACATTGATCAAGAAATCACTCTACAACATTAAATTAATATATATCTAGTAAAGTATTCCTTCTTGTATACATAGTCAGTAAGTTGCTGTATCAAATTCTATATTTGTTTGAAAAAAGATCTAAAACAATAAGCTGTAAAATTTGGTAGAACATTAACGTGGTGTTGTAACCCTAGGACACTTTATATTGTAGCCATAGAATTAGTTTCATGACTGTAAAGAAGTTATTATCCCTAATTAATCTGGGGACAAATAATCATCAAATGGATCTTAGTCTTTGAAACACTGGTGTTCAAAATTTAGCATGTGCTTCAAATACCCTTCAGCTTGTTGCTCTCAGCGTCTCTTTGTTTTAGGAGCATGAACGCAGAATACTCACTCCCTAGCCAGGGAGCCCGGGGCCCCATGATGTTTCTAGATTTTTAATTTTTTTTAATATATTTTTAGTAATTAATAGATTTGAACAAAGCAATGAATGGCTACAGCTTTGAAATTTCGATATTTTCTTAAAAATATAGATTTACATTTTTGATTTTTTTTGGAAACTTTTATTTTTTTTCTGTAATTTTTAAAACAACAGTTATGTTAGCGGAATTTCTAACTAATTTGCACAAAAATCATTTTTATAAAAATATTTTTACTTACCTTTAATTTTAAGTACACTTTTTAAATACTGCATAATATGAAATTAGAACTATCAAATTAAATAAAAAGCAACTTTTTGTAAAATTACTCCTGTTTTAGGATTATGACAATAAAAAACAAAACAAATTGGAAATTTCACGTCAACGTGACGAATGAGGTGAGTTTGTGTTATAATTAATTTATAAATATTCAGAGCTTGATGCATTAATTGTTACTTTCTCATGCAAAAATGCACGAATGATACGATTATATAGCTTCAATTTTAGTAATATGAAAGTAATAGGACTTCGTCTTAAATAGGGCGTGGCAAACCTGAAATCATTACCTGTCATGGGATATCGTAAAAATGCGTTAACGCATTCGAAAACCACTTCTAAGCTGCTTTCATTCATACTCTGTAACTACAGATTCTGTTGTGTTACCTTGGTTATGTTTTACAGCATTTACGCGCAACAAAATACTAAAAAAATGTAGTTAAACTTAAAAACTCATGCATAACTAAAAATACACATGCAACAAAAATCTGTAATATATAGCACTTCTGGTACAGTGTAGTTTACGAAACCTTTAGCAAGTCTCTGTAAAAGCAACTTCTTTTATACAGGAAGTAACTTGTAATAAATATCAGCAACATACATCAATTTCATTCTATATGAAGTAATTTAACATGATTTAAGTACGCCGAAAACAATGTTTTCCCATATATCATTAAGTAGCGGAATTCTTTTGCGCAGCTCCGTAAATGAATGATAAACATTTTTTCACCACATATTGCACATAATGTATATTATCAGAAAATGCATATCAGTTTTATCCCTTTTGAAGAGTGTAAATGAAATTGGAACATTTTTTCCACATTGGCCGTAATGTAACGGAATACAGTTGATTATCCCTGCAGTCAAACTATACATCCGATTTTCATAAAATTTGATATGACTCGACAAAATTATGCAAAAATTATGTATTTTAAATTTCAAATGATTCGGTTGGGTATTTTTTACTCTGTTACAAGCGGACTAACGGACAGACGGATAGACGGACGGACTGAATGACGACTATAGGTGCTACGTATTTATATAAATACGAACGCACCTAAAAACGGAAACTGGCAGGATCACTTGATTATTCAACTGTCTGTCAAGACCCTTTTTACAGGAACAACTGAAATTATCAAATTGAAATCGCCATCAAATAATAATGCTGTTGCCGCCACTGTTTGCTGTTATGACGTCACCGTATCTACCAATCCATAGGTTTGATCATTATTGTAAAAAAAAAGTTATAATAAAAGAGTAAATTATTTGATCAACTAATAAATAATGAAATAAATCTTTGGCATTGTAATTTTCTTTTATTAACTGTTATCAAATTGAAAGGAAAATTACAAATCAGGGTAACACATATAATTGTGACATTTTTAGAAAATAAACTGGACCATTAAAAAATAGGCATCTTTTTAAATTATTTCTCTAAAAATTTTTTTTGGCTCTTCTATAGACATGCTAGATTTAAGCTTAAGCAAGCTATCTTCCCAAGCTAAATTGTTAATTACCTGATTAATTTAATATACATCCTAAATAGAATCTTTATTTTTTTAATAAATTAACTGATGAATTCATTTACATCTTATGTGCTAGTGAGAGATAACATTAGGATAATAGATGTGTCAGTGAGTTGCTAAATGACTTTCTTAATTTGTTTAAATTGAATAGAAGTTTTGAAAATTTGAAGAATGCAATTTCTTCTCATTAATTAAAAAATCTAAAAACATTGTTCTTTATGAGATTTAAAATTATTCTTACACATAAAACTTGTGTTGAATGTTAACTTAAATTTCTTCATCAATAAATAAAAAAAAATAACGAGGCACAGGCAAAGAACATAAATATATTTTAAAGAACTTAATTCTATTAAAAAAATTAAGAATCTTGCAAAGTGTTGTACATTTTGTTGTCATATTTTTGAAGATAACATGGATTTTAAAAATTGACATATTTTGTTAAATAATTCCATTATTTTCGTTTGTTCGTGTTTTGTAATGCTATATTTGAAGCAGGTTATTGAAATAGATATCTTTCCTAGACAAATAATTAGTTATTTTAATAATATTGTATAAACCATAAAACGTTTTAAGAACTATGTATTAACTATCAATACCCACAGTTTTGCTCACGTAATAATTGAAATGTGCCAAGTGATAGTTGTATATCTAATTTTTATTAGAAGAAGTTATACATCTAGAAATAATTCTAAAAATGATTAATTCAATAAAAGTTTTTTTTTAAAATTCATTATTGAAGTGCATTAGTCAAAAATTATATTTAAATTAATAAGATGAACTGAAACTAATACTAAGTAAATGATAATTTAGAAAGCATTTTGAAGCTTTTATGCGTTCATTTCAGTACTCAATTGAAGTTTTGAATTTTTTAGAAACCGTATTTATAACTTAAATTACCTATCATGTCAAATTTTAAACTTCTTGTTTAACGATCTACCACATGTCTTGTGGTAATGGCGCTAAGGTAAAATGCCTATGTTGAAACAGAGACTGTCACTATTGATTTCAAAACATTAATTTTTTTAACCAGTTTGGTGTTTCTTAATATTGTATAGAAATCTAATTTTGGAAGTTTCTAAACCGTTTGTTGTTCCTACTAATCCAAAGTGGTTGTGGCATTGACGTTAAGTGTAACTTGTGTAGAATCAAAACTGTCTTTATTAATTTGAAAACTATAATTTTCAAATAGGTTTGGCGTTTCCTAATATTCCATAGAAAAATAATTTAGAAAGACTCTAAACTGTTTGTTGTTCCTACTAAACCCAGGTGGTAGGGGCATCGGCATAAAAAAAAGAAAAAAAGATTTTTTCCTTGAGTTCATGTTTTACCACAGACAATACAAGTTTTCTTTTATTTATTTAAACAACCCACAACTCAACTAATATTTGTCAGAAATATAAAGTTTTATGTAGGAATTTTGGACTATTAATACGTTATATGATTCACGATAGTTGAAATTTCTAGCACTGCATCCGTTCTCATAGTTTTAAAATGATGCTCAGTGTTTTAGAGTTCTATTTATAGTAGAATCTTATATAAAGAATAATTTTACAAAGTTTCTATTTAACGTTTTCCTCACAATCATTTTGAAACTGCAAATGTGCTGTATTAATCGATGATACTTTGCTTCATCAAGAAATTTAGGGAACAGACCAGGGCCTGATTTATGCAAGGATATTCAGATCACCCAGTTAAAGTTATACTATGAGATTAATCAGGATTTTCATTAAGAGGATTAAAATTGACCACAAAAACCCACAATTTGTTTTGATCAATAACATTTTCTAAGGTTTACGAAAACAGAGTAATACCTTTCCATCTCTTCCCCCATTACTCTATGGACCTTCCGCCCCAAAAGAGTGAACAAGTTCATTAGCATAAAATCAATGACTACATTTTCACTATAGCAGCTTATTAGTCTATTATTTTCAAAAGAAATTTCTTATTGATGTTTTCCCCTTAATGAAAAAAGTTAAACCATTTATGATGACTATTGGAAGTATTTTTCTTTAGTACATATTGTTACATTATGCCAGTAGATAAGCAAATGGAAAGTTCCCTGATAAATATTCCTGCTGACCAATCCCTCATTTTCATACTTGTTTTCCCACTAGCACTTTTCTTAAGTTGTGCCAATCTTTTATGTGATACCTTGTAGAGTTATGCATAGTACATAGTACAAAATTGATATATATATGCAATAGGTTTTAAGTTTAGTACAAGATTACTTAAAAATAATTCATGAATGCACTGCCTTCAGAAAGATGCTTGCCTTAGATAGGCTAAGTTAAGCCCTGAGAAAAAAGTTGCACGAAAAATCATTGCATTCCGTAAAAACTGGTAATTGGTGCATGATTTCTTAAGGGTACATGGGGCATAACTTGTTTCAAATTTTCTAATTTTGAATACAGTTGTAAATTGATATAATACAATGAAAAGTATATGATGAAATGTTAAATCAATATGACAGTGATGCTGGAGAATTTTAAAATAATATTTATAAGTATTGTGGGTGTATATGTAACGTGTTTACTTTTTAAAAAATGATTTTTTTTTTTAATTTATTTTAGTTAAACCTTCTAAACGGAGCCTTCTAAAATTGTGTAACTAACTCTATTTGTAAATAATAAGAAACGAGTTTGCTTTCGGCTTAGAAGAAATAAAATTAAAAATATTTATTAAAAAAGTTGAAAAGAATTTTCAAATTAATAATAATAATAATAATAATAATAATAATAATAATAATTAGAAACCCACAATGTTTAAATATACTATTTTAAAATCTTTCAGCATCATAATCATATTGATTTAACATTTCATCATTCATTTTTTTCTGTTTCATCAATTTATAACTTCATTTAAAAGAAGAAAATTTAAACCAATTTACGCTCCATGTGTCTTGAAACAGTTTATCGGTCCCATTTTCTTCGAGAGAACCATGAACTCTAATAATGAACTCGAAGATTACAATTTGTGGAATTTTTCGAGCAATTAAGGGCCAAAAAACGGACAAAATAAAAATGGTTTGCTTGACCTTAGAAGATCTCCTTTACTTAACTTGATTCGTTAATATTTTTTTAATACAAAAATAATGAGATACTGACAAAAATAACAAAATTCTATTTTTAAAAATTTTGGTCAATCAGACTTGTGAGATTTTTTTCAAGTTAAAACAGAGCATAGTACTAATCTCTGAAATAATAATTTGCAATTACTCTTCGATAGCGTTTATTATTATGTGACTCTTATTATCCATTTAAAAAAGATATGCAAAAGAAAATAAATACTCAATAGGGGAATATATTTCGTTGTTACATATTTGGAAGATAAGCTCGTTTTTAAAAAATCCACACTTTTGTGAAATTGCTTAAATTTTGTAACTACCTTTGTTTAGTCATTAATTAATCAAAGCTCCTCTATTACATCGCAGTATTAGAGATTGATTATTGTAATAGATATTATTCAAAGATATACAGTTAGGTATTTGATTAATATCGTAAAGATCCTGAATACTTTTTTTATTAGTTTATCAATTAAATGATATATTTGGTTAAACATTACATGCTACAGTGAAATATTGAAATTTTCTATTACTTCCAAAATTCTTTTTTTTATTATTTGTTTTAGACGACTAAAGTTTAAGGTAAAGTAAAGATTTCAATATATTTTTATCTATAAAGAGATATAATTTTTTTCTCACCTTTGAGTTCATGTTTTATCATATATAATACTTATCTTGATGAAGCAATATAATTTTTCTTTCAAAATACAAAAATAATGATAAACTGACAACCACCATAAAGATATTTTACAGAACATAGCTTTATCAAACTTAACTTGTCGGATTTTATCTAAATTAAAGCAGATCTTGGCGTTATCTATTTGTCATTAATTTTCCAAATAATCATTTACACTTAATCCTTAAAACTATACATTTTGTTCCCTTGTCTCGCTGAAAAAAAGTATTGAACAAGGCAGTATATTTATAAAAGATAAGGTTTCCTTAAAGAATGAACAGTTTTGTTATATTGCTTTTTTATAAATAGTTTTTATTCATTTTATAATTAATCAAAACTCATTTAATAGAAAGTTGTAGTCTAGCTTATTTATTGACACAAAATATCCCCTCTTTCTCTTTTTTAGCAATATTTCCAAGTAAAATACTACATGACAAAATATTTTTAAAAAGCATAAGGAAAATTTAGTATAAATGGAGTAAAAAATATTTTATTGCAATAATTATTTTTAAACGGACTTAGAAACTAGTGATTGGGTTCCACCGTAATATTTACCATCATGGATATGCATAGTATAAAATATGAAAATAAAACACGCATAAATTATTTATAAAATGCATCGCAGTCCCAAAATAAAATTTAAACGTACATTTAAATATTTTTAACGCATAGTAATGTTCTAATAATAAATTGCTGATGAACCAATTTCGACAAATTATATAAAATGTCAAACTACTTGAGAAGCACCGATTGCGTAAAAGAAACATCCTTTTAACTCCAAAAATAATAATTATATTAACTAACAGTTTATTGCTTCGGATTAAGCGTTTTAAATTGAATTAAAATATATCTTTGAATTGAATTTTGAAAGAAATACAGGGTATTGATAAATAGATGAATGTGGAAAATAGGATTAAAAATATCTAGACATTTAATTACTCGATTGACTACATTTTTTATAAAAATTAGTTTATTTTAATGTCTTTTACATCCATTAGTTAAAATAAAAAAATTTCGAAAATTTTTATGTACCTTTCATTTGAAAGAATATTTCGAGAGTCCAAAAAAATAGTTCCAGATAATCGAGGTTAATGATATTCAATAGGTTTCTTTCCGTTATTAGATACTAAGTATACTTCCAATTTCAGGTCTCTATCTCAATTTGTTCGGGAGATAGAACGTTTATAGACACACAGACAGACAGACGGACGGCAAATTTTCTTTCTAAAAATATGTATTTCGGAATCTCTAGTGTCTGAAACATGGAAAACCTAAAAAAAATTTTCGATTTTCAAAACGATTGCAAGACTTACCCTATACAACGTATAATGGGCAAGTAATAAACTAGAAATAAAAAAGAAATTAAGACATTATTATTCAAATTACGATGCAGAATATTATTTTACCCAGCCCTACCAAACAAAGCTTTTTCAAAAAATAGTCCTTAAATTGAAAAAAAAAAAAAAAAAAAAAAAAAAAAAAAAAAAAAAAAAAAAAAAACTTCAAACATTAAAATCTAAGATTATGCCCCTTTTTTAAGTGGTACAATTGTATCAAAACGGGTGATGGATCTATTTAAACATAAGGAAAGCTCACGTATGTGGTGTGTGAAATGCTCGTTATAAATTTAAATATAAATAATAAAAAAAATAAGTGATGATAAAAAAAATGCGGTACGCATGATAGTTTCAGTAGATTGGGGAATATAGTGATCCTTTTTTAACCTCTTCAGACCTGAGGTACACAAATGTGTACTTCCATTCTTTTCCTCATAAAAACTAAATTGTTCGATTTTTTTGCATTTTACTTCTATACAGCTGAATATTTTTTGCTTTAAAACAAAACCAATAAATGTCAGCACTGATTAATATTACCTCATAAAATAAATCTTATTTTCATCCGAGTTTCGAAAATATCTTCAGGACATTGTGGCGAAGAAAGTAAGAAGTATTCATGATTATTTAACTTAAATGCTTTACAATAAAAAATTTTGAGGATTTGCTCATCATTTACTTGTTTAAAGAAAACAGTGTAATGGTACAGTGTCAGCAAAAATAAATAAATAAATAAATAAATAAAAAATAAAATAAAAAATCTTGACATTTGAGATTTTTGACGTTTTGCTAAATATCCAGAAATATACATAAAGAATTATTCTGAAACACAAGATGTGTAAACATAATAGTACAGGTCATATATTTTCGAAAAGATTTTCCTTCGAAATCCAATAAGGGACCGTCAACAAATTGAAAAAAACGAATATCTTTTGGATAACCCGGGCAAAACTAATGTAGCTAAAGCGTTCAAACTGCAGATTATGATTAAGTGGCTTACTATATAGACTGTGTTCATTTTTAGAAACATAATATTTATAATTAAAGAGAAATAAACGTTTTTATAAAAACGGTCCCAGATTTTATCAAGTTTTTTCTTTATAATTTGCAAAGTTCTTAATATAAAACAATGTACTTTTCAGAAAATATGACAAACAACATTGTACATAACAACCCGTAATCAAAAAAAAAAAAAAAAAAAAAAAATTAATAATTTTATGAAAAATGAACAGGTTTACTAAATAAGATTTCAGTGCGCATGTGTGAACTCATTCAAAATATAATTTGCATATGTGTTAACAAAATGTATACAACAACTTTTGTAAAAGTCTCAAAAACATAGCTTGAAAATTCTGAAAATTATCTCGATAGAATAAGATCAAAATCGAGTATTCCCAAAATGAAGCAAAAAGATGAGGGGCTATATCCATATTCCATTGATTAGTGTCTACATAATATTGCAAGTACTACAATATTTGGATACAGCTCCTCATCTTTTTGTTACATTTTGGGAATGACGACATTGATCTTATTCTATCGACGATAATTTTGAGAATTTTCAAGCTATGTTTTTGAGACTTTTATAAAAGTTGCTGTATACATTTTGCTAACACGTTATGCAAATTATATTTTGAATGAGTTCACACATGCGCACTGAAGTCTTATTTAGTAAACCTATTCCTTTTTCATACAATTATTAATATTTTTTATTTTTGATCACAAATTGTTATGTACAATGTTGTTTGTCATATTTTCTGAAAAGAACATTGTTTTTTATTAAGAACTCTGTTAATTATAAAGAAAAAACTTCGCAAAATTTGGGACCGTTTTTATAAAAATTATAATTTTTCTTCGATTATACATTTTTATTCAAAACTATTTCATAAATATATATCCATCTATGAATATATATGGATAGATAGATGCTTGGATGTGTGTAACATGCGACCATTTGATAGATCGATATGTGTATATATATAGAACATGGAAGTTATATAAAAGGAAACACAAGTCTTTCAAAAGAGCATTTATTCTTGTCTCTAATATCCAACAATAAAAAGGAGTTAAATCAGGCAGGCAGTCAATCCAGAACATTAAACATATGTCACTCCAGGAGAGATTTATTTCAATTATTATTACCCTGCTTACTCTAAACCGAGAAAACAATTTATTTTTCTTTAGCTGGGGATATACTTTTATGTTCCTCGGTACTTTCTACTCGATGCATGGATTTCCTTCCGCACTCGAACGTTTTATTTGATTTTACATAACGTTTTTTTTTTTCTATTTTTATTAGTCATCAGTATCGATTTGAAAAATTCTTTTTTAAAAACCCTTTTTTTCCCTCCTTATCTCAAGAAATTGTAAATTCCATTTTTGCTCCGATGGGTAAAAATCTATATATTTTAGAATTTTCATTCGAGCGAGAAAAATCGTTGTAGAATTTAAGGATTTGTAGGATAAGTTTGATATGATACTACATTTCTGAAATAAATACGTATTTTTGAGATTGTTTTAGAAAAATATTTCTTGGTACTAAGAATAACTCAGAATTTTGAATTAATATTACGATATAAATTATATATTTTTTATGATATTTAATATTACGATATAAATATACACATCAGATCTTGAAAGCTCTCTACTGTTCAACTCCATATATAGTACCCGACTATGTAGTTTTGGTAACCGCGACGCATATTCATAACTTTTAATATTAATTTTCATCTTCTTTATTTTAGCGATTCAACGTTAAAATAATGTGACGTTTTCTATTCGGATATAATGGTACTTCTGTACTAAGACCTGAGTCTCGTGCAGGATTCTCACTACCGCTTACGATTGCGCCAAATCGCGACAAAGTTCTTCATTTTCCAGGTAAAGGAACAATCAGACTCGCAAAATTGCGAGTGCTGAATTTTTGTTCTTTTTTTGGTGTGTGGTTATAATTGAGATATCTATACACGTAAGTATGATTTATGTCGCTTTTCATCTTCAAAAGCACAGTGCCATTTACATTATTAATATTGAATTTTATACATATCTCTACATTGCCCGACAAGGTACTTACTGTAGAATACAGAGAGCATAAAATTGTTTTATTTACAGGGATACACAAAATTTTGTCTAAAAAAGGAAATAAACAATGAATTACTATATTGAATTTTATACATATCTCTAAAATGCACAACAAGGTACTTACTATAGAACACAGCGAGCATAATATTTACGTTTCATTTACAGGGACACACAAAAGTTTGACTAAAGAAGAAAATACACAATGAATTTTTGAAGCCTATGAAAAATAAGTGCTGGAAGTACATTTTCAGATGTGATACGTGGTTTGAAATTTAACTTTTTCTCTTAGTATTACAGGGTGCGTATACTTTCTAAAGATCACATGCTGAGCAGCACAAATGTTCTGAAATACATTTCCCTTTATTCACTGAAATTGCTGAATGGCTTTTTTTTTTTTATCAATTCACCACCGTAAAAGAGACTAATGTTTCTTAATAAACCAAAATGTACAATACTCACTAACATAAATATATAATAACCTCTTCCAAGACACCCAAGATTTTGAATTGTGGTGAAAAGAATCCTTTATCTTTAGAAACCCGAGAAAACAAATTATTTCCGAATTTAAGAAGAATTGAAAGAAAAATTCATAAAAACAAATTTTATTAGCTGCCTGTAGGTTTCGGTTGGTTGGTTGGATGGATGTATAGATTTTTATGGCTCAAAGTCCCTTTTGGAATATGCTGCGCCAAATTAAAATACAAGATAAAAATGTGGAGTAAATATAGTGATGGAAATAGAAAAGCTACCTGGATAGGTTATCCAGACTACTACATTTAAATGTAGTCAAAGAAGTTTAGAAAACAACAGTGTAAATTACAAATTCCTAAAGGTAAGAAATCAGAAAAAATAGGTACCTGGATGGGAAATCCACCCAGAATGTCAATGAGTAAGGTAAAATCTAAATCTCAAAATTAATGCCAAATTATTTTTAAAAGCAAAAAGTGTTCCATGAGTTGTTTCCCCAATGAGGTTTGTCAAGTGGATGATAAGTATTAATATACATTCTTTACAAGTGCCAGAGTCCTGGGCGGTCCGTTAAAATATGATGAATCATCAGGATATCAAAATGTCTGTAAGTTTCGGAAGCATTACCTATTAGCTTTTACGATGCACTAATCTGTCTTCTGTACCCGCAAAATCAGTTTTTCGGATCATATCTCTTCTCAAGTAAACATTTTCAGCTGAATAACTGAATTCGTGCATGAAATTGTCACAAAATAATGTTACTTTTCATATTGATGTTAATGCTGCTAACTTTAGCATGTTTGTCTGTTAAACATGTTTTCTGAATATCAAAATATTTACTCGAGAATCAATAGTATACGGAAAAGTGATATTTGGATTTGAAAAAAGTAATTATTACTGTGTAAGAACTTCTCGGAAACGTTTCCGAAAAGTACAGGGCAGTTAATAAACTGTATATATTTAAAATTCAGCTTTAATTTTTCATTGCTTCTTTTTTAAGCAAAGAAATATTCATAATATGTTTTAAAAACTATTGATATAAATAGTTTTCAGAAATTTATAATTGATATCTATACTTTAAATTGGCTACTGTATCCTATCTTTCTTACCTTATTTACTCTTTTTTTCTGTCTTTCTTCCTTTTTTTCATTTTCTCCTTAGATGAATGTCATTTAAGAATGTCTAATAGATAAATAAGGATCAGTACTTGAAGAGTATTTGATCAAACTTTTTTTTTTCTCATTGTCCTAAACAGCAGCTGGTGCACTTTGAAGGATTAAGATAAAATTATGAAACAGTGGATAAACTAATTTTTACAAAACAATAAGCAAAAAAAGCTCCCTGGGGGATTCCAGTATCATGTGTTGTACATTTTAGACGAAATTTTCATAAAAATATATGCAAATATGAAGCTCATTTTAGGTCAAAAACTTTAATTTGCTGATACAGCGTGAGTACTTTATTTATATAATATTATGACCAAAAATAAAATTCACTTTTTTTACCCTTTACAGCCCCGTGTGCCGCGTATGGCACATACCTAAAGAAATTTAAAAGTCTCATTATATACCATGAATATGGTCAACATGATCTGTATTCCTGATCAAGTACAGACCCAAGAATTGAAAAACACTTTTTGTTCTTGTTAAACGATTGCATTTGGCCAAAAATTATATTTTGTTCTTTGGAAAAAAAACTAACACACAACAACAAAGCTATTAACGCAAAATGTAGTTTTATTATTTTTACTAAACACTTAAAAATATTAATATAAAAAATTGCATGGTGTCAAACAGGTAAATTTAGTTAATTTTAGCTTATTTAGTTTCAAAATATTGCAATACAATGTTTAAAAACCCTAAATGTTAACATAGGGCACACACAATAAATTATGAAATTTTAGCTGAAACTTGATTTTTTTAAAATATTTTCTCCAATAATAAAACAAAAAATAGATTAAAAAAACACAAGACTAGAAAAAATTGTGCAGTTAATGATTAAATGAAATAAAATAAATTAGAGCTGTCAGATGCGTGACACGCTGATGAACATGTACTTTTCATATGAACAAGAATTTCTAACAAGAAATCCCTTGAATCTGCTGCGTTAAAGTTTTTTTTTTATATATCTATTCTTATCCCTTAATAACTATTCAGTAGATTTTTTACTTGAAAATTTCAATATAGTAGAAATAATAATTTTTTAATAAATGTTACGTGCAGGAAATTCTTGTTGCGTGTGAGAGAAAGTGTGAATTCCTAGTTTTAAGAAAAAAATGTAATATATTCCTTATTAATTGAAACAGTTAATTTAACATTTAATTAATAAATTTTGTACCTTAACTTGAAGAAATAACTGCAAAATACAAAAAAATGTATTATTAAAAAAAATTGATGAACAGAAATTGTATGAAAAATAAAAATGAACAAAATAGTAATGAAGGAAAGTATTAATAACAAAATTAATTTATTGTTTTGTTTTACAAGGAGAGAGTCAAGATAGAGAATCACAGTTCTTGATTATTTTAGTATATCTTGTAGGGCAGAGACCCCTTAGCGTCATGTACTATGGACTTTATACAACGCTTCTTAGTTTTTAAGAAACATGTGTGTATGTGAGTAAGGGGTCTAATATAATGAGAAAACTTAAATACTTACTTTAAAGAGAAAGGATATACTTGATCGTAGCTCAGTTGGATTAGTATTAACCGATGGTCCCGGATTCGACACTGGGGCACGCTACATTTATTTTTCTCATTTTTTTCTTTCATAAGTATACTTGTAATTATAATTTAATAATCTCATGGTCAATTAAAATGTATAATATATATCAGTTCTAAGTTTAAACCGATTTACTTTTATGTTTGCAACTAAATAGTTGTATAAAAAATCATAAATAGATCCAAAACTAATGTTTTTTAAAAAAAAATTATTTTTAAAATGTATTTCACACACTCTTTATCGATGCATTGATATTGAATAATTGTGTCAATTCTTGATAAAAAAAAATCATTTATGTATTGCTTTAACAAGGGAAATCAATACGATGATAAAATTACTCTGTTTTTAAAGTAATAAGTATAATTATATTGAAAATAAGCATAAGAATTAAATTACAACATACTTTTTGCATGCAGGAGATTTTTAGATTTTGTAAAACGTATACTTGTTTTGTTTTTTTCCCTTAGCATTTGTTTTTTTCTTGCTTTAATTTTTATTTCGTTGAATATGTTTTTTTTATTATTATAAATAGATAGCACTACAACAGATTTTGGAATTTTTATTATTCAGTAACAGATTGATTTTTTTTTTTTTTTTTTTTTTGTAATATTCTTAAATGATGAGAAATAATGGTTTAAAAGTCAAAAATGCTAAATTAATTTTAAAATATGCTAACACTGTAGTTAAGGTATGATATTAAGATTTTTAATTGAGATTATTAAATTATAAATTATGAAACAAAAAATGTGAAAAACAAATGGAGCGCGACCGGGTATAGATCTGAGGCACACTGGTCAGCGAGTGAACGTTATACCAACTGCGCTACGAATAATTAGGCCCTTTCTTTACAAAGTTATTAATTTAAATTGTGTCATAATAAAAGACCCCCCCCCGTACCTCAAGAACTAAAAAGCGTTGTATAAAATCCATTGAATCTGAACCTAAGAGGTCTTTGATCTACAACATACATTAAAATAATGAAAATCTAGATGGACTTCTCCTTTTTGGACGTTTTAATACGCATTTCTATATAATTTAAAATTTATAAGATCTTTTACTATTGAATCATGTTTCTACTAAATTTTATATTGATATTGGACCGTTTGAAATCATCTCAGATTTTTCACTCTTCTATGACATTTTCAAAAAATGTACATTTGAGTATTTAACTGTAATTGTTGAGTCAATAAACCATTAGTTTTCATCCCCTTCAAATTTCTTATTTTAAATCAACACTTTTTATTTTTGACCTCACATTGTTAAATCAAAATTGTTTCTTTATGTGTGTTTATCTTCTCATACTGTTTGGTTCACGAGTTCAGGATTACTCTGCCTATATATATTTATCTATCTTGTTCAGTTTTTCAATCTTTAATAAACTACTTTTCATACGTTCTTTCAAGTTCAAATACATTTTTTAAAACTTGTAGTGGATGATATTTGATGTTAATACAGTTTTTTTTCAAATGTTCACAGATTAGTTAAATTTAATTAATTAATTTTAGTTTTATATTGGAAAAAGAAACTAGAACACAGTGCAACTGACGATTAGAGAAAGAAAAACAAAAGCGCGACCTAAGTAGGAATTGATTTGCATTTATTTTTACATTAATTGTTTATTATAATAATATTAATTATTATTACTATGCAATCGTATTTAAGACAAAAAATAAATAATTTTATCCTTTAAAAAATATCTATATCCTAACTAGAAATTTTATCTAAAATTTCGTGATTAATTATTACATCGAAACTTGTGAATCTGCAGTTTACCTTAAAAACTAGTAAAACCATATTCTAAAGCTAAATGATAAAATAAACTTAAAACATGACATTTCTAAATATTTTGAAGTATTTAATGTAACTGGTCCGCAGAACGTTAATTAGCCTCTCACACAAAACGGTTGTCATTGATAAAATCCTTTCTTGAAATTTGAAACATGAGTTGAATATTCTCTCGTATAGTTCATCGCGATGAATTATGCCGGTAATTATTGAGGGCATAATTAAAGCCCACCCTCTTGTTGATAGTATATTACTCAATCAGCTGTCGCCTGCAAACTCGCCTGAACAAATCGCGAGGCCTGTAATTAAAGTTCGAAAATAACACGAGACTACAGATGTGCGACAATTTCGAATCATCCATCTCACGTGTTGTCATCGTTCTGCGAGTAACGGTGAATTGGACATGGCAGTAACAAAGAGATATGAGTTTATTTTCAAATGTAAATCTCGAAATAAACATTAATGTATTGGTTGTTTACAATGGACTTGATTTCTTTTTAAGAAAATAATTACGCATCTGGTTATTTCCTTAAAAGAATTTGTTTTTCTTAAAAAGGAGATGTTTTATATTGATAATACAGGGTGTTCAGCAAATAAGATCCCGATTTCAAAATTAAATATCTCAAAAACAAAGATTGATAAAAATATGCGGTAAACGATTTGCTTATTAGGTAAGCTGTAAAAATCTTATACAGTAGTTTCGAACGATGAATATTTTGAAAAGATTGGGTTCTGATTGCAATAAATGCTTCATTTGACATTTTTCTTGTTTTAGTTTACTTGCAAAGAACGAGTTTTTCGGCGTACAGTGCCACATTTTAATGATTTTTTTGTACTAAATTTTTGGAATTTCGAAATTTGAGAAATTAAAATTTCAAAAATGGTTAAAATAGACATTGTAACGTCGAAAAATTCGTTCTCCTCAAGCAATCTAAAACAATAAAAATTTCAAGTCAAGCATTATTTGCAATCAGAACATAATCTTTTCAAAATATTCACCGTTCGAAACTTCTGCATAAGATTTTTACAGCATACCTAATAAACAAATCGTTACCTTTTACCGCATTATTCTATCGATCTTTGTTTTTGAGAAATTTAATTTTGAAATCGGGTTCTTATTAGCTGGACACCCTGTATAATATACATACACACACACATATATAAATATATGAAAGGATAAAAAACTTAACCCTTTTAAGAACTTAAAGTTAAAATTAAAATTCAAAAGCTTAAAGTCTCAATTAATATTTTTAAACTTTAATTCTGGAGCTTAAACCTATTTTGCCCCTGTTAACTTTCTTTCTCAGCCTAACATTTATTACTTTCAGAGACCATTTTTGAACGCTCCTTAAGATTAAAATTGATGATCTAAGGGCTTTTTGCATCCATTTGTGGCTAGGGCTTCATACGTCACCGACCCGGGAATTGTGCGGGCTCTGACCATATATCAATCAAAATCTAACGAACCAATTAAATTAAATGTTCCTCCCTAATTCACAACTGTGCCCTCTGCTGGAAAATATGACAATCCCTAACATATTAGCAAGAACACGCGCGAAAAACGAGAGACTTGGCAGATTTGAGATGCCTGCCTAACCTACGGCCATGTAAACTTTCCATAATCAAGGTAAATGGCTCGGACGACCTCCGACCGGACTCGCGGTTCCATCTGTAAGCTGAGCGGCTAAATAAAAGAGTTCGAAAAACAAGAGGCTCCCGAGTCCAATTTATTATGCCACGACTATAACACCCCGAAGACGTTACATTATAATGTAACGTTACATTGTAAAAAGAGACAAGCGGGTAAGTGTGATCGCAGGTCGCACAAAGGGTTTTGTTTAATATTTCTTTAACAACTTATTCTGTATCTAATTAATATAAATTGTTAGTTTATAATTATTAAATTCTTACATAGATGGTAGCACCAATAAATTATATTTTTAAATAATTATAAAAAGAGGTTATCTATTTAAATCAAATTATTTAAAAAAAATTTAAAATTTCATTTTTTTTTTATTTTTTAGTTATTTTTTATTTTATTTTACTTTTTTTTTTAAATCCAAAATAAAAAAATATGAGTGAAGATATACATAAAATTTTAAATTTCTAAAATTAAAAAAATTGTATAAACGAAACTTAAAACTCTAAACCATTAATAAATCGCAATAGTTTTTATAATAAAAAGAAAATTGAATTCCAAAAATATTATCAATCTCAGAAGAACGAAATCTTTATAATATAAACCCTTAAATTGCCAAAAAGTACGAAATTTCATTAAAAAAATCTATTCTAATATGAAAATTTCAACTTTCAGTACAGGGGATCGATCTAACAATCTGCTGTTTATTAACTAGACGCTTTATCTGTTAAGCTGCTATTAGATTCACGGACATTTAGGCGAGACAAACTTTTCAGCGGATTTTAACTCCAACATTTTCCCGTTCAAAGGGGGACAAAGGTTACAATAGTCTTTGAAAAAGTCGGAGGAAAAGCTGGAAAACCAGTTTCTACTAGCGCCAGGCGTTAAGATTTATCGCCTACTCGTATCAATCGGTTATCTCCGATTCGTTGAAATGTTCGATGTTGCATGAAAAATCTGGGCTACTCCAGATTTTTTTGCGACTGCCGAGAAAAGTTGGGGAGACATTGCAGTTTGCTATTACACGGGATGTTGGGAGGACATTTCACGAAAAGTTGGAGGAAATCAAGTGTTGGCTCAAAAGTCTTACTGAATGTTGGTGAATCTAATAGTGGCTTAAACTATGATGTCTACAAGTAAAACGTTCAAATTAAGGTTCTCTTTTAAAATGTAAATTGCAAAAATGAACGGATGACATTGAAAAAATTAATTTTGTTAAAATAATAGACTTTTCAAAGTTTTGTGATTTGTCATGTGACACGAGGTATTCAACTGTAAGTACACAAAATTTTAAATCCCTGACTTATACAGCTGTTGTGTATGGAGTCTGTGATGGACAGACAGACAGAGGACATAGACGAATAGGATTTCGTCAGATGAATAAAATTCTAAATAAAACGTATAACAACGCAAACAGAATTGAGAATCACTAAACGCTATCTTAAAATAAAGCTATTTGTTTGAAGGTAAAGAAATATAAGTTATTTTCTAATTTTTGAGTCTTTCTAGTGGTCAACTACTTAAGCTCTTTAACTTACTGAACTACTGAACCACTTTAATCTCTACTTAAAATTTAAAAAATATTGCACTTCACTTTTATTTGACAGTAAAGAGTTCAAATACCGCTATGAAAGAAGCAATAGTTTTATATTTTAACTCAGACAATTAATATTGATGTTCCAATTTTGAATTCAATTTATTCCAAATCTAAATTTTGTCACTTGCATCCCTTGAGTTCTGAGGTTCTCAATTGTAATTTCAGTGAAAACCTCAATGATCGGAATAAAAATTCAACACTGCTTACAGTTAATTTTGCGTGAAAACACAAAACTAAATCTTATCATTGTATGTAATACTTAACATGTTCGCTGCCGCATACGTGAAGTTGTGATGATAGTTAATGCCGCACTGTGGAAGTGGATTTTTCCCAAAAGCCGATTTACTTTTTATAACAAAGAATCAGTGAAAGATTTTCCCGCGCCAGCGCGTGATTGGCTATTGGACATCACCCCACATCACGCGCTGGAGCGTGAGTGGCCCCTTAGCGTTGGCGCCATATCACGTGCCAGCGCGTGATCGGCAGCGAATGTATTAATAATAGGAGATTCTTCATTTTGGTCAAAATAGGTTTTCCATGAAAATGTCGGCTTTACCAGTTAACTCCAAACGATCCTTCTTTATATCAATTCCCTTTAGTCCCAAATTCGGTTATGTTGCCCCAAATATCACCAAAAGTCTTGATCATGTGCACGGATTTTGTGTATACATACGTAATTTTGTACGTACGTTCCGCACTCAGTATAGTAAATTATCCGGTCATTGAGCTACTGCACTTTAAAAAAAAATTAATAAATAAAATTAAATAAAACGTTAAATTTACGTTATAAACTGCTGGCAGCAATGTTGCCAGCAGTTTTGCCGTAAAAATTGCAGTAAAGTTAGATGTAATTTTTTTATTACATCTAATTTTACTGCAATTTTTACTGCTGACAACATTGCTGCAATATAATTTAAAGGACTTTTTTACAGTGTGAAAATCATATTTGAAATCGCCACACAACTGCAAAAAAATCTTTGCAAACGTATTACGATAAAATATCTAAAATACTGGTAAAATAAAGCAAACAGCATTAGAAATTTTATGAAAACCATTTATTTCATATAAAACTACACCTCGAAAGTTTTGTAAACGCATTCATTTGATTCTTTATTCAATAAATTTTGAAATTTTTTCTATTCTATGCATATTTTTTTATCATCAGTATGGATTTTCTTCTTTTCCATTCTTTACCAAAATTTTCTTTCATTCTTAATAGATTCTTTTTTTTTTTAACTACACAAAGTGCAATCGAAATATTTTAAATGCAAAGGCTTATTTATTGGAAATTAGGCTTGTTATGTTTACATTTCTTTAATATGACGAATATTATATATATATATATTTTGTAACATAGAAAACAATATTAATTTAAAAAACAAGCAAACAAACAAAAAAAAAAAATAAAAATTTTCTATAAATGTGTATGTTTTTTTACGATAAAGATAATACTAAATAAAAATTGGAGAAATATAATCTATTATCGAATAGGATTTGTATACATTATACTGTATACTTCCTACGGAATTTTGATTGAAAATTTATTTAGAAGAAAAGGGGTCTTTGAATTCGTGTATTTTTCATGATAAAGACAGTGTTATATAAAAATTGGAGAAAGGTTATAATCGATTATCACCTAATAGGATTTTTGCACATTCGAGTATTCATTTCCTAGAAATTTCTGGCTAAAAATTAAAAAAAAAATAAGATTTTGTGTGCGCTTAGTCGTACATTTTCATGATAAAGATAGTGTAATATAAAATCTAGAGAAATATAATAAAGTGTTATCCAATAATATTTCTATATATTTCACTAATTACTTCCTAAAGATTTTTGATTGAAAATTTATTCATAAGGAAATGATTTATGTGGTAGCATCTGTATGTAAACACTCTAGACTAGATTTATCTTCTCATAAAGCGAAGAGTGACTTGATTCCCGTGTGTTTTCCTGATCAGTTCCTAGTCATGATATTACCTTTGTTTATGCTTTAAAATATTGTTTTATGATATTTGAATTTTACATAATGTGAAAAAAATAAGGAAAGAAACTATTAAAATAGAGTGAGGAATCAGAAAAAACAACAGGCTCCATGCTATAAATTTTTAAAGTATCTTGCAGATCAAATTAAAGTTATTTCCTAGAAAAATTTTCCTTTTTAAAATTTATATATCCAGAAGCACAATCATGATATTTTAAAATAAATTCTACAAACTTTCAGATAGGATGCTATGAAAATATAAGCCATTTTTGTACGGGAAAACACGACAGCAATCCATTTATTCAATCAAAAATACTAGAGTCACAAAAACACGTCAAACGCGAAATTTCGCTTGCAGCTTTAATAATCATAAATATATTTTAAAGAAATTTTCAGCAGACTAAATTATTAAGAAGATAAAACAACGCTTTTAGAAGCAGAAAATTTTAATTAATAGCAGGCTATTTTTTGCAGCATTCGGTATTCCTTATCAGGAGAAAAAATGACGGAATTTTCCATATATACGTGAAAGGGAAGCGTATTCAAGGGATAGGTTTGTTGACCAATAGATTTACAGAAAATTACGAGGAACAACTAAAAAGAAAATTAATAAATGTCTTAAGTATAGGTGCAGATTCCCATTAGAAGCCGGTGGCTCCTAAACTTTCAAATAGTTCAGTTGCCACCAGGACTTAATTTCTAAGAAAAATTAAGAAACAATGCGAATTTCATCAAAAGATCGCAGAAGAAAAGATAATTTCCTCAAAAGGCCGTAGAAGAAAAGATAATTTCATCAAAAAATCGCAGAAGAAAAGATAATTTTATGAAAGGATCACAAAAAACGCCGCGAGTTTCCACAAAGAATCGTTAAAAAACGCGCTTTCTGTCAAATGATCGTGATTTCGGTTAAAAAGTTGCTAAAAATGAATGAAAGAAAAAAACGAATCTCTAATTTTTTTAAAGGATTACAAAAAGGCTAAGAAAAAGAAAAAAAAATAAAGAAAAAATAAACCCGCAAAATTCGACAAAGGATGGCAACATAGACACCGAAAATTAGTCCCTAAGTCAAATTTTAGTCACCACGTAGTGATTGGTGACCATGAATCTGCCCTAAATAATAATAATTCCTATTAATTTATAAGAATAAATAAACATTAATTCATATAAATTAATAGGAAAAAATAAACCTATATATATTCCTATAAATTAATTGGAAAAAATACTAGAAATTTGAAAAGTGGTAACATTTAAAAAAAAAAGGTTTTATATACTTTTATATATAGTGCTTTTAGAAACCTAATAATGAGTGAATAGGAAAGTCATTGTTAACAATATGAAATCGAAACCAGTATAATGTAACTCAAAAAGTTCTGATGCTGGAAACGTTATTTTATCTAATTATAAACTTAGTTTCTTTCAAATTTCTTTAAAATATCTTAACCCTGTTGAACTGACGGTAATTTTAAGTTCCATTGAAAAAATTTAAAATAAAATTTATGTACTTTGTCTGTTAATAAAACTAAACTTTTCTTTCCACACAAAATACGCTACTCGATCAAATTTAGACAGAGTAGAGAAACAGTCGCAGCTAAATATTTTTAAAAAGTGATTATTTTCTTAATCTATACTAATAAAATAACAAATCGCTCTGTCTGCGTGTGTGTGTGTGTGTGTGTGTGTGTGTGTGTGTGTCTGCGATGGCTAGCAAAATCTATGGGACGTACGAAGCTCAAAATTTTTATGAGAGTAGCCCAATATCTCTCCTGATGCACCTGAGCTTCAGAATTTCGAAATTCTATTTATTAACTGAGTAATTAATTAAATTCCAAAGATCACTCTCATAAAAAATCGCCTTTTTTCTTCTTTTTTTTCTCTTCATTTAGTTATGGTTGGTTGGTTGCATAAAATTTTCGCATAAATAATTTAAAAAGCTGGAACAGACCTTTAAAATTCATAGACTGGCAAACTGTCAGTTTAAATAATGATTTTTTATCACAGCGGTTGCAAACCATGGAGGAAAAAGATAGGTGGTGGTGAAGTAAACCGAAAAAAGAGTTGCAATATTAAACCATTTATCGCTCAAATATTAATGTCCCAAACAAAAGCATGTGGAAGGGATTTTGTATTAATAAGACGAATTGAAAGAATTGAATAACAGCTGAAGCGTATTTTATGAAGAAATAGTAATTTTTTAAAATGGTCTTTTTTCTATTATATTATTTATTTTTAAAAAATGTTTGCTTTTAAAATAATTGAAATTGATAAATTCGAAATAATTTAAATGTCAAAATAAAATTAAATAAAATATTGAAAACATTTGATTTGAACTAAAAATTGTATTACTAAAAGCTTTCTTTTTTTTCAGAACTTTTTAATACTTTATAACGTAGATGAAAATATGTTTTTAATTTAACAACATATTAATAACTCTATGTCAATATATAAAATATATTTATGAAAACATTCTTTTAAAATCATGCGCGAAAACTTAAATAACAAATATTAGTCTAAAATATAGATTTCAGAGTGCAGACGATTTTAAGACATTAACGAAAGAATGTTAACTTTTCAAGCAAAATCTTAAATGATGCTTCTATATTGATATTTCAAAGTGACGGCTAGGTTACATTTATGTTATATTTAAGTTACGGTAGGGTAATGTTAAGTCGCAGTTAGGTTACAGACAGATTATGGTTATGGTACAAAAGTTTACGGTTAGGAATTTGTCCACAGAGTCAACATTACGCATGCTTTGATTAAAAATATACACTTTTGTTAAATGGCTCTGAAATTATAATACTATATACCAATCTTTTATCATCGCGTATCGATTCATTCACGGTATAGTCGGATTTAAGAATGATATAATTAGTTTGAAATTCAAAATTTTTCACTTGGGATTTCTATGCGAAAAAAATAATTAGTTACGTGATTTAACAGTGATTTTTACGGGTAAATATCAACACTTTAACACGAAACTAACGCAATCGTTGGATACATGTTCCCTCCCGTGTTTCTCATTGCTCATTTTAAGTATTTCTAGAGCTTAATATTAGTTGTTGTTTTTAAAACCGATTTTTCACAAAGTCAGCTGCGACGTATTTCAGACAATGCATTTCTGCATGCTTCCAGTTATTGATAAAATCATACAAATTTCAAGTTCGTTTAATATTGTTAATACGGACCCGGGCAACGCCGGGCGGGTCAGCTAGTCATTTATATAAATATAAGTAAATAAGTTATATGAGACATTTTCAACTGCAAAAGCGTATCCATTTACAGAGAGGAACATAATACATTTAAACGCATTAGTCTTTTTAGGTGCGTTCCCAATTATGTAAATACGTAGCACCTATAGTTGTCGTTCAGTCCGTCCGTCTGTCCGTCCGTCTGTCCGTCTGTCTGTCCGCATATAACAACGTAAAAACTACCCAACCGGTTCGTTTGAAATTTAAAATATATAATTATTACATAATTTTGTCGAGTCATTTCAAATTTTATGAAAATCGGATGTATAGATTAATCACAGGGACAATCAAAATGATTCCGTTACATTACGGTGAATGGGGGGAACAGTTTCAAATGCATTTTAATCGTTTGAAATTTAAAATACTTAATTATTACATAATTTAGTCGAGTTATTTCAAATTTTATCAAAATCGGATGCATAATTCAATTACGGGGACAATCAAAAGTATTCCGTTACATTACGGTCAATGGGGAAAAATGGTTCAAATGCATTTTTATGGTATTACACTCATACGAACATAATAAAAGTGATATGCATCTATAAAGTATATACTATAATATAAATTTTGTATAATCTGTGGTACAAAGAACATTTGTATTGATTTACAAGGCCACACAAAAGTATCTCATTACATAATGGTATAGGAAGAACATTGTTTGGTGCACAATTTAATTGTAATCAACTATTTATAATTTTATGGGATTGATATATGAGAGTGATATTTTTGAAACTTCGTTATCGTACAAACGTACCTCATTTGCTACGCTTTACGTACAATTTCCAACTTGTTCTTTATAAAAATTGAGATATTTACATAAGAGTATCTGCGTTTAGTTATTATATTACTAATTATTCTTGTCAATGTTTTAGAAAAAGTATTTATAACTAATGGTTTTTTTAATCAGTTAAAAAGAAAAATAACTTATCTAAATTCCATATTAACATTTTCTGAAACTTTCCAATATATCTTCAGCTATTAAAGAAGATTAAAATTATTGAGGTGAAGTAATTCCTGTATAAAAAATTCTTAATACGTTAACTGTCAAGCGAAAACTGCTAATGTTGACCAGGGTGTCAATTTTTTTTTGTGTGTAATTTGAATTTTTGCGACATAAAACTATATATAAAATCAATATTTTTCAATCTAACTCATTTTGCAAGACATAGGGAAATTTTCATATTGGCTATCAAAAATGATAGCCAAAGCACCCCACGTAAGTTAACGTAAATTCTTCTATGAGTATGGTCATGACTATCTTATTTGATAAGCAGCTAAATATAATTATCACTAAAATCATTTATTAAGATTTATGTTACTTCAGTGTAATCTGTTAAATCGGAAAAATTTTAAATATATGAAAGGATGAGCTTGGGAGATTATTGGTTTAGATTTTCGTTTCTATTTTTTTTTCTATATTTTTATTTTTTACTTTTATTTTAGGTTAGAATTTTTTGAATTTTTATTACAATGAGCAAGAGGAGTTTACAATATTATGCAAGATTATAATTAGATAAGCAATAATATAAAAGCATACAATTGGCACACATATAAATTTGCACAAACCACATATATCTACTACTCGTAAGGAGCAAAACAGTCTAATTCCAATACCATTTTCATGTAATTCGTACCGTTTTTGATAGTCAAGGCTTGAAATATTGAAACACCATGGCTATCATATCTGATAGCCAGTGTCCCAACGAAAACATCACTGGCTTTCACATATGATAGCCATGGCATTCAAAGTGTTAAGTAAAGGTTAAATATTGTTGATGCAGCGTAAATTTCCATAAAACATAATCATATTACAATATGTTCTGGAAATTCACAGTAAACTGATCAGTTATTTATTGGGCAGAAAATTGGTCTTTTACTATAGAGTATCTAGCACCCTGTTTAATGGATGATGACTATTTCTGACGCATTTTTATTTGAATGCTGTTTGAAATTTCTGACATTAAATGGATATCTTTTTATTACATACTAATAAACGCTCCATCAGTTTTTTCATTTGTAGAAGCGATCGAAAATTTTGCCATCTACAAAATAACAGCAATAAATTTTGTAAATATCTGCTTGCTTATGTAAAATGTAATTAAAAATAAAAGAAAATGAAGTAAAATATTCAAATCAATAATCATCGAATTAAAAAAAAAAAAAAAAAAAAAACTTGTGATTTTATATTTTTTGTTCCTTTTATAAAAATGTATTCCAGAACCAAAATTGGAAAAATGAGAATGGAAAATTGCGATAACTTAACTATCGTTTTTATAACAATGTGCAAGTACTTAAATTGTAATTTGAACAGCTAAATCTGGAAGAAAGAAAAATCGAGAACAAACAACTGTCGACTTTATAATTATTTGCTTAAATGTAAAATTCGATTTAAAACAAAATCTGGATGGAATAATTGTCTTTATATATATATATATAAATTAGCTTGTGTATGTAAAATGCTATTTGATATCAGGCCTGCTATGTAGAAAAAATAATCATTGACTTGTGTTGGTAAAATGTAATTATAAATTATCTGAAAAGAAGAAAAAACAAAATTTATAAAAGAATAATTGACGAATGTAGGACAAACTAGTGATTTTATAATTACGTTTGGTTATATTAAACGCTTTTTAAAACAAATTCTGGAATAATGATAAGAAAAAAATCTAAATAGAATAACTATTGTTTTTATAACTTTGTAATTTGTATGAAAAAGTTAATTTAACGCCAAATTTCAATTTAAAAAGACATGTTATGTATTTATGATAAATTATCCAACAAACAATAGAAAAAAAAACAGAATTTTTTATGTGGACTGTTTTTTCTGCCTCTTACTGGTTCAAATAGAACATTAGTTTTATTCTGCAGTGAAAAATGTATTTAAATTCATTCTATATATACGTATTTTTTATCGTTAGTATCGATTATAATTTTTTTTCCATTCTTCACAATTTTTCTTTTCGACATTCGCAATGATTTTTACTCTCCGTACTCACACAATGAAATCAATCGATCAATTTTAAGTGGATAAGGTTTGACTATTTATCGGAAAACTCGCTTTTCGTTTTTCATTTTTTTTTAATATAATGGTATTACTATTTAATAATTTTGCAGTACATGCTACAAAAATGTGTAAATGAGGATACATTATAAAAAAATATATTCATAGTAAAGATAATGTCAAGTATAGAAAAGAGAAATAGAGATTGGATTTTTAACCCCTTCGCGATAATAACCACTTGCTTATTTTTTTTAATCTTTTATCACCGGTTTTTCTAAACAGAAAATTTTCTGTAAACTGTTTCTTCTGCTTAAAATGTGCTTCTTACTGGTTCAAATAGAACATTAGTTTTATTCTGCGGTGAAAAATGCATTTAAATTCGTTCTATATATACGTATTTTTTATCGTTAGTATCGATTATAATTTTGTTTCCATTCTTTACAATTTTTCTTTCCGACATTCGCAATGATTTTTATTATCTGTACTCGCACAATGAAATCAATCAATCAATTTTAAATGAATAGGGTTAAACTATTTATCGGAAAACTCACTTACAGTTTTTTCATTTTTTTAGCATAATGGTATTACCATTCAATAGTTTTGTAGCACATGCTACAAAAATGTGTTTATTAGGCTACATTCTTAAAAAAGATATTCATAGTAAAGATAATGTCAAGTATAGAAAAGAGAAATAGAGATTGGATTTTTAACCCCTTCGCGATAATAACCACTTGCTTATTTTTTTTAATCATTTACCACCGGTTTTTCTAAACAGAAAGTTTTCTGCAATTGAATCTCAAAAAGGTTTTGATTAAATGAGATAAATGTCACTATTTAAAGTAACTGGTGATAACAATGACAGAATCTGAGCAACTTAAATCTCATCAAATTGACAAACTAATTATATTTTTAAAGGTACATACAAATAATATACAGACATGCATATAATAAATTCAATAAACCCAACTGCAGTGAAAAATTAGCCAGATTCTGGAATCGAACCTGGGACCACAGCAATCCAAGCTGTTGCTCTATCCACTTAATTATTCCGCCCGATACCTGAATCTGCAATTTCCCACTAATGAACCAAGTTGAGGAACGTCATCAGTCGTCTATAACACAGCCTGTATAATTGTGCCTGTAAAATGCATTTTATCAATTAAATTGGAAGGAAAGGAGAAAAAAAGGCAACTGCCGATGTGTATGCTTGTGTATGTAAAAAGTAGTTCCACGCAAAATTTGAATTTGGAAAGAGCTTGCTATATTTTTTATGATAGATTATCCAAAAAACAAAAAAGATAAAAAAAAGAATAAAAATGGAAATTTTTATGAAAATTATTTTTTTACTTAAAACTTTCCCCTTACAGATTCAAACAGAACATTCGTTTTATTTTGCGGTCGAAAATGCATTTAAATTAATTCTATATAGTTACGCATTTTTGATCATCAATATCTATTAATATTTTGTTTCCATTATTTACGTCTTTACATTTTTTTAAAGGTTCGTAACGATTTTTACTCTGTATGCTCACATAACGAAATCACTCAATCGGTTTTAAGTGATCAGTGTATGATTATTTTTCGAAGTACCCGCTATGTTCTTAAAAAAAATTAACATATCACATATTATTGTTTTATAGTTTTATAATGCAATCAAAATAATCTAAAGTGTAAGATAGCATCGTAAAGGTACAGAAATTGACAGACAACAAAAAATAATATAGAGATCAGATTATTAACTATAAGAATTATTTCAAATAGACAAACTATTTATATTTTATTTATTATTTATTTTTTGTAAATTATATGGCTGAAAAACGTTATGTGTTTCCTTAATTGTACATTTTAATCATATACCGAAAAATGCATTTAATCATGATACTTTTAGATGTATGCTGATGTACTTTCTAATGAATGTGTCGAGTTTTATCATTTGAAGTTCTTAAGCTTTTCTTGGTTACTTTTGTAACGAATTACTATTGAAGATTAAAATTCTGTACTTCCAAGTATAATGTAAGTATAGAAAACTTCGATCTTGATAACTCAATGTGCTTAGAAACATACGCATGAACTACATACCTCGCACTATTTTACTATTTTTTGGCATATCCGACACTGACACTGACATCTTTGTAATAGAGTGTAGTCAGTTTGATGAAACCACTCTTCTAAAACTTGTTTCGGAACGATGTAAGGAATTTTCGCACAATCTGTTCCACCTTAGCATTGTTTTGGAAGTGACGTCCTGAGAGTGTGCATTTCAATGAAGAGAACAGGCGAAAGGCCGGTGGAGCAAGTCCGACAGGTCTATAGGCCGGTTAATCCAACCGCTCTAATCCAAAGCGAAGAATCTGATCTTGTGTGAGCCTTGCTGTGTATCTATCAATCTTTCTCCCGGTCCCTGCATTGAAATCCGCCCTCTCAAGACGTTACTTCCAAAACAATGCTGAGGCGCAACAGGCTGTTCAACAATTCTTTGCATCGCAAGGCACCGAATATTACCAAGGTGGTTTCTTCAATCTGATTGCATGCTACGACGAGCGTCTTAGCGTCAGTAACGACTATGTAGAAAAATAGTACAAGATCTATAGTTCATGATGCCATTACGTATTTTGCTTTGTCAATAAAGTTTCAGTGTGAAAAAATTTAATGAAAGTTAGTTTTGGAACGTCTCATTCATACATCAGAAGAACGACCTCGTATACTCAGGATATATGTTTAAATTGAATTGTTTTAAATAAATTGTTGCAAATTATATTATAGAACATAGTGATAGTTGCCTCAAAGATTTCGCTGAGACGAGATAGACGAGTAAAAATTACTGGATTTAAAAAGAAACAAAAATGTAGGCTTGCTAAGTTTTACCATGTCCAAAACATTTCAAGATTTGTCATGTCATGTTTTTATCAAAAACCATTTTGACCAATCAAATTTTAACAGCCTGTATTTCCATACTATCTGATAAAGACACTGTAGAGATGATGATCTTGGACTTCGCCATAATTTACTAAATTATTCAAAGATGTGTGGCAAATTAGCTAATTAATAAGGAGACACAGAAGACCAAGATAGAATGTAACATCTTTAAGCAGTTACACATTGGAGTTGATTAAATACAAGAGCTTGCCTATTTTCATCAATTTAAATAGAATCATCCAAATAGACGAATTCCAAATCTGAGTTCATGATAAATGTTATTAATCTTATAGAAAAAGAGTCTGAGAAGTGGTGCATAACGATTGAAGTAAAGCTTTGAAAATTTGTTGTAGACCAAAAAGTGGAATTGCATAGAGTAGCAAAGCCCATGGATACGCACTCCCAAAAATAAAACTCTCACTTTTTACCATTCAGTAATATTTGAGCAGTGTTTCGTTATTTTTTGATAATTATTTCGAAACAATATCATGCGATTTTTAACGACACCTAAATTCTCAAATATTTGATGAAACTGTTTTCTCGCTCATTGCCACATTTAATGCATATTAAGGAAACAGATACGGTAGCTGTTTGTCGAGGAATGTGCAATTGTACCTCTTCAAATCTCTTACGATTTCAGCAAGTAGCTATGCTTGTTTATGTTATTCCTGTCACAATTTATTTCCAAAAAAAAAAACTTTTAGCACATTTTAGAAAATACTGAAATATTAGTAATTATGTTATTTCCGCATTAGTTATTTTTTTTAGTTGTTTAAGTTTTTATGAATGTTTGTTATTTATTTATTTGGTATTGTTCGTTATGGTGTAATTCTCAAGAACAAATTTCCTGTGTTTTAAAAAAAATGCTCAAAAAGAAAATTTGGTCTATGAAATTTCAAAATTTCAGGAGCTGCTTTTCATTTAAGATATAAATTCCTATAACAAACGAAATAAAAATGTGCAAAATTGATTCTTCGCCCTTCTAGTAAAGTATTAAAATCTTAACCATATACTCAAATTAATAAAATATCTACCAATTTGCACTTCAAAATTTGTTATTTCTGATCAACAAATAGGCCGGATTTTATTCTAGTGGTTCATTGAATAAAGAAAATTTTAGCATTAATTCCATATAAGGCCATATTCTAATTGTTCTTGAACCATAGGAAAATCCTAGTAACAAATAACAGCATCGATAAATTTCTAGTCTACCTTCTAAAAATTAAAAAACACACAGTAAAATACCCTACATGCATTTAAAATCAGATTCATGCAAGCCTCAATTAGTAGGTAAAGAGAGTGATCTATTGCCACACCGGAAGTTTTGAATTCGAATTAACCCAAAGGATAAGCAACCTATTTATTTCTTCTATCAATAAATACAGATGCTTCTAAAATAGTTGGCATCATCAGCATTTTTTTACACTTTTCGAGCAAGCACTTTTGAATGAAGATGTATCTTCAAATAAGCGAAGAAAGTAATTTTCTCAATTTGACTAAATATTCACTCGGGATATTTCCCATGAAACAGTTTTGCCAAAAACCATAAAAATTTCATAAAATCTAAATTATCTATTCCTGAGTGTGCACCTCGTTACAGTAGCCAATCATTGAAACGCGAATTAAAAGCAATAAGAAAGATTGAATAAAATGAACTAAGTCACGCATGAATGCATTTGAAAAATTAACATTTATGCAGGGTGTATCTAAACTACTGGGCAAAACTTTAAGGGATGATAGTACACATCAAGACAAATAATATTAAATAGGAAATTAAGGGTCCCAAATGTCTTCCGAAGGAGATAGGCACCATCGAAGTTTAGGGTCCAAAATTTGAAATGACTATAAAAAACGGAAAAATTGGTCGATTCGTTTGCGGTTTTCACGAAAACTATTCTTTATGTCAGTATTGTCTTGAAAATAAATTATAAAGATAATTTTCAAAAAATGCTGATAGAGGGCGCTTTAAACTTTGGAATAAAGAACAACTATTTTTTATCGTTATTTTTTGCTTCTCATTAATTTTTTTTAGAAGTTTAGAGATAAACTTAAATTTTGAGCTCAAAATCTGTGGTTAAGTAGCGCAAACTAAACTGTGTTCAATGGGAGTGGGTAGGTTCAAATTTCAAATGATTATAAAAAACAGAATAATTGGTCAATTGATTTGCGGTTTTCACTAAAATTATTCTTTATGTCAGTATTGTCTTGAAAATAAATTATACAAATGAATTTCAAAAAATGTCATTGAGGGCGCTTTAGACTTTGGAGTATCGTACAACTATTTTTTACCGTTATTTTCTACATCTCATTAAATTTTTTTGAAGCTTAGACATAAATTTTGCGCTGAAAATCTGAATCGTTGAAAGTGGTTAAGTAGCTGAATTTTGTTTAATGGGGATGGGAAAGTTCAAATTTCAAATGATTATGCAAAACGAAAAAATTGGTCGATTCGTTTGCGGTTTTTTCTAAAACCATTCTTTATGTCAAGATTTCCTTGAAAATAAATTTTAAAGATAAATTTCAAAAATTCCGTTAGAGGCGCGCGTTAAACTTTAGAATAACCAACAACAATTTTTAACTGTTATTTTTTGTTTCTAATTAAATGCTTGCAAAACCTTAGACTTAAATTTTGAGCTCAAATTCTGAATCGTTGGGAGAGGTTAAGAAGTGCAAACTGAACAATATTCAGGAGTTGAAATGTTACCCTGCCCACCCTACGAACACAATTCAATTTTTCCCTACTTAATTACTCACAACGATTCAGATTTTCAGCTCAAAATTTAAGTTTATGTCTAATCTTCTAAAAAAATTTAATGAGATGCAAGAAACAAAGGTAAAAAATAGTTGTACGTTACTCCAAAGTGCCCTCTATCGACATTTTAAAAAATTTATCTGTATAATTTATTTTCAAGGTAATACTGACATAAAGAATATTTTTAGTGAAAACCGCAAAACCAATTGACCAATTTTTCTGTTTTTTATAATCATTTGAAATTTGAACTTACCCACTCCCATTGAACACAGTTCAGTTTGCACTACTTAACCACAGATTTTGGGCTCAAAGTTTAAGTTTATGTCTAAACTTCTAAAAAAATTTAATGAGATGCAAAAAATAACGGTAAAAAATAGTTTTCGTTATTCCAAAGTCTAAAGCGCCCTCTATCGGCTTTTTTTGAAATTTATCTTTATAATTTATTTTCAAGACAATACTGATATAAAGAATAGTTTTCGTGAAAACCGCAAACGAATCGACCAATTTTTCCGTTTTTTATAATCATTTAAAATTTTGGACCTTAAACATTGATGGCGCCTATCTCCTTCGGAAAACGTTTGGGACCCTTAGTTTAACATTTAATATCATTTGTCTTGTTGTGTACTATCACCGCTTAAAGTTTTGCCCAGTAGTTTAGATACTTCCTGTATACAAAAAATAAAAATAATAAAAAACATTTAAAAATACAAACAGTAACCGTTTCGCCCAGCTACTCGCAAGGCATCATCAGTACAAATACTCAATGCATAACAAACAGTGCATAAAAAATAAATTTTAATTAATGTAGTAATAAATTTTAATTTTTTAAATGTATTCAAGTTTGTCTTAGTTTATTTTAATCAATCTTTTAACACATTCGCTGCCGCTCACGGAAAAGTGCGTGATATGGCGCCAACGTTAAGGGGCCACTCACACGCCAGCGCGTGATGTGGGGTGATGCCCAATAGTCAGTAAAGCGCTGGCGCGGGAAAATCTTTCACTGATTCTTTGTTATAAAAAGTAAATCGGCTTCTAGAAAAAATCCACTTCTACAGTGCGGCATTAACTATCATCACATCTTCACGTAAGCGGCAGCGAACGTGTTAATAATTTTTTTAATTCAGATGTTAAATGTATTGCAAAATAAGTAATATGGTTTGTGAAGTTGTATAATATTATACGAACTTTTTAACAATTTCGCACCCAGGAACTCGAGATGCATAATAAATCAACAAAAATTAGAACAGTGAAACTATCAACAATAGTTAAATAGTTAAATTGTTGTTCATATATATATCCAGCGAAATTAATTTTCCGTGAGGAAGTTTGTAACGTAAATGCCGCAATTAAAAATTAATTAAAAGGAATCGTTTTTCTATAACTATGTTATTAAGGGAACGCGCAAAAAATAATCATATGTAGTTTTCTTGATTATCTTTATTTTGATTAATCATTTTTACATACTTGGGGATGAGTTTCAGATCACAATGGTTTTTTGTTCCCGAAATAATTAATTTTGACGAGTGTAGATTCAACGGTTCTACTTTTTTTCTCTTTAAGTTAAGCACATGAAATGAATACCTTCTTAGTTATGTCTAACTACCACTCACAATTTTAGTTTGTCCAAATTCTTTTTCTCAAATTTATGTGTTTAGCACGCTTTTAATGTATACGAGTTTTTCGCTCTTTTGGCCACACTGATGCTATTTGAAATAATTTTTTTAATTAATTGTTTTTATGATGCTTTTACGTTTCCCAAAATAAAATAAATAACTTTTATCCACCACTAAAAAGCTTTAGCTTATTTATATATACTTATTTATTAAAGAATTTGGGTTATTGTTAAGAAAAGGGAAATTATGATTACGCCTTTGGTAAATAATATAAATAACATGAAGCATTTCATTACAGCATGACAAACTTCCCAAGTTCTTTCTACGCCGAGTTGGAAAAAAGTTTATCATGTAACCACCATTTGTGCAAAAAATTAACTCCTCAAATCGAAGATTACACTATAGGTATGTTATGAGCTCAGTCTATGACTGATCTAGCGCACAAAATGTACAAGTTTCTTGTTAGAGAGGCAGCTGAATAAGGAGTCTAGGTGCTTAAACAAAAACGTCCTAATTGTTTCCGAAGCCTTAGCTCAATCATTGTTAAGTTTCATATCGTGTATTCCTCAGAATTAGAAGAAAATGAACATGTGATTTTTTTTATCGCAATTGTGCAATATTGTTTCACACATAAAAAAGGCTTGAAGAGGGCTATTTGTTAAAATTTTTCTACATAGTTTGATGTTAAGGGTATCTCAGACACAATTTAAAATATTTTTATTTATTGGGTTAAAATTTTGAAGTCTTTTTGCTAATAGTTAACAAAATCTCATTAAAAAATTCTAATTTTTTCGTAATTTGAAATTTAAAATTTATTAAAGAAGTGGGTAATTTAAAATCGTTATAGCTCGAAATATTATTGGAAGAATTTAATTTTTTTTCATTTAAATACACATAAATTGTAAGCTTTAATCGTGATTTAGCTTTTTTTAAAATGTTTATTTACATAAAAACCTAATATTTAAAATTAAAAAAAAAAATGATGTAATTAAAAAATATACACAGATTTCCAAAAGTAATTTTTTTTTCAAATTTGCTGAATGAAAATTAAAGTAAAACAACTGAAAAAGACATGTTCTAAGTTTGGACCATTTACCTCTTACGTTTCTCGACTTATAACAATTTAAATTAGAGAAATGATGAAAAACCCCATCACGAAAAAAAAAAAAAAAAGAAAAAAAAAAAAAAACGCATTAACGCGAAGTCAATTCCATGACAACCACTGTTTAAAAGCTCGATTTTAAAAACAAACTAAATAAAAAAATAATAATATTCCATGTTCTAATTAAGATAGAAACATAATTTAAATGTCGTTTTAAACAGAAAAAAACAAATTTTTAATGCAGTAATATATATTTAGAAAATTTGAAGATTTTTGTGTCCCTGATCCCTTTAAATTTGTAATATTAGGCAAAAATCAACACTTTTTCTTCTTTGTAATATCATTGTTGAATAGTCTGTCAGATACTCAAGTTTACATCTGAATTTAACAAATGATTTTTAAGCTATGATTTTTATTTTTGTGATGGAGTCAGATGGTTAAATTTTTTCTTACATTTTGAGGAAGTGTAACCAAGACCTTTAAAATACATGGTATGAGTCTTGGAAAGAGATATAATGCTCACCGATTTAACTTTTGTTTAACTTGTACAGATATTCTTTTCAAGAAGAAATTTATGAACATTTTTATAAATACAAATATGTAGCAAAAAATGCGGGAACTAGAAAGACATTATAAAAATAAAAAGAAAGAAAAAAAAATAAAAAGAAACACAAAACAGTAATTTAAGTTACATCATGAATATAATCTGTTTCGATATTATATAAACTTTTCTACCAAAAATTGAACCGACTTCAAAAACTATTGCAAATTGAAAAATAATTTTTGTACATAATTGTAATAAGAAATTAAATTAATAGCGTAGTATTTACCATGCGTATTATTATAATTTATGTACATTAATTTGATTTTTTGGAGTCGGTGCCAGCCAAGCCAAGTTGCATGTAATTTTCCAATAGACACACATCCAAGTATTTACGAGTTTTTTACAATTTAATATTTAGTTAAAAATGTAACTTTATTCTTTTACGTTTTGCATGGGATATTCAGTTTTAATTTTGAAATTAAAATAATATAAATTTTGTAATTAAAATAATTTAAATTTCACTTTGCAATAGTTTTTGAAGTCGGTTCAGTTTTTGATAAAAAAGTTTATTTTTCTTTTTTTAGTTAAAAATTAACGCTTTTTTGAAGTCGGTTAATAAAAATTATAATATAGAAAAATATTGTAAATTATACATGGATGTAAATTTTGTCAGGAGTGAGGTTCGAACGTACGCTCTCTTTTGGGAACCAGAGCTTAAATATGGCTCCTTAGACCGCTCGATCATTCTCATTGCGCTCCAGTCTGCGAGTTTATTAGAAGCCCATGTTACTTTTAACTTGCGAAAAATCACCAATTTTATTAGTTTTTTCCTAACCTGTAAGAATTACTAAAAATGTACTAAACCAATTTCAGTGAAATGGAAGTGGTACGGTATCTTCTTTTATTTAACACAAAAACCAAATTAATCGGTTGGATAGTTTCGGAGTTATCGGTGAACATACATGGGGAAAAAATACATACGCGTCGAATTGATACTTCCTTTAGCTCTTCCTTTTCTGAAGTCGGTTAATAATAAAAATTATAATACGGAAAAAATATTATAAATTATACTTGGATATAAATTATGTCAGGAGTGGGGTTCGAACCCAAGCTCTCTTTTGATAACCAAAGCTAAAATCGGGTGCATTAGACAGCTCGGCCATCTTGACTGCGCTCCAGTTGGCGGAGCTTATTCAAAGTCCATGTTACTTTTAATTTGGGAAAAATCACCAATTTTATTAGTTTTTGCTTAATTACTAAAAATCTACTGAGCCAATTTCAATGAAATGGAAATGGTACTAATTCGTGAGTATAGCCTCTTTTATTTAACACAAAAAAACAAATTAATCGGTTGGATTGTTTCGGAGTAATCGGTGAACATACATAGAAAAAAATACATACGCGTCAAATTGATTACTTCCTCTTCCTTTTCTGGAGCCGGTTAATAATAAAAATTGTAGTAAGAAAAAAAAAATGTAAAATATACATGGACATAAACTATATCAGTAGTGGGGTTCGAACCCATGCTCGCTTTCGAGAAACAGAATTTAAATCTAGCGCTTTTAACAGCTCGACCATTCCGTCTGCACTCCCTTCAGCAAACTTATTCAATGCTTTTAACTAGCGAAAAATCACTAATTTTATTAGTTTTTGCCTAATTACTAAAAAAGTACTGAACCAATTTCATTGAAACGGAAGTGGTATCAATTCGAGAGCATAAACTGTCATTTAAAAAAAATGATAGAAATCGGTTGTATAGTTTCGGAGTAATCGGTAAACATACATAAAAAAAAAAAAAAAAACATACGCGTTGAATTGATAACCTTCTCTCCTTTTTAAAAGTCGGTTAAAAATGATTTTTTTTTCTTTGTCAAAACAAAAGTTTTAAACCACACATAACAACTCTAAAATTTACAATAAGCTTTATATTATAAGCATAGCACATTATAGGTTATTGCTGTATATTACAGTACTATTGTTACTCTATTATCTTGGCTTCTTATGATGTGTTACACAACCTACTCATCTTCAAGGCATGAAGTTGATTTTTTGAATCATGTTTTCTACACAATATCTGACAAACGGTTTTTAATTTTATTTATGTGGAAGAGTGTTACTAATTATCATGCTAATATGAAAGAAAATTAGATGAACATAAAAAGAAATTACAAAGCAACTATATAAAGATGTGCGTGTGCATGTGTGGGAAAGGGCTTGCTTTCTCTTAAATTGGAGAAATTTCCCTCAAGGAAGTTGAGGGTGAATCATAATTTATGGACAAAATTTTAAGGGGTGTAAGAACGCATCGAAACAAGTTATTTTTGCAAAAAAATGTATGGGTGTATCTTAAGCGGCGAACCCGATAGACGGTGCTGTCATCAAATGCACAAAGCGCTGGTTTTTCACGAATATACTCATTTCTACAGCAGACTTCAAAAAGGTTGGCTTCTTTTATTAATCAGAAAAAAGCAGGCACGCATTTCACGCACGGTACTGCAGTTTTAAGTGTTCTGTAAGTCCTGCATGTGTAATAAAGAGATTCTATCCACAATACGAAAGTAATCAGAAAGCGCTGCTTCAGTCACTCCTATATATTCTATGGTATTTTTAGCTGGTCTATGTGTATTCTGTCAGCTCCTTAACACATTCACTGCCGATCACGCGCCAGCGCGTGATATAACGCCAACGTTAAGGGGCCACTCACGCGCCAGCGCATGATGTGGGGTGATGTCCAATAGCCAGTCACGCGTTGGCGCAGAAAAATCTTTCACTTATTCTTTGTTATAAGAAGTAAATCGGCTTCTGGGAAAAACCCACTTCTACAGTGCGGCATTAACTAGCATCACATCTTCACGCAAGCGGCAGCGAACGTGTTAAAAGTTTGCGTAAGAGTTCCGGATCACTACGTATAAAAAAAGAACTGTAACTTAAAAATTATTAAAGTATTTTAAAGTATAAAATCCCATTGTTCACGTATTTTCAAGAAACCTATATACTCTATACAGATAATTTTCGTCTTATAAAGCTCCCTAATTAAATCATGAATTAATTTCTTACTTTGACATATTTTTCGAACAATAATTCTTAAGACTCTCAGAGAATAATTAAAGGAACTTGGTTAGTTATTCTTTTAAGGCAAGAAAAATTCTTTCTGAAACAGTGTTTAATGCGCAAATAAGTTTCTCACACATTTCATTTTATCACATTCTTTTACACAGTTCGATTCTTTCCACCAGAACAGGCCACTTTCTATTCGAATTATTCAAGAAATTTCAAGTTTATCGATTTTGGGGGATTTTTTATAGTAGAGGAATTTCATTGAATGTAATTACATTAAATATTTTAAAGATTTCATGTATAATTGAACATTTAGCCAAAAAAATCGAAAAGGTTTATAAATTCTTTAAAGAAAAATACTGACTTTAATTTTAAAAAATTTCATTTTTTTTATTGAAAAAATGAAGTAGTTCAAAATTTCAACTATTATTAAAATTTCTTTTAATGTAAATACATTCAAAAGAGAGAAAAAACAAATATTTATGTTTTTGTTAATATTTTCGGATTCGATAACATTTTATCTTTTTTCCTAATTTAAAACCTGAAATAACAGTAAATTCTTATAATTAAATGATTGAAAAATGAATATTATTTTGTAAAAATATATTAAAATACCAAAAACAGTGTTGCATGATGAAAATTTAAATTCTCGTTACAAAATACAGAAAAAATACAGGTACACTACAACATACATTTATGCTCTCTATTCTGAAAAACAATTCCTTCAAAATAGACCGGAAGGCAGCTGCACAGACCATGACCTCATCGAGATGTTGTATGAAATTCTACACTTTGGCAGAAATCGATTAACATATTAAAATGCAACTGGTTTGCAAAGTTTTATGTTGGTAAACCATCAGCTAACCCAATTTTTAGACTTTGATATGTTTTACATTGTATTTTCCTGCTCCCAAAGGTAAAACATGGTGAACTGGGAGTAGGAATACACATTTGTAAACCACTAAAATCGGGTTTGCAGGTGTTTTCCGCCAAGATATAACCTTTCAGACCAGTTACATTTTAATGTGCGAATCCAATTGTAACTAATCCTGGCTAATATCAGCCGTCAACTCAATGAGATGATTATTTGTGTAGCAGTATCCCGGTCTAAAAATCTGTACACAAACAAATGAGCATCAATCTAAAATTGTATGGTCTATTGGACTCAAAGCAAAGTTTTACCATCAGTGATTAAATTGACCGTTATAGAGAGTGTCTAGATTTAAAATACTCAAATTTTACACATCCCTGATAATCAAACCTGTGATAGTTTAGGGTTCAGTGCACAAATGCTTCTTTGAAAATTTCTCGATAATATTTTCATCACTCTCAACTATGCATATGTGAGGTAATTTATTTCCATTATCGTTACAGTAAGGAAATGAAGTTAATTTTGACATTAAATAGTTTCAATTTTAAAAATCTATTTGTAAATTATGTAATTTTTCAGAATATTATGACATTTTCACTTCATAAAAAGGATTTAATTCTTCAAAAACGTTAGTTTTTTTACTGTTTTTAGCACTTAAAACAAAATAAAACATCAGTGGATTTCTCTAAATAGTACTGTATTTCATACAAATATAATATTCTTTATAGCAACTATTACTATAACACGTTTATGCGCTCTTTTTGAATCTCTAAAAATGTCAAATTATTCATAACGGCTACCACTATAACTCATTTATGGACGTTTTGCACCAAGAAAATAATCAAACAAAAGAAACCTCACAGGATTTGGCTAAATCGTTGCTTTTGAATCTCTAAAATATGGAAATTCGTTCAAACCGATATAAATATAACGAATGATTAAAAAAAATCGCCTTACATAAATTGTAAAAATTTATTTTCAATTGTGTTTTATAATTTAGCTAGACATTGAAATTTTGCAGGGTTTTTTTAGAGTTTAATTATGTAGGTGGCGGGAAATTCCATTTTTCATATTTTTCGCTCTTTAAATCCGAAATCGGTAGCTACAGAATTGAAAACAAACAATATACAACTGAGCTACTACATATTTAGTCTTAAACAGCTTTGAACAAATTGCTTGCTAAAATTGCTATATTAAAAAAAAATTCCAAAATTTAGCCCTCCAATTATATGTTTTCAAATTTAGCCCTCTAATTATATCAAATCTTTCAGGAGCAGAAAGAATGTGTTCGTAAAAAGATGAAACAATTGACTGGCATTAGTATTTACGAACGATTTTTTTAGATAATAAAAACCTGCTTTTCTATACTTTCATTATAAAAGCAAAATTTTATTAAAATATTTTTAGTGCCGTTTGTCAGGTTGGAATTAAGTTGGCCAAGCCGGTTGTCCATCGTCCTTGAAAGAATTAAACTACTGAAAAAAAAAACACTCGCTATACCATTTCTTCTAGACATTATAATCTCAGTTTACAAACATAGCTTAACAAACATCAGCCTGTAAATAATGGAATTCAAACCAGGATGTTTGGCAATTATTTTTTATCCAGGATTGTTTCAAATAATTATATTTTTAAAATAACTAAACATTGTTTAACTGATGTAGCCTTAAAATTGGAGAAAAAGAAAATATTTACCGACTTAATTCAAAATGATTATCTTTTAAAGTGAAACAGTACCTTGGAAACAATCTCTTTAATTTTGAATATTACTGCAATAATATGTGATGACACAATTCTTAATGCTAGAAATTAAATAAATTAAAAAAAACTCTTGTAGAACAGACTATTTTAATAAATTTATTTATTTTTTAATTTAGTTTTCAAAAAATCCATACTACTTTTATAAATACGAACATTTGGAAACAGTGAAAAATTCGTAAAAATGAAGGCTCCTGAGTGGTCAATCTCGTTTTGCTAAACAGCGAAAAATCTATCTAGAGCCTGCCATAATGTGGAAACCGTCTATTCCAATAAAGCTTTAAAGCTAAAAAGTTGTGTTTTACAAATGTTGAATGACGCTAAAAAACAAATATCGATCGTATCAGTTCTTCACGCTTTTTTAAATGAAACTTCATACCATATTTGTCTTTGAACTACCAGTTATCACTGCGATCACTAATTACCGTTCTCCATCGTCCAAAATGCATTTTATTTTAGCATTTTTTGGTTCGCCGATTACCACACTACAGCTGTGATCCGATCGATTTTGCACTGTTTACGAAACGAGAATCAGAAACCTGCTCTTTTGTGAACTTTTGGCTGTTTTAAGTAAACAAATTTTCTCATTGGTTAATCACGTTTTTTTAATAACGCAAAATCTATCTGGATTCTGAACAAAATTCTTCTAAATGCTATCACTGTTAAAAATTTGAAACACTTGTTGCACCCCACTCCATCACAGAAAACCATTACTTCTCTACATTATGGAGAATTCTCATAGGTCAAAACAGAGATATTCTATAAAAGCGATGGAGATGCGATGCAGCAAAAGTTTCAAAATTTATAACAGTGTATACAGAAGGCCTCAAAAATGAATGCTTGAATGCCACCAGTAGAGCTAACCAAAAATGCAATATCACGTTCCTTTCAACTCATTTCTAGGAATGTCTGAGAAGAAATATTAGAGAATTGTGACATTAAAAAAAAAAAAAAAAAAAAAAAAAAAAAAAAAACTCTTTTGTATCGTGTTCTATTCTTGCATCAGGCGAAAAAAGTAAAATCAGATGGGCATTGAATTGGGATTGAGATATATTTTTCGCAGTTTATGAAACATGACTGACCAATCAGAAGCAAGCATTTTTTAAAACTTTTCTCTGTTTTAAGGGTGCAAATTTTCTGATTGGTCAATTTGGTTTCGCTAACAGCGCAAAATCTATCTAGCCTAAATCTATCTATCTATCGGCCTAGGTTTCATACTTCCGTAGGATCAAGCTACAAATCGCGGGCTATATCTGTTACTTGTTTGTTTGTTTATTGAACAACATACATCTGACTTTTGTGCTCGACATGAAGCCTGCTTATAAGCCATCGTCAATATACAGGGACGAGATAGCACACAAGGAAATATTACAACACAAGAGAAGTACAACCAGGAGCTCCACACAAAGAGTGCGTGCAATGAAGCCGGTGGGATTCGAACCCACAACCTCACGATCAGCGGCGTGATGTCTTAACCACTCAGCCACTCAGCCAGTCTGTTACTTTAATTAGAGTTTTTGTTGTTGTTGTTGTTAATTGAATATATACATCTGACTTGTGTGCTCAACATGAAAGCCTGCTTATAAATCATCGTCAATATGCGAGGACAATATAGCACCTGAAAATTTTACAACATGAAGGAAATAAAACCGGAAGCTTCACGCAAAGAGTGCGTGCAATGGAGCCAGCGAAATTCGAACTCACATTCTCTTAGCGGCGTGATGCCTTGACCACTCGGCCACGGAGACCCTTGATTAGATCCAATGGACTTTTTTTAACACTTACATCTGATTTGTGTGCTTGACATAAAAGCCCGTTTATAAGTAATCGTCGATATACAGGGACGAGATAGCACAAGGAACGTTACAACATTAGAGAATTACTGTCGGGAGATCTACAAAGAATGTGCAACGGAGCCAGCGGGTATCGAACCCACAAATCTCCTACGACCTCAAGCGATTAAAGGTGTGGTGCCACTCGTCCACTGGGACTCCTCTAGTCGATGTGCGTCTTCTTTTTAAAGACACGAATCGGATCCTGTATTCATGTGCATTGCAACCAATCAGCCCACCCCAAAAATAACTTAAAACAATGATGCAAAGCTCTCTAGATGCATTTTAATTGTATAATAAATTGCAGACGCATTTTAATACATCGTTTTATTTAAGAGAAGTCGTGGTATGATTTTCATCTGTTGTCTATTATAACTTAAATGTTTTTAACACTCTGTAAAATTTCAAGGGTTCTAATTATTCAGAACTACAGTGGATGGATGTTCTAGTAGATGGATGAATAAAAGCTAATGGAGCAAACGTGGCACAAAAAATGGATGAAAATAAAATTTATATTAAATTTTTACTATAGTATTTTAGTTAATGCGGTATTTTATAAGTAATCAAAGCCATAAATGCCATACCTTTTTTAATTTAAAACTTGATAGTACTTTGTCATGTCATCCTCCTCCAACCTGGGCTGTCCCATTCTTTTTGTGAATGTGTGATTGTTTTTTCGAATTATTACATAAATATAATTATAACTACCAGGTTGAAGGCAAAATTTAAGCCTTTTTTTTACAGATCATTTTGGTAATTTTAAAAAATAATTTTCCCTATTCGTCACCATGGCTGTCACCTTCCCTGACATTGAAAATTTGCGATGAACAATTTTATTGAAGCTCTGTTCTCAAATACGATTGCAGTAACAAAGAGGATATTATTATTTTTTTTTAATTATTAAGCAACAAGTTTATTTTAAAACTAGTTTGTTACTTTTATTGAACTTTGATCATATTTAGCTAGTAATTGAAGTTTCTTCGAAAGCATTGTATTGGTTTTTAGTATTATATGCAAAAATACAAGTAAACATGTAAATTTAATATTCATTGGACCCTATTCGACCTTTCTATTAATAATGATTCTACTAAGACTTGTTTCTTATTATTGAAATTAAATTTTATCTTATACACACCACTTTCAGACATACGTTCTGCATGCATGTAGGCAGGACATTATTATACCGCCGGTGTAAACTTCTTCCAGTTTATTTGAACCGAGATTTTCACCTTTTTAATGTCTTATTCATGAAGATTTTGTTATTAAAAAGATTCATTTCTGTTAATTTTTACTGACTTATGCCCCGTTTGTAATCGCTGTATGTAGGCGATTGCATAATAACACTACCATAGGGATATAATATTGTTTCATGTTTCCAATAGCACTTCATTGTTTTCCTCCAACGGAAAAATGTACCCCAAGCTTACTTAAAGGTTTGGCAAAAATAAAGAAGCCAGCGGTGAAAAAAAGTAAAATGTGTAAATTATTTCATAAAATAGTAATTTAATATCTTCAATAGGTATCAAAATAGTTATAAAGTGTAATTTTATCACCACCCGCCTCCTTAAAATAGCTAAGACTGTCTTTTCCGGCAGAATAAAGTTTGTCATACCATTTTTTTCTGAAAGAGTACAATTTCCATAAAATACTCTAAGAGGTTAATATTCTAGAAGATTGTTAAACGTAACTTTTTAATAATTAAATTGTGTTCTGTTTGTCAAACCCATTCGTATTACCTTTTTGCGATATATTCGATATGGACTACATGCTGATTCTATAATTAGAAAGGTCAGCTATAGATTGTCCATAAAATATTTTCGTAAGTAAACAGAATTTAACCTAATCGGTCTTGAGACAAATATTAAGAGGGATCATAAAAAATAGTTTAAAATTATGAAATATCTCCAAAGATATGAAGTCTATATATCGATGTTTATAATATACACACATTTATTGAAAAGTTATAAAATCAATTTGACAATTCTGGAAAGATTCAAATTAATCGAAATGGCTTTTTTTAGTCTCTCCTACAGACATCAGGACTGAGGAGGTTAAAACGAGATTTTGAAATTAAGTCTGTCGTACTGATGTTGTTGCAACTTAAGAAAATGAGAGGGAAAACTTGCACAAAGTCAAATTGTTTTGTAAAGATTAGATAAAGTAATTTAATAAAATATTTTTAAAAAAGACTTTACTACTTCCGGTGTGTTGATAATTATGTTAATGCATGCATTTTGTTTTTATAAATACTTGAGTATCGTAAATTTGTGCATAAAGTGAGATTTGAATAAATTAATAAATCGATTTTGTATGTTTTTTTTTTTTTTTTTTTTTTTTTTTTTTTTTTTTTTTTTTTGAAATGATAATCCTGTAAAATTATAGCCGCCTGTGGGACTCCCGGACATATTTTAAAATTTGAGTTAAAACTTTGAATTTTTTGTGAGGGTTAACCATATTATTTGTAAACAAAATCTCACGATAAAATTTATTTTTTAAGTTAAATATGTGTTAAGATGAAGTAATTTAAAATTGTTAAATCAAAATATTTGTAGAATTTTAAAATTTTTACATTTAAAATAAACAAATACCTAAATTTATAGTTTTGATTCAGCATTTTTAAAAAATATATTTTTTTTAAAATTTTAGTATTTAAAGAAAAAGTTTGAAATTTTTTTATAACGTTTATTAAAGATATATTTTTTTTTTTCAAATTTGCTGAATCAAAGTAAAACAATCAAGACATGTTCAAAGTTTGAAGCATTTATCTTTAACGGTTCTTGAGTTGTAACAATTTAAATCCAAGAAACTGTGATAGTCATTTCCATGGCAACTATTGAGATCCAATTTTTGAAAACGAAGAAAAAAAAAATTAATATTTCCTCTTCTAATTCAGATAGAAATATGATTAAAAACGTTATTTTAATAATAAAAAAATTCAACGAGTTTTTAGAAAAGATTTTTTTTGCCCGCACCCCCTTAAGCGAAAATCAAAGTTGGACCATTGTTAATGCTACCAAATTGGATACGCACTAACTTTGCTACATGTAAACAAGAACAAAAATGTTTGTGGAAAAAAAAAATACTCAATTAAGACATGTCCTATTAATTGTACATCAGATTCCGAAGGGATGAAAGGAGGCCAAACAATCAACAAAGGGTGGCGCGTTAGACAGCCCTATTATAAAGCAATGAAACTTGGTTTGTTCAGGCAACGGAAAATACAAGTCATTAAATGTCTTAAAATCTTTCGTTTGATTCCCTTAATATGGAAGCACCTTCAAATTTTTCATCTGTACTATCATTGATCGTATTTCCCAATCGATCTTTTACTGACAGTGCATAATAAATTTTTGTTCAAACAACCCCATAGTATACAAACTCAGTAAATTTGTTTTAATAATTTTGATTTAAAATCTTCTATAGGTTTCCTTATCAACCAATAACAAATTCATAAACGGGTAGTTTTGTTTTAGGGGTTTAGTTAAATGTGCAATATTAAATGCTGTTCATATCGAGCAATTGGAGTCAATTTAGTTATTTAAAATTGGAAAGCTTTGATTTTTAGTCTGTTTTATAATTTAGAAAACATTTTTGCAAGCTCCAATTAATAAATGTTAAAAATTTAAATTTTTGTACTGTATCAGTTAAAGCTAGAAAATGTCAAAAATCTGTAAAATGGTTAAGTTATTTTGGGCGTAGAATGGGATTTTGTTTTAACTTGTTTCAGAACAACTTCTTAAACATCCTATGAGACTTGCGGAATCATACATGAGGACCCCAGAAGCCAAAGGGTGTAAGTGACAAAATTGAAAAAAAAAAAATGAACTAAGTGCACATACGATCTGGAAATATGCTTTTTCCCCCTTTCAGTTAAAGAAATATAATCGATTTTCTAATTATGTGGCGTGTTCTAGAGATAAACCACTTTTGTCTAATAATAATAACTTATAAATTTAAAGAAAATTTACTATGCTTTTATACAGTTATTGAAATAGGGTAGATGTGCCAGTAATGGGCCACCTTAAGGAATTTCTCTAAAAAATAATTTTTTATTAATAGTTATAATTATTGTATTCCAATTTTTTTCATATTAGATTAATCTTTCAACAATATTTAACTAATCCCACAGTTACATTTCCCAATAGAAATATAAATTTCATTTTAAATAATAAAAATATGTCTAAACACCCGAATGCCCAGTAATGGGCCACCTATGTTCCAGTAATGGACCGCCTATGTTCCAGTAATGGGCCACCCTACAAAAAATAACAGATAATTATTTTTAGGTGCGTTTGTCATTATGTAAATAGGTAGCACCTATAATTATCGTTCAGTCAGTCTGTCTGTCCATCTATCTGTCCGTTTGTCTGACATTCTGTCTATCTGTCCGTTTGCCTGTCCGTCTCTCTGTCCGCATATAAAAACGGAAAACTATCCAACCGAATCGTTTGAAATTTAAAATACATAATTATTACATAATTTTGTCGAGTCATTTCAAATTTTATGAAAATCGGATGGATAGATCAATTACAGGGACATTCAAAAAGATTCCGTTACATTACGGCCAATAGGGAAAAAAGTTTTAAATGCATTTTAATCGTTTGAAATTCAAAACAAATAATTATTGCGTAATTTTGTCCAGTCATTTCAAATGTTATGAAAATCGGATGCATAGATCAATTACAGGGACAATCAAAAGGATTCCGTTACATTACGGTCAATGGGGAAGAAGTTTCAAATGCATTTTAATGATGTTACACTCATTCGAACATAATAGAATTGGCATGAATCTATGAAATACTATATACTAAAATATGCATTCTGTACAATCTGTGACGCAAAGAATTTTTATTATTAAATTACAGGGCTACACAAAAGTATTCCACTATATAATGCTATACGGGGAAACATGGTTTGGTACGTGTTTTAATTATATTCAACTATTTCACATTTTATGAATGAGATATACGTTGCTGAGGTGTAATAAGAATTACTATTCCTGTATATTTACAGAATTTCAACCAATATACTGTATCCGAAGTACTATTTACTATAAAAGCAAGATCTGAATATTTTTAAAACTTCGTTATCGCACGAACGCACCTCATTTGCTACGTTCACGTGCAATTTCCAACTTGTTCTTTTTATGTCTGCGTAAGTCGCATCTTCTTCTTCCTCAGAATCCACATTATCCTCTTGTATACAAAATTCGGCCTTTTTGAAGCAATTGTAAATTGTTTTTTCTTCAATTACCCCCATTGATCCCGTTCTTATATGTATAACTATTCAATTAACACTGTTTTGAGAAGGATGTTGAAAGGTGTGTGAAAGGAGGGGGTTGATGAATTTGTTGGACTTAAGGAACAAGAAAATTCAAGCAGAGGAGTAATATAAAAAAAACTCAGCACTGAACGATAAATTAGGAATAAGAGATGGAAATTTGATTTCATGTGATTTCGAAGTATTTTCTTACAACTGAATAAAGAACATTTTATGAAAATATTCGTTATATGGAGATAGATATTTCGCTATATAGAGACTGTTTTTAATGTAATCATGGGAAAAGGGGAACATTCCTACTAAAAATTCGTTATGTAGAGAAATTCGATGTATGGAGTTTCGTTATAGAGAGACTTGACTGTATTTATAAAGAAATTTGTCTTTATTAAATTCTAGTAAGTAAAATTTAAGTATTAAATTTGTTTATTTAGTTTTCTGTTAAACCAAAATATTTTATCACTACTGAAATTACACTTTTAGTATTGGTCACTTGGGTGGCCCATTACTGGCAAATCACGAAATAAGCAATCCAGTAATGGACCACCCCTCCTAAAATCTTAAAAATAAATAAAATTTTGTAAATGGCCATTGGTATATTAAATTCAATGTTTTATATTGATAACCAAACAAAAACATTCAATTTTTACGAAAAAATAAAAAAGATATAAAACTAAGTAAGTAAAGTCTGCTCTTAGCATGTTCATTAAGATTTTCAGTGAAAAACAGAAAAACTGTGAAACTTTATTTTCTGCTTCCTAATTGTTTTGATGAAAAGTGTAAAAAATTAATCCAGCTTATAAAGCATGCAAGGTAGAGTTCAGAAAAAAATAATAAAAGCTTAACTATTATTTATTATTTTTTTATAAACCAAAAAGTGCAAGGTGGCCCATTACTGGAAGGTGGCCCATTACTGGCACATCTACCCTAGGAGTTAAAAAACCACAATGAAATAAGCGGCAATTTCCTATTCCAATTCAATAATTGATGTTTAAATTTAATATCGATTATCTTTAAACTCAATCTATTTATTCCAAATCGGTTTTTTGTCACTTGTACCCCTTGGCTTCTGAGGTCGTCATATATTATATATATACAATCTTTCCCACAAATGCTTTTTATATAAAACTTCAAATGAAGTTTTTAGTGTTAAATGGTTCTAAAATTGGCGATTCAGGAATTGGCTGCTTAGTGATAGGAAGGGATACCCTGTTTACACAATACATGAGTATTTGGGCTCCGTCTTGATCGAGAATAATTCTAAATCCTTCAGTTACATTGAATCTTTGATTCATGATTTGTTTAGTTTATACAAAATACAGCAGAAATACAAGCAATGTGAATAAAATAGCTCCTACGAGAACTTTAATTTTTAGTGTTAAATGAATTAACCCTTTGTTTCAAATTAAGAATTCATAAAAATTTCATAATTTTTTGTGAATTTTAAACTTCATTTAATTTATTTTAAGAGTTATCCAATCATTTAAAATAATTAGAGATTTTGTTAAATATTTAACTCCGCAAATCTTTATTTTTTTTTAAAGTATTTTATAAAATTTGCAAATGTACAAATATAAAACTCTTACAATAGAAATGAAAAAAAGTGCGTAAGTGTGATCGTAGATAGCACAGATGGTTTCGGTTGATATTTCTTTATAAAAACTTATCTTTTAATAAATACAAATTGTTAATTTATTAAATTCTTACATAGAGGGTAATTCCGACAAATTTAGATATAAAATAATTTATAAAAGAAAGTTATTTACTATATTCAAATTATTTAAATAAAATCCAATGTTCCATTTTTTTTTTTTTTTTTTTTTTTTTTTTTTTTTTTTTTTTAAATGAGTAATTAAATGTCGAAAATAACCGTTTAATATAAACTTTTAAATTGCTGAATCATTAATAAATCGCTATAGTTTTTAAGATACAAAGAACATTCGATTCCAAAAAATGTTATGGATATCGGATAAACTAAACCCTAAAAATATAAACCTTAAATTGGCAAAAAATACGAAATTTATTTGAAATACATATTCATATAAAAATTTAAACTCTCAGCACCAGAGATCGAACTAGCAATCTCCTGCTTATTAGTGAAAAGCTTTACCTCTAAGCTATGTCTACACGCAAAACGTTCAAATTAAGGTTCTATTTTAAATTGTAAATTTCAAAAATGAATGAATGATATTCATAAAATTTAAAGTAAAACTTTTAGATGTGGGCTTTTTCAAAATTTTAATATTTGTAGTGTGACACAAGGTATTCAACTGTAAGTGCCCAAAATGTGAAGTCTGATTCATACAATTTTCATGTATGGACTCTGTGACAGACGGACATATACGAATAGGGTATCGTCAGAGGAACAAGCCCTACAAAAAAAAATAAAAATCAACTGAATCTTCGCCCACAATCTTTCAAAGTGAAGAAAGCTGAAGCGATGCAGGCGAAAAAGAAATCGTCCTTTTAAAAAATATTTTCTTGCACCCAAAATGTATTTGGAAGATTAAAACATATCCAAATCATTCTAAACTTGCTACTTATCGATGTATTAAATGAATTTTAAAAGTTATTTTAATTAGTCTTTAAATTTTCGTCGGGTCATAAAGAGTTAATAGAAGTGTCAAATATTCTTGTAAAGTATTAAACTTGCATAGTCACACGTGTAATGCTTTCATTGCATTATAATTTGCCAGATGGGTCATTCCACATGAATTCAACCAATGGGTGTTGCATCATAGTCGCAGATTTTTTTTAAATTTTTATCATTATATAGTAGTGAAACCTTCAAATCTGAAATTTAAAAGTAATTTTCACAATATTGGCTGAGATATAGCCATTTGAAAACTGACCATTTTTACGAAATGGCGGCCATCTTGGAATCGTATTAGTATCTAAATATGGCCATAACTTGACAACTAATGGCTCAAATTTTATATATCTGGTATCAATTTGAAGCTATTTGTATAACGAATGTATATTTTGCATCAAAACAATAGTAAATTTTCATTTCTTTACTTTTTATTATGTGCAAACTGAAAATATCGCCCAAAAAAGGGCCGATTGTAATGGCCCATAAAAAAAAAAAATGAATCATGAATTTTTCTCAAACTTGGTAAAAACATTGCTCCATGTGTGTGCTTTAAATAATAAAAAATCTGGAGAGGTAAAAACTGTTTTAAAATAAATGATTTTTTACATTTAAGGTGTCACTAACCAAATAATGATCATTTTAGAATCTAACTATTCCTAATTTAAGAAATAATGGTTAAAATAAAATTTTCTAAAATCTAAATTAATGTAAATATATATTCAAAACTTTTGTATTATTTTGTAGGAATTCTCCCCCAAACCCATCATCTCCCCAACCCCCCCCCCCCCCAAAAAAAAAAAAGAATACAATTGGTAAAACTTTTACACTGAAAAATAAAAGAAAATAATTAAGGAATATAATGTATAATTATAAAATACCTGTAAATGCAATACATATAAATGAAGATTTGTGTTATATATAGGGGAGAGTAGGGTGGAATGGGACAGTGGGAGGAATGTGACAGTAGGTTTTTCCCTTAATGTATTATTCTAAATATTTAATCAATCGCACATTAGATGAAGCAATAGTACCCCAATCTGCAGTTGAAAAAAGTAGCTGATTGACATAAGCTTGCAATTGTATGAAGAAAAAGATTATTTCAGGAATCAAAAGTAAATTTACTTCATATAGTTTTTATGCTTTCTGTAAAAATTACTTGTTTACGCATAGATGTAATAGGTCTCCTATTTATCGAACATTATACTGTATATTAACTATAATTTAAACTATGCCTAAAAGCAGCATTTCTGTTTATAATAAAAGGAGGTAGAGAATGGGACATGCCAGCAAAGGGGGAGGGGAACGGGACAAGTCTTATTCTTACTTTTTAATAAGATGAGCATAAATTGCTATTATGCAAATACTTTTAAAGGGTAGTACATTAATTATAGCATTGAAAATATATTAATTTACAACAAAATATAAATAGAAAGAGTGATTATCATCTCTAACAATCCGGAATTATCCTTCCAGTGATGAAGATACTGGAATTTGATGTTGTAGCACAGACATTATCGACCTATAATCTTTGTTAGATTGTAAATATCGCCGACACAAGAATAATTTGTTTCTTATAATATATTGTTTTATAGTTGTCTCATTCCTTGTCTGTTAGTGGGAAGGTATTGGACACGTTTTTAAATTTACAATTTCATTAATTATAAAATTGTTTAACTACATTTATTGTTCAAGAACATTAGAAAATGTTTTATTTTATATTCAAAAAATCGAAATTTTTGTTTTTGTGTCAAACAAAAATGATTTTCTCATTTTTGTAAAGTGTCCTATTCCTACCCACTCTCCCCTATACATAGAATCTATTTAAGGCATTTTTATCCACTTAAAAAATGAAATTTGTGGCCAAATTTATATATATGTAATTTATATATATTTTTTTTTATTTAAATTACACAATTGAATGAATTCAATTGTGATTTACAGCTAGTATTTCTCCAATATTTCAGGGAAAATATTATGTGGCTTTTTTTTTTTTTTTAAATGTAGTCCATTATAGTAAGGTATTTAATATTTACGAAATATGTTTTGAGAATTATATTCTCATATTTTAAATGAAATAAAAAGTATTGTAGAAATGAAAATTTACTTGTATTTTAATATATGAATATTTAGATAAATAGCTTAAAAAATTGATATTTCTTTAGTGAATTATATAATATGCACACAATATATTAATTTAAATGTTAAATTTTATTTTAACCATTATTTCTAAAATAAGGAATAGTTAGATTCTAAAATGATCATTATTTGGTTAGGGACACCTTAAGGGTAAAAATTATTTATTTTAAAACAACAGTTTTTACCTCTCCGATTTTTTTTATTTAAAGCACACACTTGGAGTAATGTTTTTACCAAGTTTCAGAAAAATTCATGTTTCATGTTTTTTATGGGCCATTACAATCGACCCTTTTTTTGGGTGAGATTTTCAGTTTGCCCATAATAAAAAGTAAAGAAATGGAAATTTACTATTGTTCAAATAGCTTCAAATTGGTACCAGATATATAAAATTTGAGCCATTAGTTGTCAAGTTATGGCCACATTTAGATACTGATAAGATTCCAAGATAGCCGCCATTTCGTAAAAATGGTCAGTTTTCAAATGGCTTTATCTCAGCCAATATTGTGAAAATTACTTTTAAATTTCAGATTTGAGGGTTTCACTACTATGTCTGTCTATGATAAAAAATTTTAAAAAATCTGTGACTATGATGCAACAAGTTTTCTTTAAATTGGTTGATTTCACGTGGAATGACCCAGATATGGTGGAAAAATACTTTGTAATATTTCAAAAAAATGATTTTACAATTAATATAGATCTAAAGGTGGAATTTAAAAAGGTTCTCTTTCAGTATCGTGTCATTTAAAATTATTCACGTCCAGTCTGGTGCTAAAAGTTCACACCAACAAAAAATACGATATTTAATAACAAATGGAAAACGTGGGAATTTTTTACATTATTTTGCTTATACGTCGATCAACCACAAGAAAAGCGACATCTCGCAAAAATTAACCCTGCGTTTTATTCCACTAATTGGTCTGTCATAGGCGAGTCTCGACTAGTTCCCGAAGTGTGGTTAAACGGAAAATCATTTTATTACGCTATATGTCCATCTCGCTGTAGAAGGATGGATTGTGTGGTAAGGTAATATTCAAACCTCCATCCCGCATCTCCATTCTTAAGAGTTGTATGCTTTCACAAATGTTTTTTATTCTTGCATGCAGAGTTAAGTGCTATATTTTTATGCTTCAGTAAACTTTTCAAATTTCCTTTTGCCTTTTGTGAAATTTACTTTTACCGACATGTCATTTTTCTTGCGGATGAGAGATGTGTTCTCGGAGAGGGACTGGTTCTGCAAATACGAATAAAGTTTTGTAAGAATATTTAAAAAATCGATTTTTTATAAATTAGAGAGGGGCATTAGCCTCCGTTTCCCCTGTTATACTTATCGAATGAACTCCTAAAACTAATCAGGGAAGCGTTTTATCATAATATATCTATATCCAAAATTTTAAGCGAATTGGATAATTTTATCATGAGTTATCCCAGTACGCACGCACGTACGTACATACAAAACAGGCGGGCACATAAGCTCTCAAGCTGTGATAGCCTGAGAGCTAAAAACGAAGTTTACTTTTCCAATGATTTTTATAAAGTCACTATTAAATTTAACTGTTTGAAAACTTGCATTGATTCCAAAAGTTATTTTTCACAATAATACCAACAGTAAAATTAGATGTAAATCTAATTTTAATCTAAAGATGTAAATCTAATCTCTTCTATTTTCGCCCCAACCTTTTCCATAAAAAGATAAGTTATTAAAACGAACTATTGACTAGAAATAAAGTATCTGAATGTACTATATTCTTTTCATTGTATGACTTGACTTTTATTTTTTTTCTTTACAGGTATAATCTGGCAGTCTGAAGAATCTCATTCAGTTATAATAAAGAAAATTTGAAGAGTTTAAACATTTTATGAAATATTTTTTAAACGCACAGAAGAAATATCTAGCTGCTGTAAGTTTTAGCCCATGTAAATCGTGAAAATAAACAATGGTAAATTCGGAGAGAATGTATAAATCTTCATCAGTGGAAGATATTGAAGTGAAAACAATTTCGAACAAATTGTTAGAAAAAACGCAGCACGAAGGTCACTGCACAAATCTCGAATCTCATAATAGAGACACTGAAAAGATGTCTCATAAAAATGCAGCTGCACATGTTAGAAATGGAATGGAACTAATCACCCTCACAGTCAATAATAGTAAGAAAGAAGCAATCGAAGCAAATAATGCGGAAAGGTATTTATATTCTGCAAATTCAGATGTGAGTGAATGGCAACAGATCAAACCAAAAGAAAGGAGGAAAAATAAAAAGAATACAAACATGACAGAATGCATGAAAACAAACGAAAACATGCCACAAAATCTGAAACAGAATATACTGAAATATCCTGAACGACGTACAGCTCATTTCAGTGAAAGTAATTCTCAACAGCGTATCTTAAATAATGATTCAGTCATTAAATCTTTCATGCCATCAAAGAATAACTATTCAAATCGAACGGCTAATGTAAATAACAATACCGGAAATGATTCTCAAATGCCGCATGCGAGATTAAACAAATATGGTGAAAAACATATCGCAGAGAGAAATACCTTAAACACTCACGTTCTTAAAACGTTAAATGAAAATATAAAAGAAACTGAACAAATAAAGGAATCTGAAGACTTAAGCTTACGTAGTAAAGTGCCTTCGAAATACTTAGCTATAAATTCCAACGCTCATTTTAAAAATGCAGGTGCAATTTCCAAGAGGCCACAAACTTTCAAACACATCGAGGATAAATCTTTAATTTCCGAAAAGTCCAAAGTTCAAATTTTGTATAATGAAACGAAGGAATGTAAATTGAAACAGATGAAAGCTAACAAAGTTTTAAAATATAAACGAATAGATTTAGTAAATCAAATGCTACCAAATAAGTCTTGTGAAAAGTCTCTTAATGAAATCAACCAAAATGAATTGAATGACTATCGAGAAATTGTTCTCATAAATTCAAAACCTAGTCAAATCAAAGAAAATATAACAACCCTTAAAGAAAAAATTAGCCCAAAGGCAAACCAAAGTGCAGGAAAACTAAATCGATATCGACATGTCTTTAGCTCCGATGTAACAGAAGAAAGGGAAATAAGAAATGATAGAAGATTGGACTGCACAAATAACTTCAACAGTGTATATCAACATACTGAATGTGTCTCTTTAACGAAGGAATACGAATTAAAACAGATGAAAGGTTCCAAAGTTTTGAAACCTAAACAATCTCATTTAGTAAATCAAATTTCGACAAATGAATCTTGTGAAAATTGGGTTAACGTCAGCAACCACAAAGAATTTAATGAATACCTAGAAACTTTTCAGACAAATCCAGAACATGAAACTGAACAGAACATGAACTTTGAAATGGAAGAAAATAGAACAAACCTTAAAAGAGAGATTCTGCAAAATGCAAAACAAATTTTAGAAAAACGGGATTACAATAGAGATCAACGTAATTGGAACTATGATTTATCGGAGGAAATTGAAACCATAAGAAATGCAAGAAGACTGGTGTGCACAAATAACGACAACGTTGTATATCAACATATTGCTTGTACATCTTTAACAAATGAAGTCAATACAGTTGGAAGACTTTTTGAAAACCCAAATAATACAATTGGCTGTGATGAGTATGAAAACGACTCGGTAGGAATAGATCTAGAAAGCACAAATGACACAATTGGACGCATTGGAGATGAAAACAAGACGCTAGGAATAGATATAGAAAGCCTGATTGAAAGAACATTATGTATTGAGTGTGAAAACGAGACCGTGGGATTAGATCTAGAAAACCCGAATGAAACATTTGAACATTCTGAATATGAAAACGAGACTTTGGGAATAGATTTAGAAAGCCCTAATGACATAATTGGAGCTATCCAGTATGAAAATCAGGCATCTCTATGGTTTCTCGGTTTACCATTTTTGTCAACATCTACACTTCCATTTCAACAGAATATTGCAAATTACATGTTTCAACGACAATTAAGTGACTGCTTAGTACCTGAAATGTCTTCCGAACACTTCGATAATGGAGCAACATACAATCATGCATATTTTAACAGGTTTCCACATGCAACACTTTATGATCAGATGCAAAGAAATAAATCTTTAGTTAATGAAAAAAAATCGGAAAGCTCAATGATTGCCTGTCAAAATTTCAATGGCTTCTCTTCTCCTAATACAAATTTACGTTGTGTAAAGTGTAAAATGTTAGTCCTGGAACACACTTTTAGAGGTGAGAAATTTTACCATAGAACTTGCTCTTGCGCTTCACTGTTGATTTAGTTCATAATGGTACATATGGTATTGCGTTTTATTATTATTATTATTATTATTATTATTATTATTATTATTATTACGAAATTTTTTTCATGTAACTTAGTAAGATAATATTCTTTTGAAGATATTTGAAATGTGGAACAAGAGTTAAGATATCTTGGCCAAGAAGCGATAAAATGATATTCTGGGCGTTTAGTTTATGTGAATGAAGATTGCTAGAAGAGTAATATCAAATTTTCAGTTTCTGAAAATTGAAGCTATTAAAGTATCATACACTTTATTTGCTTTAAAACAGTTTCATTATATAAATTGTCTCATTTGTTGATTAAATATCTTTGAAGTCTGTTATATACTGACAATTAAATATGGTTAAAATAAATTTTGCTTTTTTATTCAATATTCTGTGAGTTTGTAAACTTCTATACAAGCATTTTGAATACATTTTTTGTACGGATTTTTAATTTGACCCAATTGGTTAAGATAAAGTAATTATCTTGGTGTTTTGAAAACTGCAAATTTGGTAATTTTAACTTTTGCTGACATTTATAAAATATTTCTGAAACTAGTTTGAGCTTATTCAGATTTCAGATTTTTTTCCCTTCCTTGAAGACCTTTGGGAAACTCAGATTATTTTTTTAATTTTGAAAACTAGCACAATTTGACTACATTTCTCTAACTTTTGTTGGCGATCTCGCTAACTGCTGCTTTTTTGCAATTTTCATCTGAAGTTAAACTTTCAATTTAACTATACACAAGTAAAATTTAGTTGCATTTGGCACTAACGTTAGAAAGTTCTAAATAATTATAAAAATGTTGTAATGTAAACGTACCAGCAATAGGCCATTTATACATTTATCTAATTATTAAAGTACTAATGAATTTTAATCTCGCAGCGTTATGTGCCTAAAAAAAATCTAATTTTTCCTATGCAAGATGAATTTGGCCAATACGATTGCTCTAACTGATCATAAACGTCCAAGCAATAGATTAACTTATTTTGTCCACATCAGATGGCTGTATTTGCCCAAAAAATTGGAATTGTTTTTTCTGAAACACACAAAGAAACATTCAATCAAGCTATTAAGGCAATTTTTTTTTACTGAATACTTAAAATTTTTCATGTAAAAGTTGCAGAATGTTCAGCAGATAAAATTTAATCCTATTTAGTTTTAAGATATAGCAATAAGATACTTAAAATCCTCAGTTGTGTACATCAAGTACATGCCATAATGTATCAAATTTTAGCTGAAAATGTTCTATTTTTTTTTTCTATTTTTCCCATTTAGACCGGTATAGATTTCAGTTTTTTTTCATAAAAAATAGAGAAAAAAAATCATGCAGTGAAGAGTTAAGGTGCATATTTTTCTAGCCTTATCCTAACCTTCATGCATGTGAATAAATATTCAGTTTCAGACTATTCTTTGGATGAAATTTCATTTATCTATGCTCCAGTAGATGGTAAACTAAATTTCTGATGCATTAATTTTTACGTTTTGGGCTTTTTTAAAGAATTATTTACAAAGTAATAGAATATATATGAACAGCAGTTTAATTAAAAATTAAGTATATTAGAGAAGATTTTTTTAATAAACTTCTCTTAAAACAAGCACTAAGAATTTGCCAAATCTGTGTGAAGATTCTAAAGCATATATGCACAAACATGTACGAACAGGAAAGTTATACCAATCGATTATTGAAAGATGACATTTAACCCTTTCCGGCAGGGCAAAATCTGAGTAAAAACGAGAAATTATCGACTGACACCGGAACTCACAAACGAATGCTTTAAATATTTTGAAACCCCTAATTTAAGCTTTTATTGTAAAAGCAAAATTTTACTAAAATATTATTGGTGCCGTTTGGAATCAAAATGAACTATCCCAGACCGGGCACAGTGTGCCGGAAAAGGGTTAAAGGATGTCTGATTTTTCAGTCATTTCAACAGAAATATATTGTGGGCTTGGTTTTAAATTTCTAAAAAATTAATTACCAACTTTTGATACGTGCCCCAATATAGGAGCCTTTTTACCTTTCATAAAATTTAGAACAAGCCGTAACCTTTGAGTTATCTATCATTTCATTCACTTTGATCAAGCGATCTCGTAAACAGTTCGTAGTAACAGAGCAAAATTTTCCGCGACGGTAGTTTATAACTAGTACTGCCTAATGTACCTTAAAACCGGATACCTCAAAATAATGCTGGTTTCCAACTGTTTGAAACTGATTTTAGTAGTAAAAATAGTAAAACGTGATACACCTAATTTAAGACTTGTATGGATTAATTTATCGAAAAATATGTTAATATAATATCAGAAAATCTTTTAATGTCTACCTCTGATTCTTGCAACACAAAAAATAAGAGTATTTAATGAAGTGTTAAAGAGATTTACTTAGTTTTGTGCAAAATTTGATGGAATGACAGCGATTCGGGCAGGCCAATTAATACTCTAATACTGTTAACCACTCTACAAATCATAGAGCGTCCAACTCTTGAATATTTTATATACTCGAGACATTTATTTCTAGTACGTGTTGTTAGATTTTAAAATAAGTTACAATATATGCAAGGTATTGAGACATGTTTTCTCAGTCTATTTTATTTTCTTTAAATAGGTACAACATTGGAGCACTCAACTTTAAGAATTGAAAAGCGTGCTGAAATAACTTTAAAAGTTCGGGAAAGAAATTTAGAAATTAATTTTTCAATTATCTTGGATAAAAGTAGAAGTTGGAGATCTAAGTTTTCTTGGTAATGGTAAAATGAATACAAAGTGTTCAGACACAATCTTTATACCTGAATTATCAAAACACTTAATTGGCAAAAAAATAGTTACAAGCAAAATAAATTGTTTCTTGGGAGGAACAATCATATCTGACATCGGATAAGCTGAATATTATCAGTTTTTTGCATTCCAAATTGATTAATCATTTTTAAGATACAGTCGGCTCTCGTTAATTCGAACTCGTCGGAACCACAAGAAATGTTTGAATAATGGAAAGTATGAGAAAAATACATGCTAAAATGCTACTATTACAAAGGAATTACTGTCGGTGTGTCGGTGTTTTTAATTTATTTCGTCCGTTACAATTAGACTAGTGATATTAAATATATAACTACATAAATTAGGGAATTTGAAACAAGCACAATGGAAGAAAATTTGAGGTGTCACTGATGAACAGACGGGACACTAAGAAAGTGGATATAAAATGCTCGAGATTATACAGTGTCTCACAAAAGTGATGGGACACTTGTGCTTTATCAAAAGAAACTGCAATAAAATAAACAAACATGTGCAAAAATTTTTTGGGTGTGTTTCATTTTTAAAGATAATAACAATTATTACATAACACACATTTTGTCAAAATATTAAAATATTAATTTAGTAAAAATAAAATTGTTCAGAACGGAGCAAAAAATGGCTCACATAAGTGATGGGACACTTACTTTTCCATCATATATTTATCCAAAAATTTTACTTTTTAAAAGGTTTTAATATTTTGTTGGATTTCCTTTTACTTTTAAAACATGACTTAATCTTTTTGGGATTGATTCGACTAATTTTTTGTGATTTCTGGAGTGATTTTACCCCATTCTTCTTAAAGCATCGATTTTAGTTGTTGTTTTGAAGAAATGGTAAGTTTGGGAATTCTTGCCAAATATTCTCTATGGGATTTAAATCTGGAGATTGTGGTGGTGTTTTTATTATTTCAGGACAGTTATATAGCAGCCAAAGTCTAACTTTCAGAGCAGTGCGCTTGGGGTCATTGTCCTGGTAGAATTTAAAATCGTTATGAAGGTTCAATTTTCGTGCTGAAGATTTCAAATTTTGCTTTAAAATATCAATATACTTGTACTAATCCATTATACTGTCAATAAAAACAAGATTACCAACTCCAGCGGACGACATACACCCCCATACCATAACTCCTCCTCCACCATGTTTTACTGTTGGTACCAAGTTCTGTTTGCGAAATTCTTCCCTGGGTTTTCTCCACACCAAGATTCTACCGTCAGAACCAAATATATTAAATTTACTCTCATCAGCAAATATAACTTTATTCCAGTAATCAGAATTCTTATTTATGTTGGATTTTGCGAAAGCTAATCTGAGTGTTCTATTCTTTTCACTTACGAATAATTTTTTCCTGGCTACTCTACCGTGATATCCAGCAGATCGAATTACCCTTTTAATAGTCTCAGGATTAGCAATTATTCCATATAATACTTGTAAATCAGCAGCAACTTTTGAAGCACTATTTCTTGGATTTTTTTTAATATTTCGAACGATAATTCGCTTTATTCCATTGGAGAGCTTTGATGGTCGGCCAGGTCTTCTTTTATCCTGAATCATGATTCTTTTTATATCATTTAATGTATTTGAAAACTGTTGAACGACTCAAGTTAACTGTTTCAGCAGTTTTTCTAATAGATTTTCCACGTTCAATATGCAAATTAATAACTAATTTTCGAATTTCAGGCGAAGTTTCTTTTCGTTTAGCATTCATGGCTATATAGAGCTAAAAAACACAAAAATTCCAAAACAAACTGGAGAGAAATACTGCAGACGATTTTATAAATTATTGCCAATTGCTTTTAAGTAAAAATAAAACCCCCAAAAAATATTTTTATTGCTTATTTCAGACGATTTTTGATGCATATATAATGGTGTCCCATCACTTATGTGAACTATTTTTTGCTCCGTTCTAAACATTTGTATTTTTATTAAATTAATATTTTAATATTTTGACAAAATGTATATTATGTAATAATCTTTACTAAATTTAAGTATGAAACACACCCACAAAAAAATGTGTACATGTTTTTTTAATTTATTTGATTAGTTTCCTTTTGTAAAGCACAAGTGTCCCATCACTAATGTGAGACACTGTATGTACACTCATTCGGAACAATTCTTCCAAATATCAAAGAAAAAATGTTATTCAAAGAGTTTGAAGTCAAAGAAAAGTAAAAATGAAAAATCTAAATTCTCGTTAGTTCGAATTAAACGAAGTCAAGTGAAAATGAGTTCGAATAAAAGAAATTTTTTAGCATTATTCTACCCTTGAGAATTTCGGGACTTCAGGTTTAGTTCGAATTAAGCGAAGATTCGATTTATCAGATTTCGAATTAACGCGAGTCGCTTGTATTTTAAGTGAAGCAATCCCAACTGAAAGTCAGATTTTGATTTCTAATACAGAAGGATAAGTAGAAAATCAATGTAAAGAGACCGATGTTCAACAGTTAAAAAAAAAAAAAAAAAAAAAGTCGCGAAGAGTCAATGTTAGGAAAACAATTTTTGGAATCTACTAAATTTGGATATTCTTTGAAATAGTCGGATGATGCCTCGACCTTTAAAAAAAAAATAAAACCTTAAGCCTCTGCTTGCATAACGTTCTATAAAGTATTAGGCCAGTGTGGAAATTGTCTTGTGATTGAACACAATTTGAATAACGTAGAGTTGTATAGCATATAAATTACACAATCGCAACAAACATTCATGTTCGTCTCCGGGGTGAAATTATTTTACCCTCCAAGCGTCTTGCAAAAAGGTAAAATTGTAATGTTGTTTTCTCAGCACTTTGTTTTAAATGTTAAGAAAATATAATTCAACATTATAAGTAAAACTTTATTATAAGCATGAATGTAATCCTCCAGAGTATCAATCATTCTTCGATGTATTGAAAATTCATTAAATCTATAGTATTTTAAATATTGCTTATATTGCAGTGAAAACTGGAGCTTAGTATATGGAATATTACGTTCAAGACGCTTACAAGACTAAAAAAATCGCAGAAAAAAAAATTAAGTCTAATCTTAAGAGTACGATTACAAAGAAGTTATAAATTCTGATTCTTGTTGTTTTAATCCTTTCCTGTGTTGTGGTCCTACGTCCAGACCATCTACTTTTAATTCCAAATTTACAAACTGTACCAAGAGTATTTTAATAAAATTTTGCTTTTACAATGAAAGTTTAAAGTTACAAGTTTAAGATTCTAAAAATGTCATTTATACATTTTGATATCGATCATTTCATTTCACGAACAGAATTTGTCTCTGCCAGAAACGGTTAAAGCTCATATGTCGTTGAAATGTGCATGCATTTTACTTTTAAATCGTAGATTATATATTGTAATTCTTTTTGTAATTTTAACGTGAAAAAAATACTATTGATTATGTTAAATTTATCTTTAAACTCAATATATAAGTATTTTTTTTCAAATTCTTTTCTGAAAATATTCTCAACATTCTTTTCTGAAAATATGACAAATAATATTGCCAACAATACCCTGTAATTAGAAAAAATATATATATAAAAATTGTATGAAAAATGTGTAGGTTTACTAAAACATTTTTCACTGCGCATGCGTCAACGGTATCAAAATTTCATTTGCATATTATGTTAGCTAAATGTATAGCGCAACTTTATTCAACGTCGCGAAATCATAGCTTGAAAATAATCGTCAATAGAATAAGTTGAAAATCCGTTACTCCCAAAATGAAGCAAAAACAAGAGGGATTTTATCCAAATGAAGTAATACGTCATATTGTGTATTCTATAGTGACACTAATCAATGAATATATGGATACAACCCCTCTTATTTTTCCTTAATTTTGAGAATAAAGGATTTTCAACTTATTCTACTGACGATTATTTCCAGAATTTTCAAGCTATGATTTCGCGACTTTCACAGACGTTTCTCTATACATTTATCTAACATAATATGCAAATGAAATTTTGATATCATTGACGCATGCACTGTGAAAAATTATTTAGTTAACCTATTCATTTTTTATACAGTTTTTATTATTTTTTATTTCTAATTACAGGGTATTGTGTGCAATATTATTTGTCATAATTTCAGAAAAGAATGTTTCTTTATACACTATATTGCCATTGATTATGGGACACTTGCAATTTTAGACATTTTACTAAATATCTAGAAAAACACATGAGGAATCATCTCGAAACTCTTAGTGTATAAATATAATAGTATACGTCATAAATCTCCGTGAAGATTTTTTATCGAAACTCCATAGGGGACCGTCAACAAATTAAAAAAGAATGAATATCTTTTGAATAACCCTGTCAAAACTAATGTAGCAAAAGCGCTCAAACTCTAGATTATGATTGAATGCCTTATTGTAATACACTGTGTTCATTTTTATGCAAATAGCATGCATACTCGCAGAGTAATTAAGGTTTTTATAAAAATGGTCCCAAATTTTTCCAAGTTTTTTCTTTATAATTTTCAGAGTTCTTAATATAAAATATTTTTTTCAGAAAATATGACAAACAACATTGCACACAGTACCCTGTAATCAGAATTAAAAAATAATGAAAATTGTATGAAAAATGAGTAGGTTTACTAAATAATTTTTTACTGCGCATGCGTCAAAGATATCAAAATTTCATTTGCATATTATGTTAGCTAAATGTATAGAGCAACTTTTGTAAAAGTCTCAAAATTATAGCTTGAAAATTCTGAAAGTAATCGTATATAGAAAAAGGACAAAATCCGTTGTTTCCAAAATGAAGCAAAAAAATGAGGGATTTTATCCAAAAGTAGTCGTAACATCCCGTATTGTGTATTCTATATTGACGCTAATCAATGAATATATGGATACAACCCCTCTTGTTTTTGCTTCATTTTGAGAATAACGGATTTTCAACTTATTCAATTGACGATTATTTTCAGAATTTTCAAGTTATGGTTTTGTGACTTTCACAAAAGTTGCTCTATACATTTAACTAACATAATATGCAAATGAAATTTTGATATCGTTGACGCATGCGCAGTAAAAAATTATTTAGTAAACCAACTCATTTTGTGTACAATTTTCATTATTTTTTAATTCTGATTACAGGGTACTGTGTGCAATGTTGTTTGTCATATTTTCTGAAAAAAATATTATTTTATATTAAGAACTCTGAAAATTATAAGGAAAAAACTTGGAAAAATTTGGGACCATTTTTATAAAAACCTTAATTACTCTGCGAGTATGTATGCTATTTGCATAAAAATGAACACAGTGTATTACAATAAGGCATTCAATCATTATCTAGAGTTTGAGTGCTTTTGCTACATTAGTTTTGACAGGGTTATTCAAAAGATATTCATTCTTTTTTAATTTGTTGACGGTCCCCTAAGAAGTTTCGGTAAAAACTCTTCACGGAGATGTATGACGTATACTATTATATTTATACACTAAGAGTTTCGAGATGATTCCTCATGTATTTTTTTAGATATTTAGTAAAATGTCTAAAATCGCAAGTGTCCCATAATCAATGGCAATATAGTGTATTAAGAATTCTGCAAATTTATAAGCAAAAAACCTTGGCAAAATTTGGGACCATTTTTATAAAAACCTTAATTTCTCTACGATAATACATGCTATTCGCATAAAAATGAACATAGTTTATTACAATAATCCACTTAATCATAATCTAGAGTTTGAGCACTTTAGCTACATTACTTTTGACAGGGTTATCCCAAATATATTCATTCTTTTTTAATTTGTTGACGATCCCCTATTGGAGTTTCGGGAAAAAATCTTCACAGAAATGTATGACTTGTACTATTATATTTATACACTAAGAGTTTCGGGATACTTCCTCATGTATTTTTCTAGATGTTTAACAAAATGTCTAAAATCGCAAGTGGACGCTCATTAATGGCCATGTAGTGTATTTAATTCTTCATTTACGGAGGAGTTGGATGCGAATATATATTTGAGAAATGAGGCAGTTTTTCCACAAGTGGTTGAATTGTACAGCAAAGTAAGCCGCGAAACTCTATCATGATTGACACTAAACGTTTTATTCGGACCACGTCAGCCACTGACGTAGCATTTAACGTATTTAGAAAATAATTCTAAAATGTGTATACTGCTTTGTCTTAACCTAAGATTATCCTTGGCTGAAAGCCAATTTTCACGAATCTTTTCGCAGATCACAAAGACGGAAACACAAAACAGGCTTACCAATTAACATTTTAAAACCATATCGATTTCTTCACAATACATTAAAGTAATGGCATTCCATATAAATATGTTAAATAATATACAGAGTATGTTTCGTAGATGCCAACCACTCGGTGGCAGTAGTACCTACAGAACGTTTGTTGGATGCCGCAACAATGTTTGTTGGACGACAGTAGTACCCATAGAAAATTTCGTGGCCGCCGCCAATGAGCGACAGCAGTACCGAAAGGATTCAGAATTCTGCAGTTCCTTTTGGTGCTGGGTTTACCGAAAATCTATCTTCACAGTTTTGTCGTACAGACAATAAAACTAATTTTATAAGAAAATGTTTTAAATTCTTTTGACAAATTTAAAAAAAACCTACAATTTTAATTTTAAGTAATTTTGAATAAAATTCGTAGTATACTTAGTGTTAATGTAAAAATATTTCAGACCAGAATTTTTATTTAAAAATATTCTTTTATTAAAGTTGCAGTTTTATTTAATGAAATTTCTGGTTCAAATAGATATTTACATTCGATACTACTAAATCTATTGATAGTATATTCGGTTTTAACTTGCCATAAGATATCATATTAAGGAGGACGTCGCCTTTCACTGAAATTAAGATAGCTGTTTTTTCATTCCGCTGAATACATTCAAAATAGATTTAAAATCGTCCACAGCCTTTTCTATTCAGCTGCTGAAAAAAGTTAGTGTTTCAAAGCTGAAGGATACAACTTATTTATTTGTATGTATTTTTTAATCTGGTGGTGTTTGCATTTATTTAAAAGATCGGTGTAATCGATATCGTTTCCCTCAGAACCCTACTAATGTAATTTTATCTGAAAAGACATTTGGTAAATACACCTGAAATTTTTGTGACAGATTTTCTTTGCAATGAAACATTTATTTCATTTGGCCCAATATATCTGCCAAATGCGTAACTAACATAGTCTTCATTAAGCAAGACACTTCTACTCCAAAAATGTTCGAATAATTCACACCACAATTTTTATGAACAAATTTGTTTTAAAGTAATCCAAAGATTTTCTTCACGTATATTAGGAGATCAAAATTATATTTAAAAAATTACTGATGCTTTTTGGAAGTTCGCGGATTGAAGTTAACAATTTGTATACTGCAAATAACGACCCTGAAAGGATTAAAAAGTTTTCCAGTGTAAGTCATAAATCGCCCTCTCTTCAGTTCTCATTAATAGTTTCTGCAGTTGCAACATTCGTATAAAAAATTTTCCTCTACACGCCCGTATTATTTCGGATGCAGTAGTATTTGTGTGATTTTCGACTTACTAAATTTACTAGAACAGAGGCTAACTAAAAAAAAAAAAAAACCCATGCTATTATGGTGCTTTTTACACATCCCTCTTTACAGACCGGTAGAGTTAGTGACCGGTAGGCATTTTTAGAAAGAATCACGTTTTGAGCACCAGCCTTGGCGAGTTGGCGAAAGCGTAACGTTCAGCTAGCTGCATCGCCAAACACAAAATAAACTAAGTTCAAATGTGTCATAAAACATATGATTAATAGAATTATATTGATTACAAGAGAATCTTTAGCACTGTTTTTAATTAACTTCTCAATTTCTTCGAACATAGCGAGTTAAGGAAATAATACTTTTGAATTAAGAAAAAAAAAAAAACCTTATGTTTAGATGTTTTGTGAAATTTAAAGCATTTTAATCTGATAAAGCTCTTTGTTTTAAGCTATGTTTTAATCGTAAACAACGGTGAATAACATTTCCTCATATTATAGTCTTTTTTTGATAACATTTACGGAAAAAAACAAATGAACAATAAGCGCGATCTCTTTGCAGAAGGAAGGGTTGCTATTCGCTAGGCGTTTGGCGTCACAAACAAGAAAGGGTGCGTAGCACTGACTTCATCTCCGCGCCAATCGTTGTTCTGGCGAAAAGGTGCTCAAATCGTGATTCTTTATGAAAATGCGACCGGTAGTTACGTGAATGCTCTTTTCGAGCATCTCGTGACTCCAGCGATCTCTAAAAAAGGAAACGTGTAAAGCACCGCAGTAGTCCTCCGTTATCTCGTTAGCCCTACTTAGAACGAATAGATGACATAAGTCAGGTAATAATATATTAAACACTAATATTTCTGAAGCTGAAATAAGTTATATTCTTCGAATATTCGTAAGATAAGTACGAAGGAAAGTCAGTAAGTTGGTTAAAAACCAATAAGAGAGAAACCAGAAATTAGTAGTAAAATGTTTCCAAATATGAAAATAGGTGCAAAAACTGTTGATGACGAACGAAGTGGTCGCTTTTTTTAGATTGGGATAGAAGAAACCGTGCGGAGTGTTGAGGAAATGGTTATATTAGATAAGCGAACAACAATATCTCAGATGCTTCTTCAGCCATCAATAGCTATTTCTATATCAGTCAGTTATAGGCTTAAACCGCGTACTCCATTGCAGTTACTGTTTGCAACTTTTTCGTTCTCCATCAACAAATTTTTGAATGCATCTTTTCAATAAAATAAAGTTGAACAAATTATTGACAAATTGAAAACTAGGATTATTGGTAAATTTAAAATTGGAGTTACTGAGAAATTTACAAGTAAGTGCAGAGACTGACGAATTTGAATTTCAGTTATTTTAGAAACTTATATGAAACGGTTTCGTGAAATCCAATTACTGTTTGCGCACAACTTTATTTATTGCGTTTGCAGAAATTGAACAAAATATTTAATATTCATAAATTATTTATGTAAGTTTTTGAATTATTCAAAACCATTAAGTTGTATTATAATCAATTTGTGGACATCAAAATACAGGTTACGCGATGTGCTAATGAGAACTGCGCTAGATCTGAACCAAGTACTGATATTATTCGACGCATGCGAAATTTATAGTCATTATTTCCTTGATCCTCTAGATGAAATAGACAATGTGCACTTGAATAACAATAACATATATCCAACTTGTGTGCTCGACATGAAAGCCTGCTTATAAGTCATCGTCAATACAAGGACGAGATAGCACAAGGGAATTTACAACACATGAGAATTACAACCAGGAGCTCCACACAAAGTGTGCGTGCAATGGAACCAGCGGGAATCGAACCCACAACCTCCTGATTAGCAGAGCGGCGTCTTAACCACTCGGCCACGGAGGCCCGCATGTTTGTAAACAAACTGGCTTTTTTCGCGACAGTTCAACATGTTGTTGGCAAAAATTCGAATTAAACTGCTTTAGAAAATTCTAAACTAAATATAATTTTCACGTCGATGTAATAAATTTCATTTTATTGTATTATATGCAGGAAATAATACGTTATAAATTACTAATTCTCCAAGAATTATTATTTTTGCCAACTACAAGTTGAGAAGTACATCTTTTTTTGGGTGCGTGACGTCACATGCACATTATCTATAGCTCTCCGTATTGGAGCTCGGTCATCTAAAATGCGCAAAATAAATCTGATAAATGTGAAGCGATTCTGGACGATAAATGCCAATCGCTGAGACATCTGGTAACTCAACCGTAAATATTGCGTTAGGACTGAACAGAAAAAATTGTTTCGGCCAGTAAAGAGATATCAAGATGTCATTTCGATTGACAATTTCCATTAGACATCGTTGGCATTTATTGGGTTAATTTTTTTAGCACATTTTAAAGTATTTCTGGAATAGCCGATTGCCACACATCTGTTAAAAATTTTAAACTTTTGCTGTCACTCTACCGTTTTTATTGAAAACTATTACTTAACTGTATTATGAAGCTTTTTTATGGGCCAAAATAGAAATATTCTATAAAAGTGGTGGAGTGACATTGCAGCAAAAGATTCAAAATTTTAACAATGCAGATATTATAAGCAATAGTGTGTCAACTAAGTCAAATTCTTTTGTTTTCGCCTTCACAATCTACCTGAACATCCGAATAAACATAAGAACCTTGAGAACCTTGATCAACGATTCATATTTAATTCATTGATAATCTGATTGAATCTGATTACAATAAAATTCCAGTCGTATTAATATCGAATGCCGTTCTAACAAGTCAAGATTGCTAGCTTGGCCTCAATTGTTATTCAAAAAATCCCAATTCGAGCCAGAATTTTAAAATTGTAACTTTTTTTATTGACAGAAATTTTGCGATTACATAAACATCTTCTTACAAAATTTCAGGTATGAATTTGAAAATTCTAAATAAAACTGGAAGCCAACCTGGCTATTCTGGATAGAATTATTCGCCATCAGCCAGAAGATGATGTAGACATTGAACAGACTGTTAACAGTGACATTGCCAGTCCACCGAATGGGAGATCGGTTTGAGGCCTATAGCTGCAATGACTTTCGCCTCAAATGATCCTTTATTTCTACACAAACATAATTACACAATCCATACTATTTTTTTAAATTTGGCAACATGCAATGACCAGATAGGACAAGGAAATTTTGAAATAAGAGAGAAATCATAGAAGTATTAAGTACTTAATACTTCTATGAGAGAAATAACAGCCGAGAGCTTTACACAAAGAGTGCGTGCAATGGAGCCAGGGAAGTCGACTCCAACAAGCTTCCTAACGCTTCTAAGCGATTAGCGGCTGATGCCTTAACTACTCGGACACTGAAGTCCCAATATACTGTTAGAAATTTGCAGCTTTTGTTCCATAGTCATCCCACCTCTTTTTATAGAAAACGACTATTTGACGATATTATGGAGCATTATTCATTAGACAGAATAAAGATATTCTATAAAAGGGGTGGAGTGACTACGCAACTAAAGTTGCAGATTTTTAATAGTGTAAACGCATGTATGACGCAGCGGTGGTTACAGCTTACAGAATTATGCACAAGGTTTTTATACGAGGTGATTAAAAGTCTTTTAAAGTCGATGTCGTTCTCATATTCGGGGACTTAAATCCGCACAGTTTCTAAAATTCTTAAATTAAAACATTTATTACATTTTTTTAAAAATAGATTAATTTGTGCTACAAAAATAAAGATAAAGCATAATGAGGTGTATATATATGTATACACTTCATATGTACTCACCATTTAATACATATGTATATATATTAGTGCTCTCGATTATACGTTATACGAGTATACGTATAATACGTATTTTACGAAATACGGATTTGCTATACGTATAATACGGCATCGGCAATTATACGTATAGCACAAAAGAGCATATAAGGTACATCGTATATACGGATCTTATCCAAGCGGTTAAACGTATAAACGTTTAAACGTTTTTCGTTAAAGGTATGAAATTTGATGTTTTAATGTTTTTCTGCGGATTAACGACATTGAGAAATTCCGGTAGAGTATCCCCATTGCATTTCTTTGTTCAAAGAAATATTATGTTTAACAACTTTGCAAATTTTTCTATTTCATTTGTTGTAAATTTATACTATTAGTTTACTTCCATTTCTAAAACAGCTATGTTATTTGGTGCTTTGAAAATAGAATTATATTTTAAGAAAATAAAATTTTTAAACTACTATGAAATCTTTATTATTGACTTCTTTTAAAAGCAAAAGAAATTAATTTTGGAGAAAGCTTATTAACGGAAAACATTTTTTTATCCTTAATTTATAGGCAAAAAGGCAAATATAGGAATAAGAATCTTTCGCCTTTCGGTATATTTCCGACAAACATTATCCAAATGCTCCCTCCCTAACATCGAACAAAAAGCCCTAAGCAAAATTTAAATTCTATTATTTTCTCAAGTTTACTTCTTTAAGTTTTATTTTATTGCAGCAATAGTTTATCAATTATATAAGCCCCCCCCCCCCCAATAAAAAAAAAAAAAAAAAAAAAAAAAAAACTACTTATTTGTATTTTATGATATTTTGCTTAAACATATCACTCTGAAACTAAATAAATATACATATATTTTTCTTCGTTGGGGCACATGTAAGCATTTTTTTGAATTCATAAAATTATTAGGAAAAATAATAAGAACTATAAAGGTAATTAAGAAAAAATACCATGCGTAAAAAAAGTTCTGTTTACTATATTGAGTAGATTTACTTATAGAAATTAACCCAGTTATGAGAAAAAGCTATGTTTATGTGAACTGTTCATATGTGCTCTAGTCTCCCTCCTTGTGTGTAAATCGTTCAACAGGTGGTGCTACTATGGTGTCTTTTTTGCGATTTCTGCAATCTTGGTCGGAATCCAGATAGATATTTCACTGTTAGTGAAACGAGATTGGCCAACTAGGAGTCTGATTTTTTGTGAACTTTTTGCAAACTGTTTTATAAAATATACGCTTTTTATTGCTCGATCTCGTATATATAAGACATACTATGCGGAATCCTTTCATAACACCACCGATTTCCAAATTATTCTCCATTCAGTAACATACGACTGATGAAGTCTACTATTTAAATTAGATACGATACGTGGAATATACGTATACATTAAATATACGTATTCTTAAATATACGTTTAATTGATACGCGTTATACGTATCCATATACGTTTAAACGTATATTTTAAGGCATCCGTATAGCAGAAAAACGTATTATACGGATATACGTATATCGTTTAAACGTATAGCTGCTATACGTATCCCATCGCGAGCACTAATATACACTATATTGCCATTGATTATTGGACACTTGCGATTTTAGACATTTTACTAAATATCTAGAAAAATACATGCGGAATCATCTCGAAACTCTTAGTGTATAAATATAATACTATACGTCGCATACATCTCCGTGAAGATTTTTTACCGAAACTCCATAGGGGACCGTCAACAAATTAAAAAAGAATGAATATCTTTTGAATAACCCTGTCAAAACTAATGTAGCAAAAGCGCTCAAACTCTAGATTATGATTGAATGCCTTATTGTAATACACTGTGTTCATTTTTATGCAAATAGCATGCATACTCGCAGAGTAATTAAGGTTTTTATAAAAATGGTCCCAAATTTTTCCAAGTTTTTTCCTTATAATTTTCAGAGTTCTTAATATAAAATAATTTTTTTTCAGAAAATATGACAAACAACATTGCACACAGTACCCTGTAATCAGAATTAAAAAATAATAAAAATTGTATACAAAATGAGTTGGTTTATTAAATAATTTTTTACTGCGCATGCGTCAACGATATCAAAATTTTATTTGCATATTATGTTAGCTAAATGTATAGAGCAACTTTTGTGAAAGTCACAAAATCATAACTTGAAAATTCTGAAAATAATCGTCAATTGAATAAGTTGAAAATCCGTTATTCTCAAAATGAAGCAAAAACAAGAGGGGTTGTATTCATATATTCACTGATTAGTGTCAATATAGAATACACAATACGGGATGTTACGACTACTTTTGGATAAAATCCCTCATTTTTTTGCTTCATTTTGGAAACAACGGATTTTGTCCTTTTTCTATAGACGATTACTTTCAGAATTTTCAAGCTATAATTTTGAGACTTTTACAAAAGTTGCTCTATACATTTAGCTAACATAATATGCAAATGAAATTTTGATATCTTTGACGCATGCGCAGTAAAAAATTATTTAGTAAACCTACTCATTTTTCATACAATTTTTATTATTTTTTAATTCTGATTACAGGGTACTGTGTGCAATGTTGCTTGTCCTATTTTCTGAAAAAAATATTATTTTATATTAAGAACTCCGAAAATTATAAGGGAAAAAATTAGAAAAATTTGGGGCCATTTTTATAAAAACCTTAATTACTCTGCAAGTATGCATGCTATTTGCATAAAAATGAACACAGTATATTACAATAAGGCATTCAATCATAATCTAGAGTTTGAGCGCTTTTGCTACATTAGTTTTGACAAGGTTATTCAAAAGATATTCATTCTTTTTTAATTTGTTGACGGTCCCCTATGGAGTTTCGGTAAAAACTCTTCACGGAGATGTATGACGCATACTATTATATTTATACACTAAGAGTTTCGAGATGATTCCTCATGTATTTTTCTCGATATTTAGTAAAATGTCTAAAATCGCAAGTGTCCAATAATCAATGGCAATATAGTGTATATGTTGTGAAAACTCTAAAGCACCCTATTATAAAATTTGATAACCTTAAATAACTTTAACCAATCAGATTATTTTTTCCAATTTTGGAAACGAAATTAACCAGCGAGAAGCTTTTCTATTTGCAATTAGATTTTGAATATAAGCGGAATTTTCTTTTCAAAATTACTAGATTCTGATTGGTGAATGCTGTTTTTAAAATAGCGAAAAAGCTACATGAATCCCGTACTACATGAACCAAAACTACTTTAATGCATTGGAATGCGATATTTGATAACATTTTATTGATTCAGAAGATTTCCAACAAAAATATGTTTAGTATGTGATAATCTTGGGTTTGTCGAGAGAGACGTTATTGTCAGTCTTTTTGTTTATTTGCCTAACTTGTAGTTCCTACACATTCGAGTGGCGCCATGTAGGCCATATATAGCCGAGTCTTGCACTAGAGATTGCTAATCGGTGAAAATCTAACATAGCAAACGCAGGAAAGGGGGGGGAATACATTTTTTTTACATTAATGCTTTCTACAAGAGGAAATTGCTTTGTCTACTCCTTTGTATTCATAGCTCCATGGTTGAGAAGATTTTTAACTAAATCATGGCAATTTTGTCATTATGTGGGACTTGATGAGCCTGCAATTATTGATTAAAAGAAACCATAATAGCAAAAACTAGAAGAAACTCGTTTTAAACTTTGGAATAAACAATTTTTTGTGGCATAAACTTTTTTTTTTTTTTTTTGGGAGGGGGGGGAGCGGATTTTTTACGGAATAAAACAAGTCTTTTGGTTGCTTGGTTGTATAGGGTTTAATGGCGCAAAATCCCTTTAGGGACATGCTGCGCATCAAGCCTTTTGGAAATAGATCTGTATATAAATCGGGTCAGTTGAAAATAAAACCTGGAATAAACTTAATTTTTGCAGTTCTGTAGGCGAAATTTTAAAATGGAGGGCCAAAATCACAGTCCGGTGAAATCCAAGCGCATTATTGGTCATTGAGCCGCGTCCTTTTCAGAGAATAATCTCTTAGCGGTAGGGGAAATGTCGCCTTACTCCTTTTTCCGAGAAAAAATCGTAGCGGCAATTTTGAAGTAAATCTGATCTGTTTTCATTTATAATCAAAATTTTTCACTCTCTTTCTATAAAATGTCATCAAAATATCTTAACTGAGCTAATTTCGATGGTTTATCGCAAATAAGAACAGACGGTAACAATCGCTTGAAAATTACTTTACCCCTCCTTCTTTTTCAAATGGAGAAACAAATTCGTGATTTTCACCCTTTCCACACGACCAATGAGGTGTCTGGATTTTACTTGACTGTGAATTTTGCCCTCCATCTTAAAATTTCGCGTTCTGTACGAAAGCAATTTATTTGTTTACTTTCATAACAAGGCTAAGTATAGTTAGCATGCCTCTGGCGACATATGGCGCTCAGACCGTGCTTTGACAGGCGCGTTTATCCTAACTAAGACAAACCTGTGCATTTTTTGTTCCACAACTTTGCGATACATTCCTGGGCGAGTTCCATTATGTGAAAGAGACATGTTAAAAATATTAGCTTGATGATAATGCCAGACCGATTGCGCTTTTATATGCGAATAAAGTTTTAACTAATCCTGAAATTTCAGCCGTGAACTCGATGAGGTGATTATCTGTGTTGCCACGTCCCGGTCTAAAGTAAAAGAATGCGATAAATAGCTATTTATTTCACGAATGCGAGCTAGAATTCAGCAATCATAGTATTATTACGCAGTGACCACTGAAAACCATGCCGGGAAATAGAAAGACTGATCTGCTACTTTATATGGACATGGAACTCGGTGTTTCCAACAGACATGGTTTATTCCCAGATTTATTTAAAAAACATGTCTTACTGCTCCACCCCCCACCCCAAAAAAAAAAAAAAATATATCCTTAGTTTTATTTACAAACCACGTTCATTCCTAAAAGTTTTTTTTTTTTTTTTTTTTTTTTTTTTTTTTTTTTTTTTTCAAAAAAGAATATCAGACTTATTTTCAGTTTGAACCTAGGTTTTTTCTAGTATTTTCAACTATGTATGGAAGGAACTTTCATAGGAAAAAAAAAAAAATCGCTGGAATCGCGACAGGTAGGAATCGAAAACTGGGCAGAGATTCAGTTGGATGTGTCGCTGTTATCGAAACATGTTAGAGTAATGAGAAGCCTGCATTGAAAACTTTTCGCTGTTTGCAAAAATGCAGGCTTCTGGATTGATTGATCTCGTTTGCGAAAAATCGAACTGGATTCCAGCCCAAATTAGTCAAGACAAAGTAGGACAAAAACGGATGCCAGGCATCTATTATAAGCAGGGATTCAGGCAGATTTTTCGTTTTTTGGCAAAACAAGATTGACTAATCAGAAACCTGAATTTTTGCAAAATTTTCACTGCTTGCAAAAATGCAAGCTATTCATTAGTCAATCACGGTTTGCTAAACAGCCAAAAATCTATCTACACTTTGACCTTCATCACCAAGTGAATTATTGTTGCCTAAGAGTACTATTATTACACGTAAAAATTTCAAGCGACAAAATTTAAACGCCTGTGTTTTTGCCTTCTCTAAGCATTTCATTGGCTGTTCGAGAAACAGTTTTGCCATCCTTTGGATTTCTAAGCATTTTATTGGTTGTTACTGGAGACTTCCTTCATTTCAAGCATCAAACACACGCCGACGGAAGATAGTTGATTGCTGTCGAAGCGATTCCTTTTGTGCTATAGGATAACATGGAGACGTCTAGAATTTGAAACGACTTTTACTCCTCGTGTAATAGCACTTTTATAGAGCTATTACACGAGAAGTCAAAATTTCAGGCGACTCCATGTTATCTTATGGCACCAGGGGAATCGCTACGAAAGAAAGCATCTCCCGTGGTGCCATACACTGTAAAAAATATGACTATTTTGCTGCATCGTCACTCCCCCGCTTTTATAGAATATCACTCTTTTGGCCAATGAGAATACTCCATGATAGCCTGAAGTAGTCGTTTTCTATAAAAGCGGTGTAGTGACGATGCAGCAAAATAGTCATATTTTTTACAGTGTAGGATAACATAGAGACGCCTGGAATTTGTAGCGACTTTGACTCCTCGTGTAATAGCACTATAATAGCACTATTTAAATGCTATTACACGTAAAATTTGCACACCTTTTTTATTTTCTAAGCATTTCATTGGCTGTTCAAGAAAAGGCTGTACCATCATCCGGATTTCCAGGCATTTGATTGGCTGTTACTGGTTACTGGCTACGTTCCAGGCGTCAAAGACGCTCCCACCATAAAATCATCGCGCGCTTTCCAAGCGACTCTTCTGGACCCGCACTGTCAAAAATATGACTATTTTGCTGCATCGTCACTCCACCGCTTTTATAGAAAACGACTACTTCAGGCTATCATGGAGCATTCTCATTGGCCAAAAGAGTAATATTCTATAAAAGCGGGGGAGTGACGATGCAGCAAAATAGTCATATTTTTTACAGTGTACACTGTTAAACATTTGTCCACACTGTAAAACATTACTCCATAAAGTTGGTGGCATAACCAATCATACCGGTTTAACCGAGATAAACAGTGTAAAACTACTCTAATATGTAATATTACACCGGTAACATATGTTTAAATTCCACCATTATATAAGTGAAAAAAAATCACTCCAAAACACTGGTGGCAGCAAAGCTGCCACCAATTGTGTGGAGTGGCATTACACAAATGCTTTATAGTGTAACATGGAGACGCCTGGAATTTGAAGCGACTTTGACCCCTTATGTAATAGCAATTTTATGTGTAATTTCAAGCGACATAAATCGCCTGCATTTTTTTTTGTTTTCTAAACATTTCACTGGCTCTTTGAAAAAAAGGGCTTTTCTATCATCTGGATTTCCAAGCATTTGATTGGCTGTTACTGGCGACTCCCTTGGTTTCAAGCATCAAAGACTCTCCGCCAGTTAATAGTTGCACTGTTAAAAATTTGACCCATTTGCTGCAGCGTCACTCCCCCGCTTTTATAGAAAACGGTTACTTTATTGTGTTATGGAGCATTCTCATTGGTCATAAAAGAGATATTCTATAAAAACTGTGGAGTGACGCTGCAGCAAATGGGTCAAATTTTTAACAGTGTGCTTGATTTCCGAGCGACTCGCTTGGAGCCACAGGATAACATGGAAACGCCCGGAATTTGAAGCGACTTTGATCTCTCATGTAATACATTGTTAAAAATATGACCCATTTGCTACAGCGTCACTCCATGTCTTTTATAGAATATCTCTTTTATGACCAGTAAGAATGCTCCATAACACAGTAAAGTAATGTTTTCTAAAAAAGCTTTTCAGTGATGCTGCAACAAATAGGTCAAATTTTTATCAGTGTAGCACTTTTAGCTCATTGAATACACTGTAAAAAATTGACCCTTTTTCTGCATCGTCACTCCACCGCTTTTATAGAAAACGATTACTTCAGCCTATCACGGAGCACTTTTTTGGGTCAAAAGAAAGATATTCTATAAAAGCGGGGAGTGACGATGCAGTAAAAGGGTCAAATTTTTTACAGTGTAATAAAAATTTCTGAATTATCATTTGTCAAAATTTTAACAAAATCTTCAGTATGAGTATGTGTTCTCTTTACTCTCATATGTAGGCACACTATTTAGAAGACAAAAAATAATTTTTAGAAAATTGGATTATTGCACATTAAACCTACTAAAATTGCTTTTTTCAGGAAATAGAGGGTTCTTGTTTTAGTTTTAAAAAAATTTTGAAATCATTAAAAATTATTTTTAATATAATTGACTGCCGGTGATTGAAAGTAAGTAAAATTGTTTATGTTTAATTTTTCAAATAATCGTGTGAAAAAATAATACTTAGAAATAATCAATATGTAATAAGCAAAAACAAATTCTTTTGCATATTTCTTGTTATGAAAACTATTGAAAAATGGATGCCTGTTTTGTTTATTTTTCCTAAATCGTCTTTCTATGTTTTGTTTACATTTACTAAATGTAATCTTTTTACGCGTTTATCGCTTAATTCTATTGACTAATTTGTTTTGATTCAAATATGATAGTATTAGTGGATGTTGTTATAAATCATGCGCTTTGGAATTAAAAGCAACTTTTCTAATGTGGTATGTAACAGCAATTCAAATTATGAAAAATAAATGCGTAATTAAAAAAATAATAGTCCTAACTGAAAAATGAAAATTGTTGTAATCATGAGACACAATTCTCGTCTTTTTAAAATTAATTTGATATATTTATATAATTTATTATTTCGAATTTTTATAATATCTTGAATGCTTTGTCAAAATTGTTTTCTGTTGATCAAATTGCTACTTATGCTAAATTTTAAAATAGTTCTAAACTTATATGTATTTACCCTCCTAATTTATAGATTTAACGCATTTTTCTCAAACTCTCATTTGTAGAATATATTGATATAAGACTTTTTGCCGATTCACATATTATCCCCCTCCCCTTCTCAAATTCCTGAAACCCTTTCAATGCAAAAGCGTCTTTTTTTTTCAATTTTTGATTCTCCATATTTTTACAAAAAATAATATGCAATCCTAACAAAGGGAAAAAATTTCTTTTTTCCTGTTTAAAATACCCCAAAATTTTTATAGAACTCATAAAAAGAGCTACGGAACGATCCTATAGCTGTTAAATATATTTAATGAATATTTCATTAAATTTCATTCGTGGTATGTTGTAACTGAAGTCTGCAAGTTCTTAACAATATACTACCGTAGAAAAACCCTTCCCCCTAAAACTTCAGCAAATCATCGAATTATAATGTCAGTACCGATCGATTGGTAATAAAATGTAGTGTTAAATATTATTGTTTATGGGTTTTATATTACATATTAGAAATTGTACTTCGTTTTTACGAACGGTAACATACATATTCTACCTTTCCAATTCATTGTGTCAATTAAACCCCCAAAACATATAGTGTTTCATTGTTCCTTACAGTTTTAGAGAATTGTAAAAGAAAATGTGTTAGATATATTTAAAAATTTAGAAAAATTAAAGATCTTGCAAAACGAAATAAATAAATAGACAAAAATAAAAATAAACAACACTAGGAAGAAAATATCAAATGTATTTCAGTAGTACCAAAGTCAATACATTCGTAATCGTAAAAATATTGGAAAAAATCTAAATATAAAATTTTTTGCAAAAGAAATTTTTTTAAAACTTCTTCTCTTAATTTCCAAGATTATTTTTCAGCTGTGTTCGTAATTATATAAATACATAGTATCTATAGTCGTTGTCTGGTACCTCCACTGGTTCGCATATAAAAGCTCAAAAACTACCCAAACGAATTATTTGAAATTTAATATGTATACTCATTGCAGAATTTTGTCGAGCTATTTAAAATTTTATAAAAATTGAATCAAACCTTAAGATATTGATAAGTTTTTTTTCATTCTATTAATCCTATCACATGTAATTAATTTAAAGATAGGTCATGAAAGGTAATGATTCTCGTTAACCACGAGGATTGTAGTCTATTTAAGATGAAATCGCATTATTTCCGTTATAATAGATTTAATATATAGAGGAGAGTGGGACAATGATAGGAATGGGACAGTAGGTCTTTCTCTTTATGTATAATTCTAAGCATTTTATCAATCAAATATAAGATAAAACAATGGTAGCCCAATTTTCATCTAAAAAAATATTGATCTTTATGAGCTTGCAGTTGTATAAAGGAAAAGATTATTTCAATAGTCAAAACTAAATTTGCCTCATATACTTTTAATGCTTTCTATATATTACAGACTTGTGTATGCATAGATGTAATAATTTCCCTATTTGTGGGACATCATACTATGTATTAATTTAAACTAAGCCTAAAAGAACTCCTTTTTTTAATATAAAACAAGGAAATGAGGTGGAATGGGACATGTCCAATTAATTTTTTTAAATAAGGTGAATATAAATTGCTAACAGGCTAACATTTTTAGAGGATAATATATTAATTATAACACTGATAGTGTATTCATTTACTTCAAAATGTAAATAAATTGATGATTTTTTAATGTCATCTATGACGAAAAATCCTGAATTTTCATTCCAATCATGAAGATACTGGAATTTAATTATTGATCACATGCAATATCAACATACAATCTTTGTTTTATTATGTATGTAGCCGATACTAGACTAGTTGTGTGCCTTATAACGTTGTTAGAGGGGAGATTTGGAACACATTTTGAAACTAACAATTCCTGTAATTATAAAATAGCTTTTTCATATTATGTTTCTATATTGTTCAGGGAGATTAAAAAGGGTTTCATTTTGCACCTTATAAATTAAAATTTTTGATTGTGTTAAACAAAGTTGATTTTTTTACTTTTGTAAAAAGTGTTCCACAACACCCCACTCACCCCTATAATCGTAACAAATTTTGCATTCATGTATTTTTGCATAAAAGTGCAATATCTATAACACTAAAATCTGAATATACAAAACTAGGTACAGCACGACCGCACTTCCTATGCCAAGTATGACGTACACTTTTCGGCTTTTTTATGGATGCAAAATATAAAAGGACCGACCATTTTCACAATTCACTTACATTTTAGAATTTTATTTTTATTTTTCAAACTTAATAATTACTTTTATAATTGGAGACAGGTGTTATGGTAAATGTTTAAGGTACATGAAAAAAGAAAATGGTTGTGAAGTTTGCCCTATAATATAATATGTAAATGCTATTTAAAATTGGCTTGTAGGCGAATTGTTCAGTCCGTTACCATAAAAAATTACTGAAAATACTCAGCTTTAAATTTATTAAATTTCCTAAAATCAACTTACTTTGAAGTGACTTATGTCCCTAAATTTCAACACATGTTATTTATCAATAATACGTAAATTGAATTGAAATGAGAAACAGTTTTAACCACAAGATTTTGATCACATACAAATTATACAAGAACTTTTTCTAATAATTACAGTACATATTAATGTAAATTATTAAATTTTAAGGAGATTACATATTTGTTTCTTAGTTGAATAAAAACATGAAAGTATAATGGTGAAAAAAAATGATAATCATTAAAAAACCGTGCGGTAACAGACTTGACATTTGGTAACGGATTTCACACTATGTTAAAAATGGCCGAAAACTCTGATAATTAGATTATTGAAAAATAAACTTTTCTATATCTATAATGATAGAAACAGCTATAATTCTAAACAGCTATATTTTTAAAAATGCTAATTATTTTTATTTAAAAATTAATGCATCCAATAGTTCATAAATTGTTTGATTATGAATTAAGATTTTTCATCATTAAAAATGTTTTTGAATTAAAATAATACTTAGAATAGATGTGAATTTATTCATCGTATATCAATAAAAAAAAAAGTAATTCTTTAATCGGATTGTTTGAGTTAAGATATAAATTAGTTTGTAGTATGTATATTTAGCATTATTTTCAAATTTTGCTTTTTTTCTATCTTTAGACCGATTTTTGTTTATTTATTTTTAACGTATGAACCATAGGTTGTTACTGGGAAATTTGTTGGAACTCTAATTTTAATAAACCTGCGTGTGGATATTTGAAAAGATAAAACAATGTAATTAATTTGTAGCCACCGCCGCCAAATTCAGCAGATTATTACAAATATGCTCAATTTTTTAGTTTTTTATTATTAGTATAAGGTGCGTAAAATATCTATTACTTGCCAGCAGTATGCATTAGTTTTCATGAAAGTGTTGGTTTTATGCATATCGGCCGAAAATTCGGTTTCGTTTTCGGTCAAAAATCTGAGTTTCTTCGAAAATCCGCTTTCGATGAAAATGCTGCTAAAAATTCTACCAGATCGAAAATCAATTAAAACTATTTTTATTCGAAAAATCTTGTTTCTTCCTTCGGAAATTTTCGACATTACTCATCGATTTGAGCTGTATAGGCTCTAATAAAACTATTTATTGCTATGAATATCGTTGTTTACAATTATCAGTTATGACTTACTGAAGGCATGAGTGCGAATTATAAAGCAAGCCATGTAATGTTTAAACTTTTTCCCGTTCTCATTAAAACCTAAAGACTTAACAGTAAATGGAAATTTTTAGGTTCAAACCGAAGAAGTATTTCGAATATTCTATGAGCTAGCTGTAGTATGATAGATGGTCATTTACAAAATAGATTATAAAAATTAAATTCAGGTGGTGTGTACCTAAAAATAAATGATATTCGTATAATTGGGAAATCTGTGTCGTTGATGAAATAATTGCTTTCCATTTCAGTTGAAAACAAAAAGGTTTGGGTGTGAGGCACTGAGGGTTACACGTATAATTAATAATTATATATATTTAATAAATACGTATAATTAATTAATATATTAATAATTATACGTAATAAATATACGTAATAAATAAACAAAAATTAATATATTCATATAATTAACGAATATTTAACAAATTTGTATAATTAATTAATAATTATGCATATTTAAAATATACATATAATTAATAATTATATACATGTAAATATGTATTAATTACTTTTAAAAAAATTGGATATTTTCGTTTTTGGCCGAAAATAGGAAGATCTTTAAAATTCTTAATTGCGATGAATCTTCTGCCTTGTGGGACACAGACGTATGCCAGAGAAATTAGAGGGGATGAAGAAGAGGATTTCCCTTTTTAAATATTTAACCAAAATCAAACTATCTATTGAAAGAATGAGAATTAAAAATACATCCGTGACTGTATATAATGTGATTTCTGAACAGATTGTTGCATGATTGCAATCAGAATTCAGTTTAAAAATAAATTGTCGTTTAAAGGAGAATTCAACTTTTTTTCTTGAAACTTCACAAAGATTTTCATCTTAGAATAGGATTTTCACAAACGTTTCATACTGAAAATGGATTCTAGATATATTAATAATCTAAAATTTGATTTATCACAAGATAACTGGAATCATTAAAGAAACTTATTATTTAGCTATTTATAAAGTGCAAATATTTTTTATGTGAATTCATGTATCACTAAAACAATGCATTTAGTATATATTTATTACAGAAAAACAGAACCTTGTTCAAATTAAAATGTCTAAATAACCTGAATAAAACGCTAAATTTATTTCTACAAAATTACGAATAGATTTTTCACAAGTATAAAAATGTGTAAATAATTTTATAAAATATAGACCTAATTAGAAAATTCTGGTCAGACAACTATTAATTTCATTGATTGAGCGTTTAGTTTACAAGGTTTTAAATTCATTTCATTACAAGTGCAAACAATAATTTCATTTGAGTTCGACTACGTAATTTTTTTACTGAATATCATATTTATTGAAAGTCTTCAGTTTTATTGTTTAATGTTATTCAAATAGAAAAAAAGAGTATAGTTAGTCTTTTTAGCGAAGGAAGTGGGGCGTTATAGGTTATTAGCTATGATGCCTTTATTTTAAGTAAAAGTTTGATTCCATTGTAACAGACTGAGATTAAAACCCTTTATCTACCGATTATGAATTCATTAAAATTTTACATTATAATGCATTTTATGTAAATTCTTTAAACTAAATTAAAAGATTTACATAAACATTTAATAAATATTTGAACGATTTTTAGAAGGATTGAAGTTTTTAGAAGGATTAATTAAATTTGTATTTATAGGGATTTTGTACAATATTTAGGACCCCACTCAAATCGTTTATTTTGAATTGTTTTCTTAGTACTTTGTAGAATTATAAAATGTACGAATATGATGATCTTATAATATAAATATAGAAATGTTTCCAAATTGAAAAATGCACGTCTTCCTCCCTCAGAAAGCTGAAAAGATACAAAGGCTAAAGAAATCGTCCTTTTAAAAATATTTTTGTTTTGTGTAACCAATAAGGCTTTTGGAACAAAATAATGTACACTGAACTCATTCTAAACAGAATTACAACTAATTGATTTATTATAAGAATTTAAGTAATTTTAATGGTACTTATAACTAATGTGGGTAAATAAAGGGTTAATAGAGGAAAATATTACCTTACGTTATTTATAAAATTGTTATGTAATTCAAAGATGGCTGCAATTGACATGTGGTATTAGAAGATAAATTAATATATTTAGTATGAATAAATAAATAAATGTAAAGAATTTTGATAACAATTTGGTAATTGTAACAGACAAACAGAATTTACCAGGCTTTTCGGATGCCTAAACATTTATTTATATTACTGACAAAATAGTATGCACTTTATTATAATAAAAATGTATTTTCATTTAGAGGGAGCTCAAAAACATAAGTCTTTCGTAAAATTCGACTGTTGAAGCAATAGTTATAAAAAATATATTATCTGTATTAGAACAACATCAAATATGTGACAGAAAAATAAATAATAAACACAAGAAAAGAAGATATGCTGATAACAATGCATTTTACTGATTCTGAATATTTAAAATATTATAAAACGTAATCCTGTAAATTAAAAAAAATTATAGGAATCTGCATATTTTATCTGTTATGCATAATTTATAAATAAGAATATGCATATTTTATCTGTTAGATGTAAAAGATAAATTATTAATTAAAAAAAAAATTTCCAGTTAAACTGACGGCATTTAGTTCGCAGTGTATTCAAACCGATTGTATATTCACTCTTATTTCAAAGAATAATGTCCCTCAAAAAATAAATTAAAAGATTAGCCAACTCCCCCCGCTCTTTAAATTTAACCAATAAATCTCCAATTCTAATCAGAAACGCGTTTTATCCGAATAAACCTGTGTAACAAATTTGAAGCAAACCAGATAATTCTACATGAAAACCGATTTCGCTAAACTAAAAGGGGTAGTAACTGCCTCATTTGCCCTTTTATACTTAATCAATGAACCTACAAATCTAATCACAAAAGACCAATCTAATCAATATCAGAAAAAACTTAGTTGCATTGAAAGCAAAATATTTTTTTCAATCAATCAATAAATAAAAAATAAAGCGTCGTTTTCATTATTGCAAAATTTATTTTCATAATTTTTATATTCATATTCACTATTAAAAAAATAGTTTAATATGCAGTAAATTATTAATAAATATATTTTAACTCGATAATTTTCTAAATTTAACTGCCACCCGTCATGTGATATATTGTTGGAAAGCTCTATGACCATTTATTCATATTATGCCCTTTCATTTCTTTTCCACCACTTTAATCCCCGGGGAGTTCGTTTAATGTATTCCAGTAGAGTCTTCTAATAAGGCGGAAACCGTAGAACTTATCTCAAATGATGTACAAAAATCAATAAAAGATTTTGATCTTTTTAGTTTGTTCTTGCCACTAGTGGTGCTTTTGATTATTTTTATTTCGCTATTTTGCAACTAATTCTAATTTTTTGAAAATTCTAATTTTTAAATTCAATTTTTGATTCAAAATGAAAAATATAATTTATTTTAGTTCTATGAAAAAAATCTAATTTTTGATACTTAAACACCCTTTTACTGTTCATACCTACTCGCGATTTTTTAACTTTTTGCAACCAGGGAACGCCGTTACATTACTTTTCTATTGTTGTGGCTCCAATAATCTCCTTTTGGTTTGTTGTTGTTTTATAAATCCATCTATTTTCAGTTATGTATTTACTAGATTATGCTTCTTAACCCTTTGCAGCGCAGTGGTTTCATATGCCACTTAATTTTAATTCCCAAACGTCACGTTCGCACCGGAATTTTGTTTAAAAAAATTACTGCTTATTGAATGCGTGAAATTAAGCGTTTCTTATTTACAAATAAAGTTGTTTTCAAATTCCGGTGTCAGTCATTAATTTCAACACTTAAGCAATTAATTTGCCCTGAGCCGCAAAGAGTTAAATATGTAATAACAAAGATTTTAATAATCAATTATAAAACATCTCGATTGTAGATTCTCGAAATTAATCAATGACTTTATCGATTGGGTTTTTTTACGATGACGATTTTAATCAATTTCGAAATTTTCGAGAATTACCCATCACTACTGTAAGCCACTTAATCATAATCTGCAGTTTAAGCGTTTTCCTTACATCACTTTTGACAGGGTTATCCAAAAAATCTTCGTTCTTTTTTTTATTTGTTGACGGTCCCTTTGAGTCATCGGGAGAAAAATCTTCACGGAAATATATGGCCTGTACTGTTCTATTTATACATCTGGAGTTTCAGAATAGTTCCTCATATATATTATCTAGATATTTAACACAACGTCTAAAATCGCTAATGGCCGGCCACTTTTGGCCATATAGTGTATTTATAAGGTGTAACTGTGCGAATCAGGCTCCTAAAAGACAATTCTGAAAGTCGAGACTATTTCGAATTCATTTTATTTAATGAGTAGAAATTTCATCCAACAGTTTCATTTTTTTAATACTAGGATGAATCGGGATAATTCCCGATCAAATTGTTTCCGGAGTAATTAATGGTCATTCGTACTTATATCCTAATAATATGCTCACACAAAAATTTAATAATATTATTAACAATCCATGAGCATTTTAATTTAATATACAGAATAAAAAATGTCTTCATCTCTCCTGAAAATTAATAAAACTGATTATATTATAAATTACTACAAAAGAATCTTGGGAAAAGATTGTTTCTGAAAATTGCACATCTTACTAAAATCCTTTGTGATACAACATTTGATTTTTTTTTTGTTATTTTACAACTATATAATGTACAAGCTCTTAAACTATATTGATAATATACTTCTATAATTTTGTATACTTGTTATTAAACTACATGGATTTATATCTGTTTGCTGGGGTAATTCCTGATCAATGATACTTTATAAAATTTATCTGGTATTTTTTGTACTTCATAAAACCATAAGTTTAAAACATATATTATATCGTTTAAATTTATTTTAGACATTTTTGAATATACACATACACTGGATTTCATAATGATATGAACAACTAGTAATTTTCCGATATCTTGGTAAAAATTCATAAATAATTAACAGAAAACTTCATTTTTGAGACAAATACAGTAATTTTACATAATACAAGCTATAAAAGAAATATCAAACCTTGAATTCATTGAAAATATGAATTATCTAAATAAACAGTGTTGGAAAATGATATGAACATTGATGGAAACTATCATCAAACGAGCATAGAATATGTATAGGAACATTGAATGCCATTCTGAGAAGAAGAAATCGAAATATGCAAATTAGTTTAATATGTAAAAATACTTTGCAGACAATGAAATTTTCAAATCTGATGGTAAAGTGAGTTCTACAAGTATGAGTATAAAAGAGCTTTGAATTGTTCTGAGAAAAGGAAAGTTGTGTCTTTTAGGACATAGGAAGTTTGGCCAGAGCTATCTTAAAATAATTGAAAAGATCTTTTTGTACAATATTAAACTATTTTCGATAAAAAGAGGATTATGGGGCAAAGAAGTCTTCAAAAACTAACCAAAAGAGGGGAAAAGAGCCATTCAAGGAATGAGCAAAGGGAAAACAACTTTGAAGGAACTTTCACCAAATCCACAGAAAATGTCAAAAAGTACCTTGTCAAGAGCTCGAAAATGATGAAGTACAAGAACAGAAACCCTTCAACCATATATGCCTAAAATGCATCAGCAGATTCACGCGGATCTGACAAAATATTACATGTCCTAAAAACTGAGTAATATTTTCGAATGAAAAAAAATTTCAATTTGGATAGTCCGGATGGTTTTTTTTAATTATTTGCACGATCTGTGCAAGAAACAAAAAAGTTTTCAAAGCAGTAGTAAGGTGGAGGTTCACTCATGGTTCGGGTTTCGGTTAAATTTCATTGTAAGATCAACTTTGCATTTTTCTCTGGCAGAATGAATACATTGACCTACCAAGAACTATCTGAAAAAAACACTGTCATTTGCTGAAGAAATTGGCAAATATTTCTGGATGTTCAATGCATCACTCCTCACGGCAAACAGCAATTAGGAATATTTTCCTAATATTGTTATGCATGTAATTTCATCGCGATTTGTTTTCCTCGTTTAAATCTAATGAAAAATGCATGGAGCCTACTGATTAGAGCTATTTTCGCAAATGGATTTTCCATTTGCGAAAATAGCTTAATAGAACAATATGACACAATATCAGAATTAAAAGATGCTATCCTTTTTCACTGGGAGAAAATCGATTAAAATATATTAAAACGCTTGGTTTACTCCATGAATGATCGCGTATTTTCATCAATTAGAAAATCTGGTGCATATACTGGCAATTAATCTATATTTTTGGCCAATCTTCAATCATTATGAAACACATTAAAATTAAAAAACCCAGTTCATATTATGTATAAATCGCATTTTCAGTTATATTTTGTTATAAAATAAAGCAATTTTTCTATTTCAAACATTGATTAGTCTTCAGCTTATTTTGCAACATATTTCTCTTTTTTATACTTGAAAGACTGGGTGTTCATATCTTTTTGAAACCCAGTGTATGTAATATACAGGGATGATAGCGCTCCGACCAAAAGGACCGATTACTACCACTAAATTTTATTAAAAATTCCGGTATTGTTTAATGACAGAATATCTGAGACGTTGTAAATCAAAGTACACTTTTAAAATTTATTCGTAGTAATCGGTCATTTGGGTCGGAACACTCTCATGCCTGAATATAAATATATACATCTAAAAGATATTTATTATTATGAATGAAAATAATTCCTGGAGCAATTTAAAGTTTTTCAACTGAAACCTTACCTACACAGAATCCTAATAAAATATTGTTTTAATGTTACCCGAAAATTCATGAAATATGTATTTTGCTTAAAATCAAAACTGATTATGTTATAGGTTTCTAATCAGAAAAATCTTTTAAGCTATTTTTAAATTTTCTAGTAAGCATCAGTAAGGGAGATCATAATCACTGTTGTACTCAATGCTAATAAATTAAATTTTATTGTACACACTTGTAATTGAAATTATGCAATAGTATAAAAAATTATGTATATTTACTGCAATCCTTAATTATAAAAGGATAAAAGTTCAAATGTAAAACAACTAGTTTATCTTTATTTCACAGTAAAAAATGAACTGTATAACTTAATAACAATAAAAGGTTTTACTTATTAAGTATATAGTAATAAATAATAAATAGTTGAAATACAATATTATAAAGGTTACAGAAATAGTGGACAATGAGAATGTGGAGATCTTTAAAATTAAGTTCCTTGAAAAAGAAGGTGGAAACTTTCACTGGCTAAAACGAGATGTAGCTGTAAACATGAGAACAAAATATATCTTTTATGGTCAAGTGAAACTACAAGGTTCAAATCCTTTTGTTGTGTATAGTGTCTATACAGGGTGTTTCAGCGAAGTGCGGACAAATTGTAAAGGGTGATAGAAGGCATGATGACAAACATTAGGACATAGGAAGCCATGGGGTGCAAACGTCTTTTGTAGGAGCCAGGGGGCATCAAAGTTTAGCGTCCAAAAGATCAAGTGATCATAAAACACTGAAAAAAAGGTCGACTCATTTCCAGTTTTTGCTGTAAACTTTGTTTATATCGAAAGTTTCTCCAAAAAATTTTTTAAAGGGAACTGTCGAAAAATGACGGTAGAGGGCGCTGTAGACTTTGGAGTAGGAACAACTACGTTTTACTGATTTCTCTTTTATTCTGTTAACAGTTTTCTAAAGATTGGACCTTAACTTAAATTTTGAGTACAAAATTGGAATCATCCCAAACGGTTAAGATGTGCAAATTGAGCTGTGAACAAGGGGGGGGGGGTTAAAACGCTCATTATCAATGAGCAAAGTAATTGATTTTGTTGCGGTTTGAGTGCAGGTTATTCCCTTAGTAATTGATTTATTCAAAATGACGTACAGTTTTTGGTGCCCTCATTTTTAGATACAGGGCGCCGCCGATACTTTTCCGACATTTCATCGACATTATCCCTGGGTGTTTTACTAACAGACCAGCATACTTGCAGGAAGTGTTAGGGATGTAAAAACTACTTGTAATCGCATGGGAATGTAATGTTGGAAATGCTTTGTTTGCGAGGTATGGTTAAAAGAAACGGAAAAAATAGCAACAGAAAGAAGCAGAAAATCAGCAAAAGGTGAATGTGATACAAAACATTTTATTGTAAGGTTTTATTGCAAAAGGCGATTGCAAAACGTTCTTCAAACTTTGGAGCAATAAACAACCAGTATTTTTTGACGGGATATTTGTAGTTATGTTGAATGTTTAGCGAAGTTTGAACATTCACTTAAATGTTTATCTCAAAATCGGAATCGTCCAGAATGAATAATTAGCGAAATTTCACGTATGTATTGAATTGCTTTTTTTTACACTTAGGTGGTACGGGCAGCACAAAACCCAAAGAAATGACACACACATGTATCACATTCACCTTTTGCTGATTTTCTGCTTCTTTCTGTTGCTATTTTTTTCCGTTTCTTTTAACCATATCTCGCAAACAAAGCATTTCCAACATCACATTCCCATACGATTACAAGTAGTTTTTATATCTCTAACACTTCTTGCAAGTATGCTGGTCTGTTAGTAAAACACCCAGGGATAATGTCGATGAAATGTCGGAAAAGTATCGGCGGCGCCCTGTATCTAAAAATGAAGGCACCAAAAACTGTACGTCATTTTGAATAAATCAATTACTAAGGGAATGACCTGCACTCAAACCGCAACAAAATCAATTACTTTGCTCATTGATTATGAGAGTTTTACCCCCCCCCCCCCACACCCCTTGTTCACAGCTTAATTTGCACATCTTAACCGTTTGGGATGATTCCAATTTTGTACTCAAAATTTAAGTTAAGGTCCAATCTTTAGAAAACTGTTAACAGAATAAAAAAGAAATCAGTAAAACGTAGTTGTTCGTACTCCAAAGTCTACAGCGCCCTCTACCGTCATTTTTGATACTTCCCTTTAAAAAAATTTTTGGAGAAACTTTCGATATAAACAAAGTTTACAGCGAAAACTGGAAATGAGTCGACCTTTTTTTTCCGTGTTTTATCATCGCTTGATCTTTTGGACGCTAAACTTTGATGCCCCCTGGCTCCTACAGAAGACGTTTGCACCCCATAGTTTCCTATGTCCTAATGTTTGTTATCATGCCTTCTATCACCCCTTACAATTTGTCCGCACTTCGCTGAAACACCCTGTATATTGTGCCTTTAATTGTTATAAAGTGTTCTGCCAAGACATTTAAATAAAATTTTGAAACCAATAAAAATAGTAAATTAACTATGCTTATCTCTTTTTGATAACATATATAATATATAGTTAAATAAGATTTATATTGTTAAAATTGATATTTTTAAGTCTCAATTAATCAATGTGACTGTCATTCGTACAAAAAATGTCCCGATCGGTAATTGCCCCGGGTGTGATTGATATTTACTCCGTTGCCTGCGGCAATTACCGATCATTGAAATTTTTGAATTAAACAAATTTTAAATAACATTTTAATCAAAGTCTATATTTTATCGAATAGACACGTGGTATAGCTTTAACCATGCTGAATTTCGTTAGATCAATTGTAATAATTTAAAAGATAATCAGATGTTAGGATTTTTTGATCGAGAACTACCTCTGTACAATCTATTAAGGAATTTCAATAAATTTAAATCCTGCGGATACATACGAAGTACACAGACATAAACCTTCACAATCGAAAATTGTTTATTTTTTCAGAAATTTAGCTACTATATCAGATTTGCCAGTCCTCTCACTAAATTGTATATAATAGATTTTTTTTATTTGCATCTAAATTCAGCACTCTAAATATCCTACCTAAAATAATTCAAATATAGATTTTGTAGTTAAATAAATAATAATTAATTTGAAACATTAGATTTTAACGAAAATGTTTAATTAATCACTGGTAATACTAATGACCAAATTTATATGTAAATGATTTTGAGGCTCTTGCATATATTACTTAATTGCTGCGCCAGTATGTTTTTCTTTCACTACTATGAGCTACCATAGTTCTATGTGTCCAGACATGTGAAATATTTGCAACATAATTCCTTATAACCAGTTTATATGTGTTCTTTTTGTAAGGGTTGGACAGGACTGCTTCACTCCATGCAGAAAAAGTTAATTATTAAAATTAAACTGATTACATTTTACATCTGGTATACGAAAGATTAAATAAGAAAACAAAAACAAAGGAGTGCTTTAATAACTGCAAAAATTCTGCATATAAATTATTTAATTTAGTTGATATATTTCGTATTTTTTTGTTACTAATTTCAAGTATTTTTAAAATTTTGTAGGTCTTTGAGAAAATGCCAGGCCCAGTCACTTGGTTTGTTTTACTCTTTTATAAAATTTGCTGTGCATTAATTCATATTTTAGAATCCATGAAACGTTTTATCATTGAGATTTTAATTGGCTACCAATCTGAAATAATTCAGACTGCACCGGTAACTGAAGTATGTGATCAAATTAACAAATGCCAAAGTTGTGGAAGTATTTTATCAACGAAAAGGGCAAAGCAAAGGTACAGAACTCGCACATTTAAAAAAACAATTACCAATCGTAAACGTAACAGAAATAACTTGTCAGGGGGAATTAAATTTTACAACTCTAAGTTTGAGTGCAATCTTCAAAAAGCAAAAAAAGTGACATTAACTTTCGAATTTTCACCGGACAATAACGAAACTGGTGAAACTTCTTCCACAATAAATAAATTTGCTTCTTGCTCACAATCTGATATTCCTGAATCAGAATCCGAGGTGTCTCCTAGAGAATTTAATGAAGCTACAATTCCTGTTACTCCTACTGGAATTGGCCAAAATCCTGCCATTATAAATAGACTTGTCCTTTCATCTCAATCTAACGCACCTGAATCAGAGTCTGTGAAGTCTCCTGGAAAATTTAAACAAGCAATAATTTCTATTAATTCTACTGAAAATGGTGAAAGTTTTCCCATAAAAAATGCCCTTGTATCTTCCCAATCTCATGCTCCTCATTCAGAATCTCTGAAGTCACTTGGGGAATTTTTCCATACTTCAGAATCTGCTACTTCCATTGAAATTCCTGAAAATTCACCTATAATAAATCTGCCTGATGATTCATCGCAGTCTGATTACCCTGAATCAGAGTCTCTGAAGTCTCTTGTAGAATTTAAACAGATCGCAATTTCTGATACTTCCAGTGAAACAATATTAAAAGACGATCAGGAAAAAGAAAGTCTTGCATCAAATAACTCACAGCTTTTATCCTGCGAAATTAATCAGGCCGCTGCTTCTCAAGCACTGACTCTAGGCCAAGATAGCAATACTCTCTCATTTAATAAGCTATCATATTCATATGAACAAGAAAAAACTTTTTGTGCATCAAAAGATTTCCAAGGTTCGTTTACCGAACTAAATGAAGCCACTGTTACTGATGTAACTACCAAAACCATGTCAAAAGATCCGGAGACAAAAGAAAATCTTGCATCAAATAATTCTCGACATATTGATTACGAGTTAATTCACACAGACGATTATTATGATTCTACAGAAACAATATTAAAAGATGAAAAAGATAAGGAATCTTCTTCGTTAAATCAGTTGCAATTTTTAACTCTCGAGTTTAACCAAACCTCTGGTTCCGATAAATCTACTGAAAAAAAATTGAGAGATAAGCAAGAAAAAGGTAGTGTTGATTCAAGTGATTTACAGAGTTCATCTTTTGAAATTAACTTGACCTCTGTGAATATGGAAGCAAATCTAAGACAAGAACACGGTAAAGAAACTTTAAAATCAGATGATTTTGAAATTTCATCGGGCTTATTTAACCAGGCTATTCATGACAAAATTGGTGAAACAATGTTGGAAAACAAACTGGAAACATCTGATTTTACGAAAAATAGCTTAAAACGTCTGTGTTGCGATTTAGAAATAGATATCAAAACATCTGAAGAAAAACATAAATCATCACGAAGCTATGAATGCCAAAGCAATCAAGATACGAAGTTGAAATATCAAGACGATAGAATAACGGTGCTTGACGAAGAAATAGTAGTTCCTGGGGAACATGAAATCACAAACACATGTAAAAAATTAAAAACAAGCAATGACGAAGAACTACAACATCAAGCGATGAATTTTCCTACCAATATCAAATCAAAGAAATCCGGATTTGACATCGATGCTTCTAAAATTGGAAAAAGCGAACCTATTATTGAAACCACATATAATACAGCTAAAACAAAATCTAACACTCAGACGGAAGTCAGTACTCAACCAGAGATACTGCTCGAAACAGATGTGATTGCTCAGTCCAAAGTTTTAATCGGTGCTGTTGATATTCAGTTAGAAAGTTTGAACGCATCAGAAGTTCCACAAATCTTGAACGGGGAACAAATTAATACTGATCCGAAAGTCTTTCAAACATCAGATGCTGATATTCAGTCAAAAGTATTACCTTATTCAGACGTCAATATTCAAACCAATATATTTTCCGAGGTTCATGGAAGTGTTGAGCCGGAAAGTTTGACTTTATCAGATGTCAGTGATCAACAGAAATTCTTACCAGAATCCGGTTTCGGAAAGCAGACTGAAATCTTGTCAGAATCACTAGCTAATCTACAGATGGAAGTCTTTCCCGCTGCAAAAGGAACTCTTCAGATGAAAGTCTTGCCAGTTGCACAAGCAAGTCCTCAAGTGGAAGTTTTGCCCGCTAAACAAGCAAGTCGTCAGGTGGATGTCTTTTCTGCTATTCAAGCAAATCCTCAGACGGAAATGTTGTCTGGTGCACAAGCCAAAGCTCCGATGGAAGGGTTGATGGAATCAGATGTCGGCACTCAAACAGAGCTTTTGGCGGAATCCGATATCAGAACTCAGTCCAAATTCATATCCGGTGCTGTCGGTATTCAACTGGAAAGCTTGATCCTATCAGACGATAATGCTGATTTTCAAGACTTGACTGTAGTACCAATTAATTCTCCTCTGGTGCAATCGAAAATCTCGCCTGAATCAAATGTTGGTGCTCGATCCAAAATCTTGTCTGAAGTTCATGACAATCTTCTGTCGGAAAGTTTGACTTTATCAGATGCTAGTGCTCAACAAAAAGTCTTGCCCGATTCAGGTCTTGTAGAAAAGTCTAAGGCCTTGCCAGAATTTTATGTCACTGATCAGCAGGGAGTCATGTCCGAGGCACAAGTCCGCGGTCAGACGGAAATATTGACAGAATCCGATGTCTGTGCTCAAACAGTCGTCTTTCCAGAAGACAATGGAAGAACACTGCCAACTGCTCTTCTAGATAGAAGCCAGTCCTTACTTCTAGACTTTCAACTTACCGATGGTAAAATATTGGAGCAGAAAATCATAAAGGGGGACTGCGATAGTCCTGTTCAGTCGGTATTGATGACTAAAGCAAAGAGCAAATCCGAAAAAGTATTAACCTTACAAGAAAAAGAGTGTGATGCAATACATTCAGGAACTCCATTAACACATGATATTTCGATGTTAACTAGTATTTTTTCTGAAAATTGCAATATTCGGAGTTCCCAAGTTCTGCAAAAGCAAGATAATTTCGTGCAGCCTTGTGCTTCGTCTGAGACAGAGAATTTTGAAATAACAAAAAATCTTCAAGAAAAAAATTATAACAAATCTAAAGTTTTAAATTTTCTTGAAATACTAAAGAAAGAAAACAACGAAGGTCTAAATTCAGAAATAACAACAAGCAGCAAATTAGAGTTGTTTCCAAGCATAGAAATGCGCAAGTGTTTTCCAGAAAAGCACGAAAATAACCAATCGCAATTCCCTCCAAAGACAGAAAAAAACGTGAGATCAGAAATTTTCAAAGCAAAAACATGCAGCGCAGAGCCAAACGTTTCATTTGTAAAAGAAGACATGGTTAAACAAAAAATTCCACAAATAAAAAGTGATTCTGTGAAGTCAAACGTTTTTCCAGAAAAGATTAATAGTAAAAAATCAAGTGGTGCACGAAAAAAAGTTAAGCGATTGCAGAGGGGCGTTCAGACAAAGGATCTTCCTACGGACTTATCTTCCTATGAAAACAACCTATCTCTCTTTCAAGAGATGTATACCAAGACGAATGACCCGAAATTTTCCAAAGATAAATCTGTGCATTCAAAAATTTCTGAGAAAGATGAATCTCATAAAGATATCCTTGACAAAGGTTCGAATGATAATGGTATGGATTTTAAAATTACTGAAATGACAGAAAATGATAAATGGAGCAATTTAAATTCAGATTTACCTGTTTATAGTGAAGTCAGCACTTTATCGTTTGATAAAGCTCCTCCACTATTTATAGATACTCATTCAAGTTCAGAAAATATTGAAGTTTGTTTTGCTACCATACCGACACTTCCCAATTTTGATTTTAATGACGAATATCCTGTGCATATTTTTAATAAAAATGATATTCTATTATACAATTATTTTACTGATTATCAAATATCTGAAAGCGAAATTTCACAGTCTCTGGATAATTTTAAAATAAATAAAAACCAAATTAAAAGCGGATATAATCCGATGTTAAGGCTCCCTAAGTACTGGGATAAAATGCGTACTGATGGAGATCGAGTTATCGTCGAGAAATGTGAAATTAAGTGTTATTTTCGAAATACCGATATATCTGAAGATGTAGTTAATAAAAGTTGCATAAATTTAGAAGAATCTGTTATTGCTGATAAAAATGATCGAGAATTATATTCAACCAACACATATGGCAACAAAAAAAGGAAGGCACTCTCCAATTTAGATTCAAAAACAAGGTGTACATCAGATATTTCTCGAGGAGATACTCGGGTAGATACTCTATCTGATGCTGAAACATCTGACGCTGACGACCCAGCATTTTCAATATTTCTTCATTCATCGAGTGAAACCAAAGACCAACACTTAGAAGCATTATCTAGCATTAAAGTCCACGAGTTATTTCAGCCTGTACAACAACTTGATTCTAGCAATCAATCAAGCTTTCAACATAAACAGAAGTTGATTCCTGAAAGTTCAGAATTGGTGAAATATGCTTCTGAAAACGTAACCAAATCTCCTGCTGGCAAAGAAAAAATAATCCAGGAAGATCTAAGCTTTGAAACCCAAAATGTCAGAGGAAAGAAAAATATATGCTCTGCTAATAAATTCAAAACTTCAGTTACACAGTCTAAATATGAAGAAGAATTAAATCCAAGCTATCCTACTCCAAAATTCTTGATAAGTTTTCGGAGGGCGGATTTTAATTATGCTGCAGGTCAAAATTCCCAACGAAAAAAGCTTGAGCCTGATGAAGATAATTTGAAGATAAAATGGAATACGAGCGACAAAATTTTTTATGAATATGTGATGAAAAGTGATAGTTCTGAAAGCGATTTAGCTGTTGCAGAAGACAAGTCAAAATATTCATTAGGAGAAAGTGTGTTTAATCGTATAACAGGTGCTCCTTCTATTTGTGATGGTATGTATGAAAAAGAAAACAGAGTATATTTAGGAAAGCGTGTAATAAAAAGCGTGAATGAGAATCAAGTGAACGAAGAAGAAAAAAACAACAAAGAACTCACAGACATATTTCAAGGTGCAGATGAGAATATTGAAAGGATGAAGATATTAAAACTTCCTACTAATTCTCCGCCCAAGCGAAGAAAAAACGTTTCATCGCCTAGTGGAAGCATTGCTTTTAATTCTGAAGTTAGAAATAAAGCTTCAATGTGTGACTCCAGAAAATGCGATTACAAAGTTAATGAAAATTTCACAATTCCCATTATAGAAACAAATTTAACAAAAGACGAATATGATAGCAATGTTAAAGAAACAAAGCAAATTGAATCTACTGATTTCGTTTTTAAAACAGAATACAGTTCCAATGAATGTAATACAAAGATGAATATCATGTCCAGACCCGCCCAGGAAATAAATACCCTACCATTAATTAAAGATGAATATGATTCCAACAAAACAAAAAATGTCGAATATGAAGTTTCTACAACGGAAACAGATAATTCCAGTGAGAGCGATAAAAATATAAGTAAAACATTAAGGACTTCCGTACAGGAAGCAAATGATAATATACCTTCAACTGAAGACGAGTCACACTTTAAAGAAACAAAGAATATGGAATGTGTGACTTTCGTATTGGGAACAGTGAAAGGCTCCAGTGAGTGCGATCATGAAACAGAAATAGAAGCATCTGCTTCCGTGAATTATTTAGATGATAGCTTACCATCAACTGAAGACGAATCTGAAACAAACAGAGAATGATATGTAATAACTTACGATCATCTGAAAACAAGATTGTTTCTAAAATAACCAAGACTATCGCATGTACGGCATTCCGTATAAAAAAACCCAGAACAAGTCACAGGAATGTTATCACGTAAAGAAGAACCACTGGATTCCATTCAAAGTATACACAATTAATTAAGTAAAAAATAGCATAACTCCATAAAAACCAGGCAGATTGAATATGTACTTCGGTTTGAAGAAAAATTAATATCAATGGAATGTGATAAAGGAAAAATTACAAGATTCGATACAGAAAACAGTTGATCATCTGTTAATAGCAGGAGGTTACTCTGAATATTATTTGAGAATAACCAGAATGTCAAACGTAAAACCTTTTCTGAGAAAGATTGGAAAAAAAATTGACAACAAACTGGAGGAATAATATCTCAAATTTCCATCTAGATGCGAAAATTATAAATAAAAAAGTTTGACGATGGTTCTAAAGAAGCTAACAAAAATAGACTAGTATCTAATGCTCAAAGAGGAAAACTCAAATTAATGAATCATGGGAGACTAAAATATGACATTTATGATATATTGACTACTGATATAACCATATGTTACAAAAAAGTATCGGAAAGTCTCAAAAGAATTTGATTTCTCCCTTTAAAATAATTATACTTTTATAAAAAGAGATTTTATATGTTTAAATTACAAAAAACTGTAAATTTAAAGGTTTTTGCTACATAAAATGACATTGTCCTGTAATATGATACAGTATTGAAATTAATTGATTTTATATTTTTATAGATTTTTAAATGTCTTGATTGCAAATAATGATATTTTAATAAAAATTTTAAGGTTTTTAATGTGTATATGATCATATGTTTTATAAAATAATATGAAATATGAACTTTTTATTATTATGTTTTTGAAATTCAATTTGTGAAATAATTTATTGAAACAGGTTGTTTTTACTTGACAAAATACCTTTTTCTGCAAAGTACCGTAATTTCCGATGCATAATCCATGGAGGAAACAAAAATTTTTAGACCCAGAAATTTCTTTAAATAAAAAGTAACTTTTTAAATCGTGTAAATATACGTTTTCAATTATTGAATAAGTTTTCTGGGTTCCTAACATAAATGTTTTATCTGCAAATTATGCGCCGGAAATTACGATAGTTGTAAATGATTCTGTGCTCTGTAAAGGCAGCCAACATTTAACTAAAACTGATATAAATGTTTTTATACATTCTTCAGTCTCTTGAATTTTTATTGTGGAATTTCAATACGAATTTTACGTTTTCTAGTGTAAAATGCGTTTTAAAATATATATCTTTATGAAATATTAAATTTAGAAAAGATTTACCACAAATTCCTTTCAAAATAACTTTGAATAGTAAGTTATTGATAAACATTCAGTGACTTGCATTAGTTATTTAAAACAACAATCTGTCATTTTTTTCTCGATATCGCTATTTTTTCAAGCAACTGATTTGCTACTCTGAAATATTGAATCATTTAAACCATTTTTTTTATAATTCAACTAAATTTTGAATTGTAAAAATAAATGTCAGAGTATTACCGCTTTTGTAGAATATCTCTATTCTGACCAATGAGAATACTCCATTGAACGGTGAAGTAACAGTTTTCTATAAAAGCGATGGAGTAACGATGCAGCATATGGTCCAGATTTTTAACAGTGTAAGATATCAGTTCATGACATTTAAAATATCTCACGGAGTGGATCATCTGTACATGATGATGGTTAGAAAGAGGTATCAATCGCCAGGTAAAGATGAAGCACTCAGTGTGACTTTTAACACGTTCGCTGCCGCTTGCGGGAAGATGTGATGATAGTTAATGCCGCACTGTAGAAGTGGGTTTTTCCCAGAAGCCTGTGTACTTTTTATAACAAAGAATCAGTGAAAGATTTTCCAGTGCCAGCGCGTAACTGGCTATTAGACATCACCCCCAATCACGCACTGGCGTGTCTGCGGTAGCGAACGTGTCAAAAAGTTATTAACTGGGAATGTATGTCGTTGATGGCATGTTAGGTCAATTTATTGGTGAGTGCTTTTATAAGAGAAAAGTGGCATACATCAAAGACACAAACTTATACTGGATTTTTGTCATAACTATTGCAACCCATATTTCAGAACCTAACCATACTCTTTTCATAATATTCCAATAGAATTCTGACAAGCTGACTAATATGTTTCGTGATTCGTTTTTGTTCAATTTTGACTGTACTAATAAACTTTATTGACTATATGTCGCAATTCACTTACCGCATTCTACCTTATCGTATAGTAACAATGTTTTTTTTTTTTTTTTTTTTTTTTTTTTTTTTTGAGGTAAGAAATGATTTTTTTTAATGGACTATTGCTGGAATGCACACATTGTATGAATCTTTCAAATTGTTAAATAAACTAATCTTCGGAAATATTGCAGAAAAGAAAGAGGTCGGGATCCAGATAGCTTTTTGGCTGTTATTCAAATGAGACTGACTTATCCGAAACCTTCAAGTTTTACATTCAGAGGCCGAAAAACGCGTTACTACGAAAATTGAGGATTGTTGTCAAATTGGTTTCTCAAGAGGCTAACGAAAAAGACAGGCTACCATCGCATATTTCACGTGTCTTTTTTACAGACCATTATAATGACGTGATGTAACTTGTTTCGTACATCTTGATTGGTACATATGAGCATCACTTGATTCAAGGATTCTGTAAGAAAAATATATGAATAAAACACCGGGGTAGCCTTTCTTTTCCATTAGCGACTGGTTTCTCGGTGTAAGAGTTTGTTAAAACGGCTCTGAACACATCTGGTTAAAGTTGTGGGTGTTATTTATTTGCATTTACAAACATGGAAGGAGCTGCACTTTTGAAAGTGCAAATATTTCTTGATTAAACTTCTGATATGAGAAATTACAACATTTTCTTTATTAACAATCCTTTTAGAAGGGAAAGGGTTAAAGAATTATCTTTATGTTGAAAATACCGTTGGAACAATGCCTGATAGAGATTTTGCTAGCCATTTTATCCTGATTTAGAGATGCACGCATTCGGTCGGAATATGGAATAATCAAATTGTGTGCTTAATTTTTTTAAGAGTTATTCAATAATTAAACATAACGAATGAAAACTGAAATATTCCGGTTACCAGTCACAGTTAGCTATAAAATGAGAAGAAATCGCATTTCCTACAGACGTGATCACTTTACCCAACTAAATTCTTTAAATAATGTGGGTTACCCGACGTCTGGGTAATTTGCGTCTCAGATTGACATGGGCAACTCGCGAAAAACTCGCGTGATACCGGACTTTGAATACTTCTAGATAAGCACGTGAATTCTATGTAGCTCAGGTTGTTATCCGCAAACGTATTATTTTGTAATGAATGCAGTTTTAATATTCTGTTTGAATAAAATTTCAAGACAGTGAAATAGGAAGCTTTTGCTATTTTGCGAAACATAATTAAATATCCTAAATCATGTAATTTTTGTAATTTTCGCTAAATTTTAAAAATGAGGATGTCTTATTTATTTATTTATTGAACAACATATAGGGATGACAGAGATGGGGCCTTCGTGGCCGAGTGGTCAAAGCACCATGCCGCGAACCGCCTTCGAGCGTACACTGTATAAAATATGACTATTTTGCTGCCTCGTCACTCCACCGCTTTTATAGAAAACGACTACTTCAGGCTATTATGAAGCATTCTCATTGGCCAAAAGAGTGATATTCTATAACAGAGGGGGAGTGACGATGCAGAAAAATAGTCATAATTTTTTACATTGTACAAGGAGATTTTACAACCCGAGAGAGAAATATAACCGGCAGCTCCAAACAAAGGGCCTTTGCAATGGAGCCAGCTGGAATCGAATCCACAAACTTCTACTCTCGTAAGGAATTAGCTGCGTAGTGCCTTAACCATTCGATCGGATATTTCATTGTTTAATCGAGTTTCGTAAAACTGCGAAACATACTTAGATCCCAGGTTGAGATCGAAATAGATTTTGCACTAAGAACAAAAGGAGACTAGCACAATCAAAAACTTGCATTTTTTTGTGTATGCTCTGGTTTCTCTTCATAATTCGAGTTTGATCATTTTTTTGTAAACTTTTCACTGCTTGAAAAAAAATGTGGGCTTTTGATTGGTCAATCTCGTTTTGCTAACAGTGATAAATGTACATGTATTCCGACTGTCTAGGAACGGGATTTTTTTTTTTTTTCTAAAAAGTATGAGTGCGTTCAGCACATCTAACCACAGCGATTAATGTGACCGATTTCTAACCGTTTGACAGATTCACTGGACTCCATTGGTATTGTTTACTAGTAGCGCCATCTGTATGACGTTGTTGTAATTATTGTTTTATTGTTGTTGTCATAAATGTTCATATAACCGATCACGTGACTCAACTAATCGAATAGAAATCTTGGTTGCCTGCTTATGAATGAAGCCTTGACGGTTACTTTACAGTGTTATGGAGCCTTCTCATTGCACTGTAAAAAATATGACTATTTTGCTGCATCGTCACTCCACCGCTTTTATAGAAAACGACTACACTGTAAAATATATGACTATTTTGCTGCATCCTCACTCCACCGCTTTTATAGAAAACGACTACTTCAGGCTATCATGGAGCATTCTCATTGGCCAAAAGAGTGATATTCTATAAAAGCGGGGGGAGTGACGATGCAGCAAAATAGTCATACTTTATACAGTGTGGTCATAAAAGAGATATTCTATAAAAGCTGTGGAAATGGGGTAAGTGGGTAAAATTTTTAACGGTGCACAAAGTGTCAAACTCGTTTCAAATTCCAGGAGTCTACTTTTTATCAAGTGGCTTAAGGGGAGTCGCTCGAAAAAAAAAATAACTATTTTGTGTCGGGGCGTCTTTAACGCCTGAAACGAAGCGAATCGCCAGTAACAGCCAATCAAATGCTTGGAAATCCGGATGATGGAAAAGCCGTTTACTCAAACAGCCAATAGAATGCTTAGAAACAAAAAATCGCAAGGGATTTTGGTCATTTGAAATTTTTATGTGTAATAGCGCTTTAATTGCATTTTTGAGTGCTGTTAGACCAAAAAATTTCGAGCGATAAAAATCGCCTGCGTTTTTTCGTTTTCTAAGCATTTCATTGACTGTTTGAAAAAAAGCATTTCCGGCATCCGGATTTCCCAGCACTTTATTGGCTGTTACTGGCGACTTGCTTCTCTGTTAAAAATTTGAAACTTTTGCTATATCGTCCATCTAGTGCTATTACACGAGGGGGCAAAGTTGCTTAAAATTTCAGGCATTTTCATGTTATTCTATTGCTCCAGGAGTGTCGCTCAGAAAGCGCACAATTCTCCTGTGTCGGAGCGTCTTTTACGCCTGAAACGAAGTGAGCTTGGAAATCCAGCTGATGGCAAAGCCTTTTCTCTGACAGCCAATGAAATGCTTAGAAAAAAAACGCAGGCGATTTTTATCGCCTTAAACTTCTACGCACGCTGTAAAAAATATGACTATTTTGCTTCATCGTCACTCCCCCGCTTTTATAGAATATCACTCTTTTGGCAAATGAGAATGCTCTATGATAGCCTGAAGTAGGAATTTTCTATAAAAGCGTTGGAGTGATGGTGCAGCAAAATAGTCATATTTTTTACAGTGCAAAATAGCATTTTTAGCAAGCACTGAACGCTTTGGTAACTAACCTAACTGTATGTAACCGATGGCTCCACTGAACGCGGAAACGATTTCTGAATGCTTAAAAATTTAATACACAAATATGTGAAGAAAAAAGTGCAATAAACGTATTTCATTCATAGTTTTGTCATTGTTTTATATACAGTTTTATCTAAAATAATATTTACACGGTTTTAGGATATTATTTTTATGTCAGGATAAAAATATAATTTTGTCATAGTGATGTTTTACCTGCTGATAATTCAGATATTTTCAGCAATTTAAAAGTCATAAATTTGTATAAAATTAGTTACGCAAACGCGTGAAAGAATCAGAATGGATCGTAACAAGGTAATTTTATTAATTTTATATTGTGTTGTATGAAATCTATTTTTTTTGATTCAATCTTTTAGTAAATTTATCTCTTTGACAATGAATTACGATATTTAAGACAGTAAGCATTTTAAAATATATAACGTAAATTCATAGGATTTAGATGTATTAACGAAAGCTATTATTTAAAAAAAAATCTTATTCATTGACTTACGGCCGTAAAAAAGTAGAATCGCATGGTGATTCATAGATATAGATAAAATGTAAATGTATGGATGTGAGTGTATCTATATACATATATATAGGGTAAATGTGCTAATAATAGATACCCTTAAGAAATTACGTTTTATTAATAGTTATAATTAAAATTTCTAGTTTTTTCCAATGTTATAATAATTTATCAACATTTTTTAACCATTCTTCTAAAATAATTTCCGAATATGAATCAAAATTTCATTTTAAAAACAGAAATATATCAAAACATCCAAAAGCTCAGTAATGGACAACCGTAAAAAATATTTAATATAATTGTTTGTATGACTGATTTAGAAACTGAATTTAATTAAAGCATACTAGTGAAAAAAATAGTTACTTTCAAATAAACTCAACAATTAGGATACTAATAATTAAAGTACTTGTAATAATCATCCACAGTATCAATTAATAATAATTATCAGAAGATCGATATTTCAATTATTTTAGATGGATAGTTTAAAATACTATAACATAAGCCAGTTACAGTTATCAAATTATTGAGACAGTGAGGAATTTACAAGGTAATAATTAAAAATAAAAGTTTTGGAATAGTACTGTATAGTTTTATCTCCCTATATTTAACAATAACAGAATAGTTCCAGAAACTATTCTATATATCATTTTTAGTAATTATGACAAATATTAACGCAATGATACTGTGTGTTGGATAATTTAAATATTAATGAAATAACTTCAAAATAAAACTGTAGAACGGATGTTTGAGGCCACTGATCTGCAGATTGGTTTAGTTTCATGTTACTATAACATCATTAATATTATTTCTTTCTTTCTTTCTTTTCTGAGGTGAGTAAACAAAATTTAAGACAAAAAATAGATTTTTATTTAAATGGATAGAGATTAAGCACTATGAGCCCCTTTTTGACCGTGTATTTAAAAAATATTTTCAACCTCTTGATTGATTTGATTACCATAGTATAAAATATGCAAGGGGGAATTATATACTGCATTTAAAAAAGAATATAATATTGAAGTTTTATTAACTACATAAAATTACTTAAAGCTATTTAAAAAAATTTGGTGGTGTTAGATTTTGGTAAACATAATTTTAAAATTAAATTTGATTATTTAGATTTTCAGTTAAACCAAAATATTTTATGCACAATAAATATTACTGAAATTGCTTTTTAAGCAATGTCTTCATGGGGTGTACATTGCTGGAAAATAACTTATTAACCATCGCATTAATGTACATCCACTTTATAAGACCTTAAAAATAAATATAATGTTATAAATGGTTTTTTTTTTATAAAATTCAAAGTTTTCTATCAATACCAAATAAAAAAGTTGCAATTTTTTCAAGAAAGTAAAGAATATATAAATTTATTAAATGAAGCCAGCTGTTAGCATGTTCATTAACATTTTCCCTGAAAAACAGTGGAAATACAAAACATTATTTTCTGCTACCTAATTGGTTCGATTAACAATGTCAACAATAATGCAAAATTATAAAATATGCATGGAGGGGTTATGCAAAAAATTATAAAAGCGGAATTTCTATTACTTATTTTTTATAAACCAAAAACATTGAAGGTTGTATATTTTTGGCACATTTACCCTATATATTTAAATATTAATATAGTTTTGAAAATTTGCTCCAGAATTTTACATTTTTCAAAGATCTCAAAATAGGCTTTGTTAATATGCATTTTTGAATTAATTTATTTTTCTATATGTTGTAATATTGACATTGTAACATTGTACATCAAGATTGATATCAGGTATGAATATATAATTTCAATGCAATAAATAAATTTCATTATTCTAGACAGATCTTCAGATACCTTTCAGAACTTTCAAGTAGAATATACACTGTGAAAAAAGTCTTAATTCAGCAAAAAAAATCTGTCTCCCTTCAGACTTTAACAGAATTCTTACGTAATATCGCCTTTATGTCACCCATTTTCTTGTCAAAATATAAAAAATTCATTTGTCGCCACTAAATCTGTATTACAACAGCAAATACATGTAGTTTTACATAAATTTTAGCCAGAGTGATATCTCTTTCCTTATGTTGATGTCGAAATCAGCAGAGTCATCCAGAAAGAACATTTATCATTTAGTCTCTCTCCAATTCATGACATGTTATTTTCTAAGTGATGATTTTCTATGATCGCGTTCTTTTAACTTAATATTTGAAATATACCCTAACACAGGTGTCATTACGATTGTGATAAAATAAATCATTCATCTCGAAAAAATATTCATACAGCACACACATAATGCATAATTTAATACTACTCATAATAAGTTCTAAGTTCAACAGGAGAAAATAACAATGGTGATAAGAAGAGCCAATTTGTCAATGTACAAAAAGATTTGTTTGAATCTTTATTTAAAACTGAAAACAGCAAGGTAAATTTTCATTTTTCTTTTAAGTTTTTATTAATGTTTTCCCGAAAGTATAAATATGTGTGAAACAAAATTTTCTTTTTGATAAATATCTTAAATAAGAAATGCATTTTGTTTATTTTTATCACTTATAATTTAATGTTTTTATGATTTATTTTTGTGTAACTGATATAATTTCGTTAATGTTTGGAGATTATTTTTTGATCAATTGTTATTTTATGTTCAATTTATAATTTACGTGGTTTTAAAATCTTAGTTCACAAACCTTGAATTTTCACAAAACTGATATTGATGATTTATTTTATTTACCCTACATTTCATGACTAAGAGTTTAATAGTACTTCATATATGAAAGAGTGGAAAGGAATGGGACATTTTTAAAAAAAAAAACCAACTTTACGTTATATAAAAACGAAAAATGTTACTTTATGGAATACAAAATAAAGCCCTTTTTAATGCTCCTAAAATAATATAGAAGCTTTATACCACAAAACAATTTTATAATTAAGAAAATCGAAAGTTTTAAAATATCTCATTCTTCTGTACAGACAAGAAGGTATAGGACAGCAAAAAATAAAGTTTAATAAAGCACAAATAGTTCTGGTTATTGACTACATATAAAGTTTATATAAATCTATTTAAAGTACAAATAATTACCAGACTGTCTGTCCAATCATTTGTGGAGCTGGCAATTTTAACAGAATGTCTTATATGAACATGATTTATGTCACGTCGGAAATTAAAACCCAGTTTCCATTCTTTTTTCATAAGAATTGTACATTGAAACCAAAATTGTCTTCTAAATTATTTATGCAAAATTTATGTCTGCTTTTTTATTATAAAACTTATCAAGAACAAAATCCTTTACATCAATGCCAACATCATCATTAGACCAATTGATTCCCTACTTTATAAATTTTTGATGTCATTAATATACAACAAGCATAAAAACTATATGAAGTATATTTACTTTTGATTCTTGAATTAATCTTTTTCTTTATACAGCTGTAAGATTATATATAGATCAGCAATTTTTTTCTATTGAAGATCGGGCTGACGCTGCTTCATGTAGTGTGTAGATGAGGAAACGTATAGAATGATACGTATGGAGAAAAATCTACTGTCTCATTCCTCCTTCTGTCCCTTTCCATCGTACTCTTCCCTAAATATTATTTTTACAATTTAGATTGAGTGTTTTAAAATTGGTTTTGTCAAAATCGACATAAAATACCCATCAAAATAATAGTTTTAATAAATAAGGATGGATTAATTATTATATTACATAGTACAGATGTTTGATAGGTTCACCTTGGGACAGCTTTATTTTTTACCCTAGATTTTAAATTAGCTCTTTTAGAGATGCAGTTAGATAGTAGTACAATCTAACTTTCTGATGTGTTTTAATTTCATTTATGAAGCAGGCAAGAATTTAAGATTTTTATTTTGCAAACATGTCTAGTAACTTTCATGTAAAAGTTTGATAAGCGGCAAAAAAAAGTTTGATTGAATATATTTTCAAATAAAAGGTAATATGAGATTTAAATCATTCTCTATAAAATTGATGTACAATATTCGTTCTAGTGCTAAATTTAACAGCATGACATGCTGAAATTTCACAGTGGGTATAGGGTGCACCTTGGGACAGATGGAGGTGCGATACCTTTGGGACACAAGATATAGGGGAGAGGGGGGCACCTTTCAACACTTTTTGCAAAAGAATTATTTGTGAAGTAATACTGCTTTAAAAACTAAAGTTCTAGGTGCTATTTTCTAACTTCATATTTGAGGTATCTACTCATATTTTTTTCATGATTTCTAGCCAAACACAAAATACCAAATTTTACATTTTCAGTGAAGCATGCACTTTGTTGAAATGTGTCCCTCAAGGGGAACAGTTATCAACGGGATGTGGGGTGCATTTCAACAATTGAAGAAATCCTACAAATATCATACATTTTAACAAAATAAACGGTATTCACAAAGTAATATATAATGAATTGTTTTAGGTTCTATGTACATTATTTTGTTTTTAATTAAATGTACGGATAATGTCATTGCAAATACAACTTGAGCTGCTGCTCCGCTTAAATTTGGTGCAACAACATAGACAATCACCTCATCGAGTTCACGGCTGAAATTCCAGAATTAGTAAAAACTCGATTGACATATTAAAATGCAGTTGGTCTGTCAAGTCAAAAGAATTACAAACCTGTTTCTTTGAATTAATTTATACATACATTCTTTGAAGAATTCAGAATATTTCAAAACAGTATTTTAAATGTAAAAACCCTGATTAATAGGCTTACAATAGACAGTTACTGACATAGTCCTATAATGCTTCATGTAGCCATAAAGTGTAAAACTATCCTGAAACTTTTAAATCTGACCTAGGGGTCAATCCATGTCAAATCACCCAGATTTTTCCAAAAATGACACCCACCATCACCAATTTTGATAAAATTCCGCGGATTTGTAGAATTTCTAATGCTGATTCCAAAAATATCAATTATATTGAAATTGAGCAAACGGTCTGTGAGTTATGATCTTTTAAATAGCTCCCAAGATGACCAATTTGCCGCCATTTTGAATAGCACATATGATAACAAAAAAGCCCATAACTTCTTTCAGGTTTAAGCTAGAGCTTTCAATTTTTTTTTTGTTTTGTTCAGAATAAAGTAAACATTCATTTAAATAGATTTTTGTGAACCTCATTTAATAAAAATGCTGTCAAAAAATGACTTTTTGTCATTTTTTAAGTAAAAGAAGGGGCAACTTCAATGGCTGATTTCCCCCAATGTACCCCCTTCAATTTTCATCTAATTGCATAAATAAGCAATTCAAAGTGTGTTTTGATGACTAATAAAAAAAAAAAACTCAAGGGCGGTTCACAAGTTTTTATTTAAAAAAATAAATTCAATGTTACTGACTTTCCACAGTAACAGAAAACACAAGATAATATCGATATTTCTTTTATTACCAGAAATATCATACATATATTTACATCTAAAAGTTTGATAAGGTTTAATGTTACATAAATATATATATTTAATGCGCCTAAAAAAGGGGAATCCCATAGGAATAAATAGGAATATCAATAATGGATTCTTGCAATCGGACAAATTGAAATCTATTGCAGTCTCAGTAAATTATGAATAAGGAAATGATGGAAAAAGTTCTACAAATAGTTGAATTTTATGACAAAATCGTACTTTTATTACACAAAATACAATAAAATTGCAACTCTTAAATAAAAATTACGGTACTTTAAATTAATACAAAATAACATATCACATACACAATAAATATGCTTTAAAAATATATCTACATCAATAATAATTTAAAGTAAAGGTAATTAATATTTTTAAAAATCCCTGCCAACAGGTAGATGTAAATTTTGAAGTTAAGTACAGTAGACTGCCTCAAATCCACACAGCTTGGAACCATAAGATTTGTGGATTTTAGAATTTTGCGATTTCCGGTCATTACTTTGTTTACCCTTTTTTAAACAGGAATTTGAAAGCAATTAATAATGCAATCAAAACTAAAATGAATGCTTTACAATATAATAAAATATTAAAATAAGTAATAAATTAAAATAATAAAAATTTAGATAATTTTCAAAGTGATTAAAATATTAAAAGTAAGGATCAAGTTAATAATCAATAATATATGATTAAATATTCATTATAAACATGAAATAATATATCTTTCCTAAATTATTCAATGTAGTTACTAATGTACTTCATAAAGATACATTACTAATTCTCAACAAAATCATAAAATAAAGAAGTTTTTTCCAGGTTTAGCCAGATTTAGATTAAATAACCAATAAAGCTTGATTAATACATAAATATATTAGATAAGAAGATTGTGATTACCAATGATATAAGAAAAATCTGAATTTTTTCAGAATATATTTATTTTCCTTCGTGAGATGGAAAAAAAAAACATGAATTCAGTACTATTAACAAAAGTTACAAATTAAAATAAAATGGAATTGATATAAAATTATAAAAGTCCAATATTTTCCCTATATCTGAACTGAATGTTTCATTATTTACATCCGTAAATTATATGCAGATTTTTTAGAGTTGTGGATTTTAGGGTTTCGAATTTGAGATAGTTTACTGAACTTGTTTCAGTAACAAAAAACTAAATCAAATTTAGATATAAACCTAGTTCAACAATTTTATCTGGTTCTTTTTAAAATTTAATTTTTCTGTAAGAACTGGTTTTATCACAATTATATTAAGGCAGTGTATATAAAAAAATATTTTTGTACCCTCAACAACTCAAAATTTTCTAATACATTTTCAGATTCATTTTTAAAAGTAAAAACATGATACTTGTTGATGTGATTTTTTTTTCAGAGATTTATAAGCGACCTCAGGGCTGCTACAGGCAACTATTTTTATATTCTGTGTGCATCAGTATTTTTCAAATATAAAATTTGAAGTATATTTTACTTGCAAATGTTATCAAAGCATCTATTATGGATTTCATTTTTTAAGAAAGTGGTTGGTGCCAGTTAGAATTAAAAAATTGTCGCTGTGGCAGCCTTGCAACTTGTGTTTTTATTTTTTGTTCAATGAATTAGATCTTGATTTACAACAATTATTTTCTCAGTATGACCATTTTTTCTGTTTCCTCTACTTCGCTTAAATTCAATTCAAAATGCCCACTTTAACAGCATTTTTTAATATAGTATGCCTTTATATATATATATATCTGCCAATTGAATAAGTTTGTGAGCAAAAATGGATTTAAAAACGAATAAGAAAATCCAATGATTTTGCTTTGTCGAACTGTCCTGTTCACTTAGAAAGCTTGGCATTTTTGTATACACAGCTTTTTATGCCAAAAGTATTAATGTATATTTGAAGTCACTGCAGATAAACCATTTGTCTATCCCATGCTGAATGCAATCTGTTTGTATTCTAAAAGTCGTTAGATAAGTTTGCAAGCATCCACAAGTATATATTTACATTATCTGTGACTATTACATGATGCTTGTTCTCGGCAATGAAACTTAGAAATCACCTCTGGTTTATCGCAAACAAACTATACGTGATAGAGGAAAACTAAAAACAGTTGTGTAATTAGCATAGAAAAATACATTAAAGGGGTGCATTGGTTCTTAATCATCTGTTATGTAAACTAGTGTAACTTTTACTTACTTTATTTTTTATTTAAGAGTTTTAATTTTATTACATTTTTTATTATATACAAGTATGATTTTGTTATATAATGTACCTATTTATAGAGCTTTTTCTATCATTTCTTTTTTACTTATAATTTATTGAAACTCTGCAATAGATTTCAATTTGTCAGGAAAGTACTTCCATATCTTGCAAAAATCCATTATTGGCATTCCTATTAATTCCCTTTTTTATAGGGGATTCCCTTTTTTTAGCCACATTAAACATACATATTTAAGTAACATAAAACCTTATCAAACTTTTGAATGTAAATATATATAAATATTTCTGGTAATAAAAGAAATGTCAACTCATTATCTTGCGTTTTCTATTATTGGGGAAAGTCAGTAACATTGAATTTATTTTTTTAAATAAAAACCTGTGAACTGCCCATTAAGTTTTTTTTATTAGTCATCAAAACACACTTTGAGTTGCTTATTTATGCAATTAGATGAAAATTGAAGGGGGTACATTGGGGGAAATCAGCCATTGAAGTTGCCCCTTTTTTTACTTAAAAAAAATGACAAAAAGTCATTTTTGACAGCATTTTTATAAAATGAGTTTCACAAAAATCCGTTTAAATGAAAGTTTACTTTATTCTGAACAAAACAAAAAAAAATTTGTAAGCTCTAGCTTAAACCTGAAAGAAGTTATGGACTTTTTTGTTGTCACATGTGCTATTCAAAATGGCGGCAAATCGGCCATCTTGGGAGCTATTTAAAAGCTCATAACTCACAAACCGTTGGATCAACTTCAATATAATTGATGTTTTTGGAATCAGCATTAGAAATTCTAGAAATTCACTGAATTTTATCAAAATTGGTGATGGTGGGTGCCATGGTCTGGGTGATCTGACATGGAATGACCCCTAGGTATTGATCTAAAAGGTTACAAGCTAGTTTTCATAATTGCTTAATTAAAAAATGATAAGGAGCATGTTTCATCACTGTTGAAATGTACCCCCTTAGCTCTGTTGAAATCTGCCGCTCGTGCAGACATTTTGGCTAAAGTATTATTAAAGATCTTAGAAAAAGATTTGTGTCTTATTGATAGTGTATTTAAAATCAGAATTAAATAAGCTATGTCAACAGTTAGACATACTAAAAGCTTATTGGCTTGCATATTGGCCAATCATCGTACAGTATTAGAAGTCAGAAATTCCAGCTGTTGAAAGGTGCCCCCCTCTCCCCTACCTAGCTAATTTTTTATTTGAAATATATTAACAAAAAATATTGTGTTTAAAACATTTATTTAATCTTCATAGAATGTACTTATTAACAGTTATTATTTCTCCTGTTAAGAAATCATTAGGTTTATAAATGGCAAGGATTAGAAATTTAGTATATAAAAGAAATGCAGAAATTTGTACTGACAATGTTCAGGACGCTGTTGCAAAAGATGTATCTTTCTGCAATCTACAATGCTAATATAAAACCACTCAAAATAATCACGTTAGTACTTTTTAAAAAAGAGAACAGCCAAATTTTAACTTCAAATATATTTTATTGATACGAAGTCAAGAAATATTCACTAATAGTGAGGAAGGGAAGTTTGATGACAACATTTTACAAGCTTTGAAATATCACTATGGACTAACAATTAATGATGCATGAATGTTTGGTTATGAATATGATTCAGCAAATAAAATGAATTCTTTTAAATTATGAGCAAGAAAAAAAACTGGAAAGAATCGAATACCAAATATTAGTTGTATCCCTAAAATTTAGAAATATATAGTTATATGTTTAAATAAGATTTTTTTTTAAATTTTAGTTTTATTAATTTCTAGAAGTATTCAAATTGATATTACTTTATTTATTATACTAACAAATTACATATATTTCTATTTTTATCATTACTAAACACTATAATGTATTTTCTCTTGAAAAAATAACTTTTAAACTTTTTATGCGATTTTCTTTCTAGAGTAAACATTATGTTTATGAGCCAGTCTTGATACACAATTTGTAACAAATTCATTTTGGAATGTGAATTTATTAAAGTCCTCATATTAGTAATAGAATGTTTAACATGTGAATTTTTAAAGATTTATATTGATACATTTATTTTTATTAAATAACAGCTTATTGGGTAATAAAGTGAATGCAGAGATTTTTTTATAAATTTCTTTTAAATAAAAACAAAATGAAAATATTTTGAAAATTCGAACGCATGGAGTATTTGAAAGTAATTTATAGCTTTGGAATTCCAGTGTTTGTTTTGGTATTTTTTAAATTCATGGTAGTACTTGAAAGAACTTCTTGTTGGAATATCATAAATAATGAAAAATATTTTCAAAAGTCATGGGCAATATAATGATAAAGTATTGCTATAATAAATTGTAATTCTGTTCAAGAAAATGATTTCAAGATATTGCTGTTCTATTTCGAACATTAATAAAAATATAATTTATGTAGGTGGAAAGTTTTATTTTTACTACCGCACCACTTTATCTCATTAAAATATTTGAAAAAGAAGACAGATTTAAAATACCGTAATTTCGGGTGTATAAGCCGCAGATCAAACAATTCTTTTTCGACCCAGAATTTTTTAAGAAACAAGTATAACTAGTTAGATCGCCGTGAATATTTGTCTTCATTTACTAAATAAGATTTCTGGGTCCAAAAAGAATTGTTTGAGCCGCGACTTATACACCCGAAATTACGGTAAATAAGGTTTACTGCTGGATGGTATATAAGTTAAATCTTTCGAGACTATGATATAAAACATACAACATATATTGTTGGCTAGTCGAAGATTTTGAACTCTTCCTTGATATTATGGGTGTAGATGAAAATATCTTTTTTTTTTATTTAACAATTTTTATTCTTTATGGAGTTTTATATGAAATACTATTATTTCCTTAATTATATATATATAACCATTATGTAATCTACAAACCTACATCTAATATAGGATAACACAATATAACATATATGAACTCGACGAGATAAGCAAAAAGAATTATCAATAGTGGAACAATAATGAATAAAAAATGAATTTGTGAAACTCGTTTTCAAGAACAGTGCATCGCAGTCACAAAAAATTACGATTAATTTCTGTGATAAAAATCAGGAAAATGTTCTCCTGCATAAATTTTTACCATTTCCCGATTAATCGTAACTAAAAAAATATAAATAAGTCAAGAAGCCTAGACATATAAAACCATATGCAAAATGAATCATACAATCGAAATATGTGTGCAAAAAATTTTTCCATGTGAAACGAAAATTAAAATGAGAGAAACTTGCATTATATATGACGACCTCAGAAGCCAAGGGGTACAAGTGACAAAATTTCGATTTCGAGTAAAATGAGTTCAAAGTTAAACATCAATTGTAATTGAATGAATTGAGATATGAAACTTTTGTTTATTTCTTAATGATTTTTTAACTCTTATTTCAATAACTGTTTATAAAAAAAAGTGGATCAAAATTTGTTTTAAATGCATAACTAAGCGATATTTATCATCATTCGGCACTTGTACCCTTTGGCTTCCAAGCAGTAATGAAAACTTTTTGGAAGCCAAGGGGTACAAGTGTCAAATGAATACAAGAAATAAAAAAATATGGAATAAAAGGATAAATTTATAAAAAATTAAGAACAATGTTAATATCAGTAACAGTAAGGACAAAATTTTGTTTTAATAAAAATTCTAAAAAGGAAAAATTATGAAATAAAAAAATGAATATGCGAAAAATTTAAGATCAATATTTATACGAATGAATGAAAGAACAAACTTTTATTTTAACATAAGTTATAAAATTCTATTATAAGTTTTTAAACAATGAAATTTTCTAACACTGTCCAACAAAGGTGAAAAGTGAATATAATTTCAGTTTGTCTGTCTAGCCGTCTGGCCGCACTTTAACTTTCGTAAATATACTCGGAATGTCCTGAAATTTTTGGAGATGATTTACGCTTTTCTTAGCACGAACCTTATTTCAAATAGTTTCTAGCATGATTAGTTTATTTACAGGATAATCAAAAGTTTTTCGTTTCATTACGGACTTTGGTGAATAAATCGTTTCAAATGAATTTTAAAGGTGTTACACCCAGTCACACTTTAAAATTTATATGCAACTACGAAGTTCATTAAAGTATGCATTCTGTAAAATATATGGTGAAAAGATTGGTTATTATTCATTTATAGGGCCACATATAAGAATTCAATTAGATAATAGCAAAGTGGAAAATGTGTGCAACATATTTTAATATTATTAAACTTTTCATGTACGATGTAAATTGATATACTTCGATGAGATTTAATATAAATTATTTCGCGCATAATATGAAGTGCACAGCATTTTCAGGGACACACAAAAGATTTGAAATAATATATTATATCCAAAATACTGTATATTTTCGATATGGTTGATGGATGGGTGAAATTCTTTTTCAATGATGATTTGCGGTTTTAAGTTTCACCAAATTTAAACATATTACATAGTATGTAAAATGATATAATTAATATACAGGGCAACACAAAAGATCTGGTAAAGGTTACTGAATATGAGTGTAATTTACTTAAAGATTGTTTTTAAATAAGTTATGTATTTTTATGCTGAATTTCATTCAGTTTACTCAGAAATGTTTCTAGAATATAGATAAAATGATATACAGGGCAACGCAAAGAACTGGATACATGGTCATATGGATGATAATTTCTTGAAATGTGATTTCAGTAGTCTTAAGAGTTTTAGTTTGAACTAAATTTTAGCTAAATATTGGCGCATTATAAAGGTTCTATGTAAACTCCAGAGACGAACAAAATTATACAAGTATGTTTCCATCTATTAGTATATAAACTGCTGAAAAAGAAATTTCAAATTGTTACGCGATTTTTTTTCTAAATTAAATTTTTCCATTATACAGTATATATATATCGACAGATGAAACACAGGGTTGTACAAAAGTATTAAAATACATATTTGGCTATGGACAGTAAGACTTTATTATCCTTTAATAGCGAAATTTTGTTAGATTTCAGGAAATGTTGGAAAGTGTTTCACAATCTATGCTTAATGTTACATTATTCTTACTTGTTAACAGTTTGCATTTATTTAATTTAATATTTAATACATTAAAAACAAATTGTAAAAAGAAAAATCTGACGAATAACATTTTGAAAAACGATACACAGCTCCGGTTCATAAAGTTTAAAACGTCACACGGAGTAAATCTTTTAACTGTGATTGGTACAAATTGGTATGCGATCGTCTTTTTCTACTAATCGCCGTTTAAAAATGATCAAATTCCTGGGGCGTTTTCAGAGTCACGAACTGGCCTTATATGTCGTTGGTCGCTTCAGCATATATACGTCAACGTATACAACTGCACTTATATCCCTTGGCCTCCACGCGTTTCACAAGTTCGGGAAAGAGGTGAAAGAAACTGAATCCTAAAACTCAGTGCATAATTAAAAAAATCACTCTTAACTCTTTACCAACAATTAAATAGACTTATTTCTAGATAGCCTGTGCACTTAACTCATTTTTTTAAATTTTGTCACTTACACCCCTTCGCTTCTGGGCTCCTCACATATATGTGTGTGTGTGTGTAAAATGTTTCTCATTTCAATTTCCGATTTACATAGTAAAATTTGTATAAATAAAAACCATGTATGCAGAGAGAAATAGGTTCATGTACCATGTTCAAATTACATAAATTTACACAATTACAATAAAATTACACAAATTACAGAAACAAAATTACATAAATATTTGTTTTTGTATGGATAGTTAAAAACCATGAATAATTTAAGATTTGTAGATGAAAACCTTACAATTTCTTGGTTACGAATGTTTTCAACTCGTTCGTACATATCATTATATCAATATAATAACATCGTTATTCAATCATTAAATAAGTATGTATGACTGAATTAAAACTAATAATTTTCTAATTATTTATCATGGATATGTGATTCCTCCATCTACTACATTATCTGCTGAACTGGTTGATAATTCACACCAAATGCTATTGTTAACAGATTGAATTGTGTAGAATTATTCGGAAATAGATTATTAGACATAAATCGCCATCAAAAAGCAAGTCATTAGACGCGTTTCGAGCTAAAAAAATATAATAGCCATTCACCAGCTACTGCAAACCCATGTCCGTAAGGGGCAAGGTAAAAATTTCACAGAAAGGGAAAAGAGGCGAACTTACAAAGAGTGCGCAACAAGCGACACCCAACTGTAAGGTAAACACCGATAATAAAGGAGTACATGCATGATTGGAAAGTGTTTCCACAAGGATTTATAAAAAATCATTTAAAAAAATTTAATTTAACAAATTAACAAACATTTGGAAAATATTTTCAAAGACTAAAATTTTAGACCTATAAATAAATTCTATATTTAAAAAAATAATATAAACATAATTTTTATGATGATCAAAACGTGGCTTACGTAAAAAGTCATATATTACATACGCCATGGATTAAATATTAATATTCCTCGATCAATCATAAACAAATTTTAAATAAAATTTCAGTTTTACAATTTTCGGTAATAGGAATTTTTAAACTTCTTAACATCTCTCTCTCTTTCTCTCTCTCTCTCTCTCTCTATATTTTTAGGTAAAAAAAATACTTTCAAATGCAATTTGTTTGAAAACTGCATCCGATTTGTTTTTGAGTTTTTTTTTTTTTTGTAGTTTTTAAATACTTTTTTTGTCATTTTGGCAACAGAATTCCATTTCTGGACAGTATAAAATGGACCAAACGGAAAACGAATAACATCCAGACATCACAAGGCTTCAGATATCTTCTATTCTCGACCTACAAAAAAAAAAAAAAACGTTTTTCCAAATGGTTTAAAACGAAGAGAAAAGGGAATATTAAAATAAAGAAGAAAAATTAAAAATAAATTTTTCTGCACCTATCTTATCATTTGTGACTTCGTCCTTTCAAGGACACGTGTTTACAGTAGCTTATGACGGGCTGTAGTGTTTTCCAACCCTAAACGCCTCTGTAGAATTGCTTGAATTTTATGGTGATTTGTATAAAGTTTAATCATTTTAATTGTTATTTATCGTCAGTTTTGTGCGCTGCTTCAACTGCATACGATATTATGTTAAGCCATAGGTCCTAATTTGTTTCTGGTCGGAAAATTTTTCATTTAGTTGGATTTTAAGCGAACTAGCTGATTTTAGAATTCTATTTCAAATCTGGAATAAAAAAGGGATTAAAGAAAACGGAAGCATGAATTTACGCAATGGTTCGTAGTAAGAAAGAGTGGGGTACAGTGGACATAAGTACACAGTGAACTACCCCTTATATTTTCTTTAATTTTAAATCTTTAAAACTTTTGTTTAGGCTAATTGATTGCAGCATTGAATTGATTACTTATAGCCTTCAAAACACGTTGTTAGCTTAGAGTGATTCATTTTATCCTGACTTTTTGTTTTGAGCTTCTAGAAGTAAAAACTTTTTACCATTATACTTTTTATTATTATTAATTAAAGGTTTGATAATATAAGAAAAAACATATTTTCATAAAAGGTAATATATTTATTTTTATTTAATATTAAAGTTAATATGCTCAAAAGGAAACTTTAAATAACAATTTTATGAGAATATGAAACTTCAGCATGGGCCACACTGGAAAATCCACTATTGGGGTACAGTGATCTACAATCCACGCTATTACAGTAATGTAGAATTTTCAAAATATTCAATAATTACTTATCCTCTACAATATATCGCCTATGTATTAAGTAGTCTCCCCTATATATTAAGTTTTGTTCTAAAAAATAGTAAACTTCATAAATGTTAAACAATATGAAAACCTTATTTTTAACTACTTTCTATTTTTTTTTTCAAATATTATGGATTTATATTTCATAATTGCTGCATGATTTATGTTTCAGGATGGGAACGACATAAAATCAACTCCCTCCTGTTCTCGAGGGACAATCAATGAAGAAGTAAGTGAACTTAAAGGAAATTTTATCAAATTCTAAAATTTTCTTAAACGATTAACATAAATCACTAAAATTATTTCTTCTGACATTTAACTCTAGGCTGATAACATAACCACTACCTTTAAATGTGACTAAAAGTACTTTTAATGTTGAATTCTAATTTGCACTATGCAGGATGTAAAAGTTGTGAATTATTTTTAGTATTGTCTCAATAAGTAAAATTAGAACCGAATCAAATATCGCTTTCTTTCCCCAAATTCGTGAGCAGTTGCTAATAATTCGGGAATGAAATGTATTAAGATAACTAATATATATATATATATATATTAAGATCTTAAAGCATAACATTACTTGGTAATAAATAAATCTTGTGAAAATTGTAAATCATGGTAGTTTTGACGTTGGAGTCACATTATGCAACTGGGCATAGTTCGACAATTTCAGCCATATTATGCTATTTCCTAAATATAATCCATAAGATTTTCTCTCTTAATTGAAATATGAAAATTATTTGACATTCTCTTTCGTTTTAGTGAGCTACTATATTATAAAGATCTTAATACTTTAAACGCATACTGTAAAATTGCTCAATAAATATACTGTTTGAGAAATCTCATATTCCATGCCCAGGAATTTTTCGGGGGTACGTTTAAAATTTTATTTTAAAGAAATGCAAAATTTTTGTAAAATTTTATTTATACTAAATTATTGTACAAATATTAAAATAGAAAGTTTTAATCAGTATATAAATGCGGTCTGACAGCTATGGGACACCCACACTTTCATAAAATGTTTAAACAGCGGATACTATAGTTACTCATCGTACGCTTTACCCAGAGAAATGAGACAAAATATTTTTTTTAGCAAAAAAATTAGAGAAATGAATCGACAGTTTATAAAAGTATACTTTTTAAATGAAATACATTAATTCATAGTAAAATGTAAATTATCAAGCAAACACTCTGTTACTGATTAATTACACACAAAAAAATGAGATAACAATATTTGGAAAAATATTTTATGTATTTCATTAGAGAAATACTGTGCAATGATTACAATTTTGTCACTCAAAATATCGTTAAAGGTAGAAATCTATAAAGCTTAGTGAAATATGCGTTTAATATGAGAAATGATGATTAAATAACTGATAAGATTAAACTTTTTATGGGACGACCAACGTAAAAGAAAGAAACTATTTATTTCTCGCAATTATGTTGTTAATACTTCTTAAAAATTATAAATATATAAGAAATAAAATGATACAAAATATTTTGGACATATTAAACTGCTTTTATAAGGAAAATAAATCCAGTTCATCTTACTGTCGTAAAGCATTCTTGATACTTCTTAACTTTTCCGGCACGGACATATTATGAAAATGAGAAACTGACACCGAATTTACAAACAACTTTTTTAGAAATTAAGAAAAAAACATTATCGACAATTATTTTATATTTTTGCTACGATATTTACCTCCAGCCCTCCTCTAAACTTTTGCTGAATGCCCGCAAATCGAAGTTTGTGTTTAACGGAGTAATGCACTTTTCTCTTTGACTATGTGACTAAGGGTTAATCACTATAGCTTTCTTATAAGGATAAATCTAACGTCTACTACTTTTAATTTTTTCATTATTTTAGTTTAAGTAGTTTCCGCGTTAGATGCAGGGGAATATATTTTTGCCCAATATTTTCGACGAATCTCTGAAAATATGATACCTAAAATTGAAAAAAAAATGAGCTCAGCGTTACAAAAGCTTTCACACTATATACAAAGAAAAGATTTTTTTCAAATAACCTAGTTAGCCGCTCTACATATCAATAGTCTTTATTATTTTCCTCAATTTGAACTTTCCACATTCCATAGTTTACGAGTAAAATGACAGTGACATAAGGATGATCTTATAATGGTTCCGATTTCACTTTTTAAGTACGGAGCCCTAAATACAATGAAAATATTTATTTCTCCGAACAATGTTAATTCTATGAAATATAGGATAACGCTTATTTAATTTACATTTTATAATGATATGTATATTTTATGTTGAGTTATCATGCGGATAGAGGCATACCATGAGTAAAAATTTTGCATTATTAACTAAACTTTATTTATTATTATATTATAAATGCTTACTTTTAGATTTTATAAAGTTTTAAACATGGCTTAAATATATTACTGAGAATTATGTGATTTCAATTAGTATTTAGAAAGTTATGAGAGCATAAAATTGCATTATTTTTACACTGGCGACAGAGATTTTAAAAGATGAAACGCTTAAGTTTTTTAAGTTTGTTATTAACAACTTTTCATTCAAAAAATAATATGTAAGCTTATTTCTTAAATACAGAGAATTAGCAGAGAAATTATTTTTTTATGTTATATGAAGAAACTGTAATGTTTTTTCTTTGAATTTTTTTGTAGACTGGTGAAAACGAACGAGAGTATGAACAAAATCCTCAACAATATCGAAACAATGAAGACCTATTTGCTTCTGATGAAGATTCAGACGAATCAAACAAAACTGATAAATCAAGAAATGAACTTTTTGCGCAATGTATGGAACCTTTAGCTCATAATAATTCTAGCTTCAGAGAACATTTAAATTCGATTCAGAGTTTTTATGACTGTGACGAAAAAGTTTCAAGTTTACTTCCGTTGAATGATCTATTGGAGTATCCAAATGATGAAAAATATCTACTGGAAGATTGCGAAGAGGCTTTAAGAAAATTAGATGAAGTATGTATAAATTCTGATTCAAGCAAATGTCCAAGTTCTACCGAAAAAGATTCAGAAAAGCCAAGAATGTCACCTGATTTCGCAGACGTTTCGGACTGCAGTACTTCTAAGCTAAATAGTAATTCATCTTTTAGAATTAAAAAGTCAAAATCCTTTAATCCTGAACATTCAGATCATCCTATCGTTACTTTAAAATCATCATCATTAGAAAGGGGCGAAATCTCTCCGATGTCTCCTGAACGTATCCTCAATCCTCTGTATCCAGACTTTGATAGACCTCCTATAAGTATAGAAACATCTCCGCTGGAATCATGCAGCTTTTTTGATGTTGGTATTTACGGCATGATTTCTTCACCTATAAGCTCAAGTTATATTAATTTGGCAAATTCACAATCGTCACAGGATCATTCAAACTCTAATACATTGCTTTCACCAACAGTTGAAAATTCAGAAAGTTCTAAAAATCTCAGGGGACTATTTTCACGTTCTTGTGAATTTCCAACCTCCTCAAAGCATAATATTCACTGCACAAAATATTGTCAGCAATTAAAGACATGCACTACTCCAAAAAGTAGCATTAGAGAAACATATGAGGCATTCGCTGCACCAAATTCTGAAACCCTTCGGGACCATTTTTCAAGTTCTTGTGAACTGCCCAGAACTTCAAATCGCACAGAGTTTTGCAAGCAGCATTTTGGTAGATGCGACACAGATTTTTGCAGAAATTTCCGGCAATCAACCGCGTGCGTTCGATCTAATTGTACTAACAGAAATGAATGTGCATCTTCCTTGTCCGATTTACCTAGAACATCTAGAGAAACACTAAAACGGTATTCTGATGATGATTTCTTAAAACGTATTTCCAGGTCTGCTCGTAAACTGGCCTTCGATGATCCGGATACGTCAAGTAATGATGACGCAAAAGCCGTGCCTGTGGAAAAAGAACCTCGAAAGAGGAAAAAGACGAAACGTTTACCAGATTCATCGAAAAATCAATCAACCCTTTCAAAAACTGATATGGATTCGAGTGTTTCAAAAAATGAATATTCGTCGTCATCTTCAAGCGAAGATTCTCCAAGAAAGTCATTGAAATTTGACGAAACTGCGTGTGCAAGCAATACACGTTCTGTAAGAATCGCAAATTCTGAAGAAAATGAGAGACACCATTCATCTCGAAAGAGACTTATTTCAAGCAGTAAGACATCATTAGACATTGAAAAATCAGATTCAGATAAGAAAAGATATAAAAAGTTCAAAAAGTCCCCATCCAGTGATTAATGAAAATAGTTTAACTCAATTTGCTCGAAAACGAGATTTCTTCACTTTTCTAATATTTTACTGAAATTTACTATTTATTGGTATACCCTCTGAGAGTATGTCTTATTTATTTTTATTTATATTTATTTGTTTATTTGATCACTGATGCAGAATACTTTTTTAAAATGCAAAGATATTCTTCCTTCATAGTGCGAAATCATTCTAAATTCAGAAACCAATGTAATGAGCCTAGATTTCATATAGTCATTTAATCATTTAATCGATTTTTTTCATGTTTTCATCACCATTTTAATAAATGAAAAATTTTACTGGAGATAATATAATTTGACTCACTGTTGCTGAAATAGTTTGATAAGAACAACACAAATATTCCTGCTTCATAAAACGATATCTTTGAAAAAACTAGATTTGTTTTCAAACATGCGTTTTTTCTGATTTTGAGTGTCATTTTAAAGCTGTGACCCTGAAATGACTACACCCTGTTCAGCGGGGTTCACAGCATCAAATAATAAATATTAAATCGAAAAAAACCGCATGTTTGATATACATGTGATCAAAGTTTGGATCTAATTATTTTCGTTCCCTTGAAGAAAAACTCATATTGAAAAGCACCTTATAAGGAGGTTGGACTGTAGTGCAAGGTCCTATAAGGTGCTTGGACTATAGTCCAAGTCGCACACCTGTACCAGAATTCCTTGATTTTATATTGGATTTTAAAATGTATTCAGGAATTTTTGGATTCCCTGTATTTTTGCGTTTTGTATTTTGGAAAGTTTATTATCTATAGTTGAATTATAGTATAAAAAATTTTATTATTATTTTTTTTTTGCGTTATTAATAGATTACTAAAACAATTTATGTTCAAAAATCCTTTAAAACACTACATCTTTAAATCAATATACTTAAATTAGATCCAAAAAGGCTTTAAAAAACCCTTTGTAATGTAGGGGAAGGTGGTGTACCTCGGAGGTAATTTCAAACTTTGATTTTTTACAAAAAAACTGTTTGGAAAATATCTGTAAAACATTTTTTTTCAAAAATTTAAGGATCTTAGCTGTTACATATTTTTTTCTGAAATGTCCAAATATATTTCTTCACTACTTTTTTATTTTTTTTAAAATAGCTTACAATACAGCCAAGGTACACCACCGGTGGTGTACCTTGGAGGTAGGTATAGTGTACCTCGGAGGTATTTGTTTTTAACAGATTAAGTACTACACAGCATGAAAGAAAGCTGATATATTATTTGTTTAAGTAATATGATTTAATATAAGACAACTTTAGGGTAATATAAGTCTAATTAGTTTAAATTTACAATTTTAAGAACACAAAATCGTTCGTATAACTGAAATAATAAAGTTTGAACAGTTTAGCCATAAAATAAAGTTTAATCAAATACAAATAACCACTGTTTAACACTCCCTCTTTATATCTAACATCTTTAGTTCCATTCCACATTCAGGTGATCTAAATTTATATCCAGTTTTACTTCTAGGCATTTTAGAACCTTTTACTTCTCTGAAAATAATTGCAAGAAATTAAAAACAGTAAAAAATATTATCTATAAAATATTAATAATATATAAATAATTATTTATAATAATATTTTAATAAATATATATATTATATAAATAATTATTTATATATTTATTAAAATATTTATTAATTGTTTAATACTAGGCTTAGGTAACTTTGATTTTGAATATTTACTTAGGCCTCATCAATTTAATAGCCTAACATTTAAACTTAGGCCCATTTGCCCAGCCCAGTACTTTGGTTATTAAAGTAAAGAAATACTTTCTAACAAATTTTACTCTTAATTATTGATAAATTTAGCAGGTGTGTACCTTGGAGGTACCTCCAAGGTACACAACATTAGCTACCTCCAAGGTACACTACAAGCAAGTGTTTTACAAAAATGGTTTCCACATCTTCATATTTTAGATTTAGCCATTTTCAAGCATACATAAATGTAGCTGAAAACATGGCTTTCAACTTGTGATAATCAGTTTAAAACAAAAGTTAATGCTTACAGTTATGGAAAAAAAAGAATATGTTCTTGAAAAGTAACTTTTTGGTACTGAAAATAAACTTTGTTTTTTATAGCAGCAACAAGTGTGTTGATTAATAGTAGAAGAACTTCCCATGAGCCTCTAGTAACAAATACATGCAAATAATATTTTAGTTTAAATTTATCACTCAAGGTGGCTGCACAATCAATGTGCCTCCAAGGTACACATCCCTCCAAGGTACACCACCTTCCCCTACATATTTTTTAATTATATTAAAAACAAAATAATTGAGTCATACAATTCATAAAGTCATAACATAAAGTTTAAACACAGCAATGAAGCACAGATTTTTATCTAACTTCAGATTCAGCTAGTCCCTGATATAAATTGGGGCTAAATTGCCGAACAGGTGGTATTGCTATGCTGTATTTTTCACGTTTTCCGGAATAGCTCTATCAAAATGTAATGCACGGATTTTAATCAAATTTAGAGTTCAGTTAAACACGAACAGAAATTGTTGTGATTAAAATTTGGTGCAAAGCTACATTCAGCCAGCGCTGCTGTGCTGAATTTTTCAGGATTTAATAATGCATGTATAAACATACATATACTCACTACCTATCGAATATTTTATTATTATTTGAAAATATATATATATATATCAGAATTTTTAAGTATAAGGCAATCCGAACTCTATCCACAAAGCTCAAATTCAAACATAAAAAAATCCGAAACGATTATAGATAACCGGAAGCGAGCATGACTCACAACCAAACATATAATAGTCGGTCCGACCTGAACTGTGTCGATGGTTGGTCTGGACAAAAATCACGTTACAGGACATAATATAGGACTCCATTTCATACTCAATGTGCGAAATATGACTTTTATTTACAGTTTATTATAATTTTGAAATATGTGTTCCGTAACTTCAAAATCATAGGAAAAGCACGCTTCCTTTTTCTTCGCAGAAACAATAACAACAACAACAACAAAAAGACATTGTAAAAGAAAGGAGAAGGTTCTAACAACAGCTGTGCAACATAAGTAGAATGCTAGCAATGGGAGTTGACACTGATGAATAAACGTCAAAGGATAACAGAATTTTCATAAAACGGGAAGCTTTTTTCGTTCAAGAAAATGCACCTTGAACGATTTTATATCGAATTTTAAAATGTATGTTCAGTATTTGTCTGGAAAGAACGATTAAATGGAAAGCATCTGCTTTTACTCAGTGTTTTTTAACAACTTCATATTTTGTGAAAGCTTGGTATTTTTCAAAATTGTTTTTGCGCTGTTTCTGAGTAAAGTGCTCGCATAAAAAGCTGAAGAAAATACTTTTTTAATTTTGAATTTTGAATTCCTTCAAAAAAAATCTTTTTTTATAACTTCATATGTGAGAAAGCTTTGTATTTTTCAAAGGAGGTGGACAAATGGCTATTTTTTGCCCATCATAAACCCGAAAAAAAAATTTTGAATTCCGATAATTGTTCAGTAGCTTTGCATAGTTAAAGATATGTACTTTTGTTTAGTATAAGCTTCACATGAGAAATAAAATGGTAAGTTATAAAAATTATAGCCCGAAAATAGTGTTTTGGCTTTTCTCCACATTTTTGACTTTTTTTGCGTCTTTGAGTTAATTTTTTTTTAAGAAGCACTCGATGAACCCAATTAATTTTGGCATGCTATAATACTACTCCTAATAAGCTTTCATAGGAGCATTATTTTATTTGGGTTCAATGTGCGGTTCCGCCTTTAAAAAAAAAAAAAAAGTATCATCCGGGAGAATCAAATTCACTGTTATCAGAGCGCGTTCAGTATTGTTTTTCCGTACTCAAAAAATATTTATGTTGTTGAGAAGTGAATGTTGTTTTCGGAAACTATTTTTGTAAATATTTATTAAAGAGATTACCAATAAATAATGCTTGGATGTCAGTGTCATTTTTGTAAAGAATGGCGAAAAAATTTTCGTATGTGTTCTAACAAAAAAATTATATCGATACTTAGATGTTCGAAAAACGGCGGTCTACAAGAGTCATTCTATATAATTCTCTAAATGTAGCTAGTATGTATTTCGTGATCTTCAGTCTCGAAATACTTCTATTTCTTATTCTGATGTAAAAGTAAGAGATTATGCGTCAACGATTACTGCCGACAAGACCACAAATAAGAAGTGTATACATTTATCAGTATTTCATTGTGAGTACTGTAACACTTGTTGGGTCAATCCATTTCAAGTGGTCCAGCGCTGGTCGCTCGACTATTTTTAAAAAATCTGAATTTTTTGTACAACAACCCTAACATGATGGAAGTTCAAAATGACCGTTATTTTAATTTTACTATTTTTTGTTTGTACATGGTAGCCATCTTTGTTTTATCGTGTGCAGCGATTTTCTCAGATACTAGGATACACAAAATTGTAAATATCTCGTCTATTACTTTCCCATTTGAAATGGGGTTTACAGCATTTTGTTCAGAATAAAATAGGCTAAATATACAGTGGTAGAAAAATTTTGAAAAACAAATTTTTACAGGTGAAATTTTAGCACAAAATTTAAGATTTTTTTCAAAATCTATCCGTTTGCAAGAGGAAATTTTTCATGCAAGGGAAACTGTCAACCTTACACAATTTTTCTACAAATATTTCAAAAGTGCGTGCACTCATACACCAAGTCCCAGATCTGGGAGTTGATTTCACTTTGCGAAAAAAAAAAATTCCGAAATTCGTCAAAAATTTCAAAAATCGCACATTTTAGGCTTTGATATCTCTGGTGGGGCACGAGATAAAAATCTGAAATTCTAGCCTTTGATAGTATTGTGTAGTATAAAATAAGAAGTGTATGTATCAAAACTTATAGTGTTATGTATAAAAACTTTCAAGGAGATTTGACTACAAGCTGAGATATGACATGGACAATATGTGAAAACAATACTGCCAAACTATTGTAACTTACTATGTAATTGTTCATACCTCCAAAATTTTAAATTAATTATTTATGGTACAAAGTTAAATGTTAATTACAAATATCTTCTTCAAATGCTTCTGTGTGATTTAAACAATTCAGAATGTATGCTAAGCCAATACATTATTTGTCCAGATGAACAAACGTACTAGAAATGCTATTACAACAATTTTACTCGGAATACATTTCAGGAAAAGTAAATTAGACAATGGGTTGCAACTGATAGAGTTGACATGGTTTCAATTATTAAACCTAGAGAATTTTATTCAAGTTAACAAGAGATGACCAGACTTGGATGGCTTCAAATAAAATTTTGAGAAAGTACAGCCAAATGGACTGACAACAGTAACCGGTCGAACTCATAACATCTCTCGTAAATAGTGTTAATCTCTTTGTTGAGTATATATAGTATCTTTGTAAATAAAATGTTTATTATTTAACTGTTTTCAACAAACGATATTTTTGTGTAAATATTGTAATAAAAAAAACTAATCTCATTTATCCTAATGTACTCGTAATAGCATTTCTTAAAAAATTTTTAATCACCGTATCTCAGCTTATAGTCAAATCTCCTTCTTGAAATTTTTTATGCATAACATTACCAATAAAATACTATCAAAAGCCAAAATTCCAGATTTTTATCTCGCGCCACACAAGAGATATCAAACTTCAATGTGAGGAAACAGCTGCACACGATGAAAAAAAGATGGCCGCCATGCTGAAATGAAAAATATTAAAATTAAAATAATATTCTTTTTGAACTTACCTCATATTAGGGTTGTTGTATAAAAAAAAAATTCAGATTTTTTAAAAACGGTCAATCAACCAAAATATTTTCGGGGCCATTGAAATGGACGAATAACATTTCCAGTATGTTTTGTTCATCTCGACAAATAGTGCATTGGCTTAGCATTCAATCTGAATTATTTAAATCAAGATTTAAACAGAATTTGAAGATGATCTTTGTAACTTTGCATCATCAACCATTAGTTTAATATTTTTTAGGTATGAACAAACACATAGCAGGTTACAATAGTTTAGAAGTATTGTTTTTTACATATTGACCATGCCATATCTCAGCTTGTATTCAAATCTCCTTCTTGAAATTTTTCTACATAACACTACTACACAATACTATCAAAGATCAGAATTTCAGATTTTTATCTCGTGCCCCACCAGAGATATCAAAGCCTAAAATGTGTGATTTTTGAAATTTTTGACGAATTTCGGAATTTTTTCGCAAAGAGAAATCAACTCCCAGATCTGGGACTTGGTGTGTGAGTACACGCACTTTTGAACTATTTGTAGAAAAAATTGTGTAAGGTTGACAGTTTTCCTTATATGAAAAATGTCCTCTTGCAAACTGATAGATTTTGGAAAAAATCTTAAATTTTGTGCTAAAATTTCACCTGTGAAAATTTATTTTTCGAAATTATTCTACGACCGTACATTTAGCCTATTTTATTCTGAATAAAATGCTGCAAACCCCATTTCAATTGGGACAATAAAAGACGAGATATTTACAATTTTGTGTATCCTAATATCTGAGAAAATTGCTGAACACAATGAAATAAAGATGGCCGGCATGCACAAACCAAAAATAGTAAAAATAACGGTTATTTTGAACTTCCGTCATGTTAGGATTGTACAAAAAATTTCAGATTTTTTAAAAATGGTCGAGCGAACAAAAAAAAAAAAAAAAAAAAAAAAAAATTCTGGATCACTTGAAATGGATTGACCCTGTTGTATATTGTATAATATGTAAAGTTAAGAAATGCCTCGTTATTGCAGGAAAAGCTATTGAAATTCAAGCCTTAGAAACTAGACTCTATATTTCGTTGGGAAAACGATGTTGTAAAACTCATATTTCTTGATCGGTCTTTAGAAAATTATCTCTGAAAGATTTACACTCTGTAAGTGAGAGTACATCGATGTATGAAATATATATTGAAAGTATTGAAAACGATATCAGAAATGTATAAAGCAGAAGGCCTCGATTTTGGTACAACTGGACACTTTTCTAAAACCGATTATTAAACTCTCATGGGTATATCTATGTATCATTTTAGCTACATCTTTAAACTATTAAAGTTCAAAATACGTTCCTCAAAAAAGAGATCATTTCGTATTTGCTTTTCAGTGTTACTTTAAAAATTTAGAACTGGTTTCTCCAACGGTGTTCTGTCCACATTATTTACTACAAGAAAAAAAAAATATCTTCTTTAAATATGCAAAACAGATATTGATTAAGAGCTTTGTCCGACAACACCTTGGAATGAAACACATCACCAGAACACAGGTTATTGAAAAATATACGAGGCCTTTAGCAGGAAGATTATTTTGGATGACGACAATGATACTGTAATGATTATTTTCGATAGCAAGTACATTTATATCCCGAAGAGTGTGAACTAATCCTTTCAGAGAAATTCATTTTGGTTATACAAAGGAAGACCTTTCGTTAAGCATACGGTATTCATCACTACTTCAAATTATACTTTGGATGTCTTCGGCCCTTACTTCGCGGATTCAAGGAACAGTTACGCTAGCATACTTACATATATATTGAAAAAAGATTCACATAATATCAGAGAGTTGATAAAGCTAAATGACGTTGAGAGAACTGATAGATTTTGATGGGATTGTTTGGAACTTCTGCAAGAAATAAATATCGAACATGACACGCCAAGATTCCTAAATAAGTAGCAACATTTTCGAGCAGAGGATGCTAAAGGACACCTCTCGTAACCAAAGTTTGATTGTTCGACACTAAAGTGTTAAAAACTATAGCTGTAATACTTGGATTAAAAAAAATAGAGAAGCAACATCACACAATGGCACTGTCAATGTAAAGTAGGCGCTAGTGTCTAAAAGTACAAGTCGCATGTTGCTTCTGTATTATGGTTTGTGGTTTACTTGTGCCATAACGCAATTAAAATTTAAAAACATGCATTAAATATGCTCATATACTACAAGACGCGGCCACTGGATGGTCCAGTAGTGATTCTGGTGAAGCGACCAAAGAGAAAAATAATCTGAAACATATTGCTAAAAGTGTCTGCGACTGTATGATTATATTTTCTGTTATTGATTATTTCTGAAGTTTCATATGCATTTACTAATTAAAAAAATGCATGTCACTTCTAGGTGCTGATGGGCGAAAAATGGGCCTTATCAGCCCACCTCCTTTATTTTAGCGTTGCTTTTTGGTAAAATGTTCACGTAAAAATCTAAAGAAAAACGCTTTTTTTAATTTTAAAAATATTATGCTACTCGTTAGAAAAACATTTAGTATTACTATAAATTTTTTAATTAAAATTTCTAAAATTTAAAATCTTTTTCTGAATTTGAATACCTTCAAACTAAATAAAATTCTGTCGTAATGTACTGTCATAGAAAAAAATAGGTTGTTGTTTTAGTAAAAGACATATTTCAATGATTTTGGTATTGTATATAAAAAAATAAGAATTTATTTTTTTATTATTCATAGGTTTCTCTTCCATATTTTACATGCTTATTTTATTGTTCACACTCTCAATCAAACCAATCAGGAAGCAGAAAATATTTTTTCCAAGTGCCACTGTTTTACAGTGAAAATTTTAATGTGTGCTAAGAGTCATTTAATAAGTTCATATACACTTTACTTTCTTTCAAAACGGGCAGGTTTTTGTATTTGTTAGTGATAGACGACTTTGAATTTCATACACTAACAGCCGGTCTAACTAGAGTTGGTCCGACTTGAACCTAGCCGATGGTCGGTTTGGACAAAAATCGCGTTACAGGACCTAATATAGGACTCTATTTCATACTCAATACGCGACATATGACTTATATTTACAGTTTATTATAATTTTGAAATATGTGTTCCGTAACTTCAAAATCATAGAAAAAAACCCGCATCATTTTTCTTCCAGAAACAAAAAAATGATATTCCAAAATAAAGGAGGAAGTTCTAACAGCAGCTGCACAACAAATATAGAATGCTAGCCATTAGGGAGTTGACATTGATGAATGGACGTCAAAGGATAACAGAATTTTCACAAAACGGGAAGCTTTTTCATTCAAGAAAATGTACCTTGAGAGATTTTATATCGAAGTTTAAAATGTATGTTCAATATTTGCCTGGAAATAGCGATTAAATGGAAAGCATCTGCTTTTAAACAGTCTTTTTTAATAACCTCATGTTTGTGAAAGCTTTTTTATTTTTCAAAATTGTTTTAGCGCTGTTTCTCAATAAAATGTTTACTAAAAAGCTGAAGAAAATTGCTTTTTTAATTTTAAAAAAATAGTATGCTACTCGTTAAAAAAAAAAAGAACATTTGGTTTTACTTAATAAAAATTTTAATTAAAATTTGTAAATTTTTATCGGCACCAACAGGTTTTATATAATAGATACGCATTTGCACTGTAAATCAAAAAACTGTAAGGTAACAAAACATATTTTAGGGAACTGGTATGCCTAAGCTTTTTTATGCAATTGCAATCTGGATTACAGATAAAATTTTAGTATAATTACTGTAATTTTAGTAGATTCTTTAGCAAAGTACACATAATTTTTTTGTAAATTTAAACATGTAGATTTACACACCAGTGTAGTGATGGTCAGAGTGTATGTTTTTACTATTCGACTGAATCATTGGAGCAAGCGCAAAAGCATCTTCCAACTTCTTCCTTTTTCATAAATTTAATATCTATGAAAAACTTTGTATCGAAAGATAACTTTCTGCTTTTAATGGGAATTAATAACTCCATAAAAATATACAATTTTATTTTATGCTCAAAATTTTGGGGATAATTGGTTTTAAAAACACAAACATAAGAAGACAAACATGCTTTATCTTGGTTCCTTTTAAAAAAATATGGTTGTAATAATTAAAAATACATACAAAGGTTGGAACTTATATTTTTGCATATGCCCAAATAATTCGAAAAGTAAAATTAATCAATCTGCCAATAATTACTTGTAGTTGACATGCTACAACATGAACCTGAAATCCAGATACCTAAATCGAAGAAAGTTCATCTATATTTCAATATCTTTATGAAAAATATATCTAGAATTATACTTTTAACACAAATTTTATCTTTTATGCTAAAAAATAAACATATATATACTCTCTACCTATCAAATATATTTTAACCATTATTTAAAAAAAAAAATCAAGATTTTTTTTTTTAAATATTGGGCAACCTCTATCCATAAAGGTCAAATTTAAACAAAAAAGCTACCAAGAATCCGAACAGTTAAAGACAACCTGAATCGCAACCAAAGATAATAGTTGGTCCGACATGAACCGACCTGATGGCCCATCTGGACAAATATCACTATTACAGGACACACTGTAGGACTCAATACGAAGCATATGACTTTTTATTTACAGTTTATCATAATTTTGAAATATGTGTTCTCGTAGCTTCATAATCATAGGAAAAAATCCGCATCATTTTTCTTCGGAGAAACAAAAAATGATATTCTAAAAGAAAAGAGAAAGTTCTAACAACAGCTGCGTAACAAAAGTAGAATGCTAGCAATGGGAGTTGACTTTGATGAATGAACGCCAAAGGATAACAGAATTTTCATAAAATGGCAAGCTTTTTTTTAAAAGAAAATGTACCTTGAACGATTTTATATCGAAGTTTAAAATGTATGTTCAGTATTTGTCTGGAAATAAGGATTAAATTGAAAGCATTTGCTTTTGCTCAATGTTTTTTTATAACTTCATATTTGTGAAAGCTTTGTAATTTTCAAACATTTTTTTAGTCTTGTGTCACCGTAAAATGGTCATGTAAAAAACTCAAGAAAATTGCTTTTTTATTTAAAAAAATAGTATGCTACTCGTTACAAAAACTTTCGGTTTTAATAAATAATTTTTTTTTATTAAAACTTGCAAAATTAAAAATGTTTGCTTGTATTTGAATTCTTCCATTAAAAAAATCTGTTGTAATATACTGTCACAAAAATATATATATATATTTGCTATTCTAATATTAGACACCCTTCAATGTTTTTGGTTTATAAAAAAAACAACCAATAAAAATTTAGCCTTTTTTTCACGGCTTTTGGTTACATATTTTACGTTCTTGCATTATTGTTGACGCTCTCAATCAAACCAATCGGGAAGCAGCAAATAACGTTTCCAAGTTGCTCTGTTTTTTAGTGACAATCTTAATGGTGGTAGTAAGAGTCAGCTTCATTTAATAAATTTATATATTGTTTATTTTCCTGCAAATTAGGAAGATTTTTCTTTGTTAGTGATAGAAAACTTTGAATTTTATCTACTAACAGCCGGTCGAATTATAGTCGGTCCGACCTGAACCGAGCCGATAGTTGGTGTGTACAAAATTCGGTTTACAAGACCCAATATAAGACTCTATTTCATACTCAATACGCGACATATGACTTTATGTTTAAAGTTTACTATAATTTTGAAATATAGCTTCCGTAGCTTCATAATCATAGGAAAAAGCCCGTATCATTTTTCTTTAGAGAAACAAAAAATGATATTCTAAAAAAAAAAGGAAACACTTCTAACAACAGCTGCGCTACAAAAGTAGAATTCTAGCAATGGGAGATGACATTGATGAATGGACGTCAAAAGATAACAGAATTTTCATAAAACGGGAAGCTTTTCCGCTAAAAAAATGTACATTGAACGATTTTATATCGAATTTTAAAATGCATGTTCAATATTTGTCTGGAAATGACGATTAAATGGAAAGCATCTGCTTTTACTCATTGTTTTTTAATAACTTCATATTTGTGAAAGCTTTGTAGTTTTCAAAATTGTTTTAGCGCTGTTTCTCAGAAAAATGATCACATAAAAAGCTGAAGGAAAATGCTTTTTTAAATTAAAAAAATAGTATGCTACTCATTAAGAAAACATTTTGTTTTACTGAATTAAATTGTTTTCATTAAAATTTGCAAATTTTAAAATTTTTGTCTGTATTTGAATTTTTTTTAACAAATAATTCCATTCTAATGTACTGTCATGGAAAAAAAAATACATAGGCTTGATGTGCCAGTAATGGATACCCTTTAATGCTTTTGGTTAATAAAATAACCAATATAAATTTAGCTTTTATTTTTTTCCCCACAGCTCTCCCTTGCTTATTTTACGTTCTTGCATTACTGTTGACACTCGCAATCAAACCGATCAAGAAGTAGATAATAACGTTCCTAAGATCGATTGTTTTTCAGTAAAAATATTAATAAACGTGCGAAGAGCTGGCTTCGTTTAATAAGTTCATATTTATTTGTTTATTTTGGAACAGGGCAGATTTTTGTTTTGGTAGTAATAGAAAAGTTAACTAACAACGGGTCTAACTATAGTTGATCCAAGCTGAACCGAGCCGATATTCGGTCTGTTCAGAATTCGCGTTACAGGACCCAATATAGCATTTTATTTCATACTCAATACGCGACATATGATTTTTATTTACAGATTATTATAATTTTGAAATATGTGTTCTGCAGCTTTATAATCATAGGAAAAATCCCGAATCATTTTTCTTCGCACGAACAAAAAAATGATATTTTAAAAAGGAGAAAGTTCTAACAACAGTTGCGCAACAAAAGTATAATATTAGCAATGGGAGTTGACACTGATGAATAAACGTCAAAGGATAACAGAATTTTCATAAAACGGGAAGCTTTTTTCGCTCAAGAAAATGTATCTTGAACGATTTTATATCGAAGTTTAAAATGTATCTTCAATATTTGGCTGGAAAGAACGATTAAATGGAAAGCCTCTGCTTTTACTCGGTGTTTTTTAATAACTTCATGATTGTGAAAGCTTTATATTTTTCAAAATTGTTTTAGCTTTATATCTCTGTAAAATGTTCACGTAAAAAGCTCAAGGAAGTTGCTTTTTTATTTTAAAAAATAGTGTGTTATACGTTAAAAAAAAATTGATTTTACTAAATAATTTTTGATTAAAATTTTAATCAGCCACAACAAAAATTCATGTAACAGATACGCATTTGCACTGTAAATCAAAAAATTTGCAAGGTTATTAAGAATATTTTATGAAAATTGGGATGCCTAAGACGTTTTATGTAATTTCAACCTGCTTTACAGATAAAATTTTAGTAAGCATACATATTTTTGTAAATTTATATGTTTAGATTTACATATACATATTACAATATAGTCATGGAAAGCGTGAATGAATTTACTATTCAACTGAGTCATTGGAGCATGCGCAATAGCATAGCTGCCAACTTCTTTATTTTTTAAAAAGTTAATATGTATAAAAAATTTTGTATCGAAAGATAACTTTCTGATTTTAATGTTAATTAATGACTCCATAAAAATATACAAATTCTTTTTATGCTCAAAATATGTGGGATAATTGGTTTTAAAAATAACAAAATATGACAAACATGCTTTTACTCGGTTCTTTTTTACAAAATTTTATGTTGGTAAAAGGTTGAAAATTATATTTTTGCATATGCCCGAATACTTTGAACAGTAAAATTAATCAATCTGCCAATCAATTACTCATACCCAACACGCTGCAACTTGAAACTGAAATCCAGATACCCAAATCGAAGAAAGTTAATCTATATTTCAATATCTTTATGAAAAATACATTTAGAATCATATTTATAAGACAAATTTTATCTTTTATGCTAAAAAATAAACATATATACACTCTCTACCTATCAAATACATTTTTACCATCATTTTTTTAAAAAAAATCTACTTTTTAAAAAAATATTGGGCAGTTTGAACTCTATCCACAAGGGTCAAATTTAAACATAAAAGCTACTAGAATCCAAAACTATTAAAGGCAACCGGAATCGAGCCTGAATCACAACCAAACATAACAGTCGATCCGACCTGAACCGGGCCGATGGTCCGCCTGGACAAATATCTCATTACTGGACACAATGTAGGACTCAATACGCGACATATGACTTTTATTTACAGTTTATTATAAATTTTGAAATATGTGTTCCGTAGCTTCATAATCATAAGAAAAATCAAGCATCATTTTTCTTTTTAGATACAAAAAAATGATATTCTAAAAGAATGGCGAAAGTTCTAACAACAGCTGCGCAACAAAAGTAGAATACAAGCAATGCGAGTTGACATTGATGAATGGACGTCAAAGAATAACAGAATTTTCATAAAACGGAAAACTTTTTCAAGAAAATGTACCTTGAACGATTTTATATCAAAGTGTAAAATGTATGTTCAATGTTTGTCTGGAAATAATGATTAAATGGAAAGCATTTGCTTTTACTCAGTTTTTTTTAATAACTTCATTTTTGTGAAAGCTTTGCATATTTCAAAATTGTTTTAGCGCTGTTTCTCAGTAAAGTGTTCACATAAAAAGCTGAAGGAAATTGCTTTTTTAATTTAAAAATAATATGCTACTCGTTAAAAAATATCATTCGGTTTTACTAAAATATTTTTGATTAAAATTCGTAAAATTTAAAATCTTTATTTGAATTCATTAAAAAAATCTTTTTTTAATAACTTCATATTTAAAAAATCTTTGTATTTTTCAAATTTGTTTGAGCGTTGCTTCTCGGTAAAATGTTCACGTAAAAACCTAAAGAGAATTGCTTTTTTAATTTAAAAAATATTATGCTACTCGTTTGAAAAACATTAAGTAATACTAAATTAAATTTTTTGATTAAAATTTAATATCTTTGTCTGAATTTGAATTTCTTCAAAATAAATAAATGAAATTCTGTCGTAATGTACTGTCATGGAAAACATATACATAAGGTTGATTTTCTAATAAAGAACACCCTTTAATGTTTTTGGTTTATAAACAAAAATAACCAATAAGAATTTAATTTTTTTTCATATTTTACGTTTAATTTTTCTTGCATATTTTACGTTTTTGCTTTATTGTTGACTCTCTCAATCAAACCAATCAGGAAACAGAAAATAACGTTTCCGAATTCCGCTGTTTTTGCTTTATTGTTGACTCTCTCAATCAAACCAATCAGGAAACAGAAAATAACGTTTTCGAATTCCGCTGTTTTTGCTTTATTGTTGACTCTCTCAATCAAACCAATCAGGAAGCTGAGAATAACGTTTCCAAATTCCACTGTTTTTCATTGAAAATATTAATGGACTTGGAAAGAGATGGCTTCATTTAATAAGTTTATATATTCTTTATTTTCTTGTAAACTGGACAGATTCTTGTTTTAGTAGCAATAGAAAAAATTTAAACTTTGTATAATAACATCCGGTTTAACTACAGTTGCTCCGATTTGAACAGAGTCGATGGTTGATCTGGACAAAAATCCCGTTGCAGAACAAAATATAGGACTCTAATTCAAACTCGATACGCGACATATGACTTTTATTTATAGTTTATTATAATTTTGAAATGTGTGTTCCGTAACTTCAAAATCAAAGGAAAAAGTCCGCATCATTTTTATTAGCAGAAACAAAAAAAGGATATTGTAAAAGAAAGGAGAAAGTTCTAACAACAGCTGCGCAACACAAGTAAAACATTAGCAATGGGAGTTGACATTGATGAATGGACGTCAAAGGATTACAGAATTTTCATAAAATGGGAAGCTTTTTCGCTCACGAAAATGTACCTTGAACGATTTTATATAGAAGTTTAAAATGTATGTTCTATATTTGTGTGGAAAGCCTCTGTTTTTACTCAGTGTTTTTTAATAACTTCATGTTTGTGAAAACTTTGTATTTTTTAAAATAATTTTAGCGCTTTTTCTCAGTAAAGTGTTCTCATAAAAATGAAGAAAATATCTTTTTTTTTTCAAATTTAAAAAATAGTATTCTACTCTATATAATTTTTTGTTTTTTCAAAATTAAGTGTTTTGATTAAAATTTGTATAATTTAAAATCTTTGCATTAAAATTATAAAAAAAAAATATTTTGTAATGTACTGTCATAAAAAAAAACATATCTATAGGCTTGCTGTGCCAGTAATGGGTATCTTTCAATGCCTTTGATTTATTAAAAAAAAACCAATAAACATTTAGCTTTTTTTTATCATAGCTCTCTCTCTCCCCTGCATATTTTATGTTCTTGCATTATTCTTGACATCAATCTACCAATCGCTACTCGTATTCGACTCACTACAACTTGAACTCGAAATCCCGAACACCAAGTGGAAGAAAATCCATATTTCAATATAAATATAGAACATAGAATTATATTTGTATTGGAATTTTTTTATGCTGAAATATACGTATAGTCACTACTTAACAAATATATTTTTATTATTACTTGAAAAACAACATATTGTAGGATTTTTAAATATAGTACAACACGAACTCTATCCACAAGGGTGAAATTCAAACACAAAAGCTACTAGAACCCGAAATAATTAACACGTTAAGTGTTATGTCTGCTTTCCATGACTGATTCTGAATTTCCATTTAGAATGCGTCATTCACTGGTGAATGACAGTCTAAATTATGATATAAAACTAAATATATAAGGATTGTTCAAAGCAATTACTGGAAAATATTTAAGATTTACTCAACTTTTATTTATTACAGGATTAAATTTTATTAATAATTATTTAAAACCTTATAAAATTTTTAGCTTCACTGCCAGTCATCGTGGCACTCAACGAAACGTGTTGAAAATAATCAGAATCGACCCTGATTTAGCAACCAAACATTGTTATCGGTCCGAACTGAACCAGGTGGATGGTCAGTGTTGCCATATTGGGGACTTATTTTAATTCAGATTATTTGACTGTCGCCACTTTTTTTTTAAATGGCATAACTCACCTCACTTTTTAGGATTTTAAATAGGGTGAATATTTCTACTTAAAAAAAAAAAAAGCGGTGACAATCAAACACTTAGGGGACTTTTTAGCCCCCAGTCTGCCATCATTGTCGATGATCAGTCTGAACAAAAATCGCGTTTCAGAAACCAATATAAGACTCTAATTCATACTCAATACGCGAAATATGACTTTTATTTATAGTTTATTACAATTTTGAAATATTTGTTTTGCAGCTTCATAATCATAGGAAAAAGCCCGCATCATTTTTCTTCGGAGAGACAAAAAAAATGATATTCTGAAGGAAAGGAGTAACTTCTAACAGCTGTACAACAAAAGTAGAATGCTAGCAATGGGAGTTGACATTGATGAATGCACGTCAAAGGATAACAGAATTTTCATAAAACGGGAAGCTTTTTTTCGCTTAAGAAAATATACTTTGAACGATTTTATATCGAAGTTTAAATTGTATGTTCAATATTAATCTGGAAATAATGATTAAATGGAAAGCATCTGCTTTTACTCAGTGTTTTTTAATAACTTCATATTTGTAAAAGCTTTGTAATTTTCAAAATTGTTTTAGCGTTGATTCTCGGTGAAATGTTCGCCCAAAAAACTGAAGAAAATTGCATTTTTTATTTAAAAAATAGTACGCTACTCGTTACAAAAACATTCGGTTTTAATAAATATTTTTTTATTAAAACTTGTAAAATTTTAAAATCTTTGTCAGTATTTGAATTCTTTCATTAAAAAAAATTGTTGTAACATACTGTTAAGAAAAATAAAATATTTATATAGATTTGTTTTTCTAATATTAGACACCCTTCAATGTTTTTGGTTTATAAAAAAAACAACCAATAAAAATTTCGCTTTTTCTTTCGACTCTCCATTATATATTTTACATTATTGCGTTATTTTTTATATTCTCAATCAAACCAATCAGAAAGCAGAAATTAACGTTTCCAAGTTTCACTGTTTTTCAGTGACAATCTTATTGGAGCTGCTAAGAGCTTCATTTAATAATTTATATATTGTTTATTTTCTTGAAAACTAAGCAGATTTTTCTTTGCTAATAAAAGAAAACTTTGAATTTTATATACTACCAGCCGGTCTAGTTATAGTCTGTCCGACCTGAACCGAGCCGATGGTCGGTCTGTACTAAATTCGCGTTACAGGACATAATATAGGACTCCATTTCATACTCAATGTTTTATTTACAGTTTATTATAAATTTTAAATATGTGTTCCGTAGCTTCGTAATCATAGGAAAAAGCCCGCATCATTTTTCTGAGAAACAAAAAAATGATATTCTAAAAGAAAGAAAGTTCTAACTGCAGCTGCGCAACGAAAGTAGAAAGCAAGCAATGGGAGTCGACATTGATGAATGGACGTCAAAGGATAGCGTAATTTTTATAAAACAGGAAGCGTTTTCGCTCTAGAAAATGTACCTTGAACGGGTTTATATCGAAGTTTAAAATGTATGTTCAAAATTTGTCTGGAAATAACTATTAAATTTAAAGCATCTGTTTATACTCGGTGTTTTTTATAACTTCATATTTGTGAAAGCTTTGTATTTTTCCAAATTGTTTTAGCGCTGTTCCTCAATAAAGTGTTCACATAAAAAGCTAAAGAAAATTGCTTTTTTTAATTTAAAAATGTATATGCTACTCGTTAAAAAAAGAATTTGGTTTTACTGAATTATTTTTCTTTATTAAAATATGTAAAATTTAAAATATCTGTCTGTATTTGAATCATTAAGAAAATCTCGTAATGTGCTGGCATTAGAAAAATAATTTAGGGTTGCTGTGCTAGTAATGAACACACCCTTCAATGTTTTTGTTTTGAGAGAAAATACACAACACAAATTTAGCTTTTTTTTTATCTCTTTATTATAGCTCTCTCTTGTGTATTTTACGTTCTTGCAATATTGTTGACACTCTCAATCATTAAACCAATGAGGGAGCAGAAAATAACATTTCCATGTTCCATTGTTTTCCAGTGAAAATCTTAATGAACGTGTTAAGAGCTGGCTTCATTTAATAAGTTTATATTTTCTTTATTGTCTTGCAAAATGGGCAGATTTTTATTTTGGTATTAATACAAAACTTTAAATTTTATGTACTAGCAGCCGGTCTAATTATAGTCGGTCCGACTTGAACATAGGCGATGGTCCATCTGGACAAAAATCGCGTTACAGTACCCAATATAAGATTCTAATTCATACTCAATACGCGACATACAACTTTTATTTATAGTTTTTTACAATTTTGAAATATTTGTTTCGCAGCTTCGTAATCATAGGAAAATGCCCGCTTCATTTTATTCGGAGAAACAAAAAATGATATTCTAAAAGAAAGGAAAATGGTCTAACAACAGCTGCGCTACAAAATTAGATTTCCAGCCAATAAGAGTTGACATTGATGAATGAACGTCAAAGGATAACAGAATTTTCTTAAATTGGGAAGCTTTTTCGCTCAAGAAAATGTACATTGTACGATTTTATATCGAAGTTTAAAATGTATGTTCAATGTTTGCCTGGAAATGACGATTAAATGGAAAGCATCTGCTTTTACTCAGTGTTTTTTAATAACTTCATATTTTGTGAAAGCTTTGTATTTTTCAAAATTGTTTTAGCGCTGTTTCTCGGTTAAGTGTTCACGTAAAAAGCTCAAGATAATTTCTTTTTTAATTAAAAATATAGTATGCTACTCGTTAAAATATTTTTGGCTTTACTAAATGAAATATTTGGATTAAAATTTCTAAATTATAAAATCTTTGTCTGTATTTGATTTCTTCCAAAAAGAAAAAAATCTGCCGTTATGTATTGTCATGGGAAAAAAATTATAGGGTTGATGTGCCACTAATGGACACTGTTCAATGTTTTTGGTTTATAAAAATATAACCAATAAAAAATTAGCTTTTTTTTCCTTTATAACCTCCGCTTGCATATTTTAATTTCTTGCATTTTTATTGACACACTCAACCAAACGAATCAGGAAAGAGGAAATAACGTTTCCAAATTCCACTGTTTTTCAGTGAAAATCTTAATAAATGTGCTAAGAGCTGGCTTTATTTAATAAGTTTATATATTCTTTATTTTCTTGCAAACTGGGCAGATTTTTGTTTTGGTAGTAATTGAAAACTTCGAATTTTACATACTTACAACCATTCTAATTATAGTCGGTCCGACATGAACATGGGCGATGGCCCTATTGAAAAAAAATCGCGTTACAGGATCCAATATAGGACACTATTTCATACTCAATACGCGACTTATGCCTTTTATTTACAATTTATCATAATTTTGAAATATGTGTTCCTTAGCTTCGTAATCATAGGAAAAAGCCCACATCATTTTTCTTCGAAAAAAAAAAAAAAAAAAGAAAACTATATTTAATAAGAAAGGAGAAAGTTCTAACAACAGCTACGTAACAAAAGTAAAATGCTAGCAATGGGAGTTGGCATTGATGAATGGACGTCAAGGGATTTTTATAAAACGGGAAGCTTTTTTTGCTCAAGAAAATGTATCTTGAACGATTTTATATCGAAGTTTAAAATGTATGTTCAATATTTGTGTGGAAATAACAATTAAATGGAAAGCATCTGCTTTTACTCAGTGGTTTTTAATGACTTCATTTTTGTGAAAGCTTTCTGTTTTTCAAAATTGCTTCAGCGCTGTTCGCTGGTAAAGTGTTCGCATAAAAAGCTGAAAAAATTTGCTTTACTAATTTAAGAAATAGTATGCTACTCGTTAAAAAACGTTTGATTTTTCTAAATAAAATTTTTTGACTAAAATTTGTAAAATTTAACCTATTGTCTTCATTTGAATTCAGTAATAAAAAATTATGTTGTAATGTACTGTCATGGAAAAAAAAATGTATCTGAAATTTACTTTAAAAAAATAAGGATTTATTAAATTTAAAGAACCTGAAATAGTAAAAATACATTTTTGCTCACAGACTATCAAAGCCTGAGAGCTTATGTGCTCGCCTGTTCTGTATGTATGTGTGTAAGTTAGGTAAAAAAAATGATAAAAATATCCGATTCATTTAAAATTTTGGATATGGGTATATTCTCATAAGGCGCTTCCATGATTAGTTTTGTTAATTCAATTGATAAATATAAGATGGGGAACTGGGGCTAATGCCACTCCCCTTAATTTCTATAAATGTGTTTTTCATGCAGAATTATCAGTTTTCGTTCAATATTTAGATATAGGATCAGTCTAATGAGGCGCCTCTATAGTATTAGGTGTTCCTTTGATAAGTATAAAAGAGGTAGAACGGGGGGGGGGGCTAATGCCTGTCCCCTCAATTTATATAAAAGAGTTTTTCATGCAGAATTTATCAGTTTTTTTTTCAAATTTTAGACATAGGATCGTTTTGATGAGAGCACCGTCATGATTAGTTTTGGAAGTTCATTGGATAAGTTTAAAGAGGGGGACGGGGGATAATCCTCCATCGTTAATTTTGATAAAGGCGAGTTTTGTGCAGATTTATCAGATTTCATTCAAATTTTAGATATAGGATCATTATGATGAGGGCATCTCCATAATTAGTTTTGCAAGTTCATTGGATAAGTCTAAAAAAGAGGGAAATGGGAGGTAAACCCCCCTTAATTTAGGTCAATGGTTTTCACACAGAATTTACCGATTTACTTAAATTTTTGGATGTAGGTTCATAGTGATAAGATGCTTACTTAATTAGATGTGGGCTTCTTTTGTTAAGTATAAAGGGGATATGGGCGATTCCCCCCCCTTAAATTTGATAAATGGGTTTTTAATGCAGAATTATCCAATTTCCTTTAAATTTTGAATGTAGGTTCTTTCTCATAAGGCGAATCTCTGAATAGGTTTGGAAGTTTAATGGTTAAGTATTAAGGAGGGGAATAACTCCTCTTAAATTATATGAATAGGCTTTTATGATGAATTATCCGATTTCCTTTACATTTTGAATGTAGGTTTTTTCTCATGAGGCGAATCTCTGAATAGTTTTGGAAGTTTACTGGTTGATTATTAAGGAGGGGGATAACTCCTCTTAAATTATATTAATAGGTTTTTATTAAGAATTATCCGATTTGCTCTGAATTTTGGATATAGATATTATATATGATAAAGCATATCTTTGATTAGTTTAGGGTGTTCAAAGATTAAATATAAAAATTGGAAAAGGAGGGAGCTATTTCCCCCTTTCTTTATTTTTCGAACGGCATTAATACTTGAAAATATACGGTTGTATTATACAATTAGTATACATAGACTGTGAGCTCAACGCCATCCGTTTAACTGGGCAATATTCTTTTTATTTCCTGTCCAGATTAAAAGGAGTACTTCTAAATATGAAATATGACTAAATATAAAAGTTTTGGAAACTTTTTGGGGGAAAATATGAAAGGCTATGATTAGTTAATTTTCGTTACACAATTTTTTAAGAGGTAACGAAACTATTCATGTTGTTTATCACCAACTGCATGATCAGTTTGTTATTTACTTGTGTTCACTGATTTGTATTTATCACGTTCAATGTTTACTATAAGGTCAGTGCTTCGGAGTTTTTATTATATTTCCTTCTTTTTAAGTTTTAAAAGTAAACTAATTTAATTTCTACAATTCTTAATGTATGTCCTACAATGAATAAAATTTAAATCAGCTGAAATTATATCGCAACAAAATAATTAATAAATAGTGTTTTTAATTGCCATTTTCCTAATGGTTGATCAAACGACAAATAATATCTTTAATTAATAAACATAATTCCCTCTCAAGATGCCGATTGAAATAAAAGTACGATAAATGTTTAGAAGTTATGAAACTAAAACTGTCTGGCATTTGTCTAAAATATGTGTGGTGAATATCAATTTGTCAGTCGTGCAAATTGGAGAATAGACTTTGCTTTCAATTTAAACAAAACCCAAAACATTTTGATAAAAATTTCAAAAAAAATTTTTGATTCGAAAGTTCAATTTGTAAAAGTATACGTAGTACTGTACATTTTATTATTTTTTATTTATAAAAAAAATTACATTCGAAGAAAAAAAAATGAAAATTAAAAAATCGAGAATTAAAATGCGGTTTGTTTTAATAAAACATTTCGATTGATCTATTACATTTATTTTGGAATGATTTTCTATTTGATTCTAATTAACAAGTTTATTTCGATGTGATCTTAAGAACTACAAATTTTGTGAGACTTCATTTGACGATACTTCAATCTTATATTAATAATTACAATATCATTTATTAATTTCTTTATTATAGTTTTTACTATAGTTACTATAGAGCGAATTCTATAACCTATCGCAAACATATCTTACGATGAGTACAATTCCATATTACATTTTTCTATCTTTAACAGGAAAAAATATTGCAATCGAAAATTTTTTCGACTTTCGGTTTTCGACGGATTTACACATTTTAGGATTCCAAAACCATTACAAAATGTTTCTCTGTCCTTATCTGTGTGTCCGTATGTCACTATTGTCTCATCAAAAAGTGTATGAAGATGAGCATGGAATTGATCCTAATTTTTTGTGTATGTGTTTGGCTGTAGCAAGCAGGTCTTTCTTTAATTTAGGTATAATCCGCCGAAAGGGAACTTTCTAATAGTGATTTACGTGCAATTTTTTATATTGTACCAGTTTAAAATTATAATAAAATATCTCCAAACACGCATTGGTCTATATATCGATGCATCTAATATGCACTCATTTATTAAAAATATCTAGATGGAATTTTAACAATCTAGAAGTATTTAAATTAATTTAAAAGGTGTTTTTTAGTTTCATCTTCATTTAACAACAGGACTGAGGAGGTTAATCAATAAGTCTCACATTAAAATAAAAATAAAACAAATTTTAGACATTTAATCAAATTTTAAGCTTAAACCACTGAAATAAAGTGAATCGAAAAGGTAACTTTTAAAACAGTGATGTTTGTCGACTTTTGCGATTATAAAATACTGACGCTAGACAAATAGAAAAATATCGCTTTTAATGCAGTTGAAAACTTTATTTGAGTGCATTAATGCTGTCTTCTAAAATTGACTATGCCTGCCAGATCTATGGTTCTGCACGCAATTCTGTTCTTAAAAAACTTGACACTGTGCACCATAGTGCACTTCGTGTTTGCTCTGGTGCATATCGTACATCTCCGATTTTAAGCTTGTATGTGGAGTGCTGTGAACCCTCATTACATCATACTCGTGAAAAACTCTCTTTGAACTTATATTATCGCCTTCTCTCTTATCCTGGTCATCCACTTCATTCCTACATTTCAAATACTGACAATGACACTCTATATCAGCACCGTCCATCCTGCATCCCATCTTTTGGTCTCAGAATCAGAAACTTAATTGGCAATACCCCTCTGAGTAGTATTGAGGTGAGTCCATGTCCACTGCATGTACTCCCTCCCTGGAAACCGCATAGTATTACCTCTCTCGACCCGTTCAAAGGATATGATAAAAATAATTTGGTTCCTACTGTTTTCCAAACCCTTTTTGTTTCTCATCGAGCAGAGTTCAGTACCTACACTGACATTTATACTGATGGCTCAAAAAGTGGAGATCTTGTTGGTTGTGGGGTTTTCTGTGAAAACATTTCTCTTAGTTATCGGCTGCACTCATCTATCTCTGTATTTACGGCTGAATTGATCGCAATTAACAGAGCAATGTTGTACATCTCTCACCATCATGACACTTCCTTCATTATTTATACCGACTCAAACAGCTCTATTGACGCCATTAAATCATTTAAAAAACATCCAATTGTCTCATCAATTCTAGAAATTTATTATAATTTGACACATCGTGGTTACAATATTTTGTTTTGCTGGGTACCTGGACACATGGGTATTCCTGGGAACGAGAAAGCTGATGCGGTAGCAAAACTGGCTGTTAATCCATTACAACATAAAATTCCTCTTTCTGACGTTAAATTACTTATCAATCTTATTATTAAAAATAATTGGCAAAACAGTTGGGACTTAGAATATAACAATAAACTGCATCATGTTAAACCTACAATCACGGCCTGGCCTCCGAATTATCCCAGGAAATCTGATGTTATTCTGACCCGCTTACGAATTGGACATTCCAGAACTACTCATAGACATTTGTTACTTCGAGAAGATGCACCCATGTGTCCACACTGTCACTTTCATCAACTGACCATTCATCATGTTTTAACCGACTGTCCGGGCCTCCGGCACTTGTATAGAACCTATTTTCATTCTTCTTCACCTATCTTGACAAACCTCATTGGGGAAACACCTCATGGGGCGCTCTTTACTTTCATAAAACATGCAGGACTTTATTTTGACGTATAATATACTTCTATTGACTAAGTTTTTAACTTTTTCTATTGTCTGACTAAATCTGGATGGGGTCCCCCATCCAGATGGCTTACTTCTTTGATCATTATCCTTGTTTGCTATTTTTAGTACACTTTTTTTGGCGCAGCATGTCCCCTACGGGATTTTGTGCCATAAAACCCCATACAACCAACCAACCATTAATGCTGTCTTTTATACATGAATTTTAATGTTGTTAATGAGAACTCTAAAATGTAAAAAATCTCTTAGAGATATAATAAGAATTTAAAAAAAATAGTCCTTCCGGCAGTGCCGGGAGGAAGAGGTAGCTTTTATATACTTATATATTTATTTATTTATTTTAAATTAAGTTATATTATTCAAAAATACTAAGCTCAAATTAGTAGAACCTGATTATGAGCTTGGTCGAAATCTTAATTCAGGTGCACATGCACACTCATATTGAAATCGATTAATATATATATGCGATAACTCGGCCATTTTTCAAGATACAGACGAAGCAAAAAATGCTCTGGAATCTTTGTATCAAGGTCAAATGCATAAAAGAAAAATCTTTTTCAATTTCTCACTTTCTTGTACTTAATTTAAAATTTTAAAATTTATAAAACTTTTTAAATGGCCGCCATTTTGAAATAAGATGGCGGATGGAACTGAGTATCGAACTCGATTCAGGCCTCAGTATATACTATGAACACACCAAGTTACATCCAAATCGATTCATAAATACGCGTGTTATCACGTGACAAAAATCAGATCGTTTTAAAATGTCAGCCATAAGAAAAATTCAAAGTGCTATAACTCAATCATTTTTTAAGATATAGACAAAATAAAAAGTGTTCTGGAATCGTTGTTTTAAGTTCTAATACGTAAAAGAAAAATATTTTTCAACTTTTAATTTTTTTCGCATATAATTTTAAATTTAAAATTTTTAAAAAAAATTAAAATGGCCGCCATTTGAAACAAAATGGCGGATGATGCTGGCCAAAGTACTCGGTTGAGACATTTGTACATACTATGTACATGCTAAGTTTCATTCAAGTCCGTTCATAAATACGCGTGTTATCGCGTGACAAAAATCAGATCGTTTCAAAATGTCAGCCATAAGAAAAATTCAAAGTGCTATAACTAAATCATTTTTTGAGATATAGACAAAATAAAAAGTGTTCAGGAATCGTTGTTTTAAGTTCTAACACGTAAAGGAAAAAATATTTTTTAATTTTTAATTTTTTCGCAATGAATTTTAAATTTAAATTTTTTTTTTAATTTAAAATGGCCGCCATTTTGTTTCAAATGGCGGATGATGCTGGCCAACGAACTCGGTCGAGACATTTGTATGTACTATGTACATACCAAGTTTCATTCAAATCGGTTCATAAATACGTTAGTTATCGCATGACAAAAATCATATATATATACATATATATATATATATATATATATGGTTATATATATTATATATATGGTTATATATATATGTATATATATATATATATGTCAACATTTGAACGGAGGGTGGTTTTGGGGTCTGGGGGTCATGATCGGTGAAAATATACCAAAATTTTCCGGAAGTGCTTTCCTCCGGACGGCTGCAATAGGTAGCTTTTTACTTTTTGTAATGAAAGCTACCTAATATCCGTGCGAAATTTGCTCACTGCAATCATATAGATTTTTGGTTGTTACTTTTTTTTCATTAACTGCAATTTTTTTAATCAAACAACGCCTTTTATCATTATACACTACATGACCATGGTCACTTACGATTTTACATGGTTTGTTAAATACCTAGAAAAATACATGAGGAATTATACTGAAATTACAAGTGTGTAAACAGAATAGTACAAATCATATATTTCTTTCGCCCGAAACAATATATTGGACGTCATATTGAACAAGGGCGAATATCTTTCGATAACCCTGTCAAAACTAATGTAGTAAAAGCATTCAAACTGTTTCTCGTTATTAACTGGTTTATTGTTCTAAAATGTGTTCATTTTTATAAAGGGTAGTATGTATATTCGTAGAGAAATTAAGATTTTCTTAGAAACAGTCCCAAATTTTGCCAGATTTTTTGCTTATAATTTGCAGAGTTCTTAATATTAAAAAAACTTCTTTTCTGAAAATATGAGATAGAACATTGTACACAAAACCCTGCAATCAGATATAAAAAATAATAAAAAATGAATAAAAAATGAGCAGCTTTACTAAATGTTTCACTGCACATGCATGAATGCAATCGAAATATAATGTGCATAAGGTGTTGATTAAATATATAGAGTGAAGATTTGAATAATATAGCTTGAAAATTCTGAAAATTTTCGTCGAAAGAATAAGCTTAAAACCCGTTATTTAAAGAAAGCAAGCAAACGGATGAGTGGCAATATCCAAATATAGCAATGCATGCAATATTGTGCATGCTATAATTGACACTAATCAATGGATATATAAATACAGCCACTTACCTTTATTGGTTATTTTGGGAATAACGCATTTTGCTTTTATTCTATCGACGATAAGTTTCAGAATTTCCACGCTATGTTTTTTGAGACTTCCATAAAAGTTGCTCCATTTATTTACCTAACACATTATGTACATTACAGTATTTTCATTGCGGTCGCGCATGCGCAGTGAAACAATTTATATCATTTAGAAAACTCGTAACACATTTCAAAATTCATCTTTAGAAATTGTCAATAAATGGAAATGCATTTGAATTTCTGTGATTTAAGAGAACATTTTTACACATACCATTTATTAAACTACGATTTAATTCAGGCAAAATATACATAACACAAGTAGAAACATATTTCAGTAAACCCCATCCAGAGATTGCAGTTCATATATGGGTGATTCTCAAAATAGGGGACAATTTATGTCTTTCGGCATACAAAAAAAATTGAGAGGTTTTCTGTCATGTTTTTTTTATTTAGATATGTTTTTCTTAATATTATTCATTATTTGCACTCAAGAATTACTCACTTTTTAGTTAAAAACACCTTAGAATAACAGAATAAAGATTCAAAATGTCATTAGCATGGATGTCCACAGCAGCTGTGCCTTGTGTATACTAGCATTTTTCAAGAGTTAATATCATATTTATAAAATAAATAAATGTTATTCTTTCTTTATATTAATCAAGGAGAGGATTTATCCAATAAATTTATTTTTAAAAATAAAATTATAGTACATAAAAAAAGAATTAAAGTTTGTCCTCCATATTCGATTTTCAAAACAAGGCATACTAAAACAGCTGGTTATTAATCAAAATTTCATTTTCACATATGACAATAATCTGAAAATATAAAGTTTCTCCATGGCAACAAGTAGCCATTTTATCCCATCCAGAAAATAGAAGCATGTATTGTATTTTAAGAATAGAAGTTGAATATTAGGGGCGTACGTCAATTGTATGTCATTAGAATGGATAATAATTATCATGTTTATTTTATAGTTAAAATTTTTATTTTATTTATTTGCATAGAACTTTTGTGTTTTAAAAAGCCCCAGAAAGGACTATTGCATTGTGATTATATTATGGCTCGTAATCTTATTTAAATTAAAATTTGTCATTAGCATGGACAGATATCAGTGTCATTAGCATGGTTTTTCTGTCCATGCTAAAGACTCCTATGTACATAAATGTAACCAGTGCTTATATTGTATCCTTTATAAAGTTTAATTTTACGTATAAATTTAGGTATTACATTTATTATCCCTAAAATATGCATTAAATTTGTAGGAAATTCACTAAGACAGCTTCTTACATTGTTAGTGTCAGAATGTTGCTCATGTAACAAAGTTTGCTCTTTGGTAATGTTTTTTTTTCTCCTTATATGTATATATGTAAAAATGAAAACCATTTGCTGAAAAGGAAGGCTAATAAATATAGAAAAATATTATTTAAGCCATGAAGAAAATAAAAATTTCATAATATATTTATTCCATGCAATTTGTTTTGTCATTAGCATGGCTCAAAAAATACTAATTATTTTTTTAAGTTAATTTTTAAATATTTAGCTCTGCTGACTACATGGAAAGTATACCTAATACTATATTAACAACACCTATTTTTTTCAGAAATTTTGCTAACAGTAATTTTTTTAAGATTTCATTTTTGAAATCGTCCCCTATTTTGAGAATCACCCATATATCTATTTGCGCAGCAATATTATGTGAATTTATTTATATGCAACAAATACATTTTTGTGCATTAAATGTAGTTCAACTGAATAATGCATAGCACAATTTAAACTACCCGCAATCAATTTATGCTCATAGACAGCAATGCTTAATTATTTAATGCAATACTGATAGGGAAGGGTGCAAAAATCTAGGAACCAGTGTATAGTCTGTCACCAATAGTCTCTCTAAAATTTAAAAGTTTTCTTCACTGAAAATTTAATAACATTCTAGAAAACATTTTATACGAAATATTAGACGGAAAAACTTAAATAACTTTAATGGTAAGAGACTGTTTGCTAGCGCCTAGATTTTTGAACTCCTGCTGATAAAATTTATGGGGTCTATAGAATATGCAATGTACATAAAGTTTGCTAAACTTTAGAACGCATTGCACAAAATAAAACCCCACTTTTAGCATTTATCGATCATAGACAATATTGTAACCGAATTACTTTGTCTCTTTGTCTATAAACTGCAAATGTTATCCACACCAAATTCTACATTAAGCATATCATAATTAAATTAAGCATAAGTCCACCACCATGATGAATATTAATTTAAATTTTTTCTAAATGGTTTAACATCATTAAGGGGGTTCGGGACACAAAAAGCTTCAAATTTTCTAAAAAGATTTTATTGCATGAAAAATTCCTTTTATGTTTGTATCTTAATTGGAATAGAGTAAATTATTTTTTCATTAGATTTGTTTTAAAAATCTAGCTTTCGAGCAGTGGTTGTCATAAAAATGACTTCTTGTGAAAATGTGTTTTTCTTTATGATGGTGTTTTTCACCATTTCACGTATTTAAGTTGTTATGATGATTGAGTCAGGAATCGTTAAAAATAAATAGTTCAAACGTGGAACATGTTTTTTTTTTACTTGTTTTATTTAATTTTGATTCAACAATATTAAAAAAATTATTAATGTTTTTAAAAATGCTGAATCAAGGTTAAAACTTATATCTCTCTGTTCATTTAAATGAAACAAATTGAAATTCTACGTATAATATGTAAAGTTATAACAATTTTAAATTACCTCACTTTTTTAATAAATTTTAAATTGTTTAAAAAAGTTCAGTCAACTCTCGTTAATTCGAAATCGGATAAATCGAATCTTCGCTTAATTCGAACTAAACACGAAGTCCCGAAATTTTCAATAACAGAATAACGTTAAAATTTTTCATTAATTCGAACTCATTTTCTCTTGACATCGTCTAATTCGAACTAACGAGAATTTTCATTTTTCCTTTCTTTATCCCTTCTTTTCTTTTTTCCCGAATTTAAGGTCATTTAAATAACTTTCTTTGATTTTTGCGAAAATTGTTTCGAACAAATATGTGTATATAATCCCATGCATTTGATATCCACTTTCTTAGTGCCCCATATCAGTGACACTAATTCTTTAATTAATTTATGTATTTATACATTTTAATTTAATATTAATTCTAATGATAACAGACGAAAGAAACATAAAAAACGCAATATCATTAACTCCTTTGTAATAGTACCATATTAAGCATGTTTTCATTTCACACTTTTCATAATTCGAACTTCGGATAATTCGATCATTTCTAGTGGCCCGACGAGTTCGAATTAATGAGAGTCGACTGTATATGAAAAGTTTATCCTCTGATTTTGTTTAGAAATAATGAGAAATTTTATCATGTGATTTTGTTTAAAAATAATATGGATAACCATCACAAAAAATTTTAAAATTTTTAACTCAATAAATAAATATTTTTTCAAAATGTGTCCCGGACCTCCTTCAAAAATATACTGCAAACTATTTTTTCTTACTGGGCCACAATACAATGAAATTCTTTTGAATGACCCAATAATGCTATACATTTCCTTATAAATAATGCTCATTGCATTTACAATAAAAAAACTTGCTACAGTTCATCCCAATAACATATATATCATTATAATTGTGTGACTACATGTTACTAGATGTAAAACCCCTCCAGGTAGCATTTCTCAACTTATTTTTCCCAATTTTATCGTAAATTTTACTTTTGTGAAGTTTTTTAGCTAAATATTTTTAATTTTGTGGCCTTTAAGCCAAAATAAAAATTGAAACTTTTCTGAAATAGTATGTTTTCTGTCCAATAACAAAATTTTAGGTGATATATACAACGTTTTCGAAAAAAATTGCCGAACATACATAGTACAATTTTTCTAGAGATATGAAAAAAAAAACAGACGGTGAAACCTATTTAATGAAATGAATTAATTAATGTTAATGATAAATTAATTCTCATGAAATTAATTAATCATTTAATTAATTTCTTATGATTCATATAAGATGATTAATTTACAGGACTGACGTAACTGTACGTGATCCGGGAATCGTCAGAACACGATATTGTTTATATTTGGAAGGATGTTTATCTCTGCATGTCCAAGAGCGTCGTCGGCACTTTTCAGAATCAAATGGTTTGACTTTGAAACACACATTAAAATGTAGGTGTGATATTATTGTTAGCGAAGTCGATAAGAAGCAGAGAATAAACATTAAATTCTGCTTCAGATTTAGCAAAGCCCCTAAGAAAGACTATTAAATGTTGAAAAAGTGTATAGAGAGGAAGCATTGTCCTGTTCATGCTCTTTTGCATAGCTGCCAACACCTCCCGCTTTTTTGGTCCGGAAAAATTTTACAGAAAATTTTATCATTACAAATCGTCGAAAAAAGTCAAAAATTTCTGTTAAATTTTTCTGGGCCAAAAAAGCGGAAGAGTTGGCAGCTATGCTTTTGAATGATTTAACAATTTTTGGGATGGCCACGAATGTGTGGAAGTTGAAGTGCACATTGGAGGGCCACATTCCAGGCGCATGTCAAAAATAATTGATAAAGCATGTGAACATGTATATTTGAATCACCGATTGACTATTCCAGTATTGGCTAATGAATTAAATATTTCCAAGGATACAGTTATCTAAAATTTTACAAAAAACCTGTTTGAACAAGAATTGAGGATGTTGAAGCTATCAAGAAAATTGTAAGGTCCCCATTAAACAGCATTCCAAATGAGAGCTTTAAAAGTTGTTTCCTTAACTTTTACAACTAAACACAGAAGTGCATAGTGGCAGATAAGTGTTATTTCGAAATAATATTAAATGGAAATGGGGGGTATTTGATATATTTTCTGGTATTAATAGAGCAATCCTGGATATTAATTGCCGCATCTTGTATAATGGCCATAATATGTATATTTATTGTATTTTTTAAATTTCTATCTCTATTTTTAAATAAAATGCATGATGTTAAATATTTCTTAAAAATTGTTTCATTTTACTTGACGAGATGTTGAATGCGCCCTTAAAGATTTAACTATATATATAACAATTTTGTAGAGGAGATGTGGATTTCTTGCAAGTTTGGTAGCATCCAAATTAAATTTTTATTAAAAGTTTTACACAAATAAATATAATATTCAGTTAAATTCAATAAGATTTAAGTTACACAAATTTCGTAACACTAAAAACATTAATGAAACAAAGGATATTTAAAAACCTTTTTGTTTATATCACGTTTTTTCATAAACAACATTTCTATTTCAGCTTATCATAGAAGGCGGCAGCCTTCAAGTGACGCAGCTTTAAACCTACCATCGTCAAAACCTACCATCGTCATAAGGGTAGATGCGGAACTTCATATATACAGCTAACTCAACTTCAAAGGAAATCGGAAAAGCCGCCTTCTAATAACTCAGCAAATATTGGTCAGAATGGTCCAATTTTTTTAATATAGTCTTATATTCCCAGTCTAATCCTATCCTATAATTTTTACATTTCTACGTGCCGTATATTTTTAGATCTCGATAACCATTTTTAAACTGAAAACGATGGTGTTTGTTCCTGATAATGAGATCTAGAAAACGGGCTGGGAGATTTTATTAAAACTTATATATAATATGAATCTCTTTAAGATAGAGGGAATAAGACTTGCCTTGTTTCTAGGAAAACTCTTGTTTGTTATATATTGATCTTGGAAAATTGGACTATATTAGCTCGCGGATTACATGTTATTCTATGGGTTAGCAGACGGAGACACTGCAAATAGGCAAATGTAGTAATGGTCACAGTTAAAACACCCGCATCGAAGCAATAAATGTTTTTGAAACTACAAAAACATCTTATCATGCGCTTTAAAACATTCAATAAATATATACTAAATCAAATTTCTATTTATTTTGCCTTTATTTTTCGTAAGAAGAAAATATTACGTTTCTTACATTGGATATTTTTGCATTTTGTGGAAAAAAATATTTTGAATCCTTTTTTAAAATAGGAAAATATTTTTTAATTATACATATTCAATATACTTTTCACTTATGATTTTCTTTTAAAGTTTACAAACAAAAATTATTTTTAATAAATTTGCTTTAGAATTCCATGTATTCATACGCCGTTTAGATAGTTTTGTTTTGAATCGTAATCGAATTCGCTGGCGGTAAGCTTTGTACTTGGCACTTGTTGTTTTTAGCATGTATGTTGTGTAATTTGCGAAATAATGGTTATTATGGTAATATAGGTATTGTGTTATTTGGAGAAACTGAAAGGCCCCCTTTTTTGGATAAAATAATATGGTGAATCCTAGTACACGAATCAAAACAAATTGATTCGTGCTGTATGTTGGCATGAAATAATTCAATTTCAGGAGACGAACGTGAAGCTAAACCATCTATAATGAAAAAGAAAGGTAAATAAATATTTTTTGGCACTCATTATTAAAGTATTATTTAAAAAGTATAAGTGATGTATACATTAGTTAGCATGTTGATTTGATTTCAAACCAACATAAACTATCACAGAATGTGTAAACTATTGCTAAATTTTGGTAAACAAACAATATTTATAATTGACCAACAGTTTAACCAAGTGCTTGTGAATTCTAAAATTCTCAAAATAGATTGTTTTTAAGTTTATAGATGTCCTTATTATATGAATTAATTAACAATAATTATATGAATTAATTAACAATACTAAGTTTTAAAGTGTTGTAAAAATTGTGCTTTTTTATTTCATTTATTAATTTCTGTGATTAATAACCCAGGATGTTAATTTTTAGATTAAAATTGCTTGAATATGTTATTCAAAATGCATTTATTACTTTTTCTTATGCATTTTTGTCGCTATTAATTTTCATTTTAAAACTGTGCCTTTTTAGCTTAGCTTAATGGCCAGTAAATCCAGGTTTTAAACAATTTTTAAAATAAGTAAGTGCACTTATTATTGGAAATTGTGAACAAACTAGTATTTATCAACAAATTACAGCAGTATTTTGATAATTCAAAAGAAAGTAATGAAGTTAATTTGTTCTTACATGCATTAGTGACTGTGGCTATAAAGATTTCAGAGATTTAAAAACAAATTAGTTGCACTCATTGTTTTTTTTCTTCATGTACACACAGTGCTTGTACAACATGCATTAGTGATTGCATTTTTAATTAATTTTGTGTATTTTACAGATTGTTGCACAGCAATTTTGCTGCAGCCTGAGTGTTTTGTTTTTGTTTTGTTTTCATGTGCTCTAAATGCTATACATGCAGTAGTTGGACTGCTTTAACGAGTGAGAGTTTTAGGCCCTTTTTTTTCTAATATAAACGTTATTGTTTTAATGTATTTGTTTCACAATATTGTCACTGGATTTTTTTAGTTCAGGTATCACTCATTTCTTCCAAATATTGGGAATCTGCATGTTACTGCATAGTTTGCTGCATCTGTTAATTTTTGTTGTTTGTTTTCATATGGGCATAGTGCTCATACATTTGTTATTGACTGCGGCTTTGAGAAATTTCATGTGTTTTAGAGACCATTGCATAAGTTTGCTGCATCCAGTAATTTGACATGCACCCAGCTCTCATTATCCATTAGTGACTGTAGCTTTAACATGTTTCATGCATCCTATTATTTCATTAATAATTTCGAAATTCCATGTTTATATTTTAAAATGTTATTTAGCAGTTGCCACGGAGGTACTACAGCGCATCATTGTAGTCTGCATTAGATGCTGTTCAAAATAGAATTTTTTTTTTTTCTTTTTTTTCTTCCTAAGAGTCTGATGATTTAAATCCAAGCGTGAAAAATTTTTTCTCAGATCACAAACCAAATACAAAAGTATTGTAATAGTTAATATTACGTTATAGAAATCATTAATCAAAAATATAAAAGCATTAGCTTTACAGCTTAGAACATAGCGTTATTAATAAACTGCATTTATAAATTGGACATCTAAAATGGAAAATCTTAATATATTTTTATAATGTTAGAATTTACAAGCACTAAAAGTTGGGTAAGCAAATAATTCTTAACCAAATATTAATGATAACATTGGTTTAAAAAGAAATAACTTATACTTCTATCTTCTATGCTTTAATAATGAGTTTCATAAAATAAAAATTTACCCCCCTTTTTTTCTATAGATGTTTTAATTTCATATTCATTGTCTCGAAATTGAAGTATTTCTTTCTAACATTCTTTTACAAAAATGTTTGATAATTAACGCTTTTTTTATTTTAAAAAAAAAGGCCTTTTTTCTACTAATGAACACAAAATCCTCAAATAACTTTGAATCCATTATTTAAATAAATTGCATAACATACCTAAGAAGAAAACATATTTAAGATTAAATTTAATACAAGAAATTAAAAATTTTTAATTCAAATAATGTAAAGTTACTAACACACTAACAAATAAATATTTTAAAATACTAACAGCTAATAATGGGCGATAAATAATTACATTTTTTAGTTTTGTCATTTCTAAAATGTAATTGTTTAAATTCTATTTGAGTTGAACCTCATCCAAACCCTAAGAAATATTCTATCAAACCTTAATTTAATCTGAAAAAAAAAAAAAAAAAATCTGACAATACACACTGACAAGCATAGTTGTATAATATAGACGCACACCATGTGCAGAAAATTTTATGAAGAAACAAGTTTTATTTATTTATTTCAACAAAGAATTGCATTAAAAAAAAAGTGTATCTCAACAAAGAATCATGTAAAAAACCCCAACATTTCGAGAAAATACCACACGAAAAACATGAATTTCGTCCAAAGACCAAAAAAAAAAACAAAAAAAAAAAAACGTTAATTCAATCTATGAATCGCATAAAAAATACAAATTCCATGAATCGCTAAAAAAAGAAAGCAAATTGCATAAAAAATGGGAATTATGTCTGCAAATTGCTTAAAATGTGAATTACGTCCATGAATCATGTAAAAAAGTGAGAATTATATTCGTAAATTGTATGAAAAATGCAAATTACGTCTATGAATCGTGTAGTAAAACATGAATTATGTTCATAAATCACTCAAAAAACACGAATTTTGGAGGCAGAAATCTGAAACGGAAATTACCTCTATAAAACGCATAAAAATAGCGACTTGCATTCATGAATTGCATAAAAAATGCAAATTACATCCATGAATTGCATAAAAACGTGAATTACATTCATAAATCACTCAAAAATTCTAATCACTTCCATGAATCGTGCAAAAAAACACTAAGAACGTTCAGAAATTGCAAAAAATGCGAATTATGTCCAAGAATTGGTAAAAAAAAGCGAATTACATTCATAAATCCTATAAAAACACAAATAATGTCAATAAATTGATCAAAAAACACAAATTTTGTCGATAGAAAGCTCAAAAGATGCAAATTATGTCTATGAATCGCATAAGTATAGCAAATTACGTCCATAAATCATGTAAGATGTAAATTACATTCATTAATCGCATAAAAATTGCAAATTATGTCTATGAATCGCTCAAAAAAAGCGAATTGCATAAAAAACATGAATTGTGTTCACAAATCGCTCAAAACGTGAGTTACGTCCATGAATTGTTTAAAAAAGTGAGAATTACGTTCAAAAATTGTATGAAAAACACAAATTATGTCTATGAATCGTGTAGTAAAACAGGAATTATGTTCATAAATCGCTCAAAAAACACAAATTTTGGCAGCAGAAAGCTGAAACGCAAATTACGTTCATAAATACTCAAAAATTGCAACTCACTTCCATGAATCGTGCAAAAAAATACTAATAACATTCAGAAATTACAAAAAATGCGAATTAGGTCCAGCAATTGATAAAAAAAGCGAATTACATTCATAAATCCTATAAAAACACAAATAACGTCAATAAATCGATCAAAAAACGCAAATTTCGTCGAGAGAAAGCTTAAATGAAAATTATGTCTACAAATCGCATAAATATAGCAAATTACACCCATAAATCATGTAAAATGTAAATTACATTCATTAATCGCATAAAAATCGCAAATTATGTCCATGAATCTTATAAAAAACGCGAATTGGGTCCACAAATCGCTCAAAACGTGAATTACGTCCATGAATTGTTTAAAAAACTGAGAATTACGTTTAGAAATTGTATGAAAAACACAAATTATGCCTATGAATTGTGTAGTAAAATGGGAAGCTGAAACCCAAATTACGTCTATAAATCGCATAAAAATAGCGAAGAGTGTTTTGCATTCATGAATCGCTCAAAAAACACTAATTACGTCCATGAAACGCATAAAAACGTGAATTACATTCATAAATCACTCAAAAATTCTAATCACTTCCATGAATCGTGCAAAAAAACACTAAGAACGTTCATAAATTGCAAAAAATGCGAATTACGTCCAAGAATTGGTAAAAAAAGCAAATTACATTCATAAATCCTATAAAAATACAAATAACGTCAATAAATCGATCAAAAAACGCAAATTTCGTCGATAGAAAGCTCAAAAGATGCAAATTATGTCTATGAATCGCATAAGTATAGCAAATTATGTCCATAAATCATGTAAATTGTAAATTACATTCATTAATTGCATAAAAATCATGAAATATGTCCATGAATCGCTCAAAAAAAAAAAGCGAATTGCATAAAAACATGAATTGGGTCCACAAATCGCTCAAAACGTGAATTACGTCCATGGATTGTTTAAAAAAGTGAGAATTACGTTCAGAAATTGTATGAAAAACACAAATTATGTCTATGAATCGTGTAGTAAAATGGGCATTATGTTCATAAATCGCTCAAAAAACACGAATTTTAGCAGCAGAAAGCAAACGCAAATTACGTTCATAAATCACTCAAAAAAAGCAAATCATTCCATGAATCGTGCAAAAAAATACTAATAACATTCATAAATTACAAAAAATGCAAATTAGGTCCAACAATTGGTAAAAAAAGCGAATTACATTCATAAATCCTATAAAAACACAAATAACGTCAATAAATCGATCAAAAAACGCAAATTTCGTCGACAGAAAGCTCAAAAAATGCTAATTATGTCTACGAATCTCATAAATATAGCAAATTACATCCATAAATCATGTAAAATGTAAATTACATTCATTAATCTCATAAAAATCGCGAATTATGTCCATGAATCGCTCAAAAAAAGCGAATTGCATAAAAAATGTGAATTATATCCACAAAACGTGAATTACATCCATGAATTGTCTAAAAAAGTGAGAATTATGTTCATAAATTGTATGAAAAATGCAAATTACGTCTATTATTTGTGTAGTAAAATGGGAATTATGTTCATAAATCGCTCAAAAAATACGAATTTTAGCAGCAGAAAGCTAAAATGCAAATCACGTCTATAAATCGCATAAAAATAGGGAATAGCATTTTGCATTCATGATTTGCATAAAAAACGCGAATTACATCCATGAATCGCTCAAAAAATGCAAATTACATCCATGAATTGCATAAAAATGTGAATTATGTTCATAAATCACTCAAAAAATGTGAATCACTTCCATGCATCGTGCAAAAAAACACGAATAACATTCATAAATTGCAAAAAGTTGTGTAAAAGTGTTACGTCCAAGAGTTGTGTGAAAAAAGCGAATTACATTTATAAATCCTATAAAAACACAAATAACGTCAATAAATTGATCAAAAAACACAAATTTCGTCGACAGAAAGCTGAAAAAACATAAATTATGTCTATGAATTGCATAAAAATAGCAAATTACGTCCATAAATCATGTAAAATGTAAATTACATTCATTAATTGCATAAAAATTGCGAATTATGTCCATAAATTGCTCAAAAATGCAAATTACATTCATAAATCGCATAAAAAACACTAATGATGACCATGAATTGCGCAAAAAATGCGAATTACACCCAACATTAAATTAATTTGTGGAAAGTTTTTGGTTTTATACAAGTCTGCCAACAAGAACCTTCAAGTTATCCTGAAACCTATTCTAAACCAACAAAAATTTAATGGAAAGATAAATTTGTCCAAGATAGACAAAATAATTTCCATTGACATACATTGACCAGAATCGAAAAATTCCTATTGAAATCTATCCTATACACTCCAAAACCAGAAAGAAAAAAATCCCTCCAAGAGTAACTCAATCTATCTGCTGCAAAATAAAATACATTGAAATGCAACTGAACAAGAACCTGAAAATTACATTTAAAATCAAACCGAAACCAGATTCAACCCCCCCCCCTCCCCCCAAAAAAAAAAAAAAATCCAACCATATCTCGATTTGGGAAAGAAAACTTAATTTCCATAGATACGCTTGGTCAGAAATCTGGAAATTCCAATTAGTCTATGGGTTAGCAAACCTTAATTCAATCTGAAAAAAAAAAAAAAAAAATCTGACAAGCAGAGTTGTATAATATAGACGCACGCCATGTGCAGAAAATTTTATGAAGAAACAATTTTTATTTATTTATTTCGACAAATTGTGTAAAAAAAAAAGTATCTCAACAAAGAATCGTGTAAAAAAACCCAACATTTCGACAAAATACCACGTGAAAAACGTGAATTTCGTCCAAAGACCACAATAAAAACATTAATTAAATCCATGAATCGCATAAAAAATACAAATTCCATGCATGAATCGCATAAAAAATGTGAATTAAATGCATGAATCGCATAAAAAATGTGAACTACATCCATGAATCGCTAAAAAAAAAAAGCAAATTGCATAAAAAATGGGAATTACGTCCACAAATTGTTTAAAATGTGAATTACGTCCATGAATCATGTAAAAAAGCAAGCATTATATTCATAAATTGTATAAAAAACGCAAATTACGTCTATGAATCGTGTAGTAAAACATGAATTATGTTCATAAATTGCTCAAAAAACACGAATTTTGGCAGCAGAAATCTGAAACGGAAATTACCTCTATAAAACGCATAAAAATACCGAATTGCATAAAAAATGTGAATTACGTTCATGAATCGCCCAAAAAATGCAAATTACATCCATGAATTGCATAAAAACGTGAATTACGTTCATAAATCACTCAAAAAATGCGAATCACTTCCATGAATTGTGAAAAAAAACACGAATAATGTTCATAAATTGCAAAAAATGCAAATTACGTCCCAGAATTGGTAAAAAAAAGCGAATTACATTCATAAATCCTATAAAAACACAAATATTGTCAATAAATCGATCAAAAAAACACAAATAGAAAGCTCAAAAGATGCAAATTAGGTCTATGAATCGCATAAGTATAGCAAATTACGTCCATAAATCATGTAAATTACATTCATTAATCGCATAAAAATCTCGAATTATGTCCATGAATCGCTCAAAAAAGGCGAATTGCATAAAAAACGTAAATTGGGTCCACAAATTGCTCAAAACGGGAATTACGTCCATGAATTGTTTAAAAAAGTGAGAATTACGTTCAGAAATTGTATGAAAAACACAAATTATGTCTATGAATCGTGTAGTAAATCGGGAATTATGTTCATAAATCGCTCAAAAAACACGAATTTTGGCAGCAGAAAGCTGAAACGCAAATTACGTTCATAAATCACTCATAAAATGCAAATCACTTCCATGAATCATGCAAAAAAATACTAATAGCATTCATAAATTACAAAAAATGTGAATTAAGTCCAACAATTGGTAAAAAAAGCGAATTACATTCATAAATCCTATAAAAACACAAATAACATCAATAAATCGATCAAAAACACAAATTTCGTTGACAGAAAGCTCAAAAAATGCAAATTATGTCTACGAATTGCATAAATATAGCAAATTACATCCATGAATCATGTAAAATGTAAATTACATTCATTAATCGCATAAAAATCGTGAATTATGTCCATGAATCGCATAGAAAACGCGAATTGGGTCCACAAATCGTCAAAACGTGAATTACGTCCATGAATTGTTTTAAAAAGTGAGAATTACGTTCAGAAATTGTATGAGAAACACAAATTATGTCTATGAATCGTGTAGTAAAACGGAAATTATGTTCATAAATCGCTCAAAAAACACTAATTTTGGCAGCAGAAAGCTGAAACGCAAATTACGTCTATAAATTGCATAAAAATAGCAAATAGTGTTTTGCATTCATGAATTGCATAAAAAACGCAAATTACATTCATGAATCGCTCAAAAAACACAAATTACGTCCATGAAACGCATAAAAACGTGAATTACATTCATAAATCACTCAAAAAATGCAAATCACTTCCATGAATCATGCAAAAAAACACTAATAACGTTCATAAATTACAAAAAATGCAAATTACGTCCAAAAATTGGTAAAAAAAGCAAATTACATTCATAAATCCTATAAAAACATAAATAACGTCAATAAATCGATTAAAAAAACACAAATTTCATCAACAGAAAGCTGAAAAAACGCAAATTATGTCTATGAATTGCATAAAAATAGCAAATTACGTCCATAAATCATGTAAAATGTAAATTACATTCATTAATCGCATAAAAATTGCGAATTATGTCCATAAATTGCTCAAAAATGCAAATTACATTCATAAATCGCATAAAAAACACTAATGATGACCATGAATTGCGCAAAAAATGCGAATTACACCCAACATTAAATTAATTTGCGGAAAGTTTTTGGTTTTATACAAGTCTGCCAACAAGAACCTACAAGTTATCCTGAAACCCATTCTAAACCAACAAAAATTTAATGGAAAGATAAATTTGTCCAAGATAGACAAAATAATTTCCATTGACATACATTGACCAGAATCGAAAAATTCCTATTGAAATCTATCCTATACACTCTAAAACCAGAAAGAAAAAAATCCCTCCAAGAGTAACTCAATCTATCTGCTGCAAAATAAAATACATTGAAATGCAACTGAACAAGAACCTGAAAATTACATTTGAAATCAAACCGAAACCAGATTCAACCCCCCCCCCCTCCCCCCCCCAAAAAAAAAATCCAACCATATCTCGATTTGGGAAAGAAAACTTAATTTCCATAGATACGCTTGGTCAGAAATCTGGAAATTCCAATTAGTCTATGGGTTAGCAAACCTTAATTCAATCTGAAAAAAAAAAAAAAAATCTGACAAGCAGAGTTGTATAATATAGACGCACGCCATGTGCAGAAAATTTTATGAAGAAACAATTTTTATTTATTTATTTCGACAAATTGCGTAAAAAAAAAGTATCTCAACAAAGAATCGTGTAAAAAAACCCAACATTTCGACAAAATACCACGTGAAAAACGTGAATTTCGTCCAAAGACCACAATAAAAACATTAATTAAATCCATGAATCGCATAAAAAATACAAATTCCATGCATGAATCGCATAAAAAATGTGAATTAAATGCATGAATCGCATAAAAAATGTGAACTACATCCATGAATCGCTAAAAAAAAAAAAGCAAATTGCATAAAAAATGGGAATTACGTCCACAAATTGTTTAAAATGTGAATTACGTCCATGAATCATGTAAAAAAGCAAGCATTATATTCATAAATTGTATAAAAAACGCAAATTACGTCTATGAATCGTGTAGTAAAACATGAATTATGTTCATAAATTGCTCAAAAAACACGAATTTTGGCAGCAGAAATCTGAAACGGAAATTACCTCTATAAAACGCATAAAAATACCGAATTGCATAAAAAATGTGAATTACGTTCATGAATCGCCCAAAAAATGCAAATTACATCCATGAATTGCATAAAAACGTGAATTACGTTCATAAATCACTCAAAAAATGCGAATCACTTCCATGAATTGTGAAAAAAAACACGAATAATGTTCATAAATTGCAAAAAATGCAAATTACGTCCCAGAATTGGTAAAAAAAAGCGAATTACATTCATAAATCCTATAAAAACACAAATATTGTCAATAAATCGATCAAAAAAACACAAATAGAAAGCTCAAAAGATGCAAATTAGGTCTATGAATCGCATAAGTATAGCAAATTACGTCCATAAATCATGTAAATTACATTCATTAATCGCATAAAAATCTCGAATTATGTCCATGAATCGCTCAAAAAAGGCGAATTGCATAAAAAACGTAAATTGGGTCCACAAATTGCTCAAAACGGGAATTACGTCCATGAATTGTTTAAAAAAGTGAGAATTACGTTCAGAAATTGTATGAAAAACACAAATTATGTCTATGAATCGTGTAGTAAATCGGGAATTATGTTCATAAATCGCTCAAAAAACACGAATTTTGGCAGCAGAAAGCTGAAACGCAAATTACGTTCATAAATCACTCATAAAATGCAAATCACTTCCATGAATCATGCAAAAAAATACTAATAGCATTCATAAATTACAAAAAATGTGAATTAAGTCCAACAATTGGTAAAAAAAGCGAATTACATTCATAAATCCTATAAAAACACAAATAACATCAATAAATCGATCAAAAACACAAATTTCGTTGACAGAAAGCTCAAAAAATGCAAATTATGTCTACGAATTGCATAAATATAGCAAATTACATCCATGAATCATGTAAAATGTAAATTACATTCATTAATCGCATAAAAATCGTGAATTATGTCCATGAATCGCATAGAAAACGCGAATTGGGTCCACAAATCGTCAAAACGTGAATTACGTCCATGAATTGTTTTAAAAAGTGAGAATTACGTTCAGAAATTGTATGAGAAACACAAATTATGTCTATGAATCGTGTAGTAAAACGGAAATTATGTTCATAAATCGCTCAAAAAACACTAATTTTGGCAGCAGAAAGCTGAAACGCAAATTACGTCTATAAATTGCATAAAAATAGCAAATAGTGTTTTGCATTCATGAATTGCATAAAAAACGCAAATTACATTCATGAATCGCTCAAAAAACACAAATTACGTCCATGAAACGCATAAAAACGTGAATTACATTCATAAATCACTCAAAAAATGCAAATCACTTCCATGAATCATGCAAAAAAACACTAATAACGTTCATAAATTACAAAAAATGCAAATTACGTCCAAAAATTGGTAAAAAAAGCAAATTACATTCATAAATCCTATAAAAACATAAATAACGTCAATAAATCGATTAAAAAAACACAAATTTCATCAACAGAAAGCTGAAAAAACGCAAATTATGTCTATGAATTGCATAAAAATAGCAAATTACGTCCATAAATCATGTAAAATGTAAATTACATTCATTAATCGCATAAAAATTGCGAATTATGTCCATAAATTGCTCAAAAATGCAAATTACATTCATAAATCGCATAAAAAACACTAATGATGACCATGAATTGCGCAAAAAATGCGAATTACACCCAACATTAAATTAATTTGCGGAAAGTTTTTGGTTTTATACAAGTCTGCCAACAAGAACCTACAAGTTATCCTGAAACCCATTCTAAACCAACAAAAATTTAATGGAAAGATAAATTTGTCCAAGATAGACAAAATAATTTCCATTGACATACATTGACCAGAATCGAAAAATTCCTATTGAAATCTATCCTATACACTCTAAAACCAGAAAGAAAAAAATCCCTCCAAGAGTAACTCAATCTATCTGCTGCAAAATAAAATACATTGAAATGCAACTGAACAAGAACCTGAAAATTACATTTGAAATCAAACCGAAACCAGATTCAACCCCCCCCCCCCTCCCCCCCCCAAAAAAAAAATCCAACCATATCTCGATTTGGGAAAGAAAACTTAATTTCCATAGATACGCTTGGTCAGAAATCTGGAAATTCCAATTAGTCTATGGGTTAGCAAACCTTAATTCAATCTGAAAAAAAAAAAAAAAATCTGACAAGCAGAGTTGTATAATATAGACGCACGCCATGTGCAGAAAATTTTATGAAGAAACAATTTTTATTTATTTATTTCGACAAATTGCGTAAAAAAAAAGTATCTCAACAAAGAATCGTGTAAAAAAACCCAACATTTCGACAAAATACCACGTGAAAAACGTGAATTTCGTCCAAAGACCACAATAAAAACATTAATTAAATCCATGAATCGCATAAAAAATACAAATTCCATGCATGAATCGCATAAAAAATGTGAATTAAATGCATGAATCGCATAAAAAATGTGAACTACATCCATGAATCGCTAAAAAAAAAAAAGCAAATTGCATAAAAAATGGGAATTACGTCCACAAATTGTTTAAAATGTGAATTACGTCCATGAATCATGTAAAAAAGCAAGCATTATATTCATAAATTGTATAAAAAACGCAAATTACGTCTATGAATCGTGTAGTAAAACATGAATTATGTTCATAAATTGCTCAAAAAACACGAATTTTGGCAGCAGAAATCTGAAACGGAAATTACCTCTATAAAACGCATAAAAATACCGAATTGGATAAAAAATGTGAATTACGTTCATGAATCGCCCAAAAAATGCAAATTACATCCATGAATTGCATAAAAACGTGAATTACGTTCATAAATCACTCAAAAAATGCGAATCACTTCCATGAATTGTGAAAAAAAACACGAATAATGTTCATAAATTGCAAAAAATGCAAACTACGTCCCAGAATTGGTAAAAAAAAGCGAATTACATTCATAAATCCTATAAAAACACAAATATTGTCAATAAATCGATCAAAAAAACACAAATAGAAAGCTCAAAAGATGCAAATTAGGTCTATGAATCGCATAAGTATAGCAAATTACGTCCATAAATCATGTAAAATGTAAATTACATTCATTAATCGCATAAAAATCTCGAATTATGTCCATGAATCGCTCAAAAAAGGCGAATTGCATAAAAAACGTAAATTGGGTCCACAAATTGCTCAAAACGGGAATTACGTCCATGAATTGTTTAAAAAAGTGAGAATTACGTTCAGAAATTGTATGAAAAACACAAATTATGTCTATGAATCGTGTAGTAAATCGGGAATTATGTTCATAAATCGCTCAAAAAACACGAATTTTGGCAGCAGAAAGCTGAAACGCAAATTACGTTCATAAATCACTCATAAAATGCAAATCACTTCCATGAATCATGCAAAAAAATACTAATAACATTCATAAATTACAAAAAATGTGAATTAAGTCCAACAATTGGTAAAAAAAGCGAATTACATTCATAAATCCTATAAAAACACAAATAACATCAATAAATCGATCAAAAACACAAATTTCGTTGACAGAAAGCTCAAAAAATGCAAATTATGTCTACGAATTGCATAAATATAGCAAATTACATCCATGAATCATGTAAAATGTAAATTACATTCATTAATCGCATAAAAATCGTGAATTATGTCCATGAATCGCATAGAAAACGCGAATTGGGTCCACAAATCGTCAAAACGTGAATTACGTCCATGAATTGTTTTAAAAAGTGAGAATTACGTTCAGAAATTGTATGAGAAACACAAATTATGTCTATGAATCGTGTAGTAAAACGGAAATTATGTTCATAATCGCTCAAAAAACACTAATTTTGGCAGCAGAAAGCTGAAACGCAAATTACGTCTATAAATTGCATAAAAATAGCAAATAGTGTTTTGCATTCATGAATTGCATAAAAAACGCAAATTACATTCATGAATCGCTCAAAAAACACAAATTACGTCCATGAAACGCATAAAAACGTGAATTACATTCATAAATCACTCAAAAAATGCAAATCACTTCCATGAATCATGCAAAAAAACACTAATAACGTTCATAAATTACAAAAAATGCAAATTACATCCAAAAATTGGTAAAAAAAGCAAATTACATTCATAAATCCTATAAAAACATAAATAACGTCAATAAATCGATTAAAAAAACACAAATTTCATCAACAGAAAGCTGAAAAAACGCAAATTATGTCTATGAATTGCATAAAAATAGCAAATTACGTCCATAAATCATGTAAAATGTAAATTACATTCATTAATCGCATAAAAATTGCGAATTATGTCCATAAATTGCTCAAAAATGCAAATTACATTCATAAATCGCATAAAAAACACTAATGATGACCATGAATTGCGCAAAAAATGCGAATTACACCCAACATTAAATTAATTTGCAGAAAGTTTTTGGTTTTATACAAGTGTGCCAACAAGAACCTACAAGTTATCCTGAAACCCATTCTAAACCAACAAAAATTTAATGGAAAGATAAATTTGTCCAAGAAAGACAAAATAATTTCCATTGACATACACTGACCAGAATCGAAAAATTCCTATTGAAATCTATCCTATACAATCCAAAACCAGAAAGAAAAAAATCCCTCCAAGAGTAACTCAATCTATCTGCTGCAAAATAAAATATATTGAAATGCGACTGAACAAGAACCTGAAAATTACATTTGAAGTCAAACCGAAACCAGATTCAACCCCCCCCCCCCCCCCCCCAAAAAAAAAAAAAAAAAATTATCCGACCATATCGCGATTTGGGAAAGAAAACTTAATTTCCATAGATATGCGTGATCAGAAATCTGGAAATTCCAATTAGTCTATCTTAAACCTAATCTGAACCTGAAAAAGGAAATTCCATATAACCGGAGCCCAGTATCTATACAGGACAAAATATTTTCCATTAAAGCGCAACCTGAACAGAACTTGAAAATTCTATTTGAATGGAACCTGATTGAAACCTGAAAAAAATTTCCATCGAACCTTAACCTAATCCGAAAAAGATTAGGCTATTATTTCTGCCGATACACATTGACAAGAGTCTGAAAGTTAACATGAAACCTAATCCAAACCCGAAAAGGAAAAAACAATGGAAACACAAGTCTGTCCAAGAAAGACCAAATAAATTCTGTCCACATACACCGACAAGAATTTCAATTGAAATCTATCCTAAACCCAGTTCAAACACTACCCCCCCCCCCCCCAAAAAAAAAAAAAAAATCCAATTGTAACCCAATTTATCTGCGACAAAATAATATACTTGAAATGCAACTCAACAAGAACCTGAAAATTCCATTTGAAGTCAATCTGAAACCAGATTCAATCCCCCCCCCCCCCCAAAAAAAAAAAAAAAAAAAATTAATCAAATCAAGATTTTAGAAAAAAAAGGAACAATTTATGTCTATATGTATTGACCAGATCATGGAAATTCCAATAGAAGTCTATCTCAAACCCGATCCGAATAACCTGAAACTCAATCCAATCCCCCCCCCCCCCCCCAAAAAAAAAGTAAAATAAAAAAATTAGGAAATAAAAATCTGTTCAAGAAAGACAAAATAATTTCCGTCCCCATCCACTGAATGGGGACTGACCAGAATTGAAAACTAGTACTTGAAATGCAACTCGACAAGAACCTGAAAATTCCAATTCAAGTCAAACTGAATCAAGATTCAAACCCGGAAAAAAAAAAAAAAAAAAAAAAAAAAAAAAACAATTATCTAACCAAATCAAGATTTTTAGAAAAAAAAATTATGTAAATAGGTACAGACTAGAGCATGGAAATTTTAATAAAATCTTAAACCCGATACAAACACCCCCCCCCCCTTACATAACTAACAAGAAGCCTTGATGACCCCACTAAACATAACTAACAGGAACGAAGAGTCATGCATACTGCATCGATTATGATGCATTTTCTGACTCATTCTGAATATTGTAAACTTATTGTCATTCATGTACAATAATTTTACCATTCTGTGCAAGAAAACAAAGCATAATTAACGAGAGTAAAAATTTTTCCATTAAACATGTTTATATACTTTCCATTTTATTCTGAATGCTTTAAACCTATCAGTTTCATCTTTGTACAGTAATCTTCCCATCCAAATCTCCCCCCCCCCCCCCTGTTAGTTTATATATGTTTTGTGCAAACAGCAAAACATAAATAAACTATTAAAATAAAATAAAATTTAATTCATTAAGGTTTTATCAATTACATCTTTCATAAATTCAAAATATGAATCCTAAAAGATATGATATCAAAATTTAAGTGACGCCTTGACGAGGCTTTAAACAATGTTTTAAAATTCCATTTATTTATTTATTGTCTAAATACATTTTCATATCTAAACAATACTTTTCATTTTCCAATAAGAATGAAAAGTTACACATACAGTATAGATTATGAAACACTTTCCAACACATTTTCATTATTGTAAGCCTATCATTTTAATCCATTTGCAGTAATTTTACCACTCTATATAAAGAACAAATTATAATTAACAAGAAAGAAAAACCTGTGTGCAACATAGATTATGAAACACTTTCCAGAATATTCTGAATATTGTAACGGATATAGTCTTAATCTATCTGCAATATTACCAACCTATACAAAGGTTGAAACATAATTAACAAGAATCATGCACGCAGCATAGATTATGAAATACTTTCCAGCACATTCTGAATATTCTATTCCTGATCATTTTAATCCATCTGCAGTATATGTATCATCATGTGTAAAGAATAAACATAGTTAACTAGAATGAGAAATGATACATACAGCATAGATTATGAAATCCTTTCTTAGAAATACAGTGCTGAATGTACATTACTTTCTTATCTTATACTAACGTACTTTACTACAGAGTTGTTTTTAACGAAATCAAGTAGCACAGCATATATTAATAATAAAATATGAAATATCTTTTTTTAAGTGGGTGGGGGAGGGGTAATTAAAGGTGATCAGAAATCATGAATATGAATTCTTTGCATTAGTCTTTAATTTTTTGTTTTTATCTTTTTATTATTAACCTAAAAAAAGCACTGATATCAGTACAAAAAACCCTGAACGGGTTAAAAGCTTGTGACGCAGCACTTTATCTTATATATCTAAGAATTTTAAATTTGGGACTTAAAACTAATGATATCAAAATTTATGTGACGCTATGCTATTAATTAATATATACATATATTAAAGTTTAATTCATTAAGGTTTTATCAATTACATCTTTCATAAATTCAAAATATGAATCTTAAAAGATATGATATCAAAATTTAAGTGACGCCTTGACGAGGCTTTAAACAATGTTTTAAAATTCCATTTATTTATTTATTGTCTAAATACATTTTCATATCTAAACAATACTTTTCATTTTCCAATACACTGTTAAATACATCACTTTCACTGAATATATATAATGCACTGAAATGTATTTATTTGAATAAATAGATTTATCTTTTGGGCTACGCTATCCAAAATCAAAAATAACGTTTGAATAAATATTTTTTGCGTCATTGTATCCAAAGTAAGTTAAATAGATGCAAATAGATACAATGACGCAAAAAATATGTATTCAAACGTTATTTTTGATTTTGGATAGCGTAGCCCAAAAGATAAATCTATTTATTCAAATAAATACATTTCAGTGCATTATATATATTCAGTGAAAGTGATGTATTTAACAGTGTATTGGAAAATGAAAAGTATTGTTTAGATATGAAAATGTATTTAGACAATAAATAAATAAATGGAATTTTAAAACATTGTTTAAAGCCTCGTCAAGGCGTCACTTAAATTTTGATATCATATCTTTTAAGATTCATATTTTGAATTTATGAAAGATGTAATTGATAAAACCTTAATGAATTAAACTTTAATATATGTATATATTAATTAATAGCATAGCGTCACATAAATTTTGATATCATTAGTTTTAAGTCCCAAATTTAAAATTCTTAGATATATAAGATAAAGTGCTGCGTCACAAGCTTTTAACCCGTTCAGGGTTTTTTGTACTGATATAAAGATTACCTCGAATTTTAGCTTTTAAGAGAAAAAAAAATTAAAATCTTCAGTTAAAATTCCAACATTTATTAAAAAACGAAGAGCATGGGCAATTTGAAGTATCATTTCAGTTCTCCATAGTTACGTTTATAAAACTTTTTTTATTGCAAATTAGAAAATAAATAAATAAAACTTCATCCCCAATAACATGATTTAGTAAAGAAGTGCACATACAAGAAGCAAAGAAGTAAAATTTATACGAAATGTTTGCTGAAAACACTCTATTTCGGCTTGCCCTCTGGGCATTTCTGCTCTTCCTTTTCAATATCCTGTTTCTGTGCTTTCTGAAGTAGCAGAATGTGTATTTTATATGCTCATATGCTAAATAAACCAACGAATATTTTAAACTATATATATATATATATATATATATATATATATATTTCTTCAAATTTTTCTTCAAAAATTATCTTCAAATTTTGTAAATAGAATTAGATAATAATGAAAGTATATCGAAAAAGAAATCACGGTCGAACACGTTAATATGAGCATAACAAAAAAGAGCAATTTAAACATTAAAGATAGTTTATCATTTGAACTATTTTTGGCATTTCTGCATGCTATTTTACGAGCTACAAAAGCATGTTCACGTCTCGTGCAAGTAAAATATCTCTTCGTTTTCCTGGTATTTCTAATTGAATGCTTAATAAGTAAACACTGGACACAGTGATGATATAGAACTGATATAACGATCACATATTAACATTTATTTACAGTATATCACAATACGAGCACCAACGTACACAAATACTAGCTTACACATACGCCAGATAAAAATTCGCTTACGACTTTTAGCAGATTGTGTGATGCTGCCATTAATAGGAAACTAAAAATACCACAGTTTCAAGGCGAATTTCGCCGAAAAGTAAAGTTGAATAAAGAAGGAAATTCTCTTCTTATTGTATACTTTTCTCTCTTAGCGATGATACTATGGGATATTTTTTTAAACCTCCGATGAGACGTAAAATGAAATCAAGTGTGAATAAAACAAGTAAGATAAATCATGCATCGAGCACAGTTTATGAAGCACTTTCCAGCACTTCTTGAAATCTTTAACAAAACTTCGTTAGCAAGGGAAATAACTTATTATTTTTCATATCCAATACGTTTGAAAAGCCCTGTATTTGATATGTCGGTAAATATATAGACTATATAATAGTAAAATTCAGTTTAGCAAGAAACTGGCCTAACTGGTTGAAATTTTTCTTTCAGCTATTTATACTAATAGATGGAAACATACTTGAAATACTTTTGTTTAGCCCTGCAAAATACATAGTACCTTTAATACACGAAAGTATTTTACTAAAGTTTAGTTTAATAATAAATTCTCGAATCAAATTTCTAGAAATTATCATCCAAAGTCCGATCATGTATCTAGTTCTTTGCGTGACCCTGTATATCATTTTACCTATATTCTACAAACATTTCTTAGTAAACTAAATGCAGGTCATCGTAAAAAGGCATAACATATTTAAAAACTAATTTTAAGTAATTTACGCTCATATTCAATAACTTTCCGAGATATTTTGTGTAACACTGTATATCTAAATTGTGCAACAATTAGCATTTACATAAACCATATAATATGCATACATCTAATGAAACTTAAAAGCGTACATCATAATTAAAAATGCATTTTATACATTTAACAGCCATCTTCCATAATATACAGGACTTCGGATAGAATATACTATTTGAAATCTTTTGTGTGTCCCTGTAAATGCTATGCACTAGTATTATGCATGAAATAAATCATACTAATCCACAGCAACGTATATGAATTCGGTTATATATAAAATCGTTTACCATAATTAAAATATGTCGCAAACAATCCACCCCCTTTTTATTATTATGTATTGGAATTATTTTGTGTGGCCCTGTAAATGAATAATAACTATTTTTTTCGCTGCATACTTTACAAAATGCATATTTTAGTGTATTTTGTAGATGCATATATATTTGAAGATGTTTGACAGGATGTAACATGTTTAAAATTCATTTGAAACGATTTTTCCCTATAGGCCGTAGTGTAATGGAAAACTTTTGACTGTCCCTGTAAATAAACTAATCATGGCAGAACCTTTATTTTAAATAAGGTTCGTACTCGGGAAACGTCATTAACGTCCAAAAATTTCATGACAATCCGAGTATATTTACGAGAGTTAGAGCGCGGACGAATGCATAAGCACTTTTCAACTTTGTTGGAAAGTGCTAATAAAAATGGTTTTATAACCAGGAATAGGAATCAAGTACAATCGAAGTTACTCTTTAACATAGTCATTATGAAGATTGACACATTTCTGATACCGATGGGCGAGTTTTCGAATATCTACTTCCAACACATTTCGAATATTGTTGTGAAAACACTCTTCACGAAGACATTCTGCCACCAGCAGCCGCTCATTTTCAGAACATTCTTTTATTTATTTATTTTTCTTTCTTGTGCAAACTAAACGCTCATTGGTTATTTTTACGATCTTTTTTATTAATGTTCTTTTTTTGTACCTTTCAGATTTCGATGTAGTCAAATTAAGAATAATGATCAAGAAACATGTAATATCTGTGCGCGCGTGTGTAAATAATCAACTTTTCTTTTTTGTGTGTTTACGTTTTGTCTCTTATTTTTTATGTGGATTTTCTGTCTTTGAAGATTACCAAGAATTAAGATTCGGACCACCGTGCATCCCTCAAGAACCCTCGAGAAAGGTAGGAAATTTTTATATTATTATTTTAAGAATATTTTTCTACTGAAATATCGAATTTGAAATTAACATGGCATCCCTGTCGCGGGATGTACGGTGGTAATATATTTTGAAACAATTAAGAATTTGAATCTTGAAATTAACTAATTAAGTAGAGAAAAAGAAAAAAAATGGCTGAGAATTTAGAAACACTTAAAAAAAGAAGAACAATTTTTCGATCGGCTGTTACGAAAATTCTAAATAAAATCGAAACTTCCATAAAATCAGACGATGTGTCTATCGAAGAACTGCAAGAACATGTTGAAACATTGACCGACAAATTTAAGTCACTTAAGACAACAGATAATTCAATTGAATTATTAGTCAATCCCGATGATTTAGAGAAAGCCGCTGAAAAGTATAGCGAAAATGTAATATTATGGAAGTCACGCGCAAATCAGAAAATTAGAGAATTAAATGCCGGATTTTTAAATTTAAAATCAAAACAAGAAAGTAACAAAGAACAATTTTCAGACAGTACATTTAATGAAAAAGTGGATAATTCTGTAAAAGTTAAGTTACCGAAATTGCATATACCAATATTTGATGGAAATATAAATGAATGGCTTTCCTTTTGGAGCAGTTTTGAATCGGCCATTCATGATAATAAGTCGTTAAATAAAGTTGATAAATTTAATTATTTAAGATCGCAATTAAGATCGACCGCTTTAAACACAATAGAAGGTTTTCCTTTGTCCGAAAAAAATTACGATGCAGCTATAGAATTGCTGAAAAGTAGGTTTGCTAATAAACAATTATTAATACACAATCATATTAGTAATCTTTTAGCTATCAAGCCTTTGAGAACTTCGAATGATATATATGCTTTCCGACAATATTTTGATAAATTATCAGTAGAACTGAGAAGTTTGCAAAGCTTAGGGACAGATTTAAATAGCATTTCAAGTGTATTATGTACAACCATTTTGAAAACAATTCCGAAAGATTTGTTAATAGAACTTAACAAGTCCGATAATGAAAAGGGATTTTATGAAATTGAAGAGCTAATGAATTTCTTATCTACTTGTTTAAACGCAAGAGAAAAGGCTAATCTAGTAATAAACCCAATTCACGAAGAAAGGAAAATGTTTATTCCTCCTGAAAAGAAAAACTTTAATTCGTTTCGAAATAACAATAAACAAAAAAATTATCCCACAGCTAATGATTTAGTGTCAACGAACAAAAAAGAGAATTTAAACGTAATAAACTGCGTTTTTTGTGAATCATTTCAGCACTCATCGGTTGATTGCGATAGAACTAATGAGTTATCTATTGATGAAATTAAGAACATTCTAATGAAAAGGGGAGCATGTTTTAAGTGCTTAGAAATGAAAAAACATTTATCGCGTTTTTGCAAAAAATATATAAATTGCCGGATTTGTAACGGGAGTCATAACACATTGTTTTGTTATAGAAACGTAAAAAGAGAAAATTCTAAACAACAGACCGAAGTGTCGGATACTGCCCTTTTTGCGAATGAAAACTTGCCGAAAGAAATTTATTTACAAACTTTATATGTTTATGTAAGAAATAATGGTTGTGAATATATAGTACGCGCATTGTTAGATACGGCTTCATCTAAGTCGTATATTTCAAAGTTCGTAGCCAATAAGATGGAATTAAAAAGTTTAAGAAAGGTCAGAATTACTCACGGGTTGTTTGGAGGTACCGAAACAACGGTAGATCATAACTGTTATTCTGCTAATTTAAGGGGTTTAAGGAAAGGTAAAAAGATTAAAATTGAGGTAATGGAACAAGAAAAAATTTGTGCTAATGTACCCAAAATTAGAGACATTCGTTGTATTGCGGAATTAAAAGGAAAAAATATATTTTTGAGCGATATCTGCCCTGAAGGTAAAAATTGTTTATATGAAAGAAATTTAAATGAAATACATATACTTTTGGGAGCAGATGTTGTGGGAGAACTGTTTACAGGTAAAATAGAAAATTTATCTTGTGGTTTGGTTGCGATGCAAACAAAACTAGGTTGGACTACTATGGGCAAAATTGGCGGAAATGAAAGGGATAGTTCTCTTTTGGTCCTTTCATTATATGTAAACGATGCCAAAATTACAGATTTGTGGAATTTAGATTCTTTAGGCATAGTAGATCCTGCGGAAAAACAAACTAAGGAAGAAGTCTAGAAATTAGTTTTGGAGCATTTTAAAGAAACCGTAAGACGCGAAACTGATGGTAGGTACAAAGTTTGTCTTCCCTGGTTAAGTGAGCATCCTCCCATTCCAAGTAATAAAGATTTAGCGATAAAACGCCTGCAAAATAATATTAAGAATCTCCAAAATTGCGGTTTGTTGAAAGATTACGAAGCAGTTTTAAATGAGTGGGAAACGGAAGGGATTATTGAAAGAGTGAAAGGAGAGGAAAAACTTAACACCAAAGTCTATTATCTCCCTCATAGAGCTGTAATAAAACCTAATTCTACGACCAAAATTAGGCCAGTATTTGATGGATCAGCACATGTTAAGGGTTCTGTTTCCATAAATGGTTGTATAGAGAAGGGACCTAATTTAATTGAACTAATTCCTTCTGTTCTAAATCGATTTAGAGTGGGAAACATAGGTGTTGTAGCAGATATTCGTAAAGCTTTTTTACAGATATCACTGAATGAAAAGTATAGAGATTATTTACGTTTTTTCTGGTGGAGAGATGGGAATTCAGAAAACCTTGAAATTTATAGACATTGTCGGGTTGTCTTTGGGATCAGTTGTAGCCCCTTCCTTTTGGCCGCTACTCTAACACGTCACTTAGATGAAGCACCTGAGAACATTAAAGATGTTGCTATAAAACTTAAAGAATCTTTCTATGTAGATAATTGTGTAGCTAGTGTAGAATCGTTAGAAGAGTTAGAATATTTTCACAATGAAGCACGGAAACTCTTAGCTTCGGCACAATTTGATCTTCGTGGTTGGTGTCATAATCGGTGCGAAGAAATTGGATTAGGCTTTAATGAAAAGGGTCATTTGAGTGATGCAGCTGAGGATAAGATTCCCTTACTTGGTTTAATGTGGGACACCAAGAGTGATACATTATCGTGTGATTTTCAGAATTTTAAATTGGAAAATGAATGCATCACTAAAAGAACAATTTTGTCCTTAACTCATAAAATATTCGATCCCATCGGTTTCACTTGCCCCGTGACCTTAATTCCAAAATTACTTTTACAGAAATGCTGGAAAATAAAGGCGTCATGGGACTCCAAGCTGCCCGATGAGATAGTTAAGGAATTTAGAAAATGGACTAAGGAAATTAATGATTTGGGAAATCTTGAGATCCCGCGAAGATTGTCTAACTTATCTCTAAAAGAGGGAAACTTATCTTTACATATTTTCTGCGACGCTAGTAAATTTTCTTACGCTACATGCATTTATCTAAGAAATGAAGTAGAAAATCGTGTAACTTGTCAACTTATTCAGGCTCGTTCTAGAGTAGCTCCTCTAAAGGACATTTCCATTCCACGCCTTAAGTTATTGGCCTGTTGTATTGGAGCTAGATTGTCTAATAGTATTAAAAACGATTTGAAATTAGAAAATGTTGATACTTTCTATTGGTCAGATTCAATGGACGTGTTATACTGGATAAAACGGGAAGGTCCTTGGGCTACATTTGTAGAAAATAGAGTTAAAGAAATTCGAAAGCTTACCCCCAACACCTCATGGAATTTCGTACCTGGACATATGAATCCAGCAGATTTACCGTCACGCGGTTGTTGTGCAAAATCCCTTATTAAATCTCAGTGGTGGTTAGGACCATCATGGCTTTCAGAATCAAAGGAAAATTGGCCTAGTACTAATATTTTTCCTAATATGGATATAGTGAATTCTGAAAAAAGAAAAACTATTGTGACCGCTCCTAATGTAGAGAGTGATGAGGCACCATTTTATAATCACTATTCTTCTTACAATAAAATTTTGCGAGTTACTGGTTGGATTTTGCGATTTTACCAAAATTCGAAAAGAGGTAGTACCGACAGAATATTCGGTCAATTAACACACAACGAATTAAAAGCGGCAGAAACAGTATTATTAAAACTTGTGCAAAAAGAATCCTTTGTGAATGAACATAATCAAAGACTGAAATCCCTGGATATTTTTACAGATTCGGAAGGAATCATACGCGTAAAAACGAAGATATTTCAACGAGAAGATGATTTTAATTTTAGATTACCTATCTTACTCCCTTCAAATCATTACGTCGTAGAACAGATTATATTTTCGAAACATTTAGAATTCGGTCATTGTGGCGTAACCCTGCTAATGACTGCGTTACGAGAAAATTACTGGGTACTGAAGAGTCGGAAAACAATCAAAAAGGTAATCGGCAAATGTATCATTTGTAAAAGACACTCAGCAAAACCACCTGATGTAGTAGAAAGTGTCTTACCTCTTGATCGTGTCAGAGAAGCCGCGATTTTCGAAATAATAGGAATCGATCTGTGCGGGCCTCTTTATTTGAAAAATCAAAGTAATGTCTGGATTTTGATAGTCACGTGTGCAGTTTTTAGAGCTGTGCATTTCGAGCTATTGACAGCTCTTTCAACCGAAAGTTTTATCTTAGGACTGAAACGCTTTATTTCTAGACGAGGTCGTCCTGCAATAATATATTCAGATAATGGCACAAATTTTACTGGCTGCCACAATTTATTGAAAAAAATTGACTATGAAAAAGTAAAAGCGGTTACGGCGTTTTCACGTATAGATTGGAAATTTATTCCACCTTCTGCACCTTGGTGGAGTGGATTTTGGGAGAGGCTTGTTGGAATCCTGAAACGAATCTTGAGAAGGGTATTGGGCAAGTCGTCTTTAAATTTTGAAGAACTACATACCGTTATCTGCGATTGTGAAAGTATTATAAATGCCCGCCCCTTGACGTATGTTACAGATAATAATGAAGATCTTCAAGTTATAACTCCTTCAATGTTCTTACAGGAAAATACTAAAATAGGTATGCCTGAATTAGAATTTCTAGACCACAAAGAAATGAATAAACGATACCATAATAGAATTAAAATTAGAAACGATTTAAAATCAAGATTTAGAAGCGAATACCTCGGCACATTAAAATGTTCGATCTTTAGTGGGAAAAAATCAAGATCTTTGTGTGTAGGAGATGTTGTCCTGATATGGACGGAAAATTCTAGCCGAATAAACTTGCCTCTTGTTAGAGTTGTGGAACTTATACCCAGTCAAGATGGCGTTGTGCGCGTAGTAAAGTTGAAGACTGCAACTGGAATGCTAATTCGTCCAATTAAGAAACTTTGTTCTTTGGAGGTGAATGGAATCGCCGATAATCAAAGTGATGCAGTACTGCAAAAGCGTTTGACTACTCGCCGTGGTCGAATTGTACGGCCGCCCGAAAGACTCCAACTGCAGTGATTGAGTTCTGTCCCCTAATGAACTCAAGGTGGGGAGTGTGAAAACACTCTTCACGAAGACATTCTGGCACCAGCAGCCGCTCATTTTCAGAACATTCTTTTATTTATTTATTTTTCTTTCTTGTGCAAACTAAACGCTCATTGGTTATTTTTACGATCTTTTTTATTAATGTTCTTTTTTTGTACCTTTCAGATTTCGATGTAGTCAAATTAAGAATAATGATCAAGAAACATGTAATATCTGTGCGCGCGTGTGTAAATAATCAACTTTTCTTTTTTGTGTGTTTACGTTTTGTCTCTTATTTTTGATGTAGATTTTCTCTCTTTGAAGATTACCAAGAATTAAGATTCGGACCACCGTGCATCCCTCAAGAACCCTCGAGAAAGGTAGGAAAATTTTATATTATTATTTTAAGAATATTTTTCTACTGAAATATTGAATTTGAAATTAACAATTGTAAACCTATTATTATAATCAATCTCTGGTAATTTTATCAGTCTCTATAAAGAACAAAACATAATAAACAAAAAAGAAAAATCCTGCGTGAAGCATAGATTATAAGACACTTTTCAGCGTATTCTGAATAGCATAATGCGTACAATTTTAATAAATATACAGTAATATTACCAACCAGTGCAAAGAACGAAACATAACTAACATAGTATGGATTAGGAAACACTATCCAGTACATTCTAAATACTGTACCAACGATCATTTTCATACAGTATATGTATCACCGTGTGCAAAGAACAAGTTAAAAATATATATACAGAGATTTAATAGTATGTCCTATCCGAAGTATGGAATATTATAAATGATGGTTGATGGATGGATGAAATGCATTTTTAAATATGATATGCTCTGCGCTTTTATGTTTCAATAAATTTATGCATATTATATGATATTTATAAATGGTATACTTGATATACAGGGCTGCACAAAAGAACTTATAAAGGTTACTGAATATGAGAGTTAATTACTTAAAGGTCATTTTTAAAGAAGTTATGCATTTTTATGTTGAATTGCATTCAGCTTACTCAAAATGTTTGCAGAATATAGAAAAAAATGATACATAGAGCAAAGAATTGAATAAAGTGTCACCTATGGATGAGAATTCCTGAAAATAGAATATGAGTAGTTTTTTTTTTTTTTTTTTTTTTTTTTGCATTAAATTTCAGCTGAATAATGACATTTAATAAAGATACTAGGTAAACTACAGGACTGAATAAAAGTATTCAAGTATGTTGCCATCTCTTAGTATAAATTGTTGAAAGAGGAATTTCAACTTGTTAAACCAAAATTTCCCAATATATAACATACATAACAACCAACAGATCAAATACAAGGCTATTCAAAAGTATTTGAATACATATTTGCCTATGGACAGTAACACCTTATTTTCCTAAATAATGAAGTTTTATTACGCATGTGAAAGTGTTTCAGAATCTATGCTTAACGCATAATTTTTCATAATTGTTCTGTTGAATCAAGATTTTAAATATTCAGAGTTTGTTAAAAAAATAATTAAATAAAAATAAATAATAATAAAAAAAAATCTACGGTTTCGGGTAACGCCGGGTGGATCAGCTAAAGGTCTGAGTCTCCGCTCGCCAACTTCTGTGAGTTTATACACAATTCACATTGGGACTGCTGTCGCTTGGCTTGCTCGCCATTATTTACATAAAGTCTAGCCAAAATTAATATTATCATTAATCACTTCAATATATGAAATTTACATATATTTTTGATGTATAAAAAAGTATGGAAAATTTCGTTAGAAATGCTAATGTTGATTTACAGAATGGGTTGTGCAGTGTAACAATAGATTAACCACTGAGGTTAATTTTTATAGTTGTTGCCAAATAGCAAACTATAAATTCAGCCTCAATTTGCTTCCAAGAAAGGGAATATATATATAGATTTTGTATGAAATTTGTAATGAAAAATGATATTAATTTAGGATTTATCCCTATCATGTATGATTTATTGGTGTTATATTTGTAAATAGAAAAGTAACAGATGAGATGATTCTATGACTGCATGTATGGATGTGAACTCTCCCAATCACTGCTCCCTTGCTAGGATATAAAAATCAGGTTTTTTTATTGAAATTTTTGCTAAAGATTAGTCTTCAAAAAAATTTTAATAGCTATAAAATACTTTTTTTACTTTGACATCGTCAAGTTTTGATAGATTCCATCTTGTTACCTTATTAATTTAAAACAACACTTTATGCTTTAATAATCACTGAGTTGCTAAACGTAACGTGAATACTGTTTCCACTTCAATTTGGGAGATGTTCTTTCCGAAAGCATTCTCATACCTGAATTAATTTTTGTCCAATCTCCCATTTCTTAATTTACGCGCTTGAATTTCTCGTGCAGTGAATACTAATCATATTCTGTTTGAATTACCTTGGAGAATATTTCTATTTAAGGAATTTCCAATAACTTAACGCTATTTTGAAGAAATGTAAATTTCTGAATATTTTAATAGTTCTTGTTTAAATCTATTAAAACATTCTACATTTTATGTACTTACAAAATTTGAAACCACACCTTTTTAAGAAAAGAGACAATAGACAGAAACAGTATTATACTAAAATATTTTATTTTTTGCAATTACATATTATATACATTTAAATTTTATAACTATTATTTTTTTTCTGTTACCACCATAATTTAATTGATATATTTGGTTTATTTAGTAAAATTCTATTGATTCTCTAAGTTTTGGAAATACAAGTAGTTCTAGACAAGCCGTAAAGTTGGCGTCAACAAGGAAACAAAAGAAAAGGTTAATCTCTTCAACTAAATATTGAAGGACTATTTACTATTAAAATATAGCGGTAAGGAAAAGCTTGCGAATCCCCATCTATGTGTTAAGCATCATAAAAATTTTAAGATTGAGCATACATAATGCAAAGTTATAAAGTTAATGTTCATTTCTATTCAACATTCTATTTTAAATTATTCTTACATTTTTTTCAAGAGTAAAAAAGACGAAAAACTTATGTTGTTTTACAATGCTTACAGAAATTATAGCTGAATTTTTGCAAAAAAAAGAGAAGAGAATGCTAATGCATAGTGAATAAGAATTTAGATTGTAAAATGTATTAACAAATAACTTTTTTGTTTGCAAAAGTACACTATTTGATATATATATATATATATATATATATATATATATATATATATATATATATATATATATATATATATACATGCATAAAAATCGCAGACTTTTGGGAAAAAAATCAATTCAATTATTTTTGTAAGGAATGAATCTGTCCCGGTTGTAAGTATTTGTGGCAATGATTTTACTTTCTGTTAATTATGTTATCGGGAACTGGAATAGAAAGCTGCTCCTATGCATGAAACTACGCTTGTTTCAGCTCATTTAACAATCTCGGAGGAGGGTTTTATTCCAGCTCATATCTGCCAAGATAGTACAAAAGATGCTGCATCGGATTAAGGTCTGTTCGCCATTCCATTCACTCCAAACATTGATCCTCAAGGTATTCAGCACTATCCACCAACTAATCTAATGTAAGGTCCGATATTATCATTAGAATGAATTCATCTCAAGCAGATTGTGTAAAGTACAGCGCAACAATCGACCCTCATATCGTACAGGACTCAGAGCTTCTTTTTGGCACATATGTAGATAACAAAAGTAACCACTCAGAGATTTTCGACAAAAACATGATTATACGATCCCTATTACTAGAAGGAACTCTGACAAGGGGACCACCAAACATGGTGCGCACAGATTTTGATGATTTCGAAGCATGTTGTAGGGATCATACCACTAATTATTCTGATAAAAGGGTTTCTTCAAATGGGCCTTAGTTTTTGAAAAAATTGGGGGTTAAAGTTCAGCGTATATTTTAAATAACCATTAGTATGGCTTATCAGTGTGATTTCGTGTCACTGCATCAGCGTGCGAGTGTGCGGACCCGAAGGTTGTGAGATCGAATCTGTCTTGAGCTTTTTTTTTACTGTTTTTTTTAAATCGTTTTTAAATGTTACAAATTTTAAGAAGGATAGGGAATTCTACAGCTTTTGATATTTTCTTAGTAAATTATATTTACATTTTCGATTTTTTTTTCGTAAAACTTTATTTTTTTTTTGTTATTGACAAAACTGCGGAACTAATTTATACCTAGAAGTTTTTTTTATATTTATTATTTACATTTTTATTTTAAGCACAGTTCTGAAATAATAATTTTTCTTTTTCTATCACTTTTTTATTTTATAGAATTCGAAATAAAAATTTTAACCTTTTTTTCTATAAAAATTTACAAAATAATTTTTTACGAACAATTTCTCAAACGTATTTTGGATTAGATTATTCAAATAATACATATCTTCGAAAGAGTAATAAAATATTAATGCAGTAATGCTAAAATGTAAGTTTTTACCAGTTATCCAAATTTTCAATAATCTGAAAATACATTTATCTCCAAAGTTCAACCGTAACAACATTTATCGTTTGCTCAAAAAAAGAAATGGCAGATTACATTTTTTATTTATTTATTTAATTTGTAACAAATTAAAACATTATGTAATTCATAAAAACTTCAACTGGATTGGAAAAATCGTCTGTAAGTGAGATAAAATTTCTGATACATATATATATTTTGTCTTATTATTTTTTTTAATCGTCTGCTTTCCTTTCATCGGTTATATCAGAATAAAATAAAATTTATTTTTGTTGATCTTACATTTACTCTTATACAAATGATGATTAATTTTTTTCTGTTTTAATTTTTTAATGTATTTTTAAACATATTTATCACAAATGAAACATTTAAGGAACATAAATTATGTAAATTTATACAAGTTTTTAAAAAATTAAATCCAACTTGCGTTTATATTAAAAATTTCTGAAAAAATTATTAATTTTTTCGAAAAATTTAAAAACGTAAAGTTTTTAAGATGACAGTTTGCATCAAAACTGACAAAAAAAAAAAAAAAAAAAATCAATATTTGTTTTGAAACATTTTAAATTCTAAATGAAAGCCTGTTTAATTGCGAATATTGTAAAAACTCATTTTCACCCTTATGAATATTTGTGGTATTTTCTGTACATCCAATGCAATTACCAAACAATTGATAACTTAAAACATTTTTTTTCCTTTTTTTTCTCTCTTTATGTTCATATTTTCTTCGCTTACACGTTTTAAAAATGCTAAGGCTTTTTTTTTTAAATTTAATGTAGGGGTTTAACGTTTTTTGACATATGGGTTAAATAAGTTCATGGAATTAGCTTTAAGGCTATTATTATTATTATTTTAAATATCAGTACATATGAAGATATGTTAGATTTCATCACTTTACACTACATATATCAGTAAAAAATTTATATTAAATGAAAAATTAGATTATCTAAAAATCCATGCATATCTTGTGTAATACGCATTTTAAAATCTAAAAAAAGTGATTGGGCAATCTAAAAAATATTAATATTTAAAATAATATAGATTTTAAAATATTTTAATTTATTTATACTTTTAAAAAACATTAATTAAATATGCAGTTTTATTTATTAATTAAAAAATTTGCTATTAGTTGATCACTGAATGCAATCAGTTCACCATTTAAACCAAATTTTTTTAAATAATAAAATTTTTTGTAAACGTAAACTGTCCCCTTAAGAAAATACCAAAAGGTTCAAAGCTATAGAAACCCTGATTCTGCTTAAAATTTGTAACAGTAAAAAAAGCTCAAGACGGATTCGATCTCACAACCTTCGGGTCTGCAGGCTCGCATGCTGCCGCAACGCCACGTATCCACACGACAAAGCCATACCAATGGGTATTTAAAATATACGCTGAACTTTAACCCCCAATTTCTCAAAAACTAAGGCCCATTTGAAGAAACCATTTTACCAGAATAATTAATGGTATGAACAACATACTTCGAAATCATCAAAATCTGCGAGCACCATTTTTGGTGGTCCCCTTGTTAATCCTGTGAGTATTTAAATCCTTCGCCGGGCGCGCAAATTTTCACACATGAGGAGGCGCGCGTTGTAAATTACTGCTGTTTTGCTTTAATTTTACAAATAATTTAACATACAAATATCGTTTAAGTTTTCTCTGCTCACAATTATTTGAAAGTATTCCGCAATACACTTAGTTTTTTTTTTTTTTTTTTTTGTTATATTAAAGCATGCATGAATTTTGTTTTAAAGAAAAAAGAAAGCGAATGTTGTACTTTTTATAACGGTAGCTTAACATTGTTACGTTAGTTACTAAAAATGTTACGTTACAATTTGGATAAGATTTGAGCAGAATTGTGGAAGTTATTGGGTCCATAAAAAAGTGATATACAGGGTGGTCATAAAAAAATTTGCCGATATATGGAGCTCTAGCGGCCAATCCAATCAACCGATCGAGGAGAAATTTCAGATATAGCTATTTAGAGGTATGAGCTCGAGATTCTGTGAACGACAACAAAATGGCGCTCACAGTTACGGTTATAGTTACAAAAACTCGAAAATTTTCAATAACAACACCAATTTTTTTCATCGCAAAATGCTCAGCGCATGCGAAAACCCTAAAGAGCGTTTTAACCGTACGTGTATCGCAAGAATCGGACATGTTATGCACGCACAAAAAACTGTTCTGTGATTCCTCCCCCCCCCCCCATTGATTACACATTTTCCACATGGGTGCCATCACCATTAATTGCCTGTGATGACACCCTTGTGGAAAATGTGTAATCAAAATAAAAGTTTTAGTTTCTCCGATCTGTATTGTAATCAGAGGTTAGTGTACTGACTCTGTGTCATATGCAAATTTCCTCCTTGCGTCCCAATCGAGTTTTTTTATGGGGGGGAGGATTCGCAGAACGGTTTTTTGTGCGTGCATAACATGTCCGATTCTTGCGATACACGTACGGTTAAAACGCTCTTTAGGGTTTTCGCATGCGCTGAGCATTTTGCGATGAAAAAAATGGGTGTTGCCATTGGAAATCTTCGAGTTTCTGTAACTATAACTGTAACCGTGAGCGCCATTTTGTTGCCGTTGACAGAATATCGATCTCATACCTCTGAATAGCTATATCTGAAAATTCATTTCGATCGGTTGAGCGGACTGGTCGCTAGAGCTCCGTATATCGGCAAAGTTTTTTTATGACCACCCTGTACGTACATATATATATAGAGAGAGAGATAGATAGATAGATAGATAAAATTTCTAACGGAATGTAGTTTCGGGATCTAAGAGTCATAATCTGTGTAGATTTGCAAATTAAAAAAAAATTCTAATGTAGGTGAGAATGTAATAGATAATATTTCTTAAAAACCTAACTAAAAGTGATCGGGTACTCGAGTATTCTATTCCATCTTTTGTCTGATATTTCTCGGCATGACGGGCTTAGTTACTGCTTCATTAAAATAACTATAATTCCCCAAAGTTTACAGAATTATAGTTATTTAATTTGTCGTTTGTCATATTTGTTTGTTACAGTTATTTAGTTTATTTTTTGGAATTTTAAAAATTTTCTCCCGCATATGATCTTAAAAGTTTAAATTTTAAGAATACGCAAAAGAAAGTGGTTCATTTCAAAATTCTAGACCAGAAATCCCCTTAATACCAAAGACCTAACCTTGTTGCACAATAACTGAATAGACAAACACGACATATTTATATTTTCAGTGTAAGAGATGTTCTTTTCAGATACAGTTTTATGCGTCAATTAATTTTTGTGCAGTTTCTCTTTTCTTAAGTTACGCGTTTAAATTCTGTGGACTATAAATATTAATCATATTCCATTTGTACTAAGTTGGAGACTGAATTTACAATAACTTAATGCTAATTCGTAGAAATGTAAATGCCGGAATATTTAATTAGTTCTACGTAAATCAGTTAAAACGCGATTGGTAATTTTATTTACACACATAATTCAACATCACACAGTCCCTTTAGGAAGAGGGAAGAGAACAAAAAGATAAATTTGCTACCTCGTTCAAATATTGTGCAAAATTACGAAATTAACATTTGGATCAATTAAAAGATTTTACCGAAATTTAATAACATAAAAAAAAGAATAAAAAGTTATTTGTTTTAACTATATATATAAAGAATATTCGTGAACTTTTACAGTAAAAAAAGATGGGTAAATATAGCATAGGGAAAGAAATAATCCTTATCGTAAAACTTAAAGTAAAATTATATAAATAATTTTAATGCCAAAGATACATATTTCTCACTTTGTGTCAAAGTTTAATTTTCATTCCTTAGATGTTATATTTTAGCCCAGTCATTATAGTAAGTTCACCTCGGAATTCGAGATACCAAGCTGTAAGTCTGTAAATACTTGTATATTGACACTCTAAAAGTTGTCTCAAAACCTACATATGATAGGGTGTGCGCAACTATTAAATTCCAAGGTCAAAGGTCGCAAAAATCGGTTTTTTGTGCTTTTTTTGTAAATATCTCATTTCCTATAGGTTTTTTGCTATTTGTATTTATTATCAATATTGTAGAATACAAAATTCTCTACAAATTTTGTTTGAAAACATTTTTCATACGTCGAACCGTTTTCGAGATAGAGGGCGGAGAGCGCGCGATCACAGCATCATTTCAGGTCAAACGGTGCCTCCGGTCGAAAACGCGCCATATATCATTTTTTTCCTAACATATCCACTTTTTATTCAGTATTAATTTATTTAACAACACTTACCTGTCCATGTAATTGCAGAATTGTTAATGAAAATATAGGAATTATATTTGAATTTTAACCTAATTAATATAATATTAATAACTTCTTAAATGATGAAAAAAAAAACAAATAAATTATGAATTAATCGTTTTATTAAAAAATACTATTCAATACATTTATTTTTATTAAAAGTAAAAAAATGGAATAAAGGGTACAAAAACTATAATTTATGTTTTTAATCATCTTCTTCCTCTTCATCGTCGTCTTTCGGCTGTTGGTAAATTTCAAACTGGTCTTCATTATCGTCTTCAACGACATTTGTCTCAAGTTGTTCCATGATTTCGGGGTCAAAGGTTTCATCTTCGTTAATGTCGCTCTGATATGGTTCTGCATTGAGACAAGCTTGCCCATTACATTGGCCACAAGCTAAAGAGCATTGCAAGCCCACTTTCCTGCATCCGCATCGCGAACCACAACCACTCTTGTAGTTGCAGAAAATTGTATTTAGCAAATCTTCTGGAGCAGGTGGTAAAATTGTCATGATAGGCTCCAGAAAATCGTTTTGCATTGCCCAACCCCATACCTGGGGTTCCAAATCATGCCCTAACCAAGTTTGAACTTGATAATATACACGTTTGAAATGTTGATGAGAAGCTGCACTTGTTTGTGGAATAATTGAAAGCTGCACAGGTTTATTAAGTTTTGTAGACTTGACGTAATGCATATAACGAAGATGATCGAGACTTTTCACAGATTTCGGAGCATTATAGACTGCCAATAAGATTTGAGTTCCACTCCCTAATAATCTCTGGGCCGAACTATTTTCTTCCTCAAATGCTGCAGCTAGTTCATCCAAATTCGTCAGTTTCTCATAAACTTTTAAAAATGATTTTTGTCCCTTTTTAAAAAGCGCAGAAGTTGTGTCACAGTCACTTAATGCATGCAGAAATAAAATATGTGTTTTGGAATGAGGATAATTATCAAAACTTTTAGTCGAGTATATCTCCGTTTTTACATTTCCTTTCCTAACTTTTTTAAAGGAAATTTCTTGTTCGTAAGACAGTGTACGCCCAATTAAAATGACAAGTAAATCAATATCTTGTCCTATTATAACTGCAATTTTTTCAGACTTTGATTCTTCAATTGCAATTTCAACAATAAGAACATTCGCATCATCTCTGGCTTGTTTAGTAGTAATATTTGCAGCTTGTAATTTTTCAGTTAAGGTATTAATGAGCATATCTTTGTTATTTCGATTCGATAAGAATTTTTCTTGAGTAACTGGTACAACCATTGTTTCATCTAAACAGACTTTATACGTTTTTGAAAGTGCAGCAGTTCTTCTCTGCTGCTCCAGTAGCTTTTACGTTCTTACTGTAATCTGAATATCCGTCAAATACAACAATTATTTTGGAACTGTAATGCCTTTTTAAATAATTAATGTATTTATCGAAAATAATAGATAAAGTATCTTCTCTGCTCCATACAACATGATGAAGAAGAAATACGCCATCAATGATGAACGTCACATTATTTTCATTGAGAAAAAAATCAATTGGGCTCATGTTGTCATACAATGATGATTTTGTTGTTTCTCTCATGCCATCATTATCAAATAGAGCTGTTGGATACGGACTCAATTCATATTGAAGATATTCCTCAAGATTACTTTCAAATTGTTTGCTGACAGTAATTCTTTGGAAGAGTAATAATGGAGCCACTGCAACTTTACAATAATTTATTTTTACAGATTTGTTAACACAGGAAAGCGGCATTACTTTTTCGGAAAGTTTCAACTTTATTTCATTAAAAGATAAGCCGGTGATCTTCTTCATAGACTCTAATCCGATTTCGTAAGCTCTGTGGCAGTTAATTTGCTCGTTTCCAACAATTCCAGAAGCTATCGATATTAACTGCGTAGTATTTGGAAAAGGATCATGGAGTTTAAACCAATCAAATAGTATATTTACGTCAGCATTGTCTTTTTTCACTTTTGAGTCTCTGGAATCTACGTGTTGCTCGGTCGACTCCAAGGAGATATTACAGAACTTCTCCATTTCCTCACAAATAGTATTGGTGGAGTACATAGCATATACCCATTTGCTATGTACGCCACTATGTTCTGCCCAGCTTTAATAAAAATTGAAAAATATTTATAATCATTGATTTATCGATAGTTCATCAACTATATATAGCGCGTTTTCGACCAGAGGCACCGTTTAACCTGAAGTGATGCTGTGACCGTGCGCTCTCCGCCCTCTATCTCGAAAACGGTTTGACGTATGAAAAGTGTTTTCAAACAAAATTTGTAGAGAATTTTGTATTCTACAATATTGATAAAAAATACAAATAGCAAAAAACCTATAGGAAATGAGATATTTACAAAAAAAGCGCAAAAAACCGATTTTTGTCACCTTTGACCTTGGAATTTAATAGTTGCGTACACCCTACCATATGTAGGTTTTGAGACAACTTTTAGGGTGTCAATATACAAATATGTACAGACTTATAGCTGGGTATCTCGAATTCCGAGATTCTTAACTAATTTAAGCTTAAATGACTGGACTATTTGTACCCCCACTGTCTCCCTCACGCCTGATGATATCATTATCAATGTCTAAAAGTTATTTTTATTTATCACATTATTTTTCTTTCATTTTATACGTTTGAAGAAAATTACACATATGATAGTGTAGACCAGCGGTTTCCAAACTATGCGTCGCGACCCACATGTGGGTTGCGGCAGCTATTTTAGTGAGTCGCTGAAACACTTGAGGCTTGTCACGAAAATATTTTTTGCATTTCATCTGTTAAAAAAATATAGCAATTTCATTTGAAAATAAAATTTCAAGGGAAATTGGTTAATTTCCATGTGGAGCGAGCATATATACGAGCAGAATATCCAGAAACATCTAAATGAAAAGTTTGTTTGTATTATAGTTTGTGTGTTGTGTTAATTATTGATCGGAATCACCATTGGTTGTTTTTGTTGATAGTATATTCTTTGTATGAAAAATTTTCATATTTCGTAGGATAGGTTAGCCGACAGTTTATAGATTTCACATGGCAAATTCCATTCTGATATACACCATTTTATTACGTGGGTCACGAAAACTTTTTTTTACTTACAGGTGGGTGGCCTACCAATAAAGTTCGGGAAGCGCTGATGTAGACAGTCAAATATATTATGGAATCAATAACTTGATAAAATATAAATGCATAAAACAAATTTTTATCAAATAACATATAAAAATGTTAAAATATTTCACAACATTTTGAAAGTACGTGAAATACACTATAAATTTATGTAATAAACAAAGTATTTTCTATTAAATATATAATATTCAGATCACAAAACTAAACTCTCAAATTTTTGATCGGGAGTTATTCTTACGTGCTTCTTACAGCGATAAGGTCTACAAATGGAACAAATTCACTTTTAGCATTTATTAGTGATTCAGATGAATCAGAGCCCTTTTGTGCAATATCTGTAGGGGCCATTTCCCGGATTTCTTTATAATTACGGGTAATATTAGCACTTGGTTTTATTATCCATCTTGAAGTTATAACTGCAGGACACCTTATAATATATTCAACATATTTTTGATGTTTTAGGCTAACTATGTTTTAAAATTTTAAATTTTATCTAGTTGTTTTTATTTTATAGTGTAATAGGTTCCATTTAATTCGAATTATTAAGAATGTATATTTTTCTAACAAGAAATCTTATTAATGATAACATGAAAAATGGTTTTCCCTTTCAGAATCACATATGACTAACTTTTTTTTCGCTTCTAGCGTATGTAGGAATTAACGAGCGTCAATCGTATATGAAGTAGAATATCTTGTAATGCTATTTAGTTTCTTTCTGAGAAAAAGCATTTTTATTTTTATGAGAAGAATTTAACAATGTTATTCTTTTATTCTTTCTGCATTTAGTTTCGTATGTTTTTCCAAATTTCTATAAATCTTTCTTGGTGGCAATAAATTTTAAAAATAATTTTTTTAAACAAAATTTTATGTGCAAACGAAGTATATTATTTGCGTTGTGGGAAATAATATATCTTGTACAGTTATCTAAATGAGATACTTTTCCGAAAATTGTATCTCTTAACAGCCGGAATTATGATATCGATTTTAACAAGGCAAGCAAGCAGAGAAACACCCCCTCCAGGAGAATATTTTAAAGTGCTGTTCAAACATAAAGTGAGCAGAGAAACAACTCAATTGAGGGAACAATTTATTGCGCACATAAAAGTGTCACGCCCTCTAATGAATGACGTGATTTGCATATACTGTTTGGTTGATCCAATTATCGCTTCAAGTTTTCTTGACTGTTATGTGTGCCGTTTTCTTCCCGATTTATTAGGACTGCAGGAAAATTGGAAACGTTGTTATGCTTTGAGAAAATTATTGTTTAGCAGTGAGAAAAGAGAGTTTTATTGGAGCATTTTCGCCTTGTTTTTGCAAATGAGTTGTCGTAAATCAATGCCGTGTTTGTCTGCAAATTAATGACTATCATGTCCTAGCGCATTTATTAAAATTATGACTGAGTTTTAGGATCGGCGGTACTTATATTTCTTTATCGGAATATTTTTATGAATAAAACTTGTTTTAATTTTCTAGCTCACTTCTATTATTTTTGAAACATAAGTTGATATTTTTGTGCATCATGCACAATATATTCATATGGGGTGCATTTAAAATTCTTGATTCAGATTTTAAGATATAGTACAGCACATTTATTTTTCGGTATAAAACAAGGATTCCAAGACATTTATCGGTTCAAACATCCAGCTCTATCCGTATTCTATTTCCAATCATAACACGGAGTTTTATTCATAACTATTCCAGTAATGAAGCTATTAACATATGTTAGGCATTTGCTCCATAAAATATAATAAATAAGATGTATACGATAAAAAGACATAAACTTGCTTAATGGTACTTATACTCAAGAACTTTTATATGAGCTTTTACAAATAAAATTAATGATAAAGCATAATAATAATGATATTATGCTTAATCATTAATTTTATTTGTAGAAGTTGTTGTGAAAGTTCTTCAATGTACTATTGAGCAAACTCACGTTTTTTAAAGCATACATCTGATTTATTATTAATGAAAATATTTTAACAAAATTTAGAGCAGAAATATGTTTCTCTGTGTCAACTATAATCACATTCAGAGAAAGGCGAAGAAAACTAGCTACCTTTATTACTTTACACGATGACATTGTATTTCACTCAAAGCGAGGTAAGTCTGTTGAAAATCAATTTAAAATATTGTAGTTTTTTAAAGCTGTGAAAAGTAGGTAGTTTTGATCTGAGTGACACCTAGCCCTTTTCCTAGGAGTTAAAAATCCATGCGTGTTACTAGTTCCACAAATGTAGGATTAACAGAAATGTGTAACAACTGTGATGAATAAATATGATATGGTCATAAATCTTTTTTCAAATATATATATATATGTATTATTACTTAAAGGTATATATGTTAACGCTTTGCGGTCGAGTATCGAAGAATAGCCGACCAAGTTTTACAATCATGATTTTGTTTTTATATTCTACTTGCACCACTTTATTTTAAAATTACAATTTATAATAATTTTCTTTTGCTCATATTATTAAAATGTAAGTAAAAATATATCTTTTCCAAAAAGTGATGCCAGCCGAAAAAATTCGTGTAAGAGATGACAGTGCCTGTGAGATGTATTTCAACCACAAAGCGTTAAATGAATATAAATGTAAGTAAAAAAGTGAAAATTTATCTTGATCTAGTACAAAAACAATTCATTGAGGTGGTTCTTGATGCTTACTATCTTTTTTAAAAATATTATTTGACATTTCGTTTAGTCGTCAATTTTTCATAACGATTTTTAGAACAAAGAGTGTTGCTTTTTCGATTTCAACATTTTTTCAAGTTCTCAAAACTATTCAACTCTCACATAACCGTCACCTTTAGGGAATAAAACGTTACTAAATTAGACTGCAAATGGTGTTATTACTAGTCAACCACTAAAATTGGATTTGCTGTTGCTTTCTACTAAGATATGAGTTGGAATACTATTTTTTTTAATATATACTTAAAAAGTTTTCTCTAATTTTGAAATTTCATCCAAGACCTCGATGAGATTACTTTTTGAGCAGCCGTTGTCAGAACTGTGTTGTTTGCAAAAACTGATTAATAAAAATTGAAGAACTAATTTGGAGTACCGTTACATAAGGCTATATGTAACAAAAAATTAATAATTCTTAACGTATCGCATCCTTGCTACAAAAGTCTCACAACTCACAAAAAAGGCTTAATGAATTACGACTGCCATTTTACTTGGTTTTCATTCTTTTACCAATCTCTTAAAGTGCTATCTTAAAGTATTAATCTCTTAGAAGATCGTGCACTTAAAATCCAACAATCAAGTAACAGTTGTGTTTCTACCATGCCCATTCAGAATACCACAGCCTGAAACAGTTCTTTCGTATTTCCTGAAAAACAAAGATTTTTTTTTTTTTTTTTTTTTTTCTTGAGCTATGTCACTTTTGTAGCAAGGGTGTGGTATGTTAGCAGCATTTTTGTGAACACAAAAGAAATTTTGAAGAGACCAAATATCTTGGTTTATTGATTTTTATATTTAAATTTTTGAAAAATATGAATTTTGTGATGCCAATAATGTAAAATTTTATTTGCCAACTTATAATCATGTTTTCGCATTGATAGAAAAAGACACGTGAAAAGAATAATATATGTAATTTTTTTATTTTTTGATGAAGTATTGCTCCATTTATAGACACCTATTTTTACAATATTTTCTCATAATTAAATTATCTTTTTTTTATATTTTTGTTTAATTAGGGTTTTATTAATGTTTTTATTTCGCACTCTTAGGCTTGAATTTAAAATTTTATGTATTAAAAATTGATTTAATATTGATTTAATATTGATTTATTTTTATTCATGATATATATAATACAGATACATCCCTAATGAAGAGTAATCTCTTCACAGTATCTAATAGCCATAAAACACGACTAACATAAAGATAAGTACCATCACTTTGTTATCAAAACATGTCACGAACTTCACATTACGAATATATAGTTTGGCGTTTGAATGCATGATATTCTGCCAACTTGGTTTTTAGATAATGTTACTATTTCATTTATCTGTTCACTAACGACATGATGACTTATCTGATCTAAATCGTTTCAGAACGGAGTTTAATCCCTGGGAATATTTTCCACTTATAACATTGTGGCAATAATCATTAATGAAATTTTATCATCAGGAAATAAGAAAGTGTTTTGTTAATTAACCACTTAACTCATCAATGTTTTCGAAAAAACCTTTCAAATAATGTCTATTTTTTTTCTTTTTTTACGGCATCTTCAACAGAATATTTAATCTTTTAACACCGGTTTTTTTCGAAACTAAAATTTTTATTTAAATGAATCAAAAAAATGCTCGGATTAAACCCTTTATATACCGACGGTACTATAAGTAAGGGTAAGTATCATTAAATTAACTTTCAAGGAAGGTCTCCATACGAGCATACTCCGAAAAATTTGAAAAAATTACACAATGTTCTTCTCATGAGGATATATACGTTTATAAAAAAATTTCGGCGGAACCTCAGTACCTTGTCCGTAAAAAAATAACTAAAGTTCGTTATTTGGCGATTTATCATCGGTTGGCGATGAAACGCAATTAAAAAATTACTTTTTTTTAAATGCCGAATGCATTTTAATGGAAGAAAAGTTTCTAGTTCAACTTGTTTAGATAAATTAAATTTAAATAATTTTAGTTTTGTCAGTTTTAGTTTATTTTAAGTATAATTTTGTTATATCGATATTTATATGTATTTATATTCAAATTTAACCATCAAAATTTGAGATTTAAAACGACATTCAAATTTAAATTAATTAAAATTGTTTGAAGTTCAAAGTCCAATTGACCATTATCAATTCAATTTCATGGCTATGGAAAAACCTGACTTTTGTTTTTGAATACGCTTGAATCTATGAAATTATTTTTTCTCAATATGAATTTTTCATTTATGAAAATATTTTTTTCCAGAGGTAAATTAAATAACTACAGCAATAAACAATATACATATGGAATACAATATATATATATATATATGTATAGAATATACTAAATTCTCTCATTGTTTATGGTTAAATTCATTAAATATCATTTAAATGCATTTTAAAAATCTATTAAAAAACAATTTTCAGTTACATTAAAATCGTTTGTTTCTGGTGGTGAAAAGTTCTGCTCACCAAATCGCGCGCCACTAGGTCTTTTCATGCCAAATATTCGAAAGTATTTTATTTTTTTACATATTTCCTATTGTAATTCCGCCGCTAAATTTGATGGATCCTTTATTACCTACATGAGTAGTTTAATTAGTATTTTTTTTTCAAAAAATTCTGAGTATGACAAGTATGGAGACCTTCCTTGTTAGTATAATATTCTTTTAATGCATCGGCTAGTTGTAATACTGTTTAGAATGAGTTACAGATACATTACTTTATATTCTTTTAAAAGCATTATTGGTTACACAAAACAAAAATAGTTTTAAAAGGATGATTTCTTTTGCCTTGGCATCGTTTTAGCTTTCTTGGCACTGAGGGAGGGGGGTGGGTATTTTTAAATGCGGAAATATTTCTATATTTATATTGTAAGAACATCACATTTGTACATTTTATAATTCTACAAAATACTAAGAAAACATTTTAAAATAAAACATTTAAATGGTGTTATAAAAATTACAGAAAATTCTTGTAAATTCAAATTTAATTAATCCTTCTAAATACTTCAATCCCTTTAAGAGCCTTCAAATATTTATTAAATGAGTATGTAAATGTTTTAATTTAGTCTAAACAATTTGCGTAAAATGCTTTAGAATGTAAAATTTTCAGGAATTCATAATGCGGTAGATAAAGGGTTAACTAATGCAAAATTTACAATACAAATTTATGGTGAGAATAATAAATCATGATTAAAATATGGATGTCCGTACGTCGTACGGGCAAATCATGATTGGCAAAAACATGCTGCTCCTATGACGTACGAGCAAATCATGGAAGCGGTTAAGTACACTGAGAAAAAAATATATACCTCCTTCAACTAGAATGAATAGTTAGTCACTTTCTGAATACCTAAATTAGAACTATAGATGAAGAATCTATGCGAATAGGTTAAACAACTAAGCTGAATAGATGAAATAACATACCATTTCTAGTCTCTCGTTTTCTTGGTGACAAAACGATATTGAATCATTTCAGTTAACGAGAAATACTCGCTCAATTTCGGAAATGGTTTCATAAACTAGAATTATAGTTTTTAAATCAAGCCTCTTATGTTCGCATCTATTTGTAGAGATTTTTAAATAAATTGGACAGCGAGATTATGGGAAAATGCTTCGGAACTCTAGTAGGACACTCTAGAATTCTAAAGCTAAGTGAGTTAGAATTTATAAGGATGACATGGAACTATTTTTTCTAAAGCCTCAATTTAGATTCTAGATGCCAGAACTATATTTTTCTCTCAGTGTAGAGTAAAAATCTCCCCTTTTTGAAATGGAACTCTAAAATTAAGTTTAGACATAGGTTAGCATATTAATGTACATTCGGCCACAATACAAAAAGAATCGCTATAAAGAAGCAATCTTTATGCTTTTCAATTCCAAAAATGCAGAAGTGAAAAGCAAAATTTATTATTCGACTGGGAATTACGTATTCTTCAATTATTTTTTGCATAAATATTTTTACAAGTCAAAAATTAAAAAAAACATACATATAATTATAGGCCATACTTTATATTTCGATTGTAGTATTTCTTTTAGTTTAATGTATCACATTTGAAGTTATTCAAACGAGAGGTGTAAGAATTATACAGAATATTTTTTTTTATCCTCTAATGTTAATTTTCATTCATGTTTCCTGTAGGAAAAGGTAGTGTAACTTGGATCTGTTTAGACATTTTATTTTTTTATGTAACTGCAACATATAAATCATAGTTATATTTGTCGATATAAATACTTTAAGGTATTTTAATATAAATTTAATTAATTTAATTAATTAATTGATATTTTTAATATAAATTTAATTAACTTTCTCAATGTTTGCTCTCATATTCAGTAACATTTATGAGCTCCTCTGTATAGATTTGTAATGTGGCTAACATAATTCTTACACACCGCATACTGTACAAAAAATTAGTTAAAAATGCTCACAAAAGTTGTAAACGCTCTTCCAGCAATTATTGCTCATAGCATATACTGTAACCAAATACTTTTATGTGTGCCTACTAATACCAATAAATGCAATACACTCCATAATTTTCAGTTATAAACTTATATTCCCCCCAATACTGCATGGAATTTTTATTATGTTTGAAATATTGAATTACATTAAATTATACTGCAAACTATTTCCCCCCTTAGACCGTTATGGAACAGAATTTCTTGTATGATAGTGTAAGTGAATTATAAGTATAGATTAAGCACACTATAGAAGAATAAGCACACCATATATTATGTATAATAACCACACGATATTCTGCAAAAATTATATATTAGTGCACTTCATAAATTTATATCGATTTCATTATATTTGAAAAGGTGTAACATCCGAAAAATTCACTTGAAATGATATTTTTCCATTGACCACAATACAATGGAATAGTTTTGACTTTCTCTGTCTAAACAAATTATAAACACTACAACACTTCATTTCAAAAGCGATCGTTCTATAGACCTCAGTCTTGTCTAAGGATAAAAATGTAATGTTGTTTTCTCTGCATTTTCTTTTAAATGCTGAAAAAGATGATTCTTTCAACATTATCCAAAAAAAATCTAATTATATCAAAGTAATGCTCGAGTGTATTAATTATTTAACAATGTTTTAAAAATCCATTAAATCATATTACTTTAAATGTTGCTTGTATTGCAGTGAAACCTGGAGCAACCTTAGTGAACGTATTAACACGGACTTGTCAGTAAGAGGGATAATTAACATCGATAGCTATAAAAAAAGTTCAGGGCAATACAAGTACATTTAAAAACTTCAGAGAATTTTTATGCTCTTTTTACTAACTTTTATGAAAAAATGCTCGAGTGTATTAATATATTTAATAAAGTTTAAAAAACCCATTAAATCCATGAATTATATTACTTTAAATATTGCTTTTATTACAATGAAACCTGGAGCAAAACTTAGTGAACGTATTAACACGGGCTTGTCAGTGAGGGGATAGTTAACGTCAATAGCTAGAAAAAAGGTTCAGAGTAATGCAAGTATATTTAAAAATTTGTGAGAGTTGCATCCGCGTATTTTTAAAGATTTGAGACAATTTCAATTGACGACAGAAGGAAGGGACAAACAAAATCGAAGTATAAATACTTTTTAAGATGTTGAGTGGCATGTCAATCACCGATGACTGACACTGAGTTTTTTGCTTAGACCGCGTCAATCGCCGGTGATTAACAGTATTGGGATTGAGTAGCGGGATTCGCGTAAGGGCAAAACGGAAAACAGATAGAATAGATTTGACATTCAACGTGTTAACTATATTAGCAAGCGTCAGTAAAAACATGCACAATTTTCTTCTGAAAAATCTATTGCTTTGTACAGCATAATATACTCTTTCTTCGTCTAATACTGAACTCTCTAATTTAATGAAATAATATTGAGTATGCTTGTTTTGTGTCCACATTATTGTTTCACAATAACAATGCATGTTTTGGTATAAATTAGAAATAGATAAATACCTTCATGTACTTAAACATGCCTGATCGATTAGGAGTTTTCAAATCAAAAGTAAATTATAAAATGCAGTACTTTATTTTAACGGAATTCAGAAACTGAATCTGTATTGTTTTCATTGAGTTTAATGAAACAAAAGGTAAGTAACCGAACAAAAATGCAAGCAGAATGCTGCACTCTGAGAGCAAATTATTTGAAATAATTCCATTATCAATAAACATGTTATAATATTGAAATACATTTGAATTATTTCTATACATTGAAGACTTCTTTTCTCTTACTGAGAAAGATTTTAGAAATTACTGAACATAAGTAACTAAAATTTTTAATGTTAGTAAGACTATTTATTTAAGCCCACTCAATACTTGATAAATTTTAAAGTTTTACAAATTATCGATCTTTAAATTTCTGTTTAAGTTGTTTTAAAACTAATACAACAAACTTTGATTGGCGATAATTCATATCAAAATAAGCACTTTTTTCATTAAAAGCAAGCCCATAATTATATTAATTAATTAACCCTGTAACGGTTAACACACGCTGGGTGGCATTTGTAACGGTTGGGTGCTCGTACTGGGTGTTAAATGCAGACATAACTCAGAACGTAAGATAAAAACAGTTTATTTAAAACTATAAGGGCTCAAGGGGAGGGGAGCAAGTCTGTAATTTTCACAACTGAGAACACTACTAAAAGATTAAACTCATACTCACAGCTCCGGAACTAGCTCAATCAGGGCACCTTTTACTACTTCTCGGCTATCTTTCGGCTACGCTGCTAGATAAAATCTTATTAGACAGCCCGTGGCTGTATATATTTCTTTATTAACTTTGAGATGATCAACGAAATTACTATTAAATTTCTTACCACCGGCCAACTTTCCGAATTGCCTTTCAAAACACCTTCCCAACTCACTGGAGGCTCGATGCTACTTGATACTACTCACTCTGGATCAGTCAACGCAGCTAAACACACTCTGCTAAACGCCACTAGCTGGCTCATGCACCTAGACACACTCTTAGTCGGCCAACGCCGCCAGAGACACTCTGCTGGCTGGCTACTGTCGCCAGAGACACTCCACACACACTCAAACTCTAAGCTTTTATATGTTGCAAACTGAGATACTTCAAATTTACATATTACTACTAACCGCGACCTAACTGTAGAATCCGAAAGAGACACACACGCTCTAGAAAATTAAAGTAAAAGAGAAGATAGATGTCGCTTTCACGCTTACACATGTTAAATTATTGACGTCACGATCTCAGAAATACTAGAGTGCCTTTATGACAAAGGTCACTCCCTCACAACCCTTTCGGAACCGATTTTTTTTTCAAATTTTTGAAAAAATTACTTTTATATTAATAACATAAACATTTGACATCCAAATAGATTAATTAGAGTTTAACGAATACTTCATTGTCGAAAACATAAATAATTTTATTGTTTTTGCCTACTATTCAATTCATATTCGTATGAAATAGATTATGGGATAGTTTTTGGAGATGTTTAGAAAATATTGTATTATAACTAGATTTAACTGATATTACAACTTGTAGAGATTTCAGACTGCATAAACCAACAGAATTGAATTTTTAATCAAAGAAGATTTTACCTGTGACATATTCTTCTTGACGGCGTCTTGTATAAAAGGTATCGGTTTCTTAACTTCAATAACTGTCTTCGATTTTATGGTTTCTTATGTCTTGAAAATAGCTATTTATGAATTTCGCCCACTGGCAATATTATATCCTTTATGTTGGGTTCGTATGGTTCTTCACACACAAAAAAAAATTATGATTTAGAGGGATTTAAAGAGGTTTAATAGACTTAGCAAAACGTAAACATTCTTTTTGAATCAGAACATTCTAAAACAGTTCCGCAGTCAACTCAGAATAAAGAATACAATCTAAAAAGATGGATTAGAGATGAATAAATACATATTATATCTATGAAAAAACATATTATGAATTTTAAAGTACAAATGAATGAGAATTAATGAAATATAATATTAATTAAAGTCAAAATAGTCTCGTTTTATCAAGATCAAAAGTTTTGGTGCTGCCATCTACAGTCATATATCCGAAATAATTAATGTCTTTTTACTGCAGATTTCTTTTTAGTTCCTTTTAGGATTTAACATCCTCCCCCCTCCCGGCAGTAGAGGGGATACCTTTGTAATAGGACGTTTGATGTCACCGTCTGCTGTTTTAATTAAGACGACACGAACTCGATTGTCCTGTCCTGGGAAAGTTTGTAGAATGCGGCCCATTTTCCATCTCATGGGCACGGATCGTTCATGAATTATTACCAAGTCTCCTTCTCGTAGATTAACACTTGGAGTAGTCCATTTAGGACGCTGTTGTAGATGTTGGAGATATTCTCTTGACCATCTATACCAAAATTGGTTCTTGGCCCTTTCAATAAGGCGCCAACGAGCATTTAATGATAGAGCTCGCGAATTAGAAGCTTCTGGAATATCAAGGAGCGGTGCTCCGATTAGAAAATGACCTGGCGTTAATGCGCGCGGATCTGATGGATCTGATGACATCGACGTTAGAGGTCTGGAATTTATGCAACTTTCTATTTGACACAGTAAAGTAGATAATTCTTCAAAATTTAAAATACTGGATTTACATGCCTTTAACAGATGATTTTTTGTAAGCTTTACAGCTGCCTCCCATAGCCCACCAAAGTGCGGCGCATATGGAGGAATGAAATGTCAATTGATTTTTTGTCTCGAAAGAAAATCTTGAATTTCTCTGTCCCTCAAATATTGGAATAACTGCTTTAGTTGATTTGCTAGACCTACGAAATTTTTCCCATTATCTGAATAAATATCAGACGGCAGGCCTCTACGTGCAATAAATCTCTTTAGCGCTGCTAGCAAGGCTTGCACAGACAAGTCTGATACCACTTCCAGATGCACTGCCTTAGTGCACATGCAGACGAATACAGCGATGTATGTTTTTAATTTTATCTTACTTCTAGGCAAATTTGGCTTGGTTATGCAGGGGCCGGCAAAATCTATGCCAACCTTGGAAAAAGGACGAATTGGGGTGATTCTGTCAACGGGAAGATCTCCCATCATTTGTTGACAAGCTTGTGTTTTTAGGCGTTTGCAAAGTACACATTTGTTGAGTTCTTGTCGCACAGTAGAACGACCATTAACAAACCAAAATTGTTGACGTATAATAGAAAGTACTAGCTTTGTACCTGCGTGCATATGTTTCTCATGTACATGCTTTATTAATAGTTTAGTGACAAAGTTATTTTTTGGGAGTAGCATCGGATATTTTTTATCGAAGGTTAAAGACTGATGTTGTGACAAACGACCACCTACTCTAATGATATCACTTGAATCTAAAAATACATTTAGTGGTAATAGTTTACTATTGCTTGGTAAGGGTTTTCTTTCTTTTAACAACTTAAGCTCTGTGTTGAATTCAGAACTTTGAATTAATTTTACAATGCATTGAATTGAATTAGAGATTTCTTCTGAACTTAGATTTCCAAATTTTTTCGATGTATTATGTCTAGCATTATGAATGAATCTAAGACAATAGGCTGTGACTCTTGACAGTTTAGAGAATTTCGAAAACTTAAGAAGAAAGTCAGGAGGTGCACTTACTTGTGTTACATTACTGACAGAGTCAATTACTTGATTTAACTCATCTATTGGAGCAGTGAATTTAGGTATTGGGATTTGCTCATTTGACAGTAGCCATGGAGGCCCATGCCACCACAGAGAATGATTAAGAAGCTTTCGTGGAGGAATTCCCCTAGAAGCTACATCTGCAGGATTTAAAGCACCTGGAATATGATTCCATTCATGGGAAGGCATCAATGCCTGTATTTGACATACTCGATTGAGTACGAACTGATTTCCCTTTAAAGGTGGTGCTTTTAGCCAACTGAGAACAATTTGGGAATCCGACCACAAATAAATATTGTCAAATTTTACTTTTAATGTGTCGATAATTACAGAACATAACTTAGCTAGCAAAAGAGCTGAACAAAGCTCGATTCTAGGCAATGTTTGAAGTTTAATAGGATTCACCTTAGTTTTTGCAGCAATCAAATTAACAAATACCCTTTCAGGTGTAACCACACGTAAATATGTAACAGCAGCATAGGCTTTATTCGAACCATCGCAAAAACCGTGCAGTTGAATTTGAACAACTGCTTCATTGAATAAATTTATGTATCTAGGAATTTCTAACGATTTCAATAAATGCATTTCAGATGAAAATTCATTCCAAACATGTTGTATGGCAGGTGGGATTTTCTCATCCCAAGAAATCTTATCCTTCCAAAGATCTTGCATCATAATTTTTAACCTTATTGTTGTAGGAGCTAGGAAACCCAGAGGGTCAAAGATTGTAGCCACTACAGATAACAAATCTCGTTTTGTTTGTACATCCTTTAAATCAGCGAACCTAATTTGTAAAATATCTTTGGAAGAGTCCCAAAGTAAACCAAGCACTTTAACAGTATCATCTTCCTGAATGACCTTTTTTGAGGAAGCCTTCATTTCATCAGGTAAGTGAGCAATTACATCAGGATCGTTATAGGCCCACTTTCGTAGATTAAAACCTCCACTTTTTATAATTTTAATTAGCTCTGTTACTAAGTTCTGAGCGTTTTCTCTTGAGTCGGATCCAGAAAGGAGATCATCAACGTAAATTTCATCTTGAATAATTTGGCAGGCTTTTTGATTAGATTGTTCATTATCAATGGCCAATTGGCGTAATGTCCTAATGGCCAAAAAGGGTGCACAGGTAAAACCGTATGTAACGGTCAACAGCCTGTATGATTTAATAGTGTCTTCTAAATTAAATCTCCAAAGAATGCGTTGATAATCAATATGATTCTGATTAACGAGGATCTGCCGAAACATTTTTTCGATATCAGCACTAAAAGCAATTGGATTCATTCTAAACTTTAATAATAAAGGAAATATTTCCGGCTGCAATTTTGGACCTATCTCTAGATAATCGTTTAAAGAGCGGCCTGATGAACCAACTGCAGATGCGTCAAATACTACTCTAAGTCGTGTAGTTGAACTATCTTCCTTTAGTACCCCGTGATGCGGAAGATAAAAATGATCCGGATTTGAGATTTCTGAATTTGGTACAAGTTCCATGTGCCCCAAATCGATATATTCTTGCATGAATGCTAAATATTGCTCTCTAAGCAAAGGGTTTTGATGGAGTTTCTTCTCCAATAAATAAAACCGCTTTAGAGCTTGAGATTTTGAATCACCGAGGATTGGCTTAGATTTAAACGGCAAGTTTACAACATATCGTCCTGATTCTGTGCGTGAAACGGTTTTAGAATAATTATCTTCAACAAGAGAAATTGGATCAGAACTGGGAACCGACTCAAGTTCCCAGAACTTTTGCAGCTGAGAAGTAATCTGCGTAGTAACATGACAACTAACAGATGAATTTTGGTTTGATTCATTCGAATAAATAATTCCCGATAGTATCCAATCCAGTTTAGAATTAATAGCACTCGGTGATCCTTTAGGTCCTAAAATAGACTCTCCTATTATGATATTAGCAAACAAATCTGCACCTATAAGAAGATCAATGGGACTGGACACATGGAAATTTGGATCCGCAAGATTCAAGCCTTCAATATGTGGCCAAAACGTAGTCGTAATCAGAAAATTTGGTAAGTTTGTTGTTATCTGGTTAACAACTAACGCGTCTAACTGAAAGATTTCATCATTAAAATGGGGAGAGAATGTCAAAGAAACTTCCTGAAGAGATGTTTCTGCAACTAAATTATTTATACCTGAGATTTTATGATTTGTAGGCCTTGATGGAAGACCTAATTTTTCACAACAAGTTTTAGAAAGTAGGCTCTTTTGAGAATCACTATCGATCATCGCCCTGCAAGGAATGAATTTGCCTGATTTGGATTTTACACGTATAATGGCAGTAGCCAACAATGTTTGAGAATTTCCACTAAACGATTGATTAGTAAAACAATTTGATTCATTTAAATTACCTACAGCATTTGGGGTTGTTACATGATCTTGTTGTCCAATAATTTGTTGTTGTGCAGGGGCAGATTGATCACGATGAAGGAGTGTATGATGTTTCGAATTACAATGTTTACATGTGGTATTTATCAAACAATTAGCAACAAAATGGTTAGAACGCAAACAGTTCGTACATAACTTTTTAGATTTTACTAAATGCCAGCGTTGCTCAACAGATAAATTCTGCATTAATGGGCATCTATGAAGTTGGTGCGGTTCATTACATTTTGGACAAATAATTTTTTGTGATTTATTCACATTATCCGTTACGACAGTATTCGATACCGATCTTTTTGGAAAATGTTGAGATTTAGGATCAAATTTATTATTAAACTTAGATTCAGTTTTAATAAATTCAACATTACAATTCTGCAGACTACGTGCTTGTTTTTCAAGAAAACTAATTACCATTTCATAAGTTGGAAAACAATCATTATTTAATGATAACTCCCACTGCTTTCTTAAATTATCATCAAATTTTGTTTGAATTAAATAAACTAAAATCAAATCAACAAATTCATTAAATTCAAATTTTAAAGATTTCAAATTCCGAATAACTTCATTACAAGTGTCCAATAGCTCTAGAATTGATTTTTGCGTAGGTGATTTTAATGATTTAGCATTAATGAATTTTGACAGTAATGAATATGCCAAATTCTTACGATTATCATAGCGATTAACCAAAGTTTCCCACGCTTCTTTATAATTATCACCGGAAATTGAAAATCCCGAAATTAATTTAGCAGGATAATTTTTTACACTCGCTATTAGATAAGAAAATTTTAACTGATCTGATAAATTTTCATTATTATGAATTGCAGTCAGAAATGTTTCCTTAAAGGTAATCCAATTGTTGATATCTCCATAAAATATCGGCAACTCAAATTTAGGTAACTTTAAAGCGTTATCCTTAACAGAAATTGAATTATTACTGATTTCATTCTTATTTTCTTCTATTTTTACAACCAAAAATTCTTCGATTTTTACTAAATCGTCAACAACAATGTCCTTCGCTTTTGTAAATGAATCATATAAAGTATTAATACTTTCTTCGGCTATTCCAAAATAAGATTTCTTTAAATCAGCTTCTAAGCTAATTAATTCTGTTTTAAGCTTCTCAGTTAATTTAACATTTTTATTTTCTATTGCTTCAGCTACTTGAATGTTATATCTGTTAATTTCTTTTATGGTGAAATTAAATTTCTGTTCATTTTGTATTTCTACTTTCGTTTTCATTCTGAAGTAATTAACTTTTATAATTAAACTTTAAAAATATTATTTCACTGAACGCTCCTGCTAACGACGGACCAGAAAATTTATTTATGTAGAGATTTTAGACTGCATAAACCAACAGAATTGAATTTTTAATCAAAGAAGATTTTACCTGTGACATATTCTTCTTGACGGCGTCTTGTATAAAAGGTATCGGTTTCTTAACTTCAATAACTGTCTTCGATTTTATGGTTTCTTATGTCTTGAAAATAGCTATTTATGAATTTTGCTCACTGGCAATATTATATCCTTTACGTATGGTTCTTCACACACACAAAAAAATTATGATTTAGAGGGATTTAAAGAGGTTTAATAGACTTAGCAAAACGTAAACATTCTTTTTGAATCAGAACATTCTAAAACAGTTCCGCAGTCAACTCAGAATAAAGAATACAATCTAAAAAGATGGATTAGAGATGAATAAATACAAATTATATCTATGAAAAAACATATTATGAATTTTAAAGTACAAATGAATGAGAATTAATGAAATATAATATTAATTAAAGTCAAAATAGTCTCGTTTTATCAAGATCAAAAGTTTTGGTGCTGCCATCTACAGTCATATATCCGAAATAATTAATGTCTTTTTACTGCAGATTTCTTTTTAGTTCCTTTTAGGATTTAACACAACTTTATAATACTTTTTGCGCTTTATCTCACATGATTTTATCAGGAATGCAGCTTTTATTTGAAATTTAAAGAGTAAAATTATGCCACTATCTACCAATAAATATTTGGAAACTTTCAATTTTTGACAATTTTGTCAAATATTTAAATATATACTTGTCGGATTCTTCTGAAACTTCAGGATTATGAAGATTATGTCTGACCTCATATTTATCAACATTCATTTGATAAGCAGGGCAATTAGGGGGCCGACAAAAAATTAAAGAATAACAGACATATTTGGGATCACTCTGTACATGAAAATGCATGAAACGATTTATCGCTGCAGAATACAAATATGTGGATACTGCACAACATGTACACTGATTTTAACCGACTTCAAAAAGGAGAGGAGGTTATCAATTCGACGCGTATGTATTTTTTTTTTTTTTTATGCATGTTCACCGATTACTCCGAAACTATGCAGCCGATTAATTTGGTTTTGGTGTTAAATTAAAGAGCTTACTCTCGGATTGGTACCACATCCATTTCATAGAAATTGGTTCAGTAGTTTTTTAGTAATTAAGCAAAAACTATTAAAATTAGTGTTTTTTCGGTAATTAAAACTGTTGAATTAGTTCCTACAATTGAGTGAAGTCAGGATGGCCAAGCGGTTTAAAGCGCCTGATTTAAGCTCTGGTTCCTGAAAGTGACAATGGGTTCGAACCCCACTCCTGACATACGTGTGTATAATAATTTTCCGTATTACAATTTTTACATATATATTTTACAAATTAAATACTAATTATGCTATTAAGAATATTTTGTATTTAACCGTTAGCACAGAGTATCAGATATCTTTTATCAACTCAATACTTTATTAGTGAAAGAGTGCTAAAATAATTGACTTTCTAAAAGTAACATGACATTGAATAAGTTTCCGAACCTATTCCGTATTATAATTTTTACATATATATTTTACAAATTAAATACTAATTGTGCTATTAAGAATATTTTAACCTACTTCAAGAAGGAATGGAGGTTATCAATTCATCGCGTATGTATTTTTTTATGTATGTTCACCGATTACGCCGAAATTATCCAACTGATTAATTTGGTTTTGGTGTTAAATTAAAGAACTTACTCTCGGATTGGTACCACTTCCATTTCATAGAAATTGGCTCAGTAATTTTTTAGTAAACGGGCAAAAACTATTAAAATTAGTGATTTATCGCTAATTAAAACTGTTGAATGAGTTCCTACCATGGAGTGCAGTCAGGATGGCCGAGCGGTCTAAGGCACCTGATTTAAGTTCTGGTTCTCGAAAAAGAGCGTGGATTCGAACCCCACTTCCGACATACATGTATACAACAACCTATTCCGTATTATAATTTTTACACATATACTTTGCAAATTAAATACTAATTATGCTATAAAGAATATTTTGTATTTAACCGTTAGCACAGAGTATCAGAGATATTTTACCAACTCAATACTTTATCAGTGAGAGAGTGCTAAAATAATAGACTTGCGAAAAGTAATATGACCTTGAATAAGTTCACCGAATAGACTGTAGTCAAGATAGCCGAGCGGTCTAAGGCGCCTGATTTAAGCTTTGGTTCTCGAAAGAGAGCGGGGGTTCGAAACCCACTCCTGACATGCATGTATACTATAACATTTTTCCGCATTATAATTTTTACACCTATATTTTACAAATTAAATACTAATTATGTTATTAAGAATATTTTGTATTTAACCGTTAGCACAGTGAATCAGATATCTTTTATCTCCTCAATACTTTATCAGTGAAAGAGTGCTAAATTAATAGACTTGCGAAAAATAACATGGCCTTGAATAAATTCCCTGAGTTGATTGCAATCAGGATAGCCGAGCGGTCTGATGCGCTTAATTTAAGCTCTGGTTCTCGAAAGAGAACGTGGGTTCGAACCCCACTCCTGACATACATATATACAAAAGCCTTTTCCGTATTATTCTTTTTACACATATATTTTACAAATTAAATACTAATTATGCTATTAAGAATATTTTGTTTTTAACCGTTAGCACAGAGTATCAGAGATCTTTTACCAACTCAGTACTTTATCAGTGGAAGTGTGCTAAAATAATAGACTTGCGAAAAGTAATATAGCGTTGTTCACCATACAGATTGCAGTCAGGATAGCCGAGCGGTCTAAGGCGCCCGATTTAAGCTCTGGTTCTCGAAAGAGATCGTGGGTTCGAATCCCATTCCTGACATCCATGTATAACGTACAGTATTATAATTTCTTTAACTGACTTAAAAAAGGAGAGAAGGTTATCATCAATTCGACCGCGTATGTACTTTTTTTTTTATATATGTTCACCGATTACACCGCAACTATCCAACCGATTAAACAAAGTATTACGGTATAAATAACTAAAAAGTAAGAAATAAAATAAACTTTTTCAAGAAAAAAAAAATATATAACCGACTTCAATCAACGCTCTAAAAAGAGTTAAATAATTCTTTAAAATACCCTAATGATGAATTGTTATCTAATAACCACACCTCAAATATCATGTACCGACAAAAAAAAAAAAAAAAAAAAAAAAAAAAAAAAATGGTTATAAGTTTAATACATAGAACTTAATATCCAGCAAACATGGTTTTTCGACAGAATATTTTTTACAAGAGATTAATTTACATATTTTTGATTTAATTTATGAATATATACATATAAAAAGTAATGAATTACTTTTTGAAGTTGGTGCCAAACGATCACAATCAATAATGATTTTTACCATTTTATTTATGGTATTAGGCATAATATAACCACAATTCTTACTATATTTACAATTGTTTGGCACCAACTTCAAAAAGTAATTCATTACTTTTTTTGTGTATATATTCATAAATTAAATCAAAAATATGTAAATTAATCTCTTGTAAAAAATATTCTGTCGAAAAACCATGTTTGCTGGATATTAAGTTCTATGTATTAAACTTATAACCATTTTTTTTTTTTTTTTTTTTTTTTTTTTTTTTTTTTTTTTTTTTTTTTTGTCGGTACATGATATCTGAGGTGTGGTTATTAGATAACAATTCATCATTAGGGTATTTTAAAGAATTATTTAACTCTTTTTAGAGCGTTGATTGAAGTCGGTTATATATTTTTTTTTTTTGAAGAAGTTTATTTTATTACATGTATAGCATGTATAGCATGGAGAAAGAGTAATTTTTTTTTTTTTAATTCAAAAATTCTGGTATGTTTTTGTTTATATCATGCAGAGTTTTTGACCAAATTTAACGCAAATTTCAGAAATATTGGCAAAATCTATTAGAAAAAATGTATCGCAATTGGAATATAAATATATTAAATATTTTATGAAATGTGAGTAGTTTTATGAGATAATTTTTATCTGCGCATGCGCGAACGATAAAAATGATTCTTTTGCATCATTTAATAGTCAATTCTATGGAGTAACTTATAAAAAAAATCCAATCAAATATCGTGAAAATTCAAAAAGATATCATTATTATAAATAAGCTGTTTTTACATTGCTCTCTAAAAACGGCTAAGGGATTCTCCACAAATTGACATTTTTTATTAACTGACTTTTAGGAAAAAATAGTATTTAATGTATACAATATCTAATACAATATTTCTGTTAATAAGTATCTTGACATCTGTGATAGAAAAGAATAAAAGCTCTTTTCCTATTATTAGTATAGTAATAGACGAATACTAATATTACTAAATCATCAAAAACTATTTAAGTTGAAAAAAAAAACTTTTTACATGTTTTAAAAAGTAAAATGCAAAAAATACTATTTTTTGATGACCAAAACTTACCATTTTTGATACATCAATGCTGTGAATTTTCATCGTTTACTGGCACTAAACACATGCTTTTATTTATTTATTTTTACAGCTAAGGTTATATTAGACTGCGCAATCCAGCTATAATGTAACATTTAACTTATAGATGAATTATGATCTTGGTTTCTTTTTTAAAAATTGTTTAGCTTGTGTTTTTTATCGCCATTAAACTATTCTATTAATAATTTTGAGATACCCTGTATTCGTATTTTTATGTAATAACATTATGCATTAAGATTAATTATTTATTAAAAAAGGATATTATCAATAACATACTTTATAACAACACTAAACAATAAAAAGTATATAAATGGTTTTTTCCCTTTTCATCCTATTAATTTTTTAAACGAGGCTTTTTCTTTAAAAACTGAAAAAAAAAAAAAAAAATCTTTACAAAAATACCAAGCGCGAAAAATTTCTCCTCATCCACACTTTTCCCTAAAAATTGCAAATATTTCACTTTTTCCAGCATTTAAGGCGCGAGTATTTTACTTATTTCTTTCCACTAAAAACGCTGAATCTTTTATTTATTCGCAAAAACAAAGCGGAAAATGTACAATTTTGAATATATCCAAGCACATTAACGAAACAAATATTCATAAATGGAAGAGGAAAAAAAGGATTCAAGAAATGTAAATACTTTTTCAGATTTTAACGGAGCATTAAAGGGACCATGGTTACACATCAGAAGAATAACTTTTGAGTCTGCGGTTGTTAAAAGTTCGAAAGTAGGAAAATTAATTTTTTTAATATTTTTCGCTCATAAATGTAAAAATAGAAAGTATAAAAAAATTACATGCGATAGATAAAATAACAGAAAAATGTAGGAATATATGATTTATCCAGAGGTCTATTCTGAACAGTGTCCGTTGGCTGGTTCCTAAAGCATTAGGCATAGATAAATAGTTCCAGTTAGAAAAATGTTTTAAATGAGATAAAGAAGTATTTTAAAAGCTATTTGAGTCAGTTTTCTCAAAAAATACGAAAATAAATTTTCATACGGTCACCGGATCATATAAGCTATATTTAGTAAAATATCCTATTGAAATGGAGCCTAATATTACAGCAGTATTTTATTACAGCCTCATTACAGTAAACCTGAAAATTACCACGGTTATTTGGGAACAATCAGTCATTTTTTAATTAGCCTAAAATGGCATTGGTGCTTTGCAATAAGCCTTAAAATCATCAGGCTGATTGGGAAATAGGAGGTCGTATTCAAATTAATCCAAAGTTGCATCAGTCGTTTCAATAAGCCTCAAAATAATTAGGATAATTTGGAAACAACTGGTTATTTTTTTTATTAGTCTGAAAATTATCAAGTTAGTTGGGAAATAAGGGGCCGTTTTCCAACTAGCCTCAATGTGAATAGCATCGTTACAAGAAGCCTGCACAAAACTAACCAGTTTAGAAAATAGATGTTAACTCTCCAATTTAACCTGAATCTTTCCAAAGAGTTGTATTTCTCAATATATACTAATGTGAATAAACCTATGTATATGTTACATAGATATATGTATGCTGTATACTCGGAAAAAAACTAGGCAGAAAACTAGGATCCTTTTTTTCAAAAGCATGCGTACTATGAATTTACCTGATATGCCACCCCGGTATTTGTTTATTAATTGGATGTTGCTTGCTTTTTCTCCAGTATTTTTCAATGGTGTAATCTTCTCTATTTGTTATAATTCCCAATTTTTTTTCATTTCAGAATTTAAATCTGTTTAATTAACTAACTCAAAATGTACTTGTTCCTGACCGCTACAGTCAAAACACTCCCACTCACTGTGCAACCTAACACCGCATTTTCATATTAATTTAGAATTTGGTAAATTCACACAATCCGCCTTTATCAATTCTAGAAATGTTTCAGCGCCGAACAAAAGATCTTTCCCGAGCCATTTAGATGCAGGATCAGCCAAAAAAATTGACTCTGGACTTTCTAGCTCTGAAATATTGATATTTTTCGAAGGCATAATTTACGAAATCTTTTTTATAATAAGGGAAATCTAACTCTCGACAGTAATCTTTAAAAATATTACTGATCAAGGCAGTAGTTTTATTTTTTACCACTGAAACGTTATTTTTTTCTTTTTGAATTCCTAATCTTTCGACTAAATGCATTGTTAAAAAAATTGTTCATTGAACCATTCTCCAATAAGGCATGCACTGGAATTTTATTTCCGAATTTATTTCTCATATAAACAATCGCAGAGGAAAGAGCTGTTTTAATATTAATCGACCTCACATTCGCAGTACTAGTGAAATTCTAAGTTTGGTTGTTTATCTCAAAGTATGTCGCGTCCGCATTTACTGTTTCTTTATTTTCATTCGCTGCCAATGCGTTTGATCTTTCTTTATCGCCAGAATTTTGTGTATTTTCCATCGCACTGGAATTCTCACGCATATCAAAGCAAATATCAAAGCATAATGTGGCGTTTATGACATTTTGTCATAAATATGTAGAATTACACTTTTTTAACGTAGTAGTATTCCGAAATACAATTGAAAGGCAAATTATGTTTTTTAATAAAATCTACTCTGCACTGTTAAAACTAATGGCGACACATTGCACCATTTAGGGGTGAAAGGCTTGTCTCACTGGTGACACCCCAAAAGGAGCCAGATGGCACCTTTAATTAGGGTGAAAAGATGGCACCCTTAATCCAGAGTGCCCAATAATAAAAAATTAAAAAATGTACAAACCAACTTTTGGCTCTCGAAGGATTCGAACCCACAACGTCTGATTACAAACTCAGCGTTCAAACCGCTCGGCCATCGAGCTCACCTTCATTTACTCACAGCCATAAATTTTACTTGCCGTCACCGAAAACAGAAAGACACACGTCACAGCGCATGCCCATGGTGCCAGACATCCGATGAGGTGCCACATTGCTGCCAATACGAAGTGCATGGCACCTTATTTAGCTCCAATCACCCAGTAAGGGACCAGTGGCACTGCAATCACATATCCAAGCCCCTATGGCACCGCCTTTTCACTTCCGGTCCCAAATGGCACCGGTTTGTCACCTTTATTTTTAACAGTGTGTACTGTACATTAATGTTTTGGAATTTGGGAGATTTAAAAACAATGTGATTTTCTTGGTTGCACACAACATATTTGTGCATATTTCTCGCATTCAAATTCGTAAGCATGGAAATTACCTTTGAAAAGCTTTGCCTTATATGGCTTTTTTTTAAGTTTTGTTTTCTATTTACTTCTTTGGATTCACTTAGTGTACGTACGTGCTCTCTCAATAATTCTAGCAATTGTGTTAAACTCGGTAAATTATCCGTTTAAGATATCTTACTCATAAAATTTTTTCCTTTGTATTTCCATTTTGTATTTTTTGAGCAATAATGTAAGCAAATATGGTCGTAGAAAACCCCCCAACATTTTGTTCTAAAACCTCCAGCAACCAAATGCAGTCATTTGTAATGCCTATTACATTTAATAATGCTGATAGGGATTCATTTTGAATAACGGGAATATTTAAAAAAGTTTTTGATTTGCGTAAACTTGTTCTCTTGAATTTGAATAACGTTTCTCTAAAAGAGACCATGTAACTTCATAATTAGGATCCACAATTGAGTTGAATAATTCTAAACCACAGTTGAATTATTCTAAAAGCATCTCCCCTCAATGAAAACTTTAATTTCCATTGCCCCTGACGAATTTGAATTTTCATGTACAGTGGCTTTAAATATGTCCTTAAAAGAAGGCCATTCATGCATATTTCTCGTAATTATATGAAAAGCAATTTTATATCTTTTTCAGATTTTGGAATAAATTAACATTTTTTAATAAATTAACATTTTAATTTTTTCAAAGCATTTTGCTTAGCTAAATTTCTACAATCCCTAATATTTCATAATCTCTTAATTTTTCTTGATAAAATCATCAATAAAATCTTCTTTACATACTTTATAAGTCGAGTCAAATAAATCAGAAAATGTTTGCACTAATTTATTGCGTTTCGCCTTTATGAGAATTAGTTCCCTTGATTCTAGTTCAGAACCTAACAATCAATCTTTAAATTTTGTCAAACTAGTTTTGTTTATTTTCTTTTTAGCTTTAAGGGAGTCCGAAACATATTTGAAAATAATTTTTACTTATTGAGTTAAAATTCAAAAATTTTTAATGATGATTTACCATATTATTTGTAAACAAAATCGCATGATAAAACTTTGCATTTTTTTAAAATTTAAAATCGTTTAAAAGAGTGGGGTAATTTAAAATCGGTATAACTATAAACATTGTATGTAGAATTTATTTATTTTCTTATTTATATAAACAAAAATTTATACGTTTTAATTTTGAGTCAGCATTTAAAAAATATATATTTTTTAATAAAAATTAAAAATATTTAAAATAAAAATCTTTAAAAAAAAAGTGATGTAACTTTAAAAAAAATCATATATTCGATAGTAATTCTTTTTCACAATTTTGCTTAAAGAAAATTAAAGTAAAACAATTGAAAAATCTAAATTCCAAGTGTGAACCCTTTATGTTTCACAGTTTTGTTCCAATAAAGATTGAAACATGATTTGAACGCCATTTTAAGCTTAAAATAACAGAGAAAATTTTAGTGCTATACAACTATTTTAGAACATTTGAAGATTATTGTATCCCGGTCTCCTTAAGCTCTTTAAATTCTTTCGAACTCATTTTGAAAAATAGAAATTAAATGGTTATGTTTTCCTATCTTGGCTCTTTAAAAAATTACCCAACATGAACACTAAAACAAAACTCGTTGCTATGACTCACAGAATTTGTCGTTTAAGCATTTAACAACGAAACAAATGTTGAATAGCAACATTATCTTTTACTATACTTTCACGGTAAATATTTAAAACGCTTCACTCCAATGATTTTTCCCCGGTAAATGATACATCAATTGGCTGATCTTTTGGCCCGGAATTATTACAAAAAATATCATCAAAAACTCTATAAAAAACCTCAAATTTGTTTTAAATTATTTTTTTTTTCATTATTACTTAGTCCTGGTCTTTCCCAGGCACAAATCAATTCACAAAACCAAATCGAATTATAAAACTTAACTTTTGAATTATCGAATTATAAACATATTATCAAAAGCATTATCGTTAAAAGTTCCTAAAAAACAAAGATAATGCCCTTTTCATGCATCTTAGTAATAACTACAGCATTAACCCTTTCAGGGGCGGTGTTTGCAGTCTGCAAACACTTAATATTACTGTTATAATTTCAAACTGGCACCAGTAAAATTTTAGTACAATTTCGATTTTATAATATGTGCGGAAAAACAGCTCTTGCTTATTTTCAAATAAGTCTGTTCTTAAATTGTGGTGTGAATCAATTATTTGAACATTTTCGAGGCAGAAATACCTTGCCCCTGAAAGGGTTAAAAGGTAGTGTCTTTCATTTACAGCATTTAGTTTTCAATTACAATCTTTAATTGCAATTTGTTATGTCTGCAATGTGGCGAATTCTGACAGTATAATTAAAACATATAATTTATCAAACAATTATTGTTTTATTTTTCTGGGCATAGAATTTTAGGTTTAAATTACTGATACAATTTCTGTTATCAGGAACCGGGTTAAATTAAGGAGATTTACTATTACAATTTGAGAAATTTGACAAATATAAATTTTACGTTTTATGTAAATTGTTGTAAAAAAAATTATGTTTAATTTTTCTCTTCTTTATTTTGCCTTAATTGCAGCTCTCAGGAAACTATTGTTGTAAATTTTTAGTATATAACAGTGTTTCATGAAACACTAAGGCAAAATTTTAATTGTTTTCAATTGTATTTGTTGTAATAAATGTCATAGTTTATGATGTGCAAATTAAGTAGTAGATCGAGGGGTAATTTAAACTAGCGGCTTACGCCCGCTGCGCTGGTCGTTTTGTCTAAAGAAAACTTGAGGAACAGGAAACATATCTATGAATTGAGTGAAGACTTTTAAAGTAAATTTTTGTTTTTTAATTCCTCAAAAATATTGGAAAAAAAGACTGAAAATCTATGTTTTGTACAAAACTCGAAAAAAATTATTAGGGTTTTTCCATATATTTAGTTAATGACATGTCCAGTAGGGTAGATCGAGTTTTTATTTTTATTTATTTATTTATTTATTTTTTTTCATAGTGTCAAAATTTACCTATGCGGAAAAGATGTTCTCTTGGATGGAGATTAAGAGAAAAATAATTAAAAAAATTAATTTTAAATTTTACTATTGCCCCAATGATTTTGAATTTCGAAAAAAATTGAAAAAAGACTTAATTTTGGCAAGAGGATTTTTGATTCAAAATAATAGTATAAAAAATTATCCAAAACCTCTCTGCGTAAAAGATGTTATATTAAAAGCTGAGTATGAGAAAAATAATAAAAAAAATTAAAAATTTAAATCTGTTGCAATGTGGCTCAAATTTATGTATTTAAACATTTTTACGATAAAAAAATCCATGTTTTTTTTGTAAATTAAAATATGAATTTTAGAATTTTTAACATTTATTGCAATGAGCGGATATTTATTTTATTACAAGATTAAAACTTTAGTTTCTTATTTAACAGTTTCTTTATTATTAAATCAAGAAAATTCGTCAACATTACAATTGGCGATAATGACGTTTTGTATTGAAAATCAGCATGAGATTTTGTAATTCAATTCGATTTTTATAAGACCGTCTCTTATATATGATCCATACGCAACAAAAAATGCTTCCGTAGCTATTTTGATTATTAATTTTGCAGAATGAGCGTTGCGTGAATAGATATTATTGATAGTAGATGTTATTGCCACTGGAATGATTGCTGGATTTACTATTGCTTCTGAAATCATGTCGTTATTAAATCCCTCAGTTAGTGGTGGTTCGACACATTTTCCTATTTAATTAAATCTATGCAATTCGTCGAAAAAGTCAAAAGCTGGTGATCCATATATGATCCATACGCAACAAAAAATGCTTCCGTAGCTATTTTGATTATTAATTTTGCAGAATGAGCGTTGCGTGAATAGATATTATTGATAGTAGATGTTATTGCCACTGGAATGATTGCTGGATTTACTATTGCTTCTGAAATCATGTCGTTATTAAATCCCTCAGTTAGTGGTGGTTCGACACATTTTCCTATTTAATTAAATCTATGTAATTCGTCGAAAAAGTCAAAAGCTGGTGATCCATATATGATCCATACGCAACAAAAAATGCTTCCGTAGCTATTTTGATTATTAATTTTGCAGAATGAGCGTTGCGTGAATAGATATTATTGATAGTAGATGTTATTGCCACTGGAATGATTGCTGGATTTACTATTGCTTCTGAAATCATGTCGTTATTAAATCCCTCAGTTAGTGGTGGTTCGACACATTTTCCTATTTAATTAAATCTATGTAATTCGTCGAAAAAGTCAAAAGCTGGTGAATAGAATAAATAGATATTATTTAATGTAGTAATTAGGATTACAGCAGACCGTTTGATTTCACTTGCGCACTTTTAAAATTCATCTACTGACATAAATGAAAATACAAAAAGCTTCTCACATGCAGCGAATATTTTTTTTATTTCACCAGTGAAACATTTCTGCCCAGCCGCGGTTCCATCCACGCTGCGAAAAGAAGACGTAATAGAACCTCATTGGTGTGTAACTAGCACAAAAACCATTGTAGTGGGCGCTTGAAGATCAGTTCCATATTTCAAATAACACATCTTTACATATCTTCTAACAGATATTCCGTCACAACCGATTGCAACCAATTTTGTTATATGTATATTATTGTTAATACATGACAAAAAATGTACACCGAGTTTTCAAAATTTTTGGCACTCTCCCAGAATTTACATGTATGTGGCCGATGAGTTTTTTTTTCAAGCTCAAGTCTTCTTCTATTATGAATTTTCTTCTGTTGTGTTCTAGTGATGTAATCTTGTCTTTGCACCCATCAAAGTTTAAAGAAAATGGCCATGATCATAATCTTTTACAAATGACTAAAGCGAATGACTAAAACGATAGAGTGGTCTTTGGTTTGTTTTGTCATGCCTATTTTTTTTTTCTGTCAATAGCATTCGATTCATAATTTTGTGAGATAATGCCCACATATTGAAGTGCACCTGACACGATGGCAACACCTACTTGGTCGGAAATGCCCAAACTGTCCAATATTCTGGTTGATGCCAATTTTCCCCACTACATGTGGTGTGAAACCTAGCTTGTCAGTAATTTGGCTTTTCAATGATAGCTGATGACGCAGAAAAGTGAGTTTGCTCGCACTCGTCGGTTTAGTTTACACCCAATATTAATATTCATATTCCAATCTATTAAACTGAAAAAAAATAGGCAGCGTTTTTGGAAACTGTCCACAAGTCTGTAATAGCTTTCAATATCATATTTTGTTTTATAAGAATTAAACAGAGCGCAATATTTGTTGTGAGACAATTTATTTTTCTTAAAATGCTGCAGTGGTAAATTATTGAGATTGAATCTCATTTACAGGTCCCTTCTAACTTATTAGCAACTCCTTCTCACTGGTAAGAAATAAATATATGTAGACCGATTCCTAGCTTCGGTTATTTTTTAAATACCAATATATAAATTTTATAACGTTTTTGTAATAGAGAACATATTTACTGGCATATCAAAGTCAGACCCAAATAGAGGATAATTCATACTTTTTTAACAACCCCAGGGTACAGTAATATTCAAAGTACACTAAGCAACACAATACACAAGCAGACAAATCCTTCACTGAAAAAAAAACTGGAACTGCCAGTTTTTCGAAACTGTAAACCACGTGCAGCAGTATTAAAAGTTTCGAAATCAGATTTTTTTTCATTTAATCTCCATGCAATATAACATCTCTTACGCAAAGGTAGGTTTTGATTGATATTAAAATAATTATTTTGCGTAAAAAAAAAAAAAAAAAAAATTAACTAAAATTAGATCTTTTCTCATTTTTCTCAAATTTCATCGAATTTTCAACTTTTTTGTGGCAGTATTAAATTTCGAATTTATTATTATTATTTTATTTTTTTTACTCAATCTCCATGTGATGTAACTTCTTTTCCGCATTGTTGGATTCTAAAAATTACTAAAATAATTAATTTTTGACAAAAATCATCTAACCAAATTTCGGTCTTTCTTCAATTTTTTTTCGAAAATTCAACCCTTTTGTGGCAGCCTTAAATTTTTAAATTAATTTTTTTTATTATTTTTCCCTTAATCTCCATACAATAGAACATCTTTTCCGCATAGGTAGATTTTGATGAATGGCAATTTTTTTTCGCCATAGACAATCGATCCACCCTAATGTCCAGTACACCTAGATTTTCTAAGGTTTGGTTCCCATTCCTGTAATTTCACTCCCTCTCCTCCCCTCCTTTTCTCCTTTACTTGGACTCTTCCAGTAGGAAGAGACTTCTGATTGGTCTCCTTTGGAATGCGCGTGTCAGTTTGCTTTTACTGTTGCTTTGCGACGAAGTCCAGGCATTAATTGCTCAAAAAGGACAAATAAATGCAAGTTTTGGTGTAGTTTTGATTTTTGGTTCCCTTTATGTTTTTTGGGTCGCTGAACACGAATCTGGCATTATCCAACACAATTTCTCCCCGGAAACACATTTTTTTGCCAAAAAACGTGGCTTTTTTTTGGTTTTTTCTAAAAAACTTCAAAATTATGAATTTAACATAAAAGTCATCTATACATAAATTAAAGAGTACAAAATTACTTCATTTTATGTATTTAAAGTTTTTTCTCTGATCAACGGTTTAGCCGTGAGAGAGCCGCAAAAATGGGTGTGAAAAGCAAAAAACTCTGAAAAACATGAATTACAGCACCGTACGTCGATGAAACATGAAAAACAACCATTTTAAGCAAATTTTTCCAACTTAATAATTTTAAATATATTATTATTCACTACATTTTATTAATCTGATGTTCATTGTGTCTTTAATAATAAAAAAATAAATAAAAAAGAGCATATTTGTGATCAAAATCTTCATTTGCTATTACAAAATAATAATAGTAATAATTTCTTAATTTGACTTTTAAATAATGTAAATAAAATAACTAAAACAGGCTTTAACATATAAAAGCTGACGCGGATTCCAGTTCTTAAAGTTCTCGAAGTTCAAAATGTGGGTGTGAAAATAAAAAAAATCCGGAAAATAGGAATTAAGGCACTGTACATAGATTTAACATGAAAACTGACCATTTTTCGCAAAGATTGACTTTAAATGATACTGAAGATATTATGATCGACTATATTTTAAAGTTGCTAACAATAAAAACGACGACTCATTGTGAATTATTATTTAATTATAAATAATTATGTACATTAGTAAGTACATTTACTTAAAAAACAAAGTACTATTTCTGCTTTCTTTTATTTGAGGGACTTTGCTTTTCACCGACATCTACAAAATAGAAAATAGACGAATGGAATTAGTGGGTGTTTTTATAACTATCAATATTATAAATAAAAGTTTTTTTTTAAATTAGTAAATATTTGATACCTTGCGGCATGACTATTTCCCCTTCCATTGGTCCTCTGATTCATTGTGTGGGCAATCCATTTCCAGATCAGCTTCAAAGTCTAGCTCATTCTCTTCGTCTTGACACACAACTACGATGTTGTTGCAGTTTTCCAAAGCAAATCTTCTATCTGATATCTTCGCAAATAATTTTTGCTGCTTCTTCAACCACTCGCAACGTCTCATCTTGATCAGATTTAGATGTTTGCTGATACCATGCATTAGTCAGTATCTTCCCTCCTATGTTCTTGAAATATACAATGGACTTTTTTTTTATTCTTTGTGATCAGTATGTCGTCTCCATATCTCTCAATGAGGTTAAACTTTACAGTTCTCATATCAGGTTGATAACTCCCTGTAACCTGTTCCATTAGTTCTTCCATGGAGAATTGACACTCGTCTTCATGATTTTCAAGGTAATCGAATATACTTTCCATTGCTTTGTCGATTGCTTCGGCAAATGGACCACACTTCTTCTGTTCTTGGACCTTTGGCCTCCCATAAATATATTTAAAACATTTGATGCGTCATTGAGCATCTGCTGCGATTAAATCATTCACTGGTTCAATGCGCTGAATTATAGCCTGCCCCATCCCATGTGTCGCACACTGTAAACAGTATTGCGTTCGCTTGGTGGATTTTTCGCTTGTGTTGCAATAAACTCTTCCGAAAAGCACAATCCACATATAAAACAATTAGTTCGAAAATTAAACTGAGGAGCTGATGATCTTAAAATTTGAGAAGTGCTAGCACTTTGTTCCTCAATCTTCTTCACATAAGCAGTGATTATCCGTTCATTTACGCATACTTTTCTACTCTTAGCATGCACATCTACTGAGGTTTTCTCCTTTAGGAAAAATTCCTTTCCATCCTTTATTTCTGTACTTGCCTTGATTAACGCTGCAATACCTCGACTAACTTTCACTAACGGCCCCTCTTCTAAAGGAGAGTCACAAATAAAACACAGCGACATCGCTCAAAATCACTTTAGATGTTCACTATATTCACGAAGACACAAACAGTGAATTAGTAAATTATAAGTAAGCAGTTGCATATGGAAACTGAGAGGAATGTGTCCTCCTGATAAGCTAGTGATCTGTGCGACGCATATTTCTATCAGAGGCGAGACTGGTAGAAAGGGGAGGGGGTAGTATTCCACTGAACGTAGACATGGGATGCGGGGGTGGGCGATTGACCAACGTTAATTCACACTTGTATTGTTAATTCACTCCCTTCAATCAAGGGAGAAAGTGCAGATGGGATCAGTTAAAGCCTGTTTTAGTTATTTTATTTACATTATTTAAAAGTCAAATTAAGAAATTATTACTATTATTAGTTTGTAATAGGAAATGAAGATTTTGAACACAAATATGCTCATTTTTATTTATTTTTTTATGAAAGAAACAATGAATATCAGATTAATGAAATTTGTCAATAATAATATATTTAATATTATTAAGTGGGGAAAATTTGCTTAAAATTGTTGTTTTTCATGTTTCATCAACGTACAGAGCTGTAATTCATGTTTTTCAGAATTTTTTGCTTTTCACTCACATTTTTGCGACTCTCTCACAGCTAAACCATTGATAAGAGAAAAAAACTTTAAATACATAAAATGTAGGAAATTTTGTGCTCTTTAATTTATGTATGGATGACTTTTATGTAAAATTCCTAATTTTGAAGTTATTTAGAAAAAACAAAAAAAAAAGGCCACGTTTTTTGCCAAAAAAAAACGTATTTCCGGGGAGAAATTTTGTTGGATAATACCAGATTCGTGTTCAGCGACCCAAAAAACATAAAGGGAACCAAAAATCAAAACTACACCAAAACTTGCATTTATTTTTTTACCAAATGCCTGGACTAACGTTTCTTGGTCAGTTCGCCTTAGCAGCGAGCTGCGATGCACGTTTTTATTTTTATTTAATAATGTGACTTGTCTTTTACATTTTACACGTATTTTAGCATTGATGATGGGACTTTAGAAGTCCCGAAATAGCTGTATGCTTTTTAACATCTATTATTTTTATTTAATTTGTGCTTTTTAACTTTGTTTCTTTATTTATTCATATATAAGCTCAAAGTACAATCCTCCCCCCTTTCTTATGTTTAATTATTGACTGCATTTTTCTATTTAAACATTAACATCAAAAATTTACTTCTGAAAATAAAATCACAGAAACAAAAACTGCTTTTATTTCTTGCCATAGGACAAAGATTAACTGATACGTTTTGAAATGTCTGCTCTGTTGCAATATCGTCTGCGAAATCACAAAGAACATTATTTCGAAATGAAATCTTTAAATGGAGTGTTGTAAAGAATGACAAATAGATCCCATGGCGGCCATTAAACTGCTGTATTTACAAAGTAGGGTCCGTCAAACAAAACATACATTTTTAAAGTTTTGGGAGCAATTGAGTTTGTTTTATAAACTAGAAAATTAAACAATAAAAGATAAAGAAAATATTACGTATTCCTGTATTTTTCAATATTTAGAAACAAGGTTTTTTCAAGGTTTCAAAACAATAAAAGTGATTTTTTTTAAATTTTATTTTGAAAAAAGAAAGGAGAATTTATGTTATTACAAGCAAATTTAGTTTTATTAACAGTAGAAATTATACGTTTTTTTATACTTTTTATTTGTTTGTTGAGAAACAGTACAATTTATAATTAAAGAAACTTAATGATTATAAAATAAAGACATGGGAAATAAAATAGTTCTCATTACAGACATAAAACAAGTACTGAGCCAGAAATGAGCAATTTCACATCATGCTTTAAAAAATTATTTTGTGTGGCCCATGACATGGAAATACTAAAATGTTAATTAATCAAATAGAAAAGTCCAAAGATAGATTAATCGAAATTACTTGAAATTTTGTTAATAGGATTTTTTTGAAAAATGAGTAACTCCCATTTAGGTGCTACATATACAGTTAATATTTAAATTAGGTGAGAATTGGTGTAAAAATGTTATTGCGATATTTTTAGTACATCTTACGAGGAAAGTTACCATACGTGCATACTCACAAAAATCTCAAATAAATAAATAAATAAATAAATAAATAAAAATAAAAATTATAGCCTTCGTTCCACGTTTATAAAAAATGCTGTTGAGAGCTCAATATAACTCCCATTAAAAAAAAAAAAAAAAAAAAATTGTTGTTATTTATTACCGGTTTGCGACGGAAAAAAAGTTTTCTTTAACTGAAAACGTTTTTTTTTTTTTTTTTTTTTTTTTTTTTTTTTTGGTGCACTTGTTTAAGTCATTTTAACTTAAATAAATACACTTAAGTTAATTATATATATTTATAAGTACCTATAATAAAATTTAAAAATCGTTCTATACGGTTTTAAGGGGTCTCAAGACTCTTAAAATCGGAAAAAAATTAAAAATGAGACCATCTTCAACATTTAATATCTTAAAATTTTCATGATGTTAAAACACAGTTTTTATTGAAATGAGAGATATAAGTATGTTCTTTCATTTTATGCCTTTAAAAATTACAAGGTGTATAATTAGCATTTACAGGATTCTCAGGAAAAAGGATGATGAGTCCTGAATTTTAAGACAGCATTTCTGATTAAATTTAGTAAAGGACGTACTCACCATAGGCAATTTTCGGTATCAGAATAATATATTACAGATTCAGTAAAGCGTGAATTTGATCGCAAAAGGAAGAAACTATCTCTTTGCACTGCATTTTTCAAGAATAGTATGAGTGAAAAACTTTTTTGACCAATACATGCGGGCTTATGGAATACTAAACATTCCCATCACGAGATGTATACCAACAAAACATTAAATATTTTTCCCATTTGTTTTTATAGATATTCCTCTTTAATGTACAGAGTACAAGTTAGTTTGTCAGTTTTCAGAAATCATTTGTGAAAAAGTGTGAAAAGTATGAAAACGGAGATAAAGGCTGTAAAAGTTAAAGACCTACTTGATCTTCCCTCTCACAGCTAGCTTACTTGGGAAACATTTTCTTTGCCATGTTTTTCTATGCTTCTTTGGTTGTTGTGAAGATGGATTTTTTTTCATTAATCATCATCCAATTTTATATCTTGAATTGGAAGTATTTCGTCACCTCCATCACTATCACTATCACTATCTTCAGACAATGATATTTGAAATTCTTCTTCTGAGTCATCACTTTCATCTACATCATATTTTCTAACAGTAACTTCTGTAATTCCTCATCAGTCAATAATTTACGTGCTGCAAAAATAAATCAACAATTAAGATTTAGAAATTTAAATGCATATTTATATTTTTAAACAGCTACTATTATCATTTTTATTCATTTTAAAACATATTATATGTATTTTCATTTCAATTATGTTAGAAATTTAAGTCATTAAAAGCTCTATAAAAAAAAAAAAATTCTAAATTTCTAAAAAAAAAAATTCTAAAAAAAAAAATTCTCTCTAAAAAATTAAAGTACATCTTTGTATTTTTAAGCTGATAATATTAAAATTTTTTATGTATTTTAGAACGCATAAATTTATTTCAAACATGTTAGAAGTTTTTTAAGCCACTAAAAAGTATGAAATATTTTAGCTGTAAATTAAGTATATTACTTCATATTATTTTTTTAAAAAATGAAAAAAGCCCTTTTAAATTCTTTTGTAACCCTAAATCAAATGAATGATTCATTCCTAAAAATTTTTGATAGTAGCTGAGTGTACACAATAGTTACACAGAAAATTATTTTCATTAGCTGGAAATGTATAGTAATGACCCATTGTACCCAAATGAGTACAACATATTTACAGATGTTTTCAACATCCATGCACATAGGAACAACATTTATAAACAAATTCAAATCATTCTTAAAAGAGTATAATTTATAAAAAATGCAATATATATTTTTTTAATTCACTCACAAATTTGTATTATTCACTTACTTTGACGTTAAGTCGTTGGTAAATTGCTTCTGTCATCCATCTTGAAAATGTTTCAAAGTCAGATGGCACCTCCTTCTTTAAACTTGTAGCGCCATTTATTAGTAATATAGGACACTGTGATGTATCTGAATAGTGATAGCAGAAATCTATGCATTTGTCAATTTTTTTTGCAGGCAATTTTGCCTTTTGCTTTAATGTACCTAAATGGGTACTCCTGGAATGAAGAGGTTAAACTATATCATATTTTATGAAAATGATACACATTTTTAAGGTTTATTACAAGTTACTTCCTGTATAATAGAAAGCAGATAGTATTTACATCGATATAGAAAAGATTTCCGATACTATACTGTATCCAAAATACTGTATACAATTGCACCGCGATCTGAATATTTAAAAAACTTTGTTAGAGTATGCACGCACCTCATATGCTACGTTTCATGTACAATTTCCGACTTGTTAAAAATATTCCAGTGCACCTTTTTTTTCTCAATTAATCGCAAAGTTGTAAAAGCATCGGAATTTCCATAGAAGAACTTTATGCCCTAAAAGAAAATGTTATATATTTTGAACGAATGAATCAAATTCAACCAAAAACTAGAGAAGCTATTACCGGTTATCTCACTAACAAACATACCTAATTATAAAATAATCGAATGGTTTTACGGCCATTAATGTGAAACATACACAAACACAAACAAACAAATAGACACAAAAAACTTTTTAATACCCCTCGTTAACCCTCGTTTCGGCAATTATTGTATTTTTGTTACTGTAGCTTTTCACCCAATAAATTTTATAACAGTGTTGTGCACACAGATTATAAAGCGTATTTTAAAAACAGCGTAAATCAATGATGGTGCCCTCAACAGTCTGATTTTACCTCAAAAATTAATACATGAACATAGTTCTGCTCTCACAATTAAGTTCGTCGGTACTGCCCTCTATCGAGAAAAAATGTAACTACTTTATTTCCTATATTATTCATTCTCTCCTCTTTTATACTTTTGAACATTTAAAAAGTGAGCCTTGAAAAATATAATAATAGTAAATAACTGAAAACTTTCCAAAAATGTTTCTTAATTCATAAAAAACAGACAATGCACTTGATTTTTAATATCTTATAAAAAAACAAAATTACCAGTACAGTCTTTCAATGATCAGTAATAGATTGAAATAATTTATTTTTACGATTTTAAATACATCTATAAGAAAATTCTAAATATTATTAAAAATTAAGTTCTTCTATTACCTATCGTCTAAGCTTATAGAAAAAGGGAAAAAATGAAACTACGAGTAACAATAAAAAGCTTTAATAATGGATTTATTATTTCTGTGTTTTTAGGGGAGCTGCGTTACATACTATTAGCATAACTTTTTTAAATTTTCACATAATTTGTATTTTCTTTTTGAAAATAGTTATTTCTTTCTCCGAAAACTCACTCTTGAATAAACAAAAATTAATTTTGCAGTGTTCGTTATAATTGCATATGCGTATGTAATGCAAAATATCTTCTTTTTTTCTGATCACTTTTAGTCCGGTTGATTCTATGACTTTCCCCAAAAAGTTGATGCCAATTTATCAGAGAAAATACCTTTATGTTTGATACTCTACCTCTCTTCTTTGTAAAGATTGCATTCAGAATCAAAAAAGAGATTTGAGAGATAAATAAAGTAATTTACAGCAAGCATCAATTAACAATTAATAGGATACAACAGATGTATTGTATCCTCCTAGAGTTAATAACAGTAAGACATGTAATTCAACTGTCCCGTTCAGATTTCTCCTTATACTGAGATTGACCATTTAACATGTATGACCAACCATTCATACTGTGAAGTCTTAAGAATTAATTGCAGCAATTTTGTTAGTAGACATGTTACGTCGCTTATTTATCGGTGGCGGGGGATCAGCTAGAATAACAGCTGAAATAGAAAAATCTGAAAAACATCGAAAATTTCAACAAAACGACAAAAATTCCTCTTTCCTCACAGATCATTGTTTTCCCCACGAATGAAGGAAATTTACCGCAAGTTATCATTCATTCATAAAAAAAAACCTATAAATTTTACGATTTTTGTGATATTCTAAAAATTACACGATTTTTTTTAAGGAGTAGATTTTGCATTGAATTATGTTCTTCAATTATTTTACTTATAACCGAGTGTAATTAAACTAAGTTACATACACTTCAATAAAACTTTAAAAGCTGTAATTATCTTTGATAACGAAGTTAATAAAAAATATATAAAATTCGATTCAGTAACGTAAATCTATAAGTTTGAGAATTCCTTCCCTAAAGTAAAACAACTTTTTTCACAAAAGAAAAAATGGTTCACTTCAATAGGAATTGTTTGAAAATTCCTGTTCGAATATTAAATACAAAAACTAGTCAGATTATTATCGTTATCGTATTATCAATCTCATTTTAAATTAAAAAATCTTTATTTTTGCTCAAAAACATTTTAACAACTTGTGACAGTTTTATAATTTATCATTAAATAAATTTAGCATTCAGTATAAAGCCATAGAAAACAAAACCATTTTTCTAGTGTCATGAAACATAGATTAAGCAATAGATTGTGAAATATCTTTTGAAATTTCGTCTTTGGAATCATGTGGAACATTATTTCGAAGTGAAATGTTCTACTAAAACGTTGTACACTGTAAAAAGAAATCTGTAAGCTTACAAAACTTTTCCTAAAACACATAGCATTCCTAGAACTTTTCATGTAACACAAAAATTCCTGTAACCGATTCTGTTACATGAATTTTTGATGTTACCTTTAAATAAAAAGTTCTAGAAACCCCAGTTTGCGGAAAAAAAGTTTAATAATTTTACAGATTTATTTATTTATTTTATTATTATTATTTTTTTTTTTTTTTTGTAGTGTGGAGAAAAACAAATAAACCCCATCGCATTATTATACTATTGCACTAAGTGTAAGACTATGGAAAAGCATATATTTTACAATTGAGGGATAGATTTAAATATATTTTATACACTCGAAGATAATACATATTTATTTACTATTGTTGTGTCGATATATTTGAAGAAAGCAGTAGACTGTATAATCACTTTTCACATTATTTAATAACACATTTCACAAATAAAATCCGCTGAGGGAACACAATGCACACATCGTCGAGATTCACAAACTCAACTATAAGGTAAACATAAAAGAACAATAATATCCCTGCGCAGAGGGAAAAACACATATTATCCCTACGCAGAGGGAAAAGCACTAGGATAAAAGACAGACGATTTTTTAATTAAACATACTCCCGGCCTTGAAAGCCGAAAGGGTTTCAAAAATTTACTCTAAAGGTAATTTGCACAATTTAGTTATTGGCCTTTTTAATTCACTATTTTCAGTTTTCAGGGTAACTACAAGAACCTTTTTATCAGATCCAGGATGAGTTTTGATCACTCTAGCTAATTTCCATTGTAAAGGGAAGAGACCTTCATTTTTTATTATAACTAAATAACCTATTTTAATATTAGGCTCTTCTTTAAACCATTTTACTCTCTGTTGTAGGGTCGAAAGGTACTCATTGCTCCATCTTTTCCAAAAGTGTTGTTGTATTTTCTGCACTAATTGCCACCTGGTCAATCTTGATGCAGGTACCTCTGAAATATCTACTTCTGGTACTGAAGTAAGAGGAGCACCAATTAAAAAATGACCAGGGGTTAAGGCCTGTAAATCATTGGGATCAGAACTTAAAGGACAAAGGGGTCTAGAATTTAAACATGCTTCGATTTGAGCTAAAAGAGTTGAAAGTTCTTCAAATGTTAAAACTGAATTGCCAACGGTTCTTTTTAAATAAAATTTCAACGATTTAACGCCAGCCTCCCAAAGTCCTCCAAAGTGAGGGGCTGAGGGTGGATTGAAATGCCAACTTATTTCTTCCGAACTTAAGTATTTTGTCACTTCTTCATTATGCTGAGAAGAAGCCTCAAATTTATACAATTCTTTCAACTCCTTGCTCGCACCGACAAAATTTTTGGCACAATCACTTACAATTTCTTTTGGTTTTCCTCGTCTGGATATAAATCGCTTCAGACAAGTTAAAAAAGCCTGAGTAGATAAATCAGTCATTAATTCAATGTGAATTGCATGAGTAGAAAAACATATAAATAATGAAATATAACACTTAAAAGATTTTGAACCTCTACCTTTTTTAAATTTACACAATATAGGTCCTGCATAGTCAATTCCTGTAATAAGAAACGGACGGGTAGGTTGCACTCTAGTTGTAGGTAAATCAGCCATGATTTGTTTAGCTGTAGAAGCAGAAGCACGCGCACAGATTACACAATTCCTTACGAACTTTCTTACAGCACTTCGTCCACTTAAAATCCAAAATTTCTGTCTGATAATAATAGCTGAGGGGCAGCATGAAAATGAGATAAGTGAAAATATCTGATAATCATCACTGTCACTGGATGATTTTTTGGTAACAATATTGGATGGATTTGTTCTTGTGTGAGATTTGGATGACGAAGACGTCCTCCAACTCTGAGTATTCCTTCTTTATCAAGGAATGGAGAAAGATTAATCAGTTTGCTATTGCGAGGTAAACACTTACCAGAAGTCATACATTTAATGTCATCAGGAAATGATGACTCTTGCACTTGTTTAATTATCACCTTTAAGGCACTGTGAATTTCTGTATGTGTAAGAAAGCCGAAGTTTCTTTTTGAAGCAGGTAAACGAGAATTCGTAAGAAATCTCAAACACCAAGCAATAACACGTTCTAGCTTAGTAAATGATGATATATTTGAGAGAATAGGCATTTCCACACTTAACTGGGCTGTAGCACAAAAATAATTTTTCCTTTGTTCTAATAAAGCTTCGTCACAGAAAACACTCCCTAATTGTGATTTTGGAGAAGTGAAAGATGGATCACTGAGCCAATTGGGGCCATTCCACCACAGATCATGCAAATCATAATTCTGAGGGTGATAGACCTCTTGATGCACAATCTGCTGGATTCTCCTTTCCCTTTATATGATGCCAGCACTCAGACGGAACAAGTTGCTGTATTTCAGAAACACGATTCGCAACAAAAGTTTGCCATCTTCTTGATTCGGTTGATAGCCAAGAAAGAACTATTGTTAAATCCGTCCAACAATTAATTTTAGAGATGTTCAAACACAATGAATCTAGAACAGTTTTTACCAAACGGGCTGACAGCAGGGCGGCACTCAATTCTAATTTAGGTAAAGTTATTGTTTTTAAAGGTGCAACTCTTGTTTTTGCTGCTAATATTCTAACTGATACAGCCGAATCATTTGATAAGGATCTTAAGTAAACAACTGCACCATATGCCACTAAGGAAGCGTCACTAAATGAATGAATTTCAAATGTATTAGCTGAAGGAATAATTGCTAAACGAGGCACAGTAATTGATGTTAAACATGCGAGTTCTTCCCGAATTTTTATCCACCTGTTTTTAATTAGAAGTGGAACAGTATCATCCCATGCCATATTACTTCTCCATAATTCCTGAAGTAGAATTTTGCAGAAATTATAAAGGGGGAGATCCAACCAAGTGGATCAAAAAATTTTGCTATATCTGACAATATGGATCTCTTTGTGACTTCTTTTAATGTTGGTTCTATGGTGACACTAATTTTAAAGACATTGCGATTTGAGTCCCATTTTAATCCTAACACCTTTATTGAGTTATCGTTTTCAATTGATAAATCTGATTTAGATTGAATTAAATTTTCAGGAATGTTTTTAGTACACTAATGTCATTCGAGGCCCACTTGCGTAACTCAAATCCGCCTCTTTTCATTAATTCTTGTAACTCTGATATTAATTTTATATCTTTTTCGGGAGATGATAAACCTGTAAGTAAGTCGTCTACGTAAAAATCACGTAATACAACATTTGACGCTAATGGAAAATTTAATTTTTCATTAAACGCTAATTTCTGTAGAACTTTAGTAGCTAAATAGGGGCTAGACGTTAGTCCGTATGTAACTGTAGTAAGACGATAATCACTTATATCATCGGAAAATTTATCCTTCCAGAGAATTCTTTGAAAATTTTGATCTTCAGGAAATATTTTAATTTGACGAAACATTTTTGCAATGTCAGCATTAATAGCTATAGCGTGTGTGCGGAATCTTAACAAAATAAAAAATAACTCTTGTAGAACTCTAGGACCTACAATTAAATTTTCATTAAGAGAAACATTATTTGTAGTTTTTGCGCTACCGTCAAACACAACTCTAAGACGGGTTGTTGTACTAGATTCCTTGATTACTGGATGATGTGGCAGATAGTAAATTTCATTAACGGGTTTTTGAATTTCACTCTTTGGTATTTTCTCCATGTGTCCCATTTCAAGATATTCATTCATAAATATGCAATAATTTTCATACAAATCGGGCTCTCTATTAAATCGTTTTTCTAAATTTAGAAATCTTTTCATTGCTAACGATTTTGATTCCCCTAATTCTTTACACTGCTTTTTAAATGGCAAACGCACAATATATCTTCCATTAATATCGCGTGAATGAGTTGTATCAAAAATTTCCTCACAATATTTTTCTTCATTTGTGTATATTTCTTTTGAGGGGATGTTTTCTAACTCCCAGAACCTTTTTACATAATCTGTTTCAACATTTGCAAAATTAACTATAATATTTGGTTTATTTTCTGAAAATGTATCACTATCTCCTGTTATTAACCACCCATAATCTGAATTTACTGCAAAAGGCAGTCCTGGTTTTCCAAATATTTTTTCTCCTCTAATTATAGATAATGATAATGACACGCTAAATAATAAGTCTATTGGTCCCGGTTCATTCCACTTTGGGTCAGCTAGTGTTATGTTCTTTAAATGACTGAATGCATTAATATCATATGATACAACTGATTGATTACTCGTTATCTTTTTCAAAATATAAAAAGTACCTAATCGTGTGTTTTGTTTATCAAAATGTGGTGAAAATTCCAATCTTACAACACCACGTGTCTCTTTGGAGTATCCCATTCCCAAGCATTTAGTCTGTAAATTAGCAGAATTTCTTTTTATACCTAATAATTGTATTGCACGCTCACTTATAAAATTGTTAGTACTTCCGACATCTATTATACATCTCAATAATTTATTGCCTCCATAATTAACTTTCACATTAATTAGCGCAGTTGCAAGTATGCCAAATGATTTTGAATTTATTTCCCCAAGACATGAATTTATGGACAAATTTGTATTATTAGATGTTTCAAGAGCAGTCTCACTAGTATGATACGAGGACTGAGGCGTTACTTGGTTTTTTATATCTGGATAGTTAGTTTCTCGTCTTTCATAGTGTAATAAGCTATTATGACTCTTCAAATTACATTTTGAACAAACTCTTTTTGACTGACAATTGGTTAATTTATGGTCAGCAGATAAACATGCAAAACAAAGATTTTTATTTTTTACAAATTGCACTCTTTTACGAACAGATAATTTTAGAAACTCACTACATTTAGGTATTTTATGACTAGGTGAAGAACAATATTTACACTCACTATTATTAACAGAAGCAGTCATCGCAGTTAATTTAGGATAACTGTTTTTCTTATAAACACTATTTCCGTTAGCAGATTGTAATGAACGGGCATAATCTTTCAGAAAATTTATTAATTGATCTAAAGTTGGAAGTTTGTCATTTTTTAACTGACGTTCCCACCACAGTTTAATATTAGAGTCAAGTTTTTGCAAAAGTAAATAAATCAACAAAGTTTCTGAAAAGCCACTTACCTTCTGATCCAAGATTTAGAAAGATCGAACACATTCATTCGTCATATCCACTAAATTAAGTATTGCTGCCGGTGAATCGCCTTGCACGAATGGAAAATTTAATAATCTTCTAATGTGAGAATATATTAATTCTCTTTTATTTGAAAACCGTTCCGTTAATAATTGCCATGCTACATTGTATTTCTAATCTTCAATAGGAATTGATTTTATTATTTTTAACGCGTCTCCATGACACGATAATTTTAAATATTGCAGTTTCTGAGCAGGCGATAAATTAGCATTTTCGTGTATACTTGCTGTAAACAAATCTTTGAAGCTTAACCATTCATGAATATTTCCACTGAAAGATGGTAAAGAAAGTTTAGGCAATTTCATTTCACTCACCTCCTTTTTTGGATTGTCCGTATTTATTTTTCTAGCATTAATTGCTTGTTCAATTTTTACCGTTAATTCATCTAAGATGTCTTGTTGTTCATCCTTCTCTTCTATAAATAAATCAATGTCTTTTTCTTCACATGCATAGAAAATCGATTTAAATAAATTCTTCAACTCTTCATCTAATTTTTCAATTTCTTTTTTAAATAACTGAATTTGTTCTAAGTCACACACACTCAAATCAGTTTTGAAGAATTTATTTTTCACTCTTGTAATTGAAGATTTTAAAACTTTTTTATCAGTCAATATTTTCTTATCCATTTTTTTTTTCTTGTGTTATTCTATTTGGCACAATTCCAATTAGCACATTTTACTTTAGAATGAATTTCACTCACGCATTATTCTATTAACTTTTTTACTTACATTTCGCAATACTCCGGACTCGATTGCCACCAAAATGTTGTGTCGATATATTTGAAGAAAGCAGTAGACTGTATAATCACTTTTCACATTATTTAATAACACATTTCACAAATAAAATCCGCTGAGGGAACACAATGCACACATCGTCGAGATTCACAAACTCAACTATAAGGTTAACATAAAAGAACAATAATATCCCTGCGCAGAGGGAAAAACGCATATTATCCCTACGCAGAGGGAAAAGCATTGGGATAAAAGACAGACGATTTTTTAATTAAACAACTATTAAATACTTAAGATTTGAAAACTTTTAAGTAAATATGAATTCTTTGTGCTTTTTTATTATATCAGTTTATATATTTAAAAAACCAGGCTGTTTTTTAGTCATCAGCTCTGAGCAGATATTCAGTTTATGACGAACATAAAATTAATGTCATGTCAAATTGCTTGAAATGTGTTTTGAATCAGTTTGATTCAGAATTATATTTCATTATTTTTAAGGATACACCGGATATGTTTATTTTTATAACAGGGAAAGTATTTTATAGAAATGGGGTAGCCATCCCGATTATGGAAATTGAACGAAAAAATCATGCAAAAAAAATTATCAAAAGCATTATAGTTCTGTTTCATCTTCAAATTGTCGTAATATTATTGAAAAATATTTTCTCTAATTTTACATAAAAATTAATTAGCTTAAACGAATGGATGCGTTTCAGAAAAAATGAAAATGAAACAAAAAGTGATAATTAAAAGCTTTTTTTGCTATATCACGAATTTTTTTAATAATATTTTTTTTTTTTTTTTTTTTTTTTTTTTTTTTTTTTTGTTTTGGAACGAGTTTCATCTCGTAAAAGTTTCTATTTAATTAATACAATTATTTTTATAACTTGCTTATTTCAGTTCATTCTTACTACTTATCTTTTCCTCACAACACTGCTTGAGAATTCTGAAAATTGCATTAATTTAACATTAAAGCAACATAATGCATTAAAAAAAACAACTGCTGGAAATTAAATGGTTTTCATTATTGTTATGAGACATCGACTGAGCGATACGTTTCGAAATGTCTGTTGAAGCACACTGTCTGACAAATCACGTCGAAATGAAATGTTCAAATGAAGTGTTGTAAAGAATGATAAATGGATCCCTTGGCGACCGTTTAGATTTTTTCTGTGTGAGCTAAGTGGAGCTTCTGTATATGCTCAGCGGTTAAAAATGAAATGTATTTTTACGATTAAGGTGAAAATTGAGCTATTTTCTAAACTAGAATCTAAGACAATAAATTAAAAATTCAAATACCATTTTTTTCTCAATATTTAAAATTTGCAAACAATTAAGTAAGTATATAAATTGTTAATGCCTTTTTATTCTGCTAATAATAATTTACATTTATATTATTAGAGCTATTTTACAGCTTAGCTATTTATTTTTTACTTATCATTTTTACTATTTAACTTTTCGTCACAACACATTTAGGTAGATTTCGTATGAAATACTACCTATCGCATTCGCACCAGTTTATTATATATATATATATATATATATATATATATCACTTTCTTATGGACACGATAACTTCTATAATTCTGCACCAATCTCCACCAAACTGGTACATAAAATCAAACGGGATAAAATCTCGGCTAAGTTCGTTAATGGGCAAAATCGGACCAAGGGGGTCGAAATAGCGGACTTTTTGTGAAAACAGAAAAAACCCCATAACTTCTTAATGAAAATAGATATCGAATCGGTTTAAAGTTTATATTACTTCCAAAAAAATGGGCCAAAAGTTTATGCATGACAGATTTTTGATAAAGTTAAAAATGGGCTCAAGGGGCGAAATAAATAGAGTTTTTGGGAGAAAAAAAAATCATAACTTTGCCAATTGTCCAGATATGAAATCCATCTAAATTTTTTATAAATATTCTTAAAATTATCTAAAACTTTTGTATTTGCAACTTTTTGATAGGACTAATTCTTACAGGTAAAAAAATTAAAAACGAAAATAAAAGGAGATTTGGAAAAAGAAAAAAATCCATAACTTTGTCAATTCTTAAACTATCAAATCCAATTAAATTTATTTTACATCTTCTCAATAATATCTACAACTTTTATATTGACAAATTTTTCATAGGACCAATTCGTATAGCAAAAATAAATTAAACAAAAATTGGAGTTGGAAAAAAAAACCTCTAATTCAAACTGCTTACATTCGGAATCGTTTTTTAAATTCATTTTTTATTTTAAACGCATCCAGATAACAGATCCTCTTATGTAGGAACTATATAATGTGAAACATTGGCCAGTTTTTTTTATAAAGACAGAATATATTTAAAAAAGGCTGCCAAAAAGGGTATTTTGAACAGAATTTCCCGAAGTGACCGTGGTAGGAAATTTGAGGATGTATTCAAATAAGAAATTGCGTTTTTTCTGACTCATTCTTAAATCTATTTTTACTCTCAAACGCATCCAATTTACAAGTCCTCTTATTTTAGAACTGTATAATGTGACGCATTAGTCAATTTTTTGATAAAGACAGAATATATTTCAAAAAAGGCTGCCAAAAAGGGTATTTTGAACAGAATTTCGAGAAGTTATCGTGATGGAAATTTTGAGGAAGCATTGAAATAACAAACTGCGTTTTTTCTGACTCATTTTAAATTCAGTTTTGCTTTCAAATGCATCCAATAGACAGGTTCTCTTATATAGGAGCTGTATAATGTCCCGTATTGGTCAGTTTTTTTTTTATAAAAGCTGAATATATTTTTTTAAATGCTGTCAAAGTGGGCACTTCGCGCAAAATTTCCCGAAGCTATCATGATTAAGAATTGAAATTGTATTCAAAATTTGTTATTTTATCACTCGTTTTTAAATTCAATTTTGCTCTCATACGCATTCAATTGACAGTCTTTTGTTATTTAGGAGCTATATAATGTGCCATATTAGTCAATTTTTTTAATGATGTCGGAATTATTTCAAAATATGTTGTCAAAATGGGCATTTGATCCGAATTTAGCTTAAGATGATTCTGATAAAACCAGTCCTTAGAGAAAAATGAAATTAAAAATTTTTCAAAAGAGGACAAATAAAGTTGTTAAACTGGGTTTATCTGTAATCAAATTTATTTTTTGTTGTTGAAATGAGCACTCTTCGAAATCTACCTGCGCCTATAGGCCAAGCCGACAGGGATTTTTTGGAATTCTGAAAATTGCATAAATTTAGCATTGAAGTAACATCACGCATAAAAAATAAAATCGCTGGAAATAAAATAGCTTTCAGTATTTTTATGAAGCATCGACTGGGCGATACGTCTTGAAATGTCTGTTGAAATGTACTGCATTCTAAAAAATAAAAGTGTAAATTTACACACAAAAATGTGTAAATCGATGATACAAAAACGATTTGTTTATATGTGTAAATTTGTGTGTAAATTGCCAAAATACACGCCTAATGTGTAAATTTCAAAATACGCATTTCAGTATGTAATTTGATGATAACACTTAGTGTGTAAAAGTTGTTGTGATCATTCATGAAATACCCACATTAATGCGTAAATTGCGCAAGAATACACATATATCTGCGTTATATTCTTACTCATTGATCTGTGTAATCTTCGGTGATTACACTGATAAATATGTATTACGCAAAAAACACATATTATTGTGTTATTGTAATTTACACAGTTCTTTGCGTAATATGCAAAATACGCATATTTGATGAGGTTCAATAACTATTGTGTCTAGTGTATATGAAATATCTGTACTGCAACGGGTTGATGAAGAATATCGATATATTTATGCTTAGTTTCAGAACCGTAGCTGCAATATTCATATAGTTTTGTAGGGAGGAGTAAAATGGGGGGGGGGTAGTTGAAAGTCTGATTTTTAGCTTATGAGGCTAGTTTTGTGATAGTGTATGCGATAAAATAGTGTTGTTTGGACTCGGGATCATAGTGATGCACACACTTCTCATCCACTATCACAAGTGTAGCATCATAAGCTCCAAATCAGCCTGTCACACTCACTCCTCTCCTTTTAAAAACTCCCTGTAAATAGGTTTTTAGAACTTTACCCCTCCCTTTAAAACTATGCTACTATAGCAGCTACGGATATAAAATTCAGCATATAGCCATTTAAGACATTAGTTTTTGATATTCCTCATCAACCATCATAGTACAAATATTACTTCTCTGTTAGTGGGGAAGTATGGGACACATTGTGACATTTTCAATTTCTTTAATTATAAAATTGATTCTTCAAATTATGTTTCTATATTGCTCAAGGACATTAGAAAGTGTTTCATTTTGTATTCTATAAATGAAAGTTTTTGTATGTGTGTCAAGTAAAGTTGATTTTATTATTTTTGTGAAAAGTATCCCATTCCTCCCCACTCTCCTCTAAAAAAACACATAAAAACTGCTATTTTATTTTCTATATTCTTCCTTACTTTTTATTTTATATTTTCCCCTCATTTATATATTAATCAGAACATACAATTAAAAATTAAGATAAAGAAAAATAAATAATTAATTAATGATAGATTTTAGACTAATCAGATGGAATAATCATAGTTGGTAAATATGCAATTTCCACACTTTTTATTTTCAGAGTTCAGACTCAATTTTTCATTTTTTATTTTTCAGACTCAAGATACAAAGTCAGTTATATTGAAGGTACTGTGTTACATACAGTTATAAAAGTAAAATTTAAAATACTATAAAAAAAATAGAAAAAATGTATGCAAACTTCATCTCTCACACACACACGCATATTACCTGCAAATATTTTAGCTGATTTGTTTATATATACATAAATCACTTATATTACATGCTGAATTGTTTTCTTTTCATAAATATTCATCATTACAAAGAATTTGTCATATAAAATATTATCAGGACTATCAAAAAAGCTGTTGAATCATTAAAGTAACATCTTTTGCATTAAATTTATATTTAGAAATTTGTGTCTTAAAAAAAGAAAAAAAATACAAACATATTTTAACATTAATGAAATAAATCCTATCTTCATAAATGAAAATTTCAGATATTCTAATTAAAATTTTAGATATGAAACTAATGTGTATTTTTATTTATCAGCTATAGTAAAAAACAAAACGAGAAATACTGTGTCTCTATCCAAATATCAATTGACTCTTATAAATTTTCGAAATTAATGCTCGTAGAATTTATTTGATAATTACATTTGTGTCTTAAGTGTATAAAACTCAACCGGCGGGGGATATTTATGTAGAAGGGGAGGGAGAGAATGATAAGTTTGATTTTGAATATTCATTATGACACAACTGTTATAATTTTTTTTATACATACAATCATATGTTTTATGTCATATAAGTTCTGTAATAATATGCAAAATTGGAATGGAAAAATGCATATTTGAAGAAAAAGCTATTACTTTAATATAAATTTTCTTCAGAATTTTTGATCTGTAGTTATTTTAAATCAACGTATTTGCGCCCTTTTGCAATTTACTTCTGTGTATTTTTATTAATTCTATAATTAACAAGAACTATTATATATTATTTAGTTTATAAATAAACTATAATATCTTTCACACAACCGAACCAAAATTTAACACCTCACCCCCCCCCCCAAAAAAAAAAAAAATGATGTGAATGTTTATTTTGCTGCTGTTAACATACATTCATAAATTCTTTTTAAGATGAAAATTTTTCAAGAAATAAATGACTTCAGATACAACAGTTGTTATTTTAATAGACATTTATCAGGAGTTATGTAATAATGACATTTTTTACGGCAAGTAAATTATACGTGTAAAAAATTCTTATACGTAAAAAACAATCCAACATGTATCATATAAATTTATACATAAATAGAAACAAACCAGGTAAAAAAAATTGGAGGTAATACGGACGTATGACATTACATACCTTATATTTTATAAGAGAATAACTTATTATATACTATATTTTTTTGAACAAGAGCGCCTGCAATCAGCTGGACACACCATTAGTTTTCAACTTAAACATGATGAAGCCAAGTCAACGAAGATTACGATTTTAGTTTTGTATGCTAGATTCGCGTCTAACTCGGGGTTGAAGTAGTTCCTGAATACAACCATCAATTGCACTGCGAACTGAAGTTAAACTAAAATTACAAGTTAAACTTTGAAATGGATAAAAGTTTACAAGCTACCAGACGGCTCAAATAAATTAGGGTAAAATCAAGCATACTTATATTTGATGTGCAAAATATATAAATAACTGAGGATACGAATTTAGAATTATCTTACTTACGTGAATTATATTTTATATTACATATTAAATGAATTCGAAATAGTTTTTAGATTTTACTGAAGATTAAACTACTATCCTTTTAATAAAGGGGGGGGGCAGCAAAAAAGAATACCAACAGTACAAAAAATATAATTTAATTTTATGAATAAGCATAAAGTGGGATTATATCTCTATTATAATGCCTCGTTATGAAGTCTTCCTAATGTCGCTTTAAGAATAAAATCTAGCACTATTACTGAAAATTACAAGTAAAATTGTGAAAAAGAGCAGTCTGTGCGATGGCTGAAAGAAATTACGATTTAATCAAAACCTATAATTATACAATCAAGCATTCTTATATTTGATGTACAAATTTTAAAAGGGAATTCGGAAAACGAAATTAAAATTTACTAATTAAATGAATAAAATTTTACGTTACATGTAACAAAATATTTGTTACATTTGTTACATGGGTCGAGATTAAATTTTTTTAACTTCTTTTAAATGTTCACGTGCTGCTGAAAGGGGGAGAGTGAGAGAGGTGGTCAGAGTATCTTATAAAAATATATAAATATATTAATTTATTACTTAAAAGTACTGTTACAGCAAAGTAATGACACCATGTTATTTATGGAATGGGTTTACTAAAATAAAAAGTGTAGCTCTGAATAATATGTAAGCCTCCTATCCCTTTCGTAACGTCTACTTTAAAATTCACGCATTTATAATTTTTTCAACACAATAATTAGTGTAATTTCAGGAGTAATCTACATTTACACATTTTTATGAGTTTATGCACTGATAACAAACTTACAAACTTAATGCCACAAACTAAACACACATTAAAATAGGTATTTTTTATGACAAGTGGGTGACTTTAGAAATTTACACTCTTACCCATGTGTATATCATTATGTGTAAATTACAATAACGTACCAATTTGTGTAAATTCAGACATTTTTCAGCATTTACACATTTATTTAAGTTTTTCAAGTGATAACAAAATACACACTTAGTTTGTTAAGCTAAAATGCACATAAAAACAGGTAAAACTTTGCAAAAAGTGGGTAATTTTCATGTTAGGTGTGTAATTTTAGGAATTTATACACATATATATGTAAATTTGTCTAATTTACACTTTTATTTTTTAGAGTGTGTACACTGTCGATCACGTCGAAATGAAATGTTCAAATGAAGTGTTATAAAGAACGATAAATAGATCCCATGGCGACCGTTTAGATTTTTCCTGTATGTGCTAAGTGGAGTCGGTTAAAAATGAGATATATGTTGAATATTAAGAAGGAAATTGAGCTATTTTCCAAACTAGAAACTAGAACAATAAATGTAGAATTCAAATAGCATTTTTTTTTTCAATATTAAAAATTTGTTAACATTTAATTGGCCTGGTGTAAAAAAACGGGTTTTTCAAACGATTTACTGTATAAATGAATAAAAATTGAACGCACTAAATTTCGAATATCTTTATAATTAGATTTAAAAAATATTATAAACATTTAAGAATAAAAGTAAAACTTTTAAAAACGAACGAAGTAAAAAAATATCACTAGATGGTAAATACATAATGTTTGCACGCCCTAGTGGGTAAGAGTATGTATAGAAATTTGTAAGAATGTGGAAGTTAGTTTTTACTTTCACATAATGTATAGGGTCAATCGGGGCTATAAAGACACAAAATTCTACATTTTCTATGTCATTTTCAATTTATCGACTCGAGTATCAAATGCAAAATGCTATTATCTTTATTTTAATATCCTTTATCTATTTATGGATAATTAATATTATGATAGAAAATTCTTAACTTTCCATATTATTTTCGATATGTTGTTTTTAATATCAAATAAAAAATACTGTATTTAGTGTTTTCATTTCCTTTATCTGTTTGTGGATATTATATATTGTGATACAAAATTATAAACTTTCTATACTTCTTTTGATCTATTGACTTTAGTATTAAATGAAAAAGTATTGTGTTTTTAGTTTCTTTAACTGTTTTAGGGAGAGTAAATGTCATGACACAAAATTCTAAATTTTCCATATTACTTTTGACTTTAGAATCAAAAGAGAGTTGATGTGAATTTAAGTCCTTCGTCTGTTTATGGATATTAAATATGATACAAAACTATTAATTTTTTCGTATTACGTTTGATTTCTTGACTCCTGTATCAAGTGAAAAATACTGGGTTTCATTTCCTTTTTCTGAGTTATGAGAGATAAATGTTACAATAAAAAAATTGTAAAATTTTCACATTATTTACCATCTGTTGATACTACACTGTAAAAAAATCAGCAGCCAAAACTCGCGTAACCAGTTCCGTTACATGAATTTTTGCTGTTAATGTTACATGAAAAGCTCTAGGAATCTCAAATTCCTACGCTGTTAAAAATGTTGTCCTAGTTTGAACTAAATTTTGGTGCATAATAGCTGCCATTGTAAGATGGTGAAATTTTGAACCAATATTTGGAGCTTCCTGCACTCTAAAAAATAAAAGTGTAAATTTACCCCCAAAAATGTGTAAATCGATGATACAAAAACGATTTGTTTATATGTGTAAATTTGTGTGTAAATTGCCAAAATACACGCCTAATGTGTAAATTTCAAAATACACATTTCAGTGTGTAATTTGATGATAACATTAAGTGAGTAAAAGTTATAATGATCACTCGTGAAATGCCCACATTAATGTGTAAATTGCGCAAGAATACACACATATCTGTGAAATATTTTTACTCATTTATCTGTGTAATCTTCTGTGATTACATGTATAAATGTGTATTATGCAAAAAACACACATTATGATGGCAGCTACTGTGCACCAAAATTTGGTTTGAACTAGAAAACACTTTTTAACAGTGTAGAAAAAATTTTAGTAATTTTACAATTTTTTTTCAGTGTAATATAGAAAAAAAGTACTGTAATCCGTGTTTTCATTTCCTTTATAAATATTAAATATTGCTTGTAAAAATAAATGTAAAGGAAAATAAACTGAAGATTTGTCTCAAGGAATGGGGCTCTCACGGAATAGCTCTACGAAATAGAGCTATTTTGAGAAACATTTCATGATTGCACTTGAGTAATGATGAAGACTCTCTCTCTAATTTTTTAACACGTTCGCTGCCGCTTACGTGAAAATGTGATGATAGTTAATGCTGCACTGTAGAAGTGGGGTTTTCCCAGAAGCCGATTTACTTTTTATAACAAAGAATCAGTGAAAGATTTTCCCGCGCCAGTGCGTAACTGGCTACTGGACATCACCCCACATCACGCGCTGGCTCGTGAGTGGCCCCTTAACGTTGGGGCCATATCATGCGCTTTCGCGTGAGCGGCAGCGAATGTGTTAAATTATAATTTAGGGCAAGAAATTACAAAGAAAATAATTTAAAACATTTAAACTCTAGTTATGAGTTTAACTTGTTACGTAGCAAGAAAATTTTAAAAATGTAGTGTACGATGTCGTCGAGTTTATTTAACTCATTGTTCATTAATATTTCTAAAGCCAGGAAAATTAAGAGTACTTTTACTTTTTTACTTTCTTCTATCTTTAGACGAAAAATGTAATAAATTCGCGTAAATGTTCGAATTCTGGTTTTTGACGGATTTGCACGTTTAAGGGATCAGAAAACACAAAAAATCATGTTTTTAGAAAATGTCTGTCACTCTGCATTTGACAAACATTTTGTAGGCGCTCTACGAAAAGAACTAATGCACGGAATTTTACAAAACTTTAGATCTAGTTAAATTTTAATATAAACTGGAGCTTATTAATTTTCGGTATACAATAGCCCAACAGATAGCGCTGCTATGGAGCCTTTTTCACTATATCTGTAATAGCTATATCGCAAGAACTAATTCACGGATGTTTATTAAATTTCAGATTTCTTTAGGATATAATATGGTGGTGATTATCTTTTAGTGTAAATCGCTAAACAGGTGACGCTGCTAATAACTCTATCTCAGAAACTCACCAATTTTTATCAAACTTCAGATTCAGTTAGTCCCTGATATAAAATAGCATTCTAGTAATCGTAATTTAGTTTTAGGAGTGAATCACCAACAGCTGGCGTTTTTTTCAGATTTATTTGCGATTTCGACAATGATTCTATCTCAAAAACGAACGCAGTGATTTTCCCCAAACTTCAGATTCAGTTAGAAATGGACATAAATTGTTGCTGATTAAATTTTCATGTAAATCCCCCAACCTTTGACGCTGCTATGCTTCATTTTTCTGGAATTATTAGCATTTATGAGAACACTGTAAAACATTTATGTAACGTTACTCCATAAAGTTGGTGGCAACCATGTTTCCACCAAGTTTATGGTGGAATAACAATAAACCAAGATAACCAGCGTAACATTAACACTAATATGTAATGTTACATCAGTGACATATGTTTAAATTACACCATTGTATAAGTGAAAAAAAATCACATCATAACACTAATGGTAGCAAAGCTGTCCCCAGTTTTATGGAGTGATGTTACACAAATGTTTTACAGTGAAAGTTTTGGAACTGTCATTTCCAACTAGTTTTAATGTGATTTCTGACAAAAGCAAGACAATAACAGTATCCATAATAACCATTTCGAAGATTCCATCTTATTTCTACAGAAGATTAATCGATTGTTAGAACAAATCAAACGTCGGACTATTACTTCATCTTCATCTGCTTTGTGAACACGATTCTTCCTAAACACAATTTGATGTTTTTTAGAGAATGTCTGTCTGTGAGTCTGTCACTCTGAGTCTGTATGTGATGAAGTGTCGCTCTATCTCGAGAACTAAAGAATTTCATGAAACTTGAAATTAAATTCGACCATGATATAAACTGGACTTGATTAGTTTTTGGTGTTTATCGCTCAACAGGTGGCGATACTAAACTGCAATATTCACAATGTTCACAATTTCTCTATTTCAAGAACATATGTGCGAATTTTCATAAAATTTTAAATTAGGTTGTTCCTTGATATAGTTTGGAGTTTATTACTTTTATCATTAGTATTATTCATGATTATCGCAATAGAATTATCTTAAATACTAATACACGAATTTTCATCAATTTTTAGATTCATTATTGTTTGATAAATATTGTTCCTTATTAGGTTTTAGTGTACATCACCCAATAGGTGTTGCTGTTATGCTGAATTTTTTAAGATTTCATAATTTTTCAATCTCAAAAACTAATGCACCGATTTTCATCAAACTTCAGAATCAGCTCGAAGATGACATATGTTGTTGCTGACGAGAGTTTGGTCTAAACACCTCACCGGTGATGCTCATATGCTGCATTTTTCAGAATAGAACTTTTTGGGAATGCCATACCTAATTAGTTTACTTTCTTTTATCTTTACTAGAAGAAAGTATTGGATTCGTGAAAAAATTCGACTTCCGATTTTTGATGGATTTACAGTCGAGTCTCTATATAACGAAATCCACTGTTCCAGCAAAAAATTCGTTATATAGAGAAATTCGATGCATAGAAAACGATGTTAAAATCGTATTTAATATGTGAAATTTGAACAAATATTATTTTTGATCTTTTGAATTAACAATTTGAAGTATTTAAAAATAAATATTAACCTAACATTTTATTTCTTAATTATTTAAGTTGTTTCAAAAAAGGGAACAGATATTTATTTGAAAGCTTAATGGAAATCAAATAAGGAAGACTTGCATTAATTTCAAACGAAGAAATCTGTAATTTTTTGTTGTTTTGATTTTAAAATTGTTACGCTCTCAAAGAAAGGGGGGGCTCAAATTTTAGCAAGGAATGAAAAATTGTAGTTAACATTTTCTTCCATTTGAAGGCCTCTCTTATGTGCCTCTCATTGATTCCTCTCTTACGTGTGTTTTAATCCAATTGACTCTGTTTTGAGAAGGATGTGGAAAGGTGTGTGGGAGGTGGGATGAATTCGTTGGATTTAAAGAACAAGGAGAGAAGTAATATTAAAAAAACTCAGCACTGACGATAAATCAAAAATAATTGATGGAAAATTGATTCCATATAATTTCGAAGCTTTTACAAACTGAATAAATTAAGACCAATTAATGAAAAAATTCGTTATATGGAGATAGATATTTCGCTATATAGAGACTGTTTTTTAATGTAATCATGGGAAAAGGGGATCCGTTCCTACTAAAAATTCGTTATATAGAGAAATTCAATGTATAGAGTTTCGTTATAGAGAGACTTGACTGTATATGTTTTAAAGATCCTGAACATGATTTGATTGTTTTTAGAAAATGGCTATCTGTGAATCTGTCTGTCACTCAGTGAGTCACAAGTGTAGTGACAAAAAGCTTGTGGATGTTCTATCTCAAGAACTAATGAACGGAATTTCACAAAATTTTATATTCTGCATAAATTTGGTAGAAACTGAAACTGATTAATTTTGGGGGTATATTTCTCAACAGATAGCGCTGCTAAATTGTATTATTCATAATTTCTACAATAGCTATATCTGAAGAACTAAAGCACGAATTTATATAAATCTTTAGATTCAAATAGCCCTTAATAAAATTTAGTGCTGAGAAATTTTTCATGCAAATCGTTCAAAAGGTGGCGCGGATTTGCTTCACTATTCATGATTATCGGAATATTAATAAGAACTAATGCACATTTTTTTCATCAAGCTTCAGATTCAGTTAGTCCTTAATATAGATTAGTGTTGTTTAGTTTTTGATGTAAATCCCTCTGCAGGTAGCACTGCTGTGCTTTTTTTTTCACGATTTTCTAACAGCTGTATTTCAGAAACAATTGCATGGATTTGCATCAAAATTCATAATACTCGACTAATACTTGATAAAAAATTATTTTGAGTTGTTTTTGGTGTACATCACTCAACAGTTGGCACTGTTATGCAGAATTTTCTGAGATTTCTGCAATAGCCCTATCTCATAAACTAATACGCTGATTTTCATCAAACTTCAGATTCAGTTAGAAGTTGGCATTAAATTGTTCCTCATTAGATAGTGGTATAAATCTCTTAACTGGTGGCGATGCTATGCTGATTTTTGTTTAACATTGTATGAGATAGATTAAATTTTTGGGATTGCCACACTTAATTTGTTTGTTAACTATGTTTCCTTTCTTCGAGTGCTTTCCTTTACTGAACTTATACACTGTAAAAAATATGACTATTTTGCTGCATCTTCACTCCCCCGCTTTTATAGAATATCACTCTTTTGGCCAATGAGAATGCTCCATGATAGCCTGAAGTAGTCGTTTTCTATAAAAGCGGTGGATTGACGTTGCAGCAAAATAGTCATATTTTTTACAGTGTATTAAGAGATTTAAAATCTTTTTTTCCCCCGTAATTTTTTATTCTTAAATTTTCTGTCGCTTATTCATTCTTCACGTGTAATTATTTTTTTTTAAAACCTTTAAAAGCAACATCTGAAAAGAACATTTTGAAATTACTGAATCTTTGTTAGCATTAATTACGATATTAAATACAAATTTTGACTATAGAGTGTACTAATTTACATCTGCAAACTTTTATGACGCAAGAAATATCTGTCAATATTACAAAGTAAAACAACATAATGGCTCACTGTTGAATTATTGTTGTTTTAACTTCATAACAAATTCTTTGTGAATGAATTTTCCCACTTCCTTGTTATTTGTTAATACGCATCATTTTCAATGTACAAAAGTATACAGAATTTAATCTTGTATCAATAATACTCAACTGCGGCCCGAATCACTTGATAAATAGTCCACGTTTATACAAAATTGAGAAATAAATAAAAGGTGCTTAATCTCGTAAAAAATGCTACACATATATTTATGGTAAAAAGAAATATGAAGAAATATTTATAATTTAAATGCATGTCATTTACATAATCAAAAAGTTATATCAATTTGCTTTGCAAAGGTGTATTAATCTTTACCACTGATACAATATTATTTAAAATTAATTTTTACTCTACACTTTCACAATTTAAAAACTATAAGAAATTTTGCATTATGCAAAAGTTATATTTATTAAATAAAGTCTTTTTTTGTATTTCCTGAAAAAATCAGAATAACAGCGCTACTAGTTAGGCGATTTAGGCCAAAATGTTGTCAGCAACAACCTATATCAACTTCTAATTGAATCTTAATTTTGATGAAAATCCCTGCATTAGTTTCTGAGATAGAGCTATTGTGGAAGTCTTAAAAAATTCTGCTCAACAGCATGATGTTGGGTGAAAACTAATTAGGATAAATTTTTTATAAGGTACTAGTTGATTCCGAAATTTAATGCAAATCAATGTATTACATCTTGAGTTATACTATTGAAAACTCGAGAAAAATGCAGTACAGCAGAAGCACCTGTACAACGATTTCTACAAAAAATAAAACTGCTCTAATCTATATCAAGTATTAATGGAATCTGAAGTTTCTTGAAAATTCATCCATTAGTTCTTAAGAGAGAACTATTGCGAGAATCATAAACAATGCAGCATAGCAGCGGCACCTGTTGAGAGAATTACACCAAAAAAATAATCAGCACCAAATTATATCAAGGATTAACAGAATCTGAAGAGTTATAAAAGTCCGTGCTTTAGTTCTTTAGAAAAAACTATTGTGGAAATCGTAAATAATTCAGCATAGTAGCAGCACCTGTTGCGCGATACACACCAAAAACTAATCAGCTCCAGTTCATATCAAGGTCTATCTGAATCATAAGTTTTGTGAAATTCCATCCATTAGTTCTTTTCAAATAGTGTACACAAAATTTTTGTCACATACAGACTTACAGAATGACAGACTTCTGAGAGAAATTTTCTAAAAATCATCAAATCGTGTTCAAGACCTTCTAAAATGTATAAAACCATTTAAAATCGGGTGTCAATTTTTCAAGAATCCAATACTTTGTTCTTGAAAAATAGAAGAAAGTGAAAAGCAGAGAGTGAAACAGTTGCTAGATGCTATTGAAAAACACTCGCTATTTGAGAGAGAAAAATGTAGTTTGTGTATCTTAAAGTGTTTTAAAATCCTCTAAAATCAGTTTGAAAAAGAATTGAATTGTTATACATAGCGTATAAAGAGAAATCTTATTCGCCTTATCCGGTCAATGTTAGCTACATAGGAAAGCCCTGCGATATTCTCTGTCTATTCCGTCTTTCAAGAGATTTTCAGTGATATGAAAATCAAGAAAGTTCACCATGTGGAAGCATTTAAGTTTTACAGTTATTTCGATGTAAAAAAAATATTTTTAAGTAAGAAAATTTATCTTGATATAATTTTAAAATGTTATTTACAATTTTCTGCTAGGTTTTTTTATAGCGGTCTCGGAGTCTAGTGGCAAACACATTTTCGCATCGTCAGGAATGAGCTTCCTTCCTTTCCCCCCTGTAAAAAAAAGAAGCTCAAATTTATCTTATCTATTGAGTATCATAAACCGAAACATAAACAATAACAATTTAAGTCAAGCTTTAACGAAATACAAAATTTGATCAAATTTTAACCATAGAAGCCATTATACAGGGTGTCCCAGAAGTAATGGGACAAACTTAAAGGAAAGGTAGGGGACATCACAAGGATTCAACATTGCATAGCATACCATGGTCGTAAAAGACATGGGAAGGTAGTATGACAGGTACAAAGGCCAAGTTTGGTCACCAATGGATTGGTCGTGGAGGGCCAGTTTTCTGGCCACCACGCTCACCTGATTAAGCAGTATTGAATTCTTTCTTTGGGGTGCACAGAAAAACGCTGTGTATGCAACGTGTGTGGAATCTGAAATGGATCTGGTTGCAAGCCTCATCTGTGCTACTGCGGATATCCAAAAAAAATCCAGGAGTATTTGAGCGAGTCCACCAATCCATGGTTCAACGGTGTAATGCATGCTTTGCTAGCAATGGTGGAAACTTTGAACATCTTTTGTAACGTTTCCACATATCATCTACCACAGTAAATGTAATATCGTTGACCAATAAATTATTTCAGATGATCTCAGTCTTGTATCTCTTCGTCCCTTGTACCTGTCATACTACCTTCCCATGACGTTTCCGGCCATGGGTTGCTGTGCTTTTCTGAATCCTTCTGATGTCCACTACCTCCCCTTAAAGTTTGTCTCGTTACTTCTGGGACACCCTGTATAACTGTCACGAAAACCGTGAACAGCGGTCGGGTCGGGTTGATACAAACTTCTTCTGTTGTTATTCTCGTTCGGGTTGATCCTTTATTTTAAAAGAAATCCTGTATTTAAAAAATTTAAATTACAATTAAAATTAAATCACTTTTCAAATAAAAAAATATACATATGACTATTAATGTAGTGTTTCTTTAATTTTATATAAAAAAAAGACAGATTTTATATTAGAGATATGATTGTTGACTGTTTTTCAACTATTGTATTGCACAAATTCAGCTACTAACACTTCTGTTTTGGACCAAGTTTCTGATAGACTAAATTTTTGTGTTGGATTTGTATCATTTTCGTATAAAATTCTATTCTGGTTTTATAATAAAAAGTAGAGATCGACCAAAAATTTTGATTCGTTTTGGCCATTAAATCTGAGTTTCACTGAAAACGAATTTTCCGCGAGAATACTGCCAAAAATTCAACTGGGCTCAAACTCGACCGAAACATTTCATGTTTTTTCCCTTCGGAATTTATCAACATTAATCACTGAAATGATGTCCACCGATTTGAATGAGACGTTGTTTATTTATTGCCTTATTTCACCATTTATAATTATCAGTCTTGACTGATTCAAGACGCTCGAATACTCTTTGAAAAAGTTCTAGTATAACAAATGGTCATTTATAAAAATTATTATAAAAGATAAATCGAACCATTTTCATTTAAATTTTTTGGGTCTAGTGTACTGCGAAGGTTGTTTTTTAAGTAAGGGCCTTTTACGAATAAAAAAAATTAAAGGAAACATTTTTTATTTGAACCAATGAACCAATGCAGGGTCTTAAGAAGTGCCTACTGGAGTCGCTATGCTCCAGTTTACCTTCAATCGAAGTCGATGAATCGATAAACGTATTGCATAGATGTTCAGCATGGAAAATAGAATTTCTAAGAAATTCCGGAGCATTGGGTTGGTTGTATAAGCCAGAGGGGAAAGCAGTTGAAAAAGCCTAGAGCCATACATTTTTTATATATATAAATTAAATAAAATCCTAAATAATTTTTAGGTAAATATCGAAAAATACAATAAAAATATAAAAATAAGTTTAATTTAGCAAAAATAACAACAACCAAAAAAAAAAAAAAAATATCATTAAAGAGAAAATTTCGAAAAAATAGCATAGAAAAATCAAGGGTTACGATGAACAACTTGATAAGCCAATGAAGTTCGAGGACGCGACCAATGAAATTCATCCGTTCGAAACCTTGAAAACAACGACCGTCCGATACGGAAAAGCAATCGTTTTGAAGGGATTATGTTTCACTTTCCAACTGGAAAGAAGAAACTTGGCTAAAAAATAGATTTTAGATAAAAATTAAACAATTTAAATAAAAAATAGTAATTTTTAACGGAATGTAGATAATTTCCGCAGCCAAATGCAAAGGCAAGAACGATGTCGAATTGATATAAGGTTGAAAATAAGATAGATTTTACATTTTTTATTTCTTACATTTCAAAAACACAATTGCTGTGTAAATTAAAACATGAATCGTAACGTACAGTAGCTTGTTAATTCCATTTGCATAAAATTTTGCCTCCACCCTATTCAAAACTCGGAGTTTTTAATTCCAACTCGCACTACTCTCTCAAAACAGAATATTTTATACCCAATTTTATAACATGTCCAAGAGAAATATGTTACAAACATACGTTTATAAAATAATGGTGCCAGTAGAAAATAAATATAGTCGCCAGTGTCAGCCACAAATGAGTATTTTTATATTATACTAGCACGATTATTTTTAAGAAATAAGTTTGTAATGTACAGGGTGGTCATAAAAAAACTTTGCCAATACATGGAGCTCTAGCGGCCAGTCCGCTCAACCGATCGAGGTGAAATTTCAGATATAGTTATTCAGAGGTATGAGCTACAGATTCTGTGAACGACAACAAAATGGCGCTCACGGTTACGGTTATAGTTAGAGAAACTCGAAAATTTCCAATGGCAACACCCATTTTTTTACATCGCAAAATGCTCAGCGCATGCGAAAACCTTAAAGAGCGTTGGAACCGTACGTGTATCGCAAGAAACGGACATGTTATGCGCGCACAAAAAACTATTCTGGGAATCCTCCCCCCCCCCCCTTAGAAAAAACTCGATTGGGGCGCAAGGAGGAAATTTGCATATGACGCAGAGTCAGTATGATTACAATACAGATCGGAGAAACTAAAACTTTTATTTTGATTAAACATTTTCCACATGGGTGCCATCACAGGCATGGAACCCATGTGGAAAATGTGTAATCAAAATAAAAGTTTTAGTTTCTCCGATCTGTATTGTAATCAGAGATTAGTGTACTGACTCTGCGTCATATGCAAATTTCCTCCTTGCGCCCCAATCGAGTTTTTTCTATGGGATGGAGGATTCCCAGAACGGTTTTTTGTGCTTGCATAACATTCCGTTTCTTGCGCTACACGTACGGTTCCAACGCTCTTTAGGGTTTTTGCATGCGCTGAGCATTTTGCGATGTAAAAAAATGGGTGTTGCCATTGAAAATTTTCGAGTTTCTGTAACTATAACCGTAAACGTGAGCGCCATTTTGTTGTCGTTCCCAGAATCTCGAGCTCATACCTCTGAATAGCTATATCTGAAATTTCATTTCGATCGGTTGAGCGGACTGGCCGCTAGAGCTCCGTATATCGGCAAAGTTATTTTATGACCACCCTGTATATCTCTAGGACATGTTATCAGAACGTGTACATAAAAATTTTGTTCCGAAGTGAATGGTCAGCGATAAAATTAAAAAATATCAATGTTAAATAAGACGGCAACAAAATTTTATGCACATGAAAATAACGAGCTGATGTACCTTATGATAAATGCCTTACTTTATACGGCAATTATGTTGAGAAACAGCTGCATAACGTGCCTTTGATATATAAGTAGTAAAAATTCCTTTCATTCTTTTAAAAATTCATAAACCGCCCTTACTTGAAAGACAACCCTCGTATTTATAGTATATGGCTTTTTATCGAGTATTATTTTGTCTTAACAATTATTTAATTACTTTGAACATATAGAAATAATAATACGCGACTATGCGTTTGATTATGACTTCATTTATGTTTTGATATTTAGTGATAACAATAATAATAAAACTTTCCTTAATTCTCTTTGCACTTTTGGCGATTCTTTTATTTTATACAGATATTTCACTCTGTGAATTTAAAATATAGCTTGCTTTTCTGAACTATTATGGGTGATAAAAAAAAATACAACACTAGAAAGTTGTAATATCTGTTAAACCACGTTGTAATACGATATTTTCCAAACGTTACCAAATATTCTTCCTTAGCCTATTATCATATAAATATGAAATGAATAGTACACAAAATAAGCATATTCGTTAAATTTCGGACAATGAAATAATCTCTAAATTTCAGTAAGTCTATTTCGACAGTTACGATTAACATTATTAAAGTAAAAGTATTTTTGTACTTAAAATTAAAAAAAAACGGACCCGATAGGGTTAAAACATTTTTTAATTATACAAAATTTACTCAAAAAACATTCAGTGCGGTAGATGAATTAATTACATTTTATTTTAAAGAAAAGAAAAGTTTTGATCAGAGGCACAGAGAGCCAACCAGACCAATTCGTATAATTATTTAAAAAATCTGCATATGTATGTAGGTATTAGTTACTTAAAAAATTTTGGACGTTTTCGTTTTCGGTGAAAACAGAAGGATTATCGAAATTCTGTTTCGGTCTTAAAAACCTGAAAATAATACATGTTTGAATTATGACGAACAACTTAGCAACATTCTCAATATAAACTGGAATATTTTTAAAATAATGTTTTGCGTTCTGACAGCCATTGAAATTTGTCATGAAAAGAATCATAATACTAAAAGTAAAATTACAGAATTCATTATTAACATAAAAACAGACTAAGCAATATCTTATGAAATGTTGGTTGAAATACAGTCTTTGAAATCATACCGAATATTATTGCGAAATGAAATGTTAAATTGAAGTGTTGTATGGAATGACAAATAGATCCCAGGGCGATCGTTATTATTAAGTGGAGTCGGCCGAAAAGAACATATATTTTTACGGTTATGGGGAAAATTTCAGCAATTTTATTAAACTGAAAAATAAATAATAAAACAAGAATAAAATATTATTTATTAATCCATTCCATATTTTTCAATATTTATATTTTCAAAACCACAAACGCAGATTTGAAAAGCATTTTGTTACTTTTGAGTATGGAAAATACTTATAATGAAAAAAGTAATTTTTTTTAAATTAAGAAGTTGCACTATGTTATCGGTAAATCATTTATGGCGGATTGGCACTAAATAATAAAAGGTATTTAATTGGCTGCATTGTCAAAATATAGAAGATAAAATAGTGAGGGTTTTTTTTTTACATTATTTTAATATAAAAAAAATACTGAAAAAGAGAATATTCTAATTTACAATTCACAGGGTCAAAATAATAAAATGAATTAAGAAAATATATAAAAACGATTAATATTTGTAGATAAAAAACGACTAATATTGTAAATGTACTACTTAAATAACATGCATTTAATTATTTGAGAATTTCATACTTCGTGATTATTTAAAAAACAATAATAATTTTTGCTATTTTTTTTACAAACAATATAACAGTAATTACTGGGGTTGCTTTACTCAACAATTGAACCTCAAGGTTTATTGCTATTCAATAAAAAATAGAAATAAAGGGTCTTCTCAATTTTGAACATTATTGGAAGGTTTAAAATCTTTCGGCTTCTTATTATTTCCTAACTCCCCAACCATCTGAATCTGACTGCGAAAGGACTTTCTGTATTCATGTATTGTATGTGCTAGAAAGTTTTCAAATGATGCCTTTCATCCACAAATGCAAGTTTCTAAGTCAGACCTGTTCAATCTTTCAGTAAGCAGGGGCTGGTCTCAGTCGCTGGAAAACATTGAAGGTTTAAAATTCATTCTAGTTATTCACATATAATTAGAAACATATAAAATTATCTCATTTTAATAGCGTTAATTATACTCGTGATTTATGATGCACATATATATTACATTAGTAGCTATATCGCCGTGGCTTTGATCGCATAGCATTTAAAATATTCCAAGTGATATTATATGTCTAATTTCTGCTAAACGAAATTATACTTTAAAGAATAAATCAAAAATTACCATTAAAGCTGCAGTTTGACTAATCTTCATTATTACACTGCATTAGGTAGAAATAAGACTTTAATTATTAGGAAGAACTAAAGCTAATTCCAAATAAATATTAATTAAAAAAATATTTTTAACATTTTTTGCTCAATTTATACGTTTGTTTCCGTATTAATTTGATGTTTTGAATTTTTTAGAAAGCATCCTCTTAATAAGCATTTACATCTTAAAATTAACCATCATGTCAAATTCCAAACTTTTGGCTAATGGTCTACCATTTTTCTAGGGTAGTGGACTCAGCATAAAATGCAAATGTTGAAACAAGGACTGTCAGCACGAGATTTCTAACATTAATTTAGCAACCAGTTTGACTTTATCTTATATTCCATAGAAACATAATTTAGAAAATTTTTAAATGCTTTTTTAGAAAGTTTTTTGCTCTTGTCAACCCAAGGTAGTAATGGCACCATCATAAAATATAGCCTGTGTAGGATCAAAAATTGCCATCCTTCATTCGAAACCAACTTTTCTAATCGGTTTAATATATCTTGCGATTGCATAGAAATCGTAATTTAGAAAATTTTACAACGCTTTCCGCTCTTTCCTTTCGATTTATCACTTTTAAAGTTAAACTTTACTTTTGTCTGTTCTTAGAGATCATTTATATTTCATAAGTAACTACCATATTTAAATTTTCTAGCCTCTTTAGTATCGCAGAAATCACAATTTACAACTTTTTTTTTTTTTTTTTACTGCAATTTTCTGGTGCTAGTGACACCGATATATAATTTAGCTTATTTTTGAGCAGGTAATCACAACCAATTTGCCATCATTATTTTTTAATTAGTTTGGTATTGCGCAATATTGCATAAAATTGTAATTTAGAACGCTTTTTACTCATTTCTTTTTCTTTTTTTATTTGACGATTTTCGGAAAGCATTTGCAGCTTTTAGGTAATTACTATGCTACCTTTTAAAATGTAAGGCCCCTCAGTTGTGCAAAAAGCACAATTTGGACTTTTTTCGCTTTTGCAACCCGCAGATGGTAGTGACAGCGATATAAAATACAGCTTATATGGAAGCAGGGACTGCTATCATCTTTGAAACAGTACTAATCGACAGAAAAAATAGCCTGTCTTTGAGCAAGGACTACCATTATCATTTCCTCACTATCTTTTTTGAAATCGGTTTGGTACTTCCTAAAATTGCGCAGAAATCGTAATTTCAAACTTTTTTTTTTGGAACGTTTATCGTGCGTTTGTTCTTTTTTTAAATATTGATTATTTTAAAAATGTTCTTGGAGATCATTTATATGATATAAGTAATAACCCTGCCAAATTTCCTGTTGAACGAAATATGGCCCCTCAGTTGTGCAAAAAGCACAATTTGGACCCTTTTCGCTTTTGCAAACCGCAGGTGATAGTGACAGCCATATAAAATATAGCTTATATGGAAGCAGGGACTGCCATCATCTTTGAAACAGTGGCAATCGACATAAAAAATAGCCTATCTTTGAGCAAGGACTACCATTATCATTTACTCACCATCCTTTATGAAATCGGTTTGTTACTTCCTAAGATTGCGGAGAAATTTAGAACGTTTATCGTGCGTTTTTTCCTTTAATAAATTTTGATTATTTTAAAAAATGTTCTTAGAGATCGTTTATATGATATAAGTAACAACCCTGCCAAATTTTGTGTTAAAGGGCCCAACAACAACAAACAGAGCTATTTAGAATGCTTTGTTTTTGCAACACGTAAGTGGCAATGACACGACAAGAAATAGAGCCTGTGTTAGAGAATGTGTTAGATGTGCTTTCAGCATCAACTTACAACTATTACTTATGAAATTGATTTAATACTTTCTTAAAATGCTTTGAAATTGCGATTTTCAACGTTTTTAAAACGTTTTTCTTGCATTATCATTGTTTTTAAGAAATATTCTCAGCTATCACTTATATCTAATAGGTAACTACCATGTCGAATTTTATGTTTCCAGGCCCTTCAGTAACACGAAAGTCGCATTTTAGAGCATTCTTTGCTGCTATACCGGCTTTGGGGTAGTGACACCGACACAAGATCTTTGCTATATGTTGGAACAAGAATTGCCACCATCATTTTGACATCATTATTTTTTAAATTGATTCGTTGCTTCCCAAGATTAATTTAAAATAGCAATTTAGAACGTTCTAAAAATGCTTTTTGTGAATTTTCACCCCTTTTAAATGACATAATTTTTAGGAAATGTTCTTAGAGATCATTTATATGTTATAAATAATTAACATGCCAAATTGCATATTTCTAGGCCCTTCAGTAAGATAAAAATCGCATTTTAAAAGCATTTTTTGCGCCTACACCCTGTTTGGGTTAGTGGCATCGACATAAGATATGGCCAATGTTGAACAGGAGTGAACACCACCATTTTGATCTCATTAGTTTTGAAATAGGTTTGGTAGTTACAGAGATAACCCCCTAAGAAAGAAATGAAATTTACCTGTTTATAATATACAATATATGGCCCTTAATAACCGGACGCTTGCGATTTCTGACGTTTTGTTAAATATCTAGAAAAAATATATGAGGAATTATTCTAAAATTGAAGGCGTGTAAACAAAATAGTGCAAGTCTTACATTTTTCCAAAATCCCACAAAAGGCCGTCAATAAATGGAAAAAGAACAAAGGTATTTCGATAAATTCCGTCAAAACTGATGTAGTAAAAGCGTTTAAACTGCAGATTATGATTAAGTGACTTATTGTAATTAACTGAGTTCATTTTTATGATGTTAGCTTGCATACTTGACGATAAATTAAGGATTTTAGAATATAGTCCCACATTTTCCCAAGATTTTTGCTTATAATTTGAAGAGAAAAAATTTTTCTCTTCATAAAATATGAGAAACAACATTGTAACTGTTTAATTTGATTAATATTCATAAACTACTCATATTAATCATTTTATTTGAATATTTTTGGTAACTATTAATAATAACTGGTTTTTATTAATAATTATCGATTAATGAAATTGATCATAACATACACAAAACCCGCCAGTAAATCAGTTTTTCTCTTCTTGTACATCATTTGTTAAAGCCACATTTAGATGTAATCAGAATTAAAAAATAATAAAAATTATAATAAAAATGAACTTGTTTACTAAATAAGATTTCACTGTGCATGCGTAAACGCAATCGAAATATAATTTTCAGAATGCGTTAGCTACATATATGTATACAACTTTTGTGAATGTTTCAAAAACATAGCTTGAAAATTTTTCTAATTATTATCGTCGATAGAATAAGTTCAAAATCCGTTATTCCCAAAATGAAGCAAAACAATGAGGAGCTGTATCACTATATATCAATTAATTAGTATCAATATACTATACACAATATTGTACGTTTTACTCATTTTGAATACAACCCCTCACCTTTTTGCTTTCTTTTTTAACAACGCATTTTGAGCATATTCTACCGATGATAATCTTCAGAATTTTGAAGCTATGTTTTTGAGACTTTTACAAAAATTGCTCTATACATTTAGCTAACACAACATGCAAATCATATTTTGATTGCGTTCACACATGCGCAAAGAAACATTATTTTGTAATCCTGATCATTTTTCATGCAATGTTTATTATTTTTTAAATTCTGATTACGAAGTGTTATGTAAATGTTTTTTGTCATATTTTCTGAAAAGAATATTTTTTATGTTACGAACTATTCAAATTATACGCAAAAAACATTGCAAAATTTGGGACTGTTTTTTTTAAATAAAACCTTAGTTTTTCTACGAGAATACATGCAATCCTCATAAAAAGGAACACAGTTTATTACAATAAGCACTTAATTATAATCTGCAGTTTGAACGTTTTTACTAGATCAATTTTCACAGGGTTATCCAAAAGACATAATTTTAAAATTTGTTGACGGTCCCCTATGAAATTTCGGTAAAAAATCTTCACTTAAATATATAGCCTGTTCCGTTTTGTTTACACGTCTTTTCTTTCATAATAAATCCTCATGTATATTTCCAGATATTTAACAAAGCGTCTAAAATTGCAAGTGTCCGCTCATTATTGGAAATATAGTGTAGGTATAGAGGTATAGATATAGATCACCCCCTACAAAGAAACAAACTTTACCTTTTTATAATATAGGTACAGATAGATAAATAAATAAGCTGCAAAGAAAAGAATCTTTATGGAGTATCTTTAGAATTACATTTTCCTGAGATGGACTTATTTCAAAAACTTTTGTAGCGTAAGGAATAAAGACTCAAAACCTTAATTATGCCTAAAATAAAACATAAAAGCATGTAACCATACATTAATATAAAAATTTAATTTTAAAATTAACTTTAATTAATATTATAGATTTTTAAAATGTGGCTTCAGTAAATGTCTCAAAGGGCTTGTTTGGGTTGAGTGAAACATTTAAATTTCAGCATTATACGGATTCATATTGCAAATACACTGTTAAAAATAAATCTGTGAATTCACGGTGAAACTACCGGCAGCAAAGTAGCCGAACTTTTACCGTTCCGTTAGTAGATTTTCCGTTGTGGGAAATACAAGAAAGGAAAACTCCGTTTGAAGAAGCAGTAACTTTCTGTTACAGAGTTTGATTTTTAATGATAATAATTTAATACAATTTTTAAAATTAATGAATCAATTAATCGTCAAAGAGTTCGAAATGCCGAGTGATTTTAAGCTGCTATATTATTTTACTTAATTATTATTATTATTATTGTTATTTTGTATAATTTACTTCACGACGTCCAAAGGTTCGAACTCGGGACCTTTTGATAGCGGAATAAATCCTTACTAACTGAACCAAAGCTGCTGAGGCCGGATTGTACAAAGTATGTCTTTTTTGATTTAGTGGGAAAATCTGTTGTGCTTTTTAAAAATTTCCTCTCAAATATATCCCTTAGAATATTTGTAAACGGTTTATTTTATTTTATTTTAGACTGCTGCATAATAATTATTATTTTTTAAAAATCAATTTTAATTTTTTAAATAGTTTAAATAAAAAAAATCACTGTTTTTTTTTAATGAATGAATGAATGAAAAACACTTTCTATTTATTTTTTACAAAAATAATGTTATAGACAGTTGTTTGAAATTGTCGTACACTATTTATTTATTTATTTATTTTTGGCTAATTAAATAAAATAAGAAATAAGAGAAAAATAAACAGAAAAAATGTAATTTAAAAGGATTTTTTATGTTTTCATCAGTTCATGGAGCCAGTGGGATCCGAACTCACAATCTGCGCTCGCAGGCGATTAGCGGTGGTGCCTTGACCACTCGGCCATGGAGCCTCCCCACCCCCCACCCCCCTCCACACACACACACACAGCGGAGTGTCTCCGCTTTTTGTTTCCATTTCCATCCGTTTCGTTATTTTCAGGAAATATGGTTGAATTTTCTGATTTTTAAAGGAAAATGCCCTTTTGTTGTGAAAAGTGACTTTTTCTGTGTAATTCAGGAAAAAAATATTCGTGAATTTCAGAATTTTTTTTAGCAGTGTAGTTTTTACGGTTTATTGCACCTCTATTCTTTTTTTTACTCTATTAATTCTTCCTCTTTGTCGGTAGTGGTGCTCATACCTTTAGAAGTTTTGCTGTAAGTGTCCTGTCTTCTTTGTTTAACTATACTCTGTGTCAACCTAACACATTTATTATGGAAGATGGAATTATAATTACGGAAACTTTCTTACTGTCACTGTTACACCCATTTGTTGAAAAGTGTGTTATAAATGTATGTTGAAATTTGTATGTAAGATCATATTTATATTAGATAAGATGAATGTTAGATTATTATATATATGTATGTAACTACAGAGGATTTTTACAGATTTTTGCAGCCTATACTTTCCATCACATATTTTTGCAATTTGAGAACGTTTTACTTTCCAATGATTTAAATTGTAGATGAAGTAAGGTGGCTAGAGGTGACGCCAAAAATATAACCATAAAATCCGCTACATTCAGCCCAAACACAACCACGTGCTTACACAAAAATGTAGAGAATTTTGAGTAATAGAGCTTTTAATTCATAATACAATCAAATGCTACTTTAGAATACTTTAAACATACGCAGATTGCTTTCATTTATGGAAAAATCAACGGGAGATATCAAAGAATTCGGTACCTATTCCACGTGTTTATTTTGTTAAATTGAATTAGGGCATTTAAATTTGATTTGTAACTCCTTCATATTGCAAATCGTTTTTACGGTATACTGCAGCTCCATCTATTTTTTTCCTCCATGGATTTAAATTTTAAATATTTAAAGTCTTAATGGCATCAATTCGGAATAAAATTTAATTATCGTCTGCATCATAAAAATATTCTTTGCTTTAAAGTATCTCTCTAAAACAAATAATAGATTAAACATTGTATATTTGTGCTTTCTGAAAAGAAATACCCTTATTCAATTATTTTTAAATAATGTGAAACGCGTTATTTTAATATTTCTACTCTTAAATCAAATGCCATAATTAACAAAAAAGGAAACATCAAAGATTACATTTGATTGGGATAAGGTAAAAACTGTATATCAAACAAAACAACATTGAGATGAGAAAAAAAGCCTAAAATATAGGTTTAGAGAAAACAAGGTAAATTTTGCAGCATACTTTTTTATATAGTTAGTTATTTTTATAATTACTGAATCAATTAGGTGAAAATTTTTAAGCACTGAAATAATGAAAAAATAAGTAATACAATCTAAAAATGCACATTTTTTGTAATGAATATTAAGAAAAATTTTGCATAATAGGAAGTTTTAAATTTTGGCTCCTATAATTCTGTAAAACTACTATACGATTGCACAATAATAAGCCTCTGATAATAAATAAATATATGCATGCGTAATGGAAATCTCAGATTAAAACAAGTTTAAACTTACAACATTGACAGAACTTGATAGGTAATTAATTTTAATAACCTCATAATTGATAAATTTCCATAATCTAATCATATTAATCAGTTTCTTTGGATATTTTCGGAAACTATTAATAATAATCGGTTTTTATTAATAATTATCGATTAATCAAATTGATCGTAAGATATATAAAACCCACCAGTATTGTAGGTTTTTTTTTTCATTTTCTGACAATATTTATTAAAGCGTCATTTAGATGTATTTTATTAGCAATGGATTGAAGTGGAAGATGTAAAAATATATGCAGGAAAATAGAATTCATGAGGCAATCAACACATCATGCACAATTTTCAGTTCTTGTTTCTTTATCTCTCTTCGAATACTAATCTAGCACATGTAACAACTTTGTCCTTAATGAACTTGTAATAACAGCAACTTTTTAGCATATTTTTGGATTCCGAAACTACTACTCCCGATTAATGTGGATAGGAATCTTTTCGGAGAGTTCTATCGTTTGTGACTTGCTGACTCGGAACGTGACATTTTGGAAAGTTTTGAGACGCTCGTTGCTAATTTGTTAGAATATATTATTTGAATATATTTTGGAAAAAATATATATAAACTGATACTGCGCTCTGTTGCGTAATTTTTCCTAAATTAACAAAGAAAAAAATTCTTTTGAGAATAAATTAGGATTATTACTATGCTTACATTGAATATATTAGTTTTACTTTATTTGAAGTAGGATGCAAAAAATCATACATATTTATTAATATCACAGCAACATTTTAATTTATATGTGAGAGAGCTTTGAAGAAAATGGATGTAGCTATCAAGAGAGACAAATAAATTTTCCAAAATGTATAATGTGAACTTTAAAATGTTCAATTTTACTTAAAAAGCGATTAAAGTAATCAAATAGAGTTGTTAATAGCTAATTTTATTTAAAAACATCTTAGTATTTTCAAGCGTTAATCAGGCTCTTCCCTAGAGACTTATTTTAGATTATTTTAATCATCTTTTAAGCAAAACTGAACATTTTAAAGTTCATATTGTGTATTTCGTGTTAAAAACAAGGTGAAAAATTGGGTCCAGTCATATGTTTTTATTTTTATTTTAGTAAATTATCCTTTAGTGAAAGTATTGCTTTTAATTCTTCTGACGCTATTTGCAGAAAGCTCGGCGCACATTGAGCCGCAGTCAACACGCTCAGGGAAAGTTTTCACTTCTGGCGATTTTGTTTATCATTGAAGTAAAGGGAAGAGCGGCACATTGACTCACGCGCAGTTTTTCTGCATACTCCACAATTTTCAGTTCTTGTTTCTTTATCTCTCTTCTAACACTAATCCAGCACATGTAACAACTTTGTCCTTAATGTACTTGTAATAACAGAAACTTTTTAGCATATTTTTGGATTCGAACCCAGCACCTCCCGTTTATTTTCCTCGAGAGCAGAACCACTCAGCCACTGGTGCGGCTTTATTATTGGAATATTACTATTATTAAACTAATAACAGAACTATTATAACACTATCAATATATACGCAACCATCTTATCTGAAACGATCTTTTGCTGTGCTTTTAAAGAAGATTTGATTAAAGATTTGAAAAGCATCTATTTTTCTTTGTTTATTTAGTAAAGCACAATGATTGATACAATGAAGCTGTTTTATTTTACGATTAAGTACTTCAATAAGAATAACAAATTACTGAAAAAAAGTTTATGGTTAAGTCTGATAGAACGAAGTGATGCAAACATAATCTCCGATTCATTCAAATCTCATCTAAACTTTGAAAAAGTTACTGATATAAAGCTATAATAATGATAGGCCAGCATCATCGATTTGAAACAATTTGAAAGTAAACTTTTTTTTACCAAAAATAGAATCGACTTCTAAAACCACTGCAAAGTAAAAAATATTTTTTTACAGAATAGTTAATAAGAAATTAACCAAAGAGCATTGTATTTACCATGCGTTTTGTTAGATTTATGTACATTAAATTGATTTTTTGGAGTCGGTGCCAGCCAACCCAAGTTAAATGTAATTATTCAATATTTGAAACTTAGCTTTAATTTTGAACTTGGCTTGGCTAGCACTGACTTCAAAAAATCAATTTAATGTACATAAATGTAACAAAACGCAAGGTAAATACAATGCTCTTTGTTTAATTTCTTATTAACTATTCTGTAAAAATTTTTTTTTTAACTTTGCAGTAGTTTTAGTAGTCGGTTCTATTTTTGGTATAAAAGTTTATTTTTCACTTTTTTTTTTTTTTAACATTAGCTTATGATTGAGAAAACGGTTACAACAATCAATATTAATTTGCGAGAAATCACTAATTTTATTAGTTTTTGCTTAGTTACTAAAAAAGTACTGAACCAATTTTGATGAAACGGAATTGGTACCAATTCGAGAGCAACCTCTTGCAATAAATCAAAATCCATATATGTCGGATGGATAGTTTTGGAGTAATCTCGGTGAACATACATAAATAAAAAAAAAAATACATACGTGTCAAATTATTAACCTCCCCTTTCGATGTCGGTTAATAATTATTAGTAGTTAATTTGTAAAATATACGCATAAAAATTATAATACGGAAAAAATTATTGTACACACGTATGTCAGGAGTGGGGCTCGAACCCATGCTTTCATTCAAGAACCAGAGTTTAAATCAGGCACCTTAGACCGCTCGGCCATCCGGACTGTATTTTGTTCGGCGAACTTCTTCAACGTCCATGTTACTTTTAATTTGTGAGAAATCATTAATTTTATTAGTTTTTGCCTAATTACTAAAAAAGTGTTTAACCAATTCGAGTGATACCAATTCGAGAGTAACCTCTTTCATTTAACATAAATACTAGCTTAATCTGTTGGATAGTTTCGGTGTAATCGGTGAACATACATAAAAAAATACATACGCGTCGAATTGATGATAACCTCTTCTCCCTTTTTTATGTCGGTTAAAAAAAATTATAATACGGAAAAAATGCTTTATATTATACACGTATGTCAGCAGTGGGGTTCGAATCCAAGATCTCTTTCGAGAACCAAAACTTAAATCTGATGCCTTAGACCGCTCGGCTATCCTGACTGCAATCTATTTGGCGAACTTATTCAACGTCATGTTATTTTTCGCAAGCCCGTGAAGCCAGTGAAAAGTACTTTTAGTACTTTTCACTGATAAAAAGCTCTCTGATACTCTTTGCTAATGGTTAAATACAAAATATTCTTAATAGCATGATTAGTATTTAATTTGTAAAACATATATGTAAAAATTATAATACGGAAAAGGTTATTTTATACATGTACATCAAGGGTGGAGTTCTAACCCACCATTTCTTCCGAGAACCAGAGCTTAAATCTGGCGGCCTAGACTGCTCGGCCATTCTGTCTGCTCTCCGTACAGCGAACTTATTCAATACTTTTAATTAGCGAAAAATCCCTAATTTTATTAGTTTTTGCCTAATTACTAAAAAAAGTACTGAACCAATTTTGATGAAACGGAAGCAATTCGAAAGCATTCTCTTTCATTTAAAACAAAAATAACAGAAATCAGTTGCACAGTTTCGGAGTAATCGGTGAACATACATAAAAAAACATACATACGCGTTGAATTGATAACTTTCTCTCCTTTCTTGAAGTCGGTTAATAAGTTTAAGCGAACTTGTCATTGTAAAATTTATCGCTCATTCTCTTCGTTTTGCTGCGAATATGCATGCAAAATTCTTGCGAATGTAGATGTTTATTTTTTGTTAAGGATTTTTTTTTTCAAGAATAAAAAGGGCATGATTCGGAAGGGATTTTTTGACTTTAAATTAGTTAAACATTTTTTTTAGCGAAAAATTGAAAATTGAAAATTTCCTTTTTTGAGGATAAACTGTGTTGGCGATTTTTTTCGAAAAGTAATACTGATTTGGGGAAATTTTCTGAAATTTTGAAGAAATTGACTTCCAACTGTTTGGTAACACTGTCCGTGTCAACACTTGCGCGTGATAGCTGATAGACCGGGAGGCGGCAGCACAGACAATCAATTCATCGAGTTCACGGCTGAATTTCCAGGATTAGTTAAATCTCGATTTGCATATTAAAACGCAATCGGTCTGCCAAGTCATAACTTGCTGGAAAACACATAAAAACTCGATTTTAGCGATTAACTCAGAGGTTTACCGTTATGTTTTCCAGCACTCAGTCCTCCATGTTTTCATATTTTTGGGATTAAGTGGTCCTCTAAATAGTGAGTTTGCCTTATCATTATTACAGAAGTTTCAAACATTTGAGGTGTGGGGTTTTAACTCTTCACTACATGGTTTTTCTATTTTTATTAAAAAAAAAATAAAAAAAAAAAAAACCATAAATCAGCCTAATAATGAGAAAAATAGTAAAAATTAAAAAAAAATTAATTTCGAATTTCCAAATAAAATTTGATATTTTATAGAGTGCACACACTTATGGTTTTTAACATTTACAAGTAGAACTCGTCGAATTTCGACGAAAGAAAATATTTAAGGAAGAGCTGTTTTATTGATTTATAACAAACCTACAAAATTAGTTGCAATAAAAAATGCACCTTAAGTCTAACTCATAAGCAAATGATATTTAAACTAAAGTTAACAAAATACTATTTATATAACTGTGAAATAGTTGAAATTAAATTTTAATCGTACATGTAAGACGTAAAAAAAAAAAAAAAAAAAAAAAAAAAAAAAAAAAAAAAAAAAATCTGTTATTATGATAAAGTTATTGATTAAGGCTATCATGCTAGTATTCCAAAATGAAACAAAGCAACCTTTATTCCACTTTGACTCAATCATAGAATTATATTTCCCATGAAATCTAAATCCAACATCATTTTCACCATACCAAAATTTACATAAGCGACTTGCATATTTATATTCACTTTAAAAAAAAAAATTGATATTTTAATTTGACCATTTTGATTCAAAACTCTAAGCTTCGATGCTATTAGCTGAAACAGATACTAAACTATTTATATTCTTTTAAGTGTATAAGAATTTTTGTAAATGACTTCAAAATTCACTGGGCTTTATAACAGAATATTCTTGACACAACACGCGTTTAAATTTAAATTTTTTTTGAGCGAATGACAACATAAAGATACAGGAGTATTTTTTTCCTTTTTTTCTTTGCTTTAAATAGAAATGGAGTACTCCTGTTGCCACAGTTAGAAAAAAAGTATTAAAAACAACAACAAAAAAAAAATAATATTTCAAGAATAAATTGAGATAGAGTTTTCAAATAAATTGCATTTAAAAATACTTTTTTTTTCCTATACGATGTTGTAAAAATTAAAAATGTGCGATGTTTAATTTTAAAATTTGCAGTAGTAAAAAATTGCAAAACCGAAATTGCTTTTCAATTTTCAAAGTGTAGCCATTCGCAAAATGACGTATACGTTACCCACAGATACGTTTGGCCCTTATAATATAGATTGTATTGTTATATTTTACGATTAAATAGGCTTAAATAGAATTATTTTATCTGTTTAACACTCTGCAACTTTTTTTATATTCATATTTTTTAAATATACAATAAAAATAATAAAATTAAATTTTACCTTAATAGCTTGATCAATTTTTTTTTTCAAAGAGTAAATCCTAATTTTTTGTCAAATGAAGCCATTTGAGATGGACAAAACAAGTGTTATTCTAATCTTTGGACTGTTCTTGAGCAGTTACTGTATACATATTGGCCAAATACATGGCAGATAATGAGAATTACAGTGGTTTTAGGTATGTACCAGATGTTGCACATGGTGCAGTGAAGGGTAGTAAAGCATCTTTAGTTATACTATTATTTTAACACAATCTGACTGATTGGTAAAGTTATCATACGAATTGAATATTTCCAACTGAGCGAAAAATTGCCCAGGCCGGGAATCGAACCCGGATACTTGGCTTACAAGGCCAATGCTTTACCTGTTAAGCTAACCGGGCGATAACCGGCTGAGATTCTTCGCTCAGATAACCTTATTGGTCATAACATCTGGTGTGTCATTTAGACAGTTCGGCAGAATAGTTCAGTTCAGTTGGAAATATTCAATTCGTATGATAACTTTACCAATCAGTCAGATTGTGTTAAAATAATAGTATATCTACGTATACATCGTCCTATGGAGTTCCATTACCTGCGGCTTATTCTGCCGAGCTGTCTAAATGACAGACCTGATGTTATGGCCAATAAGGTTATCTGAACGAAGAATCCCAGCCGGTTATCGCCCGGTTAGCTTAACAGGTAAAGCATTGCCCTTGTAAACCAAGTATCCGGTTTCGATTCTCGGCTTGGGCAATTTTTCGCTCAGTTGGAAATATTCAATTCATCTTTAGTTACTTCACTGATAAAATGCAAAGCAAAAATAATATTCCTTACATTAAGATGATTCATGAAAATACCTGCATTTAGGTATTTTTTAAACCAAATTATTTATCTCCACTTTTTTGAAGCCCTGTAATACAGTTGAAAATAATGTCTAAAACATGAACAAAAAGAGTGGAACATTAAAACAAATTATATAAAGCCATAAAAATAAACTGAGACACTTATAATAAGTTTGTTGTAATTATGTTGCAATAATTAGAATCCCGAAATGTTTTTGACCATAAATTACTTTCATTATTGCGTTGACGGAGAAAATGTAGTTATTACATGTTACTTTATTTGAAGCGGAATGCAAAACACCATCAATATTTATTAGTGTCACAGCAACATCTTAATATATATACGAGAAAAGTTTAAGAAAAATGGTTTCATTACGTAAGAAAAAGAAAATAAATGAATTATCCTCTAACGAATACGCTGCTTTTAATCCGTTATGTTCTAAATATAATATGATGTGGTTGAACAAAATATAATTGGATTAAAAATTATGATCAATGAATCTTGACTCTGATATAAGACAGGAAATTTTGCAATAGGAGCATTATGCGGGGTCAGGATAATTATAAAAGATGTCAAATGAGCTGATCAATTCGAAAATATTAGCTGGAAATTAAAAATCGACGTAATTCCATTTTTTTTAAACATTGAAATGAGTATTATAAATGCAAATTTTTGCTCTTGCAGTTTTATATAAAGGTTTCTAAGCTTATAAACTGACGTACTACTAAAGAAAAATTTACAGTTTTGCTTTACACAAGGTAAGCTCTCGGAAATTAATCCTAACACTAACTGATTTAAGAAAGGAATTAAGCTCATGGGACAAGGAACATATGATGAACCACGTTTGATAGAAACCTGGACAGAACTGCGCATGGACAAAAAGAGCGAGTCCATGTCGAAAATGGGAAAGTTCGTACCATTTTCAGATGAGTTTGTTTATTAAACATTCTAGATATGTCGAATTTATTTGGCGAATTCCTTTTTGTTTCTGTAATTGAATTATCTGCTTTTAATTATTACATTGTAATTCTGTTACACTAAATTAAGCTATAAAAAGACAAATGTAATAAAAAAGATGATTTAAAGGTATGATTATTAAACATAGCTTAATAACTTTTACCCTCGCAATATAGCGTAACTTAATCTTTTTAGAATTAAGGGCTGCATGGCGTGATTTTAAAACTTGACAGATTAGCAATTTTTTAAAAATTATTTCTTTACATGATTGTGTACATTATTTATTTATATTATTTGCATGCATTGGATATGAATATGGCGCAGATATCATATACGAACAAGATTTGGTAAATTTTTTTTCCAACGTCAATTTGGCGAAAACCTCATTTTCGAATACTGGTTAAATATACATTTTTATATTATTTTCTATTATTTGAAAAAAATAGCAATAAATAAAACAATTTTTAAATATATTAAATTCTAAAACTAATAACTATAGAACAAAAAACATTTTATGTAATTTAAAAAAAAGAAAAGTTAAGGTAAATAAACAGTTTATCTAAAAATAAACAACAATATCAGGGTTACCATATTAAGCAAAATACGCCATTTTGGCGCCAAGTAAATCCCAGTGAGTATATGACATTTGTGCCCTGAATATCTAGATTGTTAGAATTGGCGAATTTCTTGCATAGCCGTCAAGTCAGATGCCAAGCAATCCTTAGAACTGTGTTTTAGCCATAAATAAATGTAAAAAAAAGAATAAACAGACATACTTGTATTAAAATTTACAAAAATGTTTGAGAAAATATATACTTTGGAAAACTTATTCCGAGAACTGATAGAAGGTGCACAATCTATTTAAATTAAAATAAAATTTTACTCAGAACAAAAAATAGAAAAGAATATTTAATATCATTTCTATGAATACGTAGCAGCAATCTCGGGCTCATAGGCTATTCCCCCTAAAGTCTGAATGGAATCGGCTTGGCATTCTGCCGAATGAGGATCTTACAAATGTGGTATATCAGTATACTTTATTTCACATGCTGTCTACCTGCAGTCCGCCGGCCTCAAGTTGAGTATGTCTGGTAGAGCCGCCATTAAGAGTATGCGACAGGTGGGGCCGCTTAAGGCTTCACGCTCGAAAAGAAATGCTTATACAAAATAGCTAAATATTTATTATTTATTTTGTTATGAGTTATTTATTTTATACAAAGTATTTCAAGTGTGAACGTGAATATTTATAAAATATAAAAAGTTTTGTTAATAAAATGTTTGGTGGAAGTGGTGGACGTTAAAAAGGACGATAGTTTGTTTCTAGCTTATGTGCAATTTGAAGGCATTGTTATATTCTTGCTCATGTAGCAACAGGCGCATAGCAAATGTGGAAAGGCGCATGAACTGAATGTTTATTTTTAATGTGTTGGTACTGATGATGATGCAGATAAAATTCTCGCCTTTTATTTTAATGACTATTTGTAATGTAACGACGCGCATTTAATTTTATTCTTATATAATTAAGTTTTTTACTGTTTACGAGTATCGATGATTTTTCTGTCTACATGCTTCGGTATGTCCCATCGCCCACTGTCCAGACACCCGAGACTAATTTAAAATTTTAAAGTTTCAAAAACGATATGAAATGTTAAAATTTTCACTCTTGTTAAAAAAAAAGAAAATTTGAGGAAATAAATTATTTGCATTTTAATAACAATTTTAATTTTTCTTAAGAAAGGTGTTATAGTAAAAATAAAATACATTGACATGTTTCGGAACCGTCAAATAAGTTCCATAGTCATAATATAAATAAAACAAAATTTCAAAATATTTCTCGGACAATACAAATGACACGCGACAATGAGATATAAATAACAAAAAAACACGCGCTCTATTGCAAAAAATTAAATTAAAATATAGACCATGATCTAAAACTTAACTAAAAATAAAAATAAATGTTTTATTTATAAATTGATAATAACTATATTTATTATAATTTATTATTTATAAATTAATAAATTTGTTTTATTTATATTATATTATAACATTTGTTACTTACCTTATAACATTTGTTACTGACATAGTATTATGATGTGGATTGATCCACTATTGACCGAAAATTTCCAACATTGATCAAAACTGGTCCACATAAATCTTTCTTGACCCGACGAAAAAATAAAATCTCAGTCACTGATGAGCAAAAATCATTAAAATCAGGACCGAACTAACTTAATTCCGATAAAAATTTCCGATATTTGTTAGCCAGAATTATATTACAGTTAAAAATTCTTTAAAATTATTTTGCAAACATATCCAACCAAACATTTTAAATTCTAGCATTTTTTAGATTCTATGTCATAATTTTGTAAGCGAAAAAAGGGGAGCAGATATTTAAAAGTATTCTTCTTTTATATATTAAACCAAAATTAAATTCTAATTTTTCCGAAACAAATTTACAACTAAGTAAAACGAGAGAAAGAAAAAATAAATGAGAGAGAGAAAAAAAGAAGAGAGCGGAAACAATCCTTACTAATGACCAAACTGACGCGAAGAGATGTGAGAAATGACTTTCGACTCCGAATTTTACGTACTTTCCAAAAATCTATATTATAAAGGCCAAACGTATCTGTGCGTAACTCATACGTAATTTTGCGCATGGCAACACTATCAAATTTTAAATGAATTTCGGTATTGCAATTTTTGCTACTAAAAGTTTTTAAACTTCTTAATGTCGCACATTTTCAATTTTTACACCATCGTATAGAAAAAAAAAATGTACTTTTCAATAAAATTTGTTTGAAAGCTGTATCTTAATTTGTTTTTCAAATATTATTTTTTTTGTAGCTTTTAATACCTCTTTTCTAATCTTGGCAACAGGAGTACTCCATTTCTATTTAAAGCAAAGAAAAAAGGGAAGAAATTGAGTGCTGTATCTTTATGTTGCCATTTTCTCATTAAAAGGAAAAAAAATAGAAATTTAAATATCTTCTGTTATAAAACCCGGTGAATTTTGACTTCATTTAAAAAATTTGTTTAACACGTAAAAGAAGATCAACTGTTTAATATCTATTTCAGCTAATATCATTGAGACTTCAAGTTTTGAATCAAAATTATCAAATTAAAATGCCAATTTTTTTAAACGTGAAAAAAATGTGAAATGTTTATTTGTATATTTTGATATGGTGAAAATGATGCCTGGTTTAGATTTCGCGGGAAAAAAAAATTCTATGATCGAGTCAAAGTTGAATAAATTTTGCTTTTTATCATTTTGGAATACTAGCATAAGAACCTTAATTGATAACTTTATCATAACTAGCAGGGGTGACCGAGCTCAGCTCGGTCAAAATTAACTTTGTGTTCAACTCGATATAGTAGTATTAGTGTAAAACATGTTATTAATAATAGTATTATTTACAAAAACAACTAATAACAAAACTATGTTTGTATGCACATGTTCATAAATTTTACTTTATTTTAAAATTTACAACGAAAGGACATCAATCCAAAGCACTTTTTTAGCTCAACTCTGATTAGTTTAACTATGCATCTAGAAGACTATTAAGAATGTATAAGAAATTTCTTCACATTCTGAAAGACAAAATTTTTTGCCAGATGTAACCAAATTTGGACACATTCTTTCATTTGGCGCCAAATATGTGTTTTGGTTTCGTAACTTTAATAGTTGATTTTTCGGCCAAATTTCGCCAGTATTTTGTCAAATATCGCCAACTTATTGGCTTTTGCCATAGTCTCGTGATCCTGACCCTTATTACCCAAATGATCCACTAATCATATGTGATCAAACATGTGACTTAGCTCAATGGTCTTCAGGTAATCAAAAACAGTAGAGTATAAAATGAATCAAAATCGTTTAAGCCATTTCTTAAGTAAAATTAGCTTGACAGCATTCAGCAATGAAGCTATATGACCCACTAATATAATTTTGTTTAATATGCAACTCAGCCCAATAGTCTTCTCGTGACAAAAGATGTTCCGTTGCAAAATTTAGGTAAAATTGACTGAGTCGTTGTTATATATAATTAGAATGACCCAAACCCATTAAGACCTAAAACGACCCGCTAATTGAATTGTTACGTGCAAGTGTCCTATCTCAATGGTTTTCTTTTGCCCGAAAACGATATAATAGAAAATATACTCAAAATGGTGAGAACAATTTTCTAGATAAAATTAGCATGACCGACAAATGACCCTTATATCGAAATCTCTCAAAAATGTGACTTAGTTCATTAATTCTTGCGTGCTGAAAAACGTTAAATACAAAATTTAGATAAAATCGATTGAGCCAATTTTTAGGTATAAATAGTTTGACCTTGACCCATTATGACCCAAAATGACTCATTAATCGAGTTTTCTCAAACATCTGACCTAACCCAATGATTTTCTTGTGTCCGAAAACGATAGAATATAAAATTTAGTCAAATTTGCGCAAGACATTGTCTAGATAAAATTAGAATAACCCAAATGTGACCCACTGATCGAAATTTCTCGGACATGTGACATAGCCCAATGATTTTCTCGTGCCATAAATATGCTGTATACAAAATTTCGTTAAAATCGATTCACCCGTTTTTTAGATATAGCTTGACTATGACCCATCATGACCCACAAACGACCCTTATAATCGAAATCTCTCGAACATGTGACTTAGCCCATTAGTTTTCTCGTATATAAATATTGTTACACTCAAAATTTCGTTAAACTCGAACCTGCCGTTCTTTAAATATAAATAACTTGACTCAGACCCTTTATGACCCAAAATGACCCATTAATCGAAATTTCTAGATCAAGTGACCTAGCCCAATGATTTTCTCGTGCCAAAAAATATTGTATACAAAATTTCGTTAAAACTGATCCACATGTTCTTTAGATATAGCTTGACATGACACGTAATGACCCATCATGACCCAAAATGACTCTTATAATCAAAATCTCTCAAACATGTGAGATAGCCCATTAATTTTCTCGTGTCAAAAAACTATTACAGGCAAAATTTCATTAAATTTGATACTGTCATACTTTATATATAAAAAGCTTGACCCAGATCTTTTATGACCCAAAATGACCCATTAATCAAAATTTCTCGAACTGAGACCTAACCCAATAGTTTTCTCGTGCCAAAAAAATGTTGTATACAAAATTTCGTTAAAATCGATCCAACTGTTCTTTAGCTATATTTTGACCATGACCCATTATGACCCATCATGACCCACAAATGACTCTTATAATCGAAATCTCTCGATCGTGTGACTTAGCCCATTAGCTTTCTCGTGTCAAAAAACTAATACAGGCAAAATTTCGATGAAATTGATTCTGCGGTTCTTTAAATATAAATAGCTTGACCCAGACCCTTAATGACCCAGTATGACCCATTAAAATTTTTTTTCGAACATGTAACCTAGCCCAATGTTTTTCTCGTGCCCGAAAACCATAGAATGCAATTTTTAGTCAAAATTGCGTGAGAAAATCTCTAGATAAAAATAGCATGACCCAAAATGACCCTAAAAATGACCCACTAACCGAATTTTCTCGAACATGTTACCTAACCCAATGGTCTTCTTGTAATCCAAAACGATAAAATATAAAATTTGGTCGAAATCGTTAGAGCCGTTTTTAAAATAAAAATGGCTTGACCCACAATGACCCAAAAATGACCCACTAATCAAAATTTTTCGAACATGTGACCAGCTCAATTGTTTTCTCGGTCCAAAAAACGATTAAATACAAAATTTCCTTAAAATCGATCCAGTCGTTCTCTAGATATAAATAGCTTGATCCTGACCCATTATGACCCAAAATGACCCAAAAATCGAATTTTCTCGAACATGTGACCTAGCCCAATAGTCTTCTCGTGCCCGAAAATGGTAAAATCCAAATTTTTGCGAAAATCGTTAGAGCCGTTTTTGAGATAAAATTTACCCACACACACACACACACAATTTTTGCTCGCATTATAGTATAAGATAACATATCTTTATTATTTTTTACTGCTTACATATACGATTGAAGTTTAATTTTAACAATTTCTTCAACTGCGTTTTATAGAAATAGTATTTTGTTAATTTGGCGATAAATATAGTTTTGTTTAAGAGTTAGAGGTACCAATATAAAATGCATTTTTCACTATAACTAATTTTGTAGGTTTGTTACAAGTTAATGAAACAGTTCCTACTTAAACGTTTTCTTTCGTCAAAATTTGGCGGGTTCTACCTTGTGAATATAAAGTTTCAAACGAAGGTCATTTGTCCATTAAAAAATGCTCCAACTTTAAATTTTCAAATGACAACATTCATTTTTGAGAGCATAAATCAGCTTTTCGATTGAAAGGACAGGGAAAAAGTATTATTTATGTTCTTTTACGTAAATCTTCATCGAATTATAACGGAAAATGTAGTAAGGATTTATTATAAATTCAAGAAAACAAAATATATTACAAAGCGTATCTGGATAGATTTAATTTGTTATTAGAAAGAAATTACAGAAATTTTTAGAGTAAAACAAATCAACATTAATTTAGTGACTTAAATTTTCCGGTTGTCTAACGTTTTTTCTTCTGCGGATGTTTTGATAACAGGAGATGATTGCTTGAGACCATAAAAAAGTAAAATTTACCTGTCTAAATCTCTAAAACTAATTATTAGATGAACTGTACGCTTAAATACTTGTGTTTTATCTTTGGTTCCTTTTCTGTGAAAATGAATATCTATCATAATTAATACCATTTAATATTATTTTATTAGTAATTTTCATAACTCAAAAAATATTTATGAAATGAAAACAATGCCTATTAACGCATCAATTAATTTTAATAGCATAAAAAAATCCATCCTTTGTTTTTTGAGAAGCTAATAATTAAAATTTTACCACTTCGTGAATTATTCGTGAATTAAAATTATCATTCTCAAATTTTTCACTTATATAATTCTACAAAGATGTAAGAAAATATCTATAATCGGTGATTTTTTACGGCCTACATTGATAAAAAACTTAAAGTTGTGTTAAAAGTAGGTATTACAGTTATAAAATTCAAAATCGATACAAATTTTAATGGGTAGAGGACTTTTTTTTTTAATTTTTGTATTCAAATTCGAAAATTAGACATAATACCCTATTGAACAGCACCTTTCACATTTGTAAGAGAAAAATTATACAGAATTTTTTAGTGTAAAAAAAAAAAGAAAAAAATCCATATTAATTTTTTTACTTAAATTTTCCGGTTACTTAAATTTTCCGGTTACATTTAATATCTTAAAATGTATTTGATTTTAAGACAAGACAAAATTTTTATTTGGATGAAAGATATGAGTATGTTCTTTTATTTCATGTGTTTACAAAATAGCAATATGCAGAATTACGATTTACTTGAGGCTTCAGTCTGTCATGCAAAATTGACATAATAGGTTGCAAAATACATTTTGTAAACCTTTTTTTTCTTAAACACCTGGCCATGGAGGCCCCATTATAAACAAGCAAATGAAAGCATATGAATAATTAGATGCACAATTTACTTCTTGAATGTCATCATTTCTTTTTTGCTGGGTTTATGTACTATTCCACCAGAATGACGTCATATGTATACTTATCTATATATGTTTCTTAAGAGTGGAGTGTAAAACAAGAATGTTTAATCGGATGCAAACGACATCATTTAAGAAGAAAAACCGTGTATTTTAGTTCTTAAAACTGAAATACGTTTTGCAGAAGTGCGTCATTTTCACCCAAGCCGTTTTGAAATGCGTCACAGGTGAAAATAGTTCACTTTTGAAAATAACGTAATGAAAGACACACACTAATAAGACGCAATGTTTTACAAAAATTTAGAGTGTCTTTATAAGAAAAGCAATGACATACTCAGGATTGTGCGAAGAAAAAACTCCCCCCCCCCGCCCGGGGCAAAGTTTCAATTTGGCGCCAACACCCTCCCCCCCAACTTGAAGCTAACTTGAAGCTAACCATCCAAAAATGACGTTCGCAATATAAATTTGGCACCCCCTAAATTTCTGCGCCCGGGGTGACTGCCCCTTTACCCCCCCCCCCCAATCTTTCGCACTGCGCTGGCATATAGTGTGCATGGTGCAATCCGAAGTCTTTGTCCAAAATAGCGATTTATGTTACAGAACTTGATTTTCGTCTGGATGAATGCACTTCGTCGAGTCAGATAAGCTACGAAAAATCTTTGTAATAATTCGAGTTCGAGAATAAAAAGATCGCCATTTTACCTTATATGGCGTCACAGGAATATATTCTAATGTATTTATTGCATGCAAATTATTTCAGAAAATTTCATTTACACTTAAACATATCAATAGTTTAGTACTTGTTTCCAGCTAATAACAAAACTTCAAGTTTTGAATAGAAGTGATTTTAAAAAGATCAAATTAAAATACCATTTAAAAAAAAGGGTGAATACGAATATGAGAGGCACATGTGTAAATTTTGATATTGTGAAAATTATGATGGATTTAGATTTAACGGGGAAAAAATCCAAGAGTCAAAATGGAATAATTTTTGCTGTTTCCAATTTTGGAATACTAAGCGTAAGAGCCTTAATTGATAACTGATATCATTTGTTTAAGAATTAGACTTACCAATATAAAGTGCATTTTTTATTGTAACAGATTTTGTAGGTTTATTATAAACAAATGAAACAGTTCCTTCGTAAACATTATCTTTCGTCGAAATTCGACAGGTTCTGCCTTGTAATTCTCAAAGCCATAAATTCTGTTCTAATAGGAATTTCAAGAAAAGAATTACATTAAAATGTTAAGAAAAGATAGGAGTTTAACATTTAAAAAAATTTAAATTTCGGAAATTTTAAAGCATTTGTGAGCTTTGAGTCATAATATATATGAGTAATAATAACCAGTCAAAGTGCAGCTGGATATTTCCCAAAAAATTATATCAGAAAGACATAAATTTCAGGTATCCTACAGGTCTGTTTCTTAAATAATACTATTTCTTAAATAAAATCTATACAGTAAATTCTGGAAAGTTTTGTATGAGCTATTTTATCACAAAGAATAATATTTAAAGAATTGGGGGGGGGGAATAAAGGGGGTAGGAGTAGAGGGAGAAAAATGGAATCTTAAAACTTTTTTTTTAGTTTTTATTCTTCAAATTTAATAATTTTAATACATTTATAGAAAATTGTAATAATATTGTTCTTATAGTCGTTATGTATTTCAATAAATATTACAAGTTTGGTTATTATTTTGTTAAATAAAATAAACAAATGCGATAAGCTGAAATTTCTCTATTTTCTCTATTGTGAATATTATTAAATTTCGAAGCTCTCTTTTTCTGCTAATTTACGTATATTTTATTTAATCTCAAATTAAAAATTGAAAAAAGCACCTCTCAAATTATAATGTATTGAGTCTAAAATATGCATTTAAATATCAATATATGTAGTTGTTCCTCTCTCATTTTAAAAAGAAAAATTAGCAGAAAACATGCCACAAACCACTTATTTAGTCACTAATGTAGAGTGCTTCTTCCTAATTAGACTTTGACAGAAATATTTTTTTAGAAAAATAAAAACTTTACAATGAAAACATAACAATATGTACTTTTTTGTGTGAAATGTAATAATGCCAAAAAAAGTTCTGTAAAATCCGGGTGCTCAAGCTTATTAGTAATATCTTATAAACTGGTAGTCACAGTTCAAACTGTGGAAAATTAAGTGATAGTACTGATGCATAAAATGGAAAATTTTACCAGTTTTTTATATTATCAAATTTACTATGAAGACGAGAAGTTCTGTTCAAAGTTTTATTTTAATATACAATGTGGCCATAATAAAATTGACAGTATTCACAGTGTTCATTAGCGCATACTAATTGAAAGAAACACGCCAAATTTTGTAAGAAGAATAAGCAAAAAGGCAGACAAAGGATTCCGCGAAAAACAATAGTTCCAAAAGTCACCACTAGGGGAATATTCGGCGTTGTCTAACAGAAAAGAGAGTTTTCAAAGCATCAGAATCAATACTAAAAACATTAAATGTGCTAAATAAAAGGCGATTTTATTTTAGCATTGATTCTGCATTTTTTAAAATTCTCTTACCTGTTATACAGCGCCATATATTCCAGTACTGGTGACATTTGAAACCAATTTTTTTGTCCGAATCATTTATCCCCCATCATGTTTAATCTTCTTACAAAATTTGGCATCATTCTCTGAATCAGATCGCTCTACCGAACACTCTGAAAAGTTTTGGAAGTTTTTAGTGTCAATCCAAACTGAGTGAGGGCAAAACAAACTTCCTCTATTTTTTAAAATTAAATTCGTGTTTAGCAATATCATGTTACAGGTCAATTTTTCATCCTTTTGATGCCTACTATCACCCCTTTGAATTTGTCGGTCAATTTCAGCAACAACCTGTAGAAAAATTGTTAATATGCTGAAGTATAGCATATTAAAAACAAATAGATGAGTATATTTCGAAAGAAAAAGAATGAACCTAATCAATAAAAATGTGCGCTATAATATGTAGTTTTTTATAAGTAGAAACGTTGAAATCACCTTAAGCATAAATTACGATCATTGCTGCGATAACGTTGAAAATATAATTATTATTATTACTCGGTCCTTTACAGAAAATATATACAAAAGAACATGCATATTAATCGGCAACAACTAAAATTAAAAGCAGCAAGAACTTAATTTATGTACAAGAAAGCTTTGCGGAGAATGAGTTTAGTTATCTAGAGAAAGAGAAGAAAAAAATATTCTTTTACGAATATATTACTTTAATCCTTCTGCCGCAACTTGTAATCAGATCTAGTTTAATAACGACTTACTGGATTAAAAATTATGAGCAATAAATTTTGTTTTGATTAAATCTAGAAAAAAAAAAGAAAAAAATATCGTTGCTAATTTGCGGATAATGGTAATTATGGAGTGTGTGTCATATCATCTGGTTAATCCGAAGCTATAAGTTGATAATAATGTAATAGTCAATTACTAAAAAAAAATGAGGTATCAACATGGATAATTAGTTTGGTATAGAGAAGTTTAGCTGATTTTGAGGATAAGGGAAAGCGATGAGAATATTCATTTTGTTATCAGGTTATCATTTTCAGCGATACGTCGTGTATGTGATAAAGTGTTCTTTTATTGGAATATTAAAAGCCTGTAAAATTAATACAGCTAACTTAATCCTTTTTTTTATTAGAAAAACAGTGAATTTTGTGATTAATTAAGGAATGTTGGAATGTTTATAATTATAAAAAATATTGTACAAAAATTACTGTAAATAGATTGTTTTTTTTTTTTTTTTTTTTCTTTTTTTTTCTTTTTAAATAAACAAGTGGCTAAGTTAACAAAATTGAGTCGAGGAGTAGCCGGGTAGTAGAAATCTTTTGCAGCTACTATCTATAGCGATATAATGTTGATCTAATGTTTTTGTTATCTGGATTCATAAACAGTCATATATCTGCATAAATTTCCAGTAAGTTTATAGTCGAGTTATATTTAAATAACTATTACAAATTTTATTATTCTTTTTAAAATGTAATTTCTTTTTTTATCTCATTTTATCTATATCTTGTATTATTGTTTTGTTTGATTTATTGTTAATGCCAGATGAAATCTTATCATGAGATTATTATCATCATATTATCCAGGGTTCGGAGTATACGGGACAAAATTTATTGTTCTTACCGGTATTTTTTATCAATAATATTCAAGAAACATTTTTATAACATATGCAATGCGAATATGTCATGAAGAGTTCTGATAAAACATATTGCTAATAACAGTAACTGCCTCTAATAGCATACTGCTTAACCTAGTTTGTATGTAATCGAAAATCTGTATTTAAATATTATTGTGAACAAAATTTTCCTCTTTATTTTTTCAACCTCAAAAGAATTCTGCGTAAAATGTTAAGTAAAAATATTGTATATACAGGTTAAAATACAACAAACAAATTTTGTCATTTAAAACGTACTTAACCTGGTTAATTTTTAATCGAAAATAACATTTAAATATTATTATAAACAAAATCTTTTTCTCTAGATTTTTTACCTCAATAATATTCTACGCAAATGTTCATATAAAATCATTAAAATAAATAAACTAAGAGATAGCAACTATATTTTATTGCTTTGAAAAGTACTTAACTTGATTAATATATAATAAAAAAATCTTCATTTAAATATTATTATAAACAAAATCGTCTTATCTATTTTTTCAACCTCAATAATATTCTACACAAGTATTAAAAAATGCTCTGGTGAGCAACAAAAAAGGTTAATATGTTTTTAAGCATAAAAGAGTGTTTGACAAGTGCTTTTAATTGAGCATGAGAAAGGACAAGAGGTCCCTTTTCGGCTGCAGCTCACTGCTAATGCCAAATTTGAAAAAAATCATATTTACGCTTTTCCCATATAAAAGAAATTAATCACAATTGCAATAAAAAGGTGTAGTGCAAAGACGTAGCCAGAAAAAACGCAGCCTATTAAACATGAATGTAAGGCAAAATAGTACCAGAAACCTTAGTTCCTGCAGCGTATCATACTCATTGCAGTGCCACCAAGCATGCTCGCAGCATAGAACTGCACAGAAAACTGATTTGTAGTGCAGTTGCACTGCAGAGTCAACAGTGCAGTTCGCATGTAAAACAGGATTGAAAATTTTACTAAAAAGAAAGACCGGAAGTTTTACGCAAATTTCTTTTATATGGAAAAAGCGCAAATATGTTTTTTTTGCAAATTTGTCATCGACAGTGAGCTGCAGACAAGAAGAGACCCCTTCTCCTTTCTCATGCTGAATTAATTCAGCACTTGTCAAACACTTTTTTATACTTAAAAACATATTAACCTTTTGTTGCTCATCAATGTTTCGCAATAAAAACAAATAACCATGTTTATCACGTGATTTATTTAATTTCGATAAATTATGTTACATGCTTAAAAAAGTCTATATTTATGTAAACTTGGTGGCAATGAATAAAAAACTACAACAGCAACAACAAGAAACAATGTTCAACTGGAGCTTCAAGACACAAATTCGATTTCCTCAGCGATCGTCAAACATACAAAGATGAAAAAAATCTATTTTAAGATTTACCAAAAAGATTAAAATAAAATAAAAATGAAGTTAATCCATCCATGAGATCGTTAGCTATCGCTTGTTGAATTTTGCGTCTTCATTTTTTCGTTAAAAGTTAAATAAAAGTCTACAGTAAACAACGACAATTTTTTAATGCTATCATTTTATTTGTCTCGTCGAGTTCTATCTTTTGAAAAAAAAAAAAAAAAAAAACACTGTCGTAGGTCAACTGGTTTGCCAGAAATTTGAAAATGACGTTTGCATTTTCCATTTCTTAAACATATTATACCAAACGCCACCACGTTTGCTATAATAAAACGTCACGTAAAAATTTGAAGTAAAATAAATTAAGATATAACAAATACATTTTGCGGTTTTAAATGTACTTAATCAGGTTAATATATAAAGAAAAAAACTACATTTAAATATTATTATAAACAAAGTGTTCCTGTCTACTTTTTCAAATTCAATAATATTCTACAGAAAATGCGCATAAATAATATTAAACAAAGTGCATGCATATGTTTAAAAAAATGACTAGCAATAAAAATAAATTGATTCAGAGCCCTATCACATATAAATCTTTTAACTAAGAATGCCAAAATCCTTTTGACCGTAAATTAGGATTATTTGTTAAAATTATATATTACTTGGTGCTTTATTTGAACTAGAGTACAAAAGGCCATGAATATTTATCAGGTACAACATCTAACAGTAGCATCTTAATTCATGTATGAGAAAGCTTTGCGAAAATGGGTTTAGTTATCTTAAAAATTGAAGGAATAAATTATCCTTTAATGAATACATTGCTTTTAATCCCCCAGATACTACTTTTAATAAGATCTGGTTGAACAATAAATAATTGGATTAAAAATTATGATCAGTGTGCCTTGCTTTTAATAAATACAGCTCCATGTCAAAAAATTACAATAACAGAAAAAAAGGAATTGTTAAAAAAAGATTTTTAATGCATCACTTATACCAAAAACTAATGCTTTATAAAAATTAATATTGTAAGAATACACATTTTTAACATAAAAAAAGTAATGCAAAACTAAAATAATTATTCACACTTGAAAATAAATCAAAGTATTTGACTAATCATATGTCTGGTTAAAAATATTAGAATAATGCATTGTAATTAATGCGTTTTTCTTAAAAAAGAAAAAAATAGTTATTCATTAATATTTTGTAGCATAACTTGCTTTTCCACTCTAGTTACAACTGATTCTCAATGTTTTTGGCCCAGACGTAACCATGTAGGCTGTATGCTGGTTACGATTATTACCGCACTAACATTGAAAATATGGTTATCACTTTGTACTAAAAAGTATTATACAAAAGGCAATAAATATTTATCAGTAATGTAGCAACATCTTAATTTATGTACGTGAGAGCTTTGCGAAAAAGGTACTAGATTAGTAATCTAGGAAAAAGAGAAGGAGATAAAAATATTTTAAGAAAATCACTGAATTAAATTCTGATACTGGATGCAATAAATTGTAGATGAAAGATGATTAAAAAATATGAGCAGTGGATTTTCCTCGGAATAAATAAGTGAAAAAAATTTCTTTAACAATTTCTTGAACCCGTCAGTTTGGAAAAATGCAAAATTCGAGGTATATTCTAATTTATTAAATGATAATAATAAAATAGTGAAATTAAAAGAATTGCACTTGTAAAGCTTGAAAATAAAAATAACAACTCAAAAGGAAAGGATGAGAGGTTGTAACACGATGCACATTATTGTATTAGTGAAAATGACGTCATGTTTAAATAAACAAGATATATTTAGATTTTATGTAACTCAAACATTTTCAAACGATTCAATGATTTCTTGTTCTCCGAATCGTGGAGTGATTTCCTTTATTTAGCATGTCATTATCAAAAGAAAATACATAAAGTATAGGTACATAAATTAATAAGTTAAACTAACAAAAGAGATTATGATTTTGATTGTAACAATTATAATTTTGAAAAGAGGTTATTCTATTAAATGATTTATGCATCTATTCTAAAGCTGAAATGAGAAATGAACTATAAACTATTAGGTGAAGAAAAAGATAAAAAATCAGAATTTATATAATATAACTATCCTATTCTTCTTCACTGATATTTCAATCTTTGTAAAAATTTGTAAAAAAAATGTGGTAAAAAATATCATAATTAAAAAAAGTAGATTAATATATTTCGGGAAAAAATGGCAAGCAATAGAAATAATCTGCGACATCGCGGTTTAATATATAGATCTTATAAAGAAGAATGGTGAAATCCTCTTATTATAAAGTACTGTTATTACTGCGCTGATGTTGAAAATATGGTTATTACTTTGTACTTTATTTGAAGTATTATACAAAAGTCCATAAATATTTATCAGTTATGCCGCAACATCTTAATTTATGTACAAGGTAGCTTCGCAAAAAAAAAATGGTTTAAGTACCTTAGGAAAAAGAGAAGGGAATATCATAATAAAAAAAGTACATTAATATATTTGGTGAAAAAAATGGCAAGTAATAAAAATAATCTGCGATATCGCGGTTTAATATATAGATCTTATAAAAAAAAAATGCTGAAATCCTCTTATTATAAAGTACTATTATTACTGCGCTGATGTTGGAAAATGGTTATTATTTTGTACTTTATTTAAAGTATTATGCAAAAGTTCATAAATATTTATCAGTTATGCCGCTACATCTTAATTTATGTACAAAGCAGCTTTGCGAAAAAATGGTTTAGGTACCTAAAGAAAAAGAGAAGGGAATAAATTATCTTTTAACGAAAATCACTGTGTTTAATATTACAAATACTGGATGTAATAAATTGTGGTTGGAAGAATAATTAAAAGTTATTAGCAGTGGATCTTGTCTTGAGAAAATATTTGAAAAAAATTATTCTGGAACAAATTTCTAGACATATCAGTTTATATAAATGTAAAATGTGTAATTATATCCCAATGTATTAAATGAAAATAATAAAAAAGTATAATTATAATAAAAATTATTTTTATATAGCTTGAAAATGGAAATAACTATAATCAAAAGCAAGAATAAACAGTTAAGACACGATGCCTCTTCCTTGCATCAGTGAGAATGACGTCATATTTAAATAAACAAGATAAATTTGGCTTTTTAGATCTTAAACATTTTTAAACGATTGCGCTCAATTATTCTCTAATTTCAGAAGTGGGGAGTGATTTCCTTTGGTTTAGGATGTCATTTTCAAATATAAATATATATATATATATATATATATATGTATATATATATATATATATATATATATAAGACACAGTGTTGGGTATGAACGCGCTCACTGAACGAAAACTCACGAGTTTCGCTCACTATTTGTGAACTTTGAACTGAACTTCGCTCACTCTTTTATAAACGAATTTGAACTGAACGGAAACTCAAAAAATAGACGAGTTTGAACGAAATTTAAGTTCAAATTTACGTTCAATTTTTTCATAATTTATTTAAAAATTTTCAGACCTTAGTACACTTTTTCCCTCTTTCGAATGCCATTTAGAGGCCTACACGAGCCTCAGGACGGGTTAAGTCTGGATATCACTTCTCTGGGTAGTATCCTATTCTTACTTCTTCTGCAGACACGGGTCGCGCCGAACCGGACCTGGGCTGTATACAATTTCGCCGAAAATAGATATATACAGTAAACTCTCTGTACAAGGTTAACTGTGTAAGGCGGAAATCTGTCTAAATCGGAAAGATTTTAAAAGAAAGCATAAACATCGCAGCCTACGGCACTTCTGCATAAATGGAGATTATAAACAGACTAAGGTAAGATTTTTTGGCCAGAACTCTTCCGTAAGGGTAAATACCAATGTCCTGTAGAAATGTACTCGGGGTCGGTCCGGGTTCGGTGCGAAATTTTACGTTTTTTTTCGGGCCAGGCCAAGCCCGGGCCTTGTTTTTAGCTATTATATCGGGCCGGGGCGGACCTTGTTTTAAGCTATTATATCGAGCCGGGTCGAGCCTTGATTTTAGCTATTATATCGGGCCGGGTCGGGCCGCTAAATTTTCTCTACGAGCCGGGCTGGGCTCGGGCCAAAATTGTTATTTTAATATCGGGCCGGACATTTTTTTTTCTATGGATCGGGCCTGGAAATTTCCGTCCGTGCATACCTCTATCTTACATATCGAATAATCAAATGATTAATTCACAAAATTTTGTAAATTTGGACAATAATATCCAAACATAAAAAAGTGAACTTTTTAGTGAACTTCGTTCACTTTTACAAATGAGTTTGATTTGAACGAGTTCGTTTGAAAATTTTTGAATTTGAACGTGAATTTAAATCACTTTTCAGAAATTGAACGTGAGTTTGAGTTAGTTCGTTTATTTTGTGAACGTGCCCAACACTGATAAGACAGTTATACACTATATTGCCATTGATTATGGGACACTTGCGATTTTAGACATTTTACTAAATATCTAGAAAAATACAGGAGGAATCATCTCGAAACTCTTAGTGTATAAATATAATAGTATACGTCATACATCTCCGTGAAGATTTTTTACCGAAACTCCAAAGGAGACCGTTAGGTTCCCTTAGAAAGACCCCCACGAAGGGCACTCCCCCCTGGTCCTATATCCCTAGCGTAGATAATCGGACGACAAAAATCAACCAACCAACCAAAGGAGACCGTCAACAAATTAAAAAAGAATGAATATCTTTTGAATAACCCTGTCAAAACTAATGTAGCAAAAGCGCTCAAACTCTAGATTATGATTGAATGCCTTATTGTAATACACTGTGTTCATTTTTATGCAAATAGCATGCATACTCGCAGAGTAATTAAGGTTTTTATAAAAATGGCCCCAAATTTTTCTAAGTTTTTCCCTTATAATTTTCAGAGTTCTTAATATAAAATAATATTTTTTTCAGAAAATATGACAAACAACATTGCACAAAGTACCCTGTAATCAGAATTAAAAAATAATAAAAATTGTATGAAAAATGAGTAGGTTTACTAAATAATTTTTTACTGCGCATGCATCAAAGATATCAAAATTTCATTTGCATATTATGTTAGCAAAATGTATAGAGCAACTTTTGTAAAAGTCTCAAAATTATAGCTTGAAAATTCTGAAAGTAATCGTCTATAGAAAAAGGACAAAATCCGTTGTTTCCAAAATGAAGCAAAAAAATGAGGGATTTTATCCAAAAGTAGTCGTAACATCCCGTATTGTGTATTCTATATTGACACTAATCAATGAATATATGGATACAACCCCTCTTGTTTTTGCTTCATTTTGAGAATAACGGATTTTCAACTTATTCAATTGACGATTATTTTCAGAATTTTCAAGTTATGATTTTGTGACTTTCACAAAAGCTGCTCTATACATTTAGCTAACATAATATGCAAATGAAATTTTGATATCGTTGACGCATGCGCAGTAAAAAATTATTTAGTAAACCAACTCATTTTGTATACAATTTTCATTATTTTTTAATTCTGATTACAGGGTACTGTGTGCAATGTTGTTTGTCATATTTTCTGAAAAAAATATCATTTTATATTAAGAACTCTGAAAATTATAAGGAAAAAACTTGGAAAAATGTGGGACCATTTTTATAAAAACCTTAATTACTCTGCGAGTATGCATGCTATTTGCATAAAAATGAACACAGTGTATTACAATAAGGCATTCAATCATAATCTAGAGTTTGAGCACTTTTGCTACATTAGTTTTGACAGGGTTATTCAAAAGATATTAAAAGATATTCAAAAGATATTATATTGTTTAAAAATTGTTTTATTTATTGTTATTTTTTTAAATAATAGAAAATAATTTAAAGATGTATATTTAACCAGTATTCGAAAATGAGGTTTTCGCCAAATTGACGTTGGAAAAACATTGTTCCAAACCTCATAAGTATATGATATCTGCGCCGCATTCATATCTAATGCATGCAAATAATATAAATAAATAATGTACACAATAATGTAAAGAATCATATTTAAAAAATTGCTAATCTAGTATGTTTTAAAATCACGCCATGTTGCCGTTACTTCTAAAAAGATCAAGTTGCGCTATATTGCGAGTGAAAAGTTATTAAGCTAAATTTAATAATCATACTTTTAAATCGTTTTTTTTTATTATACTTGTCTTTTTATAACTTATTTCGTGTAACAGATTACAATGTAATTTTAAAAACAGATAGTTCAATTACAGAAACAAAAAGGTATCCCCCCCCCCAAAAAAAAAGAAAAACTCGAAACTAACAAGGAAGGTCTCCATTGGGGGCATACTCAGAATTTTTTGAAAAAAATACGAATTAAACTACTCATGTAGGTAATAAAGGATCAGTGAAAATTAGCGGCGGAATTACATTATTAGATATGTAAAAAAATAAAATAGTTTGGAATAATTGGCGTGAAAAGCTGAAAGCGACGCGGGACTTGGAGAGCAGTGCATTTCCTCGCCAAAAGCAGACGATTTTAACGAATCTGAAAATTGATTTTAATTGACTTCACTGTTAAAAATCTGCAGTATTTACTGCAACGTCACTCCACTACTTTTATAGAATATCTCTCTTCTGACCAATGAGGAGCACGGTGAATTGACCGTGTGATATACTGTTAAAAATCTGCTGCATTTTGCTGCAACGCACTCCACCGCTTGTATATAATATCTCTATTCCAACCAATGAGAAAGCTCCATTTCACGGCCAAGTAACCGTTTTCTATACAAGCAAGGGAGTGCGTTGCAACAAAATGCAGCAGATTTTTAACAGTGTATTTTTCAATTTGGAACAATTTTAATCAATTTAAATTGTGTTTTAAATGATAAAATATATTAATTTCATTTTGTTATAATTACATATAAACGTATATGACAAAATTACACTTAAAGTAAAGTAAAAATGCAAAACTAAAATTACTTAAACTAAACTTATTTAAATAAATTGAACATAGAAAATTTTTTCTTTAAAAAGTATTCGAAGCGTAAAAGCGTATTTTTCAAAATTTCGTTTTTTCGCCAATCGGAGATAAATAGCCAAATAAGCGAAATTTTTATTATTTTTTTACGGACGTTATAAGGAGGTTCCGCCGAAATTTTTTTTATAAACATATTTAACTATATGAGAAGAACATTCTGTAATTTTTTCAGATTTTTCTGAGTATGCCCGTATGGAGACCTTCCTTGTAAGAAACAAACTCATCTTGAGATGGTACTAACTTCCCCATTTTTGACATGGACTCGCTCTTTTCGCCCATGCGCAGTTCTGTTCAGGTTCCTCTCAAACGTGGTTCATCAGTAAATAAGTAAGTTAAACTAACAAAAGAACTTGTGGATTTAACTGTAAGAAATATAATTTTGAAAGAGGTTATTCTTCTGTTAGATAATTTATACATGTATTTTAATGCTGAAATGTAAAATAGACTTTGAATTATAAAGGAAAGAAAATTAAGAAAAATCAGAATTTATATAATATATATATTCTTCTTCACTGATGTTACAATCTTTATAAAAACTCGCGAAATGTGTAGTCAAAAATAACATAATTAAACAAGTATATTATATTATGTTTTGAGAAAAAAATGGCAAGTAATAAAAAAACTTCGACAGAGCTCTATAATATAAAGATCTTTAATTAATCCTGTTATAATAAATTACGATTTTTACCGCTCTGATGTTGAAAATATGGTTATTAATTTATATTTTATTTCAATTATTATACAACAGACCATAAATATTTATCAATTACGTAGCAACATGTTAATTTATGTACAAGAGAGCTTTGAGAAAAATGAATTTAGTCATCAAGGAAAAAGAGATGGGAATAATGTATCTTTTAGCGAGAAATTCTGGTACTGGATGTAATAAATTACAGCTAAAAGATGATTAAAAATTATGCGAAGCGGTTTCTTCACTCAAAAAAATATTTGGAAAAAAATTCTTTAACAATTTTCTTTCCCCTTCAGTTTGGATAAATGTAAAAATTTTTGGTATATTCTAATTTATTAAATGAGAATAATAAAACAGCATAATAATAATAATAATAATTACTTTTAAAAAGCTTGAATGTGAAAATAACCATTCAAAAGGAAATGATGCACTTGTTGAAACATGATGTCTTTTCAAGCATCAGTGAAAATAACGTCATATTAAAAAAAAAATGTATTTGGCTTTTTTAGAATTGAAAAATTTTCAAACGATTGCGATCAATGATCATCTGATCTCGGAAGTGTCGAATGATTTCCTTTGGTTTGGGATGCCATTTTCAAAAGGAAAATATATAAAGTATAAACATACAAATTAATAAGTTAAATTAAGAAAAGAACTTATGTCTTTGATTGTAAGAATTATAATTTTGAAATGATGTTATTTTTATGTTTTTGGATTTATTCTAATGCTGAAATGTAAAGTGAACTATGTAAAGAAAAAGATGAAAAATCAAAATTTATATAAGACTATTCTTCTTCACTCATGTTTCAATCGTTCTGAAAATTCTCAAAAAAAAAAAAAAAAAAAAAAAAAAAAATGTGGTCAAAAATAACATTATTAAAAAAAGTGCTTTATTATGTTTCAAGGGAAAATGGTAAGAAATAAAAATAAACTGCGGAAGTGCGTACAATACGTAGGCGTAATACATAGATCTTTTAACGGAGAATGCTGAAATTACGATCATTGCTGCGCTGATGTTGAAAATATTGTATTTTATTTGTACTTTATTTGATTTATTATACAAAAGAGCATAAATATTTATCAGTTACGCAGCAACATCTTAATTTACGTACAACAGATCCTTGCAAAAAAATCGTTTAGTTATGTAGGAAAAAGAGGAGGTAAAAAAGGTTCCATTAAACAAAATCACTGTGTTTAATTCTGATACGGGATGTACAAAATTATAGTTGAAAGATGATTAAAATTATGAGTAATGAATCCTTCCTCGGATAAATACCTGAAATATTTTCCTAGACCCGTCAAATTGGATAATTGTAAAATATGTTCCTATGTTCTAATTTATTAAAGTATAATAATAAAACAGAGTAATTATAAATGTAGTTATAGAGCTTGAAAATGAAAATAACTATTCAAAAATTAAGGAGAAACGGTAGAAACAGTACGCCCCATTTTTGCAATCGTATAAATAACGTCATGCTTAAATAAACAAGGTGTATATTTGTTTTTTTAGAAATCAAACATTTTCAAATGATTGCGTTCAAAGATCTCTTAATCTCGGAAGCGTGGAGTGATTTCCTTTTGTTTAGGATGCCATTTTCAAAAGAAAACATATAAAGTATAGGTATATAAATTTATAATTTAAACTAATAAAAAAGAAATTATAGCATTGATTGGAAGAATTATAATTATGAAAAGAGTTATTCTTCACTTAAATGGTTTATATATCTACTCTAATGCTTAAATGTAAAGAGAACTACGAACTATCAGGTAAAGAAAAAGATGAAAAATCAGAATTTTTAAAAAAATATAATCTTATTTTTCTTTTCTGATGTTTCAATCTTTTGTAAAAATTCGGAAAATGTGTGGTCAAAAATAATGTAATTTAGAAAAAGCACATTAATATGTTTCGACAAAAAAATGACAAGCAATAAAAATAATCTGCGACAGTGCGGTGTAATATATAGACTTTTTAACTAAGAATGCTGAAATCCTCCTATAATAAATTGCGATTATTAACGCGCCGATGTTGACAATATGGTTATTACTTTGTATTTTATTTAAAGTATTATACAAGAGACCACAAATATTTATCAGTTACGCAGCATCATCTCAATTTATGTATTAGGGAGCTTTGAGAAAAATTTGTTTAGTCATCTAGGAAAAAGTGAACTATCTAAAAGTACCTTTTAACGAAAATCACTGTGTTTAATTATGATACTGGATGTAATAAATTTTAAGTTTATAGATGGTTAAAAATTATATACAGCGGATCTTTCCCTAGATAACTATCTGAAGAAAAAAAATTTCTGGAGTAATTTACTGCACCCGCCAGTTTGAATAAATATAAAATGTATGGACTACATTCAAATTTATAAAATAAAAATAATGTAATAATATAATTATAATAAATACTATTTTTGTAGAGCTTGAAAATAAAAATAATCATTCGAAAGAAAAGGATGCATTTGTTGAAACACGATATCTTTTCTAGCATTGGTGAAAATACAGCTCATATTCAAAATATTAGAATAATTGAGAAAAAGTAATAAGAAAAAAATATTTGTCATTTATTTATTTTTTATACTAAGTAAATGCAATTAAATTTCTTATAAATTAAATCTGGAATGTTTAGATAAGATTTTAACATTTATAAAATATAAAATACAGCACAATAAATTAGGTATACAGCTTCCTTAAACACACCAGAATATTAGAATAAAATTTAGATTGGTTCAAAATATTAGAATATTTTATTTTACGCAACAATATTACCTTATGAATATGAAGTAAATGGTAGTTAATATTTTGTAGCATCCCCTTTAGCTTTCATAACAGCGTACAATCGATCTTGCATACTATATACAAGGTGTTTACAAACATTTCTATCAATATTAGCCCAAATAGACTTTATACGTGCCACTAACTCAGTTTTACTTGAAAGAGGATTTTCTTGAAGTTTTTTCTTCATTATACACCATAAGTTTTCGATGGGATTAAGATCTGGTGAATTTGGTGGCCAAGGAAGTACCTTAATGTTGCGTTGGCGGAACCAATTCTTAGTTGACACCGAGGTATGCGGGGACGCTAAATCTTGTTGAAAGATGAAATCATCTTCAAATAAATATACTGATGATGGAATCATGTAATATTCTAAAATTTCTTGATATATCAGAGAGTTAACCTTTTCGTAGACGATGCATAACTTTCCAGGTCCTTCTGCACTCATACAAACCCAAACCATGACACTAGCAGCAAATTTTACGGAACGTTTAAGGCATTCTTTATCAAATGCTTCTTTCTTCATTCTCCAAACTCGAATACCTTGATTACCATATGAAACACAAAACATACTTTCATCACTAAATAATATATTTTTCCAATCTTCATTGCTCCATAAACGTCTTGATTTACACCAATTCAATCTTATACGCTTTTGTCTTGCAGTCATGAGAGGTTTTGTTTTCGGTACACGAGATTCAAATTTAAATTTATGGAGACGTCTTAATGTTGTCGATGTAGAAACTTCAACTCCTTCTTCTTTCCATTTTCGGTGCAAGAATCGCACACTTTTAAAACGGTTTTTCTTAACTATACGCTTCAGTTTCCTGTCATCTCTAGCAGATGTATTTGGTTTTCGGCCACCATTTCGGCGATTATTTTGAAAATTTCCAATTTTTGAATATTGTGTTAGTATTTTACTAACGCTCGATTGCGAACAATGTAAATAATTCGCTATAAAACATTGATTTTTACCGTGCCGATACAAATCAACCATACGAAGTTTAGTAGATTCAGCAATATCACTCACACGGCCCATTTTAAGACGAAAAAGAAACAAACTGCAAAAAAGAATACTGATTTTAAATAAAATAGTCTGAATTTAATCAATGATGCCACCAGTTAAGAATTGGTAATAATTAAAGGAGAATTAATGTGAAGTATTCTAATATTTTGAACCACTTGAATAAATATTCTAATAATTTGACTTTTCAAAATAATTTTTTTTGCAATTAATCTTTTCATAAATGATATTAAATTTGAGATAACAAGTAAGTTTAATCAACAATAAGTTCTTAATAAAAATATCGTTTGCATATTTTCATTAAAAGACATTAAATTACCAAACGATATTTTCAATTTCTAAAAAAAAGGTAATTATTCTAATATTTTGAATATGAGCTGTACATCATATTTAAATAAAAAGATATAGTTGGCTTTTATGTAGCTCAGACATTTTAAAACGATTGCGTTCAATGTTCCCCTAATATCGGAAGCGTGGAATAATTTCCTTTTGTTTAGTATGCCACATTCAAAAGAAACATACATAAAGTATAGGTATCTAAACTAATAAGTTAACTAACAAAATAACCTATGATTTTGATAGTAAGAAATTTAATTTTGAAACGAGTTATTCTACTCATAGATGGTATATTGATCTTGTCTAATGCTGAAATGTAAAGTGAACTATGACATATTGGATAAAGAAAAAGATAAAATATCATTGTATATATAATGAATTAATCTATGTAAAAATTTGCAGAAAGTGTGGTAAAAAATAACATAATTAAAAAAGTACATTATTAAGTTTCGTGAAAAAAATGATAAGCAATTAAAATAAACTTCAACAGCGCACAATAATTTATAGATCTTTTAGCCACGAATGCTAAAGTCATTTTATAATAAATTACAATTATTACGGCACTGATGTTGAAAATATGGTTATTACTTTGTATTTTATTTAACATATTGTTCAAAAGACCATACATATTTATGAGTTAATCAGCAACATCTTAATTTATGAATAAGGGAGCTTTGCGAAAAATGGGTTTAGTGATCTACGAAAAAGTGATGTAAGGTACCCTGGGGTAATAACGCCAGGCGGGGTAATAACGCCAAGTGCTTATATTTTACATAATTATGAAATAATCAGGTAAATGACACCCATGTGCTCTGCGCAGAAGGGTTTTGAGTCATATAAATCGCAAAAAACAGCTTCAAGTTAATTTGTTTCATTTTTAGGTCTTATTGTTTTTACAAGCAACTGAAATTAACGCTTGATCTAAAATTTGCGAGATAAGGTTTTTGATCTGAAGACTATATTTTTTATCCAGAAATACTTTGTTTATTACATAAATTTGTAGTGTATTTCATGTACTTTCAAATTGTTGTAGAAGATTTTGGATATCTTCTCGAGATAATTTGTAATTTAGGATTTACTGCGCAATAGGGTGGAGCGAAAAAATTTTTTTTTTGAAAATCAAAAACGGGTAGGTGCCAAAAGTTGCCTTTATACTAGTACATCAACTGCGTGAAATTTTACCGCTGAAAAAAAATGGCTTGAGTCTGCGCTTTTGCTCCAAAAATCGAAATTTTGGGTAAAATTTGTCATTTTTTGACATTTTTTCAAAAAAATTGAAAAGCTCCTACAGAGCTGGTTAGTATTTAAAAGTGTTGCTTAGACCTTTATATTTATCTGCTTAACATATTTAAACTATAAAACAATATGTTTATTCCCTATAGCTGGAGCAAAACAGACAACTTTTAGTAAGAAAACATTATTACCACTCTATTGGGTCATACAACGAATTGTTGTTTTTAATACAGCTCTTGTTTTCAAAACTACCTTGGACATGCGTCGTGGAGGTGGCTATATTTCCTATACCACCCGGCCCAACTATTTGATCATCTTAGTACAGTGTTTTATTTATACATTGATTTGTGATTTTCTTTATAAAACTTTGGCATGTTTTCGATGCTTCCACCTTGTTCATCTGTTCTTTGCATCCACATGCTGATGTAACTATCTTCATGTATATTTTTACAGTTTATACAAAAAAATGACAAGCAGAGTAATGTACGAGAATATTATTAAAGCGATCTATTCGGCCATCTATTATGTTTATCAAACTTACATTCAGTTGATGAAAGTGATTGGAAGTTTTGTTACCACAACAGTTTTTTAGTCAATTGTATTTTTTTTACGTAATGATTTGCTTCAAAGATAATTTCAGATATTTCAACTATAAGTATGCCATCATTTATTCTACTTTTGCATTTTTTATATGTTGAGAAGCGAGCTGTTTAATGTGATGGTGATCGTCAGAGAGAATTGCAATGAAAATTTGTTCTCCATGTGTAAAGCAACCGCTGTTGTAAATAACCTTTTTTTGCATTAGTTTTATGCTGTTTTCTAAGTTTTTTCGTATCCAGGTAATTTCCTATTAAACTTTGGATCCCCTTTTGTGAATGGACAACATTTGATGGTGAAATGTCCTGGGCATAAACTTATAATCTATAGTACTTTATGAGGGAATGTACGGATTCTAATCGCCTATAAGTGCTCATTTAAAATTAGGAGAATTTTATTTGTCACTGTGAACCATTTTGCATGGGGTAAGCTTAGAATTGTGTATAATATTGAATCATTCGCTACTTCAACTCCAGTGAATTTCCTCTGAGTCAATTATTAGAGAAGTCGATATAAAACGTTCTAAGCTACATGGATCAATAATATTTTTCACTGGATCAATAAGGAAAATCTTTGTCTACGTACTATTCACTTCCTATTGCAATTTATTTTTTATAAAATAGAGAATAATTTTGAAAAATTATTTTCTCAAATTGAGAAAAAGATACTCAGAACAGACTAGAAATTTCTGTCGGAGATTGCAAAGCTAATTCATAAGAAAAGCTATTACTCAGAAAGAATATGAAATAGGAATTTAGAAAACATCTCACACAAAAGACTGCTCATAAAGTTAATAAAAATTTCCGCTTTATATAAGCACAGATTGGCAATCAGCGTCTATATGTTCACTCACAAAATGTATAATCCAAGTTTATACCGCGGGATGTTTTATACCAAATGTACAACACACCTGAATAATAGATCTAAAATCTTATTAGAAATTACTAGACTACGGAACAACACAGGAAACGACATAAAGCATGCTAAAACTTCTTTAGAAATATTGTTGTTTTACACACAAATTTTGTTTGCAATCCTCTGTGACGATCGTCATAACAGCTAGCTTCTCAGCATATATTCAATGTAATAGGTTCAATAAATGATGACATACTAGAAATTGAATTCATACAATCAATTATTAGGCAAATCATTGCATATAAAATGTAATTGATTGAAAGAATGTTGTGATAACAGAACTTCCAATCATAATGTACTAATTGCATGAAATTTTAATGAAGATAATAGACTGCTGAATAGGTTCAATCAATAACATACCCAATACATTACTCAGCTTTTTTTCTGTTATACATGGTATAAAAATATACGTGCTGCAGGTCACACCAGCATGATCCAAATCATCCAAAGTCAGTGAATACAAAGAAGAGATAAATTACTTTGATATATAGAAAACTTATACTCGTATTCGGAAAAAAATAACAATTCAATACATAAATAAAACACTGGGCCTAGATGATTGGGTGGTTGAGACGAGTGGGATAATGCAACCACCTCTATGAGTTATATACACAGTAGTTTTGAAAGCAGCTAGGTAAGAAATGCATTCAAAACAACATTTCGTTGTATGCTCCAATAGAAAGGTTAACGCTGATTTTTCACAAAAAGTTGTCAGATTTGCTCCAATTATACAGACTACAGATATTGTTTTATAGTTTAAACATGTTAAGCAGATAAATATAAAGGTCTAAGCAACACTTTTAAATACTAACCAGCTCTGTAGGAAGTTTTTAATTTTTTTGAAAAAATGTCAAAAAATGACAAATTTTACCCAAAATTTCGATTTTTGGAGCAAAAGCGCAGACTCAAGCCATTTTTTTTCAGCGGTAAAATTTCACGCAGTTGATGTACTAGTATAAAGGCAACTTTTGGCACCTACCCGTTTTTGATTTTCAAAAAAAAATTTTTTTCGCTCCACCCTACTGCGCAATAAGTATCCCGGGGTAATAACGCCAGGGATTGGCGTTATTACCCCGGTTGATTCTCAACAGTGGCCGAACTATACCCGAAGGGGGTTTATATATTAATATGGAACAGCATTATCATCATTGTTGAAATGGTAAGATTAAGGGGGGGGGGTGCCCAATACTTAAAAATAATCTCTCTATTTAATTTTTTATTATATTATTATTTTTTTTACTAATGTAAAAAATAATTTTTAACCTTGTAAATAAAACTATATCAAAATGTTTTCGAGATTCTAATTCGAACATCTTCAAAATCAGGTTCTATTATATTTCCACTGGATTGTTCAATTGAGTTCGAAATTTTAACTGTCCGCTTTCTCAGCGTTCGGTTATTCAAAACTTTATAAATTTAACCTTTAACTGATGTGACAGAAATTGTAACGTATGAATGTGATGCGGTTTGTGAGACCACAAAATTGAAAGATGAATAAAAGGCGGGAATAACTCATAGGATTGTGTTTTTGTACTAAACTTTTTACACAAGAGTTTTATACTTAATATTCACCTATTTAGCCTCTGATGATAGTACTAAAATTCCAAATGAAACAAAATTTCAGTAGTGTTTGCAGTTAAACTGAAATTTACAAGTTAAACTAAAAAAAATAAAAGAAAAATAGTGGTCTACGAGACCGGTAACATTAGTTAAAGGTTAAAATGCGGTCCATGATTCAAAATCATAGAATACTGTTCCTGCGCTAAACTTTTTGTACAGAATTAATTCTAATTAAATTTAATCTATTCAAATATTTCTAACAATATTACGAGAACTCCAAACGAAAGAGAATTTCAGTTGTAACTATAGTTAAACTGGAAAATACAAGTTAAACGCTATTTTTTTTTGTGGGGGGGGGGGAGGAAAGGGTACAGTGTTCAGTCAGAATGCTAACAGCAGTTAAAGGTTAATTTGCTTGCTAATATAGAGATAATGATATATAACCATATGAATTATGTATAAAATTGAATAAGAGATCTCTTTGGGATAATATTTTTTAATCAAAAATTTTATTCATTTTATTAAAAATTTATTAAAGCATGCTCTTAAAAACGTCGACAATTCAACTGTAGGTTTGGAGAATCCGCATTAGTGTAAAGTTATGGGTTAAAAACTATTTACTAGATTACTATAATAGTATTAACCCTTAACTGCTGTGACAAAAATTGTCGCATAACTTACTGTGAGCGGCCTGTCAGACCGCTTAATCTAACGATGAATAAAATGTTAAATTAACTTTTAGAATATTATTTTTGTATTGAACCTTATATACAGGACTATTATAAATAAAATTCAGTTATTCAAAAGTCTCTAGAGATAGTAATAGGACTCCAAATGAAACAAAATTTTCCCGGTATATAAAGTTAAACTAAAAATTGCAAGTTAAACTCTGAAACTTGAAAAACTTAGCGGTATGTGAGACGCTAACAACAGTTAAGGTTTAACAAAAATATTTATTACATATAACTCTAGTTATTATAAAACTTCACATGATCAAAATATTAAATTATGAATTGTTAAAACCATGCAATGTTTCTTATAATCATATTTAAGCGGGACTTTTTAAGCAAAGAGACCACAGGGTGTTATATTCTGTTAAAGCTCCCCCTCACTTCTTTTTCTTTCACTTTCACAAAAAAATCAATATTTCCTATCGCATAGAATGCATACATGGGAATATAAATACTGATTCAAATAATCCATGCAATATTTCTAATAATTCTATTTAAATGGTCATTTTTAAGCAAAACTTAGCTTAGAATCTGATATTATTTTGCCTCCTCTCCCCGCCACCACCACAGCTTTCTTTTTCTTTCAGAGTCACAAAAAATTGTACATTTTCAATAGCTTAGATTGCAATTTGTCAATTTCTAGAGCTGTAGAGTTTGTATTTTTAGAATTGGGCAATCTACATGCCATTATTCCATCTTATTTTATAGTTTTGTTTGCATGGCGTTATTGCCCATATTGGTGGGTATTAACGCCAAATAGCACTGGTCAAGAAAAAACGCCATTACATTTTATAAATACATATCTGTTAAACTATTTTATTTTATATAGATAGTCAATGAGTTGCTGTATCAGATCCTATATTTGTTTGAAAAATACAATCTAAAACTAAGCCGTGAAAATTGGTAGAACCTTAACGTGGCGTTATTACCCCAGGGTACCTTATATAAAAGTACCTTTTGACGAAAATCACTGTGTTTAATTATGATACTGGATGTAATAAATTATAGATTTATAGATGGTTAAAAATTATGAACAGCGGGTCTTGGAAAAATATCTAAAGAACAAATTATTTTGGAGCAATTTCTTGCACCCGCCAATTGGAATAAATATAAAATGTGTGGATTACATTCTAATTTATAATATAAAAACAACATAATAATATAATTATTAAAAAAAACTACTTTTGTAGAGCTTGAAAAAGAATATAACTATTCAAAAACAAAGGATGCACTTGTTGAAGCACAATGCCTTTTCTAACATCAGTTAAAATAACGTCATACTTAAATAAGAAAGATATATTTGACTTTTATGTAGCTCAAACATTTTCAAACGATTGCGGTCAATGATCCCCCAATCTCGAAAGCGTTGAGTAATTTCCTTTGGTTTAGTATGTCCTTTTCAAAACAAAAATGCACAAAGTATAGGTACATAAATATATAAAATAACTAACAAAACAACTTATGACTTTGATAGTTGGATTTATAATTTTGGAAAGAATTATTCAACTCATAGATGGTATATAGATCTCGTCTAATGCTGAAATGTAAAATGAACTATGACATATTGGGTAACGAGAAAGATTAAATATCATACTATAATTAATATTTTTATCTTTGTAAAAATTCGCAGAAAGTGTGGTAAAAAATAACATAATTAAGAAAAGTACATTATTATATTTCGGGAAAAAATAAACTTCAACACCGCACTGTAATTTATAGATCTTTTATCCAGGAATGCTGAAATCCTCTTATAATAAATTACGATTATTATTTCACCGATGTTGAAAATATGGTTATTGCTTTGTACTTTATTTGAAATATTATAGAAAATACCATAAATATTTATCAGTTAAGCAGCAACATCTTAATTTATGTATAAGGGAGCTTTGCGAAAAATGTGTTTTGTTATCTAGGAAAAAGTGAAGTATATAAGGTATCTTTTAATGGAAATCACTGTGTTTAATTCTAATACTAGATGTAATAAATTACAACTGAAAGATGATTAAAAATTATGAGCGGTAGATTTTCCCTCGGATAAATATCTGAGAAAAAACTATTCGTGAACAGTTTCCTGGATCCGTCAGTTTGGAAAAATTTAAAATTTGAGGTATATTCTAATTTATTAAGTGAGAATAATAAAACAGTGTAATTATAATAAAAACTACTTTTGTAGAGTTTGAAGCTGAAAATAACTATTAAAACTGCAAGGATGAACCGTTGAAATATGATACTCCATTCTTGCGTCAGTGAAAATGACGTCATATTTAAAGAACAAAATGTATTTGGCTTTTTTACAACTCAAACATTTTCAATCGAATGCGTTCAATAATCTCGGAAGAGTCAAATGATTGATTTCCTTTGATTTTGCATGCCTTTTTCAACAGAAAATACATAATGTATAGGTATATAAATTAATAAAATAAACTAACAAAAAAGAACTTATGGCTATTGATTGGAAGAATTATAATTTTGAAACAATGTTATTCTTTTCTCAGCTTATTTACAGATCTATTCTAATACTGAAATTTACAGTGATTTATGGACTATCAGGAAAAGAAAAAGATGAAAAATCGGAACGTATATATTGTTATAATCCAAATCTTCTTCACCAATGTTTCAATCTTTTTAAAAATTCGCAAAATGTGTGATCAAAATTAGCATAATTAAAGTAAGTACGTTAATATGTTGCGAGAAAAAATGGCATGCAATAAAAGTAAACTGTGATAGCTCGCTTGTAATATATAAATCTTTTAACTAAGAATGTTGAAATTCTCTTATAAAAAATTACGATTGCTACCGCTTTGAATTTAAAAATGAATTTAAAAATTTAAATTCTTTTTGAATTTAGAAATGAGTCATAATATAAGCAGTTTGGATTTGAGGTTTCTTTCTCCAACTCCAATTTTATTTAATTTATTTTTGCCATAAGAGTCAGCCCTATAAAAACTTGTCAATATAAAAGTTTTATATACTATTGAGTAGATGTAAAATAAATTTAATCGCATTTGATAGCTTAAGAATTGGCGAAGTTATAGATTTTTTACTTTTTCCAAACCCCTTTTTCTTTTTGTTTTTAATTTTTTCATCGATAAAAATTGGTCCTATCAAAAACTTGTAAATACAAAAGTTTCAGATAATATTTAGAACATTTATAAAAAATTTAAATGGATTTGATATTTTGAGAATTGAAGAAGTTGTGAGTTTTTTCTTCCAAAAACCCTGTTTTTTTTTCACCTCTTCAGTACATTTTTAATTTTATAAAATATCTATCATGTATGAACTTTTTGCCCATTTCTTAGAAGTATAATAAACTTTAAGCTTATTCGAGATCTATTTTAACTAAGGGACCGTTCAAGTATTACGTAAGCATATTTTTAGTCATTCTGTACCCCCTTCCTCCCCCTTGTAAGAAAATATAAGCAAATGCTAGACCCCCCTCCCCCCCTTTGCTTACGTAAGATTTTATGACACTTTCTACATCAATACTTCTTGACTTATAAAAAGTTATCAATCAATTACATGATTAATCCTACAAATTTATATAGGCATATAGGGATTGTGGTATCAAAATATGTAAAATGGTTTTAATATATTGTTGCTTATTGCATTAAACAAACCACAGAATACAAAATGGTTTAAATATATTGTTATTTTCACACTGAACAATAAAACATACAAGAAGTCTTAACTTACTCGCTAAGCATCATAACTAAAGTTACGAACCAATAAAAAATTCACTATGTAAATTCACTATGCAACTGAGCTAAAACAATAAATATCTGTGCTGTGTATCCGAAACAAGAAAAACCCCAAGTAGGTTTTCTGCTTTCTAAAGTTCCAAAACCTACAGAGAAGGAAGTTCGACAATAGGAGTGGAAAGACAAAAATTTTCCAGAAATTCTGTAAAAATTCCCGGAATTCCATGACCGATTGAGCGGGAGAAAAGAAAATACCGGACTTACCTAAAATAAAGTCAACTGACCAGCTACCCTGGCAACAGAACCCAGCCACACCGGTTCCTGTGTTTCTCTAGTCTTGCAATGTACTTTACTTGGCACACAACTTAACAGACAACAATGAAGACAAAGGGCGAGTGGGAGATACGGGGTCACGCGACTGCCGATGGATAAGCAAAGGATAAAATCGAAAATATCGAATTTCGAATGGACTGTAGAACGCTCTTTCCCCATCATACTTTGTTTGCTTGTAGAATTTGAACTGCAGTTTCTTCGTTGTTTAATGTTTACGTAAGAACTGTCGTGACCCCCCCCCTCCCCCTTGTCATAAAAAATAAGCAGACTCTAGACTCCCCCTCCCCCTTTAGTGCTTACGTAATACTTGAACGGTCTCTAAGACGTTATGGCTTTTTTTCTGTTTTTACAAAAAGCCTCTCTGTTTCCACACCCTTGTTCCGATTTTGCCCATTAACGAACTTGGCCGAGATTTTATGTATCAGTTTGGAAGAGATCTGAGCAGAATTTAAAAAGTTATCGTGTCCATAAAAAAGTGATATACACCGATAGATAGATAAACTTTTAACTACTGGTGGTTTTGGGGTCTAGAGGCCATGATCGGCGCAGATCTGCAAAAACTTTTAAGAAATTCTAAAATAGGAGCGACCGCAATAGGTAGTATTTCATACGAAATCTATCTAAAATATACAAGTACAGGAAAATAAACTAATAAGCTAAAGTAACAAAAGAACTTATGTCTTTGATTGTAAGAATTATAATTTTTAAAACAATTATTTTTCTGCTACATGATTTAAATATCTATTCTAAACCTGAAAAATATAAAATTAACTATGAACTATTAGGTAAAGAAAAAGATTAAAAAAAAAACAGAATTTAATTATTATTTAAAATTTTATTCCATTTCAATGATGGTTAAAACTTTGTAAAAATTTAAATTTAAAAAGTGTGTTCAAAAATAATATAATTAAAAAAAGTACATTAATATGCTTCAGTAAAAAATGGCAATCAATAAAGATAAACTGCGACAGTGCGGTATAATATATTAATCTTTTAACTGAGAATGCTGAAATCCACTTATAATAAATTACTATTATTACGGCGCTAATTTTGAAAATATGGTTATTACTTTGTACTTTATTTGAAGCATTATACAAAAGATTATAAATATTTACCAGTTATGCAGCAGCATCTTAATTTATGTACAAGAGATTTTTGAGAAAAATGGGTTTAGTCACCTAGAAAAAAGTGAAGGGAATAAATTATCTTTAAAGGGAAATTGTGTTTAATCCTCCCATATATTTTAAAGAAATCTACACCTTTTACATTAAAAACTTTTTAATAGCACAGATTCTTTCAGCAAAAAACAAATTTAAAATACATAAGAGAAATATATAAGAAAAATACTAAGAAAATATTATCACGTTAACATTAATCTGATAAAGCCAGCTCTAGGAATCATAATTAAAAAATTTTCAAAAGTGGCTAGGTAAAATTGTTAAAACTGGTTTATCTCTGATCTCGATGTAGTTTTTATTGGTGAGAGCTTAAGTACGAAATCTATCTGCACCTGTAGGCCGAATCGGCAGAGATTTTTCTTTTTCGTTTTAGGAAGAAAGATTCATAGATTTCTATATTTCTATTTTTTCCTCAATTTTTCATTGTTTGAAATTTTTATTTTCGAAACTGTTTTTATTAATTGACACAATCAACGTCAAGGCCATAAAAATAAGAAATTACATATTGTCTGCTATAAAATGTAATAAAGAGTTAGTTAATTATGCATGTTTTTAAAATTTGGATACAGAGTTGCCACTTCTCCATTCAGGATACCACTTTTTAGCACTTTCCAACAAAGTTGAAAAATGCTTATGCATTCGGTTTGTCTTTCCGTCTGTCCATCTGTCTGTCTGGCCGTACTCTAACTCCTGTGAATGCACGCCGATTGCCCTGAAATTTTTGGACGTTATTGGCATTTACCCTAGCACGAACCCTATAGAAAATGAAGTTTCTAACATGATTAGTTTATTTGAAGGGAGAATCAAAATTTTCCATCTCATTACTTCCTATGGCGAAAAATCGCTTCAAAGGAATTTTAAAGATGTCACACCCTGTCAAACATATTAAAATTTATATTTATTTACGAGGTGCACTAAAATATACATTCTATAAAATATGCGGTGAAAATATATCTATTAGTCATTTACAGGACCTCGCAAAGAATTGCATTAGATAATGGCAAAGAGGGGTATTGTGTGCGACATATAAATATATATTTCATATATAATAAAATTAATATAAGTCACTGAGGCTTAATATTAATTATAAGATACTGTCTTGTATAATTTGAAGTACATAGCATTTACAGGGACACACAAAATATGTCAAATAGTATATTCTTTGCAAAGTATTGTACATTTTTACGCTGAGCTGCATTCGGTTTACTGAGAAATGTTTGCAGAATATAGATAAAATTATGTACAGAACCACGCAAAGAATTAGGTACATGAACGCCTGTAAATGATAATTTATGGGAATGTAATTTCAGTTGTTTTAAGAGTTTTTTAGTTTAAATTATAAATTTTAGCTTATATTGTCCTGTAATAAAGGTACAAGGTAAACTACAGGGCTGAACAAAAATATTCAAGTATGTTTCCATCTGTTAGCATAAATTGCTTAAAATTAATTTCAAGCTACTACGTATCTTTCCTTACTAATTTAAATTTTCGCATTATAAAGTATGTATATTATTTGACAGATCAAATACAGGGCTGTTCAAAAGTATTGGAATACATATTTGGCTATATTTGGCTATATACGTTTATTTCCCTAAATAACGAAGTTTTGTTAAAGGTTTCATGAAGTGTTAGAAAGTGCTTCATAACCTATGCTCAACTCATGATTTTTTTCACTTGTTTAATATAGAAGATGTTCTGTCATTTAATTAGAAAATTTCGGTGTTTAAAAAATATATATATCACTCTTTTCTCTAAGATAATGCGGATATACAAAAAGACAGAAACTGGACATGTCTGATGATGAATGAAATGATTTGCTTAATTAATGCATTTGTAATTCTTTTAATGCTACATGAATGACGTGGCGAGTAAAAGCTTGTAGATTATAAAAAAACATTTTAATAATCCCTAATAGAGCAATTAAGCAGAAAGACCGTCTGAGGGTAATAACAGTTTTGTTAATATTTCGTACTTTGATCAGAAACATAGTTTTGAGTCAAACATGAACAATGATTGTAATATTATTTTTTAATATGAATTTACTATTAAAAAGGTATGTAGAAATTGAACCAAATTTCATGTATGAGTTTTTGACTATTGAACGCTGCTATTCCTTGAATCTGGAAATATTTCACCGGAGTACTATGCAATAGCTGTTCTTTCTTTTTTTCTTTCTTTCACTACCTGCCGGCGTGCCGCAACTGAACGGTTTTGATAACTGTATTAGGGCTTCTGTCACCTAATCGCCACGTCGCGGTAATGAATCTGACGTGTGTCTAGATCTTCATCCTAACGGCAGTGCCTTCTGTTTATTTGTTAGCTTTCTTAATCCGGTTGCTTAATATTTGATATTATTGTTTAATACCTGCATTTTGCTACTGAAGTTGATCTCGTAATTTAGAACCTTTGACTAGTATAGAGACCTTCACTTGGCAAAGAGCCTCCCGAGGTATAATGTACAGGTAACTTGGAGGACATTGCACCCATTACAGATCTTACATGTAGTAGGTACTAAAACGAACATGAAGGACATTGGCTATCTTCAATCCGATGTCCAGACCTCTAGCTGCCAGATTTCTCTAGTCAAAGTGTTACTTGTCTGGCATCAAGGCGGTTGTCCGTCTGATCCCCGCACGACAGCCATCCAGAAAACAAACTTCCTGGCTGGCCTAATTGCTGAGCATGTTGTTTTGTTGATTGCTCTATTACACCGGTTGCTTAACTAATTGACTTTGTTGATTTGGCTCCTATACATTACACAAATCCGGCTTGAGGAGTAGGGAAACATGGGTTTTCGATGCCTAATCGGTGGTGAGTACTTGTCGTGAAAAGTGGTACATTAACTAATTTAGATGAAGAGAGAGAGAAAAAGAAATGAGCTGTGCTGAAAGACAAGTATCACAATAGGAAATTTCGGGACCAAGATGCAAAGCAGGCTCACACTGCTGGAGGGGAGGGGGCCGGAAGACGACGACTAACCACCTTCTACCGCACCCCACTGCGTAAAGTCTGGCCTTTTTCCGACAGTAAAAGGATGTTGTTGAAAATTTTTGTGCAATTTTGAATGTGATATACAGAATTCATTCATACCAAGTAAAACATTTAAAAAATAGAGTTTTCAAACGCATTCCACCAATGAAAACGCACTTCCAACAATTATTGTTTGTAGGCGTCAATAGTTCAATTATTATTCATTTTCTTCTGTAACCAAAATAGTTTGGGTGTTCCTGTAAACGAACGATAAATTCTATGATCACCATGCTCTATAGTAAAAACTTTGCAGCAGTGATAAATATCAATTTCGATATGTTTAAGACAGTGCAATATCATTAAAATACACTGCAAACCATTTTCCCTCATAAACTTTCATGTTACGGAATTCTTTGGAGTATCCCTCTAAATGAAGCGTAAATGATACATACTTCCTTTTCAATACCGAACATTTCTTAGTAAACATATATCCGTTTCATCGGATTGTATAAACGCGATTTATAGCACAGGCAGACAAAAAAAAAATTGAAAAACGGACAGACAAACTCATCATTAAACACTTTTCAACTATGTTGGAAAGCACTAAATATTTTTGGTCTGTTATTTTCAAATTTTTGGTTTCAACCTATGTACTGTTGCAGCGTTCCTTCCATGGTCCGATTAAGCAAAAGAAAGGTTCTGGATCTGGTATTTATTCTCAACTCCTGCCCCTCCTCACCTCTTTTCCTCACAGCCACACAATATTTAAAATGTCCGATATAAATATCCGAATTAAAAAATTTCGGTATAACATATTTAAACACACATTTTGCATATAGATTTATATATTAATATTATTACACTTAAATGTTAAAAAGTCCTTCCGGCAATGCCGGGAGGAAGAGGTAGCTTTCATATACTTATATATTTATTTATTTATTTTAAGGTAAGTTACATTGTTCAAAAATACTAAGCTCAAATTAGTGGAAATAATCTTATAAAATTAGTGATTTTATAAGATTGAATACTAGTTTTTGTAAAGATTGAATATTAATAGGAATTTTTAGAAACTAGCCATCTTTTATTCAACCTGGTTTTATTTTAAGCGATTTAGAGAGTCACCAGATTCCACGATATCATAAAGTGTATGCCATTTTAAAGCAACATTGTGGATCGTTCAGATCAGACCGTTTCAAAATGTCAGCCATAAGAAAAATTCAAAGTGCTATAACTCAATCATTTTTTAAGATATAGACAAAATAAAAAGTGTTCTGGAATCGTTGTTTTAAGTTTTAACACGTAAAAGAAAAATATGTTTCAACTTTTAATTTTTTCGCATTTAATTTTAAATTTTAAATTTTTTAAAAAATCTTAAAATGGCCACCATTTTGAACCAAAATGGTGGATGATTCTGGCCAACGAACTCGGTCGAGACATTTGTATGTACTATGTACATACCAAGTTTCATTGAAATCGGTCCATAATTACGCGTGTTATCACGTGACAAAATCAGATCGTTTCAAAATGTCAGCCATAAGAAAAATTCAAAGTGCTATAACTCAATCATTTTGTAAGATATAGACAAAATAAAAAGTGTTCTGGAATCGTTGTTTTAAGTTCTAACACGTAAAAGAAGAATATTTTTCAAATTTTGATTTTTTCGCATTTAATTTTAAATTTTAAATTTTTTAAAAAATTTAAAATGGCCACCATTTTGAAACAAAATGGCGGATGATGCTGGCCAACGAACTCGGTTGAGACATTTGTATGTACTATTTACATACCAAGTTTCATTGAAATCGGTTCATAAATACGCGTGTTATTACGTGACAAAAATCAGATCATTTCAAAATGTCAGCCATAAGAAAAATTCAAAGTGCTATAACTCAATCATTTTTTAAGATATAGACAAAATAAAAAGTGTTCTGGAATCGTTGTTTTAAGTTTTAACACGTAAAAGAAAAATATGTTTCAACTTTTAATTTTTTCGCATTTAATTTTAAATTTTAAATTTTTTTAAAAATTTAAAATGGCCACCATTTTGAACCAAAATGGTGGATGATTCTGGCCAACGAACTCGGTCGAGACATTTGTATGTACTATGTACATACCAAGTTTCATTGAAATCGGTCCATAATTACGCGTGTTATCACGTGACAAAATCAGATCGTTTCAAAATGTCAGCCATAAGAAAAATTCAAAGTGCTATAACTCAATCATTTTGTAAGACATAGACAAAATAAAAAGTGTTCTGGAATCGTTGTTTTAAGTTCTAACACGTAAAAGAAAAATATTTTTCAAATTTTGATTTTTTCGCATTTAATTTTAAATTTTAAATTTTTTAAAAAATTTAAAATGGCCACCATTTTGAAACAAAATGGCGGATGATGCTGGCCAACGAACTCGGTTGAAACATTTGTATGTACTATTTACATACCAAGTTTCATTGAAATCGGTTCATAAATACGCGTGTTATTACGTGACAAAAATCAGATCGTTTCAAAATGTCAGCCATAAGAAAAATTCAAAGTGCTATAACTCAATCATTTTTTAAGATATTGACAAAATAAAAAGTGTTCTGGAATCTTTGTTTTAAGTTCTAACACGTAAAAGAAAAATATTTTTCAAATTTTAATTTTTTCGCATTTAATTTTAAATTTTAAATTTTTTTAAAAATTTAAAATGGCCATCATTTTGAAACAAAATGGCGGATGATGCTGGCCAACGAACTCGGTCGAGACATTTGTATGTACTATGTACATACCAAGTTTCATTCAAATCGGTTCATAAATACGTTAGTTATCGCATGACAAAAATCAGATATATATATATATATATGGTTATATATATATATATATATATATATATATATATATATATATATATATATGTCAACATTTGAACGGAGGGTGGTTTTGGGGTCTGGGGGTCATGATCGGTGAAAATATACCAAAATTTTTCGGAAGTGCTTTCCTCCGGACGGCTGCAATAGGTAGCTTTTTACTTTTTGTAATGAAAGCTACCTAAAAATAAAAACAGGATTATAATTAGTGCAAAATCAAAACATATTTAAATCAAAACATACTTAAAATATCAGCATTAAGTAGGGAATTTGTATGTTTCTCAAAGTCAGGATTGACCCAGAGATATTGTCCACTTGGTCCATGTTTTAATGAAGCCCTGGTTTCTCCAATAATCTAAAATAGACAATACGAAATTATTATTATTATTATTATTAAAATTATTATTATTATTATTATTATTAAAATTATTATTATTATTATTATTATTATTAAAATAATAATAATAATAATAATTATTATTATTACTATTATTTTCATTATTATTATTATTGAGATTATAGTGCATTTATGTTAGAAGTTAAAACATTACTGTTAGTAATTTTACATCTGAGCAAAAAAGTGTTTAGACTAAAATTCGTATCCTGAACCATGGGTTGAATTGTCAAATGTGCTCCAATTGAACTATTTGGACGACATTCTTTCCAACACAATTATTGTTCAGAACAATTTTTTGGTAATGATATCTGACCTATTATTTTTTACCAGTCAGCAGATTGCATTAAAAATAATTAAAAGTGTAATTGCTCATTCACAGTTTATTGGAGTTTCTTTACTCGCTGTTTATTCTGTCAAGTTGTTTTGAAAAATAAGATATTAGATGTGATTAACATATGGTTGTTAGGGACAAATATTGTGTTTGTTGGGATGTCGTCCAGCCAGCACAATTGGAAGGGTATTAACTACTGAAGCCAAAGGTTCTTGATTCGAGTGCAGCCTGGAAACATTTTCGCTGAGATAGAAAAATTGCTACTCATATTAGTTTCATTACAAAATAGTTGATGGTGCTAAAAAAAATAAAAATTATACTGTTTTTTAAGATTTAAAATATGAAACTAATATTGAAAATATATGTAAGATTTATACTGTTCCTTTGTATAAATCAATATTTAATATAAAGGCGTACGTTTCAAAATGTATGACATCTTTTAACATACATGTACCAATTTAATCCTTTCGAGTCCGAATTTTTTTAAAGTTTTTAGAAAAAATTACTTTTACATTAATAACTTTAACACTAGCCATGCATATAAATTAATTAGTGTTTAACGATTATTTCACTGTCTAAAAGATAACGTATGTTGTTGTTTTGCGTATTACTATATGACAATAGGCTAAGGAAAAATTTTTGGAGATGTTTAGAAAATATTGTATTACAATAAGATTTAACTTGTATTACAACTTTCTAATGCTTTTTGCACTTTATTACACATGATTATTTCAGGAAAGCAATTTTTATTTTAAGTTTAATGATTGAAATATATGTTTAAAATAAAAAAAAATCGCAAACGACGCGAAGAGAATTCGAAAAAAATTATTATTATTATTATTACTAAATGCTGAAACATAAATGAAGTCATTTAGTAAATGCATAGACATATACTAACATTACTACATGTAAATAGTAGCAAAAATATTTCTTAGAAGAAAATAATTCTCCATTAAAATACATGTACTATTAATAGTACACCAGACCCAAAAGGGTTATTTCACAATTTAAGATTTTCCATAAAACCAGATTCTGTCGTTACAAGAATGACTAACAGATCATTGATTTATCAGAGCCAAAAGCTCTTCCGATCTTGATTTCTGCATGTAGCATGTATCTATGTCAGTGATTTTAGAGATGAAGTGGGATTGATCTGGGCTTCAAATTTAATGAAAGGGACACGCAATACTTGCTGAATTCAGTTGGAAACTTTTGATTCGTTTAATCGAAAGGAAAATCGGTTGCTTTTCATAGCTACGTTCAATGGATAGTATAATTATATCAGGTTTATGTTTGTAAAGAATGTGTCTGCCTTTTGGGCACTGTTAAAAAAAGATATACTAGCTGTTTAACCCGTTCTATGCACGAGAGATGCATAGCACGGAGATTTGATTCCGAAAAATATTTTTTCGACAACTGATCATTATTTTAATAAAATTCAATTAGTCATGTTGTTATGACCGCAGACGATAAAACGATATCTTTGGAATAAGAGAATATATAGAATAAAATGCTTTGTTGATGTTTGTGATAAAATGTCTCTCCAATGATTATAAAAAACAAAAAACATTTTTATGATTATCAAAGCGTGGCATACGTAATAACTGAGTCATATATTGCGTACACCATGGATTGAATATAAATACTCCAGGACCAACAATAAACAAATTTGAAATGAAATTTCAATTTTACAATTTTTGGTACTTGAAATTTTAAACTTCTGAACATCGCACATTTTCAAATTTTACAACACCGTATCGGGGAAAAATGTACTTTAAAATCCAATTTATTTGAAAGCTGTATCGCAATTTGTTTTTAAGCTATTGCATAGCTTTTATCGCGGGCTTTGAGCGCGGTGACCGAATCCAAAAATTCCGTAACGCGAAAAATCCTAACACATCCGTAACGAAAGAACCTAACACTCGGCTAACGTCGTTTCCGTTCGGAAAACTTCGGGACGGTATCCTTCGGTAGACTTCGGCAGACATTGACGTGGTATTTTTTAGATATTAGGATATCAAGTCTCAAACTTATGTTTCTTATGATCTAATTTTCATAGCGCGGCCAAATTTTGTTTGGTAATTTATTATGAGACAGTGTTTATTTTGGTGGTCTTATTTATTTTGGTGACAGGAGACCCCCCCACCGTGAGGGTCGAAAAATTTAAAATGCTTATAACTTGCGATCTAACTTTCGTTGCGCGGCCAAACTTTGTTTGGTAATTTATTATGAGACATTGTTAATTTCTGGTGAAAAGAGACAACCCACGGTGAGGGTCGAAAAATTTAAAATGCTTATAACTCGCGATCTAATTTTCGTAGCGCGGCCAAACTTGTTTGGTAATTTAATATGATACTGTTAATTTTTGGTGACAGGAGACCCCCCACGGTGAGGGTCGAAAAATTTAAAATGCTTATAACTCGCGATCTAATTTTTTTAGCGCGGCCAAATTTTGTTTGGTAATTTATTATGAGGCAGTGTTAATTTTTGGGGACATTAGAACCCCCACGGTGAGGGTCGAAAAATTTAAAATGCTTATAACTCACGATCTAATTTTCGTAGCGCGGCCAAATTTTGTTTGGTAATTTAATATGAGACTGTTAATTTTTGGTGACAGGAGACCCCCCACGGTGAGGGTCGAAAAATTTAAAATGCTTATAACTCGCGATCTAATTTTTTTAGCGCGGCCAAATTTTGTTTGGTAATTTATTATGAGGCAGTGTTAATTTTTGGGGGCATTAGAACCCCCACGGTGAGGGTCGAAAAATTTAAAATGCTTAAAACTCTCTATCTAATTTTCGTAGCGCGGCCAAATTTTGTTTGGTAATTTAATATGAGACTGTAAATTTTTGGTGACAGGAGACCCCCCCCCCCCACGGTGAGGGTCGAAAAATTTAAAATGCTTATAACTCGCGATCTAATTTTTTTTAGCGCGGCCAAATTTTGTTTGGTAATTTATTATGAGGCAGTGTTAATTTTTGGGGACATTAGAACCCCCACGGTGAGGGTCGAAAAATTTAAAATGCTTATAACTCGCGATCTAGTTTTCGTAGAGCGGCCAAATTTTGTTTGGTAATTTATTATGAGACAGTGTTAATTTTTGGGGACATTAGACCCCCCACGGTGAGTGTCGAAAAATTTAAAATGCTTATAACTCACGATCTAATTTTCGTAGCTCTTCCAAATTTTGTTTGGTAATTTATTATGAGACAGTGTTAATTTTTGGTGACAGGAGACCCCCCACGGTGAAGGTAGAAAAACTTAAAATGCTTATAACTCGCGATCTAATTTTCGTAGCGCGGAAAAATTTTGTTTGGTAATTTATTATGAGTCAGTGTTAATTTTTGGTGACAGGAGACCCCCCACGGTGAGGGTCAAAAAATTGAAAATGCTTATAACTCGCGATCTAATTTTCGTAGCTCGGCCAAATTTTGTTTTGTAATTTATTATGAGATATTGTTAATTTTTGGTGACAGGAGACCCCCACGGTGAGGGTCGAAAAATTTAAATTGCTTATAACTCGCGATCTAATTTTCGTAGCGCGGCCAAATTTTGTTTGGTGATTTTTTAGGAGACAGTGTTAATTTTTGGTGTCAGGAGACCCCCCACCGTGAGGGTCGAAAAATTTAAAATGCTTATAACTCGCGATCTAATTTTCGTAGCGCGACGAAATTTTGTTTGGTAGTTTATTAAGCTATTGCATAGCTATTATCGCGGGCTTTGAGCGCGGCGACCGAATCTAGGAATTCCGTAACGAGAAAAAATCCTAACACTCCGGCTAACGACGTTTGAGTTTGGCAGACTTCGGCGCGGTATCCTTCGATAGACTTCAGCAGACATTGACGCGGTATTTTTGCATAAGTTGATAAAAAATGCTATGCAATAGCTTTACCGCGGCAGTCCCCGAGTGCCACACATATTTTTTTAAGTTATTATTATTATTTTTTTGTAGTTTTTAATACATTTTTGTCATTGTAGCAAGAGAAGTATGTCAGATAGGTCGCAGATATGTGTCTTCTTGTTCGAGAACAACAAAAATTTTTCCAAATGCCCAATTAAAAAGGGCAAAAATTCATTAAAAATGTATAAAAAATCTATTTAAAATTTTTGAATTTTTGGTACAGATCGTTCATGAGCCCACTACCAGCGACTCCTGTGCCAAATATCGTAACCTTGCGACCTGCTGATTAGGAGTTTTTGAGCGTACATACATACGCGTGCAGATTTTAATAGAGTAGATGAAGTTTTTTTAAGAAACACATGCTTTTAGATCTAACCAAATTAAATCTGTGAATTCAGATAAAAGTTTAGTAAAATCTTAATTAACTTTTTAAACCAAATTAAACCAAAATTTTGTCAAAACTAATTTTTATGTTACACCTTCTATAACAAAACCAAATAAATATATTTATTTATTTATTTTTAAAGAAAATATTAGAAAATGACTTTTTTACATCATGAAGCAAAAGATTTGCTATAGTATCTCTTAATTTAGAAACATATACCAAATTTTGTATACAGAACTTTTTAAAAATATGTATATATATTTTTTTATGCATTAAACAATAAAAATTACCTCATAATAATAAACACATATTTAAAAACCATATTTTGATTTATAAACATAGAAATACACAAGTTAAACTTTGCAACAAAATTGTATCTCATTACCTTCAAAACCTTTTAAGAAATAAGATTTTCCGATATTTTTTAGGCTACTTCCGATTTTTAAAAGTTCATTTCCTGTTTATAATTTAAGCTATAACTTTGCTTCTGACTATCGCTGAATCAAATTGTAAAGCATTTTAGGTGCGTCCGTAATTACATGTATAAGTAGCACCTATAGTTATCTTTTATTCATCCGTTCATCAAGTCGAAAATTGAACACAATGGCTATCCACATTGAACACATAACAGTGCAAAAAGTACCCAACCACATGGTTTGAAACTTAATATCCATAACTGTTGTAGAATTTTGACGACTCATTTCAAGTTTTATAAAATTAGAGTCAAATTTTAAAAAGGATATTATTAGCAATTTTCTTCAATGAGTCAAAAACCACTGTATACTAGTGTCTTTGGATGGAAATTTGCATCTTGTTTTTCAATCAAATTACAAATAACTACTAAAAAGGTGTTGCAAAAATATAGATATTATTTATTTATTTTATTTGTGATATTTCGAATGTCCACGCATTCATTATCAAAGGAACATAAAAGAAGATAATTGATTAGAAAATAAAATCAATAAAAGTCAATCAAATTTTCTAATCAATTATCTTCTTTTATGTTCCTTTGATAATGAATGCGTGGACATTCAAAATATCTCAAATAAAATAAATAAATAATATCTATATTTTTGCAACACCTTTTAAGTAGTTATTTGTATAATTTGAAATTTTCTCCATTCTATTAAATCCTATCTTACGTAATGGATTCAATGATACACAGAATAGGAAATGATTCTAGGTTGGCATGGTGTCTTATTTCTTCCGTATTAAACCGCATAAATTTAATGTATATAATCGAAATAAATTTTATGTTCCTGCATTTTTGCATAAGAATGCAACAGCTATTGAGTCAAGATCTGAATGTTTTGAAAGCTAGTTATAATACAATCAAACCTCATTTACCATTATGACCAATGTTTGACTTATTGGAATCTTGAATGTTTGAACATTTGCTTTAAAATTTGTATATTTAAAAGACCTGGCTGTTTTTTTTAGTCATCAGCCCTGAGCTTTCTACTTGCCCGATTTCGATAATTATTTTTTAGATGAAAGCTGTTCATGTATAGGTGTGCCCATTTCCGCTAATTTTCAATTTATTTCCATTTTTATATTTTATTTTTAATTTTAAAAGCTTTCTCCTGACATTTCTTCAAAACAGTGGCAACAGGTTAAGCTTTTCTCACTATAATAAAAATGTATTTTGCTTTATTACTTTCCACCAATCAGGAGCTTGATCTCATCGGTGAATGCGTCATCGCATTTCAAAGAAAATAAAAGTAATGATTTTCGTAAAATTTAATCCTAATAAAATGATTGCACATAATTATTCACTACACAAACACAATACACAGTAAAATACACAGATTATTTACTGATTAATATTAAGTATTATGTAAATAAAATAACAGAAAATAAACTTTAATAAAATATAATATATAAAGCGAAATTTTGTCGATGGAGAAAATGTCGTCATCAGAAACCAGATAAATTTGTTCCATGAATATAATATACATTGTTATAGCTGTGTCAGTGATGTCATATTCACTGACTTTTATTCCTGCATCTAAATAAACTGAACTTCTATTTATTTAAAGGTCTGTGGTATGCACAAATAAAATATTTTCCTAAATTGCGCCATTTCCATTTAATTATAATAAATATTTTATGAAACTAAAGAATTTTTAAATAACTGCTAAATCAGGCTTTTATTTCGGAAAAGATAAGTGATTCTGAAGGTGTAAATGATGTCATATTAGTAAATAATAATAATAATAATAAAATAAATAAAACCTGTGATGCATTACGACATTTCTATTTCACATAATATAAAAAATTAATTAAAATCATTTCGTTGCATTAAGTTATAATTTAAAATAAAAATAAAAAGTTTTCTGCATATCAGCAACAATCACAAAAATTTTATTCTTTTTAATAACCATGGAGACTCTATGTTAATAACAAATATATAGTTTTTCTTTTCGTTGCCATAACAATAAAATTAATTTTGACAAGTTCATGGAGGCTACAAACCAATAAATTAAATTTATTGCAAGTGCAATAATTGTGTAGTGAGTTGGTTATGCAGTTTAGCAACTTCCAATTTCTATTATAATTAAAATGTTTTGTTGATATTATAATTATTGTACAGTTTCCAAGCGATCTTTAAACGGAGAAAAAATAAACTATGCAGATATTTTTGAATTCGTCTTCTGAGTTATTATATTAACTTCCTAAATAATTTGGCATTTAAATAATGTTTAAGGTTATGAAACCGCCTTAAAAAAGATACATATCATATCTAATATACATCTAATACGTATTCTTTCCAGTCGAATTTCGACGGGGGCAGCTAGTAATACTTAAAAAATTAGCATAAATAACGATTTGGGGGTACACACACACACCTTAAGGAGCCGACAACAATTGCGGAATAATATGCAAATAAGCTGTGATTGCCGAGCCTTTTTCTCGGGAACTACTGAAAGGATTCCATTATTCATTTTGAATAGTTTTTGTAATAGCTAAAATATAAATTGGTTGTTTGTCTAGATATAAAAATAAAAACATATAGATCTAAAAAGTACGTAATTTTTCAAAAGAAAAAAAAATGTTTTAATACAAGTGATACTGAATATACGTTTTTCTCGAAAACTACGTGAGCAACATTATTATTATTATTTTATTTACTTATTTATTTATTTTTACAGTTTTGGTAGTTACAAAATTATAAATTCACCATTTATTAAGAAACAAAAAAGAAAAATAATAAGAGTTGTATGAGTTCGCAAACAAAAATAAATAACATATAAATTCTATGTATGAAATTTCGCAGGCAAAATAAATCTTGATTTTTTATGATTTTTCATATAAGATTAAATTAATTACTTTTATCTGCTTAACACTCTGCAACATTTTTAATATTAATATTTATAAGTATTTAATAAAAATGTTGATAGTATCTTACTTTAATAGCTTGATCGCTCTTTTTTTTTCTCTCCCGAAGAACAAATTATAATTTTTCATCTAATGCAGTCATCTGACATGGACAAAAGATGGTTGGTTTCGTTTCTGACGGTCAATTATCAATACGAGGGAATGGGCCTTAACAGGGGGGGGGGGGGGACAGAACTTTCCATGGGGGTCTTTCTAAGGGAACCTAATCCGTATTTACACAAGAAAATCCGAGTTTCGAAGAAAACTACACAAATCTCCCAACGTTTAGGCTGACGAGCGCAATTGGGTTATGAACAAAAGAAATATTATTTCATTCTTTGGATTTTTCTTGATAAGTCACAGAAATCATACTAGCCAAATTCATGGTGCGTAATGAAAATTATATATATATTTTTTAGGTATAAGCCAGATATGGATGTGGTACGGTAAAGAGTTGAGTATAAAATCAAACAAGTTGGAAATTGCACGTGAACGTAGCAAATGAGGTGCGTTCGTACGATAACGAAGTTTTAAAAATATTCAGATCTTGCTGATATAGTAGAGCGTACTCTGGATACAGTATAGTAGTCGAAATCTTTACGTTTCTGTAAATATGCAGGAACTAATTTTTATTACACCTCAGCAACGTATATTTTATTCATAAAATGTGAAATAGTTGAATATAATTAAAACACGTACCAAACCATGTTTCCCCGTATAGCATTATATAGTGGAATACTTTTGTGTGGCCCTGTATTTTAATAATAAAAATTCTTTGCATCACAGATTGTACGGAATGCATATTTTAGTATATATTTCATAGGTGCATTTCAATTTTGTTATGTTCGAATGAGTGTAACATCATTAAAATGCATTCGAAACTTTTTCCCCATTGACCGTAATGTAATGGAATCCTTTTGATTGTCCCTGTAATTGATCTATGCATCCGATTTTCATAACATTTGAAATGACTCGACAAAATTACGCAATAATTATATGTTTTAAATTTCAAACGATTAAAATGCATTTAAAACTTTTTTTCTATTGACCGTAATGTAACGGAATCCTTTTGAATGTCCCTGTAATTGATCTATCCATCCGATTTTCAAAAAATTTGAAATGACTCGACAAAATTATGTTATAATTATGTATTTTAAATTTCAAACGATTCAGCTGGGTAGTTTTTGCGTTGTTATATGCGGACAGACGGACAGACGGACAGACAGACGGACGGACGGACTGAGCGACAACAATAGGTGCTACGTATTTACATAATTACGAACGCACCTAAAAAGGTTTCCAATTAAATATATATAAACAAATGCTTATAAAGCAAAAGTATTTTGTAAAATAAATAAAACCGGCTTGATAATATTTGTTCTCAGCCTAATGCAATGACAAACTTATAGGCTATAGATAAAGTATTACCATATTGATATTTCTCGTTTCAAACATCGCATAAACTGTGTGAAAACTAACATACTTACATTTCGGATAAATGAATCAAAAGTTCTCAAATGAATATCGACATACATTGCGTGTTTATTAAATAAATTCAAAGCCTGTATCAATCATCTTATTTAGTTCTATTCATCTTTGAAATCGTTGAAATGTATACTTCTAAGTATACAAACAAGATAGATTATAATACAGACGAATGAGTTATTCATTTGAAAGCAGAATCTGTTTGTGAAGTGACTCTTAAAGGTCTTATAAAAGTGTTTTAAGTGTTAAATATTTTATAAATAATGAAATTCTATTAGACATGACTAAATATATTAAAACTAAGAGCATAAAATCCATATAAATTTCTATAAAATATATGTAATCGAATACTTATCAAACAGAAACATTTTGTGAAGTAAATAAATCAAATTTCGTAGTATAATTTTGCGTTAACATTCATTTACATGGAATAGCGCATGAAGGAAAAATCTGCATATTGCTTCTTATTCCAAACGTCGTATATTCTGTGCTAAAACCAACGTACTTCCTTTATGGATAAAAATATCAAAAGTTTTCAAATGTATTCGACATACATTGAATGTTTATTAAGTAAATTCAAAGTCAAACAATCCTCTTAGTTTTGTTCATCTTTATAATCGTTGAAATGCATACTTCTTAGTACACAAACAAGATGGATTATAATATAGACAAAAGAATTATTTATGTGAAAGCAGAATTGAATCTTAAAGTCTTATTAAAGGTGCTTAAATGTTAAATATTTCATAAATAATAGAATTGTGTTAAAAATGATTTAATATACTAAAATTAAGAGCATAAAATACAAATAAATTTCTATTAAATATATGTTATCAAATACTTATGAGACAAAAATATTTTGTGAAATAAATAAAACCAACTTCATAGTATTATTTTTCAGTCTATTGCATTAGCATACATTTAGATGGAATAGCGCATAAATGAAAAATCTAAGTATTCTCATTCCAAACATCGCATATGCTGTGTAAAAACCAACATACTTCATTAACGGATACATGAATCAAAATTTCTCAAATGAACTCGACATATATTGAATGTTTATTAAATAAATTCAAAGAGTATCAATCATTTTAGTTCTGTTAATCTTTACAATCATTGATATGTATACTTCTTACTACACAAACAAGATAGATTATAATACAGACGAAAGAGTTATTCATGTGAAAGCAGGATCTGATTGTGAAGTGATTCTTAAAGCCTTATTAAAGTTGTTTAAATGTTAAATATTTTATAAATAATGGAATTCTGTTAAAGACTAAATATATTAAAATTAAGATCATAAAATCCAAATAAATTTCTCTTAAATATATACAATCAAATAATTGTGAAACAAAAATATTTTGTGAAATAAATCAATTTAATAACACTCTTTTTCAGCCTATTGTATTTACATACATTTACATGGAATAGCTCATACGGGAAAAATCTGTGTATTACGTCTCATTCCAAACATGGTATATGCTGTGTGAAAACCAACATACTTCCCTCTCGTATAAAAAGTTCTCAAATAAATTCGATATATATCGCGTGTTTATTATTAAATAAATTCGAAGTCTCTGTCAATCATCTTATTTATTTTCATCTTTAAAATCATTGAAATGTGACAGATTATAATACGTATGAACAAATTATTCATATGAAAGCAGTATCCGCTTGTCAAGTGACTCTTAAAATTTTAGTAAAGTTATTTAAATTTATATATTTCATAGTTTTAATAATGGAATTCTGTTAAACATGACTAAATATATTAAAATTAAGAGCATAAAAAAGGCAAATAATTTCCTATTAAACGTGCATAATTAAATACTTGTGAAAAAAATATTTTGTGAAAAAAAAAAAAAAAAAAACCTACTTTATAGTATCATTTTTAAGCATATTGCATTAACACACACACTTACACCAAATACCTCATAAATGAAAAACTCACGTATTACTTCACATTCCAAACATTGCATATGCTGTGTCAAAGCCAACATTGTTTCCTTTCGGATAAATGTATCAAAATTTCCAAATGAATGCAACATACAATTCGCATTTATTAAATAAATTCAAATCCTCTTAGTTCTCTTCATCTTTAAAATCATTCAAATGTTTACTGCTACATACACAATCAAGATATAGATGAACGAGTTATTCATTTGAAGGCAGAATCTGTTTTAAAGTGAATTTCAAAGTCCCATTAAAGTTGTTAACATGTTAAATATGTCACAGTTTAAATAAAGAAGTTCTGTTAAACATGATTAAATATTTTAAAATAAAAAAGCATAAAATTCAAATAGATTTCTCTTTAATATATATAATCAAATAATTATGAAGCAAAAATATTTAGTGAAATAAAAAAAAACTGACTTAGTAGTATTTTTTTCAGCCTATTTGCATTTACATACATTTACATGGAATAACTCATAAGTGAGAAATCTGTGTATTATTTCTCATTCCAAACATCACATATGCTCTGTTTAAAGCCAACATATTTCCCTTTCGCATAAATGAATTAAAAGTTCTCAAATGAGTTCGATATATATCGCGTGTTTATTAAATAAATTCAAAGTCTATATCAGTCCTGTTAAATCTTTTCATCTTTCAAATCATTGAAATGTATATTTCTAAGTACACAAACAAGACAGATTATAATACAGACGAACGAACGAGTTATTTGTGTGAAAGGAGAATCTGTTTGTGAAGTGACTCTTTAAAATCTTATTATAGTGTTTTAAATGTTAAATATTTCATAAATAAGAGAATTCTGTTAAACATGACTAAATATATTGAAATTAAAAACATAAAATCCAAATAATTTCTATTAAATATATGTTATCAATTATGAAGAAAATATTTTGTGAATTAAACCGAATTTACAGTATTCTTTTTCAGCATATTGCATTAACATACACCTACATGGAATATCTCAAACGGAAGTGAAAATAATCGCGTATTACTTCTCATTCCAAGCATCGCATATGCTGTGTTAAAACCAGTATAGTTTCCTTTTGGAGGCTACTACATACACAATCGAGCTATTTAACCCTTTGTTTTACCGTGTTACATATCTGCACTAGACCAAAACAGTCGATGTTCTTTCGATTATAAAGTTCAAAAGACGATTTTGTTGATTGTTCTTGTTCAATTATACTGCTATTAACATAACTATTTCATTAAATCCGGAACAAGAGAGGGTACTAATTATTTTTTTCGCAACAAAATTTGATTTATCGCTTGATCAGCTACACGTGATTTTTGCCGAATTAAGATTTCAAATAGCGAAGTTAGAAAAGTTCTCCGAACAAAAAGTATATTGTTTATAAAGATAAATTTAAATTTTTTATTTAAAGATAATTTCTGATCTAGGAAATTTATAATATGCATCAGATAAATTTTAACTTTTGTTTGTGCAGATCTGCAACAACGCGCCATGTCTTCCATTGTAATGGATTTTTTTTTTTTTTTAATATGGAAAGATCAAGTTATAATATTTCTTCTAATGGGTATTTAAGTTACATTTCTTTTGGAAGAGCTAAATTATTGTAGGGAAACATTAGTTTGTTCTTATATTATTTTACTTCCATGGGGTAAATTAAGAATCCTCCATTTCTGTAAAAATTATAACAAGTCCAAAACTAGCAAAAAATCGGAAGGTTACATAGAAAAAAGAATTTAACACAAAAAGCAAAGATGGCCTACTCAACATTTGCCACCAAAACAAGTACTCCTTGACGAAACTGGGCACTAGCTATATCAGGCAGAAAAAAGAAAGTGTTGTAAATATCCCGATTATAAAGGCTTTACTCAATCTGTTTGTGAGAAATGTGATGGAATTTGCTAAAACAAAACTTACAATTGTTTAAAAAAATTTCATGTAAATTAAAATTCTTGATTTATTTTCAGTTTATATGTTATTTGACAAAATACAACAGATGTATAACAAATCTATTTTTCAAAGTAAAATTTCACTTTTCTGTTTTGATTTTTTTATTATTTTTCCCATGCTTAAAATGATGTATTTTAATACCTGTGTAAGATTTTTTCAAATCGGATTTGTTGAGCTACAAAGGGATAATGTAGCGGGACGAGTTATTCATGCGAAGGCAGTTTGTGAAGTGACTTTCAAAGCCCCATTAAAATTTTTACATGTTAAATATGTCATAGTTTAACCCCTTGGGAACGAGGCACACGTATACGTTACGCCAAAAGGCTTAAGAGTCCTTGTTTAACCCCACCCCACTAGTAAAATTATAGCGAAAAATTTAACTTATTGAATTGGAGCATTTCCTCGATTTGATAAGATACAAATTTCCGTTTTTTTAAAGCCGGTGACAAAACATTAAAAATTTTGTAAAAGGCTCCCTTCGCGTAAATAATGTAACTCTATTCAACATGTTTAAATATTTAAAATCTTAAAAATTTTCTATTAAATATGTATTTTTAAATATTTTTAAAACAAAAGTATTTTGGTAAATAAATAAAAACGACTTGATATTATTTTTTTCAGCCTATTGCATTAATATTGAATATCTCATAGATAAAAAAATAACGTATTGACACTTTTCTTTCAAAATATGTAATGTGGTGTGTGAAAAACAACATATTCCCATTTCAAATAAATAAACCAAAAGTTCTCAAATAAATTAAACATATGCTGCTTGTTTATTAAATAAATTCAAAGCCGATATCGAACCTTCTTTATTTCCTTCAAATTGAAAGTCATTGAAATGTATACTGCTACATACATAATCAAGATATATAATATAGATGAACGAGTTATTCATGTGAAGATAGAATATGCTTGTAAAGTGACTTTCAAAACCCCATTAAAACTGTTTACATGTTATGTATTTTGCAGTTTAAATAATTTTAATTCTGTTATACATGATTAATTATAGTGAAATAAAGAGTATAAAATCCAAATAGTTTTCTATTAACCTATAGAGGACGAGCCTTTTTTACAGTTTTTGTAATTCTTCGACACCTGTTTTTTCCACATTGTAATTTTGAATTATTTAATTACTCAATATTTGAGATTAGATAATGTAAAAATTTCCAAAGTAAGATACTGGTATTGAAATTTAAAAGTTTTGTTAGCTTTAAATGGCAAGTTTTCTTTCCAACTGGCTTTAATGGGTTAAATATGTATTTTCAAATACTTATGAAACAAAATTATCTTGAAAAATAAATAAAGCCAGGCAGATATAATTGTTTCTCAAGCCATTACGTTGAAATTTAGATACTGCATGCCAGTTGATGTATTTCAGAGAAAGTGAATTTTCCACAACAAGTAGAAAATTCAGTAACTTTTCATTTATAACTTTTCAGTAACTCTGTCTTATTCATTTTAAAACACGTTATTTACAGTGTCAATTATTTTGACGAATTCTAATGCACCAGAATGTATTATCGAAGCACATTTTTATAAATTTCACTTTACCGTATCCTATCAAAGACAAATCAGTAATAACAACAACAACAACAACAACAAAATACCTTGAATATTTTTAAAATGTAAAGTAAAAGAATGTGCATAGATAACACATTGAAATTTCGTAACAATAGGAGAATTTTTTGTGAAAGCTAGCGATTAGAAAGCTTAAAAAAACAAATTAAAGAAACCAGATAAATATCCAACAAACTGAACTCTGTGTATCTGTTTTTCTATAATCCATTAATGATCCTTGCCAGTTATATCCAGCTCTTCTTTCTTGATCATGGGTCTTGAAGTGTGTACGGCATATTCTCGGTTGGATGTCCATCTAACTTGAAATCCCCAGTGTTTTGTGCCCAAGAAAGGTTCTTACTTATTTTCGGACACCGAAGTAATGTAAGATTGAGTGAACCTAGTCCAGTTTCGGAATCGAAATGTAGATCTGTAGGGTGGCAGCGTGATGTACTGACCCTCAATCAACCGGGCTTCACAGGCATTTGAATCTTTTATTTTTAGATGCTATAATGAAATTTACTCAATACTAATGACAGAAAGAACTTTTCTCCATAAACAGAAGAAAGCTGTTACGAAAATCAGAACATTCGTTCAAAAGTTATGCATGGACATACATAAAAAATACACCCACATACAATAAATCATAATTTAGAGTATTCATAACATTCGATACATACGCAACATTTGTAAAGCACTGAAAACACTACTTTTATAAATAATTATAATTTTATAGTTCTAAATATTGTTATTGTTCTTTAAAGTTGCTTCTTATTTCTTTTCGTGTCATATTGTTTTTAACTAATTCAAAGTAATATGGCAATGTTGGGTTTTTCAAAATCTGGGTGTTCCATCATTACCAAATTTGTCTAGCTATATAATGGAACCTAAATAAACACCTAACTACTGAACTCTTTCAATTTTAAAGCAAAAATCGTTTAATGTATGTTTTATCTTCTGCAGCTTTCCTTAATTACATTGAAATATATATTTATATATATATACCGCTTTCACCTGAATGAATAAATAATTTTCTGAATCCCTAAACTAGAGTTATAGATTTCCGAAATATGCGAAAAGGGTAAAAAACTGATCTCAATAGGCAAAATGATCTAGAATTTCTAATTTCTTGTTTTTTAGGTGGTGATACTATATTTAATCGTTTCAGTAACAAGAAATTATAGCTTGGTTTTTGGAATTGTTTTGTAAACTAGAATTATAGTTATTAAAACTAATCTCCTGTGTTCTCAGCTATTTACAGAGATTTTTAAATAAGTTTGACTACAAATGTATAGAAAAATGCTCTTGAATTCTAGTAGGAGACTCCATAACTCTCTAATAAAAGGAACCAGAATTTATAGGTATGATATGGAACTATTTTTTCTAGAGCCGGAATTAAGTTTATATATGCCAGAACGGTATTTTTTCTCGGTGTCTTCTCAAATTGTAAATAGAAATTTTTTCAGTAACTTTCCTTAATTGCTTCTACTGCAGGTTTTTTGCTTTATTAATTGTGTCAATTACATAAAAAAATAACTACATATCTTCCCTTATTAATGTTACCTTAATGGGATACGTTATACTTAAAATATCTAAATTGAAATGAATAATACCTTCTTTTATATACATTGAAATCGACTACAATATCTTACCTTTCAAAATACGTGCTAGTTCCTTCCATTAATGCCATTCTATGAATGTGTCTAGTGAAATTAATCCGAAATGGAGAACGTTTTTTTTTTATATTATCTGTGAGTAATTTATCACCAACATCAGCATTAAATCTTAAATCGAAAAGATCTACTTTGAAACATTTCTCAATCAATTTTTGTTTGTAAATGCATGAAATTGGCAAGTGTTCTAATACAGAAATCATTTAAACAAATAGTGCTTCCAATGTTTTAGTAAAGACAGAAGAGTTTCTAGAAAATACTGTCGATATAGATGCTTTTAACCGAATTTCAAGACAAGGCAGCTTGATAAAGGGAATTTTTGCAGTCATGTGATAAGAATCATTTATAATTTGATAAGTAAGCATTTATCTAAAAAATGGAAACGTCATTCGGCTCCAAGCTGCTTTATTAATCAGACCTGTCAATTTTATGCTTATATGTTTAAGAAATGAGTAAAAAAATACGTTCTGAAAATGCCGTGTTCTTCATAATGAATTTGAAAACCGTATCATTAATCAAGTAATCTTTTTGATGCAGAGCTAAATTTAAGCGACTTTCAATTTAGAAATTCAAGAAGCATTTATGAAGGAGAGAACAGCGCCACCTAAAGTTTCTATTATAAGCATTAAAATTATAGTCTAGTTAATTAGAATTTGCAGTCCAAATTTCCCAATTTCATTTTGTGTTCCTTTTTGTTATCATCGCTCGAAAAAGAGCTTGATATAGAATTTGCTGACAGTGATTGAAATCTTTACCAGAAGCAATTTGCTTTCTGTTATAGGATCTCTTTGAGTCTGGATCAGAAATTATTTAATATTATTCGATTTTCAAATGTTTAATATATTGAAAATAAGTTACTTGATTACATGTTTTCAACACAAAATTCTTTTTGCAACAAAACTTAAAAGGAATTTATTTTTCAATAATTTTAATATACTCTTCAAAGATTAAAAAGAAAATGTTAAAAGAAAATGACATTAATGTGTGAGATAAAGTTCGTCTGTGTTTAAAGTTTCGATATAAGTTTTTCAGCCTAAATATGATTTTTTTTCAGGTACATAAATTAATAAAACAAAACAATTAAAAAAAATAAATAATGATGAAAAGATACCAATGCAAGAAGATTAATAACCATTTCCATTCTCAAGAGCTTACAAAAATGATATAAATCATCAAAGTAAAAGTAAAATTGATTCAGATTTAATCATTTACAAAATATAAAATACTGTATTAATTTAAATCATTCAAACTATCTCTAATGTTGCCAGTCTCTTTTTTCAAAGGAATGAATTCACAATTTAAAAGTCAATTTAACAAATATTGCGAGCGTATTAATTAAATTCAATGCTTATGTAAATTCTACTTATCACATTCATTTCAAAATTGAAAGATATGCATACGTGCTGTATACCATACTCAAGATCTCCCGGCCTTTTGATTCTAAAAATATCAATGAATCAAATCATTTATGCAGAAGCAAAATTTAACTCTGGAGAGACTCTTAAATCAGAATTTAATCCTTATACATGTTAAATGATACATAATATTAATGAAGTATTTTCGTACATTAAACATTAGTTAAATATTTTGAAATGAATAACTCAAGTTCATATAAATTTTCAATAAATATTTCAGTTTTCAAATACTTTGAAAATGTTAGAAATGTTTTATTTTATGAATTTCAAAATTAATATTTATTATACATTTTTATAATTAATTAATCAAATTAATCATTGATTTAACAATTAATTAATTGATTAATTATGAATAATTAATTGAATTTTTTAATTGATTAATGTTATTTTAAATTTTTCTTATTCATATTATTATTATTTATTTATTAGTATCATTTTAGATTATGCTTCATAAATAATTTTATTTAAAAGGATAAACAACCGGCGATAAATATTGCATTTTTAAAACTATATTTTTATATATATTTAAACGAATGTTAAAGGTACATTCACATTTTTTTATTCCAAAAAGATTAAAAGTTTTTTTTTAATAATTTTAAAATGCTAATTCTTTTTCAGTTTTCTTCCAATATATTACACTTTGTCTGTCATGAGAAATATTTTGTTAAACTAATCCTATTTACTATTTTTTAAAACTTTTGCAATTACTAATCCTTTTATTTTCAAAAGACAAAAAATTCAAATGCGTTTTAAACATATTTGGGACACTTTGTATGTATGTTTTTTCTTTCTGGAGTTACATTGATAAATGTTTCTTCTGCCTATTTCAGTATATCTATCTTTTTTTTCGTTCCATACTTAGAAACCAAGAAATTTATAATGACTTTAACAAGCATCTTTATTTATAACCATAAAAAAAAATGTAGATTTTCTTTCTTTCTTTTTTTTTAATATAAAATTGGTTGAGAAATTGGGATATTTGAGAAAATGAAAATAAATTACTTGATTTATTAAATTAAATATTTTTCAATGAATATTTTTTTACCGTAAAACTGGAAAGAAATTTCCTTTTTTATAATACACTATTCAAAGTTATTAAGAGAAACACGACGAGGAAAAAAATGACATTGATATATTATGTAAGGTAGATTTTGTATACAAATTTTTCAATATCTATTTTTAATCCAAACAAAAATTAAAATTTGTCCAAAAAATAAAGGAATAAATAAACGAATGAGAAATATACAGTTTAATGAAAAGTTAACTATGCCAAGCACAATAAAGACCATCACCAACCTCGTGAATTCTATGAGTACTTTTACATAAAGTACATTAATCATCAAATCGAAACTAAAATTGATTCCATTGAGTTCATATTAAGTCGAGTCCTTTACAAAAAATTGATTTACTTAATTAATATTATTCATCCAAACTGTCTCATATGTTACCAGTCTTCTTTTCGAAGAAATGAATTCACATTTTAAAAGTCAATTTAACAAATATTGCGAGCCCATTAATTAAATTCAAAGCTTATGTAAATCCTACTTATTACATTCTTTTCAAAACTGAAAGATATGCATACGTGCTGTGTACCAAAATCAAGATCAGACGATCTTTTGATTATAAAAATATGAATGAATCTAATCATTTATGCAGAAGCAAAATTTAATTCTGGATAGACTCTTAAATCAGAACTTAATCCTTATACATGTTAAATGATATATAATTTTAATGAAGTATTTTTGTACATTAAACATTAGTTAAATATTTTGAAATGAATAGCATAAATTCATATAAATTTTCAATAAATATTTCAGTTTTTAAATACTTTGAAAATATTAGTAATGTTTTATTTTATGAATTTCGAAATTAGTATTTATTATACATTTTTTAAATTAATTAATTTAACAATTAATTGAATAATTGATTAATTATGAATAATTAATTGAATTTTTTTATTAATTAATGTTATTTTAAATTTTTCTTATTGTTATTGTTATTGTTATTATTATTATTTATTAATTAATATCATTTTAGATTATGCTTTATAAATAATTTTATTTAAAAGGATTCATAACCCGCGATAAATATTGCATTTTTAAAACTGTATTTTTATTTATAATTAAACGAATGCTAAAGGTATATTTACATTTAATTCCAAAAATGTTCAAAGTTTTATTTTTTTCACTAATTTTAAAATACTAATTCACTAATTTTAAAATACTATTCTTTTTCAATTTCTCCCTAATATTTTACACCTTATCTGTCATGGGAAATATTTTGTTAAATTAATCCGTTTTGCTATTTTTTAAAACTTTTGAAATTCCTAATCTATTTATTTTCAAAAGACAAAAAATCAAATGTGTTTTAAACATATTTGGGACACTTTGTATATATATATATATATATATATTCTTTCTAGAATTACATTGATAAATGTTTCTTCTGCTTTTTTCACTCTAAATATATATTTTTTAGTTCCAGACTTAGAAACCTAAAAATTTATGATGACATATAACTAGCATCTTTATTATAAACATAAAAAATGTTCATGAACAAAATTATTTCTCAGTTCCTTGCAGATTTTTTTAAATATGAAACTGATTGAGAAATTGGGAGATTTTGAAAAATAAAAGTAAATTACTTGAATTATTAAGTTATACGTTTTTCAACTAATTAATAATTTTATTATAAAACTTGAAAGAAATTTCCTTTTTTGTAATACATACTTCAAAGCTATTAAAAGAAATACAATTAGAAAAAAAGACATTAATATAGTATGTAAGGTAGATTTTGTATATATAAATTCTTCAATGTATTTTTTGATCCAAACTAAAATTAAAATTTGTCTAAAAATAAAGGAATGAATAAACAAATAAGAAATAGGAATTTTAATAAAACTTAACTATGTCAAGCACAATAAAGATGCACCATCACTTCCCTCGTGAATTATATGAGTATTTTTAAAAAAAATGTACATTAATCATCAAATCAAAAGTAAAATTGACTCAGATTAAGTTCATATTGGGTCCTTTATAAAAAATCGATTTACTTAATCAATATTATTCATTCAAACTATCTCATATGTTGCCAGTCTCCTTTTCGAAGTAATGAATTCACAATATTAAACTCAATTTTACAAATACTGCGAGCCCATTAATTAAATTCAACGCTTATGTAAATCCTACTTATCACATTCATTTCAAAATTGAAAGATATGCATACGTGCTGTATACCGAAATCAAGATCGGACGGTCTTTTGATTCCGAAAATATCAATGAATCTAATAATTTATTCAAAAGCAAGATTTAATTCTGAAGAAATTTTTAAACTAGAATTTAATCCTTATAAATGTTAAGTGATACATAATTTCATGAAATATTTTCGTACATTAATCATTAGTTAAATATTTTGAGATGAATGGTATAAGCTGACACAAATTTCCAATAAAAGTTTCAACTTTCAAATGCTTTGAAAAAAATAAGCAATGTTTTTTTTTTGTATCAATTTCAAAATTATTATTTATTATAACTTTTTAAAATTGTTAATTCATTTGATTTTTTATTAATTAATGTTATTTTAAATTTTAGTTAATTAATTACTATTATTTTAAATTATGTTTGTAAATATTTTATTTAAAACGATTCACAGAGCACCAAACTTGTTAAAACAGCATTTTTATTTATTATTTAACTAATGCTAAATATAAATAATATTTTTATAGCAAAACATTTTAAAAAATTATAATTATTATTATTATTTTTAAAAATTTTAAATATTATTCCTTCATATTTTTATTTTTTCCATATTTTATATCTTGTCTGATGTGCAAAATTTTCATTAAACTATTCTTATTTACTATTTTTCAAAGTCTTTTACAGTTATTAACCTATTTATAAAGTAAAAAGAACTGATATGCGTTTAAAACATTTTGGAATATCCTATATATATATTAGGGTAGATCTTAAATGCCATGATTTTTTAAAATTATTATTTTTACAAGTCTCACCCCCCTATTTTGCTCCTTTTGATACAAAAACATTATATAAAGCAATAAATTCAAATATTTAGAGGTAGCTCAATTGACCTGAAATTTATAAAATTAGGAAAAAATTCAGAATATTAGCTACACAAATAAGTAAGCACTTTAAACATTTTAATGATTTAATTGTGACAATATATTTAATTTGCAGCACAATTATTAGGTTTTCATGTTACATTAAAATTTTATTGCATTTGTGCAGGTTGAGAGAGACATTTTTCTGCTATCTGAGTACATTTTACGATGATCTTCAACAACTTGTAGTAAAAATTGTAGTTGCATTTCATCATGAGTTATCAATCCATTGTATTCTTGAATAAGTGCAACTGCACGTTCGGCATGGTCATTTACTACTTTAAGTAGAGATTTTATTACCTCTTTTGCCAGTTTATAGTCTTCTCTTAACTCCCACAATTCAGAATCTACTGCAAGAAATCCATCCGGAAGTTCCAACAATTGAAACAACATCATTGATTTAGCTGTGACAAAATCTTCCAATCTTTTATTTTTGAATGAATGTAGAGCAACACTGACTCGTTTGGAATAAATATGAGCTTGTTTTTTAGAATTAGCTTCATTCTGTAATGCAATAACCATGCCTCTTTTAGTTAATAAACTCACACGGCTATCAAAGCTAAACCAACAAATCCTTCTGACAAATACCACGAGTGATTAGCAAATTTAAGTGATGATGACTTGAAAACAGTTGAATGTATTGATGAGTAGTCAAGTAGTGATTTGAGCAACAACAGGTCATTATATGGGGCACATGAAGCTCGAGATGCAGTGATCCAAGCTTTCAAGTATACACGGACTCTAAAAACACACATATCACATATACCTTCTTCCTCTTTTACAGTCAATTTAAACTGAGCCTTGAACATCGAGATCTTGAGACAATATATTACTTTGGCATCCAACAGGCATGGTGCATTGCACCTGGTGACATAAATCTGATTCCCCTATCTGGGACAGCACCTAGAAATATAATTAAAAGTTCTAAAAATTCCTTATAATCACCTCTTAGCTTTGTTTCTCTTTGCTCTTCTAGGTTCTTCTTTGCATAGTTGATAGTCTCTTGCTTAATATCTTCTACTAGATTTGCAACATCATCAAATCAAATTCCCGTTTCGTACTTTTCTTTATCAATTAAGCTCCAATATTCCCGAAAGCGTTTAAATAATGCAATTTCAGGTGAAGATTTGACTCCCATGCATACTTCAAATACAGTACTAATTATCAGCTCCATAATGTGATATCTGCAAGCAAATGATAAGAGCTCTTCTTTCAATTTATGTTTTAAAAGAACACATGCACCAGAATTATAACCAGTGTTTGAGCTGGTAGTGTCAAAGCACATTGCACGTATATTACCTGCTATTCCCCAGTCTTCAATGGCTTCAAAGACTGCTGTCGCCTGAGCTTCTCCCACTGCAGATGAAATCTTGGCAACAGTCAGTAGTTGAGAAACTCCTTTGAAACTAATATTGGCAATCGATCCACTTTTTCTTTTCCAGTTAAATCATGCATTAATTTTCCATCCCAATGACTGACAAAAACAGTGTTGCTTTGGAACTTGCTTTTTATTTTTTCATATTTCTTAGTTCTCTCAAAGATTTTTTGTCGGCGAATCGAATTTCTGTTTATTGCATATTCATTAAGGCTTAGTCCTAAACTTTTGGCAGTTTCTGATAACACAAATACAGCCTTTCGGTCTGACACCTTAGTGCGATCTAGTGCTGCTGCAAGATCTGGAGTAACTATAGTTTTACGACCTCGTTTTCTTTTTCGTAATTCTTCGACATGAACTGTATTGTTTTCAGTCTTTTCCAACTTTTCAAAATCTCTTGCTGTCGAGTTGTTTTCAAACTCGTCATCTGTAGATGAAATTAGTTCAACGGAATTATCTAATAGTCTTTTGCTTTTCATTCGTTGTTGTCTCGCAAAAAATATTTTATTTCTTTCACATTTTCTTTTTTCTTTAAGAGTGAGTGTTTTATCTATTCCAACCATTGATCCGCATCTTCCTTTTTTTCTTTGAGCTATCTAAAATTCCTTATCTTCTGGTAATACTGATGTCATTGTCAATACATCGGCATGTGCTTTGTCAAAAAGATCTTCAAGCTTGAAAACAAAAGTTAATTCCTTAATTTTTTGAGTGAGAGAAACTCGTGTTTTGTTTTTCTTAAGAAGTCGCCACTCTTCAAATAACTGTTCAAGTTTGCTTTGGCAATGTTGATGTTCTCTCATGGGAATTCGAGCTCTATTCCAAAATTTTGCTATTTCCTTAATAGTAATAGATGATGCTTCTCTTATAGTCTCCTTCATTTTAAAATGGCGATGTAAAAAAAAATCCAAGAGCCATTCGTAAAGATAGCAACTTGCTGCCATTTAATTCAGAAATTGAATCACCAAGAATATAGAATTGAGTGATAGATCTTGTTGCTTCAGCTATTTTAATCGATAATAAATCAAAAATCATGAATTTTAATACATGATTTCAAATGTATGTTTATTTCCTATTTACCTGTTGTCATATTTTCAAATTAAATTCAGTAGCTAATAATACTATAATTTATTAACTTTTGTTTTTGAATATATAAAATTCTTACCTGAAGAATTATATCCAAGATTATTTTTGATCCTGTGTGTCAATGAATTCTTAATTCTAAACTAGTCAAAAAAGAACGCTTTTGAAATATTTATCAAAATAAATCACTAGTTCAAAATTCATTCAACACTAATGAATATTTGATTTTTTCTAAATGCATTTTAAAATATTTTAGAAGACAGAATTTATTTTCTATGACATAGCATGTGAGTACGCAAATGTTTATCATTGCTCATACATTGAAAACTTCTACATCATTGAGCTACCTCTAAATATTGTTTAATTGAGCTAATATTTTACCAGAATTATTTTTTCATAAAAAGGAACAAATTTAGAGGGTGAAAAGATTACATTTTGAAACATGAAAAATAAGGTTTACCCTGATATATATACATGTTTCAAATTACATTGACAAATAATTCTGCTTATCTCAGAATTTTTTTTCATACAAACCTTGGTAACCTACCTTGGTAATTTATAATGATATAGAATAAGCACCGCTATTATAAGCATAATAAACATCAATACTGTAGGTGCGGCAATTTTTAAATTTAAGTTTTTAAATATATTTTTTTATCCAATCGGGAGTTAAAATTATTCAAAAAATTATATATATATAAATTTAAACTAAAATGTAACTATTTTATACACAGTACTGACCATCATCGATTTCATGAAAACAAGGAGTACTTTTACAAAATATACATTAACCATCAAAGTAAATGTAAAATTGATTCAGATTGAGTCCTTTATATATAAAAAAAGATCTATTTAATTAATATTAATCATTCAAACTATCTCATACGTTGCCCGTCTCTTATTCAAAGAAATGAATTCGCATATTAAAAGTCAGTTTAACAAATATTGCGTGCCCATTAATTAAATTCAAAGTTTACATCAACGCTACTTATCACATACATTTCTAAATTGAATGATATGCATACGTGCGGTATACTAAACTCAAGATCGGACGGTCTTTTGATTCTAAAAATATCAATGAATGTAATCATTTATCAAGAAGTGAAATTTAACTGTCGAGAGTTTCTTAAATTAGAATTTGATCCATATAAATGATAAATGATGCATAATTTTAATGAAGTATTTTCTACATTAAAAATTATTTAAATATTTTTAGATGAATTGTATAAGCTGACACAAATTTTCAATAAAAATTTCAGCTTCCAAATGCTTTGAAAAAATAAGTAATGTTTTATTTTATGAATTTCAAAATTATTATTTATAATAATATTTTTAAATAGTTAAATAGTTTAAATTTATTATTATTGATTAATTAATGTTATTTTTAATTTTAGTTAATTAATTCATATTGTTTTAAATTATGTTTTTAAAATTTTTTATTTTTAAGGATTCGCATCGCAGATAAATTATTAACTTTTTAAAACAACATTTACATTTAGTATTAAGCTAATGCTAGAAATAAATAATGATTTTATTCCATAAAATATTAAAAAATTGATTTTTTAAAATTATTTTACAAATTTTAAAATGCTATTCCTTTTTTTAATTATTTTTTCAATATTTTATATCTTTTCTGATGTGAGAAATTTTCATTTAACTATCCTTATTTACTCTTTTTAAAATCTTTTATAATAATTGACCTATTTTTTAAAAGCAAAACGAATTGAAATAAGTTAAAAATATTATGGGATATCGTGTATACATATTTCAAATTACATTAAAAAGTAATTCTTCTTATTTCAGTAATTTTTTTTTCATTCTAGACTTAATAACATATTAATTTGTAATGACATAGAATATTAACCGCCATTGTGAATATAAGAAATAAAATTATTTCGTAATGTCGATACGAAATGTCGCGGTTTTAAGGGTTAAAAATATAAAAACTTGTCAAGAAACTGAGAGAATATTAAAAACGAAATTAATTTACTTGATTATATACTATTCAACGAATACTTTTTTAAAGTATAATTTGAAAGAAATTTGTTCTTTTAGTTATTTTAATACACATTTCAAAGCAATTAAAAGAAATACAAGGAAAAAAAAAAGATATGAATACTGTACGTGCGGTACTTTTTAAATGTATACTTTAATGTATACTTTTAAATGTATACTTTTAAATGTGTACTTTTTAAATATATTTTTAAATCCAAGCGGAAATTAAAATTCGTTAAGATATATATATATATATATATATATGCCGAGTGATCAAGGTACCACACCACTAATCGCCTGCGAGCGCAGATTGTGGGCTCGTATCCCACTGGCGCTACGCAATAATGAAAACATAAAAAATCCGTTTTAAATTACATTTTCTGTTTATTTTTGTCTTATTTCTTATTAAAAAATCTTTTAATTAATTAGCCAAATAAACAAATAAATAAATAATTTACGACAATTTCAAAAAATTGTGTGTAACAATATTTTTGTAAGAAATGAATAATACTTTTTTTTTTCATTCATTCATTCATTCATTCATTCAAAAAAAAAAAAAAAAAAAAAAAGACAGTGATTTTAAATTGAGATTTTTTTTAATTTAAACTATTTTAAAAATTAAAATTGATTTTTAAAAATAAGTATTATGCATCAGTCTAAAATGAAATAAAATAAACCGTTTACAAATATTCTAAGGAATATAGTTGAAAGGAAATCTTTAAAAAGCACAACAGATTTCCCCACTATCTCATAAAAGATATATTTTGTACAATCCGGCATCAGCAGCTTTGGCTCAGTCAGTAAAGATTTGTTCCGCTACAGAAAGGTCTCGAGTTCGATGCTCAGGACGGCTTGAAGTAAATTATACGAAATAATAATACAGTAAAACCTCTAAATAACGGACATCTTGGGAGCGCAGAAATTGTCCGCTATTCGGAGGTGCCCGCTATTGGGAAAACCTCAGAGATAGAAAAATTGCTAATGAAATCTTAATCGATTTGGAAATGTCCTAAAATCTCTATTATATGATCAACCAGAAATTAAAATAATTTTTAAAGCAATAACACTGAAATAAAATTCTGCATAATTTATCCTTTGTTTATTGCATTCTTACATTTTTTTTTTTTTTTTTTTTTTTTTTTTTACAAAAGTTTGCTTTTACTTGCAATTACACGTAATTTGTTTTTCAATCCGAAGTTTTAACTCTGTTAGTAATTTTAATCCTTTTAAATCCTTTTTTTCTTAAAAAAAAAAAAAAAAAATGTATAACTGTTTATTGTATTTTTCTGCTTCTTAAAAGCATACAATCTCAAATTATCCGAGGGAGGGGGAGGGGTTGTGATCACAGATACATGTAGAGGGGGAGGGGATTTACTCCAACTCATCCCCACATTTATCTGTGATCACAAAATTTGTGACATATTGCCCTAATAAATTTAAAGGATTTTAATTTTTTTCCTTTTTATTTTTATTTTTATTATTTTTATAATTTTTCATTCTTTTTTGCCAAAATTACTGTCCGCTATTCGGAATGTCCGTTATTCAGAGGTTAAACATACAAAAATTTAAGTTTTGGGAGTGGGGATTTGAAAACTGTCCGTTAAATAGAGGTGTCCGCTATTCGGGAGTGTCCGTTATGGAGGTTTTACTGTAATAATAAAATAACAATAATAATTAAGTAAAATATTATAGTAGCTTAAAATCAATCGGAAATTTCGAATTCTTTGACGATTAATCGGTTCATTAATTTTAAAAATTATATTAAATTATTATCAATAGAAATAAAACCTTGTAACAGAAAGTTACTGCTTCTTCAAACGGAGTTTTCCTTTTTTTTATTTCCCAAAATGGAAAATCTACTAATGGAACGGTAAAAGTTCGGCTACTTCGCTGCCAGTAGTTTCACCGAGGATTGACAGATTTATTTTTAACAGTGCAGTTACTTTGTTGGAAATTGCTTACAGTGACTAACCATCACCAATTTCATCGTAACTGCGAGTACTTATACAAAAAAATACATTAACCATCAAAGTAAAAGTAAAATTGATTCAGATTGAGTCCTTTATAAAAAAAAATATTCCTTTAAATAATATTAATCATTGAAACAATCTCATATGTTGCTAGTCGGTTTTTCAAAGAAATGAATTCATACATTAAAATTGAATTTAACAAATATTGCGTGTCCATTAATTAAATTCAAATTTACACCAACCTTAATTATCACATGTATTTCTAAACTGAATCATATATGCGTACATGATGTATGCCAAAATCAAAAATATCAAACTATCTTTTGATTCTAAAAATATCAATGAATATAAACATTTATCTATAAAGAATATTTAATTCTGGAGAGACTATAAAATTAGAATTTAATCCTTATAAATGTTACATCTTGCATAGTTTTAAGGATGTATTTTCAAACATAAAACATAATGTTGCAAATCTGGACAAAGTATTTTCCCCCTAAATTTGTCAGGTGGTTTGTTCGGAAGGGATTTTCCGATCCGGTTTTTCTTTTTGCATTTCAATCGTAAAAACACTCTCTTTTAACTGTAACTGTATGCATATTTTTATATCCAGTTTATGTACTGATTAAGTATATCTAGAGTGTGAAACATCTCCATAACATATAATGGATGGACGGTTGATCTGATGAGTTTAACCTATTCTTTACTGCAGTTATGTGGTTGTTATATTAGTAATATTTGTTAAATGACGAAATTCCCAAAAAAGGCTGGATGTAAATGTGCATATCTTTATTTAAGCTTAACATTCAGGATGAATGAACAAATGGATATGTTATTTCAAATTTAACTGTTTCCTCACTGTTCCATATACCGGGTGTCCCAAAAATGACGGATGGATTTTAAAATTCAATAACTTGCAAACGGTGACAGCTATTTAAAAAATTTTTGCAGGAGGGTTATGTATAATATCAGGAGGTTTTTTTTTTTTTTTAGTTCGAATTTCAAACAATAGGTGGCGCTGACGGCGATTGAAGGCCAGGTCGACGTTTCACTCAGCACTGATCACCTGGCCTTCGATCGCCGTCAGCGCCACCTATTGTTTGAAATTTGAACTAAAATCAAAAGTTACGGTAAAAAACTCCTTACATTATACATAACCCTCCTGCAAAATTTTTTTAAGTAGCTGTCACCGTTTGCAAGTTATTGAATTTTAAAATCCATCAGTCATTTTTTGGGACACCCGGTATATGACGTTACACTACAGACCTTAAACAGAGTATTTTATAACTCTACTCTATTTCCATCACATCAGTTAAACATTTCGAAATGAATAACATAAATTGACATAAAGTTTTATTAAAAGTTTTAGTTTTCAAATGCCTTGAAGGAGTGACTAGTGTAGTTTTTTATCCATTTCAAAATTATTATTTATTATAATTTTTGTAATAATTAATTAGTTTAAATTATTTTTATTATTAAATAACTAACATTATTTTAAATTACAATTTACAAATAATTTTATTTAAAAAGATTCACAACTCAGAAAAAAAAATTAAATTTTTAAAACCATAATGATTGTTAAAGATAAATTTATTTTTTTTTTATTCCAAAAAATGCTCAACAAACTTTTTTTTAATTAAAATTTCAAAATGTTTATCATTTTTAAATTTTTTTTTCAACATTTTCTACCTTGTTTAACCAATTAGCTTGTTTAGCAATATTCCGTTACACCACTCTTATTTACTATTTTTTAAAAGTATTTTGCAATTAATAACCTATTTATTTTTCAAAACGTAAAAAATTGAAATGGGTTTCAAACATTTTTGAGATTTCCTGTATATATTTATATACATATATATAAGTTTTTTCAGATTACATTAACTGATTCTTCTGCTTATTTCAGAATAATTTTTTTTTTTTTTTTTTTTTTTTTTTTTTTTTTTTTTTTTCGTGGCCATAGTAATCTAAAAATTTAAAATTACATAAAAAAGCATTTCAATAACATTTCAATAAGCATTTCAATTAATTAGGGAGGGGGATTCTTTGAAAAGATCAATTTATAGAAAGAAAATTAGTAGCCAACACATTATTCCAAATTCCGCTTGTTCACCTTTTTGTTATAAATTCTCTACTTTCCGTTTCATGGTTGATAGAGCGTTTAAAGTCTGTTCTGATGAATTTTTAAACGAAGAGTTGTGTAAGATCCGTGAGATTGCAGTTTCTAATGGGTATAAAATAAGTAGCACCAATAAATTAATTAATTATTATAGAAAAGGGAAGCCTAAACAACAATATCCAGGGTTAACTGAAAGATTCAATAAAGGATGTGATTCTAAAAATTTTAAAAGAGTTTCTTTTCCATATCTGAAAGGCAGTTTTGAGAAATTAAAATTTAAATTAAAAAAGTTTAATATTGAATTGATTGCAACTCCTCCACCAAAATTTAGATGTTTACTTAATAAGTAAATGGATCCTATAGGACATGATGATCTTGCTGGAGTTTATGAAATACCTTATATTACTGAAAATGGTGACTTAAATTATTACATAGGCATGACTGGGAGAAAGTTTGGAATTAGAAAAGGGGATCACGAATCTGATATTAAATTTGGATTTACTAACACTGCCTTATCAAGAACATATTTAAATGAGGAGATAAAAATATTGTTTAGTCAAAGTAAATTATTTTTCATATCAAATTGTAATCGTAAATCTATTATAAGAGAGTCCATTGAAATTTATACGCGTAATAATCTGGTTTGCAATGATACCGTTTCTTTTATTATTCCTAAGTTATGGCTAGAATTAATGAATAAATTCCTCGTGAGGGCTTGAATGGGATGAACCATGTTGGAATTTCGTTTAGATCATGGTCTATTTTTAATTTTTTTATAATAGCGCGCGTGTTTTTTGCTGTTTTTATATCTCATTGTCGCGTGTCATTTGTATTGACCGTGAAATATTTTGAAATTTTTTTTTATTTATGTTTTAGATCATGGTCTATATTTTAATTTAATTTTTCGCAATAGAGCGCGTGTTTTTTGTTATTTATATCTCATTGTCGCCTGTCATTTGTATTGTCCGAGAAATATTTTGAAATTTTGTTTTATTTATATTATGACTATGGAACTTATTTGACGGTTCCGAAACATGTCACTGTATTTTATTTTTATTATAACACCTTTCTTAAGAAAAATTAAAATTTTTATTAAAATGTATATAAAAGGTGAATGTTTTAAAATCTGATGATTTAAAAAATCAATTGGATTTAATTAACTTTTTAAAAAGTATTCTATTGTCAGCATAAAAAAATTTAATCTAAACGAAATTATTTCCAAACTTCAATATAGATTTGTTCAAATATGAAAACTGACTGATAAATTAAGAGATTTGTGAAAATGAATGTAAACTGCTTGATTATAAGTGGTGGTATCGCAAAGGTTCAATTACAGACGAATATTTTTTAATGCTACTCTCTTCATATTTTCAAAAGAAAAAAAATAAATTCATTTTGAAAACAATTTCAAGAGTTAAATGTTTGAATGTTTGAAATGTATTTTTTTAAATAGTGGCGCGAATGTAATGTAAAAATATTCATCTGTAACTTTGCGATGTATCAATGTATATTGTCCATCGAATACTATTTTACAGTAAAACTTGAAAGAAATTATCTTTCAAGTAGGAAATATAAATTTTAGTAAAAAGATTATTAGGTAAAATACAGTATTGACCATTTCTGCTTTTATCAGTGTACTTTTACAAAAAGTGTATTAACCATCAGAGTAAAAGTAACATTGAATCAGACTGCATCCTATACAAAATGTGTTATACTGTACTTAATCAAATCATTCAACATAACTCAAACTTTGTCAGTTTTCTTTTTAATGAAATGAATTTCAAATTTAAAAGGCAATTTAACATACATCACATGCCCATTAATTAAATTCAAAGCTTTTATCAACCCTACTTATCACATCCATATCTACATTGAATCATATATGCATACGTGCTGTATACCAAAATCCGACGATCTTTTGATTCTAAAAATATCAATGAATCTGATCATTTAATCAGAAGCAAAATTTAATTCTGGAGAGGCTCTTAAATGCGAATTTAATCCTTATAGATCTTAAATGTTAAGTAAATTTAATGAAGTATTTTCGACATTAAACATTAGTTAGATATTTTGCAATGAATAATACAAGTCGACATCATTTTTCAATAAAAGTTTCATCTTTCGAATGCTTTGAAAAAATAGGTAGTGTTTATTTTTATCAATTTCAAACTTAATATTTATTAATTAAAAAAATAATAATATATATTTAGCTGAAATCATTTTTATTATTAATTAATTAATGTTACTTTAGTTTATTGTTTTTAGTTTTTAGTTAATATTATTTTAAAATAAATTTTATATACAATTAAAAACATTCACAAACCACAAATATTATTATATTATTAAAACCATATTTTATCCTTTTTAATTTATTTATCAAATGAATGGGAAAGAAAATTTTTTTTTAATTCGAAAGAATGTTCAAAAGTTATTATTATTTTACATATTTTATAACAGTAATTCTTTTTCACTTCTTTTCAAAGTTTAACACTTGTCTGAAATAAGAAATATTATATTAAAATACTCTTATTTTTACTGTTTTTCTGCGTCTTTCTCAATAATTAACCTATTTATTTGCAAAAAGTAAAAATTGAAAAGCGTTTTTAACATTTTTGAAACATCCTCTACATATATACACACACATATATACATAAAATGTCCTGGGTTAATAGCGGCAAGTGGGGGGGGGGGGTGCTATTAACGCCAAGTGGTAATAGTATGCGTGATTATGAAGGAATCCGGGAAATATTAAGTACGGATTCTGTGCAGAAGTGCTTTGTGCTATCTGAATAACTAACAACTGCTAAAAGTTAATTTGTTTCATTTGTAGACCTTATCGCTGGAAAAGGCACATAAGAGAAAACGCCCGATCTAAAATTTGTGGGATAAGTTCTGTGATCTAAAGAATATATTTATTAGAAAATGCTTTGTTTTTTACGGAAATTTGTATTGTATTCCATGTTTCTTCAAAATGTCATAAAAGTTTGTGAATGTGTTCGCGATGTAATTTGTAATTTAAAATAGATTGCGCAATAAGTATACCAGCGTAATAATGCCATCCATTGAAGTTATTACTCCGATTCATTCTTTTCAGTGCTAGAACTACATTTGAAGTGAACTTATTTTATATTCAATGCACGCTAGAGCATTCTTGTCATTGTTGAGAACTAAAAAAATGATAAAGAAATTTTTATGTTTTTAAGTGTTGTTAGTTTTTTTTAATGTAATAAGAATAAAATGTCAAATAACTGTTACTGCATCCTGATATCGCAATCAATGGTAAGTAAAAGAAACTTGTGAATTTCTAGGACTGCAAAGTTTATATCTATAGATATAGAATTGGACAATTTACATGTCATTATTTCGTCTTAGTTTTTAGCTTTGTATGCATGACGTGTTATTGCCCACATAGGCTTGTAATAACGCCAAATAACATTGGTCAATATATCGCGTCATTTTATTTTATGAATACATGAATGCTAACATACTCTTTCTTGTATACATAGTCAATAAGTTACCGTATCAAATTCTAAATTTGTTTAAAAAAAACAAAAAAACTAAGCCTTAAAAATTAGTAGAACGTTTAATATGGCGTTATTACCCCCAGGACACTTTATATATATTTCCCAATTATATTGACACTTGTTTCTTCTTCTTATTCCAATGTATTTTTTCTTTTTTTGTTTCAGATTTAGAAATCTAAAAATTAATAAAGACTTATAATAAGCAATTCGATTGTAAGCATAAAAATTGTATATAAACAACATTATTTCCCAAATTCAAAACAGATTTGTTTAAATGTGATAACTGGATGAGAAACTGAAAAATTTTGGAAAATGAAAGTAAGTTATTAGATTATATATTTTTCAATGAATTCCTTTTTTACATTAAAACTTGAAAGACATTTTCTTCTTGTCAGACATGGCAAATAAGGTGTATTCTTTCTATGACGAAGTTTTTAAAATATAATGTATACTATATACAGAAGTACAGGGTGGTCATAAAAGAACTTTGCCGATGTATGGAGCTCTAGCGTCCAGTCTGTTCAACCGATCGAGGTGAAATTTCAGATATAGCTATTCAGAGGTATGAGCTCGAAATTCTGTGAACGGCAACAAAATGGCGCTCACGGTTACGGTTATAGTTACAGAAACTCGAAATTTTCCAATGGCAACACCCATTTTTTGTCATCGCAAAATGCTCAGTGCATGCGAAAACCCTAAAGAGCGTTGGAACGGTATGGTTATTGCAATAAACGGACGCGTTATGCTCACACAAAATCAGCTCTACGAACGGTACCAAAAAAACACGACCAAGGCGCACGAAGTAAATTTTAATATGACAGAGACAAAATACCAATCACGGAACATTGTTTACGAGATAGTCAGCGTAGAAAAAGGATAAAAAGTAGGGTGGGAATGTTAGTTCTTCAGTCGGAGCTTGCAGATGCCAACAAATTGACTTCGTTCGTGGTGAGTTGGCAAAACTATTATCAAAATGAGATGAATGCTGAGAAAACCTGGAGCTTTTACCGCGAAACCATCGCCAAATACGTGACCTATGCATTTCACAAGCTCTTCGTGATTTAGTAATGAAATTCGATGAAATTGGCTGCACCTGTGATAGTCTGCGATACGGACAGCCAACTGTTCCTGGTGATATTGTTATGGAAGTGCATCACATAGTGACCAGAGGATGCATGCAAACTACAAAAGCTGCATAACGTGTATTTGATATACCAAAATCAATGGTCTTAAAGTTACTGCGCTCTTTAATCAGCATTTTTCTTTACCGGTACCAGCGCGTCCAGATGTTGGATGTGATCAATAACGTATAGACTTTGTTAAAGAATTTCTTATCCAATATGATGGAGATAACGATCGACCTCTTTGCATATTATGAACGGACGAGGCACATTTCACCTTAACTGGCAACGTCAATGGCCTCCGTGGTCTCCCGACCTCACTCCTATGGATTTCAGGTTCTGAGGATATCTAAAATCTAGTGTGTACATGTGCAATCTGCAAACGTTGCCGGATTTGAAAGAGTCTATCAAACATGAGATTGCAAACATCCCTCATGCAATGTAACGTTCGGCTGTATTATCCACAGTCGTTACCATGCAATGTGTAATTGCCTGTGATGGCCCCCATGTGGAAAATGTCTAATCAAAATAAAAGTTTTCTCCGATCTCTGTTGTAATCAGAGATTAGTGTACTGACTCTGTGTCATATGCAAATTTACTCCTTGCGCCCCAATCATGTTTTTATGGGGGGGGGGGGGGAGGATTCGCAGAACAATTTTTTGTGCATGCATAACGTGTCCATTTCTTGCTATACTCGTGCGGTTCCAATGCTCTTCAGGGTTTTCGCATGCGCTGAGCATTTTGCGATGACAAAAAATGGGTGTTGCCATTGGAAAATGTCGAGTTTCTGTAACTGTAACCTTAACCGTGAGCACCATTTTGTTGCCGTTCAGAGAATCTCGAGCTCATACTCTGAATAGCTATATCTGAAATTTCACTGCGATCGGTTGAACAGACTGGCCGCTAGAGCTCCATTTACCGGCAAAGTTTTTTTATGACCACCCTGTACTTTGACGAAGCTTTTAAAATATACAGCAATACGAAGTATTGTATACTTCGGATACAATACAGTATCCGAAATCTTTTGTGTTTCTATAAATTCTAAATGCTTTCTATTATACATGAATTAACTTCTGGTAAACTCCAGCAATGTATATATCAATTTAATAAAACTAGCAAAAGCCATGCTTTGTTTGGATTCGCGAAGCATTATTTTATAAAACAGATATTTGAAAGTAAAAATATTTTTTAATATTATTTTTGCATCTTTATTAGACAAAAACGTTATTTTATGTTTTGGCGCATTTTAATTTTTTATTTATGATATAAGACTGGCATAATAAAATATTTTCGAAGCAAACTTTTACAAAATATTTTTAAATTTTTAACTAAAAGCTCTTTTAAAGATTTTTTACAATTTCCAGTAACCACTGGTGTTTTTAAAGTTGTTTGAAATATGCATGTTTCCAACCTTTGTAATTAACATAAAATAATCTTTGATAGCTAGTTTAGAATAATATATTTGAAGAGAGCTTGAAGAAAGTTACTTCGTCAAAATTCTACTTTCTGGAAAAACATTTGAAATCTGCTCTCGTTGATACTATGAATTTTTAACTGTAAAACTTTTTTTTTCTAATTTCTTCGTTTTTATACATGTTAGCGTATCAGAATTTTTGATATTGTAGAATTTTTCGTAAAGAAAATTTCCATTGAATGCTTAATTTTGAAGGATTTTCACTCTCGACAACGTTACGTACGTTTTTAAGCCAACTTGTGTCTATATATCTTCAATATCTACAACTGCTTCATCTAATGTTAAACCTTGGGATTTATGAATTATAACAGCAAAAGCTAACTGCAGAAGAAATTCTTTCCTTGAGCAATTTATGCTTCCATTTTTCCAGAATTTAATTATTGACGGAATCGGTACGCACCAATTCTTATAAGTTAAATTATTGTAGTATTCGAATTTATCCATGATTATTCGCGATATCTGGTCTGGTGGCTTGTGATTTTCTTTATTACGTGCAACAAAGTGTAAAATCCTGTTCACTAAACCTTTTTTGGTCCACAAATAAGAACGTAACATTATTTCAGATTCAATTGATAAAGTAAGAAATGGTTAAAGTGAATTTGTCGTTTCTGAATCGACCAACTTTGCTTTAGTACATATAAAGAGCTTGAATTGAGGCAACAACTTCACGCTTCAATTCTTTTAACTTTTCATTTATATAACAAATTTAACAATTAATTTTATTTGTTTACAGTTCTTTTGTTGCCACTTTACAAAAAAAAAAAAAAAAAAAAAAAAAAAAATCTCCACAATGCATTTTTTTTAAATGTTTAAGAGTCATCTGTGCAAACGATTTTGCTGAATAATGAAAACATATTTTATTTATTAGATTAATCATGATTCTATCTATAATTACTTACTCCATGATTTATGTTTTTTTCTGAAAATATACGCGTTTCATTTTTTATTTATTTGCTAAAATGCGTCCGTATTGGAAATATATGTAAAATAAATTAATTAAAATAATAAATTTTTTAACGTTTTACTGTAAAAAAAAAAAATTATATTCCGCATATCTACAGATCATAATTTATTTTTGTGTTTAATTTGAAGTTAAAATACTGAATAGTTTTTTTATAAAGTGTACGACAAAATGTAATTTGAGTGGCCTAGTAGAGGATTCGCTTCGCTCATCCTAATAACATAATATAATTAAAACACACACAAAACAATTTTTCCCACAATATCTTTAGGTAATAGAATACTTTTGTGTGACCCTGTGTATTATTAAAAACATTCTTTGCACCACAGATTGTACAGAATGTATATTTTATTATATATTTCATACATGCATATGAATTGTATTTTATTCAAAAGAGTGTAACAACATTAAAATGCACTTGAAAATATTTTTTTTCCCATTGATCGAATGTTACGGAATAATTTTGATTGTCCCTATAATTGTACTATACATCCGATTTTCATAAAATTTGAAATAACTCGGCAAAATTATGCAATAATTACATATTTTAAATTTTGAACGATTCGGTTTGGTAGTTCTTGCGTTGTTATATGCGGACGGACAGACGAAAAGTTTGTACGCCGACTACAAGTACTACCTATTTACATAAATAGGAACGCACCTAATAACAATATTTAATGGTTTGTGGTGAAAGATTTAGTATGCAAATCATTCGCTATATATTTTTAAACCCAACGAGAATTTATATCTTATAAATAATAAATAAATAAATACGAATTATAAATATTTGATGAAAAGGTTTTTGAATGAAACACAGTAATGACCGTCTCATTTTAATGAAAACTTTTTCAAAAATTATATCATCAAAGTAAAAGTAAAATGTAAGAGAGTGTGTTTGACATAACTTGATCTATACATTCATGTTATTCCATATGTTGCCTATTTCCTTTTCAGAGAAATGAATACACAATTTGAAAGTCAATTTAACAAAGATTCTATGTCCAATAACCAAATTCTTCTTTCAATCGTACTTCTCACATTCATCTCCAAATTCAATGATATGAAACGTGCTGCATACAAAAGTCAAGATCGGATCAACTTTAGATTCGGAAGATATCAGGGAATCTTATCATTCATGCAGAAGCAAAATTTACCTATGAAGAGACTCTTAAATCAGACTTTAATCCTTATACATTTCGTAGTTTTAATAAAGTAATTCTGTATGTTAAACATTAGTTATTTTTTTAATGAATTAGTATAAATTAAATTTCTAGTGTTAAAATACTTTGAAAATATGAAAATTAATTTTTTGTTAAATGCAAAAATCATGATTTGTTTAAATTCATTTACAAGAAATAAAACCGCATCTTAAAAAATACATTAAAAACGTTTTAAAATTGTAATAAAAGATTAAATAAATAAATAAATAATTTGAATTTTTTTTTCAAAAAATGTCCAAAAAAGGCACTAGGGCAAAATGGATTAAAGTTGGTTACTTTAACTTTGTTGATGAATCATTTCATTTTACCACTCAAAATGCATCTCATAAAGGCATGAGTATAATCTTAAACATCAATGCTACTGAAATAAATTGCATATTTAATGAAGTTTAATGTTACCTCTTTACAAACTCTAGATAAGTATAAATAATGAAAGGAAAAATCGGTCACTCTTGAGATAATATTGGGTAAAACCGGCTATTTAGAACAAAAGCGCAAAAAATGCCCAAGTAATGTTTTTTGTATTTATTATACAGCCACTTTTACAAAATTAATCAATCCGTGTAAATTGTCAAACTTTAAACAATGTTATTTTGTTTTGATTTGGGGATTATATCATTTTAGAAATCGCAAACAAACTCATCACCTTCAGATTTAAATCCACTACAGGTATATAGGGCAACTCTTTGCCAATTGCATTAATTGACTGTCCCACTCTACTTGGTGCAACGTTCATAAAGTTGGGTGAAATATATATATAGATCACCACTTACTCGTCATCGTCGTTAAAAGGCAGCCAGTTTTCTTTTAACTCCTCAGAACACGAGACTTCCTTCCTTTTATTTCCACTACTCCCTTATGATTTTTCTCTTGACTTTCCTTTAAGGTATAGACAAACGGACCTACAAACTGTCGGTTGCTTTACTGTGGCGACACGGTGTTTTTGATCTTTAATGACTTTTGCGTGAAGGGAACTAATGTCCTGTAAACAGGAACCTTTCCGTCAAGTACGATTGAGCTCTTTATATCCTGATAGATTGTTCATTTTTCCTCATTCTATTTTTAATGAATCGCAGAAGGGTTCTATACAAAGAATTTCGTAGAATTCAGTTGACCGGTGTAAAACAAGCGTGTTCCCAAAGCCTTTCTTTAGGTTCTTTCTTCTGGCATGATTTTCTTCTTCAGGGTTTTTCTTTTTCTTTTGGCGAAGACCTGATACGCAATAGAGAGAATTGTAAGGATGATCTACTGCTGCTAGATATAGAAGTGCAACTATCCGGCTTTGCCCCTTGGTTGGATACCCAGTTTTGAACCTCAGGACATGTCTGACTAAACGTTGCCTTAACTGAAATGAAAGCAACTTACAGACAACTGAAAAGCAAGAAAATCTAGTTGCATAAACCTCATCCAAACATTGTATGACCTACACTGAAAATGTAGCAGAGCAGGAATTATGTAATGAGTGTATCCGAGTAGCCGTATAAAACATGAAATGATTCACTTTTACACAAAATAGTTTTGCACTTATAGAAAGTGTCATTTTCGAACGGTAGCAAACATCATAATGATTGACATGAACGACTATCCTATTATGTCGTAAAAATACCAGAGGGTATACACTACAGTCATAAAGCTTGCGGCAAGGGTATACGCTACAGCTTTACTTAAGAAACAAAAAGTGTGCGGAACTTTTTTAGAAAATCCAGAAATTATGCAGTGCATTTCTCCACATACCCTCCACTACAAGCCTGGTCTTATTTCATGTTAGGTTACAGGTAATAACCTACTGGAGAAGAAATAGGGGTACCCAGCTTGGCCAGCCTATCCGGTGTTACCCTATTTCCCCCTTTTCTTTTAAAAATTTTAAAAAGTTACTTCTTGTTGTTTAATTTTTAAAAATATTTTATACGTTGTAAGAAATAATATAGGTAACAAATTTAATTATGAGAAATATATTTTAACTGAATAATTTGTATAGTTGACCATATCATAATTTAAAATGTGTAACTGTTTAAATAGTAATAGGAGTATGTAACATAAAGTTATAAGTAACATAGCCTTATTGTTTACTGTTTTATTTTGTACACTTTTTCAATTTAATTTTTTTATTTATCTTCAATAAGTAAAAATCTAAAACACTTTTCAATATATCGGGTGCGCCCTCTTTACCTAAGCTTTTGAAATTACATAGCAAAATGCTTTTTATTTCCATTTAAGTCTATATTTTTCATTCCAGACATAATAAATGAAAAAAATCATGTATAGACATGGAATAACCACCTCTAATAAAAGCATGAAAAATGCAAAACAACGACATTATCTCTGCATTTTCATATAAATTTATTCCACATTCGTAAACTGGCTGAGGAATAAGAGAAAAGAAAAACATAGCTCTATCCTTTTTTGTGCCTCTTTTATTTATCTAGGGATTCCCTTAGCAAAGAAAAAGGGGAAAATATTATTGTCTATTATCTTTTCCAAAGCAGCTACCATGAATAGAAAAAGATTCAGGTAAGAAAAAAATGGCCAAATAATATCCACTAAAATATAAATATATGTGTATTTCCCCAACTAAATAGCTAATATATTACCGCATATTTTTTTAAAGAGATACACATGGCAACGAGATATGGAAAAGATAGTGCATTTTAGGCTTTAGTCTATAACATATTATTAAGGAGTTTAAATAAAATAATATAAATCATGATATTTTATTATAACCAAATACACAGAAGAATCTAAATAATTTGGGGCATGGATGCTGCCAACGAAAAGTCCTGTCCACCTTCATTAACTTCAAAACAGCGACAGCCCTTGTGATAAACGTGAAGAGAACTACTTATAATAGAGTCTGTACTTAGCATTATAACCCTATAGGACAAGTTAGGGAACGATAAAATTTATCTGAAAAAATCGTTTTATATAGGGCAGAGAGGGGCACGTTTGAACAATCTAAATATTTCCCTTCAAATAAATTATTTTAGAAAAATGTATATGGCAATACATTACTACAGCTTTAAGGGAATAATTAGACAAAGTTGTACTATTTTATATGAACAGTACTGTCTAAGCAAGATATGTATTTTTCTCCATCTTAAGTCTAAACTTAAGAAAATTAAGTTGTAAGATTATTGTTTACAAAATTCTATCCCTAAAATTTTAATTTATTGTACAATGCTTAAATAAAAAAGTTAGCTTTAATTTATAAGCTTTGTTTTATTGATATTCTTCAGACGAATTGAGTAAATTTTTGTAATGTTGAACTCCATGTGATGGGGCACAATTAAACACAAAAGCTGAGGCACCATTAAACAGCGAAAAACACCAAAATAAACTGGTGATAAATAATATTTGAAATAAGTTAAAGAAAAACTATGAAGTAAAGAGTTGTTAATGTATCTAAATATTATCATTTCTGAATTTTTTTTAAGTGAAAAGAGGTAAATTAAGATTGTCAAAGAACATCGACTTATACATCTAACAATTCCCCTTACTTTACACATAGGTTCCAACCTCTGTATGTATCAGTGATGGGAAGTTTCAAAATTAAATTGAAGTTGGCATTCATTTATTGGATAATTGCAAATCCTGGATATAAAATAATGATTTATGAATTAACAGGTTTCCAAACATTATTTCTAGTTTCCGGAAGGGATGAAACGGAATTTTATAGCATCTCTTAAAAAAATAGCGAATGAAAAATTTTAATTTTCCAGAAGCATCAGATATCACATTGGTGTATTTCAAGGATATTGTAAAAAAGTTTTCACAACTAAACACAATTGAAGAGACATTTTGTGTTTATCAACAATGAGTTTTGACATCAACTTTGATAGATTTAAGTTTGGTTAAATAAAAAAAAATAGTAATTTCAATAAAATGTAGTTATTTAATTTTATTCATATTATTTTATATTTCTGTAACATATGTAACTTTTTATAAAAACTCCCAATATTTTCATATTTTATTCATTTTTTCAAAGGTGCTTCTTGTTTGTTCAAAGATACTCCTAAATGGGGAAGGTTTGAACAAAAATCTTTAAACTTTTTAAATCCTCACAACTTATTTCATTTCTTTGGAAAATGTTTAATTTATTGTATCTGATCAAAAAATGCGTTATTTTTATTATGTAATACTTAAAACTCAATAAATATAATTCAAGTAAGAAATATATTGATTTTCTGAAAAAATGTTCAAAGATGCCCCCCTTCTCCCCTACATTTATTTGTTAATTTAATTCTAAAGTAATGAATTTTTAATTGTTAAATTCACGTCAATAGCAAATTAAGTCACCAGGTATATCAAAATATGGTGCTAAGAATCTAAACCACGTCTCGCATACATCAGACGACTTATAACATTCGGCCAGTGTTGAGGGAAAAATTCTACAATCTATATTATAAAGGCCAAACGTATTTGTGCGTAATGCATACGTCATTTTGCGCATGGCAACACTTTTGTTGAAATTTCAAATGAATTTCGGTATTGCAATTTTCGCTACTAAAACTTTTTTAACTTCTTAATGTCGCACATTTTCAATTTTTCCACCATCGTGTAGGGAAAAAAAGGTACTTTTAAATGAAATTTGTTTGAAAGCTGTATCTTAATTTGTTTTTGAAATATTAATTTTTTTTTGTAGATTTTAATACCTCTTTTCTAATCGTCGCAACAGGAGTACTTCATTTCTATTTAAAGCAAAGGAAAAAAGAAAAAAAAATGAATGCTGTAGCTTTATGTTGCCATTTTCTTATTAAAAGGAAAAAATAGAAATTTAAATATCTTCTGTTATAAAACCCGGTGAATTTTGACTTCAATTATAAAATTTGATTTACATGTAAAAGAATATGAAATGTTTAATATCTATTTCAGCTAATAGCATTAAGACTTCAAGTTTTGAATCAAAATTATCAAAATAAAATGCCATTTTTTTTGTAACGTGAATACAGATGTGAGATGTACATTTGTAAATTTTGATATGGTGGAAATGATGCCGGGTTTAGATTTCACGGGGAAAAAAATTCTATGATTGAGTCAAAGTTGAATAAATTTTGCTTTTTATCGTTTTGGAATACTAGCATAAGAACCTTAATTGATAACTTTATGATAATAACATATCTTTATTTTTTTTTCTGCTTACATATACGATTAAAGTTTAATTTTAACAATTTCTACAACTGCGTTTAATAGAAATAGTATTTTGTTAATTAGACGATAAATATCGTTTGTTTAAGAGTTAGACGTACCAATAAAAAATTCATTTTTTACTATAACTAATTTTGTATGTTTATTATAAGTCAATGAAACAGTTCCTTCTTAAACCTTTTCTTTCGTCAAAATTTGACGGGTTCTACCTTGTTCCTTTTATAACCCAAATTCGTGCCACCAAAAATGCAGTGTTGTGTTGCATAATTTCAATATATAATTCGAAGAATATTAGAGGCATTTTTAAACATAATCCAACATTTCACTCTTATTGATAACTAATTTGTATTTTAAAGTATTTTTTACCCCCTCCCCCCCCCAAAAAAAAATTTCTATGTTATGGAAATGGGAGGGCAATAGAATTCATTAGGATACAAAGTCACGACAAAAATTTTCCTAAAGTTTGAAATCCAGACCAATCTGCATAATAGAAAGCTAATTAAAAAACAGTAATTAATATATTTGATGCCACATGATAATAAATTGTTTTATTATAGTAGAAAACAGACATCAGTTTCAAAACAGAATTTAAAAAGGTCTAAATTATAAATATATATATAATCTTTATATTATAAGATAGAAAGCTTCAGTTAGTTGAAAGCCCTTGAAATTCACATGAAAACTGAATATGTGGAATACCTGACAGAAAATTTTATATTTTTATTCGTACAAGATCTGTCGCGTACATGGTTTTAAACCAGTTAATTATTACCTATTACAATTTTTTTAGAATGTGTGTTGCTAAATTGGAATTTGGCATGGATTAATTTTAACTATTCAGTTTTTTATCAATGTTTAAGAAACTATTTTCGCTCTTATGTAAACATTTAACACATAAAACTTTAGTATTTTAAAATCCATTAACTAAAGCATACAATAAAAAAATAAAAAAATGTATTATTTAAAGTAAAATAACAATTACGTATAATAAGCAGATGGTGCATATACTTTCGATCACATATACACAGGGTTCTCGCTGTTGCTCGCCACTGAGCCAAATTGTGTTGTGTATAAGAATTCACATGACTAAATTCTTCATTTGTGAGTAAACAAGCGATTAGATTCGCCAAATTGCTACTGCTTAATTCTTGCTTTTTCTTTCTTTTCTTTTTTGCTTTTCATATATATGCCTAAATAAATATTTTAAATGTATACATATTTTTAGTATATTTGTAGCGGATAGTTGAAATTTGATCAATAACAATTGTTATCGCAGTTATAAAAACTTGGGTTATTTTAAAACATATTGAAAAAAAGGGGGCACATTAAAGATTTTTTTTTCTTGTGCTACACGGCGAAACTATTTTGCTCATACTTTTTTCATTTGGCGAATTTTTTATTTTTTATTAGCCAAATTACTAACGTTGGTCAAATGTCAGCTAGAACACTGCATATACATTTTAAAGAATGTGATGCAAGGCATTAAAACCTATGTTTATGGAACCAGTTTTTATCTTATTTTATTCTTTTTTCTGAAATCGTTGAAATAAACAAGCAAACCATACAAAAAACTGTCAACATTTTGTTTCTAATATGTGATTTGTGATTTTTAATTTATGTGTGATATTGAGCTCATTTGAGTCTATGCACAATTATATTATCTTAAAAACTTATAAAAATTTTATGCTTCATTCATCGAATCTCTAACAATATTTCTTATTTTAAGAAGATGATTTATCATGTTCAGAAGGAAGAATTAAGTTTTAGCAAAAAGAACATGCAAATTCGAGATGAAGATGATCGATTGACGGAGGCGATAGCTGAAAAATTATTAATAACTACAGAACTTTTTTGACAGAAAGCAGTTTTTGAAAGAAATAAAAAGCTACTTGAAATATTTAAGGTAGCATTCAAGAAGGTAATATTTACAATTCAGTTAAAATTTTAATTATATTAATCAAACATTACGAAGTAATATTTTTGATTATTTAATATGAATTTAAAGATAATTTTTAGGAATATTTCTCCATTTATAAACAAACTGGGCTGTTTCTTTCTTTCCTTTCTTTTCGTTTTTATACAATCACAGAAAAAAAAAAAAAAAAAAAAAAAAAATCTTGACACTTGCGATTTTAGACGTTTTGTTAAATATCTAAAAATATACATATGGAATAACTCCGAAACTCCAGATGTATAAACAAAATAGTACACGTCATATATTTCCGAGAAGATTTTTTTTTATCCTGTAATCAAAATTAAATAATAATAATAATTGTTTGAAAAATGAGAAGGTTTATTAAATAACTTTTCACTGCGCATGCGTCAACTCTATTAAAAATTCATTGTCACATTGTTTTAGGTAAATATATAGAGCAACTTTTGTTAAAGTTTCAAAATCACCGCTTGAAAATTCTGAAAGTTATCGTCGATAGACGAAGATCAAAATCCGTTATTCCCAAAATGAAGCAAAAAGATGAGGAGCTGTATCCAAATACAGGGTGTCCCAGAAGTAATGTGACAAACTTTAAGGGGTGATAGTACACATCAAGACAAACAATATTAAATGGGAAACTTAGGGTTCCAAACGTCTTCCGAAGGAGATAGGCGCCATTAAAGTTTAGGGTCCAAAAATTCAAATGTTTATAAAAACAGAAAAATTGGTCCATTCGTTTGCAGTTTTCACTAAAACTATTCTTTACGTCAGTATTGTCTTGAAAATAAATTATAAAGATAAATTTCAAAAAATGCCGATAGAGGGAACTTTAGACTTTGGAGCAACGAACAAGTATTTTTTACCGTTATTTTTTGCATCTCATTAAATTTTTCTAGAAGCTTAGACATAAACTTAAATTTTGAGCTCAAAATCTAAATCATTGGGAGTGGTTAAGTAGCGCAACTCAACTGTGCATGGAGGTTAAATTTCGAATGATTATAAAAAACGGAAAAATTGGTCAATTGATTTGCGATTTTCATTAAAATTATTCTTTATGTCAGTATTTTCTTGAAAATAAATTATAAAAATAAACTTCAAAAAATGTCGTTAGAGGGCGCTTTAGACTTTGGAGTAACATACAACTATTTTTTACCGCTATTTTTTGCATCTCATAAAAATTTTTTAGAAGCTTAGACATAAACTTAAATTTTGAGATGGAAAACTGAATCGTTGGGAGTGGTTAAGTAGCGCAAATTGAACTGTGTTAAATGGGGGTAGGGAGGTTCAAATTTTAAATGATTATAAAAAACGGAAAAATTGTTCCGTTTTCTCTAAAACTATTCTTTATGTCAATATTTCCTTGAAAATAAATTTTAAAGATAAATTTCAAAAAATTCCTCAAGAGGGCGCCTTGAACTTTAGACTAACCAACAACTGTTTTTAACCGTTATTTTTTTGTATCTAATTAAATGCTTGCAAAAGCTTAGACTTAAATTTTGAGCTCAAATTCTAAATCAATGGGAGGGGTTAAGAAACGCTAACTGAACTGTGTTTAGGAGTTGAAATGTTACCCTCTCCACCCCTCGAACACAGTTCAATTTTCCGCTACTTATTTAATTACTCAAATCGATGCAGATTTTGAGCTCAAAATTTAAGCTCAAAATTTAATACAGATTGCTAAATGGTACACTTATAAAAACAATATATTTAAAATACAATTAAAAATTATCAGCGCTTCATTAACTTCTGCGAATGCCGTCAGGCTAAAATAGAAAGATGTTAAATGCAATTTAAAGTTTCAAAATATAAACACAATTCATAATTTATTGTTATTATTGTTATTATTATTATTGTTGCTGTTGTTGTTGCAATATGCTATAACGAAAAATGTTTATTTTTACTTGTCACTGTTCTGCAAGAGCTGGTTTTGTCAGAGCCATGTTAAAGCGGTATTCAAGCTGTACCTTCCCCATTCACACCCCATTGAGCCAATTTTGCTCATTTCAAATCGTCGCCGAGATATTAACCATCTCAATGCATTTCGCGAATTTGAAGACGATTCAAGCATAATATCGGATTTCATCGTGCGGCCAAATTTTAGTACATACATAAATATACACTTTATGGCCAAAGGTGACCGGTCACTTGCGATTTTAGACATTTTGTTTAATATCTAGAAAAATACATGAGGAATTATCCTGAAACTCTATGTGTGCAAACATAATAGTACAGGTCATACATTTCTTTGAAGATTTTTTTCCGAAGCTACATAGGGGACCGTCAACAATTGGAAACGAATGCATATTTGTTGGATAACCCTGTCGACACTAATGTATCAAAAGCGTTCAAACTGTAGATTATGATTAAGTGGCTTATTGCAATAAAATGTAATAATAAAGGAGGAGGGAGGGGATCCAAAATTACCAAACAGTTTATAACGTTATATATGCACAGCCCTTTTATTACTTTTAAGGAATATGAAAGTGCCATCCTTGTATATTTTTAGTACCCTTTTAACATACACAGTTGCCACTATCAAAGTTACGACCTTATATATAATCAATGAGAATAAAATTAATATAGAATTTTTTCAGAACTGAAATATACTACTCCATGTCTTTCAAGATAAAAAAAAAACAGTTATAATAGGAAATAAGTTACTCAATTTAACACTATATTTGCTTTTTACGACGAATAATGCTGTTCAAGGACAATGTAAAGTATCTATAGATCATCCTAAGTTTGTTTAGAACCAATCGATACGTTAAATAAATTTTATGATTAAAAATGCATTGGTATTTTAACGTATTATTTAATGCTACTTTAACGTATACGAATTAACAATAAAATCTACACAGTAAAAGTTTTCATTTTGTTGTTTGCCAACCATATATTACGAAAGACAATCTATGCTTTCTTTAATTGCAATATTTCTGTTTTTAAAACAACCAATTTTTTTAATTCTGAAATAATGATATCTAGATTGTTAATATAAGCATGTACATTACTTTGACCCTCCAATAAATAAATAAATGGACAATAATAAATCACCAGTGAGTATTATAGTCCAAGAGCCAACCGCACAAAACCCTAAGTCATTGAGCACAAGAAAAAATCCTTCATTTTATGGAAGAGTAGTAATGGAGGAATTTAATGATCCATGTCTGCCGGAAGCGAAGTGGTGCATAAGCCAAAAATTGATATCACTCGTGGTTGACTCTTAAGATTGGCATTGTGTTTTCCTACACCCAGTTTTCCATTTTTTCCTATTTTTGATTGTACGTCAAACACAATACTAATCCTATGTATCAACCACTAGTGGTATTGATTTTTGGCATATGCACCTCTTCGCTTCCGGCAGACATGGATCATTAGATTCCTCTATTACTACTCTTCCATAAAATGAAGGATTTTTTCTGGTGCTCGATGACTTAGGGTTTTGTACGGTCAGCTCTTGGACTACTACGGTAAAGCACAGTCGAGGCTTAATAGTTTAAAAATGATAAAAATAAACAATGAAAAGAAGAAATTGATTTTTTTCCTTTATGTTTTTTTATATCTATATTACATATCATAGATGCCAATTTCTCTTAGTTATTCTGAAGTTTAATCCAAGATACACATGTTCGAACCAGAAAAATATATAAGAAAATGTGTCTTCTTTCTATGAGGTGCATTTCAATTTAATTTTGAAATTTTCGGTTGAATAAAATTTCCGGTTGGAAATCTGTTCATCTTGGATCAGGCTCCGGAATAACTATTAGATGTTGACATCTATGTATAGATATATTGTATAAGAGCCATTCATGGATATGTACAGTATTTTTTTTAAATCTTAAAAATGTCTCTTAAAATATTCATCAATCTTTTAAAATTATGTTTGAGTTTTAAGAGGACGATTTATCATGTTTGAAATCGAAAGCTAAAAGTACCAACTCAGACAAGGAACATGTAAATTAAAGATGAAGATGATCGATTGATAAAACTGATAATGGAAAAAGTATGATTTTTTATACTATAGCACTTTTTCGTAGAAGATAATCTTTGAACTTTGAAAAAAAATTAAATTGTTTAAAATATAACATTAATATGCGAACAAGCAATACATGTAACATGAAATTTGATTAAGTCTGTTAAAGACACTGCTCGACTCCGAACAAACCAAAAATCAATGAGTATTGAAACTGTGAACCGAAAAATCATTGAGTACTTTGTAAAATATTTTTACTTGTGAAATTAAGATCTCAAATTAATCACTCAAAACAACCCAGATGATAATGTTAAATCTACGGGGGCGTTATTTTAAAATAGCTAGCTCAAATTTCAATATTTTTACATGATTTTTTTTTCTTGCATAGGATACATGAGGAGGATCTACAACCACGCTAGTTTTTACTTTTTTGAGTTTGGTTTCAAATTAATTTTTAAAAATTATTTAAATTTAGGAACAGGTTGGAACCGGTTCTGAAATTGAAACTATCATAATATAAAAAAAAAATCAAAATCGAGAATACCAATAAGAGTACAATATAGTATCTTAAACACTAATGCATACATTCCAATGTGGACTTTATTCTTTTAATAAACTATTTATTAGTCTTAATTGCTCTCCCAACTGACTTTAATGAACATTAACATGACTTATTCAATGTTTTTTGGTGCCGATACCCGGGATTGCTTAATAGATTTGCTTGTGATTAAATTATTGAGTAAAAACTAGACCGATTGTAGATTATCTTCAGCTATCCCATGCAAAAAAAAAATCATGTAGAAAATATAAAAATTTAAGCAAGATATTTGAAAATAACGCCCTTTGTGACTAAACATTATCATATTTTTTTGAGTGACTCGGGTGGCATCTTTAAAGAAAAAAAAATCAGATTTTGTTGTTGACATCTTATGTTGTTTTTCGTTATATAGTTTCAAAAGTCCCTTTCATGTCATTTTTGGCGCATAATATATACAATCTGCGATCTTTAAAAACATATAGTCAGTCATATGGGATCAGTAAATAATGCGCCCCTCATCCGGTGTTTAGGCGCAATGCCTTATATAAAGAAATTAAATTTATTGACATTATAATGCATTTGACTTTGACAAAAATTAATTAGTGTCAAATAAAAGTTCTTGATCAATATTTATGAGTAAAATAACAATTTAAAACTACTTAATACTGATTTATTTGTTTTATAAATAAATGTTTGATTTCTTGATTGATTTATTATTAGATTAATGTTTTATTTCTTGATAAATTTACAACTTAAGTGATTTTGAAATCATTAAAAGATATTTATTGGTCTTATAATTATTTTATGTCAAATTAATGTTTTATTTCTTGATAAGTTGTCAACTTAAGTGATTTTGAAATCATTAACAGAGATTTATTGGTTATTAAATTATTTTATGTCAAGTTAATGAAATTTTTTTAATTTATGATCATGTAAATCTATTTTGATGCTTTTTCTTATTATTATATTTTCCTTAAAATGTTCAGTCTTGACATTGCAACCAGGCAAATAAAATGTACATCTTGGCTCTGTAACTAAAATTTGTAGTTCAGAATCTTGAAATAGATTCATGGCTCTATATGACTTTATACCAATAAGAGTACAATATAGTATCTTAAACACTAATGCATACATTCCAATGTGGACTTTATTCTTTTAATAAACTATTTATTAGTCTTAATTGCTCTCCCAACTGACTTTAATGAACATTAACATGACTTATTCAATGTTTTTTGGTGCCGATACCCGGGATTGCTTAATAGATTTGCTTGTGATTAAATTATTGTGCCTGAAAATTGGATTTTTCTCCTTGTACTTGAATTACTGTGAATTAACATAAGGATTACCTGAAATAAACAGGTAAGAAGCTATTTACATTATAATTCAATTAGAAATTAAGATTTTATTTATTTGTCATGGAAAATCTTGAGAAACTTAAAGCAAAGCGTTCTGTTGAACGAATTTTTACTAAATTAACTGCAAAATTAGAAACGTTTCTAAATGATGATATTGATTATACAAAAACTGATGAATTATTAGAGCTTCATGAAATATTGTCTTTAAAAGAATCTACTTTTCAAAATTTAAATCATGAAACTGAAGCTCAAATATCTGACTTAAAAGAATATGAAAAGGACTTTTCTAACAGTGAAAGGTATAATGATCGGTTGATAAGTGCTAAATTTAAAATTAAAAATAGATTAAATAAATGCAATAAAGGCAATATTTCTACTATGACATCAGGTAGTTCTGTGAATGTATTGAATAGTTCTGTCAGTAAAACAGAAGCAAGTTCTCATTCTTCTATGAAATTGCCTAAATTAAATGTTCGAAATTTTCTGGTGAAATCGAAGAATGGGTAGAATTTTTTAATTGTCTTGAAACATCGATACACCAGAATAAATCACTGTCCAAGGTAGAAAAATTTGCATGTTTAAAATCTTTGTTATGTAATCGTGCATGCAATGTCGTACAAGGATTTCCATTGACAGAACAAAATTATGATACCTGTATTCATTTATTAAAATACTGGTTTGGTAAAGTTGATGTTATTATAAATAAACATACGTCTAATTTGTTAAACATGGAACCCGTGAAAAAATGCTCAAATTTAAATGCATTAAGTAGATTGCATGATGTTTGTGAAATAAATATCAGAAGCTTAAGAAATTTAACTGTAACATCTAATTCCTATGGGCATTTATTAAATCCTATTTTGATTAAATTATTACCCCATGAACTTATAATTGAATATCACAGAAGACGTGATACCAGTAAAGACCTTGATGTAACAGATGTAATTGCCTTTCTGAAATGTGAAATAGAATGTAGAGAAAAAGCTTTGTTTATGACTAGTTCTAAAAATGATACAACTTCTTCGTTTGTATATAAAAACAAAATTGAATATCGTGAAAGAAAACAATCAAATAAATATCAACATGCTAATACTTTAAATGCAAATATTAAAGTTTTTTCTGTATTCTGTAATAGTAATGAACATTTATCGTCTGAGTGTAAAAATTTAGCTGATGAAAAGAAAAGATTAATGTTAAAAAAAGGGTATATGTTATCGGTGTTATTTCAAATTCAATTTATCTTCGCAATGCCGCATAAAATTGCAGCCATGTATAAACTGTAAAAATACTGAACATAACAAATTATTTTGTTTTAAGAAAAACTTGAAACCAGAAATATCCCAAAATCAAACAATTGTGTCTAATTCTCATTGTAATTTGAAAAATTCTAAACATGCTGTTTTATTGCAAACATTCTGTGTAACTGCTCAAGGTAACTCAAAATCAAAAGTAGTTCATTTATTATTTCATTCTGCAAGCAAGAAAAGCTTCATAACAGAAACATTAGCTCGTGAATTGAATTTCCCTGTTTTACGAAAAAAAAAACATTTAACTGTATCTCTTTTGGTATTGATCAAGGTCGAGAAGAAGAATATGATGTTTTTAAAATTAAATTAAGAAATAAATTGAATTATCGCCGTTTCATAAATGTTGAAGTATTAGCTACGGATTTAATAAGCGCAACAACTTTGAAAGTTCCAAATTCTGATCCTTTAATTACGAAATATGCTGAGGGTAAAAGATGGAAATTAGTAGATCCTACCCCCCCCCCCCCCCAGGAATCAGCAGTACAAATTTTATTTGGAGCCGATTAATTTTGAAATGTGCAGAAAGGCATCGTAGAAGAAATTAATGAACTTTTATATGTAGCTAATAAACCTTTCGGCTACACGATAGTGGGAAAAATTAACTCTGAAAGCAACAAAACAATTCACGCCCATGATGTATCGGTTAATGAAAAGGAAAATTTTGATTTGCAAAGGTTTGAAGATCTTGAATCATTGGGTATTTCTGATAGTAAAAGTGAACTATTTTCACAAAAGGATTTAGATGCACTTGATTTATTAAGTGATAATTTTAATTTTGTTAATGGAAGATATGAAACGAAACTTTTGTGGAAGGTAAAAAAAAATGAATTGGAATCCAATTTTGATGTAGCCAAACCGAGACATTGGGGATTAAAATCAAAATTATGCAAAAATGAATGATTATTAAATGAATATAAGAAAATATTAAATGAGCAGTCTGATTTGGGTATAATTGAAGAATGTAAATTCGATAAAAACGAAGTGAACACATATTACATGCCTCACAGACCAGTAAAAAAGGGAAGATAAATTGACAACTAAAGTAAGAATAGTTTTTGATGCGTCGTCTAAAGATAAGGGAGCAAAATCTTTAAATGACTGCTTATTTTCTGGTCCCAATTTAAATCCCAATATTTTGGATATTATTTTAAGATTCCGTCTTCACAAGATTGCTTTCACAGCAGACACAGAGAAAGCATTTTCACAAATTCAGATAGAAGATGCAGATAGAAATTTTTTGAGGTTCTTGTAGTTTGATAATATCACTAGTAATAATCCCATTTTGAAATTCTTCCGCATGACTCGTGTAAGTTTTGGTGTAACAACCTCACCGTTCCTCTTTTTTGCAACCATCAAACATCACATTGAGGGATATAGAGATCTGTTTAATAAAATAGTTAGTATATTAAATACTTCATTGTATGTTGATGACTTTATCCATGGTGCGGATTCAGTAAATGAAGCTTTTGTTTTATTGAACAATGTAGAGGAGATATTGGGTGAGGACAATATGAAATTAAGAAAATTCAAAACCAATTCTATGGAATTAAAAATTTTATGGAAAGAACATGGGATAAACTTTGAGGAAGACACCCTTGAACAAAACCTTTCAAATATATTGGGAATTATATGGATGACAGAAAGTGACACATTGAAAATAGATTTACAACCACTTTTGGTACGATTTGATAGTCAAATTATCACTAAGCGTCTTGTTTTACAAACTATTGCTAAAATTTACGATCCTATTGGACTCATTTCTTCCTTTGTAATAATAATGAAATTTTTGATGCAAGATATCTGGGAACATGGAATGGACTGGGATTCTATGTTACCAGATCCTTTAAGTGAAAATTTCAGAAAATGGGTTTATGAAATTAAAGACTTAGTAGATTTTGAAATGCATAGAAAATATTTTGTAAATAATGTAAAACTAAATCCTGAAACTAATCAGCTTTTTATTTTTTCTGATGCTAGTATAAAGGGATATAGGTCAGTAGCCTATATTCGTGATCCCTTTTTTTTCTTCACTTGTTATTGCAAAATCTAGAGTGGCACCTCTAAAAAAGTTACTTTACCTCGCCTTGAACTTCTTGGAGCACCTACAGCTGCAAGATTAGCGAATTATTTAAGGGGGATACTTGAAATTGTTAATGAAAATATATTTTGTCTTTGCGACTCACAAATTGTTTTGCACTGGATAAAAGGCAGTGCCAGTAAATGGAAACCCTTTGTCGTAAATCGCGTACGTGAAATTCAAGAACTTGTTGCTCCGGTGCAATGGAAATTTTGTAAAGGAAAAGAAAATCCTGCAGATGTTCTCTCTCGTGATTGTTCTGCATCTGAATTTATTAATAACTCTGTATGGTTAAATGGTTCCTGCTGGTTGAAGGAAAATTCTTTACCAATATTTACCCATGAAACTCCAATAAATCTATCTGATGAAGAGGTCCTGCAGGAAAAACGTAAAATGCTTGTTTATTCCGTATCCCAAAATATTCCTGAATTCGAACTTTTGTATAAATTTTCATCCTGGACCAAATTGAGACGAATTATGGCTTGGTGTTTCAGATTTATTAAAAATAGTAGATATCCATCTGAAAAAATCAATGGTTTCTTAACTGTTCAAGAACTTTAAAGGGCAACAAACTCTATTGTGAAACTGATTCAAAGCCATGAATTCGGAGAAGAACTGAAAACGCTAAATTCCAAAAAGAACCTAAATTCTAAAAGTAAATTACGACCTTTACACTTTTTTCTTGACGAAAATGGTATTCTTCGTGTTGGAAGTAGGTTAAGAAATGCAAACCTCTCTGAATACCAAAAACATCAAATTATTCTACCTAAAAGGCATCATGTTACAGATTTGATAATAAAATATTTTCATGAGAAACATCTTCATAGTGGCAATCAATTAACAATTTCGGCTATTCGACAGAAATTTTGGATAGTTAATGATAAAGAAGCTGTAAAAAGAAAATAAGGAAATGTGTTAAATAATTCCGAAATACTTCATACCTTTCATCTCAGTTGATGGGAAATCTTCCATCATCACGTGTGACACAAGCTCGAGTATTTTCGAAGGTAGGCGTATCCACTCCTACCTTAGCTGGCCCTTTTTTGATCAAACCTCGTAAGAGGCGTGGTGTGAAACCCTTTAAGCATTATATTTGCCTTTACATTTGTTTTGCAACAAAAGCTATCCATCTAGAAATTGTCACAGATGTTACTATGGAAACATTTCTAGCCTAGTTGAAAAAGTTTGTGGCTCGATGCGGAAAGCCTCAAGAAATATATTCAGACAGAGGTACAAATTTTGTAGATGACCGGGAAATGAAGAAAATGATGGCTCGAATTGTTTCTGATGAAAATTTTCACAAGTATCTGACTGACGAAATGATAATATGGAAATTTAATCCACCTTCTGCCCCTCACTTTGGAGGCCTTTGGGAAGCGGGAATAAAACAAATGAAAAATCATTTAAAAAGAACAATTGATGAACAGATTTTTGACTTATGAAGAGTTCTTAACATTGATTGCATAGATTGAGTCAAGTTTAAATTCAAGACCGCTCGTGGCTGAATCTTCTGACCTCAATGACTTCACTGCTTTGACACCAGGACAATTTATTATAGGAGCACCAATGACATCCTTGCCTGAGCCTGACATCTCTTCTACATATGTTACTCCCTTGGAACGTTGGAAATTGCTGCAAAAGATTTTTGGGCTTTTGGAAAAGATGGTCTTCAGATTACCTCTCACAGCTCCAACAACTAACAAAGTGGTTTAAGAGTAACCCGAACTTAAAAATCAATGACTTATTGATTATAAAGGAAGAAAGCCAGCCCCCATTAAGATGGAAATTGGGCCGAATAATTGAACTATTGCCTGGTGATGATAATCATGTTCGGGTTGTGAAATTGAAAACTTTGCATGGGGAACTGAAACGTCCCATAATAAAACTTTTTCCTTTACCTATAGAACCATGAATGTATTTAATTTGTTTATTTTCTTTTATATGTTTAATTTTTGTGATTTACTGAAATATAATGTATATTAATTTTTTCTTATTTTCAGTTTATACAATTTTAAAACTCCTGTCGAAAAATAGATTTGATAATTGAAGTTGTTTTATTTTATTTAAATACTTTTTTTAAAAAATATCCATGTAAAATGTTTCCATTTTATTATTTTAATATTTGATTAATTGATATTTGTTTAAGAAAACTGGTAAGATTATACCTATATTAATTTAAATTTTGATGAACTCCGTTAATGGAGGTGGAGGATGTTTAGGCGCAATGTCTTAAAAAAAGAAATCAAATTTATTGACATTATAATGCATTTGAAATTGATAAAAATTAATTAGTGTCACATAAAAGTTCTTGATTAATATTTATGAGTTAAATAATAATTTAAAACTACTTAATACTGATTTATTTGTTTTATGATAAAATCTTTGATTTCTTGATTGATTTCTTATTAAATTAATGTTTTATTTCTTGATAAGTTGACAATTTAAGTGATTTTGAAATCATTAAAAGATATTTATTGGTCTTATAAATATTTTATGTCAAATTAATGTTTTATTTCTTGATAAGTTGTCAACTTAAGTGATTTTGAAATCATTAACAGAGATTTATTGGTTTTTTAATTATTTTATGTCAAGTTAATGAAATTTTTAAAATTAATCAAGTAAATCTATTTTGATGCATTTTCTTATTATTATACTTTCCTTAAAAATTCAGTCTTGACTCTGCAACAAGGCAGATAAAATGTACATCTTGGCTTTGTAACTAAAATGTGTAGTTCAGAATTTTGAAATAGATTCATGGCTCTGTATGAGAGAATATCGATTGACTTTGTACCAATAAGAGTACAATGTAGTATCTTGGACACTAATGCATAGATTCTAATGTGGACTTTATTTTTTTAATAAACTATTTATTAATCTTAATTGCTCTCCGAACTGACTTCAGTGAAAATTAACATGACTTGTTCCCCCGGTATTAATGAACAACAATTCAATCAGCGAGTCATTTCCTGGGAATGTGTCCTGCATTCAGTTTTTCATGTTTTTCTACTTTTGATTGTACGGCAAACACAATGCTAATCCTACAAGTCAACCACTGGTGGTATCAATTTTTGGCTTATGCACCACTTCGCTTCCGGCAGACATAAATCATTAGATTCCTGTAATACTACTCTTCCATAAAATAATTTTTTTTTCTTATGCTCGATGATTTAGGGTTTTGTGCGATCAGCTCTTGGACTAATAGCATTGAGCATGCCTCTTTGGTTGCCATATTGTACCTGATTTTGTCTCTATGCATGCTCGGTTGAGAAACTTCAACTTTGACCCTGACTGGGCCAAGCTCTAGTAACTGGAGCCCGCATTAGTTTTCAGCTTAAGCCTGATCAAACCAAGTAGACGAAGAATGCAATTTGACTTTTCAACCCGGATTTCACGCTTAACTCGGGGTCAATGTAGTTCATGAATACGACCGTAAGGCTTTTGGCGAATATGTGTGATAATTCATGTTTAATTTGCTTGTCTAAAAAGTAAGTAGCACTAGTTCAAGTGGCGCAAATTTAGTTAATTTCATTTTGTATAAATTCGTGCTCCAATAATCTTAATCACTTAATCTATGGTAAATTTTTAAAGTCGCATAGTAAAAATGTGATCTGTAACAAAAAAAAAAAAAAAAAAAAAATACTGATTCGCTTTAATATTAACCGTCGATAACAGATATATAGATAAATAAATGAATAAATAAATCTGGTTCTCTTCCGAAAATATATTTCTCGTTTGCATTGCGTTAAATTACAAGAGGGTATACATTTAATACCGGCTGCATACCATTTAGATGAACAATTTCATAACTCAACAATATGCGAAATATTAAGTTACATTGCAAAGTATCAATTTAATGAGCGAATACTAATATTTTTTATGCGTTTCAATTATACTTCTGAACGCAGTGCTAAATCTCAATTTTGATTAGTCGACGAGTTGTTTTCCGTAGCCGATATAGTGGCACCGGTTCAAGCTTAATTTTGATATTGATCTTTGGACTTGAGCTAAATATGAAATTTCAATTTTTTTCACATTTAAAAAAATAAAATAATAAAAAAGTGTTAAAACTTGAAAAACTATTTAAGAAAGAAGAATGTAGCATTAGTTACATAAGGTTTTTTACAATACTTTAATAAGCAATTTGAAGAGGAATGGAATGAATACTGATGAGATACAAGAAGGAATATTATTTGATTCTGAACCATTTGCACTGTCAGTGTTAGTAACAAAAAGAAACCGTAGGATATCCCTTTTCTATCCTAGTTTTCTGTTTGTATATATTTACCAGAATCACTGGAAAACAGAACTCGTGTATTTGGGCGAGTCATGTATTTGTACAGCGATATTTAAAAAGAATAAAAATTTAGATTTTAGCCGACAAATTTTCTACTTTATAGTATAGTTCTCTGTATAACTAACAAATTTTCTACTTTAAATAGACTTTTACAGATATTAAAATCACGAAACATTATCACGAGAGTGTATTTAGGGTTAGTATATATTTATATACTATAAAAGTTTTTTCAAATGAGTAAACTCATCTTGTAATAATTTAAAAATATTATAGAAATTTTTCTACTACGTATTTTTGACATCGAGCTCGGGCTTTGATTTACTCGAAATAATAAAAAGAACCTAATTCACCTATAATAGCGTTTACTATCATTTCTTCCACCCCTTGATTTCAGTACCAGGAATAGTTAGAGTTCATACTGACAATCTGACCCTTAGGAAATCCAATCCTGAACTGAAATCCTGAATCAGCTTTGCACTTGATTTAATCGACGTAACAATGCGCACAAAGGTAAGCAAAAAATTTACTTATTAAAGAAACATTTTCAGGATAACTAACTGCAGCAACATTAAACATTTGTCAAAAAGGTGTGAACATTCTCATGTTTAGCAGTATAATCGTGAATAAACCATTCACTATTTGTTTTGCCCAACTAAGTAGTACTCATTGTGCATAATATGTATATATATATATATATATATATATATATATATATATGATGTGCTGCTCGAGAAATGTGCATAATGCAAGTGCCAGTACGTAATGTGCTATTTTTAACCATCACTAAATCGTAGAACATTTAATTTGCATTTAGGCATGGCACACGGTAGTAGGATATGAAATAAAATTCTTGAGAATTTTCCAGTAAAGTCACTCAAAGACGCCTGATTTCCATTAAACACCTTTATTTATCATTCACAAGATAACGAAATAATTCCACCAGATTAAGGTTTGATCTCAGTATGAACTCAATGTATCATCATAGAAAAACATAATCTTAAAAAAAAAAATAAATAAATAAATAGACAGCATCACCATATTAAAAGACTTGAACTCAACCAAGAGGCAGAGATTTTTTTAGCGCTAGAAAAACGTAGAAAAATCTTCTCCGAAGCCAGTATAACGATGTTATATCCGAACAAGCGCTAGAATGCAGAATTTTTACGGTTTCCAATTAATTCATTGGAAAAAGTAATTTTAATCAATATGAAAATTTTACCAGAAAAAAAAGAGTTCTATCAGACCGTAAAGGAATAAATGATGAAATCAGTCCCCTGGCTTCTATAGAAGGGAATTGTGGGCAATCGAATGATTTTTTAGAACAAAAATAAAAAAGATATGAAGCAACATATAAAGGAATAAAATTAAGTAATGGGATTTTAGGAAAAGAGTTACTTTGACAGATTAATGTTTTTTAGAATAAAATAAAATAGAGTAAATTAAGATATGGAATATAAGTAATACGTTAAACATTATAAAAAAGGGAAAATTTAAATATTAAAAGAATTTGTAAATAGTTAATTTAGAATTAAGGCGATTTTTTTATTATTACTTATACATATATATGTAGTGAGATGATGTGTGAAACGTTAATTTATTTATATATTTAAATTATTACGGAATTTTGAAATAATACGAAATTTAATTTAATTAAATGAAGACAAAGTATCTTAAGTTTACTAAGCGCTATAACTAGATTTTTCAATAACATAGTTAGGATTAATGGTTAAAAACTGTAATATATAAGGTATTTGAAAAACATTGCAGTTAAGCTTACTGCAACTAAATGATTCATTCACCGCTTCCAGGCCAATGCTTCATAAGTGATGAAAAAGATAGGCTGGTGTTTGATGATTTTCAAAATTTAAAGTCATTAAGCTCGTGAATTTTGCTTTGGTATCTCATGTATTCCAGTTATGGACAATAAATAAGTACCAGAATGTTAGTTAATTTGATGATAACACGTCATAATTGAGTTAAAAGACGAGATCTAAAATATTTAATCCTACGCATATATATGTGTATCTAGTGTATATATGTGCATAAATTTTTTGTCTTAATTTAAATTAATTATTCACGAATTCTTATAATACCTAAATTTACCCCTGTCTTTTTATAATATCTTAACACACTTATTATATTTTAATTCGATATCTTTAATCTACGCTTTCTTTATTTTCTTAGTCTGAAAACGTTAATGTGTTAAAAACAATACATTCCCTAAAACACCATCAATTCATTCTTTCATTTGTTTCTAATATCTTTTATTTACATTTTAAAAATATTATTTGAAATCATTTTATTCCATGCGAAGTGACGTGCCAAAGCCTGATTACGTAAGATGTGCATCTGATCGTCTGTGCTTATTTTCTTTTATTTATTTTTTTTTTTCACCCATTTTAAATTTTGTATTGGTTAAGGACTCGCTTTCTTAAAAGTTCACTGGCAACGTTGAATGTTGTTCTCAAACCCGGTATTCGTGAGCCTTTTGGTATATAATGTTTTGCACTGACTTGAAAGATAGAATTCTATGTTTTTTCACGTATTAAACAGAAACTTGTCATCAGATGAAGGAAAATTCTTCAAATATGTGCAGTTCTAATCTTTTAATATCACATATCTGTTTTGCTATGGCGGCATATTGCACCGGTACAGTTCAAACTGAAGTATTGTGGAATTACTTCCTTAAGATGTGAATCGCGAATAAATTTGTCTATAAGTGTGTCGTAGTTGCTTGATTTAATGGGGAAAATTTCAAAGAATTCATTATTTGTCATACCACTGTTTTCTTAATTGACTGCGAATTAAAGATTCTAGGATTGAATTGATGGCCAAAAAGTTACATCAAGCATTAGCCATTCCATATTGCTTTGATATAGAGAAGTATTTCTTATATATTTATATGTATAAAGAATGTTGTCGAATTCGATCAGTAAATTAAAAAGGATGATAGTAGACACCAAAAAGATGAAAAATTACCATTTAACATAGGGTCGAAAACAACTATTTAGTCTAAATATAGGGTGTATCACCCTAACTGAACTTGAGTGGATGGTAATAATTTTAACAACAATGAAAATGTAACGATATGCACCTCACTCAGTATGAAAAGAGATAGCATCACGAAAAGTTCAGGAAAATCTAGTGCTCAAGCAATCCGTGGTATAGTAAGAGCTGGTCATTGCATTTTAAAATGTTAAGCGTCAAGTGCATACTACTGGTGCCTAAAATGGAAACTTCGACAGCTTTTTTTATGTTATCACTCTTAGAACAAAAGGGAGCATGTCTATTTAACGTTTTACTATAATATGCGTTCAGTTTTCTGAAAGTCATTATTACTACTACCAAGCTCAGTTAGGGTAAACACCCTGTATTTTTAATTGAAAAGGTGGTTTTACGATACTATTTTCCATCACAATTTTTGTTTTTCTTGGTATTAAGAATCACGCTTTCGAATTTATCGGTTGAATTCAGCAATTTCTGTATACTGGTGTCTTAAAGTATAAGTTTCGCTTTAAAGTTAATTACATCCGCTAAATATATCATAAACTTTCACATAGTTTCTATTATTCCATACCGGTCTGTAAGATGTTTTACATCAAAAGTTTATGTTACAAAACAAAGTTTTGAGTACTTGCTTGTTAGACTTAAATGTCTATATGAATTATGTAGCAAGTTACATCGTCAATAGTGTAGCAAAAGTTACGTAAATAGTGTCTTTCAAGAACATAAAAGTAAATTATTTAAAACTCTTAATGAAATAATGTAATTCATAGATAAGAAAATTTATTTATTTGCAAATAAACACCTTTTAATTTTCAGAAAAAAAGCTTACTACACCTTAGATTATCCCCTTTGCGTAAAATGATATGTGTTGCATGTCAAGAGTTTTTCATACCAAGCAGAAAAATTATTAACTGCATTAGTCTTCTAGCTAAAATTACATACAATTTTTTACAACCACAAAATTCTTGCAGTTCAAAACTTAAAATTAATCTAACTACAATGCAAACTTTATTAATTAAATTTATGAATTATAAAATAGGACATTTTTATTAATGAAAAAACACTTCCTTCGTCCAAACTTTTCAAAACTGGATCTTTCGGTGACAGCTTAACTATTAAAACAATTTTTAAAGGTAACACAAATTGTCGCTGGTTGCTATTTGGATTCCTGTTACAAAATAACGCTTAATCATCCAATATATTGAAGTGCTCAAAGAGTTTCAGTGAAATACTTTTCTAGTATTATTTTCAATGTAATAAATTATTCGGCAATTAAAATTTTAAACACAATTCGTGCAATTTTAAATTTAAAATAAATTTAATCACAAGAGAAATTTTACTAACGAAATACACAAATTAATACCATAATTTACAATCGACTTTTTAGACCTAGTGGCGTTTGTAAGTTTCGATTAAAATTAGGTCACCCCTCGTAGGTCTACTGAGCCGGAAGGGGTTAACAAATAAAAGGATGTTTGTGTGTAATCTGGGTGTCGGTGGTCAATATTTGGGATTCCTGTAGCAAAACAACGCTTAATAATTCAGCAATATATTAAAATGTTCAAAAACTTTTAGTGAAATATTTTTTTTCTTATAATTCTCCATTTAATAAGTTATTCATCAATTAATATCTGATTTATTTTTTGTAAGCTTTTTTCTTCCTTTAATAAAATTATTTTCCCATTTTCATTTAAAACTCAATTGTCGCATGTAAAAAAAAAACTGTTACCTTCAACCGCGGATTTTAACGGAAAATCATTCCTGACAAATTAAATCAGGAGCCCCTAAAATGTTCTTTTTTATCTTACATTTTTAAAAAAAAGCGGAAGATAAAAGCTTTCATGACCTTGCAAAGTAGATCGAGAGACAAATTAAATAAACAGAGAAAGAGATTCCCATTAATGAATACGATAAAAGCGAAGTCATCCAAAAAGTCTTCGTTACTTAATTGAATCATATTTTCCGGACAATAGCACCTGCACAGAATACTTTTAAATACTTTAATGTTTCATTTCAATGTTGAATTTGAGAAAAAAAACATTTTTTATAATAGAAACATTTTAGACATCTTGTTTGGAAAATAAGTTCTTGGTAGAATAAATGCAAAAATTCGATAAATAATGTTTTTCTTAAAGATGTTTTTAGTCATCCAGATCAATGCAGGTAATTCATGACCTCTACGAACAAATGAAAAAAGTGTGATAAAAGAAGACAAGTACATAAGTCCACAATGAGAAATAAATTTTATATAATTTTAACTACTCTTAGTGTATTCTTGTATGCTGAATTCTAAAGCACGAAAACTTGACAAGCTCTATTTTATATTGATGAGAAAAAATTTATACATCTTCTTAAGTTTTATCATTATATATATATATATATATATAATAGTTCCAAAACTGCGGACCCTTTTTGAAATTTTTATATTTTGTAACTTTGCATGCTTATAGAAAATGTTACGCTTCGCAAAATGCAAACTCTTATGCATCATTTTAAAAAGAATTGAATTCTCTTTTCAATACAAAAAATAAAAATACAAATATTTAAAATACAAAAAATAAAAATAAAAATAAATAAATAATCCGCAATAATTATCGAAATTCATTAGATACTGACGATTGCAGTGAATTATTAGTACTTAGTAGGGTTACTACCTTTATTTTTTATTGCAATTTCACATTGATGCTTCATTGAGCTAATGGTTGTTTTAAGGTCTTTCTACAACATGATGCCAGGAAACAACAGGGGTAACAACATGATGCCAGGAAACAGATATAGCCTCAGTTAGCTCATTTTTATTTGATGGGCGCCTGATAGATTTTTCAAACATTGCCACAAGTTCTGAACAAGATTGAGGTCAGAACTGTTTCTTGGCCATGGACACAATTCAGTTCTCTTTGTAATTAAACCACTCTTTAGACGATTTTTCTGCGTGGCAAGGAGCAGAATCCTGCTAAAAAAATGAATTGTTGGGAAGGAGATGATGGAATCTATAAATTTTGGTTCTAGAATAGTGTCAATGTATTTTATTGCATTCAGTATCCCATCCATTAAATAAAGGTGACAATTACCGTCTGCTGAAATGCAAGACCAAATCATAACACAGTGTTCTTCACATTTGCCGGAAGGCAGTCAGGATGTAGCTCTTCTCTTATTCTACATCTGACATACTTTCACCCATTACTACCAAATAGAGATGGGCAATATCGTTCCTTTTAAGGAATCGTTCAATGAAAGGAACGAGTTCTTCGGACTCGTTCCTTTTACAATCGTTCGGGAAAAAAAAGAAGGAATCCGAGAAAAATGGAACGAGTCCAAGAAAAATGGGACGAATCCGAGCAAAAGAGTCCAAGAAAAAAGGAACAAATCCGAGAAAAAACGGAATGAATCCGATAAAAAAGAATGGATTAAAAAAAGGATTTCAAGGGAAAAAACACGTCGGAGAACCATTTTAAGAAAAAGGGAATGAATCTGGAGGCAGGGATGAAAGGTCGTGGAGGGACGTGCAATCCTTAGTATTTATTACTAATTTATTTTCTTACGTATCCATCTTTTCCCATCCTCACCTTATCTTTATCACCGAAAGGAATGAGTTCTTTGGAATCGTTCCTTTTACAATCGTTCCGGAAAAAAGGAACGAGTCAAGGAAATGGAAAGGCAGTCAGGATGTAGCTCTTCTCTTATTCTACATCTGACATACTTTCACCCATTACTACCAAATAGAGATGGGCAATATCGTTCCTTTTAAGGAATCGTTCAATGAAAGGAAGAGTTCTTCGGACTCGTTCCTTTTACAATCGTTCGGAAAAAAAAGAAGGAATCCGAGAAAAATGGAACGAGTCCAAGAAAAATGGAACGAATCAGAGCAAAAAAGAAAGAGTCCAAGAAAAAAGGAACAAATCCGAGAAAAAACGGAATAAATCCGTTAAAAAAGGATGGATTTAAAAAAAAGGATTTCAAGGGAAAAAAACACGTCGGAGAACCATTTTAAGAAAAAGGGAATGAATCTGGCGGCAGGGATGAAAGGTCATGGAGCGACATGCAATCCTTTGTATTTATTACTAATTTATTTTCTTACGTATCCATCTTTTCCCATCCTCACCTTATTTTTTTAATATTTTGGACAAATGAGTTTGCTTTTGAGATTTCATTTTATTGATTATGTGTGCTATTAATTATCATAGATATTTCTAATCACCATAATAAAAGTATTTTCTGACTTTATGATTTATGACATTAAGCATAATTCCTCTTGAACATTCGGTTGACCTTTCATTTATCGCAATAGTTTATACATGAAATTTTACTGTAGCTTTGGTTTTGGTCATCTGGCTTGTTGTGACGGTCTATTAGATTTTCAACGTAATCATTGCTTTCCGCTCCAAAACATCGTCAAATGACCCTCTATTTATGTTATTATTTTATGTAGGAAATTTTATTACTGATCTGATATTTGACATCAAGGCCTACGATATTTTTCCTTTTCAAAATCCACCCTTACATAATCTTCAGTTTATATATTTGCTCTCGCAACCCGCTGTTTTCCGAGTTGGTCGATTTCGGTACAATTCCCCAGAAATCGCTAATTTTGGAATCTGCGTATTTCGAAAAAATCCCTGTCGGCTTGGGCTATAGGCAGAGGTGGATTTCGTAGAGTGCTCATTTCAACAACAAAAAATAAAAAATGATTAGAGATAAACCTAATTTAAACACTTTATTTGGTCGCTTTTGCAAAATTTTTAATTTAATTTTTCTGTAAGAATTGGTTTTACCAAAATCATCTTAAGCGAAATTCGGCTCAAATGCCCATTTTCACAGCATATTTTGAAATATATTCTGACTTCATTAAAAAATCGACCAATACGCACATTATACAGTTCCTAAAACTGTCAATTGAATACGTTTGAGAGCAAAATTGAATTTAAAAATGAGTCATAAAATAATCAGTTTGTTGTTTGAATACATCCTCAATTCTTTACTCATGATCTCATAAGGAAATTTTGTGCGAAGTGCTTAATTTGATAGTTTTTTTTTTCAAATATATTTAGCCTTTATCAAAAAACTGACCAATACGGCACATTATTCAGTTCCTAAATAACAGAACCTGCTAATTGGATTCGTTTGAGAGCAAAACTGAATTTAAAAATGAGTCAGAAAAACGCAATTTTGTTTTTTGAATACCTCAACTTTTAATCATGATCGCTTCGGGGATATTCTGTTCAAAGCACCCATTTTGGCAGCCTTTTTTGGAATATATTCTGCCTTTATCAAAAAACTGGGCAATCCGTCACATTATACACACTGCTCAAAACAATTAAAGGATATTGCAGTTTTAGGTGGATTTTGTATCTGGGAAACTTTTTAGCTGATTGATACATGGTCGACAGACATAGTAGGTTATATGAGAATAAATTACACATGTTTGGCAGAAAAAAGTTCATTTTATTGCGCATTTGTGTACAAAAGGAAAAAAACACAATTTGTGCATATGAGAAAAAAAGAATAAGAAAAGGTGTTTTCTTCAAAGAAAATCATTTTCAGTAGGGGGTATGGTTTCCACGGGCGGCCAGCAACGTTGAACACCTTTGAGGCATGGACTTAATGAGGCTATTAATGACGATTTGGGGTATTCTGCCCCACTCTTCCAGAAGAGCTCTTTCCAGTTCTTAAAGAGTTTGTGAGGGTTGTTGGCGGCCAGAAACTCGTCTTCCTACAGCGTCCCACACGTGCTCGATTGGGTTCATGTCTGGAGAACACGCTGGCCATTCCATTCGAACGATTACTTCCTCGAAAAGGAAATCCTCCACCAGGTTTGCACGATGTGGCCTGCAGTTATCGTCCATTAAAATGAAGTTATCTCCGATTGCTGCAGCGTAAGGGACTACAATATGTCTGAGGATCTCATCTCTATATCGGCGACCAGTCAGAGCTCCATCTCGAATGACGTAGAGGTCAGTGCGCCCATCAATGGAGATGCCACCATACACCAACACTCCTCTACCGCTAAATCTGACACTTTCGTGCACGAACGCAGGATTATTCCTACTGCCACGGTCCCTCCAGATGAAAATACGCCTATTATCCGGATGCACAGAAAAACGGGACTCGTCAGAAAACAGAATATTGCTCCATTCATTTCTCCTCCAGTTGACATGCTCGGTTGCCCACTCGCTGCGGTCGCGACGATGCCTTGATGTTAATCTAACACATACCATCGGTCGGGGAGCATACAGACCTACAGCATGGAGCCGGTTTCGGACAGTCTGAGTTGAAATCGTGGTGCCTGTAGCCGAGCGAAGGTGTTGTTGGAGAAGAGTAGCGTTCATGTTTCGGTGTCTCCGAGCTGTTAACGCTAAATACCGATCTTCATAGGGCGTTGTTGCCCGTCTACGACCTTGCCCTGGTCTTCGGCCTGCACATCCACTCTCCAAAAAATGGTTCCAGATCCTGGAAATGGCACTTTGTGACACTCCAATGGCTTGCGCTACTTCGGCTTGAGTTTGGCCCCCTTCTAATCTACCAACAATTCTCCAAGCTTCTGAATCTGTCAAATGACTTCGCTGAGACATCGTACTCATCGAAACAAAGCAATCACTGAATGCCGATCATCCTTGTCTTCATTCTCTTTTTCATCCAGTTGAAAGTCAAATTTCATTCGCTGCCGCTGAAGCGACGTTTTTGACGTCGAACTCAAAATTTGCATACTCCACAGTTTGAAAACCAGAAACATTTGCATTTGTGATTATGTTCTTCTATTTTCGGCAAAAAAATTTCGTTTATATCTTTATTTTATATAAAACTTCAAATATCCTTTAATTGTTTTGAGCAGTGTAGTTCCTAAATAAAAGGATCTATAAATTGGATGCGTTTGAGAGTAAAAATTGGATTTAAAAATTAGTCAGAAAAACACAATCTGTTATTTGAATACTAGCTCAATTTTTAATCACGATCACTTCGGCAATTTCTGTTCAAAACACTCATTTTGGCAGCCTTTTTTTAAATAAATTCTGCTTTATCAAGAAACTGGCCAATACATCACATTATATAGTTTCTAAATAAGAGGTCCTGCCATTTAAATGTGTTCAAAATCAAAAATAATTTAAAAATGAGTAAGAATATAAGCAGTTAGGATTTGAGGGTTTTTTTCTTCAAATCCTATTTTTGTTTAATTTATTTTTGCTATAAGAATTGGTCCTATGAAAAACTTGTTAGTATAAAAGTTGTAGATATTATTGAGAAAATGTAAAATAAATTTAATTAGATTTGATAGCTTAAGAATTGACTAAGTTATGGATTTTTTTCAGCCTCCCCCCTTTTTCTTTTCGTTTTTAATTTTTTTTTCATCGGTAAAAATTGGTGCTATCAAAAACTTGTAAATACAAAAGTTTTAGATATTTTTGAGAAAATTTATAAAACATTTTAGGGGATTTGATATTTTGAGAATTGACGAAGTTATGATTTTTTTTCTCCTAAAAACCCTGTTTTTTCGCACCTTTAGCCCATTTTTAACTTTATCAAAAATCTGTTATGCATAAACTTTTAACCCGTTTTTTAGAAGTAATATAAACTTTAAACTGATTCGATATCTATTTTAACTAAGAAGTTATGGCGTTTTTTCAGTTTTCACAAAAACCCCTCCCTATTTCCACCCCCTTGGTCCAATTTTGCTCATTAAGGAACTTGACCGACATTTTATGCCCCTTGATTTTATGTATCAGTTTGGAGAAGATTGGAGCAGAATTATAGAAGTTATCGTGTCCAGGAGAAAGTGATATAAATATATGTATATAGATAGATAGATAGATAAAGTTTTTTACTAATGGTAGTTTTGGGGTCTAGAGGTCATGATCGGTGTAGATCTGTAAAAAAATTTCAGAAATTCCAACATAGGAACGACCGCAATAGGTAGTATTTCATACGAAATCTACCTAAAAATTCCTAGCACTCTGTCTATTAAGGAATAAGATCAAGTGTGAATAGAATCAGTAATGTGAATGGAATAATTTCAAATGTGATTTTTTTTGGGTCGCTGAATCCAAATTTGTAATTTCACATCAAAATTTCTCTCCCCTCCACATCCAGTGAGGGGCATCTCAATCTCACCCCCTCCCAAATTTGGGTAAAATGCACTTCAAAAGAAATATTTAAAAAAATAATTTATTATTATTTTGTGAAAAAGTATCTAGAAATTTATAAAGCATACAATATTTGCAACAAATAAGATGCATAACATTATAAACGGGAATGGGGGGGGGACTGGCTCTCAACAGAGATCGCGGCGCTGGGCACACTAAGTTATACAATTCCACTTTAACCACTCGAATCGTTTGTGTTTGCTCTCCCGTTACGCTTCTGAACTTTCAACAATCCTTATTTTATGTTTTAGGGTCACTGAATTTGAATTTGTAACTTCTCACCAAAATACCCCCCCCCCCCGCACTCCAAAAATTTTAGTAAAATAATCGCCTTTTTTTTTTTTTTTTTTTTTTTTTTTTTTTTTGAGGGAAAACTATCTAAAAATTCAGAAAGTAGAAAAAATTTGCAAAAAATGCTATAGATGACATTATGATTTAGGATGGATGGGGTGTGTGGAGTCTGCCTCTCAACATGCACCGCGGCGCTGCGTGCTCTAAGTTATGCAATTCCGCTTTTTACCAAAATTTGTGTGTGGGGGGAGTGATTGTTTGGAGAAATTTTGGTGGAAAGTTAGAACTTCGGATTTAGCGACTTTGAAAACATAAAGTAAACTTTTTTCCAGAACTATCATGAATTTTGCTAGGTAGAGCCGCAATACGGTCTCTATTGCCTGGACTATTGTTCAAACAGATTTTCTTTTTTGCAATAAACCTCACTGTAAGTTGATTAAAACACTCTTCGAGAGTTTCTAATTTTTTTTAAATCATCTTTTTCTGGAGAAAAACAAGACGCCAAACAGTGGAAATAAAGTGATACTCATGCACTCGTTGCTGGTCTTATTTTTCTTTTGACAAACAGGATTTGAAAATTCAAATTATGCTTGAGGGGGTGGGGCATGAAACTGAAATATACTTGAAAGTGCGAAATTCCCTAATTATTAAAATATTCAAAAATCAGTTATTATTATCCGATTAAAATGCAATTTTTATGACATAATCATGTATTTCTTATATTATTCAAAACTGTTTCGAATCTGATTTTTTTAAACCTTATTTTACTTTGTTTTTCTCAAAAATTCGTTTGAAAAAAAATCATTTCGTATGATATATTTACCATATTATTAGTGTACCTAGTACCTAGTAGAAAGTATTAGTGTATGTAAATCTATATGGTGTTCCATTACCTGCGGATCTGGGAATGTAATCCAAGTTTCTCGGTTCGAATCTTAGCTGGGGCATTTTTTCGCTCAGGTGGAAAAAATCCAATTAGTATAAAATATTCTTTTAATTATTTCCATTAGATTAATTTAGCACAAAAAATCAAATAGTATAGTAATTAAGTCACAGATGACAGTAAATAATTTGTAACGGGCAATATCTTAATTGAAGTAAAATACAATACTTCTATTCTTCTAAACATAAAATTTAAGAGGATATAATGCGCAGTTATAGTTTATTAAGCGCTATCCTCCTCCCACAACATCCTTGTTTTTCCCATACAGTATTTGGGCATAATACAAGAGTATTTGGGTAATACACTCTGCTTTAATACAATGAAAGTATGTTATTTTAAAGTAAAATAGCCTATTTTTATTTGTTAAAACTAACCAATCTACAAGAACAAGAACAGATTTTTTTTTTTTTGAATCAGTCCATTTCGAACCGACTCCGAAGAATCGGTCCTTTTCGGATTCGGTGCATTTCGGTCCGTTTCCGAGGATTCGGTCCTTTTCGGAATTGTTCCAAAAAGGACCGATTCCTCGGTGTCTGTACATTTCGGAACGATTTCGTGAAATCGGTCCTTTTCGGAGTCGTTTCATTTCGGAACGAGTGCGAGGATTCGGTCCTTTTCGGAACGAATCCGAGGATTTTGTCCTTTTCGTAGTCGTTTCATTTCGGAACGAATCCGAGAATTCGGTCCTTTTCGGAGTCGTTTCATTTCGTAACGAGTCCGAGGAATCGGTCCTTTTCGGAGTCGTTTCATTTTGGAACGAATCCAAGGATTCGGTGCTTTTCGGAGTCGTTTCATTTTGGAACGATTCCAAGGATTCGGTCCTTTTCGGAGTCGTTTCATTTCGGAACGAGTCCGAGGATTTGGTCTTTTGCGGAGTCGTTCAGAAAAGAAACGAATCCTTTTTACTTTAAGAAATTGTTCCTTCAGTTGCATTGCCAGACTCGTTCCTTTGGACTCGTTCCTCAACAAATGACACATCTCTACTACCAAATAACACTATCTGAGTTCCATCACTCCATATAACATGTGACGACTGATCATCTGTCCGATTACTGTCTTCTTTCATAACTGTTGTCTTTTTTTGAGCTGCTGTAAATGGACATAATATTTTTTTGCATGCAATTCTACATTTTAGTTTAACACATGGTAATAATCTGATGATTGTTCTTGAACTGTCAGAAACATCAGCATAATTCAGAACACTTCTGATGGCCCCTGAAGATATACTTCTATTTTGATACTTAGCCTTTTTATTCTTCTGTCATCAATAGATGTGATTCACCTTTTTCGGCTTTTTTATGTTTTGTTTTTTATTTATTTATTTTTTTTTTGTCTCCTCATCAGGTAAACAAAATTTTCGGACTCCAGCTGTAGTCACTAAATTACCTAATTGTTTTCCAATTTCAGCATAGGAAATGTCACATCCTTCCAACGTAATAATCTTAATTTTTAATCCAGGTGCCCAGTTGACTTTTTTATTTCATGTCATTGTTTCTGGATTAAATATAAAAAATGTTTACAAAACGTCCCACTATAATATTAATAAGTTTATCAGAAATTCCTATTTGTTATTTGAGTACATAAAAAATAGTCCTCCTTCTACATAAGAAATCCCAATAATGAATTGTTTCAACTTTTAAGGGTTAGTTCCATGAAAATTTGTCATGTCTGTCACACAGCTAAAAATCACTATGCTTGTTCGCCACCGTTATTTTCTAAAAGTTTCCTTCGCCTTATTCAGCCGATGAAATATATACGATAAAATAAGTCACATTTTTCCGTTTCAAAATACTGGTAGCCAAAAATCGTTGTATGTGACAACATGACAAATTTCATGGAATTAGCCTAAGATGATAGCAGCTTCTGTTGATAGTTACTAATATTTGATTGGTTTCCAGAACAAATACGGTGATTCGCCAGGAAAATAAGAAATTGCAATCCACTTCATCACTATTTTTTTTTTCAGATATAGTAAGTGTAACTTATTTTGTATTGCTAATATTTGAATTTTCTTTTTTGAATTGAAATTGGCATTAATTTTTTTTAAATGATTCATAAGAGCTTGTATTATGTGAAACGCAACATTTTCGATATGCACACAAAGTTAGAATATCTAAAAAATTGCAAAAGTGCCCATAATTTTGGATAATACTGTATAAATTTAAAAAATCAATTATAAGTTTCATAATGAGGCATATTTTTATTCTAAATAATTTATTTTGTTAATTTCTGCTTTCATTTTTAATATTTTTTGTACACAAAATATTTCTGCTTCTCTTTTCTATTTAAAAATTGGGACACATGTTTAAAGATAGAAGCTTTTAACCAAACTCCATTTCAAATAAATTAAATCATGCTCTGCAGCAGGTTCCGTCATAACAGAAAAGGTAAATTTTAAAAGCTTTCGTTGTCATAGCCTACACACTTATAGTAGTTGATTAAATAAACAGAGGGAAAGCTTTCCATTATACTCCTATCATTGTTATAGCGAATAAAATAAATCTATTTTTAACCATGCTAGTAATATTGCTTATTAAAAAGAGCATGTTGATAATATAAAAAAGGAAAGAAAAAGAAAAGAAAGAAAACATAAACTCCAATAAAATGTAAAATTGCTTTTCTTAAGTCAAAAAAATCTCTTTGTGGTAAAAGTTCAGAACTTTTAGAGCTTATTTCACTTCGCATCTGAAAGTAGTTTATGTTTTAAATTATTATTATGTTTTATCATACTGTCAAATTTCAAAAATAGTTCAGAACGTAACAAGTATGAAATATGAATTTGCAAAATTTTCCTGTTTTTACACTCTGCTAAAATCGGTTCCAGTCAGTTAGATTTAATTTTGTTTAAGAAATTTATAAGACATAGGATCAGTTACATAAAAGATTTCAGTTTCAGTTAAACTCTATTACACAAATTCAAAAAATAGATTAAAAATAAATAAAAGTATAAAAAATAAAAAAATAAAAATATAAAATATTAAGCTAAAGAAAATCATATATCAGAATATATTTCTGCAAGACGATACACATGATATATATATGAAAGGTTACCATAAAAATTTGCACTTTTAGAGCGTTTTACATGTATATAATGTCAGTGAACACCATCTTCAAACTAGCTACGCTTGCTTTCCTTTGCTACTTTCAGATTTCATTAATTTTTAATGGTATTAATAGGAAGAAATATAAAAAATATATAAACGCACTATAAAAAAAAAAAAATCCGTTAAATTTGTGGCAAAAATTGCTGGCAGCAATGTTGCCTGCAGTTTTTGGCGTAAAAATTGTGTAAAACTAGATGTAATAAAAAAATTACATCTAAATTTTGCTGCAATTTCAAAGGCAAAAACTTCAAGCAACATTGCTGCCAGCAGTTTTTGCCGTAAATTTAATCGATTTTTTTTTACAGTATGGTAATAAAATCAGATATTTTAAATTGCAATTTTTTTTTCTCCTTGAATTTTGGTACTATGTACATTATTATCCCGTCGACCAATTTATCCAAACTATCCAAATTGACATTAATTTTTATTTTTAAAAACTAATAAAAAAAAACAAAAAAAAACAAATAAATTAGTAAAACATTAATAAAAATACAAAGTTGAACTAAAGATAACTTTTTGCTATAACAAACACCATATCGTCAAGTGATGTAAGGGATTTTATGTCAAGTGAATGTGACATTCACGATCATCTAATTTTGGCATTTAATCTTACAGTTTGGTAATAGTTTTTTGATCGTCGAGTTAATCAACTAGTAGCGAAAGTTTTTCTCATTAAAGTACCACTAAGATAGCAATCATATTAACAAATTGCATTTACGTTTTAGATTTAAGATTATTAAATAGTTTTAAATTTTGAAAATACCTCCATGTTAACTTTTTTATTAAAAGATCAGCAATATACACATTTTACTTATATTTACGCTTACATATAGCTACCTTAACCCTCTCGTCCGCGCTTTTTTTTCAACAAATCCGGCTCTGAGTTAGAAGAATTAAAATATTATTAAAAATTGCCATAAAATATTGATTTAAGCCATAAATAAGCCGTGGATATTTAAAAGGCATCACCGAAAATTAAATTTTGTCGAAAGACTTTTAAAAAGCAATGCGTTTTATCATTAAAGATAGGAGTCTCATATGAGGCTCAGAGGAACGAACGGGTTAAATAGTTACATTCACATAAGACACAACTAATGTCTTTACATATCGTCGCCTGTTGTTCTATAATTATTAACTAAACTTTTTTTATTTATTAATATACATTTCCATTTTAAATTAATAGAAATCAATTATTAATATATACATATATATATATATATACTAGCGGCCTTCGCCCGCTACGCTGGTCGGTTTATCTAAAGAAATCTTGAAGAAGTAGTTAGATAAGGTTCAGACATACATTAAAAAAAAAAAAAAGCAAGTCGATCATTCAAAAAACGTTGGGAAATATCAAATATTTACTGTAATTTTTTAAGAAAAACAAAGTTTCGAAAAAAAAAAATTAAATCGAAAAAAAAATTACACTGACATATTAATGCAAGGAAATTTTCCCAGAGAGAAAATTCGCCTTGAATACAATATTTCAAATTCTTTTAATTGCTTATAGGCGTTAATGCCAACATAGTGAAAAAAAATTCCATGCTGGGAATCGAACCCGGGCCATCAGTATGGCGCACTGACGTTCTACCGACTAAACCACATGGAACGACAGCCAGCTTGAAACTTTCTCATACTTAAGTAGACTGGCGAAAACATAACGATAGCGCGTTTTAAAATCGCACAGTGACATCTATTGGATTTTATATGTACTAAAAAACGTTATGTACTAAAAAACGTGAGCAGCGCACCTAATAGTTTCTTTTGTTTCTTTTTGTTACTTTTTTGTCTGTTGTCCGATTTTGATGAAACAAAGCCTATACACTGCCCGGGAGTGTGCATTCTTCATTAGTGAAAACCGCATAAAAATCCATTCAGTAGTTACGAAGATAACCTCGAACAAACAGACAGACAGACAGACAGACAGACAGACAAAAAATTCAAAAAAATTTTTTTTGTGTTTCATTGGTTTTCTTTTATCGCCCTGACTCCATTTTTGTCAATTATCTTCAATGTACAGACACACCGGGTCCTACTGTTTTATTATATGTATAGATATCACTGGCATTTAAAAACGAAGTTTTTGTCAAATTGGCGTCAGAAAAAAATCACGCCACTGTAGTGCATATATGACATCTGCGCCCCGAATTCATACCAGAAATTTTGAAAGAATGATTTTTACTTTAATTTATGTTAAAATGTTTTCATTGAATAAAGTAAAATTACTATTCAGAATTTCTAATATGAATTCGTATTTTCTTAATAGCTATGTTTACATACAATTACCTTGAATACTCATATCCACCTCAGACACAACTTGCATCTTTACATACACTATATGGCCATTAATTACCGGACGCTTTAAATTTTAGACACTTTGTCGAATATTTAAAAATGTACTTGACAGATTCTTCTAGAAATTTAGGATCATAAAGACTATGCTTGGTCTCATTTATCAACATTCATTTGATAAAGAAGACGACAATTAGGGGTCCGACGAGAACGAAAAGAAAAATAATAATTTTTGAGATTACCTTGTACATTAAAATGCATGGAATGATCTGTTACTACATGTTTCTAGCTTATTTTTTTTTTTTGCAAGGTTTTCAACCAAATTTAACGCTAGTTTCTGAAAAAATTGGTAAAATGTTGTAGAAACATTGTAATTCAATTATAATATAAACATATTAAATATTTTATGAGATTTGAGTAGTTGTATAAAATAATATTTATCAGCGCAAGCGCAAACGATAGAAACAATTTTTTTACATAATTTATTAGTCTATGGAACAACTCATAAAAAAACAATCCGGTCAAATATCGTGAAAATTTAGAAACATATCGTTGATAGAGTAAATTGTATTTTAGTTTCTCTCAAAAAGCAGCTGAATGATAAGGGATTTTCTACAAATTGTCATTTTTATTAATTGAGTTTTAAAGAAAAGTATTTAATGTATAACAATGAGAAAATTTTAAACAAATACATAGAGTTTGATGCCTCTTTTTTTTTTTTTTATCATGGAATAAGTTTGTTTTGATAGTTATCCAAGAAAAGAAATAAAGCATCAATAAAAAAATGAAAATTGAAGAAAATTAAAATTGACGATTCGTGGGAACTCCCTTACGATTTAGTAGCTTTTAGAGAGAACTAAAAATCACCTCACTCCTATTGCCCAAATATTTCTGAATTTTCACGATATTTGACCGGATTTTTTATAGGAATTGCTTCATAGAGTTTATTTAAATTGTGTAAAAAAATTGTTGTTATCATTCACTCATGCACAGATAAAAATTATTTCATACGACTACTCGTATTTCATAAAATATTGATTGTATTTTCGTTCCATTTGCATTACATTGATTCTGTTACATTTTGTCAATTTTTCTGAAACTGCTGTTAACTGTGACTGAAAACCTAGCATGATATAAGCTAAAAACATGCATATATTTTTTGAAAAATATTTATATTGATTATATAATTACTAATAATAATAAATATTAATATTTATAAAATTGTTATATTTCTCAAAAAATCGCTATATCTCCATAAATATGAGCGCTATTATAACAAAAACAAAAGTACTTGTTTTACAGTATCCTCATTTTGTTTTCTATATCGATGGATCATTTCGGGCTTTTTAATTTACAGGGTGATCGCAAATATTATTATTTCACTTTTACTTTTTTGTCGGTTCCCTAATTGCCCTCCGTATCAAATAGACGTTGATAAATATGAAATCAACCATAATCTTTATAATCCTGAAGTTCCAGAAAAAAAAGTATTTAAAAATACTCGTCAAAATGTCTAAAATAAGAAAGCATCGGATCATTAATGGCCATATAGTGTATATCCTATAGTAAGAATTTCCAACCTATCAGTAAGCGCAGGTGCATATCATTTAGGTGATAACTTTGAAAGTCCCCATTATTTACATGTCCGAAAGCATAAAAAATTATTACCTTGCTTTAGCAGGAGATATTCTTCTAATTTGTCCCTTAAAAAAAAAAAAAAAAAAAAAAAAAAAAAAAAGCATTTTATATTTATACCTGAAATTTTGAAAAAATATTTTTATTTTAAGTAAGCTTAAAATGCCTGTCATTAAATGATATAAAATTATAAATCAGAATTTTTGTAATCGAATTCGGAATTTTTGTATATAAAAATATCTTCAAAACTGATAAATCTAGTAGGGTGTAATGATATGCAACACGATAAGATGCTCAAATATCAGACAAAACATCATCTACTAAGCAGAAATCTGTGTGAAAAATAATTGCAAAAAAAAAAAAAATCATAAAAATGTAGTAATAAATCGTAGTAAATTTAGAATTAGCTTGAGAAGGAGGCTTATATAAAATATTTTGTAGTGACAGGAGCCAAAGATTTAGCGCTGCCTATTCTAAGCAACCCTGTAAAGCAATAATGACTTTAAAATATCTTTTAAAACATATTTTTATTTTTTTTTAATTCTAGTTACAGGATTCATTCAGAAGGACGCTAAGAAAACTTTGAAACAAAACCACAAAAACCTCCAAAGGGAGCCACAAAAAATTTCAAAGTGTGCCGCTTTGGACAACTCTTTCCTACATTCCTACATACATACTTCCATACCCGTGATAACTTTCAATGCATGCAACACAAATAACAAACTTATTTTAACAATTTTATTTTTAAAAAATGAAACTGGTGTATAATAAGGAATTTTCCATAATCCTAATCCAAAACAAAAAACAATAAAATTATGCTTTCCTACATACATACTTGCATACCCGTGATAAATTCCAATGCATGCAATACAAGTAACAAACTTATTTTAATAACTTTATTTTCAAAAAAAGAGACTGGTGTTTAATAAGGGATTTTTCATAATCATTCAAAAGGGGCCATAAAAAATTCTAAAGTGTGCCGCTTTAGAAACTTTTTTTCTATAACATACATACATACTTGCATATCTGTGATAATTTTCGATGCATACAACACAAATAACAAACTTATTTTAACAACTTTATTTTCAAAAAATGAAATTGATGTTTAATAAGGAATTTTCCATAATCCTAATTCAAAACAACAAGCAATAAAATGAAGCTTTCATTCCAGGATAGAATATTTTTTATTTATAGTTACACAGCGATTTTTTTTCTATTAAAGGCAAAAAGTAACCTTGTCAATGAGTAATTTACTAATGGACTAATTAGCTATTTCTAATATTAAAATTTCGCAGCAAAATTATTATTATTTTTATTTATTTACTTTTCCCTTTTATCAGTGGGAATTATGAACACCTATACACAAAATAGATAATTTAATAACATTGCTGGAAATGTAATAAATAAATACATAAAAAAATATTTATAGATAATCTTTTTTCCCCTTTCTAACCCATTATGGCTGGCCCTCGTATTAAGATGATAACAAAAAGCAAAATAATGCCAAAGTAAATTATCTTTGCTAAAGCCTGCGTAAATATTGAAGGATTTTCGCGGAGAAAGCCAGAAAACAAAAATGTAATTTTCTCATATTTGGCGCTGAGATGCAACTGGGCATCTTTTGCCATTCTTCTACGATATAAGGTTTTGTATTTGTTTTATGCTTTATACTTAAGATGAAGTTCCATTTTTGTTATACGTTTTTATCTGGTAATGATTCTGCTATATTTACGAATGTGTGATGGAAGTTTCAAAAACAATGAAACATACATTATTAAATATATAAATATATACATATAAATGAAAACCTGAACATTTTTTAAAGATAAATCCACCGAATACTATTACTCGGGATATATGGGTTGAAGAATATATTGTCAAATGAACAAATCTATATTATAAAGGCCAAACGTATCTGTGCGTAACGCATACGTCATTTTGCAAATGGCAACACTATTCCCTGTAATTTCGGTTTTGCAATTTTCGCTACTGCAAATTTTACGTTTCTAAATGCCGCACATTTTAAATTTTTACACCGACATACAGAGAAAAAAATGTACTTTTAAATGCGATTTGTTTGAAAGTTGTATCTTAATTTATTTTTGAGATATTAATTTTTTTATAGTTTTTAGTATCAATTTTGTAATTGTGGCAACAAAATCACTCCATTTTCCCTTAAAAAAAAAAAAATTAAAATGCGCAACATTTTTTCATACAATTTAGGTTTTGCAATTTTCGCTATTACAAATTTTACACCTTTAAACAGCGTACATTTTAAATTCTTATACCGTCGTATAAAGAAAAAAATGTACTTTTAAATGCAATTTGTTTCAAAGCTGTACCTCAATTAAATTTTGTGATATTAATTTTTTTATAATTTTTAGTACAAATTTTATAATTTTGGCAGCAGAAACACTCCATGTTCTCTTAAAATTGAAAAAAAAAAGGAAAAAGAAATTAAGATGCTATTTTAAGCTATTTTATTCTATTTAAAAAATATATCGTCTGTTATAAAATCCGCTGAGTTTCGGTTTTATTTCGTTTAATAATTTGAATAACTGGGTTTTATAGTATTTTGTTAGTTTCAGCTTAAAATGATATTTGTTTGAGAATTAGACTGACCAATATAAGATGCATTTTTACTGTAACTAATTTTGTAGATTTATTATAAATCAGTGAAACAGTTCTTCCTTAAAAATTCTCTTCCGTCGAATTTCGACGGGTTCCACCTCGTATAACTAAAAACTATTTCTTATTGAATAGTCTAATAGCTTTTTTTTTTACTTTAATATTTGTATATAAATTTAGATTGGCAGACAACTAGGTTAATGTCGTTCATGAACTTGGACGATAAATTTTGATATATATATATATACATTTAGGGATAAATAAATCCAATTCTTTACAACATTCAAATCTCCACAAAAACAATTTTTAAACCCACAACAAATTAAAAATACATAGAAAATCAAAACCATAAATAAATAACAACATAAAAACCCCACTGAAGGCAGGCAGCATGACTAAAGACATGTATTCCGGGTTTTAGCTTGCTTCTATGCGCAACTTATTTCTATCGCTCTGTCAACCCCTTTTATTTTCGTTTTTAATTTTTTCTTTCAATAAGAGTTGCTCTTATCAAAAACTTGCCAATATAAAAGTTTTAGATAATATTATGTAAATTTATAATAAATTTAAATGGATTTGATATCTTGATAATTGACGAAGTTATGAATTTTTTTCGCCCAAAAACTTTATTTTTTTCTTCGCTTCTTGAGCCCATTTTCAATTTTATCAAAAATTTGTCATATGAAAACTTTTGCCGCAGTTTGTAGAAGTAATATAAACTTTATATTGATTCGATATCTATTTAAATTAAGAAGTTATGACGCTTTTCCGGTTTTCACAAAAACCCACGCTATTTATATCCTCTTGGTCCGATTTTGCCCATTAACGAACTTGACCGAGATTTTATGACCCTTTATTTTAGTGTAATTTTGGAAACAATTTGAGCAGAATTATGAAAGTCATCGTGTCCATAAAAAGTGAGATATATATGTACACTATATGGCCAAAGATGACCGTCCACTTGCCATTTTAGAAATTTTGTTAAACATCTAGAAAAATACATGAAGAATTATCCTGAAACTCTAAGCATGTAAATATAATACTACAGGTCAGACGCTTCCGTGAAATGTTTTTCCTGAAACTCTATAGTAGACCGTCACCAAATTGAAAAAGAACTAATAACTTTTGTTTAACTCTGTCAAAACTAATGTAGCGCAGTTTCACTTTCAGCTACGTGGGGAGGCCTGCCAAATGGCTTAAGCAGAAAAAGCCCCCCGTAATGTGGCACAGTAATGTAACATTACTAGTCAAAACTCATGTGTTTTTCTAGATATTTAACAAAATCGCAAGTGGCCCGGTCATCTTTGGACATATAGTGTAAACATACATACAGATAGATATACAGGGTGATTCAGCTCGTCGGTGACAAACTTTAAGGATCGATAGAGCACACCTAGACGAACATTTTTGAATAGGGAATGTAGGGTCCCTGACGCGATGGTAAGGCGCTAGGCGCTTTCAAAAATTTGGGTGCCGAAATTCGAAACGTCATAAAAACTAGGGAAATGGTTAGATTTTCTTGCTTGTTGCGTCGAAATGATTCTGTTTGTTTAGACTTTCTTCAGTACCAATTTGATAAGCGTATCTCTTAAAACATGGATAGGGGGCGCTGCAGACTTTGGAGAGCTAGACAACAACTTTAAGCCCATTATTTTGATAATTTAACACATGCTCGCCAAAGTTTATACTCTAACTTAAAGTTTGAACCCAAAAGTAGAGCCCTGCAAAAAGCGTAAGAGCCGGAATAAAATGTCAAAGTACAGGGTGGTCGAAACTCGAAGGCTCCTAAGAGATAAACAAACAGATTTCTTGACTTATGGCATGCATTTTCATGATTCTGTTTGCTGGGGCTCTCTGAAACTCAGTTGAACGGTACAAAAAGAAACATCGATAGGGGGCGCTTTGGGCAAAAAACATAATTCGTTGACATTTCGGACGCTAACTGGAAACGGGGCGCTACGATCAGTTAGTAATAATGAAAACACATTTTCTACCTCTGCTCAACACATCTGAATAAATTTAGACCAAAAACATCAATGATACTGGAAATTTATTTACAAAAAATAACACTACAGAAGATGCTCGAAATTTCGACCTTGGGCCATGACGCAGGCTTCGCACCTCCGTCGCATTGAGGAGTGTGTGTTTCCAACAATGCCAGGAGTATCTCTGATCTGCCCTGCAGCTGCCACAATGCGCGCCACAAGTTCTTCAGCACTGCTGACAGGTGTATGGTATACCTCGGCCTTCAGGTAACCCCAAAGGAAGAAATCCAAGCAGGTGAGGTCTGGTGATCGGGCAGGCCAGTGAACTGGACCCCCACGCCCGATCCACCGCTGGCCATACCTTGCGTTTAGATGGAGACGCACGTCGTTCGTGTAATGGGCCGGAGCTCCATCGTGCTGGAACCACATCTGGCGACGCGAACCTTCGGGTACGTGCGCCTCCTCCAGAAGCTGCGGCAACACTTGATCCAGGAAAATCAGGTAATTTCCACCTGTCAGCCGTTCAGGTAACAAATAAGGGCCAATGAGGCAATCCCCCAGAATGCCGGCCCACACATTTACTGAGAAACGCTCCTGGGCTGCTCGGCTTCTGGTTTCATGTGGATTTTCATCACACCACACATGACTGTTGTGGACGTTCCACATTCCCTCCCGGCTGAAGGTGGACTCGTCCGTAAACAAAATTGTGTTTACAAAACGGGGATCCCTGGATCTCATCGCCAAGTACCATCTTGAGAATTCCACTCGAGGGCCAAAATCCTGCTCTCTGAGCAACTGCACCCGCTGGATGTGGTAGGGGTGCAGATTCCGGGAACGTAAGATGCGCCACGCAGTTGCTTGCGAAATGCCAACATGTCTGGCGATATCTCTCGTGCTAAGACCTGGGTTGTCCTCAACCAGGTTAAGCACAGCCTCTTCGTTGTCGGGGGTGCTCACTGATCGCTCCCGTTCAGGCCTGCCTCCGTCGAAAGATCCCGTTGTGGACAACCTCTGGTGTACTCGAGCGAAGAAGGCATGGCAGGGGATTTGCCTGTTGGGGTAACGCTCGGCGTACAACCGCTGAGCGGCTCGTCCATTACAACCAGCAGCGCCATACGCCAAATGCATGTCAGCCAATTCAGAGTTTGTGTACCGTTCCATCCTACTACCGATCTGCAGACAAGTAACCCGAAGCTTAAGTAGGTACCGCACGTTCAAAAGACGTGTCTGCGCATACAACTACGTCATCTCGCGTTGTCATCTACGCATTACGTATCTTTTGCATATCGATATGGTACGATATCTTTTGCATAAATCAGCAAAAAGCACCTTATGTAAATTTTATTGCGCGCATTGTGCATGATTGAAACCAGCTATGTTTGTTAAAAAAAAAACAAACAAACTGCAGTTTTAATAGCTTCTTATGATAAGTAAATTACTCTCTTGTTTTGTTTCTAACTGATCGTAGCGCCCCGTTTCCAGTTAGCGTCCGAAATGTCAACGAATTATGTTTTTTGCCCAAAGCGCCCCCTATCGATGTTTCTTTTTGTACCGTTCAACTGAGTTTCAGAGAGCCCCAGCAAACAGAATCATGAAAATGCATGCCATAAGTCAAGAAATCTGTTTGTTTATCTCTTAGGAGCCTTCGAATTTCGACCACCCTGTACTTTGACATTTTATTCCGGCTCTTACGCTTTTTGCAGGGCTCTACTTTTGGGTTCAAACTTTAAGTTAGAGTATAAACTTTGGCGAGTATGTGTTAAATTATCAAAATAACGGGCTTAAAGTTGTTGTCTAGCTCTCCAAAGTCTGCAGCGCCCCCTATCCATGTTTTAAGAGATACGCTTATCAAATTGGTACTGAAGAAAGTCTAAACAAACAGAATCATTTCGACGCAACAAGCAAGAAAATCTAACCATTTCCCTAGTTTTTATGACGTTTCGAATTTCGGCACCCAAATTTTCGAAAGCGCCTAGCGCCTTACCATCGCGTCAGGGACCCTACATTCCCTATTCAAAAATGTTCGTCTAGGTGTGCTCTATCGATCCTTAAAGTTTGTCACCGACGAGCTGAATCACCCTGTATAGATAAAGTTTTTTACTGATGGTAGTTTTGGGATTTAGGGGTCGAGATCTGTGTAGATCTGTAAAATATTTTCAAAAATTCCAACATAGGGGAGATCACAATAGGTAATATTTCATAAGATATTTACCTAAAATAAATAAAAAAGCAGTTTAGACTTGAAGACAATCGTAATACTGTAAACTATAATTTTTCTAAAACTCCCCAAAAAAGGGGGGTTTTCTTGTAAGAGGTGGGCTTATAAACTTTTCCAAATAAACGTTGTAGATAATATTAAGAAGATATATATTAAAATTAAGCGGATTGGATATCTTGTGAATTGAAGAAGTTTTGATTTTGTTTCATCTCCACCCCCTTCCTCTTTTTTTCATTTCTTTTATGCGATAAAAGTTGATTTTAAGTAGAACTTGTGAATATGAAAATTCTAGATAGCATTAGGAAATTTTATAATAAATTCAAGCGAATTCGATATCTTTGGTATGTATTGTAAGTAAGAATTATTCAGGTTTTTTTTTTTCGGTTTTCAGAAAACACCTTTCTAATTCCATCCCCTTAGCCCGATTTGCCCGAACTTTTGTTAACAAAAATTAGCCAGATTTTCTAGCAGTTGATTTCATGTTTTAGTTTGGAAAAGATTTGTGCAGAATTATAAAAGTTATCGTGCTCAAAAAAGATACGCGTATATATATATATATATATATATATATATATATATACAGGGTGTTTCGCTACCAGACCGACAAACTTTGAGGGGTGATAGTAGACATGAAGACAATCATTATTAAATAGGAAACCATGGGGCGCAAACGTCCTCCGTAGGATATAGGGGCCATTAAAGTTAAAGGTCTAAACTTCAAACGATTATAAAAAAAGGAAAAAAGGGTGGATTCGTTTGCGGTTTTCGCTAAAATCATTCTTTATATCACGATTTGACGATTACGTTCAAAAATTGTCGATAGAGGGCGCTTCAGACTTTACAGTAACAAACAACTACTTTTTACCCTTATTTTGTGCACGGGGTTGAAATTATTCTAAAGTTTAGACTTTAACTTAAATTTTAAACCCAAAATCAGAAACATTTTTATCGGGTATCTAGCGAAATTTGAACTGTGAACAGAGGAAGGGATTTTGAACGCTCATAAACATTTGGCAAACTAACCGATTTTGTTGCGGTTTGCGTGTAGGTCATTCCCTTGGTAATAATTTTATTGAAAATGGTGTACAGCATTCGTGTCCCCATCTTTTCATAAAGGGCACTTCCGACATATCTCCGAAATTTCAATGGCATTACTCCTGGGTGTTTTACTACCAGACCAACATACTTCCAGGAAGTGTTAGGGATGCAAAGATGACTCGGAATCATATTATAATGTAACGTCGAAAATGCCTTTTTTACGAGTTAGGGTTAAAAAAAGCAGAGAAAAAAGTACCTTGATATTTCTGCAACACGTTCTATCGAACTTCTAGTAAAAGCACGTGTTCCTCTTTCATTGCGCCACACTACAGCACGATGTGGCTCCTCCGCATTTTACCAATGATGTTCGCAGACACCTCAACGTAACATATGGACAGCGGTGGAAAGGTAATTGTGGCCCGGTTCGTTGGCCTGCCAGATCGTCGCACCTACTTCATTATATCAATTTTTTTTTTGTTACCTACTTTTATTTTATTACTGTATAATTGTTCTGTATTTTTTAAATAAACATTGCTGGGTGGGACCATTTGAGCTCAAACCAATCGGTAGACCCCCCCCCCCCACCCACCTGGCTCAATCTGAATCTGAATCTGTGTGGACTACTTCTGCTGGGGTCAAGTGAAAAGCTGAATGTATGAGAGTACCGTACTGTCAGTGGAAGACCCCCCAGCTCGAGTTTCTGTAGCTGCCAGAAAGCTATCCGAGATGCCAGGAATCTTTCAAAGAGTGTGGAATTGCATGCGACGCTGCTGTCAAGCATGCCTGACTACTTCTGATCGTAATTTCAGACACCTTTTGTAGTAAAACCTTTAACTAAATTGTTTTCTACCACAGTAACGTGTTGCTGTTTCACTACATGTTTCTGTTGCTTTTTTACCTGCTTCATTTAACCACAGCTCGCTAAAAATGCATTTTCAACGTTACATTCCTATGTGATTCCGTGTCACTTTGCATCCCTAATACTTCCTGGAAGTATGTTGGTTTGGTGGTAAAACACCCAGGAGTAATGCCATTGAAATGTCGGATATGTGTCGGAAGCGCCCTCTATCAAAAAATAGAGACACAAGAACTGTAAATCATTTTGAATAAAATAATTACCAAGGGAATGACCTACACGCAAACCGCAACAAAATCGAACAGTTTGTATAATGTTTATGAGTGTTTAAAATCCCCCCCCCCTCCGTTCACAGTTCAATTTTCACTAGTTATCCGGTCCCAATGTTTCTGATTTCGGGATTAAAATTTAAGTTAAAGTCTAAACTTTAAAATAATTTCAACCCCATGCACAAAATAATGATAAAAAGTAATTGTTCGTTACTCTAAAGTTTAAAGCGCCCTCTATCGGCAATTTTTGAATGTAACCGTTAAATTTTTTTTACAAACAAATCGTGATATAAAGAATGATTTTAGCGAAAACCGCAAACGAATCCATCCTTTTTTCCGTTTTTTATAATCGTTTGAAGTTTTGGACCTTAAACTTTAATGGCCTCTAGCTCCTGCGGAAGACGTTTGCGCCCCATGGTTTCTCATTTAATAATGTTTGTCTTCATGCCTACTATCACCTCTCAAAGTTTGTCGGTCTGGTAGCGAAACACCCTGTATATATATATATATATATATATATATATAGGGAGAGAGAGAGAGATAGATAGATAGATATTTTCAGAAAACACCTTTCTAATTCCATCCCCTTGGCGCGATTTGCCCGAACTTTTGTTAACAAAGATTGGCCAGATTTTCTAGCAGTTGATTTCATGTTTTAGTTTGGAAAAGATTTGTGCAGAATTATAAAAGTTATCATGTTCATAAAAAGATACGCGTATATATATATAGGAGAATGTAATATGCAGCGCTCCGTACGAAATCTAGCCAAAAGACAGAAATATTAGTCAAACATATCTTATTCATTTCAATAAATCCCTGTTTGTAAATTGATTTATATGCAATAATTTTTAAGTTGGCTTTATTTTATGTATAACTGGTGCAGTTATATTAAAAGGTTTACTTTCTTGGAAAAACAGATGTAAAAGGAAATTCAAGTGCAACTGTTAGACTTTCATATTTTAAATCTTTCCAACAAATGAAAAGTTCTGCAGAAGAATGCAGAAATATCAGTCGAACATACTTTATTATTTGAACAAGTTCACCTTCCGTAGATGCATTATAGTTCATTTAACGTTATAGTAGATGCGTTATAGCTCATTTATGGCTATTTTCATACGCATTAGAAAAATTAATTTCTTTTTCTATAATTTAAGTAGCTATATTAAAAGATTTACTTTCTTGAGGAAATAAAATGTAAAATGACCTTCAACTGCAATTTTTGGAAGCTTATATTTTACAACTTTTTAACAAACAAAACGTTTTGTAAATGTGGTATAACTCATTTAAATTCAACAATTCTCATTTACGTTGGAAAAATGGATTCATTTTTTGTATAATTTTTGCAGTCATAGTAAAATATTTCCTTTCAATCACTTCACGCTTCAATGATTTTAATTGGAGCACTGTAAAAATACTGGATTCATTGGCTTGTTGTTACACTGTAAAAAAAAGGGTCGATCTACTAAAAACATTTTAGTAATCCTTGTAATTACAAAAAAAATTTTTGTAATCTTACTCGGTTACAAGAAAATCTGTAAGAATTACTAGAAAAAAACTAGCAACGAATAGAGTTAATTGTTTTATATTTTTAATAGCTATTACTAAAACTCACTTGGTGTGGCCGTGATAGTCTAGGGGTCATAGCACCGAACTCCAGGCTGAAAGGTCCCGGATTCGATGCTGGACACAAATACGCACCGAATGTATGCAGTGTAAGTACTCGTTAAGTAAAGGGATTATGAAAATCCTGTCGGAGCAGGTAGCAATGTTTGGTGCTGCGATCTGTTGCGGCTTTGCAGAAAATCTTCCGCTTCGTCTGTCTTCTTACTCACTGGATGCAGCTCGAAGGAAGCTCCTGCCCTTTGGGCACATATAATGGTTACTAAAAATAATTTTGGAGCTATTACTAAAATTTGCTTGGTGGCTCATACTAAAAAGTTTTCAGTTCGTTATACAAAAAATTATTTTGTTCAGTGTACAAAAGAAATGTTTGTTTCAGTTGCAAAAATGAAGTTTGTAATGGTTAGTGAAAAATTCTGTGGAATACAAATTTACTAAAAATTTTTAGTAACCTCTTGAATTTTTATTACAGTGTATGGTAATATCTGAGTTACTTTGGTTATATTTGTAAAAGTATATATATGTATATATATATATATATATATATATATATATATATATATATATATATATATATATATATATATTTGATGGTAGTTACGAAGTCTAGAAGTCATGATCCGCGTAGATCTGCAAAAATTTTTCAGAAATTCCAATAAAGGAGCGACCGCAATTGGTAGTATTTCATACAAAATCTACCTAATATTTCATGCGAAATCTACCTAAAATTTCAACAGTAAATCCCACTGAAATATCAGTCGAAAATAACTTTTTAATTAGAACAAATGTCCTTCCTTAAATGCTTTATAAATCATTTAAATGTAACAATTTTCATTTGCTTTGGAAAGATGGATTTATTTATTGAATAATCATGCAGTTATATTAATAGGTTTGTTTTCTTAGAAAAAGAATAGAATGAATAGAATGAAATAATATAATGAATTCAAGTGCAACTATTATAAGCTTTTTTTAAATCTTTCCAACAAACAAAAGTTCCAAAGAAAGAAAAAACTTAAATATTAGTAAAAAATACCTTATTCAACTGAAAAATATTCTTTCCGTAAATGCGTTATACTTCATTTAACCCTTTATCTACCGACCTATCATTAAAATTATTTATTATAAAACTCTTTTAATTCATTATTTAGTTGTAATGTTGTTTAGTATGAGTTAGAGATACATTACTTTATTTTGTTCCAAAAGCATTTTTGGTTACACAAAACAGAAGTACTTTTTAAAGGATAATTTCTTTTGCCTTTGTATCTTTTCAGCTTTCTTGGCTCTGAAAAGGGAGGATGGGGAATTTTCAATTCGGAAATATTTTTATATTTATATTATAAGAACGTCATAATTGTACATTTCATAATTCTACAAAATACTCAGAAAACAATTTAAAATAAAAGTTTTGAGTGGGGTTATAAATGTTGCACAAAATCCCTGTAAATAAAAAATTAATTAATCCATCTAAATCCTTCAATCCTTCTAAAATTCTTCAAAAGTTTATTAAATAATTATGTAAATCTTTTAATTTAGTTTAAACAATTTACGTAAAATGCTTTCGTAAATTTTTCATGAATGGGTTAATTCATTCCTCAAATTGCCATTTTTTCTAACATTTTTGCTTTTGCTTTTATATCATTTTGAAGTTCAAATACTTAGGATTCCAAAAATTGGTTCAGCAATAACTAAAAGCAAAGTTATAACCTAAAATATAAACCGTTATGCATGCAACTTTTTGTTATATGGAAATCTTATTTGTGTTTTCTGGAAAACCGCGTTTTTCCTTTTTTACGGTTACCAGAATCCTGATTTTTTTAAAAATTTTTAAGAAACTGAAATAAATTTAATCACAAGGATTTGCTCATCTATTGGTATGTTATGAAAGAAAATAATTTTTGTAAGTTTATATATATTAATTTAAGAGTTGCTTTATTTCAAAAAACACACATTAAAAAAATAATATATGTTTTTCTATACAAAATTTGGTATACGTTAGTAAATTTAGGGATATTGTAAATCTTTTGCTTCATGACACAAGTAAGTGGTTTGCTAATAAATTTTTGAAAAAAAAAAAGGAATATATTGAATAGATTTCGTTAAAGAAGGTTTGGCATAAACGAAATTCTTTGCTAAAATTTGGATAAACATTGCCTAAATTTGAAAAGTGAATTAAAATTCTATTAAAATTTATTTGAATTCATAGCTTAATTCCCCATTTTAACTACAAACACATGCAGATTTACAGTTTTGCAGTTTTCAATTAAAAAAAAAAAAAAAAAAAGTTTTTTATCTATACTTGCTAATTTGCAATTGTGGCTTGGGTCCCTTAGTTGTAATACATTAAAATTTAAACATTTACTTCATCATAAACGTAAATTTTGAGTACAAAAAATATATTGATATCAAAACAATAAAAACACGTTTGAATTATTAATTCAGTCAAAAACACAAAATAATAGAACATGTCTTTTGATATCTGAGTATTTAAGAAACCTAAGAAAAAAGCAATAAAAAGAACATTTTTTATTTTCTCAACATATCCTGTTTACATCTGTGTAAAACCAATTTTAGCACTGCTGTGATAATTTTCCTGAAAAATACCCGAGTTTTTATTCATTTAACGTGGACTGCAAAATATGTGGTATGATAAGAAATTCTTTATCTAATAAATACCAATGGCCATATATATTAGAAATCCTTTATGAAAACCTGTAAACGAATTATAAAATGGCATTATAAAAAGTTTTTATTAAAAGGATTACAGTTTCAATGGTTATTGTAGTTTGATGCTATATCATAAATTTCAAGGTAATCTCAATAATTTGAAGAAAGTTTGATCGGGAATTGTAAATAGTTCAGAAAGATACAATATTATTATATTACATCTTGCACTTTTTTCTGTATCTAAGTGAAAAAAAGAACTTTTTTTTTCGTATTTTATTAAACAGGCGTGTTTTCTTCTAACCAGAGAGCGCCTTTTACTCTCGACCAATTTTTGATCCACAAACCAACTTCATTTTCACAGTACTAACTTATGAACTCTACACAAGTGCAAATGGAAACCGATCAAAACTTACAATGCGAGTGTTTTTTTTTTTTAAATTTGCTTTTATGCATTTGCATTTTTTATCAACAACATGAAATTTTTAAATAAAAATAAATATCATAGTTCGATTTCTTATTAAATTTCATATGGGAATTGAGTATTATATTTTTTTATCACTCTTTATGTCTATACCCATCAATACGCAGTTGAAGTTACGGAAATTGCACTTATGAGTATGCGGGTGCAGTAAGGCAGAGTAGTTTACAGGATAATGGTCTGCATTTTTCTTTTCAAACGTAGATCGGGAGGAAACTGCGCTAAGACCATCGCCTCATCAAGTTGACGACTGAAATTCAAGGACGAGACAGAACTCAGTTCGCATATTTAAATGCAACTTGCCTGTCCAAGTCATAACTTGGCGGAAGCCATTTACACATCTTATTTTAGGAATTGTTCGGTAGATTTATCATTTATTTTTATGCACCCAGATGTATGAAAACATTGAGGACAGGAAAATGAAAGACACAATGGTAACCTTCCTGTCAACCACTAAAATCAGGTTTGTAAGTGTTTTTACCATGATATGATTTGGCATACCAGCTGTATTTTAATACGCGAATCGAGTGTTAATTAATCCTGAAATTTTCGCCTGAAACTGGAGTGAAGTGATGGTTCGTAGAAACGCCTTCCGGTCTAACAAATATACTTTCTTAATACAAACTAGTTGTTAATTTAAATTACGAAAAATAAATATATGAACTGAAAAAAGCACCGAATACACTAGCGATAAGGAATAATTAAAATAATGCAATTTGTAAAAATCACCATAAAACGAAAAGCAAAGAAGGATGCGTTTCGAACCAAAACAATAACAGCTCGTTATCAGCTGAAACAGGCATGTGTCTGTAAGAGGACAACCTTTATTGTTTTTAATTTTATGTTGATTTTTACAAAGTGTATTATTTCAATTATTTTAATTAAATATATGTAGTATAAAATCCATAAATACAACTAGTGCGACTGAAAGTACAATTTTTTATTCTCTTATGATAGGGTCTTTTCTATTATTCACTTTCACAAACTCTGATTTAATTCTTTGAACGAAAGCTAAGAAAAGAAAATAGCATAAATTTTTAAGTCTTTCAGCGATCAAAAAGTTCAGGCAAAAAAAAGACACATGTATGAATCAAGAAGACCTTATTCATTTGAATGAATCCCCTTTCGTAAATGCGTTATAATCCATTTAAATGTGATTAATCTCATTTGCGTCGGAAAGATGATTTTTTTTTCTTCTTTGTTCTTAAAATTTATGTGCTTATATTAAAAGGTTTTTTTTTGGGGGGGGAGGGATGACATTGGAAGGAACGTCAGCCGTTTGGTACGAATTTATGAAAAATGTAGATAAATTAAAATGTGTAAAGTTGTTTTATTTTATTCGTATCTCTTTTGACAGCTTTATTTTTATGAAATAAAAGAATAAATGTATTAGTAATAAATACTTTAAGGAAAAAAGAATGTTTGAAAAATGTTAAAATAGCCACCCCATTTAATATAAAGTCAGTAGAAATAAACATTTAAAAGTTTTAATTGAGTCAATAAGATGTACAAACCTATAACACCTGCTGATGTATTCTGCAATTAATCAACCCGAGATAGAATCAACTTATTAAAGAATATTGAAATGTATTTATGCAATCATTATCACCGCGATCACAATTTTTACGCTGTTACAACAATTTTGCATAACTATTGTCTATATGAAGTATTAGACAATAACAACTTTAATAACTATAAGAAGCTCACTTAATTCTCTACAATATAATGGGGGTGTAATACAAGATGATTCAATCTCAATTATGGTTATATTTAAGAAATATATCGTCGCTTTCACTACAGACATTCAAAAAATTTACCAAGCAATTTCTATTCATCCAGATTAAAGAGGGCTGCGAAAAATTTCATGGAAGGAACAAACCAATTAAAAAATTTTAACTAACGACAATTACTTATGGTAGTGTTATCGTACCTTTTTTGGCCATTAGAACACTTCTTTAGTTGTCTAAGGATGATAGAAGCAAGTTTCCTTTAGCAACATCCGTACTGAGAGAAGATATGTATATGGATGATATCTTATTTGGAGCTAATTTTTTTAATTATGAAATCAAAAATCAGTAAGTAGAAATTTTAACCAGTGGTGGAATGTTATTTCATAAATGGTGCAGTAATGCTCTACAGCTTTGTCAAACAAATAACAAGATATACACCTTTAGTGCTTCAGAAGAATCTAAAGCTTTGGATGCTATGTGGAAATCGAAAAAATATTGTTTAAGTTTCGACGTTAAAATTCATAATCATGTAAATGTCACTAAGAGACAATTGTTATCAGTTATATCTAGTGTATTCGATCTCCTAGGTTCTGTATCTCCTATTGTAATTAAAGCAAAAACATTTATACAGACGTTATGATTATTACAATTAAATTGGGATGATTTGTTATCGGAGAAAGAAGTTGACGAATGGAGAGAGTTTTTTGATACCCTACAATTAATTAATAAAATTGAGATTAGTAAATGTATTTTATTGAAAGTGATTGACGATTTATGTGATTTCAGAGAGTTTTAAGCAACCGATGTGCGGTAATTTACTGCAAATCCGTATCAGAATCTGGTCAAGGGCCTGTAAAATAACTATCTAGTAAAGTTCTCCTGAGTTTCTCAGTAAATGCAATTGTCTGTCCTAAAGCTTAAGTTTTCTGAAGCAATTTTATTAACAAAGCTAATTAAACGTCTGATTTCTGCGATCAAAATCAGTGAAAACAAAATTATCTTGTGGTCCGATTCTATAATAGTATTATCCTTGACTAAAAAAAGAGCCATACTTACTAAAAACATTTGTTGCAAATGGGATTTCTACAATACAAGAGCTAACTGAAAGGATGAGTGGCGACTTGTTCCATGTCAACATAATCCTGCAGATCTTCTAAAAAGGGAAGTTAATCCTGATAAGCTAATCTGGAATAAGTTATGGTGAAGTGGTCAATTGTTGCTAAAACAAAAAGACTATCCCAATGCAAACATGCCTGAAGCAGTCAATTCCAATGACTTTCAAACTAGCCATAAAACTGTAATATTAGTGACTTTAAGAGCAAATCTTTTTTTACAGTTTCTATTAATTCCTTTGAGCATGATATAATTTATTTAAGTAATAACTACTGTAAGATAATTCGTATTTTAAGATTTATTTTCAGGTTTCTTAGCAGTTGTAGAAAAGAAAGAAAAGAGGGTCCTCTAGACCTCCAAGAGATCAACAAAGCAGAAACTTTTTGTGTTCATTGAGAGTTTTTGACAAGGAAATAAAATCATTGCAAAAATCAGGTAAGATTAATCATAATAGTCAAGTAAAAAACTTTCATAATTTTTTTTATAAAGTATGTGTTCTTAGGGTAAGAGATAGGTTAGCAAATATCAACTTAAATGCCAACGAATAATTTCCAAATTAACTACAATATAAAAGTAAATTTACTCAAATGATAGTAAAATATTTCATAAATGATATTTGCATTTAGGCCCACAAACTTTGATTTTCAGTTAAGGCAGAAGTATTGGCCTTGAAATGGGTGGGCAATATGTAGAAAAACAGTTCATAATTGTATTTTTTGCTTTAAAGTGAAATGGCAAGAGTTTATGGGAAATATAGCAAAAGAAAGAGTAATTGAAATCTATCCATTTAAATATTTAAGTATCGATTTCACTGGGTCTTTTCACATAAAATAAAACACCAACGTAAAAAAATGTATTATAAAGTATATGTAGCCATATTTATTTGTTTTGCAACTCGTGTAATATATTTAGAGATTGTTGCTGAATTAACTTCACAAGCCTCCATAGAAACTTTAAAAAAATTTTTTTGCTAGGAGAGGTAAATCTGCTTGTCTTTTTTCTTATAATGCTCAACACTTTGTTTTTATCAGTAATAATGAGCTAAAACGGTTACATAATTTAGTTAGAATTCCTGACGATAATTTGTCTGGATATTTGAGCAGTGAAGGCGTTAATTAGTTTATTTCACCATTATTTCACCAAGGGCTCTAAACTTTGGGTGTCTTTGTAAAACAGGAGTCAAAGCCTTCATATATCATCTGAAGCGTGTGATGGGAAATGCAAAGTCAATTCATGAAGCTTTTGAACTTTTGTAAAACTGCTGCCAAAAGGATGAACTATCATACCTGTTTCCTCCACCTGTAAGAAAACACTCTTACAGCTTGTTTCAGATCCCCCCCCCCCCGCGCAAATAACAGAAGTTGAAGGAATCCTAAATTCGGGTCCTCTTGTGCCTTTCACATCTGATCCAGATGCTTTGAACGCAATCCCTGGCCTCTGTTTTTTTTTTTTTTTTTTTTTTTTTTACTCCATTTAGTTCTCTACTTGAACCCTGAATACTAATGTTCATGATTCTAAAGTAAAATTATGGGAAAGATTAACAAAAATGATTCAGTGTTTTCGGAATAAAAATGGTCCAAAGATTATTTGAGCTTCTTAGAACAGAGAACAAAATGGATGCTTGAGAAAGAAAAGGTTAAAATAAATGATTTAGCAATTATAAAGGAGGACAATATTGTTATTTTCAATTGGCCTTTAAGTAAAATTGTAGAGTCATTTCTAGGTAATGATGGAATCATCAGAGTTGTAAACATAAAAACACACCAAGGCATTTTTAAAAGACCATTTTTTAAAATATGTTTGTTACTCATGAAAAAATGATTGTTTTATTTTGGAATTTGTTACATTACTTTTTTCTAGTGCTCGCTGAATTATTTGTTTAAATTTTAACCTCTTCAGTCCTGAGAAAAATCTGCTGCATAGAAAAAATATTTTATTAGCAAATTATGGTGCTTTTAGGCTTAGAAAAAAAAAATAAAATTAGTTTTTTATTTTTAAAATTTTTAAATAGTTAAAATTTATATACCCATATGGGTACATCAGGTCTCAATTGAGTAAAAATGTCATTTTTTAAACAAATAAAACCAATTTTGTTTTACAAAAATAAAACTATTTATTGTTAAAAAAATTTTCAATTTAAACAACTTAAATGATTTTTTACCTAAAGCTATGTATTGCGCAAAAATATTATACACATCTTGTAATAATTGTAATGCATATCTTGCTACTATACATCTATCTGTGTATCTGATGTATCTGTGGCTTCCAGTAATAACCAGGTATGGCACATTTTTGAAAAAAATTGAGATAATTTAGGAAAATGTAGCTTTAAAAGAGTGCTTTAATCTGCCATATTACTAAAAAAAATTGAATACTTCCCGTCATAGGGCGACTATAAATTTTCATTTAAAAATTGAGAATTTTTTTAATTGGTTCTCAATTAATAAAAAATATTTTTATATAACTATTTTGACAAAAAAGAGAAGTTCTTATATTCTAATTGAATGTAATGAAAATTATTAAGCTCTAATCTATTTTATAAAAAGAATGATAAAAAGGCATTTAAAAACTTTAAACGTTAATTACTCAAAATATTAAAAATGTGCCTTACATGATTATTATTGGAAGCCACAGATAATATACACATACTACTACACATACCACTATACATATACTACATACCTTTTAATGATAATCTTCTAATAAAGAATCATTTATTATAAACTTTTTTGACTAATACATGCGGGCTTGCACAAATATACAACTTTTCAAAACGTGTTAAAAAAATTTTAAGTTATTAAAAATTATGACATATTTTAGCAGTAAATTCAGTATATTACTTCATATTATTTTTAAAAAATGAAAAAGTCCTTTTAAATTGTATTGTAAGACTAAATTAAATAATTTATTCGTTCCTAAAAATTTTTTTTAATAACCAAGTGTACACAATAGTTATGCAGGAAATTAGTTTATTTAGCTGGAAATGTATAGTTAAGACCCATTGTACCCAAATGGGTACAACATATTTACAGATGTTTTTCACATCCATGCACATATGAACAGCATTTATAAACAACTCCAAATCATTTTTGAAACATTATAGTTTATAAAAAATGCAATATATTGTTTTTAATTCACTCCAAAATTTGTATTATTCACATACTTTGACGTGAAGTCGTTGGAAAATTGTTTAAGTCATCCATCTTGGAAATGTTCCATTTTAAAATTCACATGGTTCCTCCATCTTTAAACATATAGCACATTTATTGGTAATATAGGACACTGTGATGTATCTGAATAGTGCTAGCAGAAATCCATGCATTTATAAAAAAAATTTTGGGTGTAATTTTGGCTTTTGTTTTAATGTACCCAAATGGGTATTCCAGGACTGAAGAGGTTAGGTATAGTAATGCATTATCATTGAGGCTGAAAGAAAATCATTCAGTGGGAGCTGGTATGTTCGTTCGTATTTATGCTTTATGTTTTTGGCAAAGTTTTTTATCGTCTGCGTTTGTTTGTTTAAACGAGATAATAAAACGTTTTGTTGTAAAAACGTAGCCGTGAACGGCTTGAGCTGTGATTTTTTTAAAATAAATAACACTTCACTTAGAGCGTTTTATTTTAGTATGCTAATAACTCCATCTATGTTTACAAATATTTTTGTTAATTGAAAAGAAATATCATTATTTACGCTATCTTAGAAGTAGCAGCAATAGTTGAAAAAGACCACCTCGAAATATGAAATTAATCTCTCGTGTAAATATTTTTTTAATTGAAACTGTTTCGAAATATTTTTATTTTATCACTTAAAACATGATGAAATTTTCCCTACTTATTGCTGCCCCATTTACACGCGTTAATGTAATTTTTATTTTAAGGTGTTTTAAATGTGCATTGTTAAATACAATTTTTATGACTTAATTTCGATTTATTATTCCTTTTAACACGTGCCAATTTAAGTCTTATTTTAAAGAGTTCTTTCTGTTTTAAATAATTACAAGTAAATACATTTTTAAATTGAAACGAAATACTCTTCTTTGTCCTGATTTTACAATTTGTCAATATTTTAAAATAATGACCTTTTCTAAATGGGAAAAAATACTTCAAGAAATTATAAAAATTAGAATTAAAAAAATTAAAAAAAAAACCTGAAAAAACCATGTAAAATTTGGAAAAAAAAAGTATACAGTCGCACATCAGAAGCTTGTAAAATGTGTCCTCAGAAGAGATGCTTAAAATCCTATGAATGGTTTTTGATTTAAAAAAAAATTCTTTGAACTTTTTAAACCGATTTCAACATTAAATAGCACTGAAAATAATTCTTAGATTTAAAAACTGTTTGCTTAAGCATGTTTATTAAATATTCCTCTATAATGCCACCAATTTTCTTCTTTTTGTATGCAATAGCTTTGTAAATATTAGTGAAGGAAGACCTTCGAACACAAAAAGTTCCTGTATATAGGTGACAGCATTAGTAACTTTTCTTCTGTTTTCTGCTTTTAAAAACTGCACTTTAAAATATTATATTAAACATAAAAAAAGAAAATACTTTAACACTTTAAAAAAATTAAACAAATTAACAGCTATTATCAGTCGAATGTATCCTTTTAATTTAATAACTCTCTGACCGTAAATACACGGTAATCCATTTAAAATGTAACTAATCGCCATTTGCATTAGCAGGATAAATTTCGGATTTTTCTTATGTGTGTATAACTTATACATACAGTCATAGTAAAAAGTTTGATTACATGAAAAAAATTCTAAAACAACTTTCGAAGTAACTTGTTATCTATGATAATTTTATGAAAAATGCAGATAACTTGCACCGCGTAAAATACAATTATCATTTTAAAAAGTATTTACTCTAACGGCTTTAATTTTTTTAAGTTCTTATTTCTTAGTAAAAATAGGTTTTGAAGATAGAGAATTATGCTGCTCCATTTATATAAAGCTCGTAAAAAGTCAAAAACATAAAATATTCAATAACACCTGTATATCTTACCTTTATCCTAGTCTTTTTTTTTTAAGCACTCAAGTGAAAAATTGCTAAACTACATTTTGTTTTTTGTCCGTTTCTGTTAGTTAAATAAAAGAATTAAAGTTTATTTCATTATAAAAGTAAGTTTCGAGGCTAGAAGAGCATTACGCTTTATTGGTATTAATGTATTAAAGATATTTAATTATTATTAAGTGATCTGAAAAATATCAATAATGCTTACTCATGTAATTCATTTAGTATCGTGTAACTTATCAGCATGAGAAAAAAGCAATATGCATCAGAATATATATATATTAACCATTTTTGGAAAATAGTTGTAGTTTTCAGTCGAATACAGATCTCGTAATGCCCGCACATATATTATTTTTATTATTATTATTATTATTATTATTATCATTATATTTTAAAAAACTGAAATTGGACACATTTAAAAGGAAATTTGATTAAATCAAAGACACCGAGAAGTGAGCCGCATAAATTCGGGGTTCTGAAGTTACCGAGTGACCGCAGCTACGTCGAGCTTATTATTATGAAACCATTAGCTCACCATTTGGATTAAATGAACTCGAGTCTGAATTCGGTAAACTTAAATTAGGTAAACTTTTATCATCTGAATCTGAATCTAACATGTCAAATTGATTTGAATTTCGTTTCACAAATGATTATCGTCATTTCTGAAATTACAATTTTTATTTAACATTTGGAAAATGGCTGTTGTTTTCGGTAGAGAATAGATCTCGTGATGTCCGCGTTTTATTTTCATTTTTAACTTAAAAGCTCAGTAAGGCGAAAACACTCATTCACTAATGTTAATCCTATAGAAGATTTTTTTAAGACAGCTCCTTCGCATTTTGATATTTTTAATTTTTTTTCATTGGATAATTGAGGTCGATCACTATGAATGCCTTGTTTTGCTTTCTAGGCTTTATGTAAAGGTTTTCTTTATTAGGATGCTTCTATTTTCGAAACCAGTTTCGAAAATAAAAATATTCTCATTAAAAAAACTGCAAATAATAATAATAGTAGCAATAATAAAAATTGAAAAAGTAAAAAATAAAAGGCTTTCATACAGATCAGCCTCAGTTAGTCAAAGAAAAAAAAATAAAAAATATTAAAACACAAATGAGATAATTTAAAAGAAATCTTTATGAATAACATTAGTGAACGGGTGTTTTCATCTTACTGCATTAAGATAAAATTTACCCTAATTAGATTGTGAAACCAATCTACAAATGTAGGCGCGTCTGTTGTTGGGTTACGAGTACGCGGACTTTTTTTTTATACCTTGAACATGACCATTAATAGTCCAAGAGCCGACAGCACAAAAACTTTGAGCACAAGAAAAAAACCTTCAATTTATAGAAGAGTATTAATGGAGGAATCTAATATCACATGTCTGCCGAAAATGAAGTGGTGCATGAGCCAAAAATTAATACCACTACTGGCTCACTCATAGGTTTATCATTGTGTTTTCCATCTCCCAGTTTTCCATGTTTTCATACCTTTGATTGTACGGCAGATACAATACAACACCTACCAGTAAACGACAAGTAGTATTAATTTTTGGCTTATGCAAAAATTAATACTACTTTATTTCCGGCAAACATGGATTATTAGATTCCCTTATTACTACTCTTCTTCTCTAAAAATAAAGGTTTATTTCTTGTGTTCGATAACATAGGTTTTTGTGCTGTCGGCTCTTGGACTATAAGTCAAAAGTAAAAATATAACACTTAATGCGCGAAGGGTTAATACGTGATTCCGCTTAATATATGACAGATTTTGCTCCTTTCAAGCAAAAAAATCGCGCCTGCAATGCCAATTCACAGTCCAAGATGAGAATATCTTCTCTGTTTTCCAGTGTTCCCAATATGCTCATTTTTTTAATCAGATATTAAACATTGTTTCTTATTAGTAAAGTTTACTTTTTTTAATAATAACTAAACAAAGACGAACATTACTAATCAGATATAAATGCAGATATTTGAATTTAAAAAACCCCGATAAATTAGCAATACTGCAGTTGTCTTTCGCTTCGTGTAATGTTACAGTAATGGAGAGGGATGACATATTCAGAATGTTCAGACGCGTCATAAAAATTATTAGGGTTAGACATGATTATACCTGTTGTTAATTATGTTTTAAATGTACCTTATATCAACATTATGTTTTACAATTTATATTAAAAGCGAAAAACAAATTCAATATGAAAAGATTTAACGAATAAAGACTGTGGCGTTATAATTTCATTTACGTTTTTAGTGTTTTCCTTACTTTTTCCTATGCTAGCAATATTTTTTGCACAAAGAGCAATATGGATAATTTTTTTCTCATTGTATTAAAAATGAAGGGCGGATTACAGTAGAATTCGTCATCACAAGTACTAAGTATTATTTTAAGAACTAAATTGTACTTCAAAGACATAATATTTCTTTTTTCTTTATTTTAAAGAAATTAGTCTAGCAGAAAAAATATTTTTGTTGTTTCTTTGTAACAATTATAACCTAATTTAACACCACTTATGAATCCATATTTATTTGCAGTTATTATTTGAGCCAGTCTTATAAAAAACAAACAATAAGTTAAAGTTGAAAACAATTAAGACTTCTCTACATGTGCGTAAAAGATACAATTTTCGGTTGTAAACATATAACTGAAAGCTGTATGATTCATTTTGATCAAGGGTTCTCAAACTATGGTACGCGTACCAGTACTGGTACGTAAATCTCAGTATACTGATATGCGAAAGCTCGATACTGGTGTGTCTGATATAAAAAATGCAGCTTATGAAATTAAAAAAATGGTTCTATCCCCCCTCCTCCCTCCTATTTCTTGATTTGTCAGCTCACCGGCTCCGAAGTGTCTGCTCCCTGTATTATTGTTTTGACAGCATCTTATTTTATGCAATTTCAATTAGAAATTTCTGATAAATAGAATTAACTTTCCACGAGAAACTAAGCACCAATTTAATAATGTAAATATGAAATTAAATTCAGTAAAATCTGCTCAAATGGAAGTATAAAGAATGGGAAAATGTTTCATTTTTAACATATTCCATTCACACATATTTTTCGGTATTAGCCCTGAATTTGTTACCTGCTGATACGTGGTAGTGTGAATTTCTATTTAGTGGTTCGCCAGTCATAAGGTTTGAGAACTCCTGATTTTGATGATTACATCTATAGTTCTGTTCCTGGAACGTTATACAAATCGCATTTAATACACAATCCTGTTTAAAGTATCTGCCTACGTTTAAAACGTCAATGTCGATGAAAATTCAGTTTTTTAGCTCACAGGCTATCATAGCCTGAGAGCTTATGTGCCCGTCCGTTCTGTATGTATGTACGTAACGCGATAACTCATGATAAAAATATCCGATCCACTTGAAATTTTGTATGTAGGTATATCCTGACAAGGCGCTTCCCTGATTAGTTTTCGGAGTTCATTCGATATGTATAAGAGGGGGAACGGGGGGCTCATGCCCCCCGTTAGTTGATATAGATGGGATTTTCATGCAGAATTAAGTTTTCAAAATTTAGATTAGGATCATTCTGATGAGGCGATTCCGTGACTGTTATTAGGTGTTCATTAAGTATAAATAGGGGGAACAGGGGTTCTAATGCCCCCCCCCTGTTAGTTGATATAAATGGGATTTTCATGCAGAATTTTTTCAAAATTTAGATTAGGATCATTCTGATGAGGCGATTCCGTGACTGTTATTAGGTGTTCATTGAATAAGTATAAGTAGGGGGAACAGGGGTTCTAATGCCCCCCCCCCCGTTAGTTGATATAAATGGGATTTTCATGCAGAATTAAGTTTTCGTTCAAAATTTAGATTAGGATCATTCTGATGAGGGGATTCAGTGACTGTTATTAGTTGTTCATTGAATAAGTATAAATAGGGGGAACAGGGGTTCTAATGCCCCCCCCACCCCCGTTAGTTGATATAAATGGGATTTTAATGCAGAATTAAGTTTTCGTTCAAAATTTAGATTAGGATCATTCTGATGAGGCGATTCCGTGACTGTTATTAGGTGTTCATTGAATAAGTATAAATAGGGGGAACAGGGGTTCTAATCCCCCCCCCCCCCCGTTAGTTGATATAAATGGGATTTTCATGCAGAATTAAGTTTTCGTTCAAAATTTAGATTAGGATCATTCTGATGAGGCGATTCCGTGACTGTTATTAGGTGTTCATTGAATAAGTATAAATAAGGGGAACAGGGGCTCTAATGCCCCCCCCCCGTTAGTTGATATAAATGGGATTTTCATGCAGAATTAAGTTTTCGTTCAAAATTTAGATTAGGATCATTCTGATGAGGCGATTCCGTGACTGTTATTAGGTATTCATTGAATAAGTATAAATAAGGGGAACAGGGGTTCTAATGTCCCCCCCCCCCTTAATTTATATAAATGGGTTTTTCAAGCAGAATTGTCAGATTTCGTTCAAATCTCTGAATAGTTTTGGAAGTTTAATGGTTAAGTATAAAAGAGGGGGATAACTCTTTTTAAATTATATAAATGCTAAATGGGTTTTTATTAAGAATTATCTAATTTGCTCTGAATTTTGGATATAGATTTTTTATATGACAAAGCATGTCTTTGGTAGTATAGGAGGTTCAATGATTAAGTATAAAAAAAGAGAAAAGAGGAGAGCTGTTTCCCCTTCTTAATTTTTTTTTTTTCGAACGGAATTAACCCTTGAAAATACAAAGCTTTAATGTGCAATTAGTATTTGTAGCCTGTGAGCTCAATGCCTTCAGTTTAACTGGGCAGTATTCTTTATTTTTAATTTGATTTTCTCATACAACAAATAATTCGGTTTCTAAATTTGTTTTTATTTTTCCTGTGCGCTTATTAATGAAATTAGGCATCTTTAAAAAGGAGCAGACTACGTTAATTTAAATCGAAGTTCAAAACTTTAAATGTGTTTCCTGAAAAATTAGATTTTCATCGGAAAAGGTAAACGACTATTGCTCTAACTCAAAATTTTATCATTTTATAACCATGAAATTTTTTGTCTAGCTTTTTGATAATGGCTAAAATTTAATGAACTAAAGAATTAGCTCTAAGTGATTTATTTGTTGATATGCATGATGTATGATTTGTTGATGCAGCGCGTGATATAGCGGCAACTTTAAGGGCCAGCTCACGCGCCAGAGCGTGACGTGGGGTGATGTCCAATAACCAGTCACGCGCTGGCGCGGGAAAATCTTTCACTGATTCTTTGTTATAAAAAGTAAATCGGCTTCTGTGAAAAACCAACTTCTACAGTGCGGCATTAACTATCATCACATCTTCACGTAAGTGGCAGCGAACTTGTTAAGTGGTAAAACTGTTGTTAGCTTTCGTTTTTTCAAAAACTAAAACAAAATCACTTCACCTTTTTTCATTCACGTATAAAAACATTTCATATTTATTTACTTAGAAGGTGTCACAAATAAAAATTAAATTAAAGAGTTGACATGTTTCGGTTCATTAATAAGAACCGTATTCATAACATATAAAATCAGTAGAAAATTAAATGACACTGGATATAAATATAATTTAAAAATATTTTGGATTTTTAAATTATATTTATATCCAGTGTCATTTAATTTTCTACTGATTTTATATGTTATGAATACGGTTCTTATTAATGAACCGAAACATGTCAACTCTTTAATTTAATTTTTATTTGTGACACCTTCTAAGTAAATAAATATGAAATGTTTTTATACGTGTTAAGTGGGTTCGACTGTATTCCAATAAACACCATAGATTCATTCGAACTAAGGAATATAAAAAGTAACAAAGCTATTTTCAAAGTGTAATGTAGTTTTCTAGACTGAAAATCTGTAGCTACTTAACTGATTAATACTAAAATTATCTGAAAAAAATGTGGGGCTGCACAATACTTTATACATGACTATATCCTTAAAATAAGAGCATATCAGAAATCTACAAAGGCTTATCACTTATATTAAAAAAAGCTTTGAATGATATCCAGCATATTTATTGCAGTTTAGTATTATTTTTCATGAAATGTAAATAAAAAAATAAAAATTTATGTTACAAATATGATACTGCCGTCTTTGATAATGGTTTATTTTACAAAATGTTGTATTTTTCAAAATTTTCTCTTATTGAAATAGTTGAATAGTATATGACCACTATTTGAAACAAATTTTTCTAAAAATAATTTTTCTTGGCAGCGAGCATACTTTAATAAAACCATAAAAATTAACTATTTTTTTATTTACCAAGTATTTTTCTTTAGAAGCATTTATCTTCATCTTTGACATAATATAGAAATTTTCTTAACAAATAGAGGCAAAATAAGAAACATAAATAAAAACAAGACGAAATAAAAACTAAATAAGAGCATATAATTAATATAAAAATATATCAGAAATCAATAAAAAAATATTGTTTGTACAAAATCTTATAGAATTCGGCCAGATTTTTTTATATAATATCCAGTATATCCATTGCAGAATTGCAATATTTTTCAAAGACTATAAAAACAACAACAAGCTGGTGGTTTTACAGAAAAATCCTTGGCCTTTTCGTTGACTGTAGATATTTTTATTTCCAAAAATGGTTATTATTTTTTAGTCTTATTTTATTGTCTTCTTTTTTATTTATTTATTTATTTTTTACGATATCTTTCTAACGATAAAATTATATATCTAACTATTAGAAATATATTAATTGCATAAAAACAAAAGATTTCCTTAATGCTAGCCATCCTAACAGTATTTTTTAAGCATAATTACTAATTTAAATATATATATATATTGTATTTCATATTTCAAAGTTAAATACTGTATGTTATTGCTGTTTTGGTGCAATATTGTTTCTATAATAACGAGAGATTAAATGTAGTAATAAAATTATTAATAATTATTCATTTGCCTAGATTTGATCTAAAATTATTTTTTATTAAAAAGTATAATTCAATAAAAAATCTTTATCAATTCAAGTATGAATTTAATTTTTTTAGCATGAAGTACTATTTATTAAACTGTTCATCGCAGGCAATATTGTTTTCTAGATTTTATATTTTATAATTGTTATTTACATGCCTATGTATGATACAGAATTATTTCTAATCAAAAATATAATCCAGTTTAAAATCTTTAATAATTCAGATGTGCTAAGGATATTTTTATGTATTAAGTACTATTTACTAAACAATTCACCGCAGACTATATTATTTTCTATATCTTATATTTTAAAACAATTATTATATGCCTCGGTATGAGACAGAATTATTTTTCCTCAAAAATATGATCCAATATTAAATCTAAAAATTCAGATCTGACAAGATTTTTTTAGCATCAAGTACTATTTATTAAAGTATTCATCGCAGATAACATTATTTTCTAAATCTTATATTTTAAAACAATTATTTGTACGTATGATGCAGAATTATCTCTGATTAATATATACATATTTATTAATACAATATAAAATCTCTAACAATTCAAATTACAAAGGGTTTTTTTCTAGCGTAAAGTACTATTTAATAAACTGTTCATCCTCTATTATTTTACAGATCTTATATTTTAAAAGAATTATTTATATGTGTAGGTATAATACGGAAAAATTTCTGATTAAAAAATAAAAATCCTGTATAAAATCTTTAGCAATTCAAATGTGACAAGGTTAGTATTTATTTATTTATTATTATTATTATTTTGCATGATGTAATATTTACAAAATTATTCATCACAAACTACATTATTTTCCAAATCTTATATTTAATAACAAATACTTATATGGTAGATATGATGCAGAAAGATCTCTTTTAAAATAATAATAATAATAATAATCCAATATAAAATTATTAGCAATTCAGATCTGACAAGTTCTTAAAATTATTTTTATTTATTTGTTTATTTATTTTAAGCATAAAGTAATATTTATTAAACCATTCATCACAAACTACATTATTTTCCAGATCTTTTATATTAAAACGATTATTTATGTGTATAGGCTTGATGCAGAATCAACTCCAATAAGAAATAAAAATTCCAATATAAAATCTTTAGCAATTCAGATTAAACAAGATTTTTTTTTTAAACATGAAGTACTATTTACTAATGTAGAAAATATTTTTAAAATAAAATGCGCTTTTCAAAGTATGTTAACGTAAATACTCGTGTTTTTGAAAAAATCGTTTGAAACAGCGTGTTTATAAATATTTAGTGACAGCAGAACAAACCGAATCCTTTTAGCCTATTTATGTAATATTTTTTGTGCATTTTCTCCTTTCAGATAAAGCTTTTATAAATTCCAAACTCTCTTCATGAATAAACACAAAAGTATTGGCTTATGTCTCTTCGTATAGAATGTTCCCAAAATTTTGAATGCAACTATCACTTATTTTATTTTAAAGACAGAAAGTTTATTTACCTCTGTATTGGTTGTACACAAAAAGACAATGTATCATTTTGTAGCAGAGACTCTCGTCTATATGAATACGGTTTTCTATTTGAATGAAAATACATAATACATCTCAATGTATAATTTTTTATTTAGATTATATCGATAAAAAAAACTTGCAGAATCTTTGGAGATAAAAGTTTCGATTAAACCTTGAAGAAGCTGAGCTTACTGTACTTAAGTAATAAAAATAAAAAAGTTATTTTTTATAAAAATAAATAATGAAATAGAAACTAGTTTCAACGGATTGTTCTTAAACTTGATTAAATGATATTTTATTATTGAGAACAAGATGGCAATTTTTTATGAGAGTGTCTTCATTGAGCCGATTGTTTGGGTGAATTGCGTCCGCCAGATTCGTCTATCATACTTCAGTACATGCCTAGGTATAAAACATATTTATTCCTGATAAAAAATAAGGTACCCTGGGGTAATAACGCCAGGCGGGGTAATAACGCCAAGTGCTTATATTTTGCATAATTATGAAATAATCAGGTAAATGACACCCATGTGCTCTGCGCAGAAGGGTTTTGAGTCATATAAATTGCAAAAAACAGCTTCAAGTTAATTTGTTTCATTTTTAGGTCTTATTGTTTTTACAAGCAACTAAAATTAACGCTTGATCTAAAATTTGCGAGATAAGGTTTTTGATCTGAAGACTATATTTTTTATCCTGAAATACTTTGTTTATTACATAAATTTGTAGTGTATTTCATGTACTTTCAAATTGTTGTAGAAGATTTTGGATATCTTCTCGAGATAATTTGTAGTTTAGGATTTACTGCGCAATAAGTATCCCGGGGTAATAACACCAGGGATTGGCGTTATTACCCGGTTGATTCCCAACAATGGCCGAACTATATCCGAAGGGGGTTTATATATTAATATGGGACAGCACTATCATCATTGTTGAAATGGTAAGATTAAGGGGGGGGTGCCCAATACTTAAAAATAATCTCTCTATTTTATTTTTATTATTATTATTATTATTATTTTTTACTAATGTAAAAAATAATTTTTAACTCTTGTAAATAAAACAATATCAAAATGTTTTCGAGATTGAAATTCGAACATCTTCAAAATCAGGTTTCTATTAAATTTCCACTGGATTGTTCAATTGAGTTCGAAATTTTAACTGTCCGCTTTCTCAGCGTTCGGTTTTTCAAAACTTTATAAATTTAACCTTTAGCTGATGTGACAGAAATTGTAACGTATGAATGTGATACGTTTTGTGGTTTGTGAGACCCTAAAATTGAAAAATGAATAAAAGGCGGGAATAACTCATAGGATTGTGTTTTTGTACTAAACTTTTTATACAAGAGTATTATACTTAATATTCACCTATTTAGTCTCTGGTGATAGTATTCAGTGGTGACCATCCTCCCCCAAACTCAATGACGCAAATCACCCCCCCCCCCAAAAATCTTCCTACTTTAACATTGACCCCCCCCCCCTAAACAAAATGTGATATAACTATCACATTTTTAGTTGTAATGTTCCGCCCCTGTGTTTTGTTTTTCTGCTAGGCACCGATTGTCACGATTTCTCTCGCCGCATCTCGTGCCTGTATGTTGTTTTCTCGGCTTTACTCCGGTTTCTCTTACTTCGTTGGCGCAGCAGGATACGAATATGCGCAGGTGCTCGGTAGTACGCATGCGTCAGCTTTTTCTTCGCCTCTTGTGCGCTCCGGGAGGCTACGTAGGGAGAGATGCGCCTCTTTAAACCAATGGGATTGCAGTTCAGTTTTCGCGTAATTTAAATAATCTGGTTTAATTTTTTATACGCGCGTTTTAATTTACGTCATCTTAATTTAACTAATGGTTTCAAATCTCTTTTGTTTTAACTTCTGAAGACCCCGTTTGTGTGATATAAAAAGTAATGCAACGAATTTTTAAGCGAAGAACGAAAAAGTTTTGCGTAGGATTTTGACGGTGTGTTTTTTGTCCCATTAAAAATCCGAGGAGTGCGCTTAATTAAAAATATCGGAATGATGATTTTATTATTCATATTCTAGGTTAATGCCATCGCAATTCTAAAATTTACTTTCGGCACATCGATTGTTAAAAGGGTGAATCCAAGTTCCTATTTTAATATGAATTGCCGTTCGATGAGAAATATCTCATCCGATCGTCCGAGTCCGGAATTTTTTGTTCTACAGAATTTTAAAGGGAGAATTTCCGTGGATTTAATTGCAGTGCTAATGTACAGTGTCCGGCATCGACTTCGTCCTTCTTCTTTCCTATTCTCAAAGGAAGAAAAAATAAAGTGGATTTTTTTTTTAATTTAAAGAGAAGTCATCCTTTTATTGCCTAGTTGTCATTCCATGGGATTTTGGTGAGATCTAATTTATTATTATGTTTTTGTTTTACCGACATTTTAAATTGACTATATTTAATTTCACGGCCTCATCATCCACTTAATAGTACAAATTAAATGTTTAACACCACAATCAATTGTAAAACATATTCTACTTATAATCTACTGCACATTCAAAAATTAGCTAGTTGAGCATAGCGGAATGAGTTCATAATGCCCTTATTTAGAATTTAAAGAAAGAAAATACAGGAACATTTCTCAAAATTCAATGTTGAAAACATTTAAAAGTAAGATCAAGAAAGAATCAAGATTTACAAAAGATAGCGAGTTGAGCATAGCAGAATGAGTTGTTATTGCCCTTAAATTGTTGCCCTTGTTCTTTAAATTCTAGAAAATTTAAAGAAAAAAACACAGAAACAATTCTAGAAATGAAATGTTGAAAAAATTTAAAAGTGATATTAAAAAAAAACCAAGATTTTTTTTAACAGTAAAAAAAAAAAAAAAAAAAAAGAAAAAGAAAAAAAAAGAAAAGAAAAGAAAAAAAATTCGAATTTAAAAATCCCCCCCCCCCCAAAAAATGTACTTTTTCTCAAAATCGCCCCCCCCCAAAAAAAAACTAAATTGTATGACGCATTTAGCGTCACAAAACCCCTCTTTGGGCACCCCTGATAGTATTAAAATTCCAAATGAAACAAAATTTCGGTAGTGTTTGCAGTTAAACTGAAAATTACAAGTTAAACTAAAATATTAAAAGAAAAATAGTGGTCTACGAAACCGGTAACATTAGTTAAAGGTTAAAAGGCGATTCATGATTAAAAATCATAGAATACTGTTCCTGCGCTAAACTTTTTGTACAGAATTAATTCTAATTAAATTTAATCTATTCAAATATTCCTAAAAATATTACGAGAACTCCAAACGAAAGAGAATTTCAGTTGTAACTATAGTTAAACTGGAAAATACAAGTTAAACGCTATTTTTTTTTTTTGGGGGGGGGGGGTACAATGTTCAGTCAGATTACTAACAGCAGTTAAAGGTTAATTTTGTTGCTAATATAGAGATAATGATATATAACTATATGAATTATGTATAAAATTGAATAAGAGATCTCTTTGGGATAATATTTTTTAATCAAAAATTTTATTCAATTTATTAAAAATTTATTAAAGCATGTTCTTTAAAACGTCGACAATTTAACTGTAGGTTTGGAGAATCCGCATTAGTGTGGAGCTATGGGTTAAAAACTATTTTTTAGATTACTATAATAGTATTAACCCTTAACTGCTGTGACAAAAATTGTCGCATAACTTACTGTGAGCGGCCTGTCAGACCGCTTAATCTAACGATGAATAAAATGTTAAATTAACTTTTAGAATATTATTTTGTATTGAACCTTATATATAGGACTATTATAAATAAAATTCAGCTATTCAAAAGTCTCTAGAGATAGTAATAGGACTCCAAATGACACAAAATTTTCCCGGTATCTATAGTTAAACTAAAAATTGCAAGTTAAACTCTGAAACTTGAAAAACTCAGCGGTATGTGAGATGCTAACAGCAGTTAAGGTTTAACAAAAATATTTATTACATATAACTCTATTTATTATAAAACTTCACATGATTAAAATATTATATCATGAATGGTTAAAACCATGCAATGTTTCTTATAATCATATTTAAGCGGGACTTTTTAAGCAGAGAGAGACACAGGGTGTGATATTCTGTTGAAGCTCCCCCTCACTTCTTTTTCTTTCACTTTCACAAAAAAATCAATATTTTCTATCGCATAGAATGCATACATGGGAATATAAATACTGATTCAAATAATCCGTGCAATGTTTCTAATAATTCTATTTAAATGGTCATTTTTAAGCAAAAAGTAGCCTAGAATCTGATATTCTTTTGCGTCCTCCCCCCGCCACCACCACATCTTTCTTTTTCTTTCAGAGTCACAAAAAAATTGTACATTTTCAATAGCTTAGATTGCAATTTGTCGATTTCTAGAGCTGTAGAGTTTGTATTTTTAGAATTCGGCAATCTACATGCCATTATTCCATCTTATTTTATAATTTTGTTTGCATGGCGTTATTACCCATATAGGTGGGTATTAACGCCAAATAGCATTGGTCAAGAAAAAACGCCATTACATTTTATGAATACATATCTGTTAAATTATTTTACTTTATATAGATAGTCAATGAGTTCCTGTATCAGGTCCTATATTTGTTTGAAAAATACAATCTAAAACTAAGCTGTGAAAATTGGTAGAACCTTAACGTGGCGTTATTACCCCAGGGTACCTTATAATCCAATATAAAATCTTTAACAATTCAGATGTGATTTTTGTTTTTTCTGCATGAAGTAATATTCTAAACTTTTCGTCAAAAACTATATTATTTTCCAGATTTTAAAATTTAAAACAATTATTTATATGTATAGGTATGATGCAAAATTATTTCTGATTAGAAAAAAAATCCAAAAAAGTTTCAAACAGCGTGTTTATAAATATTTAGTGACAACAGAACAAACTGAATCAATATTACTACATTTCCTTTTAGCCTATTCTTTATGTAATATTTTTTGTGCATTTCCCCTTTCAGGAAAAGATTTTATACATTCCTAACTCTCTTCATGTGTAAACATAAAAGTATCGGCTTATGTTTCTTCTTATGGAATGTTCAAAAAATTTTGAATGCAACTATCACTTATTTTATTTGAAAGACAGAAAGTTTATTTACCTCTGTATTGGTTGTACACAAGAGACAATGTATCATATTATAGCAGAGGCTCTCATCGATATATATACAGATTTTCATTCAAATGAAAATACTTAATACATTTCAATGTATCTGTTTTTATTTCGATATTATATTCATAAAAGAAAGAGTTATATCCACAAGAGTTTCCATTCTTTGGAAATGAAAGTTTCGACTATACCTTGAAGAAGCTGACATTATTGCAATTAAGAAATAAAAATAAAAAAGTTATTTTTAATAAAAAAAAAAAAAAATAAATAGAAACTAGTTTCAACAGATTTTTCTTAAACTTGATTAAGTGATATTTATTTATTGAGCATAAAATGACATTTTTTAAGAGAGTGTCTTTATTTAATGGATTGTTTGGGTGAATTGTGTCTGCCAGATTCGTCCATCAAAGTTGAGTCGGAGGAGAATTGTTAGCATAAATCAAAAGGCCAAGAATCAAATCCTGACATTGACACTTTTTTACTCTGTGGGAAAACTACAATTCGTATGATTTAGCAACTGGGTAATAATTGGGAAATCTGTCTAAAGATTCAAATCCTGAAATATGCCTTGATATGATACAAAATTATTTCTGATTAAAAATATACTCCAACATAAAATCTTCATCAATTCAGATGTGACAAGATTTTTTTTTAGCTTGAATACTATTTATTAAATTATTCATCGCAGACTAATATTATTTTCTAGCTCTTATAATTTAAACCAATTATTTATAAGCCTAGGTATAATACAAATTTATTCCTGATCAAAAATATAATCCAATATGAAATCTTTAACAATTCAGATGTGACAAGATTTTTTTTCAGCATAAAGTAATATTCTAAACTATTCATCATAAACTATGTTATTTTCCAGATCTTACATTTTAAAACAATTATTTATGTGTATAGGTATGATGCAAAATTATTTCGAATAAAAAAAAATCCAATATAAAATCTTTAGCAATTTAGATTAGACAAGAATTTTTTTTAACATGAAGTACTATTTACAGAACTAGAAAATATTTGAAAAAATAAAATGTCTCTTTCAATATATATATATATATACTAGAAGATAGCCCGTCAAAATGATGTGTTTGCATTTTTAAAGGATGATAAAAAATTACAACTGTGGTCAATCATAGCCACTTTAGGCTGAAACAATTTTGATAAATACAGCGATTAAACTTAAAAAGGGAAAAATCTAACAAAAAAAAAAAAAAAAAAAAAAAAAGAGAGAGAGAGAAAGAAAGAAAGAAAGAAAGAAAATTTCAACAGAAATCTGCATTTAAAACTAAAGCAAAACTATCTGGTAGATGGGGGTGGGGATTATAATGAAATTTAAAACTCACCCGCGGTTTGCTTAAATAAAAAGTTTTAATTAAATAGTGTTTTTGAAATCGTGAAAAGATTTCAAAGCGAAGTAAAATGTAGTGACGTCATTTACAGCTCCCACTGGAAATCTGACCATTGAGAACGCTCCATTACGACTATGGAACGGTTTCATTGGTCAGAAAATAGATTGCCTTTAAAATCGGAGGTAACTTTTCACAATGTTTTTTATAGATTTGAAATTCTCGTGAGTCATTCACGGCTGTAAGGAGAAAAAAATTAAAGCAAGCCGAATATAAAAATTTTAACAATATTGCATTTAAAACGCACCTTCGCTTTCCTTTAACAAAAAGTTTTAATTAAATATACACTGTAAAAAATTTGACTCATTTGCTACAGCGTCACTCCACCGCTTATATAGAAAACGGTTACTTTACTGTGTTATGGAGCATTCTCATTGGTCATAAAAGAGATATTTTATTAAAGCTGTGGAGTGCCGCTGCAGCAAATGGGTCAAATTTTTAACAGTGTACTATTTGAAATCGTGGAAAATTTTCAAAGCGAAGTAAAATGTAGTGACGTCATTTACAGCTCCCACTGTAAATCTGACCAATGAGAACGCTCCATTACGACTATGAAATGTTTTCATTGGTGAATGAGTTTCTTTTTCTCGTGGATAGGTTGACCCCGGAATTGTTATACACGGAGGGGTTTTATATATATAATATATATGTATATATATATATATATACACTATATTGCCATTGATTATGGGACACTTGCGATTTTAGACATTTTACTAAATATCTAGAAAAATACATGAGGAATCATCTCGAAACTCTTAGTGTATAAATATAATAGTATAAGTCATACATCTCCGCGAAGATTTTTTCCCGAAACTCCAAAGGGGACCGTCAACAAATTAAAAAAGAATGAATATCTTTTGAATAACGCTGTCAAAACTAATGTAGCAAAAGCGCTCAAACTTTAGATTGTGATTGAATGCCTTATTGTAATAAACCTTGTTCATTTTTATGCAAATAGCATGCATACTCGCAGAGTAATTAAGGTTTTTATAAAAATGATCCCAAATTTTTCCAAGTTTTTTCCTTATAATTTTCAGAGTTCTTAATATGAAATATTATTTTTTTCAGAAAATATGACAAACAACATTGCACACAGTACCCTGTAATCAGAATTAAAAAATAATGAAAATTGTATAAAAAATGAGTTGGTTTACTAAATAATTTTTTACTGCGCATGCGTCAACGATATCAAAATTTCATTTGCATATTATGTTAGCTAAATGTATAGAGCAACTTTTGTAAAAGTCACAAAATCATAACTTGAAAATTCTGGCAATAATCGTCAATTGAATAAGTCGAAAATCCGTTATTCTCAAAATGAAGCAAAAACAAGAGGGGTTGTATCCATATATTCATTGATTAGTGTCAATATAGAATACACAATATGGGATGGACTACTGCATTTGGATAAAATCCCTCATTTTTTTGCTTCATTTTGGAAACAACGGATTCTGACCTTTTTCTATAGACGATTACTTTCAGAATTTTCCAGCTATGATTTTGAGACTTTTACAAAAGTTGCTCTATATATTTAGCTAACATAATATGCAAATGAAATTTTGATATCTTTGACGCATGGGCAGTAAAAAATTATATAGTAAACCTACTCATTTTTCATACAATTTTTATTATTTTTTAATTCTGATTACAGGGTACTGTGTGCAATGCTGTTTGTCATATTTTCTGAAAAAAATATTATTTTATATTAAGAACTCTGAAAATTATAATGAAAAAACTTGGAAAAATTTGGGACCATTTTTATAAAAACCTTAATTACTCTGCGAGTGTGCAAGCTATTTGCATAAAAATGAATACAGTGTATTACAATAAGGCATTCAATCATAATCTAGAGTTTGAGCGCTTTTGCTACATTAGTTTTGACAGAGTTATTCAAAAGATATTCATTCTTTTTTAATTTGTTGACGGTCCCCTATGGCGTTTCGGTAAAAAATCTTAACGGAGATGTATGACGTATACTATTATATTTATACACTAAGAGTTTCGAGATGATTCCTCATGTATTTTTCTAGATATTTAGTAAAATGTCAAAAATCGCAAGTGTCCCATAATCAATGGCAATATAGTGTATATATATATATATATATATATATTAATATAAATACTCATGTTTTTGAAAAATTGTTTGAAACAGCGTGTTTATAAATATTTAGTGACAGCAAAACAAACCGAATCAATATTATTATATTTCCTTTTGGCTTATTCTTTATGTAATTTTTTTTTTCTGTATTTCCCCCTTCGGGTAAAGTTTTTATACATTCTTATACAAATTTATAAATTCCAATCTCTTTTCATGAGTAAACATAAAAATATTGGCTTATGTATCTTCGTATAGAATGTTCGCAAAATTTTGAATGCAGCTATCACTTATTTTATTTGAAAGACAGAAAGTTTATTTACCTCAGTATTGGTTGTACACAAGAGGCAATGTATCATATTATAGCAGAGGCTCTCGTCGATATACATACAGGTTACCATTCGAATGAAAATACATAATACATCTCAATGTATCATTTTTTATTTCGATTATATCGATAAAAGAAATTTGCAGAATTTCTGGAAATAAAATTTTCGATTAAACCTTGAAAAAGCTGATCTTACTGTACTTAAGTATTAAAGATAAAAAAAAAAGTAACTTTTATAAAAAATAAACAAATAAATAGATACTAGTTTCAACTGATTTTTCTTAAGCTTGATTAAGTGATACACTATCTACCAAAAAGTATTTGTACACTTTCAGTTTTTGACATTTTGTCAAATATTTAAAAATATACTGGTCGGATTCTTCTGGAACTTCAGAAATATAAAGATTATGTTTCACTTTATATTTATTTACATTCATTTGTTAAGCGGGTAATTAGGGGGCCGGCAAAAAAACAAAGAATAATAGAAATATTTGGGATCGCCCTGTACATGAAAATGCACGAAACGACTTATCGCTTTAGAATACAAATATATGAATACAGTAGAATATGTACACTAATTTTTGTGAGAATAGCATGTATATTTATGGCGATAGAGCGATTTTTTTTGAAAAATTCAAAAAATTCTGGTATGTTTTTTGTTTATATCATGCTGGGTTTTTGACCAATTTTAACGCAAATTTCAGAAAAATTGGCAAAATGCAGTAGAAAAAATGTAGCGCAATTGGAATATAAATATATTAAATATTTTATGAAATATGAGTAGTTGTATAAAATAATTTTTATCTGCGCATGCGCGAACTAGAAAAACATTTTTTTTACATCATTTAATAGTCAATTCTATGGAGTGACTTATAAAAAAAATCCAATCAAATATCGTGAAAATTCAAAAAGATATCATTTTTTTAGTGAGATGTTTTTACTCTGCTCTCTAAAAACGGCTGAATCTTAAGGGATTCTCCACAAATTGACATTTTTTAATAACTGACTTTAAAAAAAAAAAACTAGTATTGAATTAATACAATATCTAATACAATATTGCTGCTAATAAGTACTTGACAATTGTGATAGAAAAGAAAAAGAGCTTTATTCGCATTCAGGGCCAAAACTAAGAGAGGGTTGGGGGAAAAGGGCATGTGCCCCGGGCGCTAGGATGAAAGTGTCCCAAATGTACATTTTGTTTGGCGATTTTTTCCATGTCTATGTTTAGCATGATATTGTCAAAATCGTCCCGTTCAAAGCATTTCTCCTATGCCAAAGCATAGAAGAATCTAATGATGATGGCATAAAGATCCCGCATAAAGCAGATTTTTTTTTTCGTTTTGATTCGGTTTCACGATTTTAAGGTATCATTTTTTTTAAACAAAGCAGACTACTTTAATCAATATTACATATTTTAAGTTTTAAAATAAGTCGGCTATTAATAAATTAGAAAATTTTTCTTTGCAAATACTTTTGCAGATGCTTTGCAAAGAAGAAAAGGGAGGGAGGGGGGGAGTTCACCAAAATTCATTGAAATATAAATATATTAAATATTTTCTAAAATGTTCTATGTCATGCAATATTTTCAACCAAATATAAAGCCACATTCAGAAAAATTCGCAAAATGTAGTAGAAAGAATAAGGTGCTATTGAAATATAAATATATTAAAAGTTTTCTAAAATATGAGTATTTGTATGAAATATTTTTTAATCAGCGTATGCGTGAACGATAAAATTTATCATTTTACATAATTTAATATTCAACTCTATGGAGCTACCCATAAAAAAATCCGATCGAATTTCGTGGAAATTCAGAAAGTTATTGCGGATAGAAGTGAACTGATTTTCAATTGGTCTCTGAAAGCAGTTGAATGACGTCAGATTTTACGCAAATTGCCAAATCTCCATTTACGTTTTTTACTGGTGATTTACTTCTTTTCTTAGATAATTACCAGAACGAACCTATTTCAGGATAAAAATAATTATAAAAAATCGAAGCATTTGTGTCAAATCTACCCATTGATACATAATTGATAATGGCTCTTATGCAAATGCCGATATCTGCGATCCTGAAATACGTCAAGTTCTCCACTGTTAAATGTGGTGTCGAAAACAACACTGACATCAATCGCATGCATGATGCCAAGAAGAACAGAGCTGTCTGATTTTGAGAAAGGTGTGATCATCGGGTACCACCGAAATGGCCGATCTTTAATCGACATATCTAGCGAGCTTAATTACCCCAAAACGACTGTGGCTTATGTAATTAGAAAATGGAAGCTGAATGGTGATTGTCAGAATGTGGCCAGAGTAGGCAGACCGACGAAACTGGGAGATAGAGACCGACGGGTTCTGTCTAGAGAAATTCGGAAGAACCGCAACCAACCAATGTTACACATACGCCAAGAATTTCAACAAGCTTCAGGATGTGTTGTTTCCATGAATACCATCCGTAAGGAAGATCATCTGCTTAATTTTTATGGCCGTGCTGCCGCCCATAAGCCTTTAATCACCAAGTCCAACCGCGCAGCTCGGTTAAGTTGGTGCAAAACACGCCAGCAATGGACTGTACAGCAATGGAAACAGGTTCTCTGGAGTGATGAACCAAGGTTCACCCTCTACCGTTCTGATGGTAGGGCCTGGGTCTGGCGTCTGCCTGGAGAACGCCTCCTACCAGAATGTATTGTGCCCACAGTTAAATTTGGCGGAGGGGAAATTATGTTCTGTGGTTGTTTTTCCTGGTTCGGACTAGGACCCTTGGTCCCAATTCATGGTAAGCTCAATGCCGATGCCTACTGTAATATACTGGACAACAGTGTACTTCCTACGTTGTGGGAATACTATGGATTGGACCCATGTTATTTCCAGGATGACAACGCAAGCTGCCATGTAGCGAGGTCCAGCATGGATTGGTATGCTGATAATGGAGTGCATCGACTCGAGTGGCCTGCCCAGAGCCCAGATCTGAACCCAATAGAGAACCTCTGGGACGAGTTGGATCGTCGAATTAAGGCGGGTGACACACGCCCAAAATCAGTAAAAGAGCTTACCTGCCTTGTGCAAACAGAGTGGAATAAAATACCATTAAATGTAATACAAGGACTAGTTGAGAGCATGCCCAGGAGAGTCGCAGCTGTAATTGCCTCTCGAGGAGGATCTACAAATTATCAAATGTGAACAGGGCCAAAACCAGTCTTTTTTTCCCGAGACAAATGTGGATTTTGAAGGTACCCCTTTCCCCCTCCTTCGCAAAGCATATTTACAAAGAAAATTTCTCCAATTTATTAATAGTCGACTTATTTTAAAACTTAAAATATGTAATATAAAATAACGTATTCTGCTTTATTAAAATACTCCAATTTGATACTTTAAACCGAATCAAAAAAATTCTACTTTCAACAGGATCTTTAAGGCCCTTGTCCCTGCCCGCGAAGACACTGCTGAGCTAATGCTATTCCTGTGAGGAGGCATTTTTCTAATAACTCTTTCGCATTTTGAAATTTTCAATTTTTTTTTTTTTTTTTTTTTTTTTTTTTTTTTTTTTTTGCATTGAATAGCGCAAGTCCCTCTCAAAATCGCTCCTTGACTACTTTTTCGATTTGAGTCATAGATATTTTTTATAAAGTTAGTTTCACTTTCAGAACCGCTTTTGGAAGTGAAAGAAACATTATAAAAATATCTACGCCAAAATTGAAAAAGTAATCACGGAGCGATCTTGAAAAGGACTTCCGCTATCCAATGCAAAACATATTATTTAAAAATGTCCAAATGCAAAAGAGTTAGAAAAATGCATCCCCATAGGAATAGCATTAGCTCGTGAGCATCTTCGCGGGTAGGGGCAGGGACCTTAAGCCATCATCATTAGATTTTTTTATGCTTTAGCATAGCCCAGATATAATAATTTTAACAATATTATGCTAAACATAGCCATGAAAAAAATCGCCAAACGAAAGATACATTTGGAACACTTTCATCCTAGCGCCCGGAGCACATGCCCTTCTCCCCTCCCCCCCCCCCTCTCTTAGTTTTGGCCCTGAATGCGAATAAAGCTCTTTTTCTTTTCTATCACAATTGTCAAGTACTTATTAGCAGCAATATTGTATTAGATATTGTATTAATTCAATTCTAGTTTTTTTTTTTAAAGCCAGTTATTAAAAAATGTCAATTTGTGGAGAATCCCTTAAGATTCAGCCGTTTTTAGAGAGCAGAGTAAAAACATCTCACTAAAAAAATGATATCTTTTTGAATTTTCACGATATTTGATTGGATTTTTTTTATAAGTCACTCCATAGAATTGACTATTAAATGATGTAAAAAAAATGTTTTTCTAGTTCGCGCATGCGCAGATAAAAATTATTTTATACAACTACTCATATTTCATAAAATATTTAATATATTTATATTCCAATTGCGCTACATTTTTTCTACTGCATTTTGCCAATTTTTCTGAAATTTGCGTTAAAATTGGTCAAAAACCCAGCATGATATAAACAAAAAACATACCAGAATTTTTTGAATTTTTCAAAAAAAATCGCTCTATCGCCATAAATATACATGCTATTCTCACAAAAATTAGTGTACATATTCTACTGTATTCATATATTTGTATTCTAAAGCGATAAGTCGTTTCGTGCATTTTCATGTACAGGGCGATCCCAAATATTTCTATTATTCTTTGTTTTTTTGCCGGCCCCCTAATTACCCGCTTAACAAATGAATGTAAATAAATATAAAGTGAAACATAATCTTTATATTTCTGAAGTTCCAGAAGAATCCGACCAGTATATTTTTAAATATTTGACAAAATGTCAAAAACTGAAAGTGTACAAATACTTTTTGGTAGATAGTGCATTTACTTATTGAGGACAAGATGACATTTTTTATGAAAATGTCTTTATTCAATCTGTTGTTTGGGTGAATTGTGTCCACCAGATTCGTCCATCATAGTTCAGTCGGAGGAGAATTGTTAGTATGAACTGAAAGGTCCAAGAATCGAATCCTGACATTCACACTTTTTTACTCTGTAGGAAAATTACAATTCGTATGATTTGTCAATTAGGTAACAAATGAATAATCTAACTAGAGTTTTTACTATTGAAATATGCCTTGATATGATACAAAATTATTTCTGATTAAACATATATTCCAACACAACATTTTCAACAAATCAGATGTGATTTTTTTTGGAGGGGGGGGGTCTTGAAATACTATTTATTAAACTATTCATCACAGACTACATTACTTTCCAGATCTTACATTTTAAACCAATTATTTATATGCCTAGGTATAATACAGATTTATTCCTGATCAAAAATATAATCCAGTATAAAATCTTTAAGAAATCAGATGTGACAAGATTTTTTTTTCCAGCATAAAGTAATATTCTAAAATATTCATCATAAACTATGTTATTTTCCAGATCTTACATTTTAAAACAATTATTTATATATATATGTATGATGCAAAATTATTTCTGACCAAAAAAAAAAAAAAAAAAAAAAATCCAATAAAAAATCTTTAGCAATTCAGATTTGACAAGATTTTTTTTTTTTAAACATGAAGTACTATTTGCTAATCTAGAAAATATTTGAAAAATAAAATGTTTCTTTATGTTATGTTTTGTGCATTTACCCTTTCAGGAAAAGCTTTCATACGTTCCAAACCCTCTTCACGAGTAAACACAAAAGTATTGGCTTATGTCTCTTCGTATAGAATGTTTGCAAAATTTTGAATGTAACTATCACTTGAAAGACAGAAAGTTTATTTACCTCTGTATTGGTTGTACACAAGAGACAACGTATCATTGTGAGGCTCTCGTCGATATAAATGCAAGTTTCTATTATATCTTTAAGAAGTTGATGTTACTGTACTTGGGAAAATGTATAAAAAAGGGGGTTTTTTTAATAAAAATAAATGAATAAATACAAATTAATTTCAAGGGATATTTCTTAACTTTATTTAAGTTATATTTACTAATAGAGCACAAGATGGCATTTTTAATGAGAGTGTCTTCATTCAACCGATTGTTCGGGGAAATTTTATCCACCAGATTAGTCTTGTATTGTTCAGCTGGAATAATGTTGTCGCCACAAACAAAAATGTCCAAGAATCGAATTTTGACATTGAAATGTTTTCAGTCAATTGGAAATTGTGTGATTTATATACCAATTAAAAATTATTTTGTTAAAAAGTAACTAATTGTAATTGCTTGTGTTCAATAACCAATAATTTATCTTTTGAGCTGATACACAAAAGACCAGATGCAATAATTGAAAAGTTTGTCAGGGCAAATTCTGTCCTCCTGATTTGTCGGGCTAACTCAGTCGGCGGAGCATTGTCAGCTTAAGTCAAAAGGTCCCTGGTTTAACTCATTTGAAAAGTTAAAATTAATATGATTTATTTATCGATTAAAAATAATTGTGTTAAATTTAATCAGTTGTTTAATGACAATCATTGATTATAAATTTCTTTTAAATTAAAGACATTTCCTTGAAACTCATTGTCGGCAACATCACTTATTTTCACATACAGTAGACTTATCATTATTTAAATTTTTAACATGTCCCTGCAAAAACAAACTAACACATTACGAGGAGTATTTTAAAAGATTCAAGGAAGTATATTGCTGTTTGCCTTAACAACATATGTAATTTTGTAGAAAAATGGTCATTTTTTTTAAATTTGGGTTCTGTACAGTCATAAACTTCATGAAAATAGACGGACAAATAAACTTATTAATTTTATATCGTAATGAAATCGATACGAGGACCCTTTGTTATAGTTTTATGTAAGGTTTATTTTTTAGATTTCATTGTTTTCCAAATGAAAATTGACATTATCTTATATAGAATAATCCATATCAACTGTTTTATTTTTTCGAATTAAGTATCTTAAATTAGCTTCTTTAAAAATGTACGCTGAAATATATACTAATTACGATGCAGACCATCTTACAAAAAACATATCATAATGTAAAGACATTAAGTATTCAGATTTTACATTTTTTTTTTTTTTTGTGACTTACTTTTAGTAGATTTTCTATTTTTAATATAAAATATCTACTTCAAGGAAATATTATGAATACTCGTATTATTGAAAATAGCTTAAAACAGTACGTTTCTAAACTTTTAGTGAAAGGAAAACAAACAGAATCAATATTATTGTATTTCCTTTAAAATCTTGTGCTTTCTGCGATATTTTTTGCCTATTTTGTCTTGTAGAAAAAGCTTTCAAACTTCGTTCATGTGTAAACATAAATGTACTGCATACGATTTTTCAAAATTTTCGAATGCATTTATCACTTATTTTATTTCAAAAATGCTCATTTTTTTTCAATGTTAGTTAAACACGAAATAAAATTGATAATTTTATGTAGATTTCTTAAGAAATACTATCTATTACATTCTCTTCTGTGTTGCACTTTCTGAAATCTTTTTGCACATCTACTCTGATCATTACCCCCAGAACCCAAAACATACACCAATACAAAATTTTATCTAGCTATCTATCACTTTTTTATGGACAAGAAAACGTCCATATTTCTGCACAAATTTCTTCAAAACTAATACATGAAATCAACAGGCAAAAAATCTCTGTCAAGTTCGTTAAAAGGCAAAATCAGATGAAGTGGGTAGAAATAGGAAGTGGGTTATGTGAAAACCTTAAAAAATATATAGTGTTTTAGTTATAATGATATTAAATACCTTTAAAGTTATTAATACTTTTAGAAAAAATGCCTAATAATTATACATGACAGATTTTTGATAAATAAAAAATAATTTCAACGGGGTAAAAAAATAGGTAGGGGAATTCGATACGGTTTTTCACGTTTAGGTTGGCTATCTGGTTTTTATTTAATTTGAAGTTCGCCTGCGTTTGCAATTTTTGAGATTTCCGATTGGAGGAAGGGGTATTTGCATAAGACATTGATAAGTTGTCTCTTTTCTTTAGATGTTAAATGGTCGAAGTGTAATTCTTTATCGAGTTTGTTCGTATCATCTTTGGTAATTTTCGGGACATTTTTAATTTTACCAAAATTAACGTCATCATCATATATAACTCCTATGTGTGTTACCTGAGCTTTTAATAAATGGATTTTTCTATCGTGAAACTGTATTACACTATTGTCCGGTAATTGTACTACATAACTATAGAGGGTTTTCTTTTCGAATATCGTAGTCGGTGATGTCCATCTAGCGTATATTTTATGATTACTTTCTGGAACTAATACAATAACTTGATCATTTAGTTTAACTTCTTTATGTCTAGTTGCCCTATTGTGATAATAAGCGTAAGCTCGCAGCTTATCCATGCAAGAAATTCTGGCACGTTTGGCTGCTTTTTCAAATTTCATTTTTAAGTCATTTAAATGATTTGTAACTGAGTCTAATTGACCAACTGGTAAAGGAATTTCATTAGGTCATGATGACTTTAAAATGGAAAGAAGAGCAGCTGGATGCTTACCATATAACATCTGGAATGGATTAACTCTCGTTGTAGTATTTGACACCTCTCTGTATGCTCATAAAAGAAAGAGTATGTGTTTATGCCAACTTCCGGCATTTTCTCTTATAATATGGTGTATTTTTCCTCTAAGGACATCATTCCATCTTTCAACTAAACCGTTACAATGTAAGTATCACGGAACGGGAAAATGCAGGGAGGTCCCTAAACGTTTCTTAAATTCCTTCGTGAGAGCCGAAATAAAATTGCTACCCTGATCGTTAACTATCAATTAAGGAATTCCAGTTCATGAGAATATTTGTAAATAGGAATCGCATGTAGTTTTAGAAAAAAAATTTCATAAACACACAGCTTTTGGCCACCGTGTACACTGATCTATCGTGTTTAATACGAACTTGTATCCTCCACTTGGCGAGTTCAATTGGACAAATTATATCAATTTTCATAATCAGCATATCTTCATCAAGACTTATAAAACGTGAAAAAAAAAAGAGAGAAGAAGAGACATTTGTTTTCTGAAGAAAGACATTGTTAATATTCATCTGGAATGCAAGTGTGATAAATGGAAATCATTTCGTGAAAATAAAATCCTCCAAGTTTTGTTGACTTTTATGATTTAAATTTTATTATTTTAGAAGAAAGAAACTCACGCATAGATTATTAAATCTTTTCCAACAATTATATACACAATGTTATCGTCTTTTTTTTTCTTTTTACCAAAAAGAAACTTGAGAATTCAGTGAGCAATAAAATCTTGTGGTTGTTTGCTGGGACTCCTTTATGTTAGTGTGTATCTTTAAAACTCGGATTCAATCTTAAAGATTTTCGAAATTTCTTAAAAGTCTATATACATTACAGCTGTGTTTCTCAACCTGTGAGTCACGAGAGATTGTCAAATGTGTAGCGAGAATTTTTGACAAGTAATTAAAATTGTATAATATGGTAGCACCGATACGACATTTAGTGTATGCAATATTTCTTGTTTATTTCTTTTCCCGTATTAGCCTTTCCATTTGTAATTTGAAAGGCTAATTTTGGCAAAAACAAGAAATGTAGAGATCAGTTCATTTACTTAAAAAACGAAGTTTACCGTTCAACATTCTTCGATAAAAATATAGATGTGTTTTGGTCTTCTGTAGAAAATTTATACCCTAACCTTAAAAACTAACTCTTCTGCATTTTGCATTTAGATGATTCTGCGAATTTGGATCCTAGCATTGACATAAATCATGTTCAAAATATGAGTAAGACTTTAAAAAATTAACGGTTGAATTTACGGTGAACATATTTGCAACTTTGAAACCTCATTTTGATTGAATTTGAGTAAAAAAACAGACTCAGCTTTGAATACATTTTATAAATAAATTTTATTTTTATTTTTGAATCATACAGCTTTTGCAGTTTTTATATGTATGTGTGCCGCAAATAAATCCAAATTTTTTTTACGCACTGGAACATAGCTTTACAGAGTAATATTATTTAGGGGTACGTTAGAAAAGATTTAACCTTCCGGCCCCAGCCGGATCCAATGGAATCAATTATTACATTGAAAATTATTATTCTGATGAAAAATGACCGAAAATTAAGTGAATATGTGACTTTTTCACAAATTTATAAAAAAAAAAAGGTACAGATGTGAAAAGTCACATATTTACAGAATTTTCTGTCTTGTTTCATGAAAAAACAATTTTGAATGTACCTGTCAGGTCCATTGGACTCGCTTGGTAGATTGTGGGTTAACAAATAAACATAGTGAGTTTTTGAATTGGTTTGCATATGATCAGAGAAAAGATCCCATTCTGTCAAACAGGTTAACAACTCTATACTAATAAAAATTTTACTCTATTTGAACCAAATTTCGGTGTTTAGTATCTGCAACCATAAGATTGTGAAATCTCGCACCGACATGTGGAGCTTCATATTTCAACCTCATTCAAACTATTGGAACTATGCTTCAACAGGAGCTCCAAATATTGGTTCAAAATTTCACTATCTCACAGTAGCAGCTATTGAGCACCGAAATTTGGTTCAAACTAGGACACGATTTTTAACATTGTAGTAACAAAGTTTTAATTTTTATGAGCGTTGATAGTTTTTATGATTTGAACCAACGCAGCTAATTTCTGCAATATGTTTATTTCATTTTATTTATTATGTCTTTTTCTGGTCAAAACAGAAAAATTAGCGAGAAAAAAAAGGAAAAGAAAGAAAAAAAACAGTAGCAAAATGTGTTTAACTAATGAACAAAACCCACAAAAGGCATTTTACGAAACACATTTTCGCAATATTCGAAAGTTTACAATATTTCTTAATTTAATTTAAAAAAAAATCATTCATAATTCATTACAATACTCTTTTGAAGTTTTGTAGAATAACTCTTTTGTAAAAAGAGTACTTGTTAAAAATATAAAAATATATAAAGCTTGTTAAAAATATAACGATGCTTTCCCGCTAACTTATAAAAAAAGTAAATTTTATGGAAGACTCCCCACCCGCCTTTATTTTCTTCTATATTTTTTTAATAAGTCGTCATTGCGCACAAACCAACTATTTAAAATCAGGAAAAAATTTAATTTTCTTATAAAGTGTTAAGACACATTAAACGAACTTTCACTCGATGCAGAACTTTCCATTTAAACTTCTACACACCGTTTGAATGCGATATGTTTTAATCACGTATAATGGGATAAATTTTCAAACATGGATAACACAAAGTACAATATTCGGCAATTCTCTGACATTTTCATTTTCAGCTTTCACTAATCTGATCCATAAATTGAATAAACGTCTGACGCCGCTTTCAAAATCAAAGAGTTCCCCCCTTCAATTCAGACGCGAAAATTAGATTTTCCATTTAGCGCTTTTGATAATCCCATCAGGCAGTCCAGCCCAAAATGTACCCTGCTTTTATGTATGCTCTACAAATTTCAGCGGGAAGTGGATTGCCATTACGATGTTTCTGTGTCTGAAACGGCAAGATTGAAAAAATAAATTTATTTTGCAAGAGAAAAAAAAATATACTGATTTTGATTTCATTTTTTCTTTTGCTGAAATATTTTCCCCATGTAATACGTCTTACTTACAAGCTAAAAATATCTTCATGAAGAAGCATAAAACAAGTGGGTAAGTGTAATCGCAGAACGCACATTGGAGTGATGTGAGGGACAAATCTTTCAAAACAACTTATCCTTTAATTAATGAATCCAATTTGTTAATTTATATTTATTACAATCTTACAAAAATAATACTACCAATAAATTTAATTTAAAAATAATTATAAAAGAAAGTTAGTTATTTTAATCAATTTAAAAAGGTTGAAATCAATTTTTCAACACATTCGCTGCCGATACGACGCCAACGTCAAGGGGCCATTCACGCGCCAGCTCGTGATGTGAGGTGGTGTCCAATAGCCATTCACGCGCTGGCGAGGGAAAATCTTTCGCTGATTCTTTGTTATAAAATGTAAATCGGCTTCTGGGAAAAACCCACTTCTACAGTGCGGTATTAACCATCATCACATCATCACATAAGTGGGAGCGAATGTGTTAAATAAAATCCAAAATTCTAATTCTTTTTTCAAAACCCGAAATATAAAAAAAATTTCGGAGGCCTATTTTTTTTTTCAAAAAATGAAATAAATTGTTTAAAATTAAATTTAAAAGGCTGAATCATAAATAAATTGCAAAAAATTTTTAAATAGAAAAAATTGAATTCCTAAAAATATTATGAATGTCAGATGAATGAAATCCTAATAATATAAAACTTTAAATTGATCAAAAATACGAAATTTCTTCATGTTAAATCCATCTTAACATGAAAATTTCGAGTTCCAGAAACGAGGCTCGAACTGTTCTGTTTATTAGCGAGATGACTTGCCTCCAAACTACAATGCAGGCATGAAAAACGTTTAAAATTATGTTCTCTTTTAAAATTTAAATCGCAAAACTGAACAGATGACATTCATGAAATTAATTAAATTAAAATAATAGATTGTTTCAAGATTTTATAATTCGTCGTGTGACACCAGATATTCAGCCGTAAGTATACAAAATTTGAAGTCTCTGACATTTATATATATATTGTGTAAGGCACTGTTACGGACACACAGGCAGAGGACAGAGACGATTAGGGTTTCGTCAGATGAACAAAACCTTTAAAAAAAGATCTAGCACTTTTATGTTTCCTGGGTGTAGGGGATAAATCGCTACATCGCCGTCACAAATATGGCATTAATTTCATTCAAAATTTAAGAATTTACTCATTTAAAAATACGCATTTTTCATTGTAAATACACGCATTTAAAATGCAACTCATTTCATTTTAAAAATAAGTATAAAAACAAAATTAGTATTTTATTAACACTTTTTCATAAACATTATATTTTAAACTTGACTATCACGCCTAATTTTTTTACTCCAATTCTCGTTTGCTCCAATTCTGAAAATTAGAATTTTAAAATTAGTAAAACAGTTTTATTTAGCTATTGACATGTTTCGACTTCATACGAGTCATTTTCAAAAGAAATAAATAACAATATTTTGAAATTGTCCGATCTATAAAGGAATGATCTAAAGCACCATCATTCAATTTTTCATGTAAATTTTAATTCAACAGCATTTTAATTCAACAGCATTTTAATTCAACTTGGATGCTTATCTCTATTTTCGTAGCCATTAAGTAACTCGAATCACGGACACGTTATTTATTCGTATTATTAATGTTTATTTGTTTCGATAATGACTCGGGTAAAGCTGAAACACGTCAACAGTCAAATAAAACTGTTATAGAAACACATAATGGACGAATACTTAATAAAATATGATGCTTCACAAACGGAAGATGAATAAAGAAATAAACGGAAATATAATGAATACAACGAATTCCAATTCATCGCACTCGACTATCCGTCTGTGTATAGTCTGCAAAAAAAAAAAACTTGCAAACATAGCTCTCGTTTCTAGTAAACTGAAAAGATACTTGAAAAGTTCACTTTTTGCAGTCAAAAACAAACTTTCAGATTCAGCAGCGCGGGATAACCCACCAATCGGCATAGGCTTCCAGATCCCGCGTTGCAACTTTATTAAAAAAAAAAAAAAAAAAAAAAAAAAAATACATTATTTAACAATGTTTAAAGATGGCATAATCTTTTTAACAATATGACAATAATGTTTACAGTTTTTAACGTTGTTAAAAAAAGACTATTTTCAACTCTATAGCTGAGTTATTGAATGTTCTATTTACAAGTCTATATAATAGTTGTTAAATGTTCTATTTACACGTAATTTGTTGAGAGTTGCTTTTATAAGACAAGAGAGAGTTGTAGAAATTTTTGTACAGATTACCGTAGCTATGGTTCGGGATCAGAGTCCTCATAATTATTGTTTGTACTTTGAAAAATATGTTCATTATTTTCTATAATCTTGACACATTCTATTATTTTGGAGTAGAGAGATGGAGTTTTTTGCACATTGTTGAACCACTGCTGTAGTTGTATGGTTCTGGATTTTCAAATATGAAATAAGGAAGTTAATGTGCATTTAGTTAGATAATGAATTGAAGTACCTAATTTGCCACATGTGCAGAATGGAGTTGGAGCTTTTTTAATTTTATGAAGATATGTTGGAAAAGGTTCATGATTGGTTGCAAATATATAAAGATTTCTATGAGGTAATATAGTGTTTAAATTTACTTTTGGCTGAAGGTCATATGTGTATCTCCCTACATTGCAATAGTCCCAGTCCATTTGCCATTGGGAAAGTGCTTTCTGCTTTAATATTTTTTTAAGAAAAGAGGCTGGGAGTGGATGATATTTCTCTTGCACACCTTCTTGTGTTATTGCTTTCTTTGCTAGTGCATCCGCATGATCGTTGCCATATGATCCCGAATGACCTTTTATCCACTGGAATTGAATATTTTTCTTTGTTTCTTGAAGCTTTTTAATTATTTGTGAGTTTATGAAATCTGTTGTGAAAATATCTTCCATTAGGTGCAGGCTTGATTGATTATCAGTGAAGATGATATATTTCTCCATTATTGAGGAATCTGCCCATTCTATGGCATCTAGTATAGCTAACTGCTCAGCTTGAAAGATTGAGTTATTATGCTGTAGTTTAACCTGATGTGTGTGAATGCATTTTTTATTTTTATATGAACAGAAGGCATAGGCAGTTCCTTGGTCAGATTTAGAACCATCTGTAAAGATGAGCGTTGAGATGGTGTCTGGATTCCCTTCTAATATGTGTAGATAATTAACATATGGTGCAGTTAACGAGGAAGATATTTTTGGTTGAAAGAAATGCGACTGATATTCATCCTTAGGGATTCCTAAACGTAGCACTTGGCCTATTGTTGATAATGTACTGAGTTGAATTGCAAGCGGCATTATTCCCCATAGCACGTTTAGCGCTGCTGCGGAAGTTTTCTTATAGGCTCTAGACACAAGAAGGAAGCATTGAGCTTGAATTGATGACAAGAGTCTTTTACCGTGTGAGGGTTGTAAATAAGGGAACCAGCAAGGTGAGGCATAACTTTTTTTTTTCTAATATTTGAAGATACCATATTTTCAGGATTTGTTTTGATAAACCTCTGTAGGCAGACGCAAATTTTAATAGGTTTTGTGAAATTATGTTAATTTCAGACCGTTTCTTGTGCAGGTGTGGTAGAAAGGAAAAAGTATTATCTATAGTGATTCCTAGATAATCTATTGTATTGTCTTTCTTTAGTTAATATCCATCTAATTTAAAACTTGATGCTCTTTTTAAGAATCGTGGGCGGCGGAGATTTAAGACAATGCATTTATCATAAGAAAATAGCATGGCTGTATTTTTTGCCCAGTCACTAATAATCCGTAGCATATCATTGCCCATCTGTTCTAATTCTCGTCGTGTTTGACCATAGATTATTAAAAGGAGATCGTCCGCATAGGCAATTACCTTGTATCCCAGATCCTTCAAGAGTCTCAGTAGCTTGTTCAGAAAAATCCTCCGTAGAAAGGGGCCAAGACAAGAGCCTTGAGGACAGCCTCTGTAAAACCAATGTATTTTTCTTGATAACCAATGTGGCAAGGCGCCTCTGAAGGAGAGAAAGGATCGTATAATATTTATGTAGGCTTGTTCAAGATTTAAATATTGTAGCTCATTTAATGTATCTGACCATGACAGTCGGTCAAAAGCATTTTTAAAGTCCAGAGAAATAAGCGATGTATAATTATTGTTGTCTTTGCTTAAATTTATATGAGAAAAGAGTTATGCAATCGCCGATTCTGTGGAGCGTCCTTCCTGGAATCCATGCAGTGAATGCTGAAGTTGTTTTGAATTACGTAATGAAAAATTTATTCTTTTTAGAAGAAGTTTTTCATAAATTTTTCCGAGTATCGGTAATAAAGTTATCGGACGATATGAGGAGGCTATGTCCGGCTGTTTTGCTGGTTTTAAAAAATATACAAGTTCACCTACTTTCCACGCTTTTGGAAAGTAATTTAAGTGCAGCAAGATGTTAAACATGTCTAAAAGAATTTCTCTCTGATTTTTAAATAGTTGTCTTATTATGTTATGATCAATCTCATCAGGACCCGGAGCTTTATTTCTATTAAAAGTGTAAATTGCATTTTGTAACTCTTTGACAGTAAAATTTGGAGGTTTTCCTTCTTCTCCTGTGTAAGGATTTTGGCCTGTTGGGGATATTGATTCGCCAAAAATTTGGGTTGTTAATGCTTCGTAAAATTGTTCTGCTGTGCAGGTTTTTTTTCTAGAGTTGACAGTGCATATACTTCTTTCTTATGGAAATCTTTGAATGCAATTTTTTTAATTTTTCCATAGGGATTTTTCGATTGGTTGCAGAAATTTATCCAGGCTTGCTTTTTGGCTTCTAATAATGCCTTTTTATATAATGCTCGTTGTTGTTTAAAATTTATTATGTCTTGTGCTGTGGCTGTTGCGAGTTTAGCTTTCCTTCTTAATGCACGAACAAAGTTACGTTTTGTTTTTAATTTATTTGTCCACCATGTAATTTTTGGTTGATGGGTGCTTTTACGTCTTTTGAGAGTTGAATCACATATGTTTTTTAATATTTGTTGAAATTCTTGATATTTCTCGTGAAATTCTTCTTCGTTGGATACATTTTTGAAGTGAAAATTTTGTTGTTTTATTGATTTTTCTAACTGCAAGTTGAATTTTTTAAATGAGGTGTGTTTTGTCCGATATCTTCTGTATGGTTGATCTGGGATTTCTAAATTTAATTTGGATGTTATAAGCCTATGATCAGCGAAATCCATTTCAGGTTTTACTACCCAGGATTCCACTGAAGGAAATAGCGCCATTGATGTTAATGTTATATCTGGCCAGCCTTTCCTTATAGTTTCCTCTTTTTTGTTTAATAACTCAAATGTTGGTAGACTATGTGGTTTGTTTAATATTATGAGTCTTTTGCTAGCCATGTGTGAAATTAATTTCTGGCCTTTGTCGTCGTCTTTTTTGTACCCCCATAGCACGCTATGCGCATTCAGGTCACCTGCCAAGAAGAAAAGATTGCTGAAGCCTTTTTCTTCTGACCACTCGTTAAGGTCGTGTTGGAGATCTGCGGATGGAGGAGAGTATTGCGAACCTATTGTTAAAAAGTTTGTTTCAAGTTGGATGTTAATGGATATTGAATGGATGTTCTTTTGTATTTGTATATGACGAATTAAGGGATTTAAGATTATAATGCAGCAGTTATTTTCTAGTGATGAGTAATAAGGAGCTGACAGTGGAAGTCCGAAAGGTCGATTTTCTGTTTTATAATAATCTTGAAGGCAAGCTATTGATATATTTTCTTCCAATGCGTAGCGTATGAAGTCCGCCGTCGCACATTTGCTATTTTGCAGGTTTAATTGGGCAATTATTAACCCATTAATTGACGTTGATAGGGAAGAATATAATTTATCTGATGAAACGATGTTTTCTGTTATGTTTATGGACGCGAACGAGAAGAATTTTTATTTATTGTAAGATTTCTCTGGTGATATATGTTTTGAAAAACTTGACAATATGTGGAGTTAGCTGCGTGATTTTTCTCATAAGGGCAGCCATTTTGATCATATGAGTTTAAGCAATTAATGCAAGTGTGTTTGGTTATTTCATCTTTTAATGGGCAATATTCCGATTCATGCTTCTTTGCACAATATGCACAAATAGTATTTTTCCTGCATGTACCTGCTGTATGCCCGTAATATTGGCAATTATTACAGCGTATGATGGGGGAGTATGGCTTTATTGGACAAGAAATAAAGCCCACTAGCAGCCTTCCCTGTCTTAGGAGCTTTATCGCCGATGAATCTTCTAGATCTAGCATTAGCTGGTATGACGTCAAAAACAAACTAAGAGAATATCTTTAAAAAACTTGGCAAAGCGGTATAATAAAATTACAGAAAAAAATGTAATGATGCCAGAAAAGAGATTGATTGCCAGTTACAAATTTGCACAAGAACAATAGCACAAGACAAAAATGTGCCCACTGATATCAAGACCATCATGTGTATTAGTTATGATTGTCGAAGCAATTCTGGGGAAAAAAACAACAGAGAAGTTCCAGGTAGTACAATATGCAATAACACACTATTATGCAGACTCGTAGATAATATTCAGACTTAAAAAACAAATTGTCGAGTATTTCGAATCGCACGACAGAAAACTCTGTTCAGTACATATTGATGAATCTAGAGATAGCAGTGGAAAATCTCATTTCTTTGATTTCATGTGATTTGTTAAAACAAAATTCTTGAATAAGTATCTTTTCTACAAGATTTGATGAGTACAACGGCAGAAAAAGACATATTTAGGCTTGTAAAATAAATATTTTCAATTTTGGATTGCTACGCGTCCACAGTATAATTCAAAGGTAATCTCCAATTGTTTCCAACTCCAGCTGTTTTGATTGTTATAACCAAGTGACCAACAACCAGTAACCAAATAACATTCAAGTGGTCTATTTCATCAAGAATTGATCTCTTAAGTCCCGAATTTTTTCTCAGCTTTGCGATGCAATAGTTTCCGCTTACGAAATTATTTTATATCACACTGAAGCTTTCAGAGGAACGACATACACTTGAAAGCAGTTTTGACTTTATTCTTAGAGGTTGAAATTTCTTTTCATGCCGGGATTTGATCAAGAAAAATAACCGAAATAAAAGAAAATCCCTGAAAAACCGAAAAGGTAACCAAATAAGAAATGGCTTGCAGGATTAGCATGTATGGATCACGGAAACTTTTTTTAGACTTTTTTAGACAGTGTTTTTGTTAATATTATTATTATCATCATCATTATTAAAATTTAAAGTTCCCTTTATCCCAATACCAGGGGAATATTCTCCTAACTACGATCACAATTCTTTAAATTTGATAATGTACAGGGTGATTATAATTAAAGTCCGAGTTTCAAAACGCTCTAAAAAGCGAACCACTCGTTAGAATGGCGTCAAAATTTAACAGTGTATTATTGAAGAGGGGGGAAAGAACATGAACCAAAAAAAAAAAAAGAGTTCCAAATTTGAGTGACAGATGGCGCTGTAAGCATCAGTATATGTAAATTAAAATACCTGGCATGCGCACGACAATTTCAGGTGTTATAAAAGCGTTGGGACAATTAAAAACCGATTGGAGGGATGCTTTTTATGCGGTTTTTGGCCTCAGGACAATTAAAAACTGATTTTTCCCATCCGATGTGGTACGATCTTGCCGTGGTGGACGGGCTTACGTAACTAACAGTATCACACGCGTACAGTCATGCACACTGAACAATACAGTTGGTTTATATCGTGTAACTTACACCTTAGCCGTTGTTTTACGATTTGTCCTTTGTAGTCGAAATTCTGACGCTTACAGCGCCATCTGTCGCTAAAATTTGGAATTTTTTTTTTGGTTCATGTTCTTTCCCCCTTCTTCAATAATACGCTGTAAAATTTTGACGCCATTCTAACGAGTGGTTCGCTTTTTAGAGCGTTTTGAAACTCGGACTTTAATTATAATCACCCTGTAAATTAATTGTACCTACTCCACCACTATGTGGTGGCGTTCGGAATGATGAAGAGAAACTAAATAAATCCAGCTATAATAATAAGGTGCTCAGTTCTAGCTAGCAATCACAAAATCGAATAACACATGAATTGTACTAACCACGAACCAAACAATTCGTTGTCCTTTGGCAGCACAAATAAAAAAATAAATTGACCTTCGAGATTGATAAAAGTCTACTGCATTATACCAGAAGCGTCAAATGCGCAATCCTGACTTAAATCGTTTTCATTCATAATTCATGGCACGTTTTCTGAGAAGTAAATTCCTTCTGTGACCTTTTTTCCTTTCGAAATCCGTTTCTTGGGATTTTCTAAATATTTTTTCCCATTGACGAGTCTCCATAATCTGTCAGGCGAGGGAAAATATCTGCATGTGGCTTTCTATTTTTTGATTTATTTTGTCTTATAACAATATTATTAAGTACAATTATGAAAGCATTTCAGTAGTATATAGCATAGAAAATTATTAAGAGCTATAAAAATTCTTAAAACTTTAAAATTTACGAAATTTTGTTTATTTATTTATTATTTTAGATGTCAAACTCCTACCTTTTCTGAATATTTTGATATTTTTTTTTACTTGAAATTCCTATTACAACAGAAGTTATAGCTTTTACAATTATATCAGTTTAATAGCTAAAGCAGTGTTTCTGGAACTTTAAAGTCATTTTTTCTACAAACGAAGTTTTTGGGCGTAACATACACGTTACCTCAAAAACTTCTCAATGCTTTTTCGCGAAATTTTTATTATATATATTTTTTTACGTTAGTCTGAATAAACTGAGCCTATTATTTTCTTTTTATTGCTAATATATATATATATTATATACTGTTGAAATTGTCTAAATTTTGCATTAGCTAAATACAACTTTGTGTTAAATATACAAATATTCCTTAAATACAAACTTATTTAGGTTCAGGGTATTTATTACAGCCTGAAGTATCACTAGGCACCAAAATTTTTATTCCACTTGCAAAACTATTTTTGCAATCCTGCGCGTCATCTGTTACGCATATTTTCTTTTCGTCACATATCCCTTGTAAATGCTAAATCTGCATCTTGCATTTTTTTAAATTCATGAAATGAAATATCGTACTTATATTTTTTATCTCTAATAAACATCGCGCTTAAAAATCAAATGCATTTTAAGATATCTTGAAAATAGTCTCTTTTTTTTTTTCATTTTCCAATTTTAAGTGTCCTGAGACCCCATAAATAAATGTTTAATATCCAAATATAATCTCTATTTTAAAATGCTTATGAATTTTCCTCTAAATGTAATAATGGGGGAATGAAACATCAATAAAATCATATGTTTCGCTTTAAAATGTTACTTATAATTAATACTACTATCAAAATTATGTTGCGTTTTAATAAAAAAAATCGCAAAACTTGATTACATATAAACTGTTTGAAAACTAAATCAAATAATTTATTTGTGTTATTTGTAGATACAAATAAAAAAGAAAATGATCAGTAACATGATAAAAGTCTATCTGCATGTACCAAAATCATCAAATATTCAATTCTGACTTAAATGTATTTCATTCATAATTCATAGCACATTTTCTGAGAAGTAAATACCTTCTGTGATGTTTTGTTTTTTCACCCTAAATCTCTTTTTTTTTTTGTCCTTTTTAGATATTTTCTCTCATTGATGAGTTAATGGCAAAAGAAAAGAAATATTCGCAGCCGGGTTTCGATTCTATAATTTATTATTGTCTTCTAACGACATTATTAAATACAGTACAAAGTCTAAAGTTCGGTCACTTGAAATTCGGAATTGTCCTAAGTTCTCGCTTTTCAGTGTCAGTATTCAAAAGATGAGGGAAGATAATAAAATTGTTGGGGGGGGGGGGAGGTCAAGAGCAAAGTAGTTTTATTACTGAACTTTAACTCATGTCTATGTAACAGAATAAAAGCAAAATTTCTTAAGGATAAACCTAAATTAATAAAGCAGCGCTGCGCACATTAACTGAAATTCTTAATACTTAACTTAAAATTTTTTCTTTAATTCTATGTTCTCTTAAATAAAAGTTTTTATTTCACTTTTCATTTTGTTGCGATTTACTTAATCATTTAACTAATCAATATTTTTGAAAAAAAAAACTTTCAAACAATAACTATAAATAACTATAAAATGCATGACGGAATGAAATTTTCGCCTAGCTTTTAACACAAAATACGTAATATGAACTTTACAATGTTCAAGTTACTTAAAAGTTTGTTAAAAGTTGATTAAAATAATCAACTATAGATGATAATAGTTAATTTTATTTAAAAAACATCTTAGTACTTTCAAGCCTTTAATCAGGCTCTTGCTCAGAGAATACTTTCTTTATTCATACACATACATGAATCCGTTTTGAAAATGAATGAGACTCGTGGCTTGAAGATTGATTTAGTAGTATTTTTGGTGAACGATAAAAAGAAATGTTTAATTGTTGTACCATAAATTTTAATACGCCATTTTCTCAAATTGTCAGGATTTATTTTGAATATGTTAAACCATAAACTCGGTACATTATACGATAGGGAATCATTACATACTTGATTGTTTTTGCATAGGATTTCTATGGGTTCTCTGATAATAGATAAATAATAATTGGATAATGGATAAATAATAATTGGATATTGGGAATATGATTTTCGTTTGATCAAAATCTATTGTGATATTCTGATTGATTTCAAAGTTCATATTACTTTCAAAAAATGCTTATTTTTCTCATGTCTTTTACAGGATTGTTAATCCTTCCGGTTTTTCAAAACAGAAATTTTTGCCTAATTGAATCAGAAAAATAATCGAATTAAACAGTGCAAAATTTGCAATAAAATTTACTGGTGAGTATAATAAAACATGATTATAATATGGATGTCCGTACTTAATACGGGCAAATAATGAGTGATTGGCTATGATGGCATGGCAAAATCAGGGAAGCGGTTAAAGAAATGATTATTTAATTTGGAACTCAAGGTTCGTACGGGTACTGTTATTTTCCAAATAATATATCAGTACTTTTTTTATGAAAAAAAGTCTAGTTAAAAATTTGAAGTTTTGCCTTATTTAAGCTGTTATCTATCGACGGTACTTATAATTACCATTATAATTACTTATTATAAAATTCTTTTAATACATCAATTAGTTGTAATACAGTTTAGGAACAGGTTAGTATACAGAACTTTTGGAACTCAAGGTTCGTACGGGTACCGTTATTTTCCAAATAATATATCAGTACTTTTTTTATGAAAAAAAGTCCAGTTAAAAATTTGAAGTTTTGCCTTATTTAAGCTGTTATCTATCGACGGTACTTATAATTACCATTATAATTACTTATTATAAAATTCTTTTAATACATCAATTAGTTGTAATACAGTTTAGGATGACTTGCAGATACTTTGCATTATCTTGTTCCAAAAGCATTATTGGTTACAGAAAACAAAAATCGACTATATTATAAAGGCCAAACGTATCTGTGCATAACGCATACGTCATTTTGCGAACGGCAATACTTTGAATTTGAAAAGAAATTTCAGTTTTGCAATTTTTGCTACTGCTATTTTTTAAACTTCTAAGCATCTCAAATTTTCAAATTTTATACCATTATTTAGGGGGAAAAAATCTACTTTTAAATGCAATTTATTTCAAAGCTGTACCTTAATTTGCTTTTGAATTATTATTATTATTATTATTATTTTTTGCAGTTTTTAATACCGTTTATCTAATTGTGGCAACAGAAGTACTCTATTTCTATTAAAAGCAAAGGAAAAAAAGCAGATTACTGTTGTTTCCAATTACCATTGTTAAGAATATCGTTTGTTATAAAACCCGATGAACTTCGGTTTCATTTACAAGAGTAAACATTACACAGAGTAAAAAGAAATTAATAGAGTTGAAATATAATGTCTTGGGGTGATGCCAAAAATATAACCCTACATTAAGACCAATTAAGTACCAACAAAACTACGTGCTTTGACACGCCTATCATTCCAACTGGTTTAAACCCGTATTTGATTGCTCTTGTTTTTTTATCGTCGAAATTGTTATTAAACAGAGTATTACAATTTCTTAAAAAATGACAATTTGTGCCATTATTGGCTGTAATACGCGATCAATAAATGTAACAGGAACTAATTTCATAGGTTAAAATTGTTTGATAATTTAATTATATAGTGTCTCACAAAAGTGATGGGACACTTGTGCTTTATAAAAAGAAACTGCAATAAAATAAATAAACAAACATGTGCAAAAATTTTTTGGGTGTGTTTCATATTTAAAGTTAGTAACAATTATTACATAACATACATTTTGTCAAAATATTAAAATATTAATTTAGTAAAAATACAATTGTTCAGAACGGAGCAAAAAATGGCTCACATAAGTGATGGGACACTTACTTTTCCATCAAATATTTATCCAAAAATTTTACTTTTTAAAAGGTTTTAATATTTTGTTGGATTTCCTTTTACTTTTAAAACATGATTTAATCTTTTTGGGATGGATTCGACTAATTTTTTTGTGAGTTCTGGGGTGATTTTACCCCATTCTTCTTGAAGCACCGACTTTAGTTGTTGTTTTGAATAAATGGTGTGTTTGCGAATTCTTGATTCCAATTCTTGCCAAATATTCTCTATGGGATTTAAGTCTCGAGATTGTGGTGGTGTTTTTATTATTTCAGGACAGTTATATAGCATCCAGAGTCTAACGTTCAGAGCAGTGTGCTTGGGGTCATTGTCCTGGTAGAATTTAAAATCGTTATGAAGGTTCAATTTTCGTGCTGAAGATTTCAAATTTTGCTTTAAAATATCAATATACTTGTACTGATCCATTATACTGTAAATAAAAACAGGATTACCAACTCCAGCGGACGACATACACCCCCATACCATAACTCCTCCTCCACCATGTTTTACTGTTGGTACCAAGTTCTGTTTGCGAAATTTTTCCCTGGGTTTTCTCCGCACCAAGATTCTACCGTCAGAACCAAATATATTAAATTTACTCTCATCAGCAAATATAACTTTATTCCAGTAATCAGAATTCTTATTTATGTTGGATTTTGCGAAAGCTAGTCTGAGTTTTCTATTCTTTTCACTTACGAAGAATTTTTTCCTGGCTACTCTACCGTGATATCCAGCAGATCGAATTACCCTTCTAATAGTCTCAGGATTAACAATTATTCCATATAATGCTTGTAAATCAGCAGCAACTTTTGAAGCACTATTTCTTGGATTTTTTTTAATATTTCGAACGATAATTCTCTTTATTCCATTGGATAGCTTTGATGGTGGGCCAGGTCTTCTTTTATCCTGAATCATATGATTCTTTTTATATCATTTAATGATATTGAAAACTGTTGAACGACTCAAGTTAACTGTTTCAGCAGTTTTTCTAATAGATTTTCCACGTTCAATATGCAAATTAATAACTAATTTTCGAATTTCAGGCGAAGTTTCTTTTCGTTTAGCATTCATGGCTACACAGAGCTAAAAAAACACAAAAATTCCAAAACAAACTGGAGAGAAATACAGCAAACGATTTTATAAATTATTGCCAATTGCTTTTAAGTAAAAATAAAACCCCAAAAAATATTTTTATTGCTTATTTCAGACGATTTTTGTTGCATATATAATGGTGTCCCATCACTTATGTGAGCTATTTTTTGCTCCGTTCTAAACATTTGTATTTTTATTAAATTAATGTTTTAATATTTTGACAAAATGTATGTTATGTAATAATCTTTACTAAATTTAAGTATGAAACACACCCGCAAAAAAATGTGTACATGTTTTTTAATTTATTTGATTAGTTTCCTTTTGTAAAGCACAAGTGTCCCATCACTTATGTGAGACACTGTATGTGTTTTAAATATCAATGTAGAAAATTCTTTTATCACTTTGCTTGAAAAGATCACTTTCTTTTGCTAATAAAATCGTTTGCACTCAGAAATCTAAATTTTGATCAATATTTATTATTTAAGTTTTCATACATGCTTTTAAAAGAATGTTTTCATCATTATATTTTAAATATTTATTTAAATGCAATTATTAATATGCTTATAAAAAGAAATAAAGATGTTTAAGTAAATTAGGAGCGATTGAGGTAGGCAAAATGGAGATCTATTTAAAAATTCCATTCTATAAAAGAAAATTTTATTAATTATTTTAAAATAGTTGAATTATTTATGCGTATTGTTATTTGCAAACAAAATGAGTTCATCAGATTGGAAAACTTTAGCTGAAAGACTGAAATTATAGTCAATAAATGCTTATTTCACATTTGAGTAATTGCTCTTGATTTTTCGGTACAAAATTTAATTTTTACAAATTTCTTGTATTTATCTACGTTATAAAGTATTAAAAATCACTGAAAAGAAGGAAACCTTTAGTAATGCAATTTTTAGTTCGTATCAAATGATTTCAATATCTTATTTAATTTTAATTTGACATTTAATTATTGCCAATTTTCCAATTTCAATTATTTTAAAAGCAAACATTTATTTTAATAAATAATAGAACAAAGACCATTTTTAAAATGTTCTATTTCTTATTAAAATATGCTTCAGCTGTAATTCATTTCTTTCAATTTGTCTTATTAATACAAAATCCCTTCCACGTGCTTTTGTTTGGGACATTAAAATCTGAGCGATAAGTGGTTTCATATTGCAAACCTTTTTTGAGGCTTACTTCACCTCCACCTATCTCATTCCTCCATGGGTTATCCGCATATTACCCAAAAAAGTATCAAATGTGGGATGAGTTTCTTATTCAGAAATTAAAATACGTCATTCCAGAAATAAATACCTTCTGTGGCTTTTTTTTTCTTTCACCCCTAAATTCATTTCTAGTTATTGTCTAAATATTTATCTTTGATGAATCTCCATAGTCTAGCTAGATAGCTCTTCAAAATTTCCATAATCGCCAGGCATTTATCTGTCAGGGGGGATGGCACACGAAGAACGCAGTTGGTAAAGTCCCCTCTAGTATTATACATTAATAAGGAAATACATATATAAAAGGAATAATAAGGAAATTATGCATTTAAATATGATTAAAATAAATTGAACATTGAGCATCTAGCATAGAAGTAACTTAAATAAAAAAGAAGTTTTTCTTTATTAATCCACTCTACCTGTCAATAAAATATCTATTAGGAAGATTTTTATTCATATTATTATACATTTTTATTCTTATAAATTATTAGTTTCGTTAGTTTTTCTTCCATTACTGATTTGTTTTTTATTTTTTTAATTTATTTTTTGTTGTTGTTGTTGTTTTCATATTAGATAGCGCACTGAATTTTGCCAAATATCCTTATGTCCTTTACAGTATGATTGCTTCATGCTTACATATCTAGCTACCACACTTTGAAAAGAAAAATAAAAACAAGTCGGAAATTGCATGTCAAGCGGAGTAAATGAGGTACATTCAAACTATAACGATGTTTAAAAAAAAATTAGATCTCGGTGTTATAAGATACAGTACTTCGGCTTATAGTATAGTATCTGAAATCTTTTGGTGTGTCCCTGTAAATACCATCTGCTTTCTATTATACCGGAAATTACTTTTGGTAAACCTCAGCAACGTATATTAATTTCATAAAATATGAAGTAGTTTAATATAATTAAAATGCCCCCCAAACAATGGTTCCCCCCCTATACCATTACGAAATGGAATACTTTTGTGTGGCCCTGTAAATTAAAAACAAATATTCTTTGCACCCCAGATTGTATAGAATGTATATTTTAATACATACGTCATACATGCATATCAATTTTATTATGCTCGAAAGAGTGAAACATCATTAAAATGCATTTGCAAGTATTTTTTCTCACTGACTGTGATATAACGGAAAACTTTTGATTGTCCCTGTAATTAAACTTTGAATCCAATTTTCATAAATTTTGAAATGTCTTAACAAAATTAGACAACAATTATTTATTTTGAATTTTAAATGATTCAGTTGGGTAGTTTTTGCTCTGTTATATGCAGACTGACAGACGGACAGAACGGACGGATGGACTGAATGAAGAGTACAGATACTACATATTTACATAATTATTAACGCACCTAATAATGCGCAGATGATACGCATCATGTATACTACATAATAAGGCACGTGTAAGTTTGCAATTGTAAGATTATTTGTATACATCTGAGCTTTTCTCTAACAAATGTATATATTTTCCCTGTTACTTCAAATACCAAGTTCCCTTTTATACTATCCGTCTATTGAAGAAAGAAATGAGAAAATTATTTTTATAAATCTTATGAGTACTATCGTTCTCTAATTCGTCAAAAATAAATTTATTTCCTTTCAATACATATTCAAATTTCTCTGCATCATGAATAAATTTTGGTCGAAAATTAAACTGTAGACAGGCAGCGAAATAAAAAACAATTGTGATTTTTTTTCGTACATTAGAATCATTAATAGTTATGCTTAAAGTATAAGTCAAAATAGCATAACGAAAAAAGTGAAAAGTTCTTATAAACTGAGTTCTATCGTTCTTCGAAAGTAAATTTATTTCCTTTCAACATATTCAAATTTCACAACATCATAAATAATTTTTAAGCAAAAATTAAACTGTAGACAGGAAGAGAAATCGTAAACAATTGTGATTATTTTTTAAATATTAGAAGTATTAATAGTTATTTTTAAAATAAAATTCACATCGGCACAAAAAAATTAAACACCTTTTCTGTTCAATTTTTAATACTGAATTACTAAAACTTCGAAAATTTTATGTAAAACTTTTGTATAATGCAAAGTATTATCTTTTTTTTTTTTTTAAATATATTCATTTTCTTTTTTTTCCCGGTGGAATTTATAGCTGTTGTATTAACATAATTCTTGACTTTTAAAGATGGTATTTTATACATTCTTTTGTATTTATTTATTTTATTCTGAAAGCTGTATTTTGAATGGCTTTATAATAATATCAGAAGCGCATCTTAAAACTTTTTCTTTGTGCACCCTTCAATGCGTCAGTTAAACCATTGATGCAAGACAGAAAAATATAAATAAAAGATATCTAAATGCTTTTTCCCTGAAAATAAAATTTTTTGTTTATATATATTTAAGAAAACAATGAAAAAAATCGCACGGAATATTATCAGTTCTTTTTATTTTGCTGGAATAACATGTGCGTTTGAAAATTTTGAATTCTTTTTGAACTTAGATCTCTCAAAATATTTCTTGGAAAAATTGAAGGAGAAAGCATAGATTATGAAATCCTTTCCAATAGATTCAATATGTAACTTGTATATTTAATAATTAATTAATCAATATTAAAGATGATTTCTAAGTAAGCGATTTAAAAACCAAAAATATTTGTTTAAAAACACAATTTTAACAATTATCATCAATAATCATAAAAAGACATATTCTTGTGAATAATTCTGTGTATAATCTATATATTTATACATATATTGCTGTACTGAGAATGTTTGATGTTTGTATTATACCTTTCCAGCTAAAATTTTTCTTTTAACCAGTACATAGTGGCTAGAACAAAAGCGATGTGCAAAGCCTCATAAAAATTCGCATCCTCGAAAACTATAAGACATCAGTTAAGAAAATGACAAATTTTGAGTAACTGTGATTTATTTAAGAACGAGAGACATAAATAAGCGAAGATGGTCTCCGACGGCGAATTTGTTAGCTGTTCACAATCAGCGGATTAGAGGCAAAATGACATCAGTATAACTCAGTTAAGTTTCTACATTTTGCTTTGCACACGTATCAAGTCCAAATGCCAAGTGCCAAATTATCGATTAAAATGCTCAGGCCCGGACTGGCTCCTTTGGGGGTCCTCGGCTAGAGACTGAAAAGGGGCCCCTTACGGGAAATTTAACGAAAACAGAATATTTTATTTTTAAATTTAGGCTTGGATGGCAAAAAACCACATTTAGGCTACTTTATCACTTGGAAAATAGTTGAGTAAAATATAAACTTTTTGTAAAGTTGTTAACTTACTTTCACGGGTGTTTATAAAGTCCCGGACCCAATTTCATGTTTAATAACTCATAAAATAATAGAGATAGATTTAAATTAATAACGTAAATTGGTTAGATAGACTCAAAAAGTTTCATGACCCTTGTCAATGAACTTTCACGTGCGCCCCCTTCGTCGCACGGAGAATATAAAGTCGGTAGTCAATTTCTCGTCAGGTAGCGGCAAGCATGTCGGCATCCACAGAGGCTATTGCGGTTGTAATTCTGGCTTTTACTTCATCAATATTCGACATCAATGTTCTGCAATGTTTTACAAATCCCTTTGGGGATTTGAAAAGGACAATATTTACAGGAGGAGAGTGTCGAACATTGATGACTTAAAAGCCAGAATTACAATCGCAATAGCCTCTGTGGATGTCCACATGCTTGCCGCTACCTGGCGTGAAATTGACTATCGACTTGATATTCTCCGTGCGACGAAGGGGGCACACGTGGAAGTTCATTGACAAGGGTCATGAAACTTTTTGATTCTATCTAACCATTTATGTTATTAATTTTAATCTATCTTTATTATTTTATGAGTTATTAAACATCAAAATGGGTCCGGGACTTTATAAGCACCATGTATATATTTATATTATTTTTATGCACCATACCTAAACTAATTCCATGCTAGAAAAAAAAATAAGAGTTATTCATTTTAAGTGGTTATTACTTAAAAATGAGCGTGAGGTATATTTTTAGTTTTCGGCAATCAGATGACAGTGTCGAAGTCATAATAATCTAAATCCTACTGTGATACCTAAGTAAATATTTAAAGTGACATAACAGTGATAAAAAAAAAGTGGGTACGTATGATCGCAGATCGCTCAGAGCATTTCTTGTAATATATCTTTGAAAACATCTTATCCTTTAATTAATAAATCCAAATTGTTGATTTATAATTATTAAATTCTTACATAGATGGTAGCATCAATAAATTTAAAGTAAAAGGAAGTTATTTATTTTAATTTAATTAAAAATGTTCAAATTAAATTACTTAAATAAAATTCAAAATGCAAATTTTTTTAAAAACGCGAAAAAAAAAAAAAATAACGGAGATAATAAAATTTTAAATTTTTAAAAACGAAAAAAAAAATGTTTAAACAAAATTTAAAATGCTAAATCATTAATAAACCCCTCGTTTTTAAAAGAAAATTGTAATTAAATAAATAAATAAATATATATATATATAATAATCTAAAAGATCTACTAGGGATACTAGGGAACTACAAGATTTTGACGAAAGTGGTATCGTTGGAAAAATCTCATTGTGAGGAGTAAAAGACTCAATAGAACTACCCGTCGGAAATGAGCCGTTTTCGAGATATCCGACAATTTATGTCATGTAGCTAGTGAACACTTACTGGGAAACCGCAAAAAATTTTGGTCTCGATTTTAACGAAAGTGGTATCGCTGAAAAGATATTATCGGGAGGATTAAAAAACTCAACGGAATCACCGTCGGAAATGAAACGTTTTCAAGATATCCGACAATTTGTATCACGTAGCTAATGCACACTTACTGGGAAACTGCATTAAGTTACATAAATTGTCGGATATCTCGAAAACGACTCATTTCCGAAGGGCAGCTCCATTGAGCTTTTTACTTCTCAAAATGATATCTTTCCAACGACATCATTTTCGTCAAAATCGAGACTACAGTTTTTTGCGGTCCTCTGTTAGGTGTGCACTAGTCTAATATGTACCAGCTACATGGCTTAAATTATCGGATATCTCGAAAACGACTCATATCCGATGGATAGTTCTTTTGAATTTTTTACTCCTCGCGATATGATCTATCCAACAATACCACTTTCGTCAAAATCTCAAAACTAATTTTTTTGCGATTCTCCAGTAAGTATGCACTAGCTACGTTACATAAATTGTCAGATATCTCGAAAACGACTCGATTCCGGAGGGTGGTTCCTTGAGTTTTTCACTCCTCATAATGAGATCTTTCCAACGATATCACTTTCGTTAAAATCGGTGTCTTACACTTCTTGCAGTTCCCTAGTTAGTATGAAAACTTCAAATTCCAGCATCACGGTTAGAACTGTGAATCTTCTGCTTACTAGGGAGTCTGTTTTCCTAAAAGTCTTTCACATATCTTTCCTTGAAGGACATAGCTGGCGCTTTGTTTGTTTGTGTTATATGCTGGCCAATTATCTACACGTGGGATATAGGCCCTAAGGGGAGGAGTGCCCTCCGTGGGGGTCTTTCTAAGGGAGCCTAACCCGTATTTATGCAAAGAAATGGAAGGTTCGAAGAAAACCACGGAAAACTCTGAACGGTTAGGCATACGATCGCGATTGGGTTCAAACTCAGCACCCACCGTCTACAAGTTTGGAGGCCAGAACCTCTCGGCCCCTGGTGGGACCGTAGCTATCGCAAATTGCCAACTCGTAACAGCTATATCTGGAGTATTACCTACCATCATGCTGAATATTATGTTATCATATAGATCTTTTAAAATAATATTACAGAACATTGAACCTATTATTTGTTGTAGAGGTTTGCTTGGGTCCGAGTTTGGCCCAAGAGCCGTATCCAGCCCGGTCTGCGGGCCTGTCAGGCAAAGAAATTTAGCGGGAGTGCTGGGCCGATAAAAAAAAATTAGGGAACCTGGTAATCTGATATAAAAACTTAAACGAAGACGATAAAATATGATCCGCTTTCAGTGAATGACTTTCACGAGAATGAGTATAAATGTGCGTCACGAGCCGATGCTAGTTTGACACCATCCAAACAAAAACGCAGGCATCCGACAGTTATGTGTTATCAGAGGTAGGGTTTAATTTTTTCAGCATACTCATACCTAAGGCCGTGATCAGATATGTACTTTTTTTCTGCGTAGTAGAGTCGGGCCAGAACTGGACTTAAATGTTCTCAGAATGTGTAGGGCTGTTACTACGGTCTTTAAAAATATTAATATCGATAATAAACTTCTGTTAATATAATCTTTGGAAGTATCACTTAGGGTGGTTTTCAATCCACTTCTCAATAACGCGAAACTTTCTGACTAATTTTTAACTGTAAATGCATAAAATTGACATGCGCGAACTATTAAAGGATTTGGGAATAGAATAATTTTTCCATTTTTGATAAATAAATTATCAAATGGTAAGAGATTTTTGTGACGTGACTGCAGATTTTTCCACTTTTCAATGGTATCGCTTCCAAAAATTCAATTCAAAATGCTAACTTTGATAATATTTCTGAAAGATATAATGTGTCTTTTAAAAAAAATGGAAGACACCATTCGATTACATATGTTCTGAATAAGAAAAAACAGCAAAAGTTATGCATTTCCGAAGAAAATGTATTTTGAAATGTGTCAGGAACTAACTCCTTTGGAGTTGAAGGAAGCTCTAATAAATGACAGAGAAATATTTTCACAAATAAATTTTTTATAATACATCTTCAAAAGTTAATCATTTTTTTACCGTCATTTTTTTTTCCCTTGAAAATTAAAGTGAATTAATTTCATAATGAATCTTTATTTGAATATGCAAAAATCTAGGCTTCTAAGTAATCATCAATGTTATTATCGTGTATTTTCTATGTTGAGAAAATATCATGATTTTAAAGTATAATTTAAAATATAAAATATTTCCTAAATGTGTATGTAGTATTCTTTAAAAGGATCTGAATTGTATGTTAAAAAAAAACTTTTTTTTTTTTTTTTTTTTTTTTTTTTTGCAAATTGAGTGGAATCGGGTCGTCCTTACTACTTCACCAAGTATTAAAAGTTTTAAACATTTTTCAATGTTTAAAAATTTTCTCATTTTTTTTCTTTCCTTTTCGTACTGTTGCTTTCGTACAACTGCTTCATGTTGACCACACTGTGAAATTGCACTCGTTACAACCATACTATACGATTGGCAAGTGAGCGTCGCGATGCACTGAGAATCTGATTCTATGAGTACTGCAGAAAGAGCGGTGTATCAGTCAGCAGCCCTATTCCGTCTGTCCAACGACGTGACACGACGACCATGAAAAAACTATCAATTGTTTAAAATTTATTGTAAACGCATATTATTATTGGAAAATACTCATTTTTTTCTTATATAAGTAGTAATTTTAAAATCGCATATTCCTTTTTTGACTTGCATTTCGGGGCCCCTTTGGGCCGGGGGCCCTCGGCGATCGCCGACCAGCCGACCTGGCAAGTCCGGGCCTGAAAATGCTATCCGTTTTAAATTTTGAACGAGATAAACGCGAAATAGGAGGACAGGACTATATTTAGCTTACTAGAAGGGCATGCTAAAGTGCTAGAGGTGGCTAACAATTGAAATGAAAAAGGAAATCTCGAATTGTACACACTTGAAACAGCCTGCACGATAAAATCCCATTTCTCGAAGATGTAAAAAAAAAAAAAAAATGTGCATTTTTTAGCTCACAGGCTATCTAGCCTGAGAGCTTATGTGCCCGTCCGTTCTGTATGTACGTTCGTACGTTCGTATGTTCGTTCGTGCGTAACGCGATAACTCATGATAAAAATATCGGATCCACTTGAAATTTTGTATATAGGTATATCCTGATAAGGCGCTCCCCTGATTAGTTTTTGGAGTTCATTCGATATATATAAGAGGGGGAACGGGGGGCTCATGCCCCTCCCCTTAATTCATATAAACGGGATTTTCATGCAGAATTAACAGTTTTCGTTCAAAATTTAGATATAGGATCATTCTGATGAGGCGATTCAGTGACTGTCATTAGGTGTTCATTGAATAAGTATAAACAGGGGGAACGGGGGGCTCATGCCCCCCCTCCCCTTAATTGATATAAACGGGATTTTCATGCAGAATCAACAGTTTTCGTTCAAAATTTAGATATAGGATCATTCTGATGAGGCGATTCCGTGACTGTCATTACGTGTTCATTGAATAAGTATAAACAGGGGGAACGGGGGGCTCATGCCCCCCCTCCCCTTAATTGATATAAACGGGATTTTCATGCAGAATCAACAGTTTTCGTTCAAAATTTAGATATAGGATCATTCTGATGAGGCGATACCGTGGCTGTTATTAGGTGTTCATAGAATAAGTATAAACAGGGGGAACGGGGGGCTCATGCCCCTCCCCTTAACTGATATAAACGGGATTTTCATGCAGAATTAACAGTTTTCGTTCAAAATTTAGATATAGGATCATTCTGATGAGGCGATACCGTGGCTGTTATTAGGTGTTCATAGAATAAGTATAAACAGGGGGAACGGGGGTTCTAATGCCCCTCCCCTTAACTTGTATAAATGGATTTTTCAATCAGAATGGTCAGATTTCGTTCAAATCTCTGAATAGTTTTGGAAGTTTAATGATTAAGTATAAAAGAGGAGAATAACCCCTCTTAAATTATATAAATGCTAAATGGGTTTTTATTAAGAATTATCCGATTTGCTCTGAATTTTGGATATAGGTTTTTTAATATGATAAATTATGTACTTGATAGTTTAGGAGGTTCAATGACTAAGTATAAAAAGGAGAAAGGGGAGAGCTGTTTCCCCTTCTTAACTTTTTTTTTTCGAACGGAATTAACGAAAATACAAGGCTGTATTGTACAATTAGTATGCGTAGCCTGTGAGCTCAATGCCATCAGTTTAACTGGGCAATATTCTTTTTTATTTTTTTTTATTTTTTTTTTTCCGAAATGTTTATATTGTTTTCCATTAGCGAAAGCATTTCATTTCTTTTTTGAAATATAATTATCGCCAAAAAATTAGTTGTTGCAACCCTTCCGTCAAAAATAACCGAAAAATACGAAATTTAGTACGAAAAATCAGAGTTATCCCTGTATATTTGTATCATAAACCTCCGCAAAAATATTTCCTATCGAATGATATAATCTGCAAAAAGATCCATCGGGTAGTTTTTGAAAACACTCGTTTGGAAGTTTCAGAACTTCTGCTTAATAATATACTAGCAGGCTAAGCCCGCTGCGCTGGTCTATTTTTCAAAACAAAACATGAATCAAACAAAATATTGAATATGATTGCGTTTTTTAAAGAAACTTCATCTCGAATGCTCTTTCACATTTCTGAAAATCAAGCAAAACGCCATTGTATTTAAAGATAGAAAACCAACTATTATAAATGCACCAAAAATGCATTAAAAGTTAGCAAACAGCTGTTTCAAATCTACTGTCGAAATTCTTTATCACTGCAAAACTCAGCGAGCTAGAAAAAACAAAACTGAGCCAAAAATAAAAACAACAACAATGGAATCAAGGCCCGTTGACACCAAAATATATTAAAATAATAATAAAATATATTATGTTGTTGTATCAGCTTATGCATTCATTAAAATTCGGGTTTTAAGAAAAAAATATTTCATTTGAACATTTATTTTTTTCTCCCAGGCGCCAGATAGCTGAAAGCAGATGTCCAATTCAATTGCGCAAACTCCAAGAGAAGTTAGCACATAGAATTAAAAGGAGCGTCAGTTATCAAAATAAAATACAGCAAAACCTCCTTGGACGGTCACTTCTAAACAACGATAATCACCGCAAACCAGCCACATATTGATGGAACCTGTAAGGGAGATTGGTGGTTGCAGGTATTTGTTAAGGCATTTAGAAGAACGAAATGATCATGTATCCAGGTTCAGATGTACGAAAAAACCCCACAAATGATTGCTAAGTTATTTTTTATTCATACATATGTTACTAGGGGGGCACACATACAGTACTCGGAGAAAATCTCCGAACAGCAATTAGCAAGTTTACCAGACGAGAGCAGAGAGTCAAGAGCCCTCATGCATAGCAACAAACTGCCACTTTTGGCATGATAGAAAATCGCCAACATACACAAGTTCGCCCATGCACAATGGATAGTATACGCCAAATACAGTTAAAATGCAGCCAGCAAGATCAGAATTCAATTTAGTTACCCAGCTGGGATGGGAAAGGAAAAGGTTGCCAAACGATAAAATGTTACACGTGTTGTTTTGTCTAATAAAGAAGCACACCGAAGGGACATGAGATTTTACTGCGCAGATGTTAAATTCTTTTTAGGGTTTTGTCGAGAAAGGAAAAGAAGCGTAAGCATAAATTTTAACTGCGAAACAGAGATGATGTCCATATAAGGTAATGCAGAATTGCTTCGATCGGAAATAGCAGACATCTGGAAATAGCTTTAAACGGTTGATTAATATGTAAGTGTATTTCTCACAGACAAAGTTACGCAGCTGCCGATTTTCGGTTAGAGAAAAAACTAGGCGAGGAAAACAAATGGAAAGTGAATGAAGGACAAGTTAAAACTAATTTTCAATTGAAAAGAGACGGGGGGAGGGGGGGAGGAATAATTTAAGAAAATAACCAATATATAACGAAATAACCGTTATATATATCACCCGGTGCACCACAAAAAAAACTTTTGCTGTCCAATGTGCATAGGCTAGCATAAAATATTATAACATAAAAACATACATAAATGCAAAAGTTTTTTTTTTTTTTTTATATATATATGTAGAAATTTAACGTCATGATAATGGAGACTTTTGTATTCAAAAACAGTCAGCAGTTCTAAAGTCTCTATATTTTTTTATATTTGTATTTCATGGATCCAAGGTAGTACTGTATTTTATATGCATAGGTTGAGTCGACTCAGACAGTACAAAAATCTTACTGCAGCTTTGATTGTTATCATGACATAAATAAAATTTTGAAACATATACACAAAACATGAAACTAATACTAAATGAATATAAAATGGCAATACACAAAAATAACATAATAGTACTATATTTTTCAAAAAAATTAAAAAAGAGTAATATGATGTATATTAAAAAATAAAAATGTTTTTGTAAAAATTGTTTCATGCCGAAGCATAGGATGACAAAAAAAAGAGGTGCTCCAAGCACGCCCATAAAAATATGCGTCACCCTGAATCTTGTGTACAACACAAGTATTATGGCATCGGCTTAGGGCCTAGCCTTAGATGAGGAGGGAATTGTGACGCTCCCCCGAAGGCACTAGCGGTCTTCTGAAGGAGCCCACGTCGAATTACATGAAAAAATTTGAATTGTTGTGAATTGGAATCACAATTCAAAAATTTGAATCGAAACTCCAATTCCAAAATTTTGTCTCTCAACACAATGAAGCTTGAACCCTTAGGGCATTAATTTTGAACGGGAACAAGACTTCAAAGGGAAGAATTCAAAAAGAAAAAAAAAACACAACAAAAATGTATATCATATAATAACTAATATGGGCAGACAATCCTAGAGTGAAGAGAGACTAAAAATGTGTCACAATCGAGTGGGGTGATGAACAAGTCATATATAAAAACTGTGTTTTATTTAATTACATGAATCTTTTGTTTACTTTTCTAAACTACAGTACCTGATTATCTAACTATGATATGTTTGACTTATAGTACAAGAAATGTTAAGTGGGAGGTTAGTTAGTGGAAAAATACTGAATTAATGAGTATTGTCAAAGAAATTTTAAGTGTACTGCAAAAAGAAAACAAAATAAAAGTAAATAAAATTTAAGTGAGTATGAAGGGCTATCTAAGTGTTAAAGGATAACAGTGATACCTAATATTGTTCTTAAGAGATCTTCAGAGCAATATTGATGGACCAGCCATGATATTGTTAAAGATCAGTCAAAAACAACATACACACAACCATGAGCTCTTTGGTTGGATATGTGGTATCATAAAACAAGACATAAAAATAATAAATAGTGATTTACATTAGCTTCTGTTTCTTAGATTGTATGTGTGAGGTTGATAAAACGTATTAAAGTTAGTGTTGTTTATATGACTTGATGCATCAAATAAATGTCCATACCGAGGAGGTGCTAATAAAAGTCTATCAATATGTACCCGAAATGCTGTGTTATCAGGAGCATACAACCTTTTAATTGAGAATGACACAGGGGAATGTTTACAAGTGACAATATATGGACCAGTATACTTTGTTTTAAACTTGTCATTTGATTTTAGATATACAATATCTTTTAAGAAAATGGATCTTAATTTAGCTTTCTGACCGTAATATTTATATCTTTTATCTTGAGCAGATTTAATGTTGTTATAAGCTTTGTGATATATCTTACTCAAATCATCAAGCAATTTGTGTACTTCAATATGTTTATCAAGAAAGGGTTGGTTGCACGACTGATCAAAAGTGTCAAAAATTAGAGAAAGTTCACGTCCAAAATGAAGAAAATTAGGAGAATATAATGTAGTTGCATGTTTCGAACCATTATAAAGTGATTTGTGTATAAATACTGCATTTTCGAATGAATGACCTTCTTGTAAAAGAATATTAACTGAATATTTGATTGACTTATTGATTCGCTCTGCAATCGCATTTGATTGTGGTCTCGAGGCAGAACTGTGTAATACCTTAATGCCCATTGTATCATTAAAAATGTTATATACCTGAGAAGTGTACTGGGGTCCTAAGTCTGATAAGACAACCGAAGGTCTCCCAAAGGTGGTTATGTAAGAGAATAAGCATTTAACAACCTTACTCGCAGATATGTCATTAAGTGGAAAGAGTTCAATATGTCTCGAGAAATGATCAGTGATAGTTAAAACATATTTTCCATTAGCAAACGGTCCAAGGAGATCTGTACTGATAGTGTGACCAGGGTACCTGGGAGTGTATGTGGGCTGTAAGGGTGCAGGTGGAGTTTGGTGATGTTTAGTTTGAAGACATTTGATACAGGATGCAACAAAGTTTAAAGTGTCTACATACATACCCTTCCAAGAATATCTACCTGACAAGAATTCATAAGTTTTATTAAAGCCAAAATGGGATAAATGTGAAATTGTTAAGACTTTGGTTTTAAGTGAATTTGGAACAATAATGTGATACGAAAAAGTGTTATTAAAAATATTTTCCTTCTTTAACATTAATACTTTCGAATCAGGATGAATGAAGTAGTTAGGAAATTTTTGAGAAGATCCTTTCTTTAAGATTTCTTTATAAACAACAGACAAAGTAGGGTCATTTTGTTGTTCAGTAGCAAATGTTTCATTCGAAATTTCTAATAAAGGGTCAGGATTTGTTTGTGTACCAGAAATAAGGCAGTTAACATGCATATTAGAATCACTCGAGCTGGAGTGTGGAGTATCACATTCTACAATAGGTAAGGGTTGAGTGTCATGAATAAGTTCAGGGTTTGTAGCTAAAGTCTGTTGATTATTTTCAAAGTTACAGCGAGATAAATAGTCAGCGAGTACATTCTTTTTACCTGGAATATGTTGAAATTTGTATGTGTATTCTGAGAGATCCATGAGCCAGCGAGAGATAATATCAGCCGGATTTGTAGTTTTGTTGTATTTTTCTAATGGTTTACTATCTGAAAGTATTACAAATTCTCTGTTGTATAAATAATATTTGAAAGCAGTAACTGATTTATGAATTGCCATGAGTTCTAATTTAAGTGCAGGATATTTTTTTTCTGATGCTTTTAAAGATTTTGAAAAGTATGCAACAGGTAATAGTTGTTTATCATGTTCTTGTAGTAAGACGCCAGAAATAGCAATATTTGACGCATCAGTATTTAAATAGAACTTTTTGTTCCAATCAGGTAATCTAACCATGGGTGGATTAAAGAATATCTTCTGTATGGTGTCCATAATTTTTTGATGTTTACTTGTCCACTTAAATTTAGCTTTTGGAGTAGTTAAGTTTATGAGAGGTTGCACAAGTTCAGAAAAGGATGGAACCAGAGATTTGTAAAATGTAATGACGCCTATGAGTGCTTTTAATTGACGTTTTGTTGTAGGTGTTGGAAAAGATGTTATTTTTACAATGTTGGAGTGAACAGGAGAAATAGTTTGATTTTCTATGTGAAATCCAAGATAATCTAAACTGGTTTTGTGAAAAGTGCATTTGTTAGGGGACAGCGTTAAGTTATATTTTACTAATATTGCAAGAATTTTATCCAACTTCTCACACATTTCTTGATATGAATTGGCACCAACAATAAGATCATCTTGGTAGGTATAGACACCTTCTAACTGTAATTCATCAAGTAACGAGTCCATTAAAGCTTGATAAATTGAGGCGCTCGTTTTTAAGCCGAATACTAATCTCTTATACCGAAAAGAACCAAACATTGTAGTAAATGTGAGCTGATTTTGAAATTTTGCAGGCAAATCAATCTGATGATATGCCTGATGAAAGTCAAGAGAAGAAAAAAAACGATATTGTGAAAGATTTGAAATAATGGTTTGAATTTTTGGAAGTGGATAGGACGAACCTTGAATTATAGTATTAACCATTCTGAGATCTAATGCGAGTCTATATTTCTGTATACCTGTACCGTCTGGTTTCTTTTTAACAAGAAGCATGGGGCAGGCCCATTCGGAACAATGACGTTCAATGATTTTGGCATCAAGTAACTGTTTGATTTGATTTAAAACATCCTTTTGCACAGCTTGGGGGAGAGGGAAAGGGAGAGTCTTTATGGGGTAATCATTAATGAATTTCAAATCAGGTACAATTTTATCAGTATGACCAAGTGTGTCTAATGATTTGGAAAAGGCAGGATAATAATTAAGTAGCAATTTAGTTAGGTTCTTTGCTTCATCAGATTTTAAGTGAGAAAGTTTAAAATCATTAGCCGATAACTCCTGCTTTCTTTTTTGTAAGATTTCATTAGACGCCTGAATAAAATTTACAAAGTGCTGTTCTGAGTTATTTTGCTTGTCAGACATTTCAGAAGTATAGTCGCGAATTTCCTCAATCTCAGATAATTGACCTATTTTTGTGTGTTTAGGGAGATGAATGGTCTTTTCAGAAGTGTTTTTAAGTGTTATTGAGAAGAACTGATGTATTTGTGAAGTTTTCTTTCTTTTATTGGATAATTTGTTCATTTGAATAATGGCATCATTTCCTGTTAATTCTTTTGTTTGTGCCAAATATTCAAAAAGATAATTTCTGTCATTGTTGATGTTATTGAAGGTGTAAACAGAGCACCATATTTGTTGTTGAGGTTCTACTATAATTTTTCGAGTTAAGAACACCGCTTGATTCAATACAACATCACTCAAAGAATTGCATGATTTTGATTGTTTCTCTCCAGAAGATTCTTTACTGGTTTTTAAAGGAACAGAGAAATTATTGTTGACGTGGAGACACTTGTTAAAAGTATCGATGACAACATTGTATCTAGTTATGAAATCGAAACCTAAAATGCCTTCAAAACTGGAAGACTCGGGTATGTCAACAATATAAAAGTGATGTGAAAACGCTTTTTGTTTTAGCTTAATGGATGTTCTGATGCAGGCGGAAAATGAAACATCAGAATTGACAGTTTTAATATTGACGTCAGTGGACAGTCTTTTATATTTTAAGACCGGTTTAAGTTGGTTGAATAATTTTTGTGAAAGTAAAGATATACTACTACCAGAATCAGCCAATAAAGTAATATCATGGTTTGCTATAGTGGCTTTAACAAGAGGGAGGGATGGTGACATAGTGTTTACACTACAAATTATCTGAACATTATCACTTTCTGTTTGTGTACTGATGTTATTTGCTATCTTAATAGAGTCAAAAGTTTGGGAAGCTACTGAATTAACTAGTCTCGAGCTTGAAATTTTAGGTAATACAGGGTCAAAAACAAAAGTTGCTGATGTAGAAGTATTAGATTGAGACACAACACCATCAGCATAAAAATTGTATCTCTGTTTCAGTTTTCCTGAAATTGTGGAGTGGAATTCGTGTAATTATTTTTTCTTTGAGTGTTTGCTCTTTTCCATTTAAAACAAGAGAGAGCATCATGATTGTTTCGTCCACATAACTGACAAACAACTGGTTTTTTTTGTGAAAACTTGTGTGGGGAATAACGCCTAGTGTAGTTTCGATTTTTGTAATTTTTTTTGAAGCGTGAAACACCTGCGAAATGTTTTGGTCTAGTCTGGAGATTTTTTTGCTCAGTTTCGGTTTTAGTATCAGAAGGGGCAAAGGATAATGCATTTATTTTCTCGGAAATTTCTTTCAGTTGCGATTCGATGAGATTTTCTGGTCTGTGTACCGAAGGTAAGGAATGTAAGATTTTCTCATTCCTTAAAATTTCATGAAGGGTTTGCGCTCTTTCAACTGCTGCTTTATAATCATTATTGCCTTCTTCCTGTAATTTTATTCTAATATTTGAAGGAAGGGCTTCTAGAAATTTCATAAGTTTAATAGTGTTGCGTGCACTTTCGTCGTTGATATCTGCATAAACAGTCGCCGCAAGAACATTTAGTCTATGCGCTAAATTTTTTATGGTCTCAGAAGGCATAAGTGCTAAACTGGACAATTCAACAGAAGCAACACATTTACTAGGGGGGGCGAAAAATGACGCAAATTCCTTTTCCAACAAATCGAGGTCTGTTATCTTTTGCAGGTCAGGATTTTGGGCTAGAAATTTTTGTGCAGGCCCAACTAACTTTCCCTTTAAGATTGCAATTGTTGTTTGTGGGTTATATTTATTAATTTCTGCAGAGACTCTAACTTGATCAAAGAAAAATTTAAGTAAATCTGGATCTCCATCAAATTGAATGATATTTATCGGAATTTGTTTTGCCGCCATGATTAGTTTTTTTTTGTTTTTTTTTTGTTTTGTTTAAGCTCACAAGTTTTGAGAAATTGTTACACAGACCGAATTTATACCCTAAAGCACATTGAAAACAAGAAAATTTCCTAGCTAGTAAAAATATGTAAACTAGCAAAATAAATAGACCTTAAAATATACCTCACTTTAAAGATAACTTATTTGAACCTTTTATAACAGTAAAGCAAAGGGAGACATACAAAAGTAACACATTTAGAAAATAAATTAAATAAAAGCAAAATAATTACACTTTGAAACATATCTATATTCCTTCACTTTAAAAAGTACTTACTTTATCTGTAGATAATAAAGCAAAGAAAACTATCAAGAAAACACCAAAAACAGTTAGTAAGTAAGCTATAAAATTAAATCCTCTTTTAACTTTTTTTTTACACAAGGGAAAAGTTCCCTTTTTGTAACTTAAAATATTTTTTTTTTTAGATGAAAAGGAAAATCTTATTTTAACTTTTTAATTAAAAGTTCAAAACTGGTTAAAAACTCATTTAAGCATATTAGAGAGTCCAAATACAAAATTAAAACAAAACGAAGGGGTGTTGGACGTAAAATATGAAACACTAGCACATAAATGTAAATAACTGGTAAAAACTGCATAAAATGTCACACAAATAATAACTAGAAATGACAACAGTTACCGTGCTTTCGCAATTTTAAAAATCTTTGCAAAAACACAATAACAGGATTATAATAGTTATGTTGAATAAAATATGATTTAAAAACACCAAACTGTAATATTGATTATGATGAACTGACTGTGGAGGCAGAACATAAAGTAAAAAAAATACTTGGGGTAACTTACAGATTTAGTTTTAAAGAAATAATTAAATGATTACTAATTTAATAAGACAAAACTTAGGGAACTGGGGCACGCTCTGCTCCCACATTCAAAATGTAGATTTTTTCAAATGTGATTTTCGTTGTGCACTTTTTTTTTTCTTTTTTTTTTATCACTGGAGACTAGCAGTAAAGTTATCAAAGGTAATGACACATCTTTTTTTTAGCTTTAGTTGGAATTCTGTTATTTATATAATAATTTTGTGCACTGTTAACTGATACATACGATGAATTATTTCTGATGATTTTCTCAGAATTGAAGACTTATTTTGTATGTGCAAAATTTTTTACTTTCCGTTGCAGACACCCGCGAATAAATCACTATTTTTTTGCACGATGAATCACTATTTTTTTGCACGATGAATCACTATTTTTTTTGCACGATGAATCACTTTAAGTTGCATAACAACACAATGAACTTTCTGTAGATTACGTTATGTAGACCCAACACAAACACTGGTATATAAGCACAAGTTGAGCACACCGTAACAGAAGGACAAAATGCTAGGCGAAATCGATGATCACACACAAATCACACACAAACGAGTGGAAGAAAGAAGGGTGGGCGCCCCAGCGCTCAGGTGATACTTGGCCGCATATTTCTTTTGAAGATGGAATTTCACGGGGAAACGCTCCGAAGCACTTGAGCTGCAGAGGACAGGGGAGGAAAAGGGGGCGTCCAGGAAAGGAACTTCAGGACGGGAACACCACTTGTCGACGCCGAGCGCAGATGAAGTCGGGGAAATCAATTCCACATCTGTTGACTTTTAGCAGGCAAGACTACTAGCAGTTGCATTTTTTTTTTACCGGGGATGCAGAGAAGAAAGAAGAACCAAAATTATCACATCCGCCGTAAAGTCGCAGTTGATTGTGCCCCCCTCCATATTTTTTTTTTTTTTTATGTGGGGAAAAAAACGAGAGTCAAACGGCACCAAAGTTTTGTAAGGGGGATTGGTGGTTGCAGGTATTTGTTAAGGCATTTAGAAGAACGAAATGATCATGTATCCAGGTTCAGATGTACGAAAAAACCCCACAAATGATTGCTAAGTTATTTTTTATTCATACATATGTTACTAGGGGGGCACACATACAGTACTCGGAGAAAATCTCCGAACAGCAATTAGCAAGTTTACCAGACGAGAGCAGAGAGTCAAGAGCCCTCATGCATAGCAACAAACTGCCACTTTTGGCATGATAGAAAATCGCCAACATACACAAGTTCGCCCATGCACAATGGATAGTATACGCCAAATACAGTTAAAATGCAGCCAGCAAGATCAGAATTCAATTTAGTTACCCAGCTGGGATGGGAAAGGAAAAGGTTGCCAAACGATAAAATGTTACACGTGTTGTTTTGTCTAATAAAGAAGCACACCGAAGGGACATGAGATTTTACTGCGCAGATGTTAAATTCTTTTTAGGGTTTTGTCGAGAAAGGAAAAGAAGCGTAAGCATAAATTTTAACTGCGAAACAGAGATGATGTCCATATAAGGTAATGCAGAATTGCTTCGATCGGAAATAGCAGACATCTGGAAATAGCTTTAAACGGTTGATTAATATGTAAGTGTATTTCTCACAGACAAAGTTACGCAGCTGCTGATTTTCGGTTAGAGAAAAAACTAGGCGAGGAAAACAAATGGAAAGTGAATGAAGGACAAGTTAAAACTAATTTTCAATTGAAAAGAGACGGGGGGAGGGGGGGAGGAATAATTTAAGAAAATAACCAATATATAACGAAATAACCGTTATAGAACCCAACACGTTTTATAGCACTAACAGTAGTATGAACCTTTAAATAAGTAATTCTGAATAACTGCTGGTCAAACTTCACGAGAAATAAAAAATAACAGATTCTGGTACAATTTCATATTTATTTAGAAACCGAAATTTCAAGCAGATTCAACAAAATAAATCGCAAATAATACTGCATAATTGTTGGGATTTGGAAATTTAGCTCATATTCAAAATATTAGAATAATTGAGAAAAAGTAATAAGAAAAAATTATTTGTCATTTATTTATTTTTTATACTAAGTAAATGCAATTAAATTTCTTATGAATTAAATCTGGAATGTTTAGATAAGATTTTAACATTTATAAAATATAAAATACAGCACAATAAATTAGGTATACAGCTTCCTTAAACACACCAGAATATTAGAATAAAATTTAGATTGGTTCAAAATATTAGAATATTTTATTTTACGCAACAATATTACCTTATGAATATGAAGTAAATGGTAGTTAATATTTTGTAGCATCCCCTTTAGCTTTCATAACAGCGTACAATCAATCTTGCATACTATATACAAGGTGTTTACAAACATTTCTATCAATATTAGCCCAAATAGACTTTATACGTGCCACTAACTCAGTTTTACTTGAAGGAGGATTTTCTTGAAAGTTTTTCTTCATTATACACCATAAGTTTTCGATGGGATTAAGATCTGGTGAATTTGGTGGCCAAGGAAGTACCTTAATGTTGCGTTGGTGGAACCAATTCTTAGTTGACACCGAGGTATGCGGGGACGCTAAATCTTGTTGAAAGATGAAATCATCTTCAAATAAATCTTCTGATGATGGAATCATGTAATATTCTAAAATTTCTTGATATATCAGAGAGTTAACCTTTTCGTAGACGATGCATAACTTTCCAGGTCCTTCTGCACTCATACAACCCCAAACCATGACACTAGCAGCAAATTTTATGGAACGTTTAAGGCATTCTTTATCAAATGCTTCTTGCTTCATTCTCCAAACTCGAATACCTTGATGACCATATGAAACACAAAACATACTTTCATCACTAAATAATATATTTTTCCAATCTTCATTGCTCCATAAACGTCTTGATTTACACCAATTCAATCTTATACGCTTTTGTCTTGCAGTCATGAGATGTTTTGTTTTCGGTACACGAGATTCAAATTTAAATTTATGGAGACGTCTTAATGTTGTCGATGTAGAAACTTCAACTCCTTCTTCTTTCCATTTTCGGTGCAAGAATCGCACACTTTTAAAATGGTTTTTCTTAACTATACGCTTTAGTTTCCTGTCATCTCTAGCAGATGTTTTTGGATTTCGGCCACCACTTCGGCGATTATTTTGAAATTTTCCAATTTTTGAATATTGTGTTAGTATTTTACTAACGCTCGATTGCGAACAATGTAAATAATTCGCTATAAAACATTGATTTTTACCGTGCCGATACAAATCAACCATACGAAGTTTAGTAGATTCAGGAATATCACTCACACGGCCCATTTTAAGACGAAAACGAAACAAACTGCAAAAAAGAATACTGATTTTAAATAAAATAGTCTGAATTTAATCAATGATGCCACCAGTTAAGAACTGGTAATAATTAAAGGAGAATTAATGTGAAATATTCTAATATTTTGAACCACTTGAATAAATATTCTAATATTTTGACTTTTCAAAATAATTTTTTTTGCAATTAATCTTTTCAAAAATGATATTAAATTTAAGATAACAAGTAAATTTAATCAACAATAAGTTCTTAATAAAAATATCGTTTGCATATTTTCATTAAAAGACATTAAATTACCAAACGATATTTTCAATTTCTAAAAAAAAGGTAATTATTCTAATATTTTGAATATGAGCTGTACTTTCATATTCCTTCCATCCAACCACCTGTCAGGCTAAAATTATTGCGCAATGTGAAGCAAGAATATCAGTTGTTGTTCTGTGACAAACAGTTGTGGCGCATGCGCGGAAATTTTATCTTATCTAAGAACTTTTTTGTTTATTAACTCTCTCTTTTTGTTTTTGTAGATCGGTTAGAAGTTTCATAGTGAAAAGATGTAATATTGATAGTGTCACTGCAGATTCGGTAAATAATGTTTGTGTGCATTTGTGTAGTAAATCGTCTTTATTAAAATATGAAAACTAAAAAAGGCTCTTATTTGAGTGTATAGAAGTGGTATCTTAAAGAATCCGCCAAGAATTTATTTAGGAAATCCGGACACGGGACACCCGATCTGCGAACTTGGAATTTTGGCGGTAAGAATTTTTATATCTTACCTAATTTTTATTCTATGAATATATTAGAATCAATTATGATATTGATATTCTTTTGTGTAGCAGCTCTAGCTGTGATTATTTAATTTAGGCAGTCGGAATTGTCACAATAATCGTAAAGAAAACAGATGATATGCCCTCTAAAATGACGGATGATGGTGAACGGTGGCATTTATACGATGTTCTTTTTTAAAAAATCCAGAAAATATACGGCTATACACTAGGGTGGAACGAAAAATTTTTTTTTAATTTCAATATGTAATAGAGATGAAAAGTTGTCTAATGCCTTTGTTAAGACAGTATTAAAATATTTTAACAAACATAATATATTTAGAGGTGCCGCAAAAGACTTGAATTAGTGATGGGCGATTTCGATTTTTTAAATCGATTTAATCGATATTATGGTCAACTCGATTTAATCGATACTATAAAATTTTTAATCGATTTCTCAGAAGATATTATTTTTATTTTGCTTCAAAAGTTGAAGATAAAGCAGTCGGATGTGCCAATCTCAAAAAGTCTTCTATCTCATACATGATAAAACTTCTAAATGCACTAACACATTGTCAATGTCAAATTTAAATTATTTATACCCATCATGAAGCTTTAAAAAGTATAGGTTGAAGTATGAACATTTTAAAAGAAAGCATTGCGTTTTCCAAACAAATCGCTGAATTTCGGTCCACCCCCGCTAGATGTCTGTAACCGAAATGTTTGCAATTCAAAGAGCATCACAGCGACACCTGTTGTGCAGTATACACTCAAGCCTAATAAGACAAGCGTAATAAGAATCTATTTATGTGAAAGTTTAACCGAATATGAAATTTGATTAAATTCCATGGATAATTTCTAAGATATCACTAATATCGTGAAAAATGCAGTATAGCAGAGCAGTATTATATAACTTACACAAAAACCTAATCAGGAACAACGTATGATAATATCTAAGAGACTATTAAGTTTGATGAAATTCCGTTCAGGAGCTCTTGAGATATGATCAATAAAATCTTGTAGATCCTGAAAAAGCGGTTGAATTCAGGGGCCAGCCCGAAGAGGAACATCTCCGCCCCAGAACTTTGAAATGTCTCACGAAAATATTGAAGCTTCATGTACAAGAGTCCCGCCCCCCTTCTCTGAAGTATAGAATGCCTCTTCAAGGAGACATAAAAATTCCTCCCAGTGAAAAATATCTGAATTCAACACTGCTGATAAAAGCAGCATAGCAACGCCTCCTGCATAGTTATTTACACTGAAACCTAATAAGCACCAAACTTATGAATGTGAAGCTTGATGAAATTTTCTGAATTAGTTTCTGAGATGCAATTATCGCAAAAATCAGGAAAAATGCAGCGTCACCTGCCGTTAGATTTAAATCAAGACTTAATCATCAACAATTTACGTTAATATCAAACCGAATCTGAAGTTTGGCAAAAATACGTGCATTAGTTCTTGAGGTATCTATCTTGCAGTAATCATGAAAAATACAACATAACAGCGCCACCTGTAGAGCGATTTTTACCATAAGTAATCAGCACCAATTTATATGAAAGTCTAGCTGAATCTAAAGTTTCAAGAGGTTCCAAGCATTAGTTCTTGAGATAGAGCGCCCACAAAATTTTGTAAGAGACAAACAAATAGACAGACTGAAAGACAGACAATTTATAAAAACAGTAAAATGTGTTATATTTAACAATATATTCGAATTTTGTAAGCATTAGGTTATTATTTTTTTTTAAATAACATCATACAAACAAACAAAAAAAAAGCAAAGTTTTTTTTTTTTTTTTTTTTTTTTTTTTTTTTTTTTAAAGAAAATAAGCAACATATAATGTCTAGAATTATATATGGGTGTGTAAACATGTTTAATAATCTACATAACCCCCCCCCCCGTTTTTAAATAAGTTAATGGGAATTGTCTTTTTTTTTGCAATTATCTTCTTCTTTATAGTTTTTCATAATAATAATAATAATAATAATATATATAATAAAAAAAGGAAGTCTATCAAAATGCAGAAGATTCTCTCCTTTCCTCGCCCCCCCCCTTCCCCCCACGGAGGACATCTTCTGCCCTTTGTATCTATATCCCTCGTGTTGATAATCGGCTGTCATAAAATAAACCAAACCTTTTCCCGTCTACCCTATTTAAATCCTCTATCTTCACAGTTTCCTTTTCCCCGCCGAAAATCTTGCCAGTCCTTTGAGTCAAAAACAGACGCAAAATCACTGACCAATCACATTACAAGGTGATAAAGCCTAGATGCAAAATCGCAAGACTATCTTGGATGCAAGTAGTAGATCGATCTTTTGTAGTAGATCGAATCAGTACAGAACCTTGTGTAGTAGATCGATGTCGATGTCGATTTCGATGTCGATGTCAGAATCGATTTTATTTTGATTTACTAAAATTGAAATCGCATTTTGAAATCGATTTTTAGATACAAGTAGTGTTCAGGTTGAATCGATCTTTCCCTTTCTATTGTTTTAATGGTAGCAGTAAAAATTTCAAACTCAAATATTAGACGAACCGTTGATTTTAGAGGGGTAAGACTTACGTATGTCAAGATATTCTAAGATATGGTCAATCGAATAGTGATGACCATTATACCCTAGCAGCACATAGGGGGTGGGGGGCAGGGGGGGCAATATTCAATACAGGTATGGGTGGGTCATGTGACATATCGTTGCAAAGGTCTTGGTCTGGGCTATCCATATCTGCATATCGCTTCATAATATAGTTCAATTTTCAGACTCCAGGGGGCATTTTAAAGCTTTTTTGGGGGGTTTTCCCTTCTCCCACTTTGTAGTGTATCATTTTATAGATCTTGCCTTGTAGACCTCAAATATCTTGAATTGATTGGTAGAACTGATGTAAAATTTCGTATAAGAAAGGATTACCAATTTTTTTTTCAAACCAGATATTTCTAAAAGTAAAAATTTCAAACTCAAATATTAGGCGAACCGTTGATTTTAGAGGGTTAAGACTTACGGATGTCAAGATATTCTAAGATATGGTCAATCGAATAGTGATGACCATTATACCCTAGCAGCACATAGGGGGTGGGGGGGCAGGGGGGGCAATATTCTATACAGGTATGGGTGGGTCATGTGACATATCGTTGCAAAGGTCTTGGCCTGGGCTATCCATATCTGCATATCGCTTCATAATATAGTTCAATTTTCAGACTCCAGGGGGCATTTTTAAGCTTTTTGGGTTTTTTTTCCCTTCCCCCACTTTGTAGTGTATCATTTTATAGATCTTGACTTGTAGACCTCAAATATCTTGAATTGATTGGTAGAACTGATGTAAAATTTCGTATAAGAAAGGATTACCATTTTTTTTCCAAACCAGATATTTCTAAAAGTAAAAATTTCAAACTCAAATATTAGGCGAACCGTTGATTTTAGAGGGTTAAGACTTAAGTATGTCAAGATATTCTAAGATATGGTCAATCGAATAGTGATGACCATTATACCCTAGCAGCACATAGGAGGTGGGGGGGGCAATATTCTATACAGGTATGGGTGGGTCATGTGACATATCGTTGCAAAGGTCTTGGCCTGGGCTATCCATATCTGTATATCTCTTCTTAACCGTTTAAACGCCAATGTTCCCAAAAGGGAACATAGTATTATTTGCAATGCAAAACATATATTTTCCAATATAATTACGATGTTCTTATTTTTCCTATAAAATATAAGGTTGATTTTAACTTTTGAAAAAAAAAAATATGATTAAGCATTTATCACAGGTATAAAGAGTATGCAAATTCCTTAATTTACATAAAAATATAATTTTTGTTTTTATCATTTCTCTATATTACTCACATTTGACCACTAGGAATCTAAATGTTTTTGGAATTCGAGAAAATACCCAAGAAGAACATTTTTAAATTTGTATGCATAAATCAAAACATTTGAAGTTGTAATATGAGAAAAACAAAATTATTATTACATTGCGATATTAATTCGGCTTGTAAACAGTTAATTTAGGTAAATGGTTTTTTTGGCAGAATTAACCGATTTGTGGCCGATGATAGGTTATGCGCTGCCCGACCATTGAGGTACAGTTATCCATTAATCCGAACTTAGGTCGCTTCCAACTTCTTCGGATAATCGACGCTCCGCTGTATTTTTATTTCTTTGTTAACCAGAGAAAAGTATGTTGTTTCACTGTTAATTATTCTTATGAAAACAACATTTTTTTTTCTGTTAACTGCTGAAAATTTGGTAAACGTTAAAAAAGAATAATATTTTATAAGCTGTAAATGAGATGAGGCGATATATATTTTAAAAGAGAAAAAAAGTTTAGTCACACATTTTTTTTAACCCTTTCCGGCATACTGTGCCCAGTCTGGGATACCTAATTTTAATTTCAAACTTGCAAACGGCACCAGTAATATTTTAGTTAAATTTTGCTTTTAGAATAAAAGCTTACATTAAGGAATTCAAAATATTTAAAAAAATCGTTTGTGAATTCCGGTGTCAGTCGATAATTTCTCATTTTAGTACAGATTTTGCCCGTGCCGGAAAGGGTTAAGCAGAATTTCTGCTTTTAAATTGGTGGATAATTAATAATTAGCATGTGCTGATTGTACAATTAAATCATCACAGCTATTTTGAAAGAAAATTTGCAATATTTGCGTTTCCCACACCCTTATAGAAGGTCTTAAAAAGACTGAAAAAAATTTTTTTTTTGAATAAATTTAGAGCTTTTAAAATTTTATTCATATGCGAATTTTTAAGAAGAATGACGTTTAAAGGAAGTAAGGCTCCATTTGTTTGATTGAAGGAGTATGTAGAAAATACATGTGTTTCGGATTAAAATATATATATATACAAATCATTTCTCCCTTTTATTTTTTTTATCTAACCGAGATCTTTCTAAAAAAAATAAAGTTAAATATAATATAAATTATTATTAAAATTGTATCTAAAAATAATAAAAGATAAATCCTTATTATTCGACTCTAAAAGCTGTAATAGCTTACTTCTGTGCCTCCCTAAATGGGAGTGAGGAGTATGAGGTGTTACGGCTCTGCTGATTAGCCAAGTTTTAGAATTACTAATTTTGAGCTCATCTGTGTAAAATCTAAAAATATTGATTTTAGTATCGATTCTAGAATTTAGAAATCGATTCTTATTATAATCGATGTCACTTTATACGATGTCGATTTTAATCGATTCTCAAAATTCCCAGAATCGCCCATCACTAACTTGAATATATGATTTTTAAGCAGATTTTACGAATTTCGATAAATTTGGTTTAGTAAAAAAAAATATTTTAAATATCAAATGCCCTTTTTGAATTTTTAAATAATACACGTAAACTACTTTACAGTAGATATTTATAGTTTTATACTGCATGCCTTTATTATTTATGCTACTAAATCTTGCACTTTTTAACTTCCATTTCTTTAGATTTTAAAAATATTTCGTAATAGAAAAGATTAACCTTACTTTTAACTTAAAATGCGGCAAAACATTTTTTAGTTCTGAAAATTAATAGTCAAAAGGAGAATGGTACAGGGTTTGAAGTGACCTTGGTTCAGGCGGCATATTATTGGCTGGTGTAGGGTGGCAAAGGAGTAAGGGATAACATGTACCTGTAGCAATGGTCTGGTCTCATGTTTCTGTAGTTAGTCCGTGCAAGCAAATGAATAGTTTGATTAACAAATGCTTTTATGCTGTTCTTTGTTGGATTTTGTTTTGTTTATGAATATGTCAGCTTGAATTTTAGTGTAATAATTTATTAGTTTATACTTTAACTTTAGTGTGATGGCAGTGTCAGTTCAGACGAGACAAAAGTTAGAATGTCCAATTTTTGGTACCCTAAAGAATTAAGCGATTTAAATCTTCCAACTTATTATGACATTGTGAAATATTATTTTTATATTTTACATGATCTGAAACCAGAAAAACATCAGAAGAGCCAACAGTGAATGAAATACTTGATATTCTTACTAAGAAAGTTGAATCTATTTGGTCGAAAGCATCTATTCCTGTAGTATCTCAACACCGCATGTTACAAATGGTAAAAACTAATCACGATAAATAAACAAGTTATCAAAAAATAGAAAAGGTACAGAAAAATATGATTTAATTGCAGCAAAGTTTTTAAATGAAAACAAACGTCTTTTTGGTGTAGCAGCCTGTAAGTGCAAAGGATTTTCTGTCTGTAAATGCAAAAAAAGAAAAAAAAGCACCTAAACTTGAACAAGATTTTTTAATTAACCAAAGAACTGTGAGAAAAATTAGTATAAGTGGAGTCGATAAAGTTATTTCCAGGATTTATAAACAAAGACAACAGAAGTAACAACAGGTAATACAGAAACAATTAAAGGACAAGTACAATCAGAAATTAGTAGTTAAGGCTGCTAGAATAGCTAAAAATGATGTCTTTCAATCAGATCCTGAGCAAACATCTAAAGGAAACTTAACATACACAATCCCAAAAATTACTCTACTTATTTTTTGGATACAACTGCAAGCGAGCAAAGCGAGTAGTACTTCCAACAGTAGAAAGTGCCTGTGACCGAAGTGGGGTTTCAGACAGAGTTGCTGCAGCCATCACAAGTGCTGTTCTTAAAGATGTTGAAATGATTACAGAGGAGAACAAAGGTAAGGTAATTGATAGGAATTTGAAGAGAGAGAGCCAAGAATCGAACAAAACAGATAGTAAGAAGCCTTAACCAAGTTGGAGAAAGTATAGGTTTGTTTTCCGATGGAAGAAAAGATAAAACAATTGTGCAAAATAAAAATAGAAATTTTTTTTAGAAAAAGACGGTCATCGAATAACATATTTCTTTAGCAAAAGAGACCAATTGGAGTTAATAACGGTGTGATTGCTTTAATGGAAAAAGATCTAAACATACCAGTGCAGTGGCTGATTTGTTTGTTCCATTTTCCATTTAAATGAATTGCCTTTGCGCCACCTGTTTTGTGAATTTTACAGAAAAACAAAGGGCTCTAATGAATTTGGCGGGTTACTCTGTAATACACAAGCAGTGGAAAGAGTAATAAAGCTTGTTACAGAGTCATCAATAAGTGTTTGTGGTCCTGAAGCAAGAGAAGGCTTTATTAAAGCAAAAAAAGCTTCGCAAAAGATGATGCCTAAATTTGAGTCGAAAAAACATTTTATCTAATAATCAAGAGAATTTAATAATGTAATGGAATATTCTAATTATTCTTTAATGTTTGTTTTATTTCAATAACACTGGTTATTAATTATGTCATGACATTTGTTCTATTTTCTTCAAATATAGTGAGTGACTTGTTACTGTTTATGTTGCATGTTTGTGTTTAATCCCTTTCGAAAAAATCTTAAAAACACCCAAATAACTGATAAGTTTATTTTTATTAATAATTAGTTATTTTAAAAAGTTTTACATATTATTTTAAAAAACCGTGTTTGAACAACTATTTATAAGCAAAAAAGTAATTACAACAATTGAATTCAAACTCCTATTACACCTTGATTTTTTTTTTTTTTAAAGCTCATTTATTTGACTTTTGCAAAAAATTAATGCATAAATTTACCTCAATTGAACTTAATATTATTATTGTTATAGTAAAGAAGCATCTATAGGTTGCTATTAAAAACAGTATTTGATTTTTAAAATGTAAAAATAAAACAGTGAAAAAAATTATAATTTTATGTTAAATTTGGATTTTTTTTTAAATCCTCATTTTTAAGGCTCTTGCGGCACCTAAAGATAGAAATTTAGAACAAAAAAACTTCGTAGTTTTATTGTTAACATACAAAGACAACTTTTAAATACTATTAGAAAATTATTTGCTGAAGAAAATATTTTTCCCTATACTTTCGTTCCACTCTACTATACACCCCTTATCCTCTCCACTACATCTGTGGTGTTGACAATAAAATGTCTTACTACCTCGGTTGAACAGCGAGATCAATACAAGAATGTTAAATATATAATAGCTCTTTCTAAATCAATATTCGATATTATTATTTCATCATATAAACAATATATACATCAATAATTGGCAAGATAAACCTTACCTGTACAAATCCTCATATGGAAAAAACTTCGTTTTCGTATTTTCCATCTGTGCTTATGCCCGCTTGTTCTTAGGCTGTGCTGTAATAATATACATCGCCGATTTTATCTTAAATTATGACTTTAACCTTTTTTATACTCTATAATTATATTTTTATTATGTGCTTTAAATCTGTAAAAATGATTAAACATAATTAATTATGATTTCCGTTTTTTTTTCTAGATGATCCAGTTTTGATAAATTTGCATGTGTAAGTTTCTGCAAATTTAAGCTTTTTCGTGCTATTTTATGCAAATTATATACACAATAAATGTCAGATTGAATTACCTTCTCTAGATAATGATTACTGGGCAGTTTGCTTCAGATAAATATCACGATCTGCATATTATTAAGATTTATCTGTATGTCACTAAACCTAATTTGTCATTTTTAATGCTTCAATGTATACATTACTATCAACTTTGAAGGAGTTGCCTTAGAATTGACGTAAGTTTTTATAGACTAGATTTATATGCTGATTTCAAATTATGCAAACTGTTTTTTATATCATGTCTAGTTTTTGAGGAAAATTACTTTTTACTGTTGTTTAATATTGACACAATTTTGATATAACAGGCTTTTTAGGGGTGTGTACTATGGTTGCAGATTCAAGTCACCAGTCGCCACATGGCGACTAAATGTTTTGACATGGCGATTAATTTTCGGGGTCTAAGTGGCTAATCTTTGGGGAATTTTGCTTTTTTTCGCGATCATTTGACGAAAATCACGATTTTTCAGTATCTTTTGACGAGGTTCCCACATTTTTTGCGATCGTTTGACGAACCGCGTGTTTTTTAGCGATACGCTAACCAAAATCGCTTTTTTTTTCGCAATCGTTTGACGAAAATCGAGTTTTTCAGAGATTTTTTGACAAATGTCGTGGCGTTTTTTTGCAGTCTTGATAAAATTAGCTTTTCTTCCGTTATTTTTTGACAAAATTTGTGTATTTCTATGTTGTTTCACGTTGCTTCTTCATATTTCTCAGAAATTAAGCCCTGGTGACGACTGGAATATTTGGATTTAGGAACCTCTGGTTCTTTAAAAATTTTGGGAACCTGTACTTACAGTATGTACCTTATTGTCAAAAGTTTGAACACTGTCAAATAGGTACATAAATACCAATTTATATATCCAAACAAAAGTTAAAAAACTTGTAGAATCAATCCTTACTAGTTAAAGTGCTACACAAAGTAGCATAAAAAAGCCACTTTTGGCTTTTTTATTCTCACCAGAAAATAAAGTTTTACTTTTTTTTAGAAACAAGACATTATACAATAAAATAAATACAATATTTGAAATCAGCGAAAAAAAAACTGGTTTAGAAACATATTAGCCTATTCATGTATCAGAAATATTGAAAAACATGGGCACAATATTTCACGGGCATATATCAGTATAGTTTTCTAAACAATGTTTTTTCAAAGTAAACTACACCGTAATCATAACAGATAGCTAAAGATCCCGTCATATAATGATTTACGTCTTAAATTTGGGTATAATTTTGCAAAATTTACAAAATTTTCATGCAGTGTAATAAACAAACGTATCTTAAAAACAAACCTGCTGGAGTAGAAAATAAACGAGCTTCAGAATCAGCACAATAAAATATATATATATATATATAAGAAACAATTCAGTTCGGTTTTATGACAGAACAAAAGTTCAAAATTTTTTACCAGTTTTTATGAAAAATTATTGGTAAAACATGAAAAATGTGCAAATGAGGTAATTTTCACTATTAAGTGAAAGTAAAAAATTACTTCTATGAGATTAATAACAGATAAACAGGAGTCAGCTCTTCTTCCATATTACAACACTGAAAAGACAACGGGTTTTTTTTCATCTCCAGGTACATTTTCTTATAAATGTAAAAAATCCTAAAAAATAAATAAATAAATAAAAACTGCAAAGTTATTAAAAGATTTTTAGGAAACTGCGATTAATAGAACTTTTTGTGTAACAGCAATAACAAAAACTCGTGAAACATGTACTCGTTTGCATTATAAATAAAAAATATGTAAGACTATTAAGAATTTTTTCGGGAACTGGGATGACTGGAACGTTTAATTTAACTGCAACTCGAGTTTCAGATAAAATTTTAGTATTATTACAGTAATTTTAGTAGATTCTTTTATAAAGCTAACAGATTTATGAAGTTTTACAAAAAGTTAACTAGTTATAAAAAGTATACTAGTATACTTTTTATAACTGGTTTTTACAATAGTTTTATAGACTTACATTTTTCTTTTTTATACAGTGTGCAGATTAAATTATTGTAAGCATACAGATTACGGTAACTTTATATTTTTAGCATTAAAAACTATTTTTTTTCATTGTGACGTTTGTTACTATGATCAAATATGCTTCTCAATAACTCATGACTCTGATAAAGGCAAATCATGCTTTAATACATAGTATCGTTAATTTATAATTAATCGTTAATTCTCTTTAAAACACGCTTTTTTATTTACATCAATTTTTAATTAAAAAAATTTCATATTTTCTCTTTCGAGAGAAATGAGATTTTTTTTTAATATTGGAATTGAAACATTCAAAATTTCAATATTTTATCAAGTTTTAGGTGTGACATGTGAGATAAAGTGTTTCGAATTTGATAGTTTTCTGAAACAATTGTTTCGCAAAAACTAGGAATCATTGCTGACAGCACAATAAATTTAGCTTCAGTTGAAATTAGGAATGCCTTCCAACAAAGTTGACTAAGAGAAATGACAGCCTTAAAATTGAAATATTTATCATTCTTCAAACTGAAATATTTTGTGAAATGATTTGTGAATAAACATATGCGTTTATTGAATACAAGATCTCGGAATCTTGAAACTAAACTATCTTCTGTTATTTAATATTTTATTTAGGGATAACTGAGACTCATGTCATTGACAACAACAGCAAAATAAGTATTTAAAAAAATTAAATTTGTAATTTTTAAAAATTTTTAATTAATTTCCAGCAGTATAGATATTTTTTTTACAGAGGTATCTAAAATAAAATGCATGCATTTACCATAAAAAAATTCATTGCATTTTTTCACATTTTTTAACGGGTATGAAGTTAACCCGTAATTTCTTTTCAATATTAAAAAAATCACACATTTCAAGAAAAGAAAGATTGAAAAGCGAAAAAAAAATAAAATTCATTTTTTGCACATAAAATATAATAATACATAAGGGCTTTATAAACATGTTTTGGCAATTTCTTGGAATTTTTTAATTTATGTTACTATTTTTACATTACATAAGCAATAAAAAAAAAGAAATAAGTAAATATTTAATATTTTGTATCACTAATATACTTTACAAATGATATCTTACCACACACGAATTGTTTACATTTTCATTGTAAATCATAAAACCGTTTTCATTTTTGTGCATTTCATACATTTTGATGCAAGTCATTTTAATATATAGCACATATCTCGGTAAGTAAAGCTATAAGAAACAAATTGCTATATTGCTTAGTTATGCTACCTGTTGCGCTCCATTCACAGCTTTATTTTTAACATTATTTATATATATGTTAAAAAAATGTAAAGATGTGTATCCAATAGGATACACTGGGTCTAACGAGGTTAAACCAGGCCTTTTTTATTTATATCAATTTTTAATTCTAAATTTTCATATTTCCTCTTTCAAAAGGAATGAGATATAGGGTAACATCCCCAGTAATTGGTACTTTAAGAATATGTCTTTAAACTTACTTCAATTTTCATTACAAAGAAATAAGATATTTACTTGGAAATATTTTTAAATCAAAGAATGCATATCTGTGCATCTATTTTGCCCACTAAAAGCAAAAAAATGTTAAAAAGTATTCTTATAAAAATATATTTATAAAAAGTTGCTGAAATCACCAATAATTGGCACCTAGAGCACCAATGTATAACACCTTGTGATCCAGTAATTGGCACATGTTTATATTTAAAAAAAAAAAAAAAAAAAAAAAAAAAAAAAAAAAAAAAAAACTTTTGCATTTGGTTCAATCGCTTTAAATGAATTTACTGTAGATGAAGATGTCATATTTCAGGTTTTTGAGAATAAGAAATCAGCATATTAGTCTGAAATGTTAACACTTTAAAACAATACAATATACTTATATTAATACCCAGTAATTGTCATGCTGTCCCCAGTAAATGTCATATGAAGCTTTAATAGATTCCAATTATTGATAATATTTCATATTTTCAAATAAAAACAAAATTAGTCTATAACTTTAAAAGTACTTCCAAAATAAGTGGTTTAATCTCAAATTTCTTGCGAATTCCCTGTAATTGGAATATTTGCCAATTACTTGGAACTAGCAAAATTGAAGCACCATTAATTGGCATCTAACTTTAATTCAGAAATCCAAATATTTGTGTCAAAAATACTTGTACACAATTAAAGTTACCCTTTTTATCTAAACAAAACTGTTGTCAATTAAAATTCAAAATATATTATAAATCAAATAATAACGAATTGAAAAGTATGCCTTCTTTAAGCCAAAGAGGAAGCATTTGCAACAAAAATGGCTAATTTCATACCAGCCATAATTATTTCTTTTTCCTAGGCACTATTGTCATCTAGTAGCATAAATCAAAGTTATAATCTTTAACGTGAATGAGCATATAACTGGTATATGGTCTTGCATTTTTAAAAGACTGGATAAAAATCTTATTTTAGGACATGTTTGTAGGATGTGCCAATCACTGGTGCATGCCAATTACTGGGAATGTTACCCTATATATATATTTAAATATTAGAATTCAAACATAAAAAATTTAAATATTTTATCATGTTTTAGGTGTGACATGTGAGATAAAGTGTTTCGAATTTGATATTTTTAGGAAACAAATGTTTCGCAAAAACTAGGAAGCATTACTGACAGCACAATATATTTAGCTTCAGTTGAAATTCGGATGCCTTCCAACAAAGTTGACCAAGAGAAATGACAGCCTTAAAATTGAAATATTTATCATTCTTCAAACAGAAATATTTTGTGAAATGGTTTGTGAATAAACATATGCGTTTATTGATTAGATGATCTCGGAATCTTGAAACTAAACTATCTTCTGTTATTTAATATTTTATTTAGTGTTAAATGAGACGCGTGTTATTGCCAACAATTTTAAAATAAATACTTAAAATAAATTAATTTGTAGTTTTAAAGATTTTTTTAACTTTCGTTATTATAGATTCTTTTTTACGAAAATTTTGTAAAACAAATTGCGTGAATTTATCATAAAAAATGTATTTATTTATTTATTTTTCATATTTTATTTTAAGCCTTAAGATTTTAACCCGTAACCTTTTTTCAATATTTAAAAAATGACATATTTCGAATTTTCGACAGAAAATTTCACATTTTCGAATAATTTAAAAAATTACTTATTTCGCAATTATGAAAATATATAAGGTGGTCTGGTGTAATAACGCCAAGTGCTAATATTATGCATAATTATGAAATAATCTGGTAAATGACACCCATATGCTCTGCGCAGAAGGGTTTTAAGTCATATAAATCGCAAAAAACAGCTTCAAGTTAATTTGTTTCATTTTTAGGTCTTATTGTTTTTACAAGCAACTAAAATTAACGCTTGATCTAAAATTTGCGAGATACGTTTTGTGATGTGAAGACTATTTTTTTATACGGAAATACTTTGTTAATTACATAAATTTGTAGTACATTTCATGGACTTTCAAAATGTTGTTGAAGATTTTGGATATCTTCTCGAGATAATTTGTAATTTAAAATGTACAGCGCAATAACTATAACGGGGTAATAACGCCAATCTTTGGCATTAATACCCCGGTTGATTCCTTACAGTGGCCGAGCTACATCTTAAATACTGATTCAGATAAACACAGTTAAAACTGTGCAATGTTTCTAATAATTCTATTTAAGCGGTCCTTTTTAAGCAAAAAGAAGCTCACGGTCTGATATTCTTTTGCCTCATCCTCCCCCCCCCCCCCCCACATCACACCTTTATTTTTCTTACACTTTCACAAAAAATTGAACATTTTCAATAGCTTAGAATGAAATTTGTCAATTTCTAAGTTTGTAGAGTTTGTATTTTTAGAATTGGGCAATCTACATGCAATTATTCCATCTTATTTCATAGTTTTGTTTGCATGGCGTTATTACCCATTAAGAGGAATGACTGAATAGTTTATGAGATTTCATAATTATTTTTGCTTAACATTTTGTGGAATATATGGATGGCAATTTAAAAAAAAAACTCTAAAGATTATCGAAAGAAAAACTGCAGTATCATTTGTACTCTTTTCTAGAAGTTTCGGTGTAGAGCTAACTTTACAGGCGTCAACAATTTATTACGTACTTTAACTTAATTAAATAATTAAAATAAGACTAATTTAAAAGATAGAAGCTTGAAGTTTAATTATACAAGAATATTTTGAAGCTTTACAATGTTCATTGGGAAAAAAAAATAACTTATGTCTCTCAAAAGGGAAATCAAGGGAAATATGTAAATGTGATGGCAGATCGAAAAGAGGGTTTCGTTTAATATTTCTTTCAAAACAATTTATCCTTCAAAACAACTTATCCCCACATGCGGATATATATGTTCAAAATATTATATAGAAAGAGACATTAGTGGATACTCACATTGTACGCACTATGTTTCCAATTAAACTGTTTGTAATAATTTCATTTTATAAGAAAAGAATAGGATGTAAAATGAAAAATTCGAGTGTATAACTAGTACAAAATCATGATGTTAGTTTTATATGTGCAAATAGGATCTGCAAGTGCTCAAACACTTATTTGCACTTTTTGTACTAATACTACAAATTAATACTTCTGCAAAACTACATTCGATTTTTAAACAGAATTTCATTTGGATTTTCGGAACAAAAATTCATTAAGTGACCGTGGAATCTTTTTCATTGTAGGATTAAAATGTTTTAGGAGGAGCTGAGCCCCTACTCTCCTACTAACTCCCTCCTAGATTACGGCTCTGAGTATTGATATATTAATTTATAGTTTAATTATTTGAAAAAATTATGTTTATGGGTATAATCATCCTCTCTCTACCTCCCAAAAAATTCAACACAATCAAGAAATCTTAAGAAAGTACACTCTTGAAAATATTCCTGTAAAATTACGGGCAGAAGCCGTAAAAAAACCGTTATTTTGTGCAGCTTGTAAAACAGGATATAATGTAATTTAAAACACAATAACACTATATTGTTACATAGCATGTAGTACGACGCATATTCACAGTATCCGCAAAGAAACTCTTCGGGAGGGTTGAATTCTGATAGGGATTGGCCGACGCGTTTTCACGTAACTTGGCGATAATTATACTTGGTGTAGCGATAGACGCTTCCGTCGAGTTTGATTTCCTTCGGAGCCAAGTACAAAGTAAAAATTTGTGTTTAAAAACTTTTAAAGAGTACAGCTTTCAGTAAGACAATTTCCATCCAATGCAATGCTGCAAGAGAAAAGTTACTTTGTACTCGGTTCGGAAGGAAATCAAACTCCTCGACGGAAGCATCTATCGCTCGCCAAGTATAATTATCACCAAGTTACGTGAAAACGCGTCGGCCAATCCCTATCAGAATTCAACCCTCTCGAAGAGTTTCTTTGCGGATACTGTGAATATGCTAGTACGACTAGATGATTATTAGTTGAACAACACGCATATGATTTGTGTGCTTAACATGAAATCCTTGTAAGTCATTTTCAATATGCAAGCACGAGATAGCACAAGGAAATTTTACAGCAGGAGAGAAATACAACAAGTTCCACACAAAGAGTGAGTGCAATGGAGCCAGTGAAAATCGAGCCCACACCCTTCTACGCTCGCAAGTGATTAGCAGCGTAATATCTTAAACACTCGGCCTTGGAGCCCCCACCCCTCTTCCCCCGATAGTAATCACAGAATCGCTTTTTTTAGCTGGTTAAAATATATGTTACTGTCGCGATTAAGTGACATTATTTTTCGAAACATGACTAAAAGAATGGGTTACATCCTAGCGGAAGAAAATGTATGGGGTCTTACCGTATTTTTTCTAACAAATAGGTTAGAACTGTAAGAATATGTGGATTGCCCTTCATTTTCTAAATATCTTAGGGATATGGCCGTTTGTTTAGTAGATCTGACAAATAAACATATGGATATGTTGCATATCACTTTCATGAAATAAGGCTGTTGTCCGGGAAAATCGAACGGCAAACACTCAAATATTTACATTTTTTTTCTGAAAGAATATTGGGACAATTTATTTATTATAAACTACCGTAAATATGCTAATTTTATGTATTTATTTATTTTAAGTATTTTACCTTTATTTTACATGCAGTTTTAAAACAAGTAAGACCATTACCTGTAAAAAACATGTAATACCTGGTTTATAATGTATTTTTTACATGCTTTCATTTACTCAAAATTATGTTTGTAAATGACAGTCAAATCGTATGGTTCATCTTCATCCGTTTTCTGTTAACATAGTGTTACATCATATGAAATAATCTAACATTTAAATTTTAAAATATTCAAAATTTGATTTTCATTTGTTCTTTTTCATTTAAAATTTAATAAAAAAATTTTTTTTTTACTTTTCAAAATTTCATACAGCAAATAAACGATCTTTCTAAAATCAAATTGCTTAAATTTTTAAGTCCTTAATAATGATCCTTTAAAAATAGTTGCTCAATAATAATAATAATAATGACTTAATATTTTCCTTAATATTTAAAATACTCTATCTTTTAAGATTCGTAATATTTGATAAACAATTCTCAATATCTGAAAGTCTCATCAGTTTAAATTAAAACGAGCTTTTAAAATTACAAATTTTAAGCTATATATAATTCTAGATATCATCTACCTTCTACTTTTAATATTAATAATAAAAATAAAATATCAATCTATCTTTATAACATAATCTTTAATTTGTAAAAATTGTTATTTCATTTTATACTCACGTGCACCATTTTTTCTTTTATTTATTATGCAAAAAAATAGGATATTTTATTTCCGATTTTTTTAAATACTATCTATATTCAATAGATAGATTAAATTTTTCTGGTTATTTTGATATATCCAACACCAAAATCGGCCGTATAATTGCTGAAATATGTTATTTTGTGTAATTCAATGTTTGTATCTTTTAAATTTTCCCGCTGCAAGGGCGGCGCCAGAATTTGCCCGACGGGGGAGCACTGTATCCCCGACAGGGGGGCCAAGTTCATAATGTATATTAGCGGTCCCAAGTACTGGTCTGGGGCCTTAAAATCTGCGTGGGCAAAAATTTTAGCACCAGGGCCTAATCCGATTTTTACAAAATAGATTAATGGTCCGGTCGATGTAAAATTTAAAAAGTCGGCCTGATTATACTATCTGGGAAATACAAATACCTACATATGTAATTTAGCCTGACAAAAAAAAAAAAAAAAAAAAAAAAAAAAAAGTTAAAATCTTGGCCTGCCCGACTTTATGTCTACAAAACGTGAATTTTTACTTCGATATGGTTAAAAAGTGTTTTGCACGAAAAGTTCTGATAAAAAATAGCTTTTTTCTTTTTAATTAAGACGTGCTCTGGGCGGCAATATTTATTTATTTTGAATGAATATCTATTTGCATGTAAATATGTAAATGTTTCAATTATCATTCAGTTATCGTTAATCCTTATATCATGTATTGGAGACTTAAAAATCAGAAATATTCTACACAGTAAAATCTTCTAAGATGAAATCGCATTAAAAAAGAGAGAGAGAGAGTTATAGTCAAGTTGCCCTCGTAGCAGGTGTTGATGTATTATATTCTTTTTTCATGTTTTATTATATTAATTTTGAATCAACAGATTTTGCGTTTAAAGAAACTCTTCACTCATTTGAAAACACCCGCTGAATCATGTTAAACACAGATTATTTTTGAATTTCTCGTTTTATTACAATATTTTTTTAAAAAAATTTTCTTGCATAGGACAGCTGAGCTTGCTCTTTAACATGGCTATTTTTCACTTTTTCGATTTCGGTTGCAGATTTTTTTAAAGATACTTTTACTTTCGGAAACGGCTTTGAAACTGAAAGTACTTTTTGTGTCATAGGCAGATTTATTTCACAGGTTTTACTGTATTAAAATTTTATTGCCTAAATATCTACTAGAGGTCTGCACGGGCCGAAATTTCCAGGCCCGGGCCCGGCCCGAACGAAAGAAATATTGGCCCGACCCGGCCCGGCCCGAAAGTTAAAATTTCGGCCCGAGCTCGGCCCGGTCCGGAAAAAAGTTTAAAATTCGGCCCGAACCCGGCCCGGCTCGAGTGAATTTCTACAGAACATTGATCTTTAATCTTATGGAAGAGTTCTGACCAAAAAAATTTATATTAGTCTTTTTTTTTTTCCATGTTTATAATCTCCATTTATGCAGAAGTGCCGTAGGCTGCGATATTTATGCCTTTAAATGAATCTTTGTTTGTTGTATGTAAATGTTTCAGTTATCACTAGTGTTATTAATCCATATTCGCTGTAATGGAAACAAAAAAAATCCTTGTCGGCTGGGCCTATAGGCGGAGGTAGATTTCGAAGAGTGCTCATTTCAACAAAAAAAACATATATGATTTGAGATAAACCCAGTTTAATAACTTCATTTGGCCGTTTATGAAAAAATTTTAATTTCAATTTTCTGCAAAAACTGGTTTTATCAGAATCATCTTAAGAAAAATTCAGCTCAAATGCCCATTTTGACAACATATTTTGAAATAGATTCTGAATTTATTAAAAAATCGACCAAAACAGTACATTATACAGTTCCGAAATAACAAAAAACTGTCAGTTGAATGCATTTGAGAAAAAAATTGAATTTAAAAATGAGTCATAAAATAACCGAATTGTTGTTTGAATACATCCTTAATTCTTTAATCATGATTGCTTCGGAAAATTTTGTGTGAAATACTCACTTTGACAGCATTTTTAAAAATATATTCTATCTTTATCAAAAAACTGGTCAATGCGTCACATTATATAGTTCCTAAATAAGAGGATCTGTAAATAGGATGCGTTTGAGAGCGAAAATGGATTTTAAAACGAGTCATAAAAAACGCAATTTACTATGTGAAAACTTCCTTAAATTTTCAAATCACGAAGACTTCGGGAAATTCTGTTCAAAATACTTTTTTTGGTAGCCTTTTTCAAAATATATTCTGTCTTTATCAAAAAACTGATCAATGCATCACATTATATAGTTCCTAAATAAGAGGATCTGTAAATTGGATGCATTTGAAAGAAAAAATGGATTTAAAAACGAGTCAGAAAAAAACGCAATTTCTTATTTGAACACTTCCTTAAATTTTCAGTCACGATGATTTCGGAAAATTCTGTTCAAAATACCCTTTTTGGTAGCCTTTTTTGAAACATATTCCGTCTTTATCAAAAAACTAACCAATGCATCACATTATATAGTTCCTAAATAAGAGAATCTGTAAATTGGATGCGTTTGAGAACAAAAATGGATTTAAAAAGGAGTCAGAAAAAAACGCAATTTCTTATTTGAATACTTCCTTCAATTTTCAGTCCTGATGACTTTTGGAAATTCTGTTCAAAATACCCTTTTTGGTAGCCTTTTTTGAAATATATTCTGTCTTTATCAGAAAATTGACCAATGCGTCACTTTATATAGCTTCTAAATAAGAGGATCTACCATTTGGATGTGTTTAAAATCAAAAATGAATTTAAAAATGAGTCAGAATATAAGCAGTTTGAATTTGAGGTTTTTTCTCCAACTCCTGTTTTTGTTTAATTTCTTTTTGCTATACGAATTGGCCCTATGGAAAACTTGTCAATATAAAAGTTGCAGATATTTTTGAGAAGATGTAAAATAAATTTAATCGGATTTGATATTTTAAAAATTGACGGAGTTATGGATTTTTCTCTTTTTTCAGCGCCCTTTTTCTTTTCGTTTTTAATTTTTTTCATCGGTAAAAATTGGTCCTATCAAAAACTTGTAAATACAAAAGTTTTAGATAATTTTAAGAACATTTACAAAAAATTGAGTTGGACTTGATATCTTGAAAATTGACGAAGTTATGAATTTTTTCTCTCAAAATCCCTGTTTTTTTTCGCCCCTTGATCCCACTTCTAAATTTATCAAAAATCTGTCATGCATATACTTTTGGCCCATTTTTAAGAAGTAATATAAACTTTAAACCGATTCGATATCTATTTTAATTAGGAAGTTATGGCGTTTTTTCGGTTTTCAGAAAAACGCCCCCTATTCCGACCCCCTTGGTCCGATTTTGCCCATTAACGAACTTAGCTAAGATTTTAACCCCTTTGATTTTATGTACCAGTTTGGTGGAGATTGGTGAAGAATTATAGAAGTTATCGTGTCCATAAAAAAGTGAGATATATATATATATATATATATATATATATATATATATATATATATAGATAGATAGGTAGATAGATGGATAAACTGGAGCGATTGCAATAGGTAGTATTTCTTACGAAATCTACCTAAAATCGAAAAAGCGGTATATGGCAAAATTTTCAAAGACGAAATCGCTTTGGAACGAAAAAAAAATGCATTCCCTTCTTAACAGATGTAAATGTTTAATATATATTTTTCTCCCGTATTGTTGTATTCATTTTTTGCATAGATGAACATTTTAAAAGAAACTTTCAGTTTTCAGTTAAAAAAAAATTCCGTCATAATCATGTTTTTTTTTTTTGTTGTTGTTTTTTTTTTTTTTTGTGTGTGTGTGTGTGTGTGTGTGTGTGTGTGTGTGTGTGTGCGTGTGTGTGTTTAATTCTATTTTAAAACGCCTAGTAATCTACGATTCTTTAAAAGGAATAAATTCTAATGTTTAATTGTAGAATAATGACGGCTTAAAAGTATATGCTTTTTTTGCAGAAATTTTTGGACAAAGCCAAATATTACTGTTTTATAAAAAGGCGAGAAAATGATTTTCATATATTAAGATTCAATAGGAACTGATTTTTTTGGTCCATGAAAATTAGGAAGAATGGAATCAGTCTCGGCTTCGTACGGAAAAAAAAAAGTTAGGCCCGTCCCGATACTCCAGCAAAAAAATTAAGGCCCGAGCACAGCCCGGCCCGAAAAGATTAGTGACTAGGCCCGGCCCGGTCCGGCCCGAGTCTTCAGAAGTAAGGCCCGAGCCCGGGCCGCGGGCCGGGCCGGGCTCGGGCTTCGGGCCGAGGCCTGGCCCGTGCAGACCTCTAATATCTACTATTCTTTCAAAATAATAAATTTTAAAGTTTAATTATAGAATAATGGCGTGTTAAACTTATAAAAATACATACATTTTTTGTAAAAATATTTGGAAAGGGCCAAATTTTACTGATTTTTGCACGGCCCAAGTCGCCGAAAGGGTGATTTTCATACGGCCTTGGTCGAAAAACCAGGACTGAAAATTTCGATCCGCGCAGTCCTCGGAAGAATGAAATCAGTCCCAGCTCGGTATCGAAAAACTTAGTTAAGTCATGAAAAGAGCGAAAACCAGGCATGGACCGGCCCCAGTGTCGTAAAGGAAAATAGTCCCGGACCCGGGCAATGCAGACCTTCATCGAGGTTTATCTGTCATATATGTAACGTAAGTAACTTGTACTCACGACTACTCAACTCGGCTCCAGAGATTGTTCTATGTTTCAGTTTGTCTGTGGTCGTCCTGAATAAATGTTGTGTTTGTGAACTCCGGTTATATTCATTTATTGTTCCAATTATTATATGGCGCAGCCGGTCCAAAAGAACATTGCTTTTTATGAAAAAGAGAAATATTGAAGGAATTCTCCGTGGTAATTATTTAATTTAAAATGCTAACTATTTAATTTTTCTTTTGTTTCCTATTACCTGAAGAAATGGCTACATCGGGATTAAATCCCCCGAATCCACTTTCTATGGATGGTAATGTTGCAGAAAATTTTAAAAAGTGGAAACAAAAATTTGAATTGTATATGTTAGCGAGTGAAAGTAATAAAAAACCGCCGGAAGTTCAAGTTGCAATTTTATTGCATGTAATTGGAACAGATGCTTTGGAAGTATATAATACGATGGATATTGCAGAAGAAGATAAGAAAGATGTCTCTAAAATAATGCAGAAATTTGAAGATTTTTGTATTCCGAAGTCAAATGAGTCAATTGATAGACATTTATTTTTCAATCGTACACAACATACTCATGAAACATTTGATGAATTTTTAACTTCCTTAAAGAAACTTTGCAGCACATGTAATTTCGGAGAACTGAGAGATAGTCTAATTCGTGATAGAATTATAAGTGGTATAAAAAACACACAGCTGAAGGATAGATTATTACGCGAATCTGATCTCAATTTGGAAAAGTGTATAAAGATGTGCAAAACACAAGAAATTGTCGAAATACAGATGAAAACGCTGAATGAAGAGAAAACCGTGGAAGCACTTAGAATAAAACCAAAAGCAGGAAGAAATCGTCTGCCATCAAAAAACTTTGAGAATAAAAATGAAAATCTAATAAAGAAGAATCGTCTCCATGGTAATGAAAATTATCGCAAATACAACAACTCAGACCTTGGAGTACAGAAATGCCTAAAGTGCGGTAAGTGTCACTTTAAAAATTCTTGCCCTGCTTATAATAAAACTTGTTTTATTTGTAAAAAATTGCATCATTTTGCGAATATGTGTAGATTTAAAAAGAATGTTAATATTTTGAAAAGTTATGATAGTAACGAATTCATGAGTGTTCCACCATCCCAAAATAATTCAAATGAATATGTGTTAGGAGCTATAAAAAATAATGAGAGTAAAAATAAACAAGATTGGTTTGAGAAACTTAAAGTAAATGTTTCTAAGTATTTATTTCTAAAATTAGATACGGGTGCTCAATGTAACGTATTGCCATTACATAAATTTAAGCAATTAAATTTAAAAGAAGGTATAATTGAAAATTCAAACATGAAGTTAACTAATTATAGTGGTTCAGAAATCAATGTTGTTGGTAAATGTTCTTTAATATGTGAAACGTCTAAAAGTACAAAAGCGGTAGTAGATTTTCAAATAGTTGATTGTGATAATAAGGCTCCTGCTGTATTAGGATTACCTACCTTAGTTGATTTAAATTTAGTTAGCAGAGTAAATTCAATTACTTCTGATAAAAAAGACATGCCAGAAATTTTGAAAGAATATTCTGATCTTTTTAAGGGAATTGGCAATTTAAAAGGTTTTACTTATGATATTAAAATGAAACCTGATGCCGTAGGTAAAATTGAACCTTGCAGAAAGGTACCAGTTAGTTTAATGGAACCATTGAAAAAAGAATTAAATGAAATGATAAATGCCAAAATAATTAAAAAGATTGATGAACCCACTGAATTTGTTAATTCCTTAGTTATAATACGTAAACCTAATGGTAGTTTAAGAATATGTTTAGATCCACAATATTTAAATTCTAATATTTTGAGAGAACATTTTTATCTTCCAACATTTGAAGATATTGCTTCTAAAATGGCTGGTGCTCAAGTTTTTAGTATTTTGGATGCTAATAAGGCTTTTTGGCAAATTAAGTTATCAGAAGAGAGCTCAAAATTAACAACATTTAACACCCCATTTGGCAGATTTTGTTTTTTAAGGTTACCATATGGTATTTGCTCAGCTCCAGAAGTGTTTCATAGAAGTTTTAGTGAAGTTTTTGGGGGAGAAGAAGGAGTAGAAATTTACATAGATGATTTATTAATTTGGGGAAAAAATAAAAAAGAACATGATATGAGGCTTAAAAAAGTTCTTGAGAAAGCTCGTGAAAGAAATATTAAATTTAATTTGAATAAGTGTAAAATTGGAGTAACAGAAGTCAAATACTTAGGACACAAATTTTCGAAAGATGGTCTTAAGCCTGATGAAGATAAAATTAAAGCAATTTTAGCTATGAAACCTCCTAATAACGCTAAAGAACTAGAAACATTTTTAGGTATGATTACATATGTTTCAAAATTCATTCCGAATGTTTCACAAAAAACCGCAATTTTAAGAGATTTAATTAAAAAAGGTAACATATGGAATTGGAATTCTATTCATGATAAATGTTTTTTGGAATTAAAAAATATTTTGGCAAAAAATCCGGTTCTGCAATATTTTGATGTGTCGAAACCAATCACCTTGTCAGTTGATGCCAGTAAAGATGGGTTAGGAGCAGTGCTTCTCCAAAATAATTTACCAGTTGCATATGCATCCAAAGCTTTAAATGATACTCAGAAAAACTATGGACAGATAGAAAAAGAGACATTAGCTGTTGTTTTTGGCTGTGAAAAATTTCACCAATATCTTTTTGGAAAATCATTTAAAATCGAGAGTGATCATAAACCACTTGAAGCAATATTTAATAAACCTTTTGATAAGTGTCCTGCTAGATTGCAAAGAATGAGAATACGTTTACAACCATATGATTTTAAACTTTATTACAAACCAGGAAAAGAATTGTTTTTAGCAGATGTTTTATCTAGATCATTTTTGGAAGAGACGTGCGACTTTTTTGAAGGTGATATCGAGGCATATGTCGGTATGATTACTGAAAGTATTCCTATGTCAAATGAAAAATTTAAAAATTTTCAAAAAGAAACACGAAATGATCCTGAATTACAAGCTGTATCTAACTTAATTTTGGAAGGATGGCCGGATGATAAACTTAAAGTTCCTGAAATTGCAATGCCTTATTATAGTTTTCGTGAAGAATTGACAGTTGCAAATGGCTTAGTTTTTAAAAATTCGCGTGTTGTTGTTCCAAAAAATCTTAGAAATGATATGCTCAATCGAATACATTATAGACACATGGGTGTTGAAAAATGCAAAAATAGAGCACGGGAAATTTTGTTTTGGCCTGGTATGTCAAAAGAAGTAGAAGATCTTGTATTAAATTGTAAAACATGTTTATCATATAGAAAATCAAATCAAAAGGAACCATTGATGCCAAAAGAAGTTCCATATGGCCCATGGGAAGTTTTAGGAACTGATTTGTTTCACTTCCAAGGTCGAGTACATTTGCTAGTTATAGATTATTTTTGTAAATATGTTGAAACAGCTTTATTAACAGAAATCTCAAGTCTTGCTACCATCAAAGCATTAAAAGGCATATTTGCACAATTTGGCATTCCCAAACTTCTATATTCTGATAATGGTCCGCAGTATGACAGTTCAAGGTTCAGAAACTTTGCAAAATCTTGGAATTTTCAGATTAAAACATCAAGTCCTAGATTCCCACAATCAAATGGAATGGTTGAAAGACATCTACAGACTGTTAAGTATATGCTCAAAAAAGCTGATTTTGATAATAAAGACCCATATTTAGCTCTTTTAGAGTACAGAAATACACCAATATCCAATAATATTCCATCACCATCAGAATTATTATTTGGTCATAAAATTAATGGAATTATGCCACGTAAAGAAGATTTTTTCCCTACTAACCAATATGATGAAATTCGACAAAAATTATTTTCTCGACAACAGATTCAAAAATCTTATTATGACAGAGGCTCTAAATTACTTAAACCTTTACGGGAAGATGATGTTGTATTTTTAAAAGATGGTACCCAGAAAGATGCAAATCAGCTTGCCAAAGTTATAGGAAATTCTGAAAGGCCGCGATCTTATCGCATATTAAAGGAAGATGGTCAAGTATTAGAGAGAAACAGAAGGCATCTCCATAAAAGTCCTCATAAAATAAAGTTTGAAATAAAAAATAAATCCAATATTTTAGATTGTGAGAAACCTACAACTGATGTGAACCTTCCTGAGAAAGAACCAAAATCTTCTACACCGGATTTGAACACTCTACCTTCTACAATAACTCAATCCAACACCGATAGCTCCAAATCTCCAACAAAAACATATTCTAAATTTGGAAGACTAATTAAAAAACCATCCTACTTAAGTGACTATGTTACCTGATTATTATTTTATTAATTATTAATGTATTTGTATTTTTCAGATTTTTTGCTTTAAAAAAAAGGGAGATGTCATATATGTAACGTAAGTAACTTGTACTCACGACTACTCAACTCGGCTCCAGAGATTGTTCTATGTTTCAGTTTGTCTGTGGTCGTCCTGAATAAATGTTGTGTTTGTGAACTCCGGTTATATTCATTTATTGTTCCAATTATTATATTATCCAGAAGCTGGAGCACGGTGAATTTTTTTTTCTTTTTTCTTTAAGCTTGGATTATTTCACTAGGAATAAATAATATGGCAAACCACGCTCGCTAATCACGTCAATTAATTTGGAATCTGGTAAGGATTTTTTTTTTTTTTTTTTTTTTAAGCATAAAATGTTTTGTGCAATCCTATATTCAGTAGGTGCAGAGATAAAAAAAATTTCGGGAAAAAAACACAGCATAAAAAAACATCATCTGTAGGGCGATATGCACCAAAATGTCATCCATACTGAAATGATGAATATGATGAAGTTTACTGAGTTATAACTGAATATGAAGTTTGATAAAATTCTTTGTTTAACTTTTGGAGAAATAGCTTTCACGGTACATCTGCCAACTTTAGATTTTTAACAATCAAATAAATATATTATAAAAAAAAAAAAAAAAAAAAAAAAAAATGCTTAATAAGGGAACCAACCTTTTACGTGGTACTTATTTCAATTTGATTTGTAAAAATGATCATTTTGACCTTTGAAAAAAAAAAGTTTTGCGTGCATGTCACGGTAATTAATAAAAACAAAGCATAAAAAAACCACTGTTGAGTGATGCATAACAAATTTTATCAGCATTAATTTATTTGAAGGTCTAAAAAAGTATGAAATCGGATTAAAGTTTGTGCGTTAATTTTTTAAACATAGTTATATCGGAAATCACGAAGTTTCTATGTGTACTTATGTATAATTTTGTATCAATTCTGCAAAAAATAAAATTTTAAATTTTAATTTAAAAAAAAATAAAATAAAAAACTTTCTAAATACGCCATTTTCAATGTGCTAAAATATGCATTACCACAATTGCTTTCTTAAACCTGGAAAAAATGTGGAAGTTACCTAAAAAAATTGTCATATGCGTTTTTAAAGTTATCATATTTTCCGTATTTTTCATTAACCGGATTGGCCTAGGTCCCGACCGGTCCGAAGGATCCAAGCTCTACTTTATGTATTACTGAATGCAAAAATATACGTGAAAAACTTCCAAAAACATTAGTTAAATTATTACTATCAACAAAAATGCGAATTCTGCGTAAAAAGCAATTTTTAAATTAAAATACTCGGGTAAAAATATCAAATCACTTATAAACGAAAATAAATAAGAAATCATTTGGACTTACTCTTATAAAAGTTTTGAAACTTTAAATCTTATTTTTATGTATTAAAATAAAAATGCTAGATCAGGAAAAAAAAATTAACTCCTTATACCTGTGGTCAATGGACAACTGACGAAAATAGAGTACTGCATCTATGTAACTCTGAAATATCATTTTGGTCTATCACAATACAGGTGGGGTTTTTTTCTGTAATTCCGATTGCAACATTGAGGTATATAAATTCATCAATCTCTTTATTCCGATTGGCGAAAAGTTTGTTTTATATTAACTTGCACATCAGAATTTGAAAATTAGTCAAAACAGGCAGACCCTTTTGGTAAATTGCAGCTGTTTTGTGGTTTAAACATCGTAGATTGAAATCTAAGTAAGAACACAAGTATAAAGAAACAGCATACATACTAATAACAAAACGTGTATATAATTGAAATTTCTTCGTATCTTTTTTCGTTCCATTTGAACACATTTCTATGCTAAATATTAGTTTTTTATTTGAATTGAATGTATATGCCGGAGTGAAATTAATTAGTTGAACTACAATTTTTGAAATATGTACCTTATACTACTTCATAAATACCGCATTTTACTTTTTTCATTATTTTCTATTTTAGTCACTTTTGAGAAAATGTAATTATTTTATACACTCTCAAAAAACATTTCGCCAAAAATAAAATGTACAGACAATAAGTTGCCAGAACGCACATGTTATTGAAACGGATTTTTCTATTACTTGAAGAAATTCTGGTGTTTTGATTGTAGAATTTCAAAAAAATTTGATATTCGGTTCACGAAATTTTCATTATTTTCAGAGAAAATAGAGATACAGTAGAACCCCGCTAATTCGGACCCCGATAATCCGGATCTCCGGATAATTCGGATCGGTTTGGTCATTTTTTTCAAGTTTGAGAAGCGATTGGCTAATTTCCATAACATTAACTTGTTTCATCGTCGTATTCTAAATAAAAAAAACTTTTTCTGACATGTTTTCGGAATAATTAAGCAAAGTAAACATTATTACTGTCTGCAAATATTCAATAAGTTTAACATAAACGTGATTTTCTGTTAGTATGTTATATTTTATTTCATTTTTTTTCTAATTCTCCGGATAATCCGGATTTTCGATAATCCGGATTGGGTCCGGTCCCAATTAATCCGAATTATCGGGGTTTTACTGTACGTAAAAAATCAGTTTCAAATAGAAAAATCTAATGCGCAGTGTTGCTGCTCAGTAAACTGAGCAGTCTTTTGATTCAACAAAAATGCAACTTAAGATATTGGAGGATTTCAGGTGATTTTAGCATTAGATTGATGAATTTTCTGTATTTTCGAGAAAATGTGTAAATTAAAGCAGATTTCTTTTTAAGCTATAGTAGTAATAATAAAAACAATGGCAAAAACATCTTTAATTTCCATTTTATTTTAGAGTGTATATTGATCGAATGCAGAAAGTCCGATGTTTCAAATTTTGATATGATACAAAATTTAAATATGAAACAAAAACCTAAATACAAAATTCCCAAATTAAAAACAAAAGACAAATGTAAAAGAAGTGAAAACTTGTAAAATAGTTGGAAAGCTAAAAGTGCGTTATTTTAATATCAGCGAAAAGCGTCCGTCATGACAATGCCGAAATATTCCTGTGATTTGAAGAGACTTTTCTATTATTTCAAGCAATTTCTGCCTTCTGATTGGACATTTTCCGAAAATTTTGATCTTAGATTTCTGTTTTTTATCTATATTTAGATGAAACGGATTTATAAATTCCGTTCCTAATACGAAAAAGTACTAAGCAGCATAGCTGCCAGAACACCCATGTAATTTGGACTGTTGCTTTAGGTGTGAATATTTCAGGTAATTTGTGTTTTTTTTGTTTGTTTGTTTTTTGCGGGGGGGGGGGGGGGGAGCGAAGCAGCAAAATTAAAGCGCATGAAAGCAAAATTTAAAGCAAATTTTCCTGTTTTAACGAAATATAATCAAGGGAAAAAATAATTCAAATCACGGATTATTTTGCGAGCATAGAGTCCTCCGTGGATTGGGTTATACCTGACCTGAACTTGTTAATTCTATATCCATTCAACCTCAACCAGTATTAAAAACGTAGATGACCCGAATTCGAAAATTTTCGACCTAAAAGTATTTCAATCCCAACTCGAAATGCAAGAGAAAATTGAAAAAGAAAATTCCATCTTGTAAAGCAATAATGGAAAAATAACCTACAATAATACCTCCAATATCAATTACATATTTTATGTAGAAAAATTAATGTATCAATTTATGCACTCATTGACATTCAAATAATATAATCTTACATTTTAAAATATACTTCGGCTATACTTTTAAGAAATGAGGTAGAATCAAACCCATTACGCTAAAACAATTAAATCTGACCCGACTTGAAAAATAGAAGTCAACCCGAACCTCTCCGAAAAAAATATTAACTTTAGCCAGATCCGACTCAAATCGCCTGTCGAGTTGGGTTTAATTTCTCAAGGTGATGCAGGAATTTACCCGAAATGCGATCTGACCCCGACATCTCCACATTTCGATCTGAACCCGAAACATTTCAGCCTCAAATAGATCCAAACCGTAACTGATGAAAAAAATATATCCATACTGTAATGCAATTATGTAAAATTATATCTACAACTATATCTCCAGTATCAGTTTTAATTTTTAAGTAAAAAATCAGAATATATAAACTCATTAACATTCAATATATAATTTTTCAACTTTAAATAAATTTTGTAAATTCTTTTGAGAGATCGATCTTTAATGAAGAACCATAAGTGTCAACATCCAAACCCGAACCTGAAACAATTAACCGAACTGGAATCCAACCCAGAACGACAAAAGATTACTCAACCCGGTCCGATCCAGATTGCGAGTCGTGTCAGGTTCAGTTTTCCCGACCCGATACATACTAGTCATCCAAGACAGCCCCGACAAAACTAAGTATAAATTTTATCTTTTAAAATTTTGTATCTATATATATACACATACAGAGTCATTCATGTATCATCTTGTGTAGTCATCTATATAGATTTTTATTTTAAAAAATTCGTTTTTTTTTTCGAAAAGATTGAGTTTATCTGAACTCAATCTGCAAGAATCAAAATTCAGTCAGAAACCGACTCGTATCCAAAAGAATTAGTTTAATCAATCAGTTTAATATAATAAAAAAAAATCTTTATATGTTGACCCAACTTGACGGGGGCGAAATTCAAAAGTCAAAATATTTTCCCCGACGATATCGAATTTTGACCCCGATGGGGGGGGGGGCAGATATGCCCGACAGGGGGGGGGCAGGTATGCCCGACAGGGGGGCATATGCCCCTCCGCCCCCCCCCCCCCTCTGGCGCCGCCCTTGTCCTGCTGTGAAACTATCCGCCATGACACTGCATTTAGATGTTTTTTCTTTCAATTTGGACGCCATCTTGGCAAAAAGGATCTCTGCAAAGAAAGCATGATTCACCTCACTCAATTCTTAGAAGACGCCACGAAGAAGAAAGCTTCCGATTGGCTGAGAGAGGTCCTCTACCGAGGCGAGTCATACGATACTTGTCGGCGCGCTTTTCATTCCGTTTTCGAGCAGCTGCAAGTACTGGTCATAAATTTTCTCGCTCCCCCGACCGGGAGAATCTTCCCGCGTTGGCGGGGCATTCCTTCGAAGATCACCGAAGTAAAAAGATGCTGGTTTTATCAACAGTTCAAGAAATAGTTTTACATCGAGTATTTAGTAGCGTTCCTAAAATGTAAAAAGAAGTTCAGGCATTCCAGAAAGAAGTGGAGTTCCAGACCAGGAATACTAGATACATGTTCCGGAGTCCCTGATGGTCGTAGCTTCAGTCATCGGGTATAGTTCCGATGAATTAAGCCTATGAAGAATTTTTTTAAAATAATAACTCCTGAAACAACAAGTAAACTTTTTCACCATCTTACGTTACAATAATATTAATTATGGAAAGCAATCTGTAACACCGCCTCTCATCAACTCATCATCGTTGCTAATTAATGACTTAAAAAACAGAGTGCAATTTACGATTAATGAACAATAGCCTTCACAACATCCGTTGAAATTGAACTATTTTTGATGATTGAACATCACTACTTCCAAAGTGATGAATTAGGAACTGGTCTAGTATTTCTTTTTATTTAGCAGACTCTCTTCTATTCCATAATCAGTTTACTGAACATTCCTCAAAATCAAATTTAATATTTTAAGATTTTATTATGAAATATATTTCCCTTTGTTTTACAATAGAGTGCTATAGTAGTGTAAATATATGATCCGGATCATTACATCTTGTCTTCAACCTCAATATTAAATAAACAGATTTCTTTGTCTAAAGATGTGTCGTTTTTAATCTACATCTTGGTGGTGAGTAATTCTTTTATTTTTTTTAGATTTGATTTCATTTCAGTAATAAATAATTGAATTTATTATTTATTTTTTTTATTTTATTTTATTTTATTTATTTATTTATTTATTTTTTTTTTTTTTGATCGGCACTATGCGATCATGGCCGTTTGCGTGTATACTTTGCATGTTGGGATTTTCTATGTACAGAGTTGAGATGATGGTGTCAAATTAATTAAATTATTCTTCATTTCTTTGATTTTTAAGCCATATTTTATTATCTTGCATCGAGAGTTCCGGCATGCGAAGTTTACATGTAACACATAGCAATTTGGAATATGTGTATATTCCTGAGGACAATACATGAATTGTACATTGTTTTTTAATTGATTCCCAAGGTAGCGGTGGAGGGGGGGGGAGAAAGCGGAAACGGTTGAATTTCTATGGAGAAATCCGTATTAGCTTCAACAATGAATGTTTGTTGAAAGGCATTAATGGCAGGGTTACCACATTAGCGTCAATTTTTGCTCAACTTGGCAAAATATCCCCAAATTTTGTGACGAAAATCAGTCGTCTTACATGAAACAAATTTATCAATAATTAGCTAATTCTCGAAATTCCCATTTTTACTTTTTAGTGAATTAAAAAACATATTTTTGTTTTTACATTCTTGCGAATTTCTTGCTAAAAACATATTTGGAAGAAAAGTATTTTAACATTCATTTTTCACCATTGTTGTCCGTCTTCAGAAATTAAAATTAATCATTTAGTAAAGTCTGCACATACACCATTTAATGTTTTAAAAGAAGTAAGAAAAAAATCATGTGTCAAGCATAGATTATGAAGTACTTTCAAAGATATTCAAAATCATGTAACAAAACTGCATCGTTTAAAGTTAAATTATTTTATATAATTCAACAATATGGAAACACATTTTCTATTATACAGGAAATAACTTGTAATCTTAAACAACATATATCAGTTTTATTGTATGTGAAATAGTTTAATATTATTAAAATATGCCGCAAATAATGTTTTGCCACTATACAAATGTGAAATAAAATTCTTTTCTGGTGCACTGTAGACGAATAATAAATATTCCTTGTGGAGCATATTCTACAAAATGTGCATTTTTAGTGCGCTTCATAAATGCATATCAATTTCAGTATGTTTCGATGGGTATAACATCATTAAAAAACAATTGAAACTGTTTTGTCCCGTCGATCGTAATGTAACGGAATACTTTTGACTGTCCCTGTATTTGAACTATTTAAAAGATTTAAGTTAAACTTGAAATGATTCAATAAAATTCAACATTAAATATATAGTTAAAATTTCAAACGATTCGGTTGGGTAGTTTTTGTGTTATTATATGCGGACAGACAGATAGACAGATCAGACGACGACTATAGATGCTACGTATATTTACATAGTTACAAACGTACTTAAAAAACAGTTAATTATAAAAGCGTTTGCCAAAATTGAAACCTCAATTTCCAATAATTATTAGTCAAAGATAGTATTCTAACCTATTTCTTTTCTGTATCCTTGTAAATGGATTAAAATCGCTATGAATATCCTGTTCTAATGTAATCTTAGTAAAATTCAGTAAATTATAACAGTTTAAGTACATTTGCAGTAGCGGAAAGTCATTGAAATATTCTGCAAACGATTTTGAACAAAATACTATACTGTTTTGAATGCCTTTGCGTACCCCTGTAAATGAATTATTAATTCCACATAATTCATATACAATATCAAACATCTCTAGAAGAACCTAAATAATGTTTACCAATTGCATGAAAATCCGAGTATATTGATGGGAGTTAAAGCATGGACAGACAAACCAAATGCTTAAACACTTTCCAACTTTGGTGGAAAGTGTTAAAAAGAATACCCCATAAACGTTCTACTAATAACAGAAAATGCATCCCTTTCCTTCTAAAATATAAAAATACCACTGAAAGCTTACGAGTCAGTGGAATTTGCCTCTCGAATTAATTGAATGCCAAACATTCCTTAAATCACGTCTGTGCTATAAAATGACAAACACAATCTGTGTTTAGGAATTAAATACACGAAGATTTGTCTGGCAGTTGTCTGAATTCTACAATTCATTGCATTACATAGCAATTATATATTCTTGTTACAGGAAATTCCGTTAAATGTCATCAGAGAAATATATTCAATTAATCTCAGGGGTAGAGAAACGTTTAAACGGATTTAAATAGTTTATTATGAAATTATTTTAGCTAGATTTGTTTTCTTTTCTTTGACTTTTATAACATAGCAGTTGTGTTATTTGTTTGCAGAAAGGATGGTGGCAGCATAGACAGTCACCTTATAAAGTTCACGGATGAAATTCTAGGATTAGTTAAATTTCGATTCTAGAGATGGGCAATATCGTTCCTTTTAAGGAACCATTCCAGCCGGACTCGTTCACCAAAAGGAACGAGTTCTTTGGACTCGTTCCTACTGGAACCGTTCCGAAAAAAGGAACGATTCCGACAAAGGAACGATTTTGAGAAAAAGGAACGAATTCGAGAAAAAAGAACGATTTCAAGAAAAAAGGAACGAATCCGTAAAAAAAGGAACGATTCCGACAAAGGAACGAATTTGAGAAAAAGGAACGAAATTGAGAAAAAGGAACGAATTCGAGAAAAAAGGACGATTTCAGGGAAAAACAGGAACGAATTCGAGAAAAAAGGACGATTTCAAGAAAAAAAGGAACGACTCCGTAAAAAAAGGAATGATTCCGACAAAGGAACGATTTTGAGAAAAAGGAACGAATTCGAGAAAAAAACGAACGAATCTGTAATCAAAGGAATGAATCCGATAAAAATGGTACGAATCCGAGAAAAAAAGGAACGACTTCGAGATAAGAAGGAAGGAATCCGATAAAATAGGATGGATTTTTTTAAAAAAAAGGTTCCAAGGGAAAAAAACGCGTCCGAAACTATTTTACGAAAAAGGGAACGAATCCGGAAACAGGCATAACAGATCTCGGAGCGACATGCAATCCCTAATATTTATTATTTATAACTAATTTATTTTCTTACGTATTCATTTTTTCATATCATTTCTTATGGTTTGCTTTAATTTTTAAATATTGTGGACAGATCATTTTGTTTTTAAGAGTTCATTTTATTCATCTGTGTGCGCTATTAATAAGCATAGTTATTTCTATTCCCCATAATATAAGTATTCCCTGACTTTATGATTTATTGTATTAAGCATAATTGCTCCTGAAAATTTGCATTTGGTTGACCTTTCATTTATCGCTATAGTTTATCCATGAAATTTTACTGTAGCTTTGGTTTTGGTCATCAGGCTGTTGCGGCGGTCTATTAGATTTTCAATGTAATCATTGCTTTCCCCTCCAAAATCTGTCGTCAAATGACCTTCGATTTATTTTATTATTTTTGCGTAGGAAATTTCTTTATTGATCTAATATTTGATATCAGGGTCTATGATTTGTTTCCTCTTCGAAATTCACCCTAAAGTAATCTTTAACTTATATATCGGTCCTCGTAACCGGCCTTTTCCGAGTTGGTCCATTTCAGTACGATTTCTCAGGAATTGGGAATTTCGCAGTCTGCCCATTTCGAGAAAATTCCTAGAAGTCCATCTATTTAGGAATTAAGGGTGTATTCGAAAAAAATATTTTTCCACCTTCAACAGCTCGAAAATTTCCGATACAGTTTTAGACACATTTTTAACCCTTTCCGGCACACTGTGTCCGGTCTGGGATACCTAATTTTAATTCCAAACTTGCAAACGGCACCAATAACATTTTAGTAAAATTTTGCTTTTGCAACAAAGGCTTAAATTAAGGAATTCAAAATATCTAAAAAAATCGTTTGTGAATTCCGGTGACAGTCAATATTTTCTTATTTTACTAACAGATTTTGCCCGTGCCGGAAAGGGTTAAAAGTAGATACGTAAACTTGCTGAGGTGATTTTTAAAGAGATGTATAAGAGCCCGCGTGATTTCTTTATTTTTGCTCAATTCGTTAGAATTTGATTTATAAACAATTACTTTCTCAGTATGACCATTTTTTTCGTCCGCAGATCTCTCTCTTCAGGAAATTCAGTTCAAAACGCCAACTTTGACAACAGTTTTTTGCAATTGTAAAAAAAAAAAAATGACAAGCACGGCGCATTGTGTACTTTCTAAGAAAGAGAATTGCCAGTTTGAAACGTTTGAGAACAAAAATGAATTTAAGAATAAATCAGACAATAAGCAGTTTGGATTGGAATACACCCTTAACCCCTTCGCGACCCCTTCGCTTGTGTTTTTTTTGGGTCAGGGAATCCGAATTTGTATCTTCTCAGCAAAAATTTCTCCCGGCAACACCCCTCCCCCAATTTTTAATAAAATGCACCCCAAAAGAAATTTAAAAAAATTGAATTTTTTACTGTTTTAGCGAAAAAGTATCTATAAATTTAGATGCAGACAAAATTTCCAAGAAATACGATGCATAACATTATGACGTAGGATGAACGAGGAAGGGGAGCATCGTTTGCTTTTTCTCTCCTCCGAACTTTCAATAATTCTTATTTTATGTTTTTGGGTCATTGAATCCGAATTTTTTACTTCTCCCCCTCCCCCCAGAAAAAAGGAAAATAATCGCCAAGATAGGTTTTTTATATTTTTTGAGGAAAAGTTATCTAGAAATTCAGAAAGTAGACAGAATTTTCAAAAAAGTACGATGCATAACGTTATGACTTAGGATGAATGGAGTGTGTGTGGGGGGGAGCCTGCCTCACAGCGCTACGTGCACTAAGTTATGCAATTCCGCTTTTACCAAAATTTGTGTGCATGTATTTGAGGGGGAGGAGTTGCCGGGAAAAATTTTCATTCAGCTATCCACAAAACATAAAATAAGTCTTTTCTAGAGCTACCATGAATTTTGCTAGGTATAGCCCTATATGGTCTCTATTGGCTTGACTCATTCGACCAGGGTCGTGCGAAGAGAAAACTGTACCCGCGGCAAAGTTTCAATCTAGCGCTCCCCTAGTAAGTTGGGGGGGGGGGGGAACCCGTCAACTTTTTCTTGCGACAGGCTAAAACATAACGTTGGTAGTATAATCTTGGCGCCCCATAAGTTTCCACCATCGAGGTGACCGCCCCCGTCGCACCCCTCTCCTTTTACACGGGGCTGCAGACGATACAGTGCCACAGCGCATGTTGAGAGGCAGACTCCCTCCTCCAAGTTCATGCTACGTCATGATGTCACGTATCTTTTTTGTAGCAAATTTTGCCTGCTTTCTGAATTTCCTTTTTTCCAAAAACTTTTAATTAAATATATATATATATATATATATATATATATTAAAATTAATATTTTTTATTATAATACCCGAAATTAAACGTATTTTAAGTATAATTTTACCTTTTTTTTCCTTTTCATTTCTCTCTCTCTTTTTTTTTTTCGTTTTTTGAGGGAGGATTTTACTGAGAAGTTAAAAGTTCGGATTCAGCGATCCCAAAACATAAAGTAAGTCTTACAGGAAAAATTCGGAGGAGTAACGGGAGAGCGAAGACATATCATGCGATTGGTTAACCTCCTCAGTCCTGATGTCGTTTATAGGTGACACAAAAGAATATCCATTAAGTTCATTTAATGCAATCTAATTTAATAAATCTTTTAATCTAATTTAAAATTGTTAAAATTACTTACTTCTAGAGGTTTTTACTAAGTGCGTGCGTATTAGAGGCATCCATACATACTGTTACATATTTGAATATGTTTTACAGTAATTTTAAACTAGTTTGTGTAGTCCTTCTTAATATTTGTCTCAGATTTCAGAAATTTAAGTGGAATTGCATAACGTAGTGCATGTAGCGCCGCGGCGCATGTTGAGAGGCAGGCTTCCCTCTTCCCGTTCATCTTACGTCTTAGTCATGCATCGTATTTGTTGCAAATTTTGTATACTTTCAAAATGTCTGCATACTTTTTTTACTAAAACGATAAAATAATTGATTTTTTTCTTAAAAAACTTTTTTTTTTGGGGGGGGGGGGGAGGAGGTGAGTATTTTACCAAATTTTAGGGGAGTTGCCGAGGAAAATTTTGGTGGGAATTTGAAAATTCGGATTTAGCGAATTAAAAAACATAAACAAGCCTTTTTCCAGAATTATCATGAATTTTGATAGATAGAGACCCAATAACGTAGGTACCTAGTACCTAGTAGGTACTAGGGGGTACCTAGTAGGTACCCCCTAGGTAGAGACTATTGCCTGGACTATTGTTCAAACAGATTTTTCTCTATGTAATAAACCTCAATGTAAGTTGATTAAAACAATCTTTGAGAGTTTCAAGATTGTTTTTTAATCATCTTCTTTAGGAGAGAAAAACAAGACGCCAAACTTATAAAACGATACATGAGCGAGCGCTATTAGCTGGTCTTATTTTTCTTTTGACAAAGAAGATTCTCAAATTCAAATTATAGTTGAGGAAAAATAGCATGGAACCGAAATGTACATAAAAGTGCGTAGCTATTAAAATAATCGAAAATCAGTTATTATCCCATTAAAGTGCAATTTTTATGACATGATGATGTATTTCTTACATTATTCAAAACCGTTTCAAATCAGTTTTTTTTCTTTCTTTTAATCTTGCTTTTCTTGAAAATTCATTATACATATATGTAGATTAAGGAGTCCAGGGGTATTGTTACATACGTTTAATAATCTTGAGTAATGTGTAATATTTACAAGGGAAAAGTGCAATATTTACAGGGGAAAAAATACTTAAAGGATTAAAATTATGGGGCATCTTCTGTCTTTTAGCCCTGAGCTCGGCTAAGTACGTCTTCATCAGGCGGGCTCTGGCATCCTTCTGTACTTGTTCTGTGCTTGTTGCTGGGGCCCTTTCGTGTGAAGGTGCTAACTCAGCAACATTTAGTTAACACGTGGCTAAAAAGGTCAAACACGTGTCGTACCTTGCCATGGGGCGGATGCCGAATCGGCCAAATGCATCTGAGCGAGCCTGTTACCATGGGCTCGCCATATCGACACTCGGCCAATCCGACATGCAGCTGACCACAGCTGAACGTGTACACCGATCAGGATACTGAAAATAAACTATTTCTTCAAGGGAGAGAGAAAAAAAAAAAAAAACCAGACGATCACTGTAAAACATGAATTTAAAAAAAAATTAATATTAATAAGAGAGAAGAACAAAAAAGGAATTTTGAAGACGTCATTAACAGCACACACAATAAAAAGAAAAAAAAATTATATCATAATAGTTAACGTCGTTAATGTGCTCTTTGCACATCTGTCTTTTGCTTTATCATCGTTCCCCAAAGGGGGTTTCCAACACAACGTCTTCGAAACAGATATTCGTCTTCGTCTAAGAAAAAAGGTCTCAAATTTATTATAGTGTTTCTTAATACGTCTTCAAAAAAAAATAAAGGAAAACTTTTATTTTTATGTAAAAGAAAATTGCTCAAATTGGACTAATCGTAAAAACTTTTATGACAAAGACAAAACAAACAAACAAAAATAATTATCTTTTGTCTGTCAAAAGGAAAGAAAGAGTAGAGGAAAAAAAAAATCTAAACTTATAGTTTTCCTGCTACATCATATTTTGTCATTTTTTTTTTTTTTTGGGGGGGGGTGTAGAAGAAATAGTTTATACAGATAAACATATTTATAAAAACAATCATATTTCAAACAAAACATACAATATTTCGAAGCACATAAAATGGTACTAAGTATGTAAAAAAAATATGTCCTATATATTGTAAAAGTTAAATGTTTGTGCCAAAAAAAAAAAAATCACTTGGCACCTGTTAACATAATCCTGGTTAATGAAATAATAATAATGATAAAAATGCTTTAGCCAGCCAACAAAAAAAAAGCACTTGACTTAGCTTTATTTATTGCTGTGGCATATTTCACATTCGAGGGAATAATTAAAAAAAAAAACACCATTATTCCCTCTTCGTTGCGTGGAGGAGTAAACACAAAACTAAAACCACATCTGTGTTTGTGATTTTGCAAGAGAAAGAAGAAAAGAGAAAAAAAAAAAAAACACTCGTAAACGTAGAGATTATCTTGCAGTAAATTCTTCCAGTCACTATGAGTCAGTTTATATCGACTGTGTCCAATATTTCATCATGTCAGCTGCCGTAGTGGTAATCTGTGGGCCTTCATGTGACCCAATTTTTTTAACTTGATATCGTTCGTTGGGATGCACTGCGGTAATCTGGTATGGGCCACAAAAATTATCTTGAGATAGTTATCATGAGTCAAGTCAGTCATATAAAATGAGAGAAAAAAAAATCACAGCTTTCCATAAGCTGGGTATGACTTAGTTCAAAAACCAATATGTAAATAAAATAGTGAAATCCATAATAGAAAAATAATGCACTGATGGTTTTTCGTAAAAAAAAAAATATTAAAGTACGAACATCTTGAACAGGTTTCAGGTTGGGAGAGAAAAAAAATAAATAAAAAGTAAACATCTGTGTAACAAAATATCTTGCTTGAGAAAGAGAGAAAAAAAAAAGTCTCACTTAGGATCCAACGCTGATAACACACTTTTTCTCCCCTTTTGCATACTTTTTTTTTTCTTTCTTGTCTTTTTCCATTTAAGCGTCGCGGTGAATCGAATGGCAACGATTAGGAGGAACACAGAGCATATCAAAACGTTGAAGGTATCTAGTACCATAGATGAACATCTTGCCATCGGTGACTCATAATTGCAATCTGTTTGCATTAGGTGACATAAGACACCGATGAAAAGTATGGGGATCATATATTTAAGAATATTCCGCATAGCATCGTTGTCACCAACTGTTCCATGACCAAGGGTAGTGGAAACGTCTCTTCCGGAGAAATGTTTAGCTTGTTGATTTTGAGGGGAAAATAGGACATTAGGCTCTTCTATATTAGTGCATATTTCATGTGGCACGGGGTCGTCTGCGAAGCATGGAAGTGTTCCGTTGAATGAGTTGTGGTGTGCCATGTCAGTACAAACAGAAGGCGTGTTATGTGACGTAAGGGGGGCTGGTAAGAGAGTGTTGCTCGCGGGCTTACGGATGCGTATGCAGTTAATGAAAACATCCGCTTGGGGAGTTTTATGGAGCGATATCCCGTCCTGACCACACGTTAGTGTACCCTGTGTAAGCACGTCCCGCCCTACAATAAAGGGGGTGGACATTTGTGATGAGTTTACGACATAAACTCTAGTAGAGAACAGAGTTCCATCTATTTGAATATCCGTTTTAAATGATCCTAATGGCGTTAAACTGCCACCACCAAAACCGTCCAGTTGTATGGTTTCACATTGTAGGAGAGGGGAGCCAACTAATTTATAAAAATCCTCTCTTATTGCTGTAATCGCACTTCCCGTATCAATTAATGCGTCTATTATGACATCCGCAATTTTGACTAATTTATTCATGTTGGTATACGATTGCTGTGAGTCTACGACGTGGACTTTCTTATCGCGCTTTAACCCCGAATGTTGTTGGGGAGGGGTGCCTCGGGTTGTAGGCTGTTTTTCCCCAGTGCGCTCGCCACATTCAAAAGACCGATGGCCCCATAACGAGCAATTAAAGCATTTCGGGCCCTTATTTTTATTATGACAATCTGCGGAAACGTGGTTTCCTAAACCGCAGTTAAAACAGATAATTTTACGTTCATTTTTAAGGTGTGGTGTAGGAGTAGGGCCTTTCGCATGATACGACATGCGTTTCACCTGACCACTGGCTGATCGGCAAATTTCATCATAAATTAGCAATTTTTTCTTAAACTCTACTAAATCGGAACAGCCATATAAAATGGATTTATTTTGGGGTGTATCTCTAATACCTTGTATCGTGTAATGAATTAAAGAGATGTCATCCACATTCCCTCGCTGCGCGATTTCTTTCATCTTCAAAAAATATTCCAATAATTGTTCGTTTGGTTGACATCCGCGGTTTGCTAATATTTGATGTATTTGTGCGGGCGAAGCCGTTTGATGAAATTCGCGGAATAAAGCTTCCTTTAGTGCGGAATAGGAATTAATATTAATTTCAGCTCTAATTACTAGCAATGCTAAACCTTTTAAACTCCGTTCTGCGAAAACAAATTTTTGAATATCTGAGAGGTTCAATGATTCCGAGAGTGTTTCGAATCGTGTAAACCATGTTTGGATGTTTTCAGATTTTTCCCCGCTAAACGGCGGAATTAATTGTTCTATGTCGGTGAAAGAAATATTTTGTTTACTTGCAGTGTATTGCGAATGTACAACCATTTGCTGTGGTTGTATTTTTAAGGGGGAAATTAATTCTGTGCTGGCACTGCTGTCGTTCTGATTATGCTCAATGTCTGTCTCCGAAGCCGAAATATTCCCAAATGTTTCCTTAAAAGCAGCAATGTCTGATAATGCGACCAAAATGCGAGTCGCTATCTCATCTTTATTTCCATTTATATCTATGGATAGCAGATTAGCGACTGTTATCAATTGCAACTGGTCAAAAGTATCAGTAATTTCTTTCAATTTGTTGGCGAATTCAGGGCTACCTTCTTTAAACGGTAATCCGGTATAAACCCTTAAATTAGAACGATTTCGCCTCGCTTCGTCTTTTCCAAAAATAAACAAATGTAGAAGCTGTATTTTATCGGCTTTGGCAGTTTTTAACTGCTGTCTGATCACTGGGATCGCTTGCAGCTCCATTAATCACAGCAAAGAAATAAGGTATAGTAAAAAAAAAATATCACTTACTGCTATTTAAGTGTAATCCAATTTGATCTATGCTACTTTTTCAATGAAAAAAAATAAATCCACGGTATGCACAAGAACATCACAAATTACAGGCGGCGACCGACACTACTGACACACTTTCTTCATTTTCTTTTTCTTTTTTTCCCTTCTGGTGAGCTGTGGGACCGCGCTGATAAGCAGAAAGCATAAACATCATCTCGCTGCCGGATGGGGACTAGGGGAAATATAATCTTTCCTCTTGCACACTGCACATCAATCCATATGCAACAATAAGAACTCTTGCAGTGCAGGTTGTTTGGGGGTCCAAGTAGGCCGCAGCCCCCATGTAGATTAAGGAGTCCAGGGGTATTGTTACATACGTTTAATAATCTTGAGTAATGTGTAATATTTACAAGGGAAAAGTGCAATATTTACAGGGGAAAAAATACTTAAAGGATTAAAATTATGGGGCATCTTCTGTCTTTTAGCCCTGAGCTCGGCTAAGTACGTCTTCATCAGGCGGGCTCTGGCATCCTTCTGTACTTGTTCTGTGCTTGTTGCTGGGGCCCTTTCGTGTGAAGGTGCTAACTCAGCAACATTTAGTTAACACGTGGCTAAAAAGGTCAAACACGTGTCGTACCTTGCCATGGGGCGGATGCCGAATCGGCCAAATGCATCTGAGCGAGCCTGTTACCATGGGCTCGCCATATCGACATATATATATATATATATATATATATATATATATATATATATATATATATATATATATATCATTTCGTATGATATATTTACCAATTAGAAAAAGTATTAGTGCATGTATCTAAAACTATATGGTGTTCCATTACCTTCGGATCCTGGTACTCAATCGATAAAGCACGTTTAGGTTCTCTATTCGAATCCAAGCTGGGGCATTTTTTTCACTTAGATATAAAAAATCAACTTCGTAAATTATTTCTTTTAGATCAATTTTTGCATGAACACGACAGATAGTATTGTAATTAAGTCACAGATGACAGTAAATAATTTGTAACAGACAATATCTTAAATGAAGTAAAATGATATATTTCTATTTTTCTAAACATTAAATTTAAGAGGATATAATGCGCAGTTGTAGTTTATTAAACGTTTATCCCCTCCTACATCTTTAATTTCTTTTCTCTTTATTTCGTTTTTCTTCGTCTCCCCCCCCCCCCCCCCGCTTTTCTTCATGCACATTCGAAGGGTATTTGGGCAATACACTTTGCTTTAATAAATCAAAATATATCTTATTTTAAAATAAAATACCGTATTTTAATTTATTAAAACTGGCCAATCTACAAGAACAAGAACCGATTTTTTCGAACCGAATCCAAGAAATCGGTCTTTTTGGACCGAAACTGATGAATCGGTCCTTTTCGCAGTCGGTGCATTTCGGAACGAGTCTGAAGAATCTGTCCTTTTCGGAGTCGTTTCATTTCGGAACGAGTCCGAGGATTCGCTCCTTTTCGGAGTCGTTTCATTTCGGAACGAGTCCGAGGAATTGGTCCTTTTCTAAATGGTTTCATCTCGGAACTAGTCCGAGGAATCTTTCCTTTTCGGAACGAGTCCGATCAATCGTTCCTTTTCGGAATGGTTTCAATTCGGAACTAGTCCGAGGAATCGTTCCCTTCCGGAACTAGTCCGAGGAATCGTTCCCTTCCGGAACGAGTCCGATCAATCGTTCCTTTTCGGAATGGTTTCATTTCGGAACTAGTCCGAAGTACCGTTCCTTTTAGGAAAGAGTCCGATCAATCGTTCCTTTTCGGAATGATTTCATTTCGGAACTAGTCCGAGGAATCGTTCCTTTTCGGAATGGTTTCATTTCGGAACTAGTCCGAGGAACCGTTCCCTTCCGGAACGAGTCCGATCAATCGTTCCTTTTCGGAATGGTTTCATTTCGGAACTAGTCCGAAGTACCGTTCCTTTTCGGAAAGAGTCCGATCAATCGTTCCTTTTCGGAATGATTTCATTTCGGAACTAGTCCAATCAATCGTTCCTTTTCGGAATGGTTTCATTTCGGAACTAGTCCGAGGAACCGTTCCTTTCCGGGACGAGTCCGAGGAATCGTTCCAAAAAGGAACGAATCCTTTTTACATACAGGAACCGTTCGTTCAGTTCCACCGCCGGAACCGTTCCTTTGAAATCGTTCCTCAACAAATGACACATCTCTATTCGATTCACATACTAAAGTTGGTCATAATTATGATTTCCTGCTTCCAATCCTCCATGTTTTCATACTTTTGAGTTTTCCCACAATTGTACATAATACAACATAATATGTTTATTCAGCTAAGAAATGAATAGCACATTTAAAGATTCCACTACAGCATTTTCTTTCAATAAATGGAAATGTACTCGAGATATTTTGTGCAACCCTATATATAATTTATAGAATTTATACATACTAAGTAATATGCAAAAAATTAGTTAAATTTAAAATTGTGTACCATAACTGGAAATCATTCTAAACTCTTTTTTCACTCCTTTGGGTACAGAAAAACAAAATGGCTGCAATCGCTAAATTCAAGTTTACATATGTTTTCCACTAAGATATGATTTGGCAGATTATTGCATTTTAATATGCAAATTGATTTATAAATAATTATAAAATTTCAGCTGCGAACTCGATGAACTGATTATCTGTACTGGTGCCTCCCGATCCTATGTAGGACAAAGCCAGAAATTAAGGAAAACGAGTATCAAAGGAAAATGTCTACGATCTTCACCTTGACATGCTTTTTAGCTACGTTCGTAATTATGCAAATGCGTAGCACCTATAGTCGTAGTCTGGTCCGTCCGTCTTTCTGTCAGTCTGTCTAGATATTCAGCACAAAAAATCCCCAAGTGAATGGTTTGAAATTTAATGTATATAATGAAGTAGAATTTTGTCGGGTCTTTCCAAATTTCATGAAAACCGAATTAAAACTTAAAAGATATTAATGAAAGTTTTCTTTGTTCTATTATGTCCCGTCATGCTTAATTAATTTAATGATATCACATGATAGATATGATTCCTGGTTGCCATGGTGATGATGTCCCATTTAAGATGGAATTCAATTATTTTCGTATTACTTAATTTAGTATACAGTATCGTAGTAATTTTTTTATAAATGCATTTCTAAATAAAAGTGCAACAGCTATTACACCAAGATCTGATGATTCGTCTTTAAAAATTCAGACAATTTTACGGAAATTGTACTAGTAATTGGGACGTCGGAACAATTTACTGTTTTTAACGGAAAATTTTCTGTAAATTCCAGAAATTTTTCCGTTTTTTGGTGTTTTTTTCTGGAATTTACGGAAAATCTTACGTTAATAAACAGTAAATTGTTCTGTGTCCCAATTACTAGTACAATTTTCGTAAAATCATTCGTTTTTTAGTGTTTATAAAATTAGTATAATACGAACACGTCTCATTTGCCGTACGTATTTGACTTACGTTTTCCGATTTGTTGGAACCAAATGTGCATGCATAAAGGAGTATTAATTGGTAATCAAAACACTTGAATTTATACTTCTAATATTGTTTTGTTTCTTATATATGTATTGGTTTATTTGTGTTTATAATAAAAGCTGGAAATTATAAAGAAAGTTTGGGGACACGGTGTGTGTTTGATAAAAACAGAAAATAGTTTATCTTCAGGTAGTTAACGCATAATTTAAGCGCGCAGAATTCAAAACTTTGGAGACTTTTTTAGTTAACCCGTTCAGGACCAACATCTTTCACACGAAATTTATTCTTTTGGCACGACTTTTTGTTAATTATCTCACTTAAAGTATCCGCATACTTTCGGAAGTGATTTTTTGAAAATTGTATTTTTTTTCTTTTCTTTCTTTTTTTTTCTTTTTTCTTTCTTTTTTTTTTTTTTTTTTTTTTTTTTTTTTTTTTTTTTGTTATTCGTTTTTTATAATGACATTTACTTTAAAACTTTGAAAAAAAATGTAAAGATGTTAGCAATTAGCCAGAAAAAAAAGAGAAAAATAGTTATAACAAAAATTGACATTTCGCAAAAAACGTGATAACTCAAAAACAAAACGATGTATTGACAATTTGTAAACGGTATAATAAACAGAATAACTTTCTCTAGAACTTAGACTATGCACATTATAATTGTATCTCTATCTCTGATGACATAGCAGTTAAAGTACTAATGTAATGAAAAAATTCGCAAAATTTGTTTCAGGTTTGTCATTTATATCAGTGTAGATATAAAACTATTTAACATATTACCATTAATGTAGTCTATTCCTTCAAAAGACATTTGAAAAACAAGTACAGAAAGTGTTGTGGCATTTCATGCATAAATTTTCGTTTTAAGATGGTTTGCGTATAGTAAAAATCAGAAAAACTTCACTTTGAGAAAAACTATAAATAACTTTAAAACACAATTCAAAAGCTTTAACAGATGAAATTTTAAACGGCTGTAACTCGGATTTCATTTTAGCTACAGACTTTTTACTTAAGCAGATTTCGATAGATAAATGATTCAATTTTAATATTATTGCAGAAATGAAAATTCTATATTTTGATCGAAAATTATGCTTTAAAGGTGTTCGGTTACCTTAAATTTATAATTCACAAAAATGTCGCAATTAAATAAAATCAATTTTATTTTTTATTTTTCATGATATCAAACAAAAGCCTGTGAGCACTTTTTAAAGGTGCATATAAGCACCCATTGTCCCGAATGGGTTAATAATGTATATGTTTTATGCTTTACCTTAAAATTATTCATCCCCAATATGTAGGGCAACATCCCCAGTAATTGTCACATTAAGAATTTGACTTTAAACTTACTTCAATTTTCATTACCAAGAAATAAAATATTTACTTGCAAATATTTTTAAATCAAAAAAAGGATATCTGTGCATCTATTTTGCTCACTAAAAGCAAAATTTTTTGAAACAGTATTTTTTAAAAATATATTTATAAAAAGTTGCTGTAGTCACCAGTAATTGGCACCTAGAGCACCAATGTATGACACCTTGTGATCCAGTAATTGGCATATGTTTATATATATATATATAAAACCTTTATATTTTGCATTGGGTTTGATCGCTTTAAATGAATTGACTGTAGATGAAGATGCCATATTTCAGTTTTTGAGCGTAAGAAATCAGCATATTAGTCTGAAATGTGAATAATTTAAAACAACGCAATATATTTATATTAATACCCAGTAATTGTCATATGAAGCTTTAATGGATTTAATTACTGATAATATTTCATATTTTCAAATAAAAACTACTGATAAACAAAATTAGTCTATAACTTTAAAAGTACTGCCAAAATTAGTGGTTTAATCTCAAATCTTGCGATTCCCTTGTAATTGGAGTAGGTGTCAATTACTTGGAACTGACAAAATTGAAGCACAATTAATTGGCATCTATCATTAATTCAGAAATCTAAATATTTGTGTCAAAAATACTTTTACACAATTAAAGTGAACCTTTTCAACTAAACAAAACTGTTGTCAATTAAAATTTTAAATATATTATAAACCAGACAATAATCAATTGAAAAGCATGCCTTTCTTAAGCCAGAGAAGAAGCATTTGCAACAAAAATGGCTAATTTGATACAAACCATAATTGTTTCTCTTTCCTAGGCACTATTGTCATCTATAGCATAAATCTAAGCTATAATCTTTAAAGTAAATTAGTATATAACTGGTATATGGTCTTGCATTTTTAAAAGACTGGATATAAATCTTATTTTAGGAGATCTTTGAAGAATGTGCCAATCATTGGTTCTTGCCAATTACTGGGGATGTTACCCTAGTTTTTATTTTAATATTTCAATGTGTAAAAATTCAGTTATGCATACTATTTTACTTATATTGAAAAAGAAGAAATGTGGAACAAAAAGCCAAATATATTTCTTTGATTAACAAGCATACTTCAATCTCGAGATGCCTATAGAGATGAAAACACGATCAATGTCTAGAAGTTATATAACTTCAGCTGTCTGGAATTTGTCTGAAATATGTTTCGTGAATATTAATTTGTGAGTAGTGCAGAAGGAAGAATAGTCGTTACTTTCTATTCAAAATAATAAACAAAAACTAAAAGGTCTTGATTAAATTTTACGAGAAAATTTTTGATTCGAAATTTCAATTTGTGAAAATATTTGTTATTTGTAAAAGGAATTTTATCCGCAGCAAAATAGTTAAAATTAAGAATATATGAATTAAAATTTAGTTTGTTTTAATAAAACATTTCGAGAGATCTATTAAATTTATTTTGGAGTTGTTTTTAATTAACAAGTTTAGTCTGATGAGGTCTTAAATACTACAAATTTTGATGAGACTTTATCTTATGATGATTCAATCTGAAATTTCAAGATTTCTATATTGTTTATTTTTTATTATAGTTTTCACGCTTCCAAATTCACATTTTTCATTGTTGCTGGCACATTAACAAAATTTTGTCCAATTAGAATGATGAAAGCTGCTAAATTTGTCTTTGGATGATTTTATAATTCATTCTAATATGCTTTCTAATACCAAAACACAAATTTGTTGCTAAGATATTCTAATTTCGAGATTTGTCTTACTTTACATATAATTTTTAATTAATAATAACTCTTTAAATTAACAAATATATATATATATATATATTTGCTGTAAAAGAATCTAACTAATTCTGAAATTTACGATGAGCCAAGTTTTAAATTTTTATGATAAATAGAGTAACATCCCCAGTAATGGGCATGCACCAATGATTGGCACGTCCTAAAAACATGTCCTAAAATAAGATTTATATCCAGTCTTTTAAAAATATAAAACCATATACCAGTTATATACTCATTTACTTTAAAGATTATAACTTTGATTTATGCTACTAGATGACAATAATGCCTAGGAAAGAGAAACAATTATGGTTTGCTCAAATTAGCCATTTTTGTTGCAAATGCTTCTTTTCTGGCTTAAGAAAGGCATGCTTTTCAATTCATTATTATCTGATTTATAATGTATTTTAAATTTTAATCAACAACAGTTTTGTTTAGATGGAAATGGTTACTTTAATTGTATAAAAGTGTTTTTGACACAAATATTTTGATTTCTGAATTAATGCTAGATGCCAATTAATGGTGCTTCAATTTTGCTAGTTCCAAGTAATTGGCATCTATTCCAATTACTAGGAAATCGCAAGATTTGAGATTAAACCACTTATTATGGCAGTACTTTTAAAGTTTTAGGCTAAATTTATTTAACAGTTGTTTTTATTTGAAAATATGAAATATTATCAGTAATTGGAATCCATTAAAGCTTTGTATGTCAATCACTGGGGACAGCATGACAATTACTGGGCATTAATATAAATATATTGTATTGTTTTGAAATGTTCACATTTCAGCCTAATATGCTGATTTCTTTCTCTCAAAAACCTGAAATATGGTATCTTCATCTACAGTTAATTCATTTAAAGCCATTAAACCCAATGCAAAATATAATTTTTTTTTAATATAAACATGTGCCAATTACTGGATCACAAGGTGTCATACATTGGTGCTCTAGGTGCCAATTACTGGTGATTACAGCTACTTTTTATAAATGAATTTAAAAAAAAAATACTTTTTCGAAAATTTTTGCTTTTAGTGGGCAAAATGGATGCACAGATATGCATTCTTTGATTTAAAAATATTTGCAAGTAAATATTTTATTTCTTGGTAATGAAAATTGAAGTAAGTTTAAAGAAAAATTCTTATTGTGCCAATTACTGGGGATGTTACCCTACTTATCCTTGCAAAGTTTTTTTTTTTTTTTTTTTTTTTTTTGAGAATGATCAACTCTATTATTATTATTTTCCTTTTTTTTTAAGTAGTTGTAATTAACTCGTTTTATTCGAGAATGGGTTTATAAACTACAAATTCGGATGAAATTTAACTTGAAGAAAGTTAAACTTTATACGAATATTTCTTTGTCTGAAACGTAAAGAATGTTGTTGTTTTACATACTATTCAATTCATATTCATATGACATTAGTCTAAAGAAGAATAGTTCGAGATGCTTAGAAAATATTGTATTACAATAAGATTTAACTTATATTACAACTTTCTAATATTTTTTGCATTTTATTACACATGATTATTTTTGAGAAGTAACTTTTATTTTAAAGAGTGAAATTTATGTGTAAAATAAAAGAATTGTAAACGGCGCAATGGAAATTAAGTAAATAATAATTATTATTACTAAGTGCCTAAACATAAACGAAGTTATATGGGAAATACATAGACATTTATTAATATTACTACATGTAAGTAAAAGCGAAAGTAGTATTTCTAAAAATAAAAAAATACTCTATTAAAAGACATGTACCATTTATAGTACGCCAGACCTGAAACGGTTAATCTGTTTTTTATTATATTTTCATGTAATGAGTTCTAAAACCTATCATATACTCACTGTAAAAAAATAACGGACGATTTTACAAAAATTGTACTAGTAATCGGGAGGCCAATACAATTCGCTATTTTTAATGGAAAAATTCCAGTAAATTCCTAAAAAATTCCAAAAAGCGGAATTTTTTTCGAAAATTTGCAGAAATTTTATAATTAAAAAACAGTGAATTATACTGGCGTCTTGATTACCAGTACAATTTCTGTAAAATCGTCCGTTATTTTTTTTACAGTGATGAATCCAATTTCCTATTTGTGATTGTTAAGCTGTTATCAGATTCACGAACTTTACGCGCGACAAACTTTTCAGCCGATTTTAACCCCAACTTTTTCCTGTTCAGAGAGAGAAATATGTTACAATTGTCTTGGGAAAAGTCGGGGGAAAAGGAGGAAAACCATTATTACTAGTACCAGGCGTTAATATTTATCGCCTATTCGTATGAATCGCTTATCTCTGATTGTTTGAAATGTCCGATGTTGGATGAAAAGTCTCGTCTAGCTGAGACTTTTTTGGGACTTCAGAAAATAGTTGGAGGACATTACTGTTTGTCATCACACTTTGTGTTGTGCATATATTTCGTGAAAAGTTGGAGGAAATCAAGTGTTGGCTTAAAAGTCTTTTGAAATGTTGCTGATCTCAACTTTACAGTGCCATCAACAAGATTATAAATAGTCGGAACGATTAGAATTGTTAAGGAAAGACAAGTTTGGGTGTAATCCTATGAAAAATATGCCAATTTTACGACCCATTTCCTCGGAAATTACCCAACTGGTTTAAATAAAATTTGAGAAGCATATTCATTGGATTATCCTGAAGATTATGGCATACGCATAGCTGCCACCACTTTAGGTTTATTTGTAACACAAAAATTTTACAGAAAATTTTATCTTTTTAAATCGCCGTAATCCGCCAATTAAGTAAGGCATAAATTTCTTTTAAATTTTTTCTGATCCAAAAAAGCGTAAGAGTTGGCAGTTATGAACATGCAGTTTTTTCTGCGACTGAATTTTTTTGTTTCAGATCAATAGCAATTTTTCAGAATTTTTCCATTGTTTAGGTTTTTATTTTCTGAAACTAATTAAAGGTTCTTAAAACACTGTATGCCATGTATGATCTTCATGTATGTCCCCATGTATGTCCGCCATGTATGATCTTTGCCAGCAAAACAATATCAAAATTGATTTATACTTTATGGAATAATGGGATTTTTACCTGAAAAGTACGGTTTTTCTGTAGAGACGAAAAACTTTGACAAATCAAATTTGCGTGATGTTTTTACACAATTTTATCAACCATATAACTTAAAGTAGAGATAAAAACTTGTAGAAAATTCCGCTTCATATAATAAATGAGGTGATGTTTTAATTGTCGTGAATTAGATTAATATTTGTAATTACTTTGGTGTCCACACTCTCATAGTGACTCCATGGTTATAGTTTTATATTTTGCATACGATCACGAGAAATGGAAAAAAGATAGTAGAATTATTCTGGAATAAAGTTTGTGTTAAGTTTTTATCTGAAAATGTTTTGAAGCTTCATTTTTTTGTAAGATATTTAAATTATTTTTCACACGTTTAAAGTAAAACGACGATGTCTATATTTTCGGGTAGATTTTATAGCTTCGATTTCGCATTGTTTGCGATATGTGGCGCCCGAACTAATAGGGACGTGTGAAAAGTAACTGTTTTTTATTTGTTAACAGAAGTTGTCATTGAAAAAAAAAATGGATGCTTTGAAAATCAAAAGAACGCCTCTTAGAACTGGATTTACGAAAACTTATAATGCTTTAAATGAAGCTTTAAACGACGCAACTCCAGATGTTAATTTAATAGAGAATTTAATGTGTCAACTGGAAGATAAAAGCACAAGATTGCGAGCTGTAGATGAAGAAATTTTGAATTTTATGTTGACAGAGAAAGTTGTAGAAAAAGATTATTCTAAAGAATTTGAAGCATGCGAGGATTATACAGAAAAATTTATTGCTATAAAGCAAAAAGTAAAGACATTTTTGGTGAAACCTATCGAAGAACAACTCCGATCGCAGAATTATACAGATGTTGAAAGAACGCTGTCCCGACCACTTCGCTTACCAGAAATAAGTTTACAGCCGTTTGATGGCGATGCAAGATTATGGTTAACCTTTTGGAATTCATTCAGTAAAATTCATGAAGACACCACTTTAGATGACCATTTGAAATTTGTTTATCTTTTACAGGCGATAACGCCGAAATCCAAAGCTGCACAGATAGTAAATAGTTATCCGGTTTCTGCTGATAATTATCCAAAATTAATTGTACATCTTAAAGAAAGGTTCGGCAGAGAAGATACACTTATTGAGATATATGTTAGAGACCTTCTTCAATTAGTCTTAAATAATAATCGATCATCAAGCAAGAATTTCAATTTATCGTCGTTATATGATAATCTAGAGACAAAACTTAGGTCTCTAGAATCCTTAGGTGTCACAGAAGAGAAGTATGCCAGCATACTTTTCCCACTTGTAGAATCTTGTCTACCTCATGATATCCTTAAAATCTGGGAAAGACAGCGTGAGAAGACTGCTCAAGGTAAGAACCAATTAAATTCTATCCTTGATTTTTTAAAAAATGAAGTTATTGCGGAAGAGCGGGTTCTTTTGGCTCATTCCAATCTTGGTTTTGAAAACCCAAAGAAATATCATAAATGTAATAATGAATATAATTCAATGCCAACTGCCACAGATTTATTTATAAATAATAAGTTTCATAAGAATTTAGTTAAAAAACGTGAAGATTTGTGTATATTTTGTGACAAGTGTCACTTATCAGAAAAATGTTTTAAAGCTAGTTCGCTTTCTTTTGATGAGAAACGTAACTTAATTTTGAAAAGAGGGGCTTGCTTTGTTTGCCTGTAGAAAAACCACATTTCACGCAATTGTAACTCTAAAATTAAATGCACGAATTGTGGTAAAAGACATTTTTTTATATTATGTCAAAATGTTTTTAATGAAGGTGGTAATGTGTCGTTAGAAAGTCATAAACATGAATCAGGGAGTAGTGACACTGTTTTAACTACTCAAGCTTCGGATCCTACTGTGTTACTCCAAACTTTGAGTGTCCGTATAATGCACAATGGAAAAGAGAAAATCGTGCGTGGAGTTATTGACACAGGATCCGAACGTTCCTATTTATCACGAGATGTAATTAAATATTTGAATTATAAAAGTATTGGTGAAATTAAATTAATTCACACATTATTTGGTAATATTGAAACAAGTGAAACAAAGCATAATAAATATAGAATTCACTTAAGTAGCATAGACAATAGTTATAAATGTGATATGCATGTTTTAGATGTTCCTGTTATTTGTTCTAAAATACGAAAAGTGCCAAATGGGTCTTGGTTATCAGAATTAAATAAATATGTCATTAAAATTTCTGATGTTGAAAATAGTTCATGTGAAACCGAAAATGAAATGAAATTATTGATTGGTTCTGATTCGGCCGGAAAATTACTCACCGGAAATATTAAAGTTTTAGAAAGTGGTCCGGTTGCGGTAAAAACCCATTTGGGATGGACTCTAATGGGAAAAATTCCAAGTATTAAATCAAAAACAAATAAGGCTGCTATGATTATTTCATCACTTTGGAACAATTGTTCCGTTGCTGATTTGTGGAAGCTGGATATTATGGGTATAACGGATCCAGTTGAATCCAAAACTAAATCTGAAATTCATGAAGAAATTATGCAGCATTTTAAGAGTAATATAAGAATAGATTCAGAAGGGAGATACGAAGTAGCATTGCCATGGGTGCTAGATAAAGCTTGCTTACCTAACAATAGAGAATTGGCCGAAAAGCGGCTTGCTACAACGAGGAAAAAGTTAATTAATTTAAATAAAATTGAGGTATATAGCGAAGTATTTGATTCGTGGATAAATGCAGGAATAATTGAAAGGGTGGTTGATAATAAAGAAACTAAAGTACATTATTTGCCACACAGACCTGTATTTAAAGAATCGAGTGAAACTACTAAAGTTAGACCAGTTTTTGACGCTTCGGCTCATGTTAAAGGTTCCCCTTCTCTAAATGATTGCCTAGATAAGGGATTAAATTTGATTGAAATGATTCCTTCTATATTGCATCGGTTTCGGAAATATCCTGTTGGTGCAGTATCCGATATAGAGAAGGCATTTCTACAAATTGGTATTAGAGTAGAGGATAGAGACTATCTGAGATTTATATGGGAAAATGGCATAATTTATAGACATAAACGTGTTGTTTTTGGAATCAATTGTAGCCCCTTTTTATTAGCGGCTACTTTGAGACATCATTTAGAAAGTGCGACTGAAAATCTTGCTTCTACAGTAGAAATTTTGAATGAATCGTTATATGTAGATAATTGTGTTTGCAGTTTCAACACAGTTGAAGAATTAAATAAGTTTATATTTGAATCCCAAAAGTTACTATTCTCTGCAAAATTTAATATCAGGGTATGGTTGTCAAATTATCCCATTCAAATTATTTCTGAAAATTCAACAGCTAATGTAACACCAGTATTAGGTTTAAACTGGGATCTGGAAAACGATACCCTATCTTGCAAAATCGGTTCTATTGAGGAAAAACAAATTATTCCCACAAAACGAGCTGTACTTTCATTCGCTCAGAAAGTGTTTGATCCTCTTGGATTTACCTTTCCTGTGACTTTGCTTCCTAAACTTATTCTACAAGAATGCTGGAAGTTAAAAATTAAGTGGGATGAATTACTCCCAACTAATTTGGCTAAACAATTTTTAAAATGGGTGCAAGGATTGAAGATGATTTCTGACATCAAATTGCAGCGATGGATGTATTTTGATAATTATGAAAGTAATGATGTAGGCCTTCACATATTTTGTGATGGAAGCAAACATGCGTATGCTACTTGCATTTTTCTAAGAGTAAAGAGAAAAGATAAAATCCTGGTAACTTTCGTACAGTCACGCGCAAGAGTAGCTCCCCTTAAGAACATAACGATATCCCGGTTGGAGCTTTTAGCATGCTGCATTGGAGCCAGGTTGGGAAGTCGAGTTATATCTGATCTACGAATTCCAAATTTAAATATATTTTATTGGTGTAACTCAACTACAGCTTTAAGCTGGATAAAGCGAGACGAAAGATGGGCAACATTTGTTTGGAATCGCGTAGAAGAAATCAGGTCCTTAACTCAAAAGAACCAATGGCGACACATTGCAGGAAAATTTAATCCGGCAGATATCCCTTCCAGAGGTTGTTCGCTTGAACAATTTTTACAACTAAGATGGTGAGAGGGACCGGATTGGTTGGCTCAACCTGAATATACTTGGCCTCAAAGTGTCGAAATTCCCGATGAAGAAATTATTAAATCTGAAAAACGGAAAAGTGTCATTTCAGCAATGAACAAGAACACAGAATCTAGTGATTGGTATTATCGACGGTTTTCATCTTTCAAGAAAATTATAAGATTGATCGTTTGGATTTTAAGATTCTTAAACAATTTAAGAAATCCTAATTCAAAAGAAGTTTCTGAACTTACTGTTTGGAATTAGAACAAGCCGAAAGAAAATTGATAATTTTGATTCAGAAAGACAGATTCAACGAGAAGAATAATCAGAAGATACGTAGCTTAAGACCAATCCTAGATGAAGATGGTATTATAAGAGTGAAAACGCAAGTTATTTATAGAGAAATTGCTTTCAATTTCAAATACCCTGTTCTTTTGCCTTCTGACCATCCTGTAGTTACCGCCTGATCTCCTGGAAACACCAAGAGCTTTTGCATGCAGGAGTGGCTCTTATGATGACATCGTTACAAGAAGACTACTGGATCCTAAAAGTTAGGAAAACTATTCGAGCAGTAGTACAGAAATGCGTAGGATGCAGAAGATTTAGTGCACAACAGATTCGGCGGAAATTTAACATGCCTACCATTGCCTGGTGGGAGCGATTGATACAAATGGTGAAACGCATCCTGAGAAAAGTTCTAGGTAGAGCTTCATTATCCTACGAAGAACTGTTCACAGTGCTCTGTGATTGCGAACAAGTTGTGTATGCTAGACCTCTAACATATGTTACTGAAGATGTGAACGATCTAGCACCGTTAACACCATCAATGTTTTTACAGGACATAAGATCTTCAGATGTGAGAGATCTTGATGCAATTGACGCGCAAGAATTAAATAAAAGAGTTAAGTATAGGCAACATGTTCGAGAACACTTACGTAAGCGATTTCGTATTGAATATTTAGGACAATTGCGCCAGCAAAGTTCTTTGCAAAAGAATGTCAAGCAACTGACCGTTGGTGATGTCGTACTCGTAGAGTCTGATAAGAAACGTGCCTATTGGGCTTTAGCCCGAGTGCAAGAACTTATTTCTGGTAAAGATGGCCACCCAAGAGTTGCACGATTAAAAACTGAAAATGGTGAACTTTTGCGACCTGTCCAAAAACTGTACAATTTAGAGATTCCAAAAGAACTTTCTAGTGATCCAGTATTAAGAACGAGAAGTGGCAGAATAGTGACTGTCCCAAAACGTTATTAACTCTAAATACTGTTCCAACAAAAAACTTTATTCTTATTTTTTAGTATATTTCATAGTGTTCATTTGAATTTGTAATAATATGTTTAATTTTATTTGAATTTTGCAGAAGAAAATGTTTTTTTACCTGTTTTGAGAAATGTAATATTGTAAGAATTGTATCTTATCACTGTAATGTAAGTATTAGTCATATTTTATTTTATATTTTATTGTACCTATTGTTGAGTTTGTCTGTCGAAAACTCAAGGTGGGAGAATGTCGTGAATTAGATTAATATTTGTAATTACTTTGGTGTTCACACTCTCATAGTGACTCCATGGTTATAGTTTTATATTTTGCATACGATCACGAGAAATGGAAAAAAGATAGTAGAATTATTCTGGAATAAAGTTTGTGTTAAGTTTTTATCTGAAAATGTTTTGAAGCTTCATTTTTTTGTAAGATATTTAAATTATTTTTCACACGTTTAAAGTAAAACGACGATGTCTATATTTTCGGGTAGATTTTATAGCTTCGATTTCGCATTGTTTGCGATATTAATCCTTGTCGGTTCTATATCGGTTCCCATATGACTTCTGGACCAGTATCTTTTATATGAATTTTATTTGGTTAACAACACTTTTTTTTATAAGAAAGGCTTTTACTTATACTTTGACAACATGCGCATACTACAAAATAACAAAATTTATTTTAAAAATATAATGGTGCCAGTAGAGTTTAAAAATAAAAATGTATATGAAATCAATGTGAATATGGGCGTGGCATCAGAGTCGAAGTATTCACTTGAATTTCTACGATTATTTCCAATAGTCAGAAAAAAAAACAGACATACCAATGGATTTAAGAATTAATTAAGCCAATAAAAGAGAAATGCTTTTTCTAAAAAAACATTCACTCATGTGTCTCATTAAAGTACGTGTCTCCTGAAAGTACATGGAATTTTCAGGGATATTTTCGAAATAGTCAATGTTATTAAAAGTTATTTTTTAATACAACTAGGGGGGCCCCGCCCCCCTGCTCGCTATGCTCGCCAACCCCCCCGCGTAATCGCTTCGCGATTCCAAATTATTGGCTACCCCTGCTTGCTGCGCTCGCCAATACCCCATGGTATGAATAAGCAGTTGCAGACCTTTCAAATGGTGTGTCACACGACTGGTGTTGTAGAGAAATTAAAAATGTGCCCCTTGGGGGGCAGAGTGGGGGTGACACACAAGACATCCATAAAATGAATAAACAGTTGCAGACCTTTCAAATGATGTGTCACACAATTGGTGTTGTAAAGAAATTACAAAATGCGCCCCCTCTGAGGGCAGAGGGGGGGTTACACACAAGATATCCATAATATGAATAAGTAGTTGCAAACCTCTCAAATGATGTGTCACACAATTGGTGTTGTAAAGAAATAAAAAATGTGCCTCCCGGGGGGCAGAGTGGGGGATAACACACAACACATCCATAATATGAATAAGCAGTTGCAGACCTTTCAAATAATGTGTCACACAACTGGTGTTGTAAAGAAATTAAAAATGTGACCCCCCCTGGGGAGAGCAGAGTGTGGGGGTGACACACAAGACATGCATAATATGAATAAGCAGTTGCAGACCTTTCAAATCTTGTGTAACACGACTGGTGTTGTAAAGAAATTAAAAATGTGTCCCCCCTGGGGAGCAGAATGGGGGATAACACACAAGACATCCATTATATGAATAAGCAGTTGCAAACCTTTCAAATGATGTATCAAACGACTGGTGTTGTAAAGAAATTAAAAATTTGGTGAAATATTACAGTTATCGCCAAGTTGGCGTCACTTTTGACAACTAATTTTGGTCGCCAAATTTGGCGATATATCGCCAAGTTGGCGACAAACTTGGCGATAACTTGGCGATGCATAGTATTGCAAACTTGGCGATGCATAGATGGAGCCCTTTCCTGATTGGTCTATTCGACTCATGGAAGGAGTGGACAACCCGGATTCGTTAGTTCCGGAAATCTTCCACATCAGCATCATTCCAGGAGTCATTCCTTTTAAGGCTAGTTTTTTTTTTACTATAGAAGGATAAATTAACAAAAAATCTTTTTTTTAATTGATAAAAAGTGTAAAGTAAAATGTATAAAAACATTAAAATGTTTCATTGGATTGTTTATATGTTTTGACTCATTTGAAGCCCTTAACAATAACTAATAGAAAATAACTAATAACTATAACATAACAAGTCGGATGTGGCGATTCCAAAACTTTCTTCTATCTCATGCATGTTAAAATTTCGAAATATGTTATCACAGATCCAAAATTAAATGACAATCTATGCTCATCATGAAGATTCTAAAGATATGAAATTACGTGCACTAGTACTTGAGATATAATTATCGCTAAAATCTTACAAATCCTCCAAAATTCAATAGCACCACCACCTGTAGGACGATTAATACCAAAATTAAAAAAAAAACCAATTCATGTCAAAGATTAACTGAATCTGAAGTTTGATGGAAATTCATGCGTTCTTGAGCTAGAGCTTCATGAATTCTTGAACTAGAGCTCTTGCAGAAATCGCAACAAATGCAGTTTAGCAGCAGCAGCTGTGAAGCTATTTACATCAAAATTTAAATAGCCTCAATTCATGTCAAGGACTAAGCAAATCTGAAGTTTGATGCAAATCCGTGCATTAGTTCCTGAGATACAGCTGTTGCAAAAAGTTTTAAAAATGCAACACAGCAGCTCCATCTATTAAGCTATTTATAGCGAAACGTTAAAAAACGTTAACTCATTTCAAGGAATGCCTGAATCTGAAGTTTGATAAAATTCCATGCATTTATTCATGAGATACTGCCATTGAGGAAAACGCATAAAATGCAGCATAGCAGCGCCACTCACTATGCTGCATTCATAGAGATTTACACCAAAATGCAAAAAACTTTGATTCTCTTTAAGAACTAATGAAATCTGAAATTTGATGAAAATATGTGCATTAGTTTTGGAGATAGAGCTATTGCAAAATTCACACAAAATGCAACATAGCAGCACCATTTGATGAGCGATTTACACCAAAATGTAAAAAACGTCATGTCGAACTAACAGAATAGGAAGTGTGATGAAAATATGTGCTTAGTTTTGAAGATTGAGAGATTGCGGAAATCGTGAAAAACGCTGCATAGCAGTGTCATCTGTTGAACGATTTACACCAAAAACTAATCAGGACTAATTTATATCAAAGACTAACAAAATAAAACTTTTTATTGAATTCCGTACTCTAATGATTTAGATATAGTGCCCACAAAATTTAAGACAGACAGAGTCGCATTCTCTCAGATAGACATTTTGTAAAAACATGTTTTTAGTAATCTCTGGCACCTAAAACGTGTAAATCCGCCGGAAATCGAAAGTTTTCACAAATCCAAGACTTTCTTCTTGTGAAGACAGAAGAAAAACAAAACTGAAAATAATCTAAAACGGTAGGGTGTATGATGTAATAAGTTGAAATGCTATAAATTCAGTTTTTCCTGCACTTTTTCATATTATGCATTTAACTTCTTTTGTTTTGTTTTACTTGGATGTTAATTTTCATTTTCATAACCATACTAGATAATGCCCGTCAAGATTTGACGGTAAATAACTTGAATGTTTCATCAGAAAAATTCTTGAATTTTTACTTAGTTTTTTTAATTTGTCTATTCAAACTGTGATGAATTACTATATTACATAAGTATTTTTTTTTTTTTTTAACGATTGATGGTCTGATCTATTCGATGAAGAAAAATAGTTTTAAGTTTATAATTTACAACTAATTATGTTTGTATTTTATCAGAAATTTAACTAAAAATACCGTGTAAGGTATTTATTTTTGCTTACTACAACCTATTTTCTTTCTGCCCCCCCTCCCCCTCCTTTCAAGTAACAATATTTACGCGACCATTCAAAGCTTGCCATGACTTTTATTTTTATCTGTCTCATTCTCTAAAATCTTAAATTTGAAATTTGATGCAGCTAACTATTTATAATGTAATTTTTTTATTACTTGAATTTTCTTATACATTTTTATACATCTTTTCAAATATTAAATCATGGGTATCAATGTAATTTATTTTATGGCTGTTATACTAACATGTATAGTTTTTTTTTTATGAATGACAATTTTTTTTTTCTTACAGACATTTATATTCTTGATAACGGTAGAAAAAATGTAACGAAAATTGTAGACCAGTTCAATTTATGTAATTGCATGTCATGCATGTTGATAATTGCATGTAAAATATTTTAGGTTAAGTATTTTAAATATAAAATAATTATTTTTTCAAGATATTGTTCAATGTTAAATTTTGTTCAATTATAAAGCATTCAAATAATAACACTAATAATCCTAAAACTTTTCTTATTAATAAAATATGTTATTATTGAAATGAATTATTGACAAAAATTTCACACAAATCATTTTGCCGGGCTTGGATTCGAACCTGCATTCTCTACAAAAAGTCAAAGCATAAAACAGCTGCGCAACCTTATTACGCTACCAGGGACACATTGGGATATTTTCTATAATGGAGAAGTTCTAGAGTCAGTTGACATATGCGCAATTGTCTGGAATTTAGATTTTGATTTTATAGAAACTGTTTTGTGTTTTAATGTTTATAATTTTTTTTTTGATATATTGATATCAGCTAAAACTTAAAATGCTAACATTTCCAATCGTCGTGTGTAACGGCAATTTATAAGAAGGATTACCAGTCATAACTTTTAGCCTCAGATCATTCAGTTTATTTTCTATGTGTAGTACGACGCCTTCCAAAATAGACCATATTTTTGAATTGTTAATAACACTTAAAGAGACAAATAATAACATTGTGATAAAAAGAGCTTGTTTACAATAAGATCGAATAAATTATATTTTCGATGCAAACGCATTTAAAACTAAACTTCTAGCAGCTGTGAGGTAATAGTTCAACTGAGCGAGAATCTTTACGCAGGTGCAGTGCGTCACTCCAAAGTCAGACATATACTTATGTACTACGCATGCGCATACGTGAAACTTTAATTAAAAATTGTGGCTAATTAACAAAATTTTTGAACAAACAAATGTACGATAACAAATCTGTGGACAAATACCTTTCGTTTAAAAAAAGAATGGTGTGATTTGATGCAGTAGTTTGCTCTCACGAACTGTCGAAAGGAAATGCTTAGCATTTTAAATATATAGATATAGCAACTCAGTCCATAGTTTTGAGTTAAATGACGCTGCTTATCGTTGTATATTGAATGTTTATAGTGTTCAATCTATAATGGAGGGATAATGTAGATTAGAGGGGGAAGTCATCTTATTTTCTTGGAAAAAATAATCTCTTAGAATGTAAAGCAATATCTGTTGTTTCTCTTATAATGGATAGATAATACTGATTGTAGGAGATATCTATTACACATTCTTAGGCCATAATTCAATTCCCCCCCCCTACATTTTAGATAACCCGTTTAACTTTTTTTTTAATTTGAACTTGAATTTCCTTATTATCATACACAGTAACTTAGTCCCTCATTTTGAGTTACATCATATCATGCTGCAACCAATATCGTTCTATATTGAAAGTTTATGTATCCAAATCTCTACAATTTTTCTTATAATAGAGAGACAGTATATATTGGAAGAAAAATTATCTTGAAAATTAAAACCTCTTTGAAAATAGAACAATATTTTCTGTTTCTCTTATAATGCATGTTGGATTTGAATTCCCACTCTGAAAATTCAACCTAGCTATGAGAGTAATGAGCATTTGAGGCTCTGATCAAAAGTTACAACCACAGCAGGAAGTAGCTATGATTTTTATGAATGATCCTTTGCAATAGGCAGTACGTAGCTGGATAAACGCGAAAGGGAGATGACCATCTGTAATAGGATATTATACCTGATGTCGGGATGTCCCTGCCTTATATCAAATCTTCTTTTAATCATACCATTTTTGTTATTAAAGTTTCGTCTGTGTAGTGTTAGTATTTAATGTTTTTATATAATACAGACTAAGTAAAAGTTTAAATTTACTAAATTCTGTTTTAACCGTATTTCTGCCTCTAACTCAGCTTTTCTACATCTATTGTTAATATATACTAGGGTAGATAGTTATATTTTTTTCTTAGGTCAAATTACATCCCCAATGTACTTTTGGAGCCAGGAAACAAACATATTGTCCAAAATGTTTAAACGGCACGTTTGATAGTTTATATTGACATCAACAAAATCAAGTGGTGTTTTGACAGCTGAGCAAATCAAAGCCGACTAGCGCTTTTTTCATCTTTTGATGATAGCTGATTGTCTAAAAGCAACTTATAAAAATTAAAAAAATAATTAAACTTTTCGTATTTAGTCATAAATAGCCCACTTCATTGGCGCTAAACTTTTTTAAAATCTTACTTTCTTGTTGGCCACAGTATTATTCTGGCGCTGTTTTATTCTCTTAGTATAGCATACAAGTAATTGTTTGTCAGTTTGGCGAATTCTCTTAAGTTAAATATACTTTTTTTAATACTTTTTCTTTGAAATATTCGAAATTCATTGAATCTTCTTTATGTTTATGTTGTGTTTTTGAAAATGTTGGCTGTTTTCTTTTTTACTTTAGGTTGATTTGTTCCTAGAATAACAAAACTATCCTATACATACAGTCTATCTTTGAGCTTTTAGCATGTGAACTAACTAGAATTATCTCATTCCTTTAAAACGTAATGTGGGGGCAAAATGTTTCTTAAAAAACGTCAATTTCAAATTAAATTTCTCGAGGTTACTTTTTGGTACCCTGTAAATTGATACTAAAGCCGAACCAATCCTTTCATTCATACGAGCGTCATACGAGGATAGATAAATATTGCTCCCTACAGGAAATAAAATTCAGCATTCATTTATGGAGACCTCATTTGTGAACAGATAATAGATAGCATGCAGCCCAATAATAAAATTATTTCATAATTAATTCTCATTTATCACAAACAAAGGTTGTTTGATTTTTTTAAATAACAGTGAAAAATAATTTATGCAGGAAAATGTTTACGTGTGTATGTGTAATTCTTTCCTAAAGAAAAACAAAATTCAAAATAACAGCTAGAAAAAATTACTTTAATTAAAATATCAATATTTAACTTTTACAGGAAATGTGTTAATTGCCAATTGAATTGCGACAAATGTTTAATTATGCGAGTAATTAGAAGAGGAGAATTCGAAAAATGTATCTATTGCTATTTCTTGTAAAATAAATTATTCAACTTAATGTCTTTCCTGAAAGGAAATTATCGGGAGCTTTTAAACTTGTAGCAGTATAATTAAAAATGTCGATGACTCATTTGCATGCTAGAGTTATGGTTTTAAATTAAGGATAGTGATATAAGGGACTCACAATCATAATAGGCCAAGTCCACTTATCTCACTTAAGAATAATAACAGTTTAAAGTTCTTCACAAATAATTAATTCAATTCTAGTGATTTATAAGAATAACTGCGTTCTTAACTGTATCGTCTTTAGCTTCATTGTAATCGTTTGTATTAAGCTTAAGTTTGTGTTCATGTCAATAAATGTCGTCTTATGTGTTCTAAACTTCGGCTATTACTAATTACTTAGAAATAAGTTATGACATGGTGTCAAGATTCTACTTTAATTTGTTTTAATTTAAAAATATGAATCTAGTTGCATTCAATAATGCCAGAAGGAGGTCTTCGACCACCAAAGCCGGTGCAAAAAACTGCGAACAAGCAAAAACAATGGAAAGACTGGCCCCAAAGCTTTGAATGGTACGCTAAAGCAGTTTCACTTAGTTCGAAAAGTAAAACTGTTCAAGTAGCTACTTTTATGACATATATAAGCCGTGATGCACAGCAAATATTCAGAACATTTGCCTTAGGATCTGATGAAATAGAAAATTTAGAAGTTACAAAAGAAAAATTCCAAAAATATCTCACTCCGAATTAGACATTCCAGCTATATAAATCCAATCAAATACATCAAAAGGCAGGTTTAAAATTTTTTACACTCGTATTAAAATACAAGCATCTCGCTGTAAGTTAGGAATTATGGAAAATGAATTACTTCGTGACCGAATAGTGTTCGGAATTGAAAATAATGATGTACGCGAGAAACTGTTACGTAATCCAGATCTCAATTTAAGTAAAGCAGCGCAAATTTGCTTCTGAAACTGCTTCATTATAATTAACAAATATTGTTAGAAACAGCAAACCTGTTTCGTTGCTTTCAACAATTTTTAGCAAATTTGCGGAAGGGTGGAAAAATATTTATTGAAAAAAATTTAACTCGAAAAACTCCAAATACATTAATGATTGCAGTTATTGTGGGTCCTCCCATAAACTGAATGAATGCCAATTGAATTTAATGAATTGAATGAATGCCATTATTCTTTTAAGAAAATGAGAAAAACATTCTATTTTACACACTATATATACAGACAGTCTATCTATTACGTCACGCCACACATTTGCCATAAGATTTGCTTAAAACAAAATTCTGGAAATAACAAAAACAGATGCAAAAACTCTCCGAACGCGACCGTAGATGAAAATTTCGTAGAATGGGAACTGCTTGTCCAAAAAAGGGGAAATAATTGGCAATGTGTGGCTGAAGAGGATTGTGCTAGTAGTTCGGGAAAAGATATTGCCAGAAAGATTAAAAACAATGCAAAGAAATTTTTAACTTGCGAACAATTTATATACATGCCTGTCAATTTATTTATTCATTACACTTCAAGTGCTCATATCTCGAAAACGGTTGGATTCGGACGGGTAGTTCCATTGCACTTTTTAACGTATATGACGAGGTCTTTCTTTTGACACCACACTCTTTCAAATCCACAACTTAACAGGGAAGATTCCTTAGTTAAATACTCTTTCACCTAGATTAATTCAAAAAAATAAAAGTTTGTATTTTTTAAAATCCTAAATTTGATGTAAATAATATGTTAAGTCAAATGCAAACCTAGTTTTTTATTTATAAATGTTAATTACTTATGCTTCCTATTCTTTTGCGAATGGGACATCTATCCCGATCAAGTGGGGTATTTAACTTTGAGGTCCGAGGTAAATCGTTTAAATTGTTGAGGTTTTATTTTTTATCTTATTCTATCTAGTATATACATTAGTAGTATTTTTATTTAGTACTATTTTTTAATCTGTTCACAAATTTAATAGTAGATAGATAACATGTGTATTGCAAAAATCATTTCTATAAAAGAGAAAAATTAGGGGGCTTCAGTGGGACAACTATACCAAACTGGAGTTGAAAATGATTTTATTAATGGGATGGGCATGTAGCATCATCTTTCTTGTTTTATTTTGTCTCAATTCTTTAACAGTATTTTAATTTCCCAAGTTCTTGGAAAGTTAAGAACCATAAAGATAGTGTGATAATACTGTTTGATACGTACGAGAAGTTTTAATCATGGTTAAATTAAAGATACCTAAATTAACGAAGACTGCTTAAGAAAATAAAACAATGGAGTAAAATAATTCTTCGTATATTCCCATCCTGCACATTTTATAATACAATTAAAGCTATTTTGTGAATTTTATAAAAATTTTCACTTATATTTCTCTTAGAAAAAGTGATAAATATGATTTATTTTGATGATAAAATAATCCCATTTACCTCTATGTTTTGTAAAACTTGAATAATGCAGGATGTCTCCTTCTATCGCTGCAGGCTGTAGATCTATAACATTATGAACTTTTATGTAATTATGGGTTAACCTTCCCTTCTTGTGATATCATACATTATCACCCCTGGAATATCCCTTTCTCCCTCATGATATTATTATCAATGTTTAAACATTTTTACTTTTTCTTTATTTGTTTGCAGTGACATACAGGTATGGTTATACCCACATACTTTATTGATTCATGTAAAGCGAAGTAAACAAATACCACTTATATAGGAAATAATTTTACATAAAATAAAACTATAAAGAAATGGTTATTGACATCTATATATTAAAAGAATAGGGAAATTTTGTCAGCATACCTAAAACTGATCTCTACGCATAGATGCTTGCGCAGCTTTCCGGACGTACTCATCATTTTCGGCATTCAGCATAGACTTAATTCGCAAAACGCAATTCGACCAGATCACGGCAAATGCGCTTGCGCAGTAAACAGAACTAATGAGAGAAGACCATAGTTACTGTCTTTATACGTTAGCGTGGTATGCTCGCGTTTGTTATTTGTAGTGTAGTTTAGAAAATTTAAGTTATTTTATTCATTAAGTACAGCCATTGATACATTATTTTACTTATTTTAATTTCTAAAGATGACAGTAGGTTTATATAATTGGGTAATCTTACGATGGGAATACTGCAGTTCAGTGATGCAATCTATATATTAAAAGAATAAGGAAATTTTGTCAGCATACCTAAAACTGGTCTCTACGCATAGATTCTTGCGCAGCTCTCCGGACGTACTCACCAATTTCGACATTCAGCATAGACTTAATTCGCAAAACGCAATCCGACCAGATCACGGCAAATGCGCTTGCGCAGTAAACAGAACCAATGAGAGAAGACTATAGTTACTGTCTCTAAACGTTAGCGTGGTATGCTCGCGTTTGTTATTTGTAATGTAGTTTAGAAAATTTAAGTTATTTTACTCATCAAGTACAGCTATTGATACATTATTTTACTTATTTTAACCCATTCGTGCCCACCACCTTTTCCGCATATTTTATTCGGTTGGCACCACTATTTTTAAAAGAATTAAGTTTAGTTCATTAATTACGAAAATGCTTCAATTAAATAAAATAAAGATTGCTGTTCTTTTTTACCGGTGTCAAAAACAGTGCTACATGCACCTTTTGAAGCGTCCCTTTTTAGGGACGATAGGCACTAATGGGTTAATTTCTAAAGATGACAGTAGGTTTATTTAATTGGGTAATCTTACGATGGGAATACTGAAGTTCAGTGATGCAATTAAATATATGTATGGAATTTTTTATTGCAACGTACATTTTTAACATAGGATCAGAATAATCTATTACACCTTAAATTAGTCTTTTCAACAATATAACCTGGTAAGTGAGAACTAACGATGTTCGCGAAAACTTTTCTCGGATAGTATTTTTTCGATCGATGCTTAATTTTACATTTCATAACATTATTTATTTTGATTTTGCCCGATTTTATTGAAGGACATAATTTAACCGTTTTTTCTATTGCATAACACTTCTTATTTTGTTTTCAATCTTTCTTTTTTTTAAAGTAATTCCTTATTGTGATCTTCATTTCTGTCATAGGAAAAATTCATTTCTATTTTGCCTATAGCATTTACATTTGTTGCATTATCATTTTGAAAATTGATAAAACATAACAAAAGACAAAACATTGCAAATTCTAAATTCGTATTACTCAACTAAATAAAAGTAAGTCTCAACTAAATAAAAGTAAGTAAAAATAATAAGAGATCAAAATAACTTACTTTTTTAAATCTGCAGCTACAATATATATATATATATATATATATATATATATATATTTAGTTTGGACATGCAAAAAACATTCTGAAATGTCTCAATCAATCACAAGATTTTTGTGGGGACTTCTACTAATTGGTAATTTTTGTGGGCTTTTTTACATAACTGAAGGACTTTTTATCCATGATTGATTAATGAATTTTATAATTTTTACCCCATATGACCAACTGTCGATTTTTGTATTTTTCCTTCAACTGATTGACAAATTTTCTATTTTACATGTGATGGATCGAGAAATTTTGTGATTTTTTTTTCCTGATGAACAAAGAAATGTTGCATCTTTTTCCCCTGCAATTAATGAATGTTGTTTTTTGAAATTCGCTGTTTTTTCTCGCAGTCTTTTGATGTAATTAGCCGTTTTATCGAATTTATCCTTTTTTCGTGATTTTTTTGTGAAATTTTTATTTTTTGTTATTTTCAGAAATTTGTCGTTTTTTTCACTTTTCTTTCTTTTCTTTTTTTCTTTTTTTTTTTTTTTTTTGCAAAATTTACCTTTTTGTGATCTTTTGATGAAATGTGCCTCTTTTTTTTCATCTTTTGACAAAATGTGTTGTTTTTTCACAATCTGTTTACCAATATTTGCATTTTTTGAAGTACCTAGACAAATTTAAAGTATTTCCACGATCTTTTGACGAAATTCACGTCTTTTGTGATACCAGGAAAAAAATTATTTGTTTTCTCAAGGATTTTCGGTGAAATTTGTCATTTTTTCTCGCCATCTTTCGATGTAATTTGCCGTTTTATCGAATTTATCCTTTTTTGTGAAATTTGTCGTTTTTTTTTTCGTTATTTTCAGAAATTTGTCATATTTTCGCTTTTTTTTTTTTTTGCAAAAATTACCTGTTTTGTGATCTTTTGATGAAATGTGCTTCTTTTTTTCATCTTTTGACAAAGTGTGTTGTTTTCTCACAATCTGTTTACCAATATTTGCATTTTTTGAAGTACCTAGACAAATTTAAAGTATTTTCATGATCTTTTGACGAAATTCAAGTTTTTTATGATATCAGTAAAAAATTATTAGTTTTCTCAGGGATTTTCAGTGAAATTTGTCATCTTTTCTCGCTATCTTTCGATGTAATTTGCCGTTTTATCGAATTTATCCTTTTTCGTGACCTTTTTTTGTGAAATTTTTCGTTTTTTGTTATTTTCAGAAATTTGTCATTTTTTTCACATTTTTTTTGCAAAATTTACCTTTTTCGTGATTTTTTGATGAAATGTGCCTCTTTTTTTCATCTTTTGACAAAATGTGTTGTTTTCTCACAATCTGTTTACCAATATTTGCGGAAAAAATTATTTGTTTTCTCAGGGATTTTCGGTGAATTTTGTCCTTTTTTCTTGCAATCTTTCGATGTAATTTGCTGTTTTATCGAATTTACCCTTTTTTCGTGATTTTTTTGCCAAATTGTCGTTTTTTGTTATTTTTTTAGAAATTTGTCGTTTTTTGGCTATTTTTAGCTAAATTTACCTTTTTTTGCGATTACCTAGACAAATTTTATGTGCTTTTTGAGATCGTTCGACGAAATTCTTGTGTTTTATGATACCTAGACAAAATTCGTCATCTTGACTTCTTTCGGTAAAGTTTATCGTTTTTCTCGAGTTCTTTCGATGTAATTTGCCGTTTTATTGAAGATCTTTTTGCAAAATTTGTTTTTTTTTGCGAAATTTAATTTTTTGTGATTATTTGATGAAATTTGCTTTTTTTCAATCCTTTGACGAAATTTGTTGCTTACTCACAATCATTTGTTAAAATTTGTTGTTCTCTCACAATATTTTGAAATTTTTTTCACAATATGTTTACAAATTTGCCATTTTTTAGGGATTTTTTTTGTCAAAATTTGCCTTTTTTTCAAAATTTTTTCATGAAAATTGCCATTTTTTAGACGTTTTGGCAAAATTTTGATTTTTTGCGATACTTTGAGAAATTTGTTTTATTTAGGATACCTAGACAATTTTTTTTTGCAGTTTTTTGACAATTTTTTTAGAGATTTTTTGATGAAATTTGTTGTTTTTTGTAATCTGTTGACAAAATTTGCTGTCTTTTTCCACATCTACAAAACTTCTGGGTGATTTTTTTGCGGGGGGGGGGGGGGTATTTTCACGAAATTTACTATTTTTTGTGATTATTTGCCAAAATTTGCTTCGGTGGTACCTAGACAAATTTTTGTACGTAGCAAATGATTTCTAACATTAAAAAAAAACTTTAACAGTTGAAAAATAATCTTCAAACATTTTCAAGAGTCTGTGATGTGTGTCGCAGCTTTGCACCGATTCTGCGCCCGGGATCATGTCATGTTGGTGTTACGTTGGTAAATGGAAAAGCATATTGAAATTTTTTATAAATTTTAATCTTTAAAAAAAATTTATAGCGGCAAAATACTTTTTTCTTTGGTTCTTTCATATTGTTGCCGTCAAGTTTTTACGGGTTTCACCTAGCCAGAATAAATATTATCATTAATTTTTTTTTTAATATGTGGAATTTACATGTATTTTTGATTTATGAAAAGGTAATAGAAAAGTTAGTTGAAAATGCAAATGTTTATTTGTTGAATGGGGTGGGTAATGTAACAACAAATTAACCACTGAGAGGATCATTGTTATAGTTGTTGCTAAATGGCAAACTATAAATTCAGTCTTATTTTGCTGCGAAGTAAGTGAAGTATGTATATTTTGTATGAAATGAGTAATGACAGTAATTTATGATTTATTCATGTCATGTACAATTTATTGGTGTTGTACTTGTAAATGTAAAATTATCAAATGAGAGAGATTCTAATTCTATGACAGCATGTTTGAATGTAACTCCGCCAATTGCGGGTCATTTGCCTGGATATAAAATGCAGGTTTTTCTTTTATTTATTGAAATTTTTGCTGAAGATTAGTCGTTAAAAAATCCTTTAATAGCTGGAAAATTCTTTTTCTTTCTTTGGTGCCGTCAAGTTTTGACGGGTTCCATCTAGTAAGTATTTAATTGTAGCTTTTTGTGATATAATGCATTGAAAAATAATAAGTATGTAGCACTTGTCCTCGCTTGGAGGCCTTTACGAGGGTGATGGGGTACAAAGAACTTCTTCTAAACGAAATATCTGAATACCATTGCATATATTTAATTTTTTTTTATTTAAAACAACAAGTACCATTTTAAATATAGTTTGCACGTGGTTTCTCTATCAGTAGATCCTATCTGCATGTAGATAAGACGAAAGACTATTAATCCTAAATGTCGGAGTATGCCATGCTTTGGAGTTAAGTAATTTTACAATTATTTAATGATTTTAATAATAATCTTGTATTTTCATAAAAATGGGTAACAGACTAAAAAAAAGATAACGAATTATTTTAATGTAATAAACAAATTTAAAAAAAGAAAAATATATTGAAGTATCAAATATTATATCGATTTCAAAAGACACATCCTCCTCGTTCTAGCGATATTTTGCGACATAAATTGCCAGATACTCCACCTCCCCCTAAAGATAACATTATATATGCACAACTCCTTGTCTAAGAGAAAAATCATAAACCGTCAGTTTTAAAGATATACTTCCAATTGAAAAATAATTCAAATGCTGTTTTTCGTCATAGAAAAAGCTATTTATCTCAATATAGTAGTGTAAAGTTATAAGATGTAAATTTTTAAACTGTCTCCAAGAACTGTAAGCTGAATTTTCAAAAACTCTATGCTCTCACAAGTAAATTAACTGATACATACATTTTTTTCAATAGTGAATGCGTTGGAAGTCATCTTTAAATATATTATTTAAAGATAGAGGGTAGTCTTATTTTTTATCCATGAATAAAAATATTGAATTTTTACTTTTCTACCTGTTTCCACTCTACATAATTGCTCCTTGATCTTACTCTTAGTTTTTTTCTCAAATGTTTTTGGCAACATATACAAATAATTTTTTTTACCTTTTTTTCTATATCATTTATGCCTATGTTTAACCCTCAGTTGGTAATATGCTTCTTTTTTAATCTATTTTAATTCATAATATTTTGTATCTAATGTTATTTCTGGCTTTTTTTCTGGATTTATTGCGCGCGGTAATTCTAATTTCCGTTTTTTTTTTTTTTTTTTTTTTTTTTTTTTTTTTTTTTTTTTGCCTATTATGGCTTATACAAAAATGAAACTGTGCATGCTATTTGTGGAAATCAAACTAATTTGGGCTGATGATTCTGTCTTGGTTTCACAAATGTTTCCATTTTCGCAATGTTTACTGAGTATACAGTTAACTGTTGCGCTTGTTATAAGGATTCGTTTCAAAGAATTTTTTTTAGAGGTTCCCAGTGCTGAGGACTTTGCTAAAGTTACCCTAAGTTTTGAGGACGGTATGTTTCATGCTAACGAAACCAAGTATGTTTAAAATTTAAAACTATTGGTATTTTTAACGTTAATATTTTTACATTTTTATTAGATTTCGCAAAGCTCCATCTCAATAGTTATTTAAATTCGTATGTTTTGCAAAATTAATTATTTTGGCGTAAGTGGATTTAAGATGGTAACAATTGAAAAAAATTTGCAAAGGAACCACTAAAACCACTCTATTAGTCTACGTATTAGATATTGTTAAATGATAAGAAGGATCATTTTATATTAAGGATATATTCTATAAAATGCTTTTCCACCTTCAACAGCTCGATATTTTCCGATACAATTTCAGACACATTTTCAAAAGTAGAAACATGAAACTTGGTGAGGGGATTTTTGAAGAGACTATAAGGTGCCGTGTGACGTCATTTTTCGCTGAATTCATTACAATTTGATTTATGAACAATTATTTTCTCAGTTCCATCATTTTTTTCGTTCCCAGATCTCCAAGTCCGAAAATTTCTGTTCAAACTGGCAACTTTGACAGCATTTTTTGCAATTTTTTCTACATTTGCCAAACAATTGACAAACACGGCACATAATGTAGTTCCTAAATAAGTTATTTTGAAAATTTCTTGCATTTGAGGGTGTAATGACTGATGATGTGTTTTTTGTTTTATTTATCGGCGCCGCTATTTAGTCACGTGACCAGCGGACGAGAGTGTGGGGAGAGGAAGGGGATACGAACGGAGAGAGAGAGGTGTGTGTACCAGAGGTAAGAGGTAGACCTGCGAATGTTGGATGCAGGTAAAAAGAATTTAAAACATTATCCGGGAAATTGGCATATGTATGTGCTACGGGCACGATGTTGATCTGTTGTGAAAGAAGAGTAGTTAGAAGTTCTTGAAAGAAATATGAAATCCGGATATTTACATATATATATATTTAATTGTTTGTGTTTCAAGTCTTGCTGTATTCGTCCCGTCATTTGTGTTCCGTGTGTGTAATTAAACTGTTGTTTTCATCAAAGCTTGATTCCTTGGATTCTTTTGGATTACTTAAAAATACACAGGTGTTTCGCAGAAATTCATGAAGAAAATAGGAAGAGCGTATATCACACGTTCTCTTCGCAAGAACCAGACGTAAGTGAAACTAATTTTTGTTCTGGAAATAAAATTGAAAGATATAACTTTTGTGCATTATCTGAAGAAACATAAATATTAGATTAATGAATGTTACAATGATTCTAAAGAGATAATCGTATTAGAATTGAAAACAAGTATTGTTCTAAGTATATTCTAGTGTATGATTATAATGAATGATTATATTATTTAGTGATTATAATTATTGATAAAGATAGTAATAGTTAAGAAAAAGAACATGTTCACTGTTAAAGGGTTAAAAAAAGAGGACCTGGTCATTGTAGCCACAGAATTAGGCTTAAAAGTAGGGCCAGATCATAGAATAGTGGATTTAAAGGCATTAATCGAAGGGAGCGAACAATATGACAAGGATTTCGATTTTGTAAAAGAATTCCTTGTTACAACGGTATCAGACCGTATTCAGAAAGAAAAACAAGAGGTAGAGGCCCTTAAAAATGAGAAAGAATATATTAATTCTGAGCAGAAAACAGCGTTAGAATTAGAAAAAACGAAATTAGAAGTTATCAAACACCAATTAGAAATGGCTAAACTGCAGTCTGAGAACAAAAATTCTGATAGTGGGGGGATGGACAAAATCCCAAAACTAATTCGTTAGAAGCTCTAATTAAAAGCGTTAAAACTTTAACTATTGCGATTCCTACCAAACCTGAATCGTGGAATTTATTTTTTTCTTCGTTCGAAAGGGCGTTTGAATTAAAGAATGTCGCGGAAGATTTGAAAGTTGAAATACTGTTTAATTTAGTAGGGGAAAAAGCTGCGCATTTATTAGTATATCCAAATTCAGATGAAATGAAGGATTATCAAAAGGTTAAAGCTTTAATTTTAAAAGAATTTCAACCCACTCCTGAAGCTTGTCTTCAAAATTTTCTTTCGGCAAAGAGGGCGAAAAATGAAAATCATATGCAATTCGCATCTAGGTTAAGGGCGAATTGGGATTTTTATTGCGAACTTAGAAAGATAAATGATTTTGATGCACTTAATGAATTAATAGTTAGTGATAAATTAATGGATGCGTTAGACTCAGAGGCGCGAAGCTATGTCAAAATAAAACAATTAGATAATTGGTTAAAAGCGCGGGAAATTGCGGAATTATGCGATAATTGGTTTACATCAAAAGGTAGAACCTTTTCTGAGTTATATGATGAATCGACAAATCGTCGCGGTTCTGATGATTTCGGATCTGGCAAATATATTCCACCGCATCTAAGAAATAATTTTAATTCGCGTAATGATAGGAAAAAGTCTGTGTGTAAATTGTGCCGTGAAATCGTTCATTTACGTTTTTGTCCTAATAATAATAATAAAGAAAAAGAGAGGTCGGGAAATTCTCATTATCAAATGAAAAAAGATTCTACCGGAAAAAATAAAGACGAAAGATTGATAGCGAAAGTGACAGCTTTGTGTTTTGAAAATGACGCAATAAGTACTCAACCGTTGCAATACGATGAAATTTGGGTGGGGAAACAAAAAATAAAAACATTAATTGACAGCGCTGCTGAAATTCCCGTTATAAATTCGAATGAAGTACCAGAATCATTTAAAAATAATGAAAGTTCATCAATTCAGTTGATTTCAGCTTTTGGTGAGCAGATTACAGCTGACCTTTTAACATTACCGGTATCATTAAGAATGAATGAGTCAAATTGTTTATTTAATAGTGTGGATGTATTATTTGCAATGACAGATAAATTATGTAGTTCTTGTATTATTACTCCGAAGGTTTGTGAATTATTACAATCGGTGCAAATTGGAGAAGGGAAAAGAATAGCCGACAGTGTGGCACCAACAAATGATACGAAATCGAAAAGGGGGGATGAAAATTTATCGGGGGAAATGAAAAAAGAACAAAATACGAGTGATAAAGATTTATGTTTGCAGGTTGAAAATGAATCTTTTGAAGAGAATTTGATTATTAATTGTATTGGAACGAAAAATGATTGTGAGGATTTAAATTCGAATCAGTATTCGGAAACGACCATTTACAGGGAGCAACAAAAGAATTGCGAATCTTTACAGGGGGCATTTAAAGATGCTAAACAAGGGAAAAATGGGTTTGTTATGGTGGATAATTTACTTTATCATAGGGAAAAGGTTTCGGGAGATCAAGTCATGCAATTAGTAGTGCCTAAAATTAGGAGGGAGGAAATTTTAAGGATTGCACATGAATCAATTTTTGCGAACCATCTCGGTATAAGGAAAACGAAAGAAAGAATTCGGTATTCATTTTTTGGCCAGGCGTGTCACGGGATGTAGAGGAGTATTGTAAATCGTGCAAGGACTGCCAATTGCGAAGCCGGGAGAGGGCCAGTGATCAGATACCGATTCTTCCGATTGAAAGACTGGAGCTCCCATTTGACGTTGTAAATATTGATATAATTGGGAAAATTGAACCACCTTCGGCGCGTAGACATCAATATGTACTTACTTTGGTTGACCAACACAGTAGGTGGCCCGAAGCGGTTCCGTTAAGGACAATTTCTGCTAAGGCTACTTGTGATGCGCTGTTAGAAATATTTATGCGGACAGGGATACCCCGCGTAATAGCAAGTGATCAGGGGGGAAATTTTGTATCAGGTTTAATGCAGGAATTTCATGCTAGGTTAGGGGCAGCTCCTAGATTTGCAACACCGGGACATCCACAAAGATCGGGATTGGTTGAACGGTATAATCAGGTATTGAAACGCATGTTGCACCATATCATTCGGAGCGATCCTAAAAATTGGGATAAACACATCCCTTATTTATTATTTGCATATAGAGAGATTCCTAATTGTACGACGGGGGTGTCGCCATTTAAGTTGATGTATGGAAGGGAGGCCAGGGGGCCATTGGCGGTATTAAAATCCACATGGTCGGGTGAAATTCCACTACCTATAAATCTCGGGAAAAGTGCGACCGAATACCTTCAGGATTTAAAAATTAACTTAGAAAAGGCGGCGGAACAAGCTTCACTAGTAGCGGGGGTCAAACAGGGCGCGTATGCGAAGTATGCGAATCGAAGGGCAATTTATAAGGAATTTAGACCGGGGGAGCAAGTATATTTATTAATCCCAGACTCTAGTAATAAACTTTACGCTAGATGGACAGGGCCAGCCGAAATAGTGGCGCGGTGTAATCCCGACTCTTACAAAGTCAGGTTAACGAACGGAAACATTAAAAATGTTCACGTGAATAAGATAAGGAAATTTACTCCTAGGGTACAAGCAGTGGGGGTAATTTTTGAGAATGAAGAAGAATTAGGGGAAGTCCATCCCACCCCTAGTACAAAGGATAACTCGAACTATTTTAAAATCGAAGAAGTAAATTTAAATCATTTGGAAAACGTAGAAAGAGAAAAGATGTTAGATTTATTGCTTAGATATAAAGAATTATTTTCAAAGAAAATACAAATAGCAAAAGTTGGTGCACACAAAATAAGATTAAATGATAATGAGAAGAATAAACCTTATGTTTATCGAATTCCAGAGGCCCTAAAACCTCAAGTAGACAAACAAATTCAAGAATTACTAGAATTAGGTTTGATTGAGGAAAGTGATGAAGAAGCACCGCATCCGGTAGTGTGCGTGATGAAGAAAGATGGAACGCTGCGACTTTGCGTAGATTTTCGGGCACTGAACGCAATCACCAAGGTCGATGATTTTCCTATGGAAAATTCTACTGATCTATTATTTAATATTGGCAGGGCCAACGTCATTTCCACTTTGGACTTACTCAAAGGCTACTGGGCCATACCATTAGAAGAATAGAGTCAAAAATTAGCTTGTTTTAAGACGCACAGAGCTCAATATCGCTTCAAGGTCATGGCTTTTGGGCTGAGGAATGCTGCTGCGACGTTTCAACGAGAAATCAACAGAGCGCTTTCTGAATACCAGGACTTTGCTAGAGCATATATAGACGATATAGCAGTTTTTTCCGAAACGTTCGCGGAACACCTGGTGCATTTAGAGAAGATATTTTCCAAACTATCACGGTTACGATTCTCCGTCAATTTGAAAAAATGTGAATTTGCAAAACCCCGAATAAAGTACTTAGGCCATATCATTGGGTCCGGCAGCCATCGGACCGATCCGGAAAAAGTGGAGGCCATCCGTAAGTTAGCTGTGCCTCAAACCAAGAAGCAACTAAAAAGTGTCTTAGGATTGTGCAATTACTACAGAGATTATATACCAAAATATGCTGAAACAGCATATCCCCTCACTGAACTGACAAAAAAGGACAGTCCAGAGAATTTGTGCTGGTCAGTAGAGCATGACCAGGCGTTCAACGCGTTAAAAAGAGGTCTCATCGAAGCGCCCAGTCTGCATACTCCTATTATCGGGTTACCTTTCATCATAGAGTGTGATGCCTCTGCAATCGGCATCGGAGCCTGTTTATCGTAGAGAAGAGATGGAGTAGTGTATCCGGTAAGTTACGCCAGTCAAAAACTCACCAAAACTCAACAGGTATGGCCAACAATTGAAAGGGAGGCCTATGCAGTGATCTGGAGTTTGAAAAAATTTGAAACTTGGATTTTCGGTTCACCTGTGGAACTTATTACGGACCATAATCCATTAACTTTTATCACCAAAAATGCCCCTCAATCTTCAAAACTGCAGCGATGGGCATTAGCCTTACAGAAGTATGATATTACAATCTCGCACCGCCCGGGTGCCAAACTAATTAATGCTGATGCATTATCACGCTTGGACACTATTTAAGGCATTCAACAACTTTTGAAGCACGCGGTGTTTGAACATTCCTTGAACAGTATTGAACAATATACATTTTTTTTCAGCAGCTCTTAGTGTCCTGTTTAATGTTTACTAAGTTTTGTGTATTGCCTTTTGTTAATTGTATGTTATATTGTGTATATGAAGTATTAATTTAATTCTATTTTATATTAGCAGATAGGAAGAACCCCGGAAGATGTGCCTTCTCCGGATACGGTTGTATTTGTGGTGTTATTTTTTATATATACATATTATAATTTGGGAAATCATTGTTAAATAGTGTAACATCATCAGTCGAATTTCAGATTTAAAATAAGTGTGTACCATATTTTCAATCTTGCGTGGGGGGTGTAATGACTGATGATGTGTTTTTTGTTTTATTTATCGGCGCCGCTATTTAGTCACGTGACCAGCGGACGAGAGTGTGGGGAAAGGAAGGGGTTACGAACGGAGAGAGAGAGGTGTGTGTGCCAGAGGTAAGAGGTAGACCTGCGAATGTTGGATGCAGGTAAAAAGAATTTAAAACATTATCCGGGAAATTGGCATATGTATGTGCTACGGGCACGATGTTGATCTGTTGTGAAAGAAGAGTAGTTAGAAGTTCTTGAAAGAAATATGAAATCCGGATATTTACATATATATATTTAATTGTTTGTGTTTCAAGTCTTGCTGTATTCGTCCCGTCATTTGTGTTCCGTGTGTGTAATTAAACTGTTGTTTTCATCAAAGCTTGATTCCTTGGATTCTTTTGGATTACTTAAAAATACACAGGTGTTTCGCAGAAATTCATGAAGAAAATAGGAAGAGCGTATATCACAGAGGGCAAAAATAAATTTAAAAATAATTCTGAAAATAAGCGGTTTTGATCAGAATACACCGTTAAGTGTCAGTGTTAGTACACCGCAAAAAAGGAGAAAAAAGTTTCTGGATATAAAAAAACTTCGTGAAAACATTAATATAACATAACCTCTTGGGAATCATACCCGATTCAGAAAGCCTTTCGTTACATTCTGAAACCTAAGAAATCCATAAATTTCAGTATTTAAAGAAGCATTTTTTTAAAATTTCTTTTGCTGGCCATTTCACGGGAAAAAAGTGAAAAAAAAAAGTCATTTAACAAATTACAACGACTATTTTGAAAATGATATTTTTAAAGACTCAAATTTTAAAGACTTATAAATAAATTCTACATTTTTTAATAATAATAATAATAAACATTATTTTTATGATGATCATAACGAGTCATATATCACGTACGCCATACATTAAACATTAACATTTCTAGATCAATGATAACAAGAACTTTACTTTATAAATATACAACTTTATCTGTTTAAAATGTGCATTTTTATTTGATGGAATTAATCAGACTGACTTCTGAATGCCTCATATTACGTACAACATGGATGAAACATTAATATTCTTGAACCCATCACAAATAAATTTTAAATGAAATTTCAGTTTTACAATTTTCAGAACTGCAAATTTTTAAACTTCTAAACATCGCACATTTTATAATTTTGTACCGTTGCGTAGAGAACAAGATGCACTTTTAAATGACATGTGTTTGAAATCTTTGTCACAGTTTGTTTTCAATTATTCTTTTTTTTTATTATTCGTTTTTATTACATTTTTTTCATCGTGGCAAGTATTCCATCTTTGGACATTAAACATGGACCAATCATAAAATTACTAAAATAAAAATCAGAAGTATTCCATTTTTGGACATTGAACAGAGTCCAATCAAAAAACGAATAAAATAAGATAAGTAGCGGAATTCTGCCAACAAAAAGATTCAGATATACTTCAGATTTCCAAGTTCTTTACAAATTATTTTCCAAATAGATAATAAGAAAAAAAAGAAGAAGAAAAGAAAGAGCCTTTACATGTGGGCTCGGACAAAATTTCCGCTACAGCACATATTCTCGGACAGATGTTGTCCGAGCCCTCCCTCCACGTAAAGGATAGCAAACAAACATTTCCGAGTACTCTTTACGAAGTACTTTGTATGTTTTTTCGAAACACGAAGTAGATTTTTGGTTTCTGGCCATTCAAATATATATTTTTTCTATTCAAGTATAAATATACCAAGTTTTACATGCAAGAGTTATAAAACATACATGCATAAATTTAAACATATATAATACACATATATATACATTTTTAATCACCATAGTTATAAGAAACAGAAATTTAATGTGTTGTTTTAGGAGTTTTATTCTTTACAAAATAAGATTTAAATCCCACAAAATTTCAATTTCATCATTTAATTTAAAACTTTTTCACGAAGTTTTAATTCCATAAGCACTTGAATAAGACAAGAAGACTTCCGAAGACAGTGGGAATATTTTGAAATACTTTTGTATTATTTAGGTGACATCTTAAACGAGATTAAGTAAATGGACATGTTAATTAACGAAGAATTCTTAAAGGGATCAAAGGAATTTTAAAAGTTCGAAAAATGAAAAACTTGTGGGTAAGTGTGATCGGACATCGCACTGAGGATTCCGTTTAATATTTTTTTTCGCAACCACTTACCTTTTAATTAATAAATCCAAATTGTTAATTTATTACTATTAAATTCTTACATCAATAATTGCACCTAGAAATTTAATTTTAAAATATCGTACTTTAAATATCGCATTTTATTTTTTTTTACTCAATTTTTAAAAGAAAGTTTCAAAAAATAACATTTGGCTTTGACGTTCAAAACAAAGAATTGGATTAATTACCCAAAAAGCGAGTTAAAAGAAAAATATTCCCGCATATTCCAAAGGCGTGAAGTGTACAATCTATATATTAAAACGAAAGGCAGAAAAAGTAATCGTGGTTTAATTGCTTCTCTACGCATCGATACTTGCGCCGGTCTCTGAGAGTCTCCTCCTATTGGTTAATCGGAGGATAGTAGTTACTGTCTGTAAGAGCATTTGCAAAGCGCGTTTGTAAATATGGGATAAGAACGCTGGCACTGTTTTATGCAATGCTATAATAATTAATTTTTTAACTTTACTAATCTTATAATGATTGGAATACATTGTTTTTTTCACTTTACGTAAGTTAATTAATTTATTTCCATCTGTATTCTTTTTTTGCAATGTTATTGCCGGCAATCTTAGGCTTAATTGTAGAGATGTTTCATATGAAATTGAAACATTCAATAAGTTAATGATTAAAGTGTTTATTTACGTTCTTGGCCGATAAATCATTTTCTATATTGTAATTTTCAAATTTATTTATTAGTATGTGTAAAAAAAAAAAAAAAAAAGGCTGGAAATCACATTGTTTTTTGTTTCGTGTTTTGATGGTGCGATTTTCGACGGATAGTTTGACTTCATGGATGTAAACAGATTCGCAAATCACTATTTATTTTTTGCTTCAGTTTCTTATATACTCATGTCAAAAAACGGTGATTTTTTTCCCACTTATAATTTCATTTTTGAGCAAATTCATAACGTTTAGGAAGTATTTACATTACATCTCATAGTCTCGCCGAATAATAGAAAATTGCATATGAAATGAAAATAATCCCAGTTATAAACAGCTTTGTAAATCATTAATATTTCTTTAATGTTTCACTTTTTTTTGAGTACACTTTTTTTAAAAAGTGTTCCCGTGACAAAATTTGCTGAGTTTTTTTGGGGAGAAGGAAAAGGGAATATTTTGATGAAATTTGCTATTTTTTTTTTTTTTAATTGCTTGATCTTGATCTCTCAACAATGTTTTTTCAGAAATATGAAGATCATTATAATCAACAAAGAAAAATAAAATTATCAGAAGAGATCCCTCTTTTTGCATAACTTTCAATCATGATTCATGATAAAGCAGTCCTTATATACCATATTCATTGCTTGCTGGGTTTTTTTATGATTATTTGGCAAAATTTGCATTTTTTGTGGTACCTAGATGATTTGAAAATTACAATATAGAAAATGCTTTATCGGCCAAGAACGTAAATAAACACTAGGAAATAAAATAACTTATGTAAAGTGAAAAAACCAATGTATTTCAATCATTATAAGATAAGTAAAGAAAAAAATATAATTATCATAGCATTGCATTAAACAGTGATAGCAAAAATGCAGTCTCTCTGTGTTGTTTTCTCACAATCTGTTTACCAATATTTGCGTTTTTTGAAGTACCTAGACAAATTTAAAGTATTTTTTCAAGATCTTTTGACGAAATTCACATCTTTTCTGGTACCACGAAAAAATTATTTGTTTTCTTAGGGATTTTCGGTGAAATTTGTCATTTTTTTCTCGCTTTTCGATGTAATTTGCCGTTTTATCAAATTTATGCTTTTTTCATGATTTTTTTTTAAATTTGTCGTTTTTTTCGTTATTTTCAGAAATTTGTCATATTTTCGCTTTTTTTTCTTTGCAAAAATTACCTGTTTTGCGATCTTTTGATGAAATGTGCCTCTTTTTTTCATCTTTTGACAAAATGTGTTGTTTTCGCACAATCTGTTTACCAATATTTGCGTTTTTTGAAGTACCTAGACAAATTTAAAGTATTTTTTCAAGATCTTTTGACGAAATTCACATCTTTTCTGGTACCACGAAAAAATTATTTGTTTTCTTAGGGATTTTCGGTGAAATTTGTCATTTTTTTCTCGCTTTTCGATGTAATTTGCCGTTTTATCAAATTTATGCTTTTTTCATGATTTTTTTTTTTTAATTTGTCGTTTTTTCCGTTATTTTCAGAAATTTATCATATTTTCGCTTTTTCGTGATTTTTGTTTGTGAAATTGTTCTTTGTTATTTTTTTTTAGAAATTTGTCGTTTTTTTCCACTATTTTTAGCTAAATTTACCATTTTTTGCGATTACCTGTATAAATTTTATGTGCTTTTTGAGATCTTTGGGCGAAATTCACATCTTTTATGATAACTGGATGAAATTCGTCATCTTGAGGTCTTTCGGCAAAGTTTATCGTTTTTCTCGATTTCTTTCGATGACAGTTGTCGTGTTGTCATGATTTTTCGATGTAATTTGCCGTTTATTGAAGATCTTTTTGCAAAGTTTATCTTTTTTGTGATTATTTGATAAAATTTGCTTTTTTTTTCAATCCTTTGACGAAAATTGTTGTTTACTCACAATCATTTGTCGAAATTTGTTGTTTTCTCACAATATTTTGAATTTTTTTTCATAATATGTTTATAAATTTGCCATTTTTTAGGGGTTTTTTTTTTTTAATCAAAATTTGCCTTTTTTAAAAAAAATTTTCATGAAAATTGCCATTTTTTTAGACGTTTTGGCAAAATTTTTATTTTTGTGCAATACTTTTGCGAAATTTGTTTTATTTGGGATATCTAGACAATTTTTTTTTTTTTTTGCAGTTTTTTGACAAATTTTTTAGAGATCTTTTGAAGAAATTTGTTGTTTTTTGCAATCTGTTGACAAAATTTGCTGTTTTATTTTCCCACATCTATTTATAAAATTTCCGGGCAATGTTTTTTTTTTGGGGGGGGGAGTATTTTGATGAAATTTTCTAATTTTTGTGATTATTTGCCAGAATTTGTGTTTTTTATGGTACCTAGACAAACTTTGGTACATAGCAAATGATTTCTAGCATTTTTTTTTAAAAACTTAAGCAGTTGAAAAATAATCTGCAAACATTTTCAAGTCTGTGACGTGTGACGCAGCGTTGCACCAATTCTGCGCCCGGGATCATGTCATGTTGGTATTACGTTGGTAAATGGAAAAGCATATTGAAATTTTTAATAAATATTAATCTTTAAAAAAAAATTTTCTTTGAAAATTTTTTTATAGTGGCAAAATACTTTTTTTCTTTGATTCTTTCATATTGTTGCTGTCAAGTTTTGACGGGCTTCACCTAGCCAGAATAAATATTATCATTAATTTTTTTAATATGTGAAATTTACATGTATTTTTGATTTATGAAAAGGTAATAGAAAAGTAGTTGAAAATGCAAATGTTTATTTGTTGAATGGGGTAGGTAATGTAACAACAAATTAACCACGGAGAGGATCATTGTTATAGTTGTTGCTAAATGGCAAACTATAAATTCAGTCTTATTTTGCTGCGAAGTAAGTGAAGTATGTATATTTTGTATGAAATGAGTGATGACAGTAATTTATGATTTATTTATGTTATGTACAATTTATTGGTGTTGTATTTGTAAATGAAAAATTATCAAATGAGAGAGATTCTAATTCTATGACAGCATGTTTGAAAGTAATTCGGCCAATTGCGGGTCATTTGCCTGGATGTAAAATGCAGGTTGTTCTTTTATTTATTGAAATTTTTGCTGACGATTAGTCGTTAAAAAATCCTTTAATAGCTGGAAAATAACTTTTTCTTTCTTCGGTGCCGTCAAGTTTTGACGGGTTCCATCTAGTCCTTACTTAAACCTCCTTCATTTATAATTCATAGCACGACTTCTGAGAGTAAATCCCTTCCTGGATTTTTTCTTTTTTTCCCTTTTAAATCCGCCTCTAGGGATTTTGTTTTGTATTTTTCTCCAATGAAGCGTCTTTATAGTCTAGTAAGAGATGAAGTGTTTGAGAATGCCTTCTTTCTTGCGGTAATTTTTTCTCCGGATCATTTCAAGGTAAAATTATAAACCACGTGCCGTAATTTTCATGAAATTGTTAAAGTTAAATCCAATAACTGATGAAAGTTTTCTCAGCCGTAAGTACTTATGAAAGTAAAATTTTTTGTAAAAGTAGGTTATTTGATATTTTAATAAATTTGTCACTGCAAAGGTAATATGAGAGAAAAAATAACGAGTTGCGAAAATAGAAAAAATACATTAAACATTTTAACAATTTGTGTCAATAACCTTTAATTTTTTTTTTTAATAATAGTTTTGTAACTTCATATGTAATTATTTCAAAAATATGAATAATAAAACGTTATTATAATTGATGTGATGTATTAATAGCAATATATATGGAATGTTGCAGTTTTTCATAATAAAAAATATTTTAAATAAAGACCTTAAGTTTTTTTTTTTTTTTTTTTTTTAAATAAAAGTTTTTAAGTTTTTCTAATTTTTAGATACTTTTTTAAAGCATGTCTTATTATTCCTATTTATAATTTGTAGAATGTGTCAGCAAAAACTATATGTTTATCATGAGTGATTAGATTTTTTAAAAAGAAAAATGCTTATCGTATTTTTCTAATATTTGGACTCAATTTTTAGAAGAAAGTTTTAAACAATAAAATTTAGTTTTGATGTTCAAAACAAAGAATCGGATTAATTGCCCTAAAGACAACTTAAAAGAAAAAAAAAATCCCGCATATACCAAAGGCGTAAAGTGTACAATCCCTACTTAACCCCCCTTCATTTATAATTCATGGCACAACTTCTGAGAGTAAATCCCTTCCTGGATTTTTTTTTTCTTTTTTGCCCTTTTAAATCCGCCTCTAGGGATTTCTTTTGTATTTTTCACCAATGATGCGTCTTCATAATCTAGTAAGAGATGAAGAATGCGTGGATGCCTACTTTCTTGCGGAAAATTTCCCCCTCCCCCAGTCACTTCAAGATAAAATTATAAACGAGGTTCCGTAATTTTCATGAAATTGTTAAAGTTAAATCCAATAACTGAAGAAAGTTCTTTGAAAATTTTTCTCAGCCGTAATTACTTATGAAAGTAAAATTTTTTGTAAAAGTAGGTTATTTGATATTTTAAGAATTTTGTCTGTGGCAATTCTTGTCAATAATTTTTTTTTTTTTTTTTTTTTAGTAATGATTTTGAAACTTCATATGTAAGTGTTTTATAAAAATCCATAACATAACATTTTTATAATTGATGTGATAAATTGATAGCATTATTTATGTAATGTTGAATTTTTTCATATTAAAAATATTTTAAATAATTACATTAAGTTATTTTTTAAATACACATTTTTTCAATTTTTAGATGCTTTTCCATCAACTTCATTTTCTCACTGTTCCTATTTATATTTTGTCAAATGTGCCTTCAAAATTTATATGTTTATCATGAGTAATTAAACGATTTTAAAAATAGAGTAGTTACAGGCCTCTATGACCCACTGCATGTACTCGTGTCACAAGGGCGCGTGTTCTCCAAAATTAAATTAATATATTACAAAGCTACAGAACAAAATTTTTTCGTTACCATAACACACCAGTTTTTTTAGAGAGAACTGCAGGGTGTACCTTTCTTTCTTTCTCTTCTATTTTAGCTTTTCTTTTCTTTTTTTTTTTTCTATTTGCATATTATATTCTATCTTTATACTTTAAGTATCGATTTTTTTACTTATTTTAATATTTGGACTCAAATTTAAAAGAAAGTTTTAAAGAATAAAATTTCGCTTTGACGTTTAAAACAAAGAATCGGATTAATTGCTCAAAAGCCAACTTAAAAAAAAAAAAAAAAAAAAAAAAAAAAAAAAAAAAAAAAAATCCCGCATATTTCAAAGGCGTGAGGTGTACAATCCTTACTTAAATCCCCTTCACTTATAATTCATGGCACGACTTCTGAGAGTAAATCCCTTCCTGGATATTTTCTTTTTTGCCCTTTTAAAATAATCCACGTCTAGGGATTTCTTTTGCATTTTTCTCCAATGATGCGTCTTCATAATCTAGTAAGGTATGAAGAATGTGTGGATACCTTATTTCTTGCCGAGAATTCCCCCCCCCCCTCCTCCTGGATCATTTCAAGGTAAAATTATAAACCACATGCCGCAATTTTCGTGAAATTGTTAAAGTTAAATCTAATAACTGAAGAAAGCTCTTTAGAAAGTTTTCTCAGCCGTAAGTGCTTATGAAAGCAAAATTTTTATAAGAGTAAGTTATTTGATATTCTAAGAAATTTGTCACTGTAACGGTAATCTGACAGGGAAAATAACGAGTTGCGAAAACAAAAAAAAAAATACTTTAAACAGTTTAAAATTTGTATAAAAATTCTTTCCTTTTTATTATAATGTTTTTGAAACTTCATATGTAGTTATTTCATAAATATCAGTAGTATAACGTTATTATAATTGAAGTGATAAATTAATAGCATTATTTATATAATGTTGCATTTTTTCTTATTTAAAAATATTAAATAAATAAATAAGAGAATTAAGTTATATATATATATATATAATTCAATTTTTGATACTTTTTTCATCAAGCATGTTTTCTCATTATTCCTATTTATATTTTATTGAATTTGGCCGCAAAATCTATATGTTTATCATGAGTGATTAGATGTTTATAAACGTAGAGCGCCTACAGGACTCTGAGACTCACTGCGCGTACTCCTGTCACTTACGCGTACTCCTGTTCTTTTTTCCTCTTTTATATCTGGATCTAGGGTTTCTTTTGTATTTTTCACTAATGATGTGTCTTCATGGTCTAATAAGAGACGAAGAATGTGTGAATGCCTTCTTTCTGGCGGTAAATCCCACACCCCCGGATCATTGCAAGGTAAAATTATAAACCACGTGATATGTTTTTCAAAAAATTATTAAAGTTAAATCCAATAATTGTAGAAAGCTCTTTGGAAAGTTTTCTCAGACGTAAGTGCTTATGGAAGCAAATTTTTGTAAAAGTAGATTACTTGATATTTTAAGAAATTTATCACTGTAAAGGTAATCTGAGAGGAAAAATAAAGAGTTGCGAAAATAGGAAAATATACACTAAATATTTTGAAATTTGTGTCAATAACCTTTGATTTTTTAATAATATTTTTGTAATTTCATATATACTTATTTCATAAATATGAATAATATAACATTATTATAATTGAATAAAAAAAATAATTGAGTAATAAAGTGAACAATCCTTAATTAAACCCCCTTCATGTACGATTCATGGCACGACTTCTGTGAGTAAATCCCTTCCTAGATATATATATATATATATATATATATATATATTTTTTTTTTTTTTTTTTTTTTTTTTTTTTTTATCCGCCTCTAGGGATTTCTTTTGTATTTTTCCCCAATGATGCGTCCTCATAGTCTAGTAAGCGATGAAGAATGTGTGGGTGCCATTTTTCATGCGGTAAACTTTTCCCCCGGATCATTTCGAGGTAAAATTATAAACAAGGTGCCGTAATTTTCGTGAAATTGTTAAAGTTAAATCCAATAACTGAAGAAAGCTCTTTAGAAATTTTTCTCAGCCGTAAGTACTTATGAAAGCAAAATTTTTAAAAGAGTAGGTAATTTGATATTATAAGAAATTTGTCACTGTAACGGTAATCTGAGAGGGAAAATAACGAGTTGTGAAAACAGAAAAAAAAAAAAAATACTTGAAATACTTTAAAATTTGTATAAATAATCTTTTACTTTTTTATAGTATTTTTGAAACTTCATATATATTTATTTCATAAATGTAGCAAATGAGTTAAATTTTTTACTGTGTATAGGGTTTTTTTATGTTTTTCTCTACAAAAATTCATTGAAATATATTAATTTAGTTTTCTATTTGGATTTTTATTTTATCGATTAAATGGTTTCTAAATAACGAATGGTTTCTAAATACGACTGATGTGGGTATATGTTTTTATTATTATTATATACTGTAGCGTCACTCCGCCGCTTTTATAGAAAACGGTTACTTTACTGTGTTATGGAGCATTCTCATTGGTCATAAAAGAGATATTCTATAAAAGCTGTGGAGTGACGCTACAGCAAATGGATCAAATTTTTAACAGCCTAGCCTTATCGAAATAATCGTCACGGGTGAATTTCAAGAAACGCTATTCCTGCAAAAGACAAGTAATTTGACGTCAAAAATTCTGGCCAATGAGGCAAAACCTGGTTGGGAAAACCGAAATATGTAACGATTTAATATGCTCAATTACACCGTGATAAACGAGGATTCGAAATAAACATCAAATACAAAAGTTACGTATTTTTGTCTGTAGAATCCGAATCTGTAATAAAAAATGGGGGGTTATAATTTAAGATTTCAAAGTTGGACACCCTTCGGTTGCGAAGGTCAAATTTGGTATCACTGAGTAGCTTATTTAAAAATATTTAATACGTATATTTTCGTTTTTAAATCTAATATGTATTTCTCGAGTTATTCGACCGTTTTCAGACTTTTCGGACACCCTGTATATGTTTATATATATATTTAAAATACACATTTTCCCAATTTTTAGATACTTTTTTACCAAACATGTTTTCTCATTATTCCTATTTATATTTTGTCAAATGTGGAAGCAAAAACTAAATGTTTATCAAGAGTGATTAGATGTTATTTAATCTACATCGTTTACGGACCTCTTAGATCCACCGTGCGTGTTTGTGTCACCAGGGTGTGCGCTCTCCTGGGTTAAATTGATATATATCAATGTTGCAGAAGAAAAATTTGTTTTTACCATAACATACCATTTTTTAAAAGAGAATTGCAGAGCTTACATGTCTTTCTATCTTTTATCCCTTTTTTATTCTATATGTATATATCTTTCTTTTTTTATAATTTAAATATCTTATTTTTATTTTTATTTTGTTATTTTTTTTAAGTTAGAATCAATTTTTAAAAGAAAGTTTTTAACAATAAAATTTGGCTTTGACGTTTAAAACTAAGAATCGGATTAATTGTCAAAAAGGCTACTTAAAAGAAAAAAAAAATCCCGCATATTCCAAAGGCGTGAGGTGTACAATCCTTACTTATACTTCCTTCATTTATAATTCATGGCACGACTTCTGAGAGTAAATCCTTTCCTGGATTTTTTCTTTTTTTCCCTTTTAAATCCGCCTCTAGGGATTTGTTTTGTATTTTTCTCCAATGATGAGTCTTCATAGTCTAGTAAGAGATGAAAAATGTGTGGATTCCTTCTTTCTTGTGGTAATTTTTTAACTCAGATCAATTTCAAGGTAAAATTATAAACCACGTGCCAAAATTTCCATGAAATTGTTAAAGTTAAATCTAAAAACTGAAGAAAGCTCTTTGGAAAGTTGTCTCAGCCGTAAGTGCTTATGAAAGCAAATATTTTTATAAGAATAGGTTATTTGATATTTTAAGAGAATTGTCACTGTAACCGTAAACTGTGAGGAAAAATAAGAGTTGCGAAAATTGAAAAAAAAAATACATTAAACATTTTGAAATTTATGTCAATAAACTTTGATTTTTTTTATAATATTTTTGTAACTTCATATGCAATTATTTCATAAATATGAATTATATAACATTATAATTGATGTGATGAATTAATAGAATTATTTATGTTGCATTTTGTCATATTAAAATATATTTTAAATAAATACATTGAGTTTTTTTTTTTTAATAAACTTTTTTTTTAATTTTTAGATACTTTTTTATTAAGCATGTTTTTTTTATTATTCCTATTTATAATTTGTAGAATGTGACAGCAAAAACTATATGTTTATCATGAGTGATTAGATATTTTTAAAAGTAGAATGCTTACAGGAATCTGAGACCAACTGCACGTTCTCATGTCACTAATTGCGCATTCTCCTGAGTTAAATTAATATATTACAATGCTACAGAAGAAAATTTTGTTGTAACCACAACATACCATATTTTTAAAGAAAATTGCAGGGCATTGCCTTTCTTTCTTTCCTTTTGTTTTCAATCTGTATGTTTTCTTCTTTTTCATAATTTAAATATCGTATTTTTTTTTTCAAATATTTGGACTCAATTTTTAAAAGAAAGTTTTAAACAGTAAAATTTGACTTTGAAGAACTAAAAATCGGATTAATTGCCCTAAAAACAACTTTAAAAAAATACTGCACATTTTAAAGGTGTGGAGTGTACAATCCTTATTTAAACCCATTTCATTTATAATTCATGACTCGACTTCTGAGAGTAAATCCTTTTCTGGAGTTTTTTTCTTTTTTTTCCTTTTTAAATCTGCTTCTAGGGATTTCTTTTGCATTTTTCTCAAATGATGCGTCTTCATAATCTAGTAAGAGATGAAGAAAGTGTGGTTGACTTCCTTCTTGCGGTATTTTTTTTTTTTTTTTTTTTTTTTTTTTTTATCCAGATCATTTTAAGGTAAAATTATAAACCGCGTGCCGTAATTTTACTGAAATTGTTAAAGTTAAATCCAATAACTGAAGAAAGCTCTTTGAAAAGTTTTCTCAGTCGTAAGAAATTATGAAAAAAACTTTTTTGTAAAAGTAAGTTATTTGATATTTTAATAAATTTGTCACTGTAACAGTAATCGGAGAGATTTTCTCTCCGAAACTAACGAGTTGCAAAAACAGAAAAAAAAAATACTTTAATCAGTTTTGTTGAAGTACATAAGTATACTTTCGTTGAAGAGAGAATATATCTCGTTTTTTGAACATTTTTCAAAACAGCAAAAGAAAATATTCATTTTTTCTGGAGCCTATCTGACTAGCTGTTTGTATCTCTATTGACCGTGCTCTAACTCTTATACATATCCTCATATTACCATGGAATTAATATACGTTATTAAAGTTTAAAATGAAACGTTCGATATTCAAAATGATATATGTAACATTTATATACCTCTTACAGGAGCGCTCGAAAGAGTACCAATCTTTTATTGTGGATATGGAAAATCCTTTCCAATGTATTTTAATCACGTTATGTTATTTAAACACATTGAAATTGATCTAAATCACTGAAGTGCACAACAAGATGCTTATTAATGTATGTTTTTTGTAACACTTATAGGTCATAGACAGGGACATTCATAAGAATTTCCTTTACGTTATGATTCAATGAATTAAAATCTTTGCCGTTTACTGTTGAATGTGGGAACAGTGATAGAAGAAATTATTGTTAATTTCAGTATTATTCCACAATGTCACTAAGTATAAAATTGGATAGATCCTACCTGATCACAGTAGATAGTAAACAGAAGGCAATAATGGAAGACACATTGTACTTGTGTAGAAGGTGGAACAAGAAAATCCAGTTGACACGCATATAACACACTTGAAAAATTTATTTCTTGATTATTATACTAAAACAAACAAAATAAAATGTAGTTAGATTAATGTTAAGAACAGTAATATTGAATTTTTAAGACAGGTCCTCTCAGTGTATTTTTTTCAGGAAGCTGGATTAGCTTTCCTTTGTTACATAAAGGTAAAACACAGAAAGGGAAGGCATGTCTTTCCCTCTGAGGACCTATTTCAAAACTAAGGGTCCTTCAAAAGTATCTGAAAGTTCTCAATCTCTTGAAACAAAGGCAATCAGCTGAGCTTGCATTTATGTTCATATGTATGGAGATTTTAAATGTTTGGTGCTGCCATCTGGCGCTAGTCTCCATACTTACTTGCTTAAAGTTCACTATCATAGTTGGATGTACAGTTGCATGGGACAGCTCTAGTGCTGCCCTCTAGTGAGATGACTCTGAAGGAAAATGGATCAGTGTAAATTTCACATACCTCACAATGTTTGTGTATTTGCTGAGAAATCTCATGTTGCCCTATAATCCTACATTCCTCCTTTTCGAAGCAAATCTACAACATCTTTAATTGGAACTGAAGCCTAAGCTTCTCCAGTTTAATTTTAGAGACGGGCTTGGTGAGAACATCAGCTAGCATTTTTTCCGTAGGACAGTAAATAATTTTAATTATGCCACATTCGTGCTGGTGTTTGATGTGATGAAATTTCACGTCAATGTGCTTTGACTTGGTATGTGCCTTTTCGATTTTAGTCAATCTAATGGCAGGCAAATTGTCCTCATATACGGTTATGGGTAATTCTTGGTTAAGTTCCAAGTCACTGAGTATTGTGAGTAGCCATTTTATTTCTTGTGTTGCAGTGGAAAGTGCAACATATTCGCCAGGGGTGATTCTGGATGAAAATTTTTTTTCGGAAATTCGTATCGCATTTTCGGAAATTTCGGCGGGGGGGGGGGGGGGTCGTGAGTTCCCCCCCTCTCTCCAGCGATCTTCGGACAAAATCGGCGTTTTCCCGCTATCTTCGGACGAAATCAGCAATATTTTAGCAAAATCGGCGATTTATTGCGATCTTTAGCCAATATCGGCGATTTATTACGATTTTTTGAAAAAATCGGCGGTTTTTCCGCGATCTTTAGTCAAAATCGGCGTTTTCCCATGTTTTTTTAAGTGAAATCTGCGTTTTTTCGACGATCTTTAGACAAAATTTGCTTTTTTACGCGATATTTCTCGAAAACAGCGTTTTATTCCGGCGATCTTTTGACGAAATCGGCGTTTTTTCCGTAATCTTTTGATGAAAGCGGCGTATTTTCAAATACTCTTTTGACAAAATATTTTTAAGCAATCTTTTATCGAAAACGGCGTTTTTTCCCGCAATCTTTAGACGAAATCGGCGTTTTCCCGCCGTCTTCAGAAAAAATCAATGTTTTATCTGCGATGTTTGGTGAAATTGCCTTTTGTCATCGATCTTTTGACAAAGTTCGTTTACAAAAACATTGACGAAATCGTCGTTTTCCCACGAAATATTGACGAATGGTATGCTATTTCGGCGATCCTATCACGAAATTTGCATTTCTACGCAACTGTTTTTGCCGTGTGCAAAACCGTACAAGTTGGCAACTATGCGGAACTGATTACCCAATTTCAAATTTTCGGAAGAGGATGCCTTAAATTTTCGGAAATTTCGGACGAGAATCACCCCTGATATTCGCTTTCAGTGGAAGACAGTGCGACGCTGGATTGTTTCTTAGAGGCCCAGGCTAGCACATTATTGCCCAACATGAATAGGTTCCCCGTCGTTGACTTCCTGTCGTCCCGATCATTCGCCCAGTCTGAGTCGCTATAGACTGTCAACACTGGCGGTTTCGACTTATCAATAACGAATTTTATTCGTCTGGTAGTCAATAGATACCTAATGACTTTTTCAACAGCTTCCCAGTCAGTTTGTCTTGGAGATTCATTCCTCCTTCCCAATATGTTTACTGCTGCCGATATGTCGGGCCTAGTCAGTGTTGCGATGTATAGTAACCCCCCAATTGCCTGTCTATATTTTTTATTATCATCTAATAGTGTTCCGTCGGGATCTAAACTGAAATAATTTGTGCACATCGGTGTGTAAGTGGGTTTACTAAGGGTTAAATTGAATTTTTCTCCGATTTCAATTATCTTATGTTCCTGATCAAGTTCGAAATTCCCATTTTCTGTTCTTTTTATATTGATACCCAAGTATTGATTAACCGGTCCTAAATTTTTAATCTCATATTCCTTAGATAATTGGGTGTAAATCTCGTGTGTGTCATCTTTATTTCCCGCTACAAGAATGTCATCCACGTACACAATTACGTAAGCGATTTTTCCGTTTTTAGTCCTTTTGAACAGGCATTGGTCTGATTCACATTCCGTAAATTTTAAATTTCTTAACGACTGACTAATTTTCAAATTCCATGCCCTAGCTGCCTGCTTAAGGCCATAAATTGCTTTGTTTAGCTTACATACTTTCTCTTCCTCCCCAACTTGTACATATCCCTCCGGTTGATGCATAAATACTTCCTCCTCAAGATCGCCGTGTAGAAATGCAGTTTTCACGTCTAAATGTGTCACTTCTAGATTCTTATAAACAGCTGCATTTAAAAACGCTCTGAGTGTGGTATGTGACACGACTGGAGCGTAAGTTTCGTCGTAATCGCATCCATATTTTTGAGAGTATCCCTTAGCGACCAATCTCGCTTTATATCTCTCTATGGTTCCATCTGCCCCTCTTTTTGCCTTAAAGGTCCACCTCGAACCTATGATGCGTTTACCGGGTACGGCTTTAATTAATTTCCAAGTTTTGTTTCTGTGCAATGATTTTATTTCTTCATCGGTCGCCTCCAACCATTTATTTTTAATTTCAGTGTCCTCAATATTTTGTAAATCAGCCCACGACCTGGGTTCTTCAATTTTGCATAGGTTAGCTGTTATTCCAAAACGGTTCGGTGGTATACCTTTATTTTCTCTTAGCGACCTTCTAGGTTCGGGATCATTTTGCGTTGGATTTACGATTTTCTCTTCGTTCTCATTCGTTAAATCAAATTCGATACTTTCGGTAGGTAATCGCGCACTGTTTTCGATTTCTGTCGTGTCATTAATTTCTTCCCGATCAATGCCCTCTTCAAGGAATTTAACGGTTCTCGAGATCATTATGTTATTATTTCCGGTATGAATTCTATACCCTTTACTACGAAAATCATAACCCATAAATACTCCTTCAATAGCCTTCTCGTCAAATTTGGTTCTTTTTGATTTATCTATGTAGGCGAATGCCTTACATCCGAATGTTTTGATATTAGATAGGTCGGGCTTTCGGTTATTCCATAACTCGTATGGTGTTGCGCGATTCTCGTTTGCATTAGTAGGTAGTCGGTTAATTAGGTATGTGGCCGTCATTACTGCTTCGCCCCAGAATTGCCTAGGTAATTTCGCGTCAGAAAGCATAGTACGTGCCATTTCCACAATTGTCCTATTTTTCCGCTCTGAGACGCCGTTCTGAGGGCTTGAATAAGGTACGCTTAATTCCCGTTCAATGCCATTTTCAGCTAAGTATTTTTCGAAATTTTCACCAAGGTATTCTTTGGCATTATCCGATCTTATAGATTTAATTGTTTTTCCAAATTTATTCTTCGTAAGGGCTACATATTGCTTTAGCTTTTCTACCGCTTCAGATTTATGTGCTAACAAATACGTTACAGTAAATCTACTATAATCATCTGTGAATGTTATGAAATAGCGCTTCCCGCCAGGGGTCATTGTTTCCATGGGTCCACAAATATCCGAATGTGTTCGGGAACAGATTTCTACACTTCTGTTTTTAGCCGATTTAGGGTAAGGCGAAACTGATAGTTTACCTTCGATACACTTAGTGCAGTATGTTTTGTGTTTGCAATTGTTTATGGTTATCCCTTCTGCTAGCTTATGGTTAACTAAATGTCTAATTGCTTCAAAATTTTTATGACCTAATCTGCGATGCCAAATGTAAATGCAATTTTCATTATCGCATGATGTTTGTGTACTTAAAATGTAACCATATTCGTCCGTTGGGTTTATCTCATAAAGATTATTATTCAATTTTGCGGTCAAGATAGTGTTGTTGTCTTTGACAAATAAACATGTTTCTCCTTCAAAAATTACTTTTATATCATTATCAATTGCCTTTTTAACTGACAAAAGATTACCCTTTAATTCCGGACAATAAAGAACATCCTTGAGAGTTATGCTATTTTTTAGACCTGAGTTAAGTGTTACATCGCCCATACCTTGAGAGTTTAATCTTTTCCCATTAGCAATGGTAATGTTACCGAAATTTCCGGGTTTAAATGTTGTGAAGTGCTCTGTTGTGGACGTAACATGTCTAGTACAACCTGAGTCGATTATGTATGAATGAGGGTTAGTTTCATGTAATTTGTTTACTAGTACCAGTTCATTTTTAAGTGTGTGTTCTATCGGGGAAGGAGGAAGATCCGATTCGTTTTTCTCATCCATAATTTCTATCTTACTGTTGAAACAGTAGTTGGATGAGTGGTCTTTATTGTCTTGGCCTTTATTGTTATTATTGTAAGTTTTATTTTTGTTGAATTCGTTTTTATAAGCATTCTTCTGTGAATTCTGTTTTTCTTTATTTTTCAATTGGAAGCATTCGCTTCTGATGTGGCCGTCATTGTTTCCATGGGTCCACAAATATCCGAATGTGTTCGGGAACAGATTTCTACACTTCTGTTTTTAGCCGATTTAGGGTAAGGCGAAACTGATAGTTTACCTTCGATACACTTAGTGCAGTATGTTTTGTGTTTGCAATTGTTTATGGTTATCCCTTCTGCTAGCTTATGGTTAACTAAATGTCTAATTGCTTCAAAATTTTTATGACCTAATCTGCGATGCCAAATGTAAATGCAATTTTCATTATCGCATGATGTTTGTGTACTTAAAATGTAACCATATTCGTCCGTTGGGTTTATCTCATAAAGATTATTATTCAATTTTGCGGTCAAGATAGTGTTGTTGTCTTTGACAAATAAACATGTTTCTCCTTCAAAAATTACTTTTATATCATTATCAATTGCCTTTTTAACTGACAAAAGTAAAAAAGTTGGATGAGTGGTCTCTATTGTCTTGGCCTTTATTGTTATTATTGTAAGTTTTATTTTTGTTGAATTCGTTTTTATAAGCATTCTTCTGTGAATTCTGTTTTTCTTTATTTTTCAATTGGAAGCATTCGCTTCTGATGTGGCCGTTACGGGAGCAAAAGTTACAGAATTTTTTAGATCTGTTTGAATTATTATTTTTGTATGCAGTACCTTTGGGACGGGAACCCATATATCTGGTTTCAGCGTTGTACGCTGTGTCTCTGGGGTGCAAATTTGCATTTTTAGCTTCAACCCGATGCGTAAATTCTCCAATTAATTTATTTTTAATGAGATCAATTGTTAAATCCTCTTGATCTCTGCTTTCGAGTGCAGTTATCAATGGTGCGTAAGACTGTGGGAGTGAGCACAAGAGGATAGCAACAATGTGAGACTCCTTAATATCCTCTCCTATTGCAGAGAGACGATCTTTGATCGTGAGTATTTCGTTGATATGATCTATCATGTTGCCATTCTCAGGTAATTTCTGAGAATAAAATTTTCTCAGTAAGAAGAGCTTGGAGCTCAAATTAGCACGTAAATGAATTTCTTTTAATTTGTCCCAAATTTGTTTGGGGTTTTCTAAGTGCTTTACGTGAATTATCTGGTTGTCCTCGATACTTAAGTTAATAATGGCCTTTGCTTTCGCGCTGTCACGTATGTATGTTTCGTCTGGTGTCTCAGGTGGATCATTGAGGACAAATTTAAATAAATCATCTTTGATGAGCAAATTTTGAATCTTAAAGGACCAATTTGAATAATTAGAATTATTTAGTTTCTCAATGGAGGTGAGATCCCTACTCATGGCCATTGTGTATATATATATTAAACAATGTATCTTGATAAATCAATAATAAATCAGTTACTCAGCAATTTATACACTTTAGCATATAATTAATATATAAATATATAATATAAATTGATTGCTCTTGTAAGGAAGTTCCGTGACTTTCCTTATTTATTTATTTTATATAATATCAGTTCAGTATTTTTCAGTATTAATCATATAACTTATATATAATATATCATACATGAAAATAAAATGTTAATCAGTTTTTTTTTTTTTTTATTACTGGGTTTGTTTTGTTTATTTATTAAAGGTAAAAAAGTCTATCACGTTCCCTTTTCAGTCTCATAATCTGTTGAATGTGGGAACAGTGATAGAAGAAATTATTGTTAATTTCAGTATTATTCCACAATGTCACTAAGTATAAAATTGGATAGATCCTACCTGATCACAGTAGATAGTAAACAGAAGGCAATAATGGAAGACACATTGTACTTGTGTAGAAGGTGGAACAAGAAAATCCAGTTGACACGCATATAACACACTTGAAAAATTTATTTCTTGATTATTATACTAAAACAAACAAAATAAAATGTAGTTAGATTAATGTTAAGAACAGTAATATTGAATTTTTAAGACAGGTCCTCTCAGTGTATTTTTTTTCAGGAAGCTGGATTAGCTTTCCTTTGTTACATAAAGGTAAAACACAGAAAGGGAAGGCATGTCTTTCCCTCTGAGGACCTATTTCAAAACTAAGGGTCCTTCAAAAGTATCTGAAAGTTCTCAATCTCTTGAAACAAAGGCAATCAGCTGAGCTTGCATTTATGTTCATATGTATGGAGATTTTAAATGTTTGGTGCTGCCATCTGGCGCTAGTCTCCATACTTACTTGCTTAAAGTTCACTATCATAGTTGGATGTACAGTTGCATGGGACAGCTCTAGTGCTGCCCTCTAGTGAGATGACTCTGAAGGAAAATGGATCAGTGTAAATTTCACATACCTCACAATGTTTGTGTATTTGCTGAGAAATCTCATGTTGCCCTATAATCCTACATTTACTTTAATCATCTTACACTATTATAAACGTAATGAAATTTATATGAATTACTGAAGGGCTGTAAAACCAGTTTTTCATAAAATGTAGAGGGTAAAGTAAAGCATACATTGTTTATATACATGATCACAAAAATATATTCGGTTGTATAATGATCAAAGAAAAACTGTTTTCCGCGTATTTCAATTATATTAAACAGTTTCAAATATAATGAAATTTTTATACATGACAGAGCTTTACTACAAAGAGCTTGTTGTATAATATGATGGGCATATTATTTATCGTTTGTTTACAAGGACGCTCAAAAGACTTCGAACAAAGAACTGTTCCGAAGTACTATCTGTAAGCGACAATTGCTGGAAGGATGCTTACGATTATGGAGGCGCTTTTATCTTTAACTAAATTTTTGCTTATTACATGATTTAAATAAATGCCACAGATCATATACAAGGTTACACAAAAGGATTAGCGAGCATTACAGAAAATTATCATAGATTCTTAAAAGTAAAAAAACTTAGTTATGGATTTTAAAAATATTTATTTTAGAATGTTAATACCTATTTATAGATTAAGTTTAAAATCATATACAAGGTCTCACAACGAACTAGATACATAATCTTTTAGGGATGATAATTTCCAAAACAATTACTTTAGTAGTTTAAGAGCGGTTTCTTTTTCAGAAATAATTTAATTTTAATTATATTGGGTATCAGAATCTGTAAGTAATATAACTTGTATAACACTTGTAATGGATTGTATAGCACAATTTAAATATATTTCTCCCTCTTGGAAAAAATTATCAAAGGTAATTTATCAACTGTGTCATGCGTTTTCAAATAAAATAAAATTTTAATATTTTATGTAGAATTTGTGTAAATCTACTGATTAGATACAGGACATCACAAAATAGTTATAGCATTTAATACGCTGAATAATATTTATTCATGATAATTGTTGAAATTTGGATTTGAAATGGTGTTTCATGCATTCTAATATGTTTACGTCAAATATTTTTCTAATATGAAAGGTATCTTACTTAACAGCAAAAAAGGTTGCTACCAAATTAAATAAGGTTTGAAGTGTTGGTTTGAAGTGAAGGTTTGATCTAGAAGTGTTCGAAAGTGTCTCATAATATATACTTGATACATGATTTTTCTTTCTTGCTGTTTATGGAAAGTTTATGTTTACAATTATGCTAGAAAAAATGTTCTGAAGCTGTGATTTATTCTATTGGCAATGTTTGTTAAAAAATTATATTCCATGACAACTTTTGAGTAAGTACGATTTTTTACGATGCATTTAACCTTTTATTCGCCACACCATGAACAGCTTCTCAAATTAATTTGAAAATATTTTTCATTCTATTCTAATTAAATCTAATACTCTATGCCGATTTTTGAAATACAATGTAAAATGGAATCAGAATTACAACTACTTTCTGCTTGTGGGACATTGGCGGTACGAATAACATTTGAAAAATTTGGCGGAATTTTCTTTCCAAATCATACAAGCATTACACACAAATGAAAACAAAGGAAACAAGGTAAAATAAAAAATATTTTCTATTTTTGGAACAGGATAACTTGTTACTAACAGCTTATGAAAAACCTGAAAGCATTTTTCACGTATACGCTTTCCACAATATTTACTCCATACTTTTGTGTTTTTCTGATAGCTTCAGAATTTTCATGGGTAGTAGATGACAACCAATACCTATTGGATTAGGTGATATTCTCCATACTTACAGAAGTAGTAGAATCTCGTATTCCCTTTCTTAACACATCAAATCCAACTTTCATGGCAATAGTTGCAATTACCCGATGACACTCCAAATGGCTTATTGTTTCTTTTGAACCTACTGCATGGATGCCAACATTTATTAAATATTCAGGAGTCTTATATAAGAAAAACAACTCTCCAACAGCATTTTTTTATATATATAAATAATTTTAAAATGAAATATAATAAGTACAACATTGAAAGAAGGCACATTATTTTAGAAACACTTTCCGGTTTTAAACTTGATCGTATTGAATCAGACTCCAAAATAATTAAGAGATGTTGGCATCTACAAGACTGCATGAAAATGCCGTCTCCGAACAGCAACAACATTCATACTTAATTCATTTGTAAAAAAAAAAAAAAAAAAAAAAAAAAATACATTAAAGTACTGGACGATATGATCCAAGCAAACAATCCAAAACATTTACACCACCCATATTCTGATTATACAATATAATCCATAGAGATGATTGATGAATGTTATCGTCTCAGTTTTTTAGAATATCGTGTTATACTTTGATTTAGTAATGCTCCTTCCCAGTTTGATAAAACAGTAAAGGCATTGTTGACATTCTATCATATACAAACAACTCTATCATCACGGTTATAATCGCAATCATCTCATTCTTGCTTGAGTAATTCTTTTGAAGATTTTATTGAGCATTTATTGGTTCAAAAATATTCTATAGACACTTTCACATCAATTGTGATAGAAATATTTCATAAATTTATTCTTTAATAGTACTGGCTCTAAAATAATAAAAATATAGTTGTCCATGTGATGTTAGTAAACTAGTTGGTATGTGCCAATCCGAAAACTTTCTTCTATCTCATACGTACATTTTAATATTTAAAAAAAATATTTACTCATGTTAATTCTTTAATAATTTTAATTCAGTACTATACCAGTTTTGACTTTCATCTTAAATTTCTGCTTCAGTCAATTAATCGGAGTAAAAACGAGTTTCCGTCTCTGCACGAGCCGATGGACAATAGAATAATGAGCAGATTATTTTTCAAATTCAGGGAGGACCTACTTGCCATACCAAAAAATAATCATACACAAAAATTTTAGTTCAATTTTAGACATAACTTCATACACTTTTAGGTGGTCCAATATTGAAAATGGCACAAAAATTGCTATTGCAGTGCTCCCTTCCGGCGAATTTTTTTCTCAAATTCAGGGAGGACCAACTAACAATAGCCAAACATTTACACAAAAAAAATGGTTCAATTCGATGTATAACTTCATACCTTTTTGGTCGGTACGATATTAAAAATGGAGAAAAAATCGCGATTGCAGCGCCCCCTTCCGGAGGAATGTTTCAAAATTGAAGTATTACCTGCTTGCCACAGCCAAACTGGCGACATACGGACACACAGACAGACAGACAAACAGACAGACACACGGACAGACAGACATTTTGTAAAAACATGTTTTTTGGAATCTCTGACCCCTAAAACGTGCATTTATATCGAAAACCGGAAGTCGAAAACAATTCCGATTACAATGCTTTCTTCTATTGAAAGTAGAAGAAAGTAAAAAGATCAGAATTCTTAGAAAATTACAATAAGATAATTTTGTACTCTGAACCGCCAACGTTCCACGTGTGGAGCATTGGCATTGAAATGATCGTAAAACAAAATCAACATAAGATAAATCATTCATTTATGCATAAAACTTCTTAAAGAACAACAAGCAATACAATAACCACCATCACAGCACTGAAATTTGAATTTTAAAGTTATAGATGGAATAAAAAAGAACAACTCTCAAAATTTACGTTTTTTGTGACATTCCAACAAGCTCTAAGATGAGAACAACATAAGAATATTAAACAATAATTTATAATACCTAAAACATATCTTTAAAAATATTTAAAATTTCATACAATTTGGACAAACACTTAAAATGTACAGCATCACATGTTCTACTTGTAGAACGTTGGCGGGTAAAAGGTTAAGCTATGGTAATAAAAAATATGAATATAACTAAATAAAGCATCACACTTGCTAAAGTCATTGAAAATAAAAAATAATTTTAAATCCTAGAAAAAAAATTACAGCGAAATAGAAAAATATTTTTAGTGTCTTATTTTTTTTTTTTTTTTTTTTTTTTTTTTTCAAATTCAATATTTAACTAACCTCTTACAGAAAGATTTCCGTTAATACTTTCGAACATTTTTATATTAACAACATTGAAAGCATTCATTATATTTTGCTTAAGGTCAATTTCTAATGTTCTACCGTTCTCTATCATTTACTACTTTCTTTTTTTTTTTTTTTATTCACAACTTATTTTAGATTTTGAAAGAAATACTATAGATTAAATTATCCTCCTATTTCGAAATTTCTGAAAATCTTTTGCAGATTTACGCCGATTATGACCATTAGTTTCTACAAAACCCTTACCAATTCTTACTCTATCTATCTATCTATGTATTTTTTTATAGACACGATAACTTCCATTATTCTGAAAAATCTCTTCGAAACTCATACATAAAATAAAGGAGTAGAAAATCTCTGTCAATTTCGCTAATGGACAAAATTTTACTAAGGAGGTGGTAATGAAGAGATGTTTCGTGTAAACAGAAAAAAAAAACCTATACTTCTTAATTATAATGCATATCTAATCAATTTTAAATTATTATTACAACAAGAAAAAGGGCCAAAAACTTATGTATGCCAAATGTTTTAGATATTAATAAAAAAGAGCTCAGAGGGAAGCAAAAAATAGGATTTTAAGAAGAAAAAAAATTCATACTTTGTCAATTTACAAGATATCGAATCCACTTAAATTTAACATAAACCTTAGTATTATGTAAATTATTTATATTCACAAGTTTTTAATAGAACCAACACTTCCAGCTCACCCCTTTCCAAATAAGTTGTGTGAAAAAGAAAAAAAAAATATTATTTTACACATTCACAACATACCAAAATTACCAAACCTCTTTAAATTTTATCATAAATTATTTAATATTATTTTCAACTTTTATATTAACAAATTCTTGATATGACCTCTGTTATAACAAAAAACAGTTAACAAAAAAATAGGGATTGAAGAAACAAATATCATATAAACATGGTTCTAATAAAATCGGTTCTTCAAGAAAAAATCAAATAAAAAACTCGTCAAAAGCATTCAGATAAAATTGTTAACTGGGTTTATCTGTAATACCGACTTAGTTTTGTTGGTGAAATTAGTTTTTAACTTCGAAGTCTGTGCCTGTAGGCCGATTCGGCAGGGCTGTTTAGTAGCTCTTCTTTGTTATAGTTCCTCTTACACAATGGTCACTTTTGAATTAGACGTAACCCATTTAATTTTAAAGATACCGGTAAGCAGTTTGTATATATATATATACATAATGATCTTGTTGCAGCAAAAGGAAGGAATATTTAATTCAAAAATTTCGTCTACAGGAATCATAAAAAAAAACATTTAAAGTATAACTTTTGAAAATTATAAAATTATTTCAACATAATTTTATATTTCCTGTCGTACTTTAAACACTTTTGATATTTACGTTTTCTATTTCTCTAAAATTTTGAAATGAGCTTTTTTTTTATAATTGTAAAAAAAATAAAGCGCATTTTAAAAATTTTGAGACATCCAGTAAATATTTAAGCTAGAAACGCCTCTTTTTGAAATCGATTTGAAAAAGAAGCAATTGTATCCTTCTTTTTTCATCTTAAAACACCCGTCATATTTCAGTAAGATAAAAAAAAATATTTATGAAAAAAAATTCTGATTTTGTCAGGTAATTTCAGAAAATACGAAATACGACGAAGGAAAAGGGCTATAAAACAAACGCTAACAGCAACTAGACATTTTTTTTTTTCCAATTTTCAGATGCAAAAAGTTAAATTTATGACAATCTTTTAAAGATTTGATTCCCCCTGTTGCTTAATGTGCTGTCAGTAGAGCAAACTGTCAGAATTTAAAGACTGCTTTATTTCAAAAGTTAGTCTGTTGCCATGGTTTTGGAAAGTCATTATGTTATCGGAGTCGATTTTTAAAAATATTTCAAAAATTTTCTTCTATCGAATTCTTTTAGTTTTTAGAAGAATTGAGTAATACTTGAGTTGTTAATTTATAAAGCATGGTGTTTTTGTTGAAGTTTTCTCCGATACACGACAAATAAAAAAATAAAAACTGGGAAGATGTAAAGTAATAATGTATTTAAATATAGAGATAATAATATTAAGTATAATTTAGCATAATTATGTTAATGATAAGTTTATACTAATGTTCAATTTTATAGTTTAATTTTAAAAGTTTTTTACGAAATTTATTAAAAAGGGTGCCAATCAAATTATTTCTAGTGTTTTAGATAAAAGAGAAATAGGGAAAAATATTTAGACACATTTTTTGCCATTGTTTTACTAAAAACAAATTTATAAATTAATTGTTGGAATAAGAAATCTTTTATTAAATTATTATTTATTGTACTAATGCAATTCATCTAACTATCTGTAATTAATCTAACCTACTTAAAATTTGGTTAAATTGAAATCTTTGTTTATAACCTCAGAATGCTACATATATATCAAACGACAGTTTTAAACTGAGCAATAAAAATTAATGTTAATTAATAATTAAAAAATTTTTGAATAAACTTAAAATATATTTTAAGAAAATAAAATTTCAGTAAACACTTATTAGGGAACATTCTGAAATGTCAGTTCTGAATTTTGATGAGAGTGGTATTATTCAAAAACTTTTGTCACAATGATCAAGAAATATATGTGAACTATACTCCTAAACCCAATAATTAAGAAAATATGCACCCATTTCTGTTTTTAATGAGAAATAAAATAAAGGAATGTATCACCAAATACCTTAAAAATCTATCGAAGGCAGGAATTTTGTCTTATAATAAAAAAGATATTGCTTTTAAATGTACAGTACCAGCAAAAAAAAAAAAAAAAAAAAAAAAAAAATCTTGACACTCATTGAAAAATGTGAAGTTTGTGACAGATGGTCTTTACTGATACATTCATTAGTAATTTTTCTTTTTTATTTCTGCAGTTATTATGGTTGGTATTAACAATACACCACGTTTTAAAAAATAATCAGACCTGGCTGAAGTCTGTATCGGTCTTTTTTAACCGGTTTTCCGTTTTGATGTGCTGCTATGTGGCGAATCGTTTTTTTAGGACATAGATAGTTTGCGCTGATGCTTATAAATCTAAGGGTTTACGACTTTCAGGAACATTTTATTTAAATAAAGCACGGGGTTGTTCAACGATTGTAAGCTTTTTCTGTCAATTATGTGCACCACAGAAGAAATTCTTTTTGTAGAGAAAAGGATTTTTAGAAATCCCTCTTTTTAAACCAGTACCAGAACTAAGAAAATGAAGGGAGAACTCTAAATCATGTTAATCTGCAAGGGCTACCACTTGACGTAACCAATGCGTGATAGAAACTCTAAATCACCTCTTATATTTAAAAAAAATTCGAAAAATGAGATTGTAGCTTAAATGTAAAGATTATTTTTTGCTGGCACTGTAAAAATTTTAAAAGCGTAATTGTTTCTAATTCGTTGTACCTGGAATCGTTGCTTCCAGGTACAACGATGAAGGGAACTATTGATTAACAATCAACGCAGATTTGTTTAGTATGAGTGAAGTGTACATGTATTGACACATAATATCGGTAAGAAAAACAAAACCAAAATACATAATACATAAATACATAGTAAAAATATATAGAAACGTCACAACTATGGACTTGATCCAATGAGCGCTGAGAATGTAGAACTTAAGCAGTTCAAGAAAATAATCATCTGAATTGAGATCAAGAGTAGACTTGATTCACTTCAATTCTGAACGCATTGTATCGAAAGTATGTGAAGAGAACTGACTGTTGTCCAACTGATGTATTGTTAGTATACCTTTTATAGTGATAATGTTAACATCAAAGCAATTACTTCGACGAGTTATTGAATATTCTCCTATTTTCTTCTCCAAGTATTTGTGGTCTTAGTAGCATTCTCATTACCTCTCTATCATAAAACAGTATCGTGAAAACCACCATTATAATTTTTTTCTGACAATATTCCTACCTTCGATAGCTATTGAAGGAATCTCTTGCTGTTTACCCTATTTTATATTTCCCCTACTTTCCCCTACTTATTTCTACTTTATTTTACTATAACACAAATTTCTATCTGAAACAAAAAAGGTTCCTTATCTTGTTAACAATTGCATTCGAGAGTATAATTCCTATACGATTCTTGATCTTCATGACAATTAATTTTGAACTATGCTTATCTCGTCCGAATTCAGAACTGCCAGTTGGGGATGTTCTTTAGTTAGACATATAAATTTACAGGGCAAAATTATTAAATACATCTTAAACATATAAATCTTAGGAGACATAATAAACTTTTTAAAAAGATTTTATTTATAGCAGATCAATTCTGTTAAGCATATTTTTATCATGGTAATGTATTATGATAGTTTAGCTTTTGAACAATTTCGTTTATTTTAAAACATATGGTTCAAATGGTAAATTAACTGCATTTCAATATTCAATTAAAATTACATTTAAAAACTGCATATTTAATTGAAATTTTCATTTTTTTTAATTGTACTACTTCTTTAAATATTGATTTTTTTTTGCCCAATCTTTTTAAGATTTTCAAATGTGTATTATATAAGACTTCGCATGGATTTTTAGATTATTTTTTAGTATGATTTTTTACTGACATTTATAGCGAAAAACGATTTAAATCTAACATATCTTCAGATTTTATTTATTTTTATTTAAAAAAAATGGATGGCTAATTCTATGCTCAAATTTATTATATATATAATAGAGAACATGTACATATAAATTTAAAATTCTATCTCAAATGCACAAAAAAGCCTTAGCATTTTTAAAAAATGAAAGTGAAGAAAATATGAACATGGAGAAAAAGCCATTTAAAGTTGTAATTTGTGTGGATTATTGCACTGGGTGTATTAACAAAATTTACATTATTTCGCGATATAATTGACATATAGGTAAAAAAGAGGTGTCAATATATATACAACTAGCCAGACGTTTATTAAATATTAAAACGCAAAAATTTATTTTGTGATTATTCTTGAGATAAACTGTGTCATTAAACATATTCATATGACTGCAATAAATTTTCATTAAAAAATTTTCAATCGCACATTTATTTTTTTTATTTTTTTCATTTTTACATAAGCATTTACATAGAAAATAAAATTAACTCCTTCTTCCAATAAAATTTTAAATGTCATAACGTGAATTCGCACAGCGATTCTTTAATCTAATGATTCACAATTTATGAATTAATTAAAGGTTTAATGGAACATTTATTGGGCTTATTAATGTGAGTTCAGGCAGCAACACGTAATCAAATTTGTGTGAAATTCAATTACACTAAAAGCTTTTGTTGAAATACGATAAAATAAAATTTAAAAAATGTTTAATCCAGCATTGTTTTTCATCAAAAAAAGTTTTTGGAATAAACAGCGAAGGCTAATTCAATAATTTAAAGAGATTGCGAACGATTTTCCATACATCTAAAATGATAAATATGAGAAAGCTGTTAGTTATATAAAGCTACAGAAAATAATAGCTATTTAGTGATTAGCAGATACTTTTGTAAATAGTAAAACCAATTCTAATGCAAAAAGTTGGGCACTACTTGATTATCCCGTCGATTAATTCTACCAAATTATTCAATTCACCAAACTAGCCACCAAATTGTACAAATGGAAGAATGCAAATAAAACATCGAATTAAAAATCTCTTGATGACATAACGAACATGTGTAGCTTGTTTAATGCCAAGTGCGATCACTCATTACACAGGTCAACACAAATCTGGGGTTTATATAATAGCAAATTTTTTATTAGTAAATCAGACATGCTGATCAGAGATATGATATTAGTTTTTTAATGTGACCCACAATTTTATCACAAAACAAGAAAAAAAAATTGGTGTTGCCATTTAATAAAATTAACGTGCAATATTTATTAAATAAAACACATTCTAAATAATAACAAAAATTAATTTCTTAGTAAAATGACATTAATAAATGTAAAATACAGTATTTCATTAAAGGATATGAAATATAAGTATAGATGACATCTCATTATGTGTTGATATTTGCCTGTGAAGGTGCAATTTTCTTCCGCGCATTTGTATGAGAACATATTTATTTCGTTCGTTTATTGATACCTTACGTTTGTTTTGTCAGTTTCCTAATAATAAAAATTTACTCTCTTCAGGAACAACATATTTTTAGTATAGAAATCGAGAAAAAGAATTTATCAAATAGAAAGATCCCAAGAAAACTCCTTTGCATTCGTTACAGATATTCCTGAACTAATAAATTAATTACTTCTCTCCCATGATCATGAACTATCTTAGTAGAGACTATTTATTGATTCTAGTAAAAGAAGATGTCTTACTTAATAATGGTAATGTTCTATCTTTGATTTTTTAAGCTCATTCAGTAATTTTTGAACATTTATGTACTAACCTTGATTTTATCCTCAGTATTATAAAGTATGGCAAATTTGTGGGGATTTTAAAATTTTATCAATGTTATTAAGCCAATAAGGCGAGCTATATGAAAATGCTCTGTTTCTTATACGAGGAAGCAGCCAATTAAGTACCAATTCTGGATAAGGAAAGAATAGTCTGAAAGAAAAAATTTAAATTTAAGATAAAAAATATGTGATTCGGCAAAACATAATTGATCCAATAGAAGGCCTCTTGCTTTTCCTGCACATTGAATTAAGCTTGATAAAACAATTCGTAAAAGTCTTAGATAAAACAGAGGATTGTTTTCGATATTTAAATGAAGTTTTTTCACATTTACAGGAAGATAAAATCAAAGAAGGTGTGCTCGTCGGTTTAGATAAAAGACGGTTATTGAAAGACGAAAAATTTGGGGAAAATATAAAATCAATTGAGAAAGAGACATGGGTTTGTTTCAAAAACGTTTTTCAGAAATTTGTAAGGAAATTACAAGGATCCTAACAATGCAATGATAACAATTACAATATAATTTTAAAAACTAATTTGTAACATGAGTATAAAAATACATTTTCTGTATTTTCATCTTTAATACTTCCCTTAAAATTTTCGTGAAATGAGTGAAGAACATGGTGAGAGATTTTGGCACAGCATAAAATGAGTGGGAAAATATTATCAAAGACACTGTAATGTCAATCAGTTAGCAAATTACTGTTGGTGACAAAAAAAAAAAAAAAAAAAAAAAAAAAAAAACATTAAACCAGTTTTAAAATTTAAAGGACACAACCGTGCTTTTGACGACAAAGAAAAATAAATTTACTGTGTATGTTAGAACGCGATTTCGTACAAGACATGCACACACATTTATACATGTACATATGATTTTATTTACTTATCTGATTTGTTTTGTATATTTTTAATGAATGTTGTGTAAATTGTATCAGTACAAAAAACCCTGAACGGGTTAAAAGCTTGTGACGCAGCACTTTATCTTATATATCTAAGAATTTTAAATTTGGGACTTAAAACTAATGATATCAAAATTTATGTGACGCTATGCTATTAATTAATATATACATATATTAAAGTTTAATTCATTAAGGTTTTATCAATTACATCTTTCATAAATTCAAAATATGAATCTTAAAAGATATGATATCAAAATTTAAGTGACGCCTTGACGAGGCTTTAAACAATGTTTTAAAATTCCATTTATTTATTTATTGTCTAAATACATTTTCATATCTAAACAATACTTTTCATTTTCCAATACACTGTTAAATACATCACTTTCACTGAATATATATAATGCACTGAAATGTATTTATTTGAATAAATAGATTTATCTTTTGGGCTACGCTATCCAAAATCAAAAATAACGTTTGAATACATATTTTTTGCGTCATTGTATCTATTTGCATCTATTTAACTTACTTTGGATACAATGACGCAAAAAATATTTATTCAAACGTTATTTTTGATTTTGGATAGCGTAGCCCAAAAGATAAATCTATTTATTCAAATAAATACATTTCAGTGCATTATATATATTCAGTGAAAGTGATGTATTTAACAGTGTATTGGAAAATGAAAAGTATTGTTTAGATATGAAAATGTATTTAGACAATAAATAAATAAATGGAATTTTAAAACATTGTTTAAAGCCTCGTCAAGGCGTCACTTAAATTTTGATATCATATCTTTTAAGATTCATATTTTGAATTTATGAAAGATGTAATTGATAAAACCTTAATGAATTAAACTTTAATATATGTATATATTAATTAATAGCATAGCGTCACATAAATTTTGATATCATTAGTTTTAAGTCCCAAATTTAAAATTCTTAGATATATAAGATAAAGTGCTGCGTCACAAGCTTTTAACCCGTTCAGGGTTTTTTGTACTGATATCAGTGCTTTTTTTAGGTTAATAATAAAAAGATAAAAACAAAAAATTAAAGACTAATGCAAAGAATTCATATTCATGATTTCTGATCACCTTTAATTACCCCTCCCCCACCCACTTAAAAAAAGATATTTCATATTTTATTATTAATATATGCTGTGCTACTTGATTTCGTTAAAAACAACTCTGTAGTAAAGTACGTTAGTATAAGATAAGAAAGTAATGTACATTCAGCACTGTATTTCTAAGAAAGGATTTCATAATCTATGCTGTATGTATCATTTCTCATTCTAGTTAACTATGTTTATTCTTTACACATGATGATACATATACTGCAGATGGATTAAAATGATCAGGAATAGAATATTCAGAATGTGCTGGAAAGTATTTCATAATCTATGCTGCGTGCATGATTCTTGTTAATTATGTTTCAACCTTTGTATAGGTTGGTAATATTGCAGATAGATTAAGACTATATCCGTTACAATATTCAGAATATTCTGGAAAGTGTTTCATAATCTATGTTGCACACAGGTTTTTCTTTCTTGTTAATTATAATTTGTTCTTTATATAGAGTGGTAAAATTACTGCAAATGGATTAAAATGATAGGCTTACAATAATGAAAATGTGTTGGAAAGTGTTTCATAATCTATACTGTATGTGTAACTTTTCATTCTTATTGGAAAATGAAAAGTATTGTTTAGATATGAAAATGTATTTAGACAATAAATAAATAAATGGAATTTTAAAACATTGTTTAAAGCCTCGTCAAGGCGTCACTTAAATTTTGATATCATATCTTTTAGGATTCATATTTTGAATTTATGAAAGATGTAATTGATAAAACCTTAATGAATTAAATTTTATTTTATTTTAATAGTTTATTTATGTTTTGCTGTTTGCACAAAACATATATAAACTAACAGGGGGGGGGGGTGAGATTTGGATGGGAAGATTACTGTACAAAGATGAAACTGATAGGTTTAAAGCATTCAGAATAAAATGGAAAGTATATAAACATGTTTAATGGAAAAATTTTTACTCTCGTTAATTATGCTTTGTTTTCTTGCACAGAATGGTAAAATTATTGTACATGAATGACAATAAGTTTACAATATTCAGAATGAGTCAGAAAATGCATCATAATCGATGCAGTATGCATGACTCTTCGTTCCTGTTAGTTATGTTTAGTGGGGTCATCAAGGCTTCTTGTTAGTTATGTAAGGGGGGGGGGGGTGTTTGTATCGGGTTTAAGATTTTATTAAAATTTCCATGCTCTAGTCTGTACCTATTTACATAATTTTTTTTTCTAAAAATCTTGATTTGGTTAGATAATTGTTTTTTTTTTTTTTTTTTTTTTTTTTTTTTTTTTTTTTTCCGGGTTTGAATCTTGATTCAGTTTGACTTGAATTGGAATTTTCAGGTTCTTGTCGAGTTGCATTTCAAGTACTAGTTTTCAATTCTGGTCAGTCCCCATTCAGTGGATGGGGACGGAAATTATTTTGTCTTTCTTGAACAGATTTTTATTTCCTAATTTTTTTATTTTACTTTTTTTTTGGGGGGGGGGGGGGATTGGATTGAGTTTCAGGTTATTCGGATCGGGTTTGAGATAGACTTCTATTGGAATTTCCATGATCTGGTCAATACATATAGACATAAATTGTTCCTTTTTTTTCTAAAATCTTGATTTGATTAATTTTTTTTTTTTTTTTTTTGGGGGGGGGGGGGGATTGAATCTGGTTTCAGATTGACTTCAAGTGGAATTTTCAGGTTCTTGTTGAGTTGCATTTCAAGTATATTATTTTGTCGCAGATAAATTGGGTTACAATTGGATTTTTTTTTTTTTTTTGGGGGGGGGGGGGGTAGTGTTTGAACTGGGTTTAGGATAGATTTCAATTGAAATTCTTGTCGGTGTATGTGGACAGAATTTATTTGGTCTTTCTTGGACAGACTTGTGTTTCCATTGTTTTTTCCTTTTCGGGTTTGGATTAGGTTTCATGTTAACTTTCAGACTCTTGTCAATGTGTATCGGCAGAAATAATAGCCTAATCTTTTTCGGATTAGGTTAAGGTTCGATGGAAATTTTTTTCAGGTTTCAATCAGGTTCCATTCAAATGGAATTTTCAAGTTCTGTTCAGGTTGCGCTTTAATGGAAAATATTTTGTCCTGTATAGATACTGGGCTCCGGTTATATGGAATTTCCTTTTTCAGGTTCAGATTAGGTTTAAGATAGACTAATTGGAATTTCCAGATTTCTGATCACGCATATCTATGGAAATTAAGTTTTCTTTCCCAAATCGCGATATGGTCGGATAATTTTTTTTTTTTTTTTTTTGGGGGGGGGGGGGGGTTGAATCTGGTTTCGGTTTGACTTCAAATGTAATTTTCAGGTTCTTGTTCAGTCGCATTTCAATATATTTTATTTTGCAGCAGATAGATTGAGTTACTCTTGGAGGGATTTTTTTCTTTCTGGTTTTGGATTGTATAGGATAGATTTCAATAGGAATTTTTCGATTCTGGTCAGTGTATGTCAATGGAAATTATTTTGTCTTTCTTGGACAAATTTATCTTTCCATTAAATTTTTGTTGGTTTAGAATGGGTTTCAGGATAACTTGTAGGTTCTTGTTGGCACACTTGTATAAAACCAAAAACTTTCTGCAAATTAATTTAATGTTGGGTGTAATTCGCATTTTTTGCGCAATTCATGGTCATCATTAGTGTTTTTTATGCGATTTATGAATGTAATTTGCATTTTTGAGCAATTTATGGACATAATTCGCAATTTTTATGCGATTAATGAATGTAATTTACATTTTACATGATTTATGGACGTAATTTGCTATTTTTATGCAATTCATAGACATAATTTGCGTTTTTTCAGCTTTCTGTTGATGAAATTTGTGTTTTTTTAATCGATTTATTGACGTTATTTATGTTTTTATAGGATTTATGAATGTAATTTGCTTTTTTTACCAATTTTTGGATGTAATTTGCATTTTTTGTAATTTATGAACGTTATTAGTGTTTTTTTGCATGATTCATGGAAGTGATTTGCATTTTTTGAGTGATTTATGAATGTAATTCACGTTTTTATGCGTTTCATGGACGTAATTTGTGTTTTTTGAGCGATTCATGAATGTAATTTGCGTTTTTTATGCAATTCATGAATGCAAAACACTATTTGCTATTTTTATGCAATTTATAGACGTAATTTGCGTTTCAGCTTTCTGCTGCCAAAATTAGTGTTTTTTGAGCGATTATGAACATAATTTCCGTTTTACTACACGATTCATAGACATAATTTGTGTTTCTCATACAATTTCTGAACGTAATTCTCACTTTTTAAAACAATTCATGGACGTAATTCACGTTTTGACGATTTGTGGACCCAATTCGCGTTTTCTATGCGATTCATGGACATAATTCACGATTTTTATGCGATTAATGAATGTAATTTACATTTTACATGATTCATGGATGTAATTTGCTATATTTATGCAATTCGTAGACATAATTTGCATTTTTTGAGCTTTCTGTCAACGAAATTTGTGTTTTTGATCGATTTATTGATGTTATTTGTGTTTTTATAGGATTTATGAATGTAATTCGCTTTTTTTACCAATTGTTGGACTTAATTCACATTTTTTGTAATTTATGAATGTTATTAGTATTTTTTTGCATGATTCATGGAAGTGATTTGCATTTTATGAGTGATTTATGAACGTAATTTGCGTTTCAGCTTTCTGCTGCCAAAATTCGTGTTTTTTGAGCGATTTATGAACATAATTCCCGATTTACTACACGATTCATAGACATAATTTGTGTTTTTCATACAATTTCTGAACGTAATTCTCACTTTTTTAAACAATTCATGGACGTAATTCCCGTTTTGAGCAATTTGTGGACCCAATTTACGTTTTTTATGCAATTCGCCTTTTTTGAGCGATTCATGGACATAATTCGAGATTTTTATGCGATTAATGAATGTAATTTACATTTTACATGATTTATGGACGTAATTTGCTATACTTATGCGATTCATAGACCTAATTTGCATCTTTTGAGCTTTCTATTTGTGTTTTTTTGATCGATTTATTGACAATATTTGTGTTTTTATAGGATTTATGAATGTAATTCGCTTTTTTTTACCAATTCTGGGACGTAATTTGCATTTTTTGCAATTTATGAACATTATTCGTGTTTTTTTCACAATTCATGGAAGTGATTCGCATTTTTTGAGTGATTTATGAACGTAATTCACGTTTTTATGCAATTCATGGATGTAATTTGCATTTTTTGGGCGATTCATGAACGTAATTCACATTTTTTATCCAATTCGGTATTTTTATGCGTTTTATAGAGGTAATTTCCGTTTCAGATTTCTGCTGCCAAAATTCGTGTTTTTTGAGCAATTTATGAACATAATTCATGTTTTACTACACGATTCATAGACGTAATTTGCGTTTTTTATACAATTTATGAATATAATGCTTGCTTTTTTACATGATTCATGGACGTAATTCACATTTTAAACAATTTGTGGACGTAATTCCCATTTTTTATGCAATTTGCTTTTTTTTTTTTAGCGATTCATGGATGTAGTTCACATTTTTTATGCGATTCATGCATTTAATTCACATTTTTTATGCGATTCATGCATGGAATTTGTATTTTTTATGCGATTCATGGATTTAATTAATGTTTTTATTGTGGTCTTTGGACGAAATTCACGTTTTTCACGTGGTATTTTGTCGAAATGTTGGGTTTTTTTACACGATTCTTTGTTGAGATACTTTTTTTTTACGCAATTTGTCGAAATAAATAAATAAAAATTGTTTCTTCATAAAATTTTCTGCACATGGCGTGCGTCTATATTATACAACTCTGCTTGTCAGATTTTTTTTTTTTTTTTCAGATTGAATTAAGGTTTGCTAACCCATAGACTAATTGGAATTTCCAGATTTCTGACCTAGCGTATCTATGGAAATTAAGTTTTCTTTCCCAAATCGAGATATGGTTGGATTTTTTTTTTGGGGGGGGGGAGGGGGGGGGGGTTGAATCTGGTTTCGGTTTGATTTCAAATGTAATTTTCAGGTTCTTGTTCAGTTGCATTTCAATGTATTTTATTTTGCAGCAGATAGATTGAGTTACTCTTGGAGGGATTTTTTTCTTTCTGGTTTTGGAGTGTATAGGATAGATTTCAATAGGAATTTTTCGATTCTGGTCAATGTATGTCAATGGAAATTATTTTGTCTATCTTGGACAAATTTATCTTTCCATTAAATTTTTGTTGGTTTAGAATGGGTTTCAGGATAACTTGTAGGTTCTTGTTGGCAGACTTGTATAAAACCAAAAACTTTCCGCAAATTAATTTAATGTTGGGTGTAATTCGCATTTTTTGCGCAATTCATGGTCATCATTAGTGTTTTTTATGCGATTTATGAATGTAATTTGCATTTTTGAGCAATTTATGGACATAATTCGCAATTTTTATGCGATTAATGAATGTAATTTACATTTTACATGATTTATGGACGTAATTTGCTATTTTTATGCAATTCATAGACATAATTTGCGTTTTTTCAGCTTTCTGTTGATGAAATTTGTGTTTTTTTAATCGATTTATTGACGTTATTTATGTTTTTATAGGATTTATGAATGTAATTTGCTTTTTTTACCAATTTTTGGACGTAATTTGCATTTTTTGTAATTTATGAACGTTAGTGTTTTTTTGCATGATTCATGGAAGTGATTTGCATTTTTTGAGTGATTTATGAATGTAATTCACGTTTTTATGCGTTTCATGGACGTAATTTGTGTTTTTTGAGCGATTCATGAATGTAATTTGCGTTTTTTATGCAATTCATGAATGCAAAACACTATTTGCTATTTTTATGCAATTTATAGACGTAATTTGCGTTTCAGCTTTCTGCTGCCAAAATTAGTGTTTTTTGAGCGATTTATGAACATAATTTCCGTTTTACTACACGATTCATAGACATAATTTGTGTTTCTCATACAATTTCTGAACGTAATTCTCACTTTTTAAAACAATTCATGGACGTAATTCACGTTTTGACGATTTGTGGACCCAATTCGCGTTTTCTATGTGATTCATGGACATAATTCACGATTTTTATGCGATTAATGAATGTAATTTACATTTTACATGATTCATGGATGTGATTTGCTATATTTATGCAATTCGTAGACATAATTTGCATTTTTTGAGCTTTCTGTCAACGAAATTTGTGTTTTTGATCGATTTATTGATGTTATTTGTGTTTTTATAGGATTTATGAATGTAATTCGCTTTTTTTACCAATTGTTGGACTTAATTCACATTTTTTGTAATTTATGAATGTTATTAGTATTTTTTTGCATGATTCATGGAAGTGATTTGCATTTTATGAGTGATTTATGAACGTAATTTGCGTTTCAGCTTTCTGCTGCCAAAATTCGTGTTTTTTGAGCGATTTATGAACATAATTCCCGATTTACTACACGATTCATAGACATAATTTGTGTTTTTCATACAATTTCTGAACGTAATTCTCACTTTTTTAAACAATTCATGGACGTAATTCCCGTTTTGAGCAATTTGTGGACCCAATTTACGTTTTTTATGCAATTCGCCTTTTTTGAGCGATTCATGGACATAATTCGAGATTTTTATGCGATTAATGAATGTAATTTACATGATTTATGGACGTAATTTGCTATACTTATGCGATTCATAGACCTAATTTGCATCTTTTGAGCTTTCTATTTGTGTTTTTTTGATCGATTTATTGACAATATTTGTGTTTTTATAGGATTTATGAATGTAATTCGCTTTTTTTTACCAATTCTGGGACGTAATTTGCATTTTTTGCAATTTATGAACATTATTCGTGTTTTTTTTCACAATTCATGGAAGTGATTCGCATTTTTTGAGTGATTTATGAACGTAATTCACGTTTTTATGCAATTCATGGATGTAATTTGCATTTTTTGGGCGATTCATGAACGTAATTCACATTTTTTATGCAATTCGGTATTTTTATGCGTTTTATAGAGGTAATTTCCGTTTCAGATTTCTGCTGCCAAAATTCGTGTTTTTTGAGCAATTTATGAACATAATTCATGTTTTACTACACGATTCATAGACGTAATTTGCGTTTTTTATACAATTTATGAATATAATGCTTGCTTTTTTACATGATTCATGGACGTAATTCACATTTTAAACAATTTGTGGACGTAATTCCCATTTTTTATGCAATTTGCTTTTTTTTTTTAGCGATTCATGGATGTAGTTCACATTTTTTATGCGATTCATGCATTTAATTCACATTTTTTATGCGATTCATGCATGGAATTTGTATTTTTTATGCGATTCATGGATTTAATTAATGTTTTTATTGTGGTCTTTGGACGAAATTCACGTTTTTCACGTGGTATTTTGTCGAAATGTTGGGTTTTTTTACACGATTCTTTGTTGAGATACTTTTTTTTTTACACAATTTGTCGAAATAAATAAATAAAAATTGTTTCTTCATAAAATTTTCTGCACATGGCGTGCGTCTATATTATACAACTCTGCTTGTCAGATTTTTTTTTTTTTTTTTTCAGATTGAATTAAGGTTTGCTAACCCATAGACTAATTGGAATTTCCAGATTTCTGACCAAGCGTATCTATGGAAATTAAGTTTTCTTTCCCAAATCGAGATATGGTTGGATTTTTTTTTTTTTTTTTGGGGAGGGGGGGGGGTTGAATCTGGTTTCGGTTTGATTTTAAATGTAATTTTCAGGTTCTTGTTCAGTTGCATTTCAATGTATTTTATTTTGCAGCAGATAGATTGAGTTACTCTTGGAGGGATTTTTTTCTTTCTGGTTTTGGAGTGTATAGGATAGATTTCAATAGGAATTTTTCGATTCTGGTCAATGTATGTCAATGGAAATTATTTTGTCTATCTTGGACAAATTTATCTTTCCATTAAATTTTTGTTGGTTTAGAATAGGTTTCAGGATAACTTGAAGGTTCTTGTTGGCAGACTTGTATAAAACCAAAAACTTTCCACAAATTAATTTAATGTTGGGTGTAATTCGCATTTTTTGCGCAATTCATGGTCATCATTAGTGTTTTTTATGCGATTTATGAATGTAATTTGCATTTTTGAGCAATTTATGGACATAATTCGCAATTTTTATGCAATTAATGAATGTAATTTACATTTTACATGATTTATGGACGTAATTTGCTATTTTTATGCAATTCATAGACATAATTTATGTTTTTTCAGCTTTCTGTCGACGAAATTTGTGTTTTTTGATCAATTTATTGACGTTATTTGTGTTTTTATAGGATTTATAAATGTAATTCGCTTTTTTCACACAACTCTTGGACGTAACACTTTTACACAACTTTTTGCAATTTATGAATGTTATTCGTGTTTTTTTGCACGATGCATGGAAGTGATTCACATTTTTTGAGTGATTTATGAACATAATTCACATTTTTATGCAATTCATGGATGTAATTTGCATTTTTTGAGCGATTCATGGATGTAATTCGCGTTTTTTATGCAAATCATGAATGCAAAATGCTATTCCCTATTTTTATGCGATTTATAGACGTGATTTGCATTTTAGCTTTCTGCTGCTAAAATTCGTATTTTTTGAGCGATTTATGAACATAATTCCCATTTTACTACACAAATAATAGACGTAATTTGCATTTTTCATACAATTTATGAACATAATTCTCACTTTTTTAGACAATTCATGGATGTAATTCACGTTTTGTGGATATAATTCACATTTTTTATGCAATTCGCTTTTTTTGAGCGATTCATGGACATAATTCGCGATTTTTATGAGATTAATGAATGTAATTTACATTTTACATGATTTATGGATGTAATTTGCTATATTTATGAGATTCGTAGACATAATTAGCATTTTTTGAGCTTTCTGTCGACGAAATTTGCGTTTTTTGATCGATTTATTGACGTTATTTGTGTTTTTATAGGATTTATGAATGTAATTCGCTTTTTTTACCAATTCTTGGACGTAATTCGCATTTTTTGCAATTTATGAACGTTCTTAGTGTTTTTTTGCACGATTCATGGAAGTGATTAGAATTTTTGAGTGATTTATGAATGTAATTCACGTTTTTATGCGTTTCATGGACGTAATTTGTGTTTTTTGAGCGATTCATGAATGCAAAACACTCTTCGCTATTTTTATGCGATTTATAGACGTAATTTGGGTTTCAGCTTCCCATTTTACTACACAATTCATAGGCATAATTTGTGTTTTTCATACAATTTCTAAACGTAATTCTCAGTTTTTTAAACAATTCATGGACGTAATTCACGTTTTGAGCGATTTGTGGACCCAATTCGCGTTTTTTATAAGATTCATGGACATAATTTGCGATTTTTATGCGATTAATGAATGTAATTTACATTTTACATGATTTATGGGTGTAATTTGCTATATTTATGCGATTTGTAGACATAATTTTCATTTAAGCTTTCTCTCGACGAAATTTGCGTTTTTTGATCGATTTATTGACGTTATTTGTGTTTTTATAGGATTTATGAATGTAATTCGCTTTTTTTACCAATTGCTGGACCTAATTCGCATTTTTTGTAATTTCTGAATGTTATTAGTATTTTTTTGCACGATTCATGGAAGTGAGTTGCAATTTTTGAGTATTTATGAACGTAATTTGCGTTTCAGCTTTCTGCTGCCAAAATTTGTGTTTTTTGAGCGATTTATGAACATAATTCCTGTTTTACTACACGATTCATAGACATAATTTGTGTTTTTCATACAATTTTTGAACGTAATTCTCACTTTTTTAAACAATTCATGGACGTAACTCACGTTTTGAGCGATTTGTGAACACAATTCATGTTTTTTATGCAATTCGCTTTTTTTGAGCGATTCATAGACATAATTTGCAATTTTTATGCGATTAATGAATGTAATTTACATCTTACATGATTTATGGACGTAATTTGCTATACTTATGCGATTCATAGACATAATTTGCATCTTTTGAGCTTTCTATCGACAAAATTTGTGTTTTTTGATCAATTTATTGACATTATTTGTGTTTTTATAGGATTTATGAATGTAATTCGCTTTTTTTTACCAATTCTTGGACATAATTCGCATTTTTTGCAATTTCTGAACGTTCTTAGTGTTTTTTTGCACGATTCATGGAAGTGATTAGAATTTTTGAGTGATTTATGAATGTAATTCACGTTTTTATGCAATTCATGGATGTAATTTGCATTTTTTATGCAATTCATGAATGCAAGTCGCTATTTTTATGCGTTTTATAGAGGTAATTTCCGTTTCAGATTTCTGCCTCCAAAATTCGTGTTTTTTGAGTGATTTATGAACATAATTCATGTTTTACTACACGATTCATAGACGTAATTTGCATTTTTCATACAATTTACGAATATAATTCTCACTTTTTTACATGATTCATGGACGTAATTCACATTTTAAGCAATTTGCAGACATAATTCCCATTTTTTATGCAATTTGCTTTCTTTTTTTAGCGATTCATGGAATTTGTATTTTTTATGCGATTCATAGATTGAATTAACGTTTTTTTTTTTGTTTTTTTTTTGGTCTTTGGACGAAATTCATGTTTTTCGTGTGGTATTTTCTCGAAATGTTGGGGTTTTTTACATGATTCTTTGTTGAGATACACTTTTTTTTTAATGCAATTCTTTGTTGAAATAAATAAATAAAACTTGTTTCTTCATAAAATTTTCTGCACATGGTGTGCGTCTATATTATACAACTATGCTTGTCAGTGTGTATTGTCAGATTTTTTTTTTTTTTTTTTTTCAGATTAAATTAAGGTTTGATAGAATATTTCTTAGGGTTTGGATGAGGTTCAACTCAAATAGAATTTAAACAATTACATTTTAGAAATGACAAAACTAAAAAATGTAATTATTTATCGCCCATTATTAGCTGTTAGTATTTTAAAATATTTATTTGTTAGTGTGTTAGTAACTTTACATTATTTGAATTAAAAATTTTTAATTTCTTGTATTAAATTTAATCTTAAATATGTTTTCTTCTTAGGTATGTTATGCAATTTATTTAAATAATGGATTCAAAGTTATTTGAGGATTTTGTGTTCATTAGTAGAAAAAAGGCCTTTTTTTTTAAAATAAAAAAAGCGTTAATTATCAAACATTTTTGTAAAAGAATGTTAGAAAGAAATACTTCAATTTCGAGACAATGAATATGAAATTAAAACATCTATAGAAAAAAAGGGGGGTAAATTTTTATTTTATGAAACTCATTATTAAAGCATAGAAGATAGAAGTATAAGTTATTTCTTTTTAAACCAATGTTATCATTAATATTTGGTTAAGAATTATTTGCTTACCCAACTTTTAGTGCTTGTAAATTCTAACATTATAAAAATATATTAAGATTTTCCATTTTAGATGTCCAATTTATAAATGCAGTTTATTAATAACGCTATGTTCTAAGCTGTAAAGCTAATGCTTTTATATTTTTGATTAATGATTTCTATAACGTAATATTAACTATTACAATACTTTTGTATTTGGTTTGTGATCTGAGAAAAAATTTTTCACGCTTGGATTTAAATCATCAGACTCTTAGGAAGAAAAAAAAGAAAAAAAAAAAATTCTATTTTGAACAGCATCTAATGCAGACTACAATGATGCGCTGTAGTACCTCCGTGGCAACTGCTAAATAACATTTTAAAATATAAACATGGAATTTCGAAATTATTAATGAAATAATAGGATGCATGAAACATGTTAAAGCTACAGTCACTAATGGATAATGAGAGCTGGGTGCATGTCAAATTACTGGATGCAGCAAACTTATGCAATGGTCTCTAAAACACATGAAATTTCTCAAAGCCGCAGTCAATAACAAATGTATGAGCACTATGCCCATATGAAAACAAACAACAAAAATTAACAGATGCAGCAAACTATGCAGTAACATGCAGATTCCCAATATTTGGAAGAAATGAGTGATACCTGAACTAAAAAAATCCAGTGACAATATTGTGAAACAAATACATTAAAACAATAACGTTTATATTAGAAAAAAAAGGGCCTAAAACTCTCACTCGTTAAAGCAGTCCAACTACTGCATGTATAGCATTTAGAGCACATGAAAACAAAACAAAAACAAAACACTCAGGCTGCAGCAAAATTGCTGTGCAACAATCTGTAAAATACACAAAATTAATTAAAAATGCAATCACTAATGCATGTTGTACAAGCACTGTGTGTACATGAAGAAAAAAAACAATGAGTGCAACTAATTTGTTTTTAAATCTCTGAAATCTTTATAGCCACAGTCACTAATGCATGTAAGAACAAATTAACTTCATTACTTTCTTTTGAATTATCAAAATACTGCTGTAATTTGTTGATAAATACTAGTTTGTTCACAATTTCCAATAATAAGTGCACTTACTTATTTTAAAAATTGTTTAAAACCTGGATTTACTGGCCATTAAGCTAAGCTAAAAAGGCACAGTTTTAAAATGAAAATTAATAGCGACAAAAATGCATAAGAAAAAGTAATAAATGCATTTTGAATAACATATTCAAGCAATTTTAATCTAAAAATTAACATCCTGGGTTATTAATCACAGAAATTAATAAATGAAATAAAAAAGCACAATTTTTACAACACTTTAAAACTTAGTATTGTTAATTAATTCATATAATTATTGTTAATTAATTCATATAATAAGGACATCTATAAACTTAAAAACAATCTATTTTGAGAATTTTAGAATTCACAAGCACTTGGTTAAACTGTTGGTCAATTATAAATATTGTTTGTTTACCAAAATTTAGCAATAGTTTACACATTCTGTGATAGTTTATGTTGGTTTGAAATCAAATCAACATGCTAACTAATGTATACATCACTTATACTTTTTAAATAATACTTTAATAATGAGTGCCAAAAAATATTTATTTACCTTTCTTTTTCATTATAGATGGTTTAGCTTCACGTTCGTCTCCTGAAATTGAATTATTTCATGCCAACATACAGCACGAATCAATTTGTTTTGATTCGTGTACTAGGATTCACCATATTATTTTATCCAAAAAAGGGGGCCTTTCAGTTTCTCCAAATAACACAATACCTATATTACCATAATAACCATTATTTCGCAAATTACACAACATACATGCTAAAAACAACAAGTGCCAAGTACAAAGCTTACCGCCAGCGAATTCGATTACGATTCAAAACAAAACTATCTAAACGGCGTATGAATACATGGAATTCTAAAGCAAATTTATTAAAAATAATTTTTGTTTGTAAACTTTAAAAGAAAATCATAAGTGAAAAGTATATTGAATATGTATAATTAAAAAATATTTTCCTATTTTAAAAAAGGATTCAAAATATTTTTTTCCACAAAATGCAAAAATATCCAATGTAAGAAACGTAATATTTTCTTCTTACGAAAAATAAAGGCAAAATAAATAGAAATTTGATTTAGTATATATTTATTGAATGTTTTAAAGCGCATGATAAGATGTTTTTGTAGTTTCAAAAACATTTATTGCTTCGATGCGGGTGTTTTAACTGTGACCATTACTACATTTGCCTATTTGCAGTGTCTCCGTCTGCTAACCCATAGAATAACATGTAATCCGCGAGCTAATATAGTCCAATTTTCCAAGATCAATATATAACAAACAAGAGTTTTCCTAGAAACAAGGCAAGTCTTATTCCCTCTATCTTAAAGAGATTCATATTATATATAAGTTTTAATAAAATCTCCCAGCCCGTTTTCTAGATCTCATTATCAGGAACAAACACCATCGTTTTCAGTTTAAAAATGGTTATCGAGATCTAAAAATATACGGCACGTAGAAATGTAAAAATTATAGGATAGGATTAGACTGGGAATATAAGACTATATTAAAAAAATTGGACCATTCTGACCAATATTTGCTGAGTTATTAGAAGGCGGCTTTTCCGATTTCCTTTGAAGTTGAGTTAGCTGTATATATGAAGTTCCGCATCTACCCTTATGACGATGGTAGGTTTTGACGATGGTAGGTTTAAAGCTGCGTCACTTGAAGGCTGCCGCCTTCTATGATATTCTCAAATTCCAAATTCTTAATTTCTTAATTGCGAAAAGTCCTGACGTGATGCATAAAAATGGATATTGTTTTTGAAATAAGCACAGCAGAATTATTACAATTCGCATCAATTCATAAAAACCCCAGGCAAAAAGTTAATTTTTTTAGGCCTGTGTTATTGGCATTTCATCTTATATTTTGGTGTTAGTTTTTTAGGCGACGGGATAATCAAGTAATATCAAAAAGGAAAACATAATTTGTAATGTTATATCATTAAATATCCTCATATAGATGAAATGAATTTTGTTAAATTTCCTTTATTAATCACAATTTCTCTTATATGCAAAAGTGAAAACACAAACTAAATTAAATTTCGTTGTCTTTCCTGGAAAAAATTAATTAAAAGTCAGAAATATAATTTTCCCTTTTCTGTTTAAACTAATGGTTGAGAAATCAAAATTTATAAATTAATTTATGAATGACGACACTTTTATTGAATTATTATTTATTGTATTTTATGTGCTTGCTTAATTCAGTTTGTGTGAAATTTGTTTAAAGTAAAAGCTTTTGTTGAAATACGATTAATATTAAAATGAAAAAAATGTTGAATTCAGTATTGTTATATAAATATATAAAGTTTTGGCATCAGAAACAAAGACTACAATGTCAGCAAAAAAAGAAAAAAAAAATCTTAACATTTCTGATTTTAGTCATTTTGTTAAATATCTAGAAAGATACATGAGGAATTATTTGAAACTCCAGGTGTGCAAACAAAATAGTACAGGTCATATAGTTTCGTGAAGATTCTTTACTGAAATCCAACAGGGAGCGTCAACAAATTGAAAAAAAACAACTTTTGGATAACTCTGTTAAAACTAATGTAGAAAAAGCGTTCAAACTGTAGATTATGATTACGTGGCTAATTGTAATAATCATTTTTATGAGGATAGCATGTATACTGGTAGAAAAATTAAGGTTTTTGTCAAAACGGTCCCAAATTTTGCCATGTTTTTTGCTTATAATTTGCAGAGTTCTTAATAAAAAACAATGATCTTTTCAGAAAGTATGTCAAACAATATTGTACATAATACCCTGCAATCAGAATTAAAAGACAATAATAATTGTATGAAGAATAAACAAGTTTAGTAAATAATTTTCACTGCGCATGTGTGAGCGTAATGAAAATATAATTTGCATAACATGTTAACTAAATATGTAGAGCAAGTTTTTTGAAAGTCTCAAAAATATAGCTTGAAATTTCTGAAAATTATCGCTGATAGAATAAGCTTAAAATCAGTTGTTCTGAAAAAAAGCGAAAAGAAGAGGGGTTGTATCCATATATGTACGTGGAATATTCTGTTATGTTATATTTACATTAATCAATGGAATATGAATACAGCCCTTGTGTTTTTTTTTTTTTTTTTTTTTTTTGGGGGGGGGGGGGCTTCATTTTGGGAATAACTGAGATTGAGCTTGTTCTACTGACGACAATTTTCAGAATTTTCAGTCTATAATTTTGCGATTTTTATAAAAATAGTGAAAATATTGTGAATGTCTCAAAAATATAGCTTGAAAATTCTGAAATTGCTGTCGATAGAATAAGCTCAATATATTCCCAAAATAAAGCAAGAAGATGAGGATCTGTATCCATTTATCCAATAATTTGTGTCAATATAGAATACACAATATGGTATGTATTACTATGTTTTTAATACAATCCCTCGTTTTTTGTTTTATTTTTATTTATTTTTTTTTTTTTGGGGGGGGGGGGGAACGATGGGTTTTGAACTCATTTTAATAACGATCATTTTCAGAATTTTCAAGCTATGTTTTTGAGATTCTCACAAAAGTTGTTTTAGACATTTGGATAACACATTATGCAAATTATATTTTGATCGCGTTCACGCATGCGCAGTGAAACATATTTAGTAAACCTGTTCATTTTTCATGCAGTTATCATTATTTTTAAAATTCTGATTACAGGGTATTATATATAACGATGTTTGTCATATTTTCTGAACGGACATTTTTTTTTTTTATTAAGAACTCTGCAAAATATAAGTTAAAAAAAAAATCTTGGCCAAAATTTGGGACCGTTTTTATAAAAACATTAATTCTGTACGAGTATACATACTAGTCTTATAAAAATGAACACAATTTATTACATTAAGCCACTTAATCATAATCTACAGTTTGAGCGCTTTTGCTACATTTTTGACAGAGTTACCCAAAAGATCTTCGTTCTTTTTCAGTTCGTTGACGGTCACCTATAGGACATCGGGAAAAAATCTTCACAAAAATATATGACCTGTAATATTTTGTTTTGACACTTAGAGTTTCAGTATAATTCCTCATGTATATTTCAAGGTATTTAGCAAAATGCTGGAAATGGCAAGTTTCAAGATTTTTTTTTTCTTTTTGCTAGCACATGCATCTAAAATGTAAATATGATAAAGCTGTTAGACTACAGAAAATAATAGTAAAATATACTTTTTAATGATAACGGATCGTGTGAAGGAATATTAATCTTTTTGTTTGTAAAGATATTTTTTTTTAATGGAAGAGCCAATTTTATGCAAATAAAATGTTAAAATATATTATATCATGATATTTTATTAAATAGCCTCAAAGCGATGAAATAATTTTCGTTAAGTTTTCTTTTTTTATTGTAATTTCTCTTTTATACAAAAGCGAAAACACAAATTAAACTAATTTTCCTTCTATTTCCAGGCGAAAATAAAGTAAATGTCAGAAAAATAATTTTAAATTTTCTATTTAAACTAATAGCTCAGAAATCAAATTTATAAATTAATTTATGAATGAAGGCCTTCTTATTGAATTATTATTTATTGTACTTATTCGATTGCTTAATCCAATTTGTGTGAAGTTTGTTTTGAGTAGAAGCTTTCGCTGTAACGTCAGAATGTTTATAGCAAAAAATCATAAGAATGCAGTATTTTATTTTTATTTGCTTATTTTTTATTATAAAGGTTTTTTAAATGAACAGTAAAAGTTAAGTAAAAATTAAAATAAATAAATATCCAATATTTTTTTATGATCTTAAAGTTTTAATGTGACAAAACTCTTAACGATATAATAAACCTAAGCAATTGATTAGGAATGAGAATGAGGCAAACAGAGATTTTATTAATAAAAGATCTAGTTCCATATATCATGAACTAAATTTTATTTTATTTTATCATGATATATAACTAGGACTTCCCTCAAAGGGATTAGTCTGAGCGATATTGTGAGAACGTAGATTTATTAATATCTTGTGACGAGTAAATAAAATGGAATTCTACCTTTGATTGGCCATATATTGCGATAAATTCAAATGATGAAAATGAGTAAATTGAATCGTAGAATTACAAAATCTACTGTATAAATTTATGTGCACTTTACTACTTGTTTATGTAAAAAAAAAGGAATGCAAACCATTTAAAACAGCCATGCATGGGCATAAAATTAGAACTGCGCAATACATATATTTTCCTTCTCCCAATTCTCCCTATTTACATACTTTTGGGTGCAAGAAAGCATAATGGTAAACCTATGAGTCAATCACTAAAATTGGGTTATTTGGTGTTCTCCACTAAGATATGACTTGGCAGACCTATTTTGTTTTAATATGCAAACCGAGATTTAACTAATTCTAGAATTTCATCCGCGAATTCGATGAGCTGATTGTCTGTGCTGCCCCCCCCCCCCCCCCCCCGGTCTAATATTTTCATAAATTTAGAACACACCTCTCTTTTTTACAGTATAAATGTTTCCTTAAATCTCGAAGATATATTTGTTTCTGGAGTTATTGAAAATAAAGAATACTTTTCGGAATCGTTAGTAACTTTTCTGTTAGTAACACATAAATATTTTCCCTAATTTAAAATATTGTAAGTCTTTATATTTTTTACAGCATTTAAAATTAACAATACACTATAAAAGAAACTATCGTTTGTTCCGTAAAATCATTAATGAGTTACGTTATGTAATATTGGAGACATAAAATTCAGTGTTGAATTCAGGCGATGAGATGTCCTCCCGGAAAATTTCAGATTTTGTGTTTTCAATAGTTAAAAAGCGCAATCTCCCTCCCCCCCACCCCCCGGAACTCTATAATGTCCAACTCGGAGCCTCAGAAGTCCCTCCCAGAAAAAGTGTCTAAACAATTAAACGATACAGTTATTGAAAATAAAAATATGGTACTTCTTATAGGAGTACAATCTAAGAAAAATTAACAATATTGTACATTGAGATTAGGAGAGCCGATTCTATACATCTTAAGTTAAATTTTGTTTTAGCACGATATATCATTGGATATCTTCCTATGAACACAATAAATTTCATTATGATTTTCTTTCTAATCATTACTTTATTTATCTCTTGCTCAGAATCTAAAAACATAAAATGAAGTTAATGTATTCTCCTTCCTAGCGAAATTAAAATAAATATAAGTAAAGAAATTCCAATTTCTTATAATAGCTATTTAATCTAATGGTTCACAAATCAAATTTATGCATTAATTGATGGAAAAGGGCTCCTTTTATTAAATTATTGTTTAGTGTGCGATTGCTTAATTCGATTTGTATAAAATTCATTAAAAATAAAAGCCTTTCTATTAGCGTGAGAGTTTAAAATGGAAACACAACAAAAGCAAGAAATAAGAAACAGAAAGCATGCGTCACGAATAGATTATGAAAAATTCTCCAACGCTTTAAAAAAAAATCGTGAAAAAAAAAAAAAACGGTTTTAAAGTATGAACTTTAACCAAGGCCGGTGCTATGTCATGCTGGACTCTGGAAAAGCAGTTTATGGGACCCAACCATGGGAAAATAAGATGTAGGTGCGGTATGCCTTAAAATCAGTTTGCAATATGATGCGTGTTATCACTCAAATTTAAATGCACACATTAAGTTTTTAAAAAAATCACGTGAAATCAGCCGTGCATTTTTATTTATTTTTTTATTTTTTTTATGAAAATGATTTGCTTATTAGGTTAATTTTAAACTCGATTATTCAAATCGGTAAATTAATTAATCGGACTTTTTGTACCCCTTGGAAAATTTACATCTGTTATGATTTGCTTATATTTAAGTATTCTAAAGTAGAACTTTATTGTATTATGAATTAAATGCTGCATTATTAAAAGTTTCCTTTTTTTTTGCGAAAAAACGTAGTTGTGTTCACGCTTAATGTAGCGGATTTTAGGGCTACATTTTTGGCGTCACCTTCAGCTACTATACTCTATTTTTATTCTTTCTTTTTACTCTTATAGGCCCATAGTGTACTGAAATACCAAACTATCAGGTAGCCAAGAAAGTTGTGCGGTTCTTGAGAGCAATTATTTTGTCGAATAGTTGTGGTCGATAGGACACATACAGCAAAATCTGTGACTAAAATCACTACCCACAAGGGGGAAGAATTAGCAAGTTCCCAAAATTTATATTATTGACTATGTTGATGAAATATGTTTATGCTCTATGTTTAGAATATCTATTCTTTCCTGAAACGAAGCAGAGGTAGACGATATTGTATTTATGATTGATTTATATAGCTGCCTTTTTTATTTAGCACTTTCCAACAAAGTTGAAAAGTGCTTGAATGCCTAAGAGGGACTGCTCATACAAGGAAGCCTTGTGTGTAGAGTATAGTATCCCTCCCGGTCGCCTTTATAAAGGTTTTAAAAAAATTAGTTACAATAAAATAGATAAAATTAGCATGCTAAACTCTGCCGCTGGAGCACAGACTGCCTTCTCGCGATAGAGAGCGGCAGAGAAAATGATGAAATTATGGTGCACTGTCCACTGGGGCCCGTGCCCCCTCGTGATAATCAACTGGTGAGGTGGGATGGAAAACTCTCGATCTCCTGCTATACTACAGAAAGACAGACCACTAAGTGGTTAGGATGGAAACGAACATTAAATAATTATAAATGTTTCTTAGTTTGGCAAACAATGCTGGCCGAGATAATACCCGTTGTAGCCAGTATTTAGGGGGAGAAGGGTGATATCTGATATGCCAAGCTTCAGTCAGAGTACAATGATAGTACGTATGATCTTGGGTTCCCACTTTGCCACATTCACAGAGTTGTGAAGAGGCGCAATGGAATTTCTTAAGATATTGTTTAAAAGGTCCGTTGGCAGTGAGGAAGGCTGTGGTGGGTGGGGAAAGGAAATAAAGCTTTCTCGATACTTTTGGGATGAGGTTGTAGGTATGGCGTCCCAGTGGCGGATCTAAGGGGGAGGTCACGGGAGTCATGACCCCCTCCTGAACGAAGAAACATTTCTAAAACATAAAAAAAAAGAAATATACATTAAATTTTATTAAATTTACTCCATGCTCAACAATGGGAGTTTTTCTAAATCTTTAAAGCTCTACTTAAATACAAAGTAGGTACTTTCTGACATATCCAGGAAGTCATTTTTAATCTCAGATAGAAAACTGCAAGTGCACTTATTCAGAACAAATGTTATTAATTAGCATTTTTCATTTCTCGATAAAGGTAAAGAATCTCTCGGAAAATCTCCGTAAAATGTGGGAGGTTAAACTGAATTTCAGGTCCCGGCAGCAGCCAATTGCTCCTTTGTAACTGTCAAGTCCTTAACTAGCTTAAAATGCTCAATTTCTGATAGATTCTTTGCTTTTATAAGAAGAAGGGAAATTCTTAAATTTATTATATCTAATAAACTGTGTAAATTTTACATTTTTATGAATATTTATGCAATTTTTTCACAAAACTAATTCCCAAAAATATCAGAAAAGTAGCTGTTTTCGATATGGAAACAGCCTTCAGTAAAAAAAAATTCTTAAGTGATGTGACCCCCCCCCCCCCCAAAAAAAAAGGAGCCATGACCCTCCTCTAAATGGAGGGATGGATCCTCCTTTGTGGCGTCCCTGGTCAGACTTGTGTCACCTAGTCTGCCAGGCGGGTAGGATTCTTTCTTTCAGGACTCGTTTGCATTCGGTTTGTCTGGCGGAATGGCCGTCTAGCCGTCTGTCCTCGATCTAACTCTCGTAAATATACTCGGAAAGCCATGAAATTTTTAGGTATTGTTGACATTTACCCTAGCATGAACTCTATTGAAAATGAAATTTGTACCATGATTAGTTTATGTATAGGGGCAGTCAAAAGTTTACTGTTACATTACGGCCTATGAGAAAAAATCTTTGAAAATGAATTTTAAAGATATTATATCCTGTGAAACACATTCAAATTTATATGCATTTACGAAATGCTACTAAAATATGTATTCTGTAAAAAATAAGGGGAAAAATAGCTATTATTCATTTACAAGGCCACACAAAAGAATTCCATTACGTAATGATAAAAAGAGGAATTGTGTGCGACAAATTTTAATTATGTTAAACTATTTCATATACAAGGTGTCCCTAAACTCATGGTACATACGCTAGGGGGTGATAGAACACATCAAGACGAGTAATAGTAAATAGGAAACCAGGGGTACTAAACGTTTTCCAAAGGAGATATCCGCCATTAAAGTTTGGGGTCCAAAACTTCAAATAAATATAAAAAACGGAAAAATTGGTCGTTTGATTTGGGGTTCGCACTAAAACTATTGTTTATGTGAGAGTGAGAACAATCGATACCAGACAGTTCTTCGACATACGTTTTGGTGCAAACTATAGCATACAGATCTTGATGATAGTTGCATGAAAAAATTCGATTGTACGTTTGCGAGAAGTGATCAAGATTGATGATAATGGCCGGCTCAACAAGATGCTTGGTGACTACCTTTTGTTCATAATAGTAATCAAATACTATACCCCGTGTGTCGTTATTTGCATATCGAGAAATCCTACCTGAACAAAATCTAAGATCATTCTGATATCTAATCAGGTAACTAAATCTGAATCTAAGGGCAATGTCACTACACATAGCAATGCATATTATTGTGCGTTGACTTATAGAGATACTTTTTTTCTCCAGAACAACATGATACTAACGAATTTTTATCTTTTTGGCACCTATTTCCGATGTCAGTTGGTATCGATATGGGTTTCTGGTTTAGTGGATCTGAGAACTTCTCCAGTTAAGATTAGGCACTTTGAAATGGTCTCGCACTTCGGAAATTTACCACATCCAACAAACCTTAAGGTCTACATTGAATTCTACGAACATCGAAAGCGATGTCGAAAAGCTGAGAATCCATCAGTAAAGTATCCTTACGCAATCAGAGCTAAAAAAAAATGATTCCATTAGTTAATGCAGAGTAAAGTATTTCCATATGTTGGTACATATTAAAATACTCTCCTTTCAGTCATAAAAACGAAGATGTTATAAAAAATGCACCATGATTTAATAAATAACACTGATAAACAAGGTTTCTGTTTCTAACTAAGTATGTGGTGACTTTTATATTTTAGGTGGTGCTGTGAAAGAATATGCTATTGAAAAGTTTCCATCACCCACAGATTTTTAAAAAATTCAAAATCCTGAAAATCTCAATTTTTTAGTATTTATTCAACACATACACCTTATGAAATTTATCATTTAGTATTTTAGTAATGCAAAATTTTAAATAAACATTTATAAAGCTTAAAATTAATATTTAAAACACTGAAAGTATGCATTGTTTATAAAGTTTCAGAAAAATATAGATTTTTTTTTGTAAAAAGAAATGATATTAATAAGAAATTTCATACTTTATGTAGCTGTAAATGTCTTAGCTGTGGATGTTCTCTTATAGGTCATTGTTCCGAGTTATATTGACAATTTAAAGCAGACATTAAGCCCCTTATATCATTACAGTAGCGTAAATCATCTTTTTTTAAAAAAAATGTTGAATATTTCTTATATCAATCTCGATAAATAGATATCTTTGTATTGTTTTTCAGGAGATTCCAACCTTGCAATCTTGATCAAGTAATTCTGAGTTTTTCTTTGATAAATTTAAGTCTCTCACAAAATCATTTAATTCTTTTTGAGTTATTAGGTGTGGTTCTTCATTTATGCCAGGAGAATATTTCATATCAGATGTAGAGGAAGTTTCAGTTTCATCGATTTCCATGTCTACTGGTGCATCATCATATGTAAAATTCTCTGGAGGTTTCGGTATTTTTAAATCATCATTATGTAATGCTGGTCACATTGCTGAATCTAAGTTCGTGTCTTAATTTTATGCTTACTTCTTGCAAAGAATCCTTTATTTTTTGCAATACATTAGTAGCAGTCAGTTATTTGATCCTTCGGCATGTGTCATATCATGGGTATAGCAAAGGACATGCACTTTTTTAGCTCACAGGCTATCATAGCCTGAGAGCTTATGTGCCCGTCCGTTCTGTATGTATGTGCGTAACGCGATAACTCATGATAAAAATATCGGATCCACTTGAAATTTTGTATGTAGGTATATCCTGATAAGGCGCTTCCCTGATTAGTTTTTGGAGTTCTTTCGATATATATAAGAGGGGGAACGGGGGCACATGCCCCTCCCCTTAATGGATATAAATGGGTTTTTCACGCAGAATTAACAGTTTTTGTCCAAAATTTAGATATAGGATCATTCTGATGAGGTGATTCCGTGACTGTTATTATGTGTTCATTGAATAAGTATAAACAGGGGGAACGGGGGGCTCATGCCCCTCCCCTTAATTGATATAAACGGGTTTTTCATGCAGAATTAACAGTTTTTGTCCAAAATTTAGATATAGGATCATTCTGATGAGGCGATTCCGTGACTGTTATTATGTGTTCATTGAATAAGTATAAACAGGGGGAACGGGGGGCTCATGCCCCCCCCCCTTAATTGATATAAACGGGATTTTCATGCAGAATTAACAGTTTTCGTTCAAAATTTAGATATAGGATCATTCGGATGAGGCGATACCGTGGCTGTTATTAGGTGTTCATTGAATAAGTATAAACAGGGGGAACGGGGGGCTCATGCCCCTCCCCTTAATTGATATAAACGGGATTTTCATGCAGAATTAACAGTTTTCGTTCAAAATTTAGGTATAGGATCATTCTGATGAGGCGAGTCCGTGGCTGTTATTAGGTGTTCATTGAATAAGTATAAACAGGGGGAACGGGGGTTCTAATGCCCCTCCCCTTAACTTGCATAAATGGATTTTTCAATCGGAATTGTCAGATTTCGTTCAAATATCTGAATAGTTTTGGAAGTTTAATGGTTAAGTATAAAAGAGGGGAATAACTCCTCTTAAATTATATAAATGCTAAATGGGTTTTTATTAAGAATTATCCGATTTGCTCTGAATTTTGCATATAGATTTTTTAATATGATAAAGCATGTATTTGATAGTTTAGGAAGTTCAATGATTAAGTATAAAAAAGGAGAAAGGGGGGAGCTGTTTCCCCTTCTTAATTTTTTTTTTTTTCGAACGGAATTAACGAAAATACAAGGCTGTAATGTACAATTAGTATGCGTAGCCTGTGAGCTCAATGCCATCAGTTTAACTGGGCAATATTCTTTTTATTTTACGTTTCATCCACGTCCGGAAGTTTGTAGCACGTTGTGTATAACAAGAAAGATATGCTTATTTCTTATCTCGTTCAACTGCTTTACATCCAAAGTACATATGATAGGCGCTTCGATGCTTTTTCAAAGTTAGCTCCCCGAACACATAGCAAAAAGAATCGGGTTCATTAACGCATCCTCTAGACATGTTTTACATATTGTAGAGGAAGATATGATAATTATAATAAAAATTTAATTAAAAAGTCTTACAGAACAAAGAAACAGTAGTATATTTGCCCCGAAAGATAAGTTTCCACTGTCAGGGATTTGCGTTAAAGTCAAATACTGTGGGGGTGGCTAGAGCTGTCTATTCAAGGTCGCTAACATAAAATTTATTAGGGGGACATCTGTTTCTACTCTCTTGCTGTATCTTCTATCGTTGTAATAAGAAAAAGGAATGTTTGTGTGAATCAAATACATGAAAGAGAATAATATAATATAATTATAATGCCTATACGATGCCTACATACTCCAAAACGTATTAATGAAATTTCTCAAAATTGGAGGGTGATAGAAAATTTTTACAAACATATTCTTTTTTAGCAGCTCGAAATCTATAAGAAACACCCAACGTATATAGAGAAATCGAAAATTCGTTAAAATTTGTTTATCAGTGTAATCTGCAGCCATCTAATTCATCAATAAACACATCGGAAATAAGCGCTGGTGATTGTATGTTGAGTTTGAATTTGATAACCGGAACTTCATAGCCCCTATAAGAAAGTGGCAATATTGTACGTTTAGACTGTGTTTTGACAGACACGGTTTTTCAAACTACAGAAATTGTTGGAATTTTCTATTCCAAAACTTGGCGATATATCACCTGAATAAGTACGATTATACGAGTGCAAGAAGTTATTAGATTCATTTTAATGGCAAGATCATCAAAATGTTTCACTATTTTCTTTTGTCCAGACTCTTCTCAAGTTTTTAAATATCTCCGTATATTGCCACCTTTTGCATTGAGGAATTCTGTCAGAGGAAAATCTGAAAGCATTCCGATATTTAACTTGATGATTAAATCTGAATCTCAAGACTGTGTCGATACACATAGCACTGAACTTTCATTTCTTTGTGCATCCGGCATAAAAAACACTCTGATACGCAAGCACTCGTGCTCTAACATTTAAGGGTACTTTAAAGGTAGATTTTCAGTTTTTGACACCTATATCCGTTGTCAGTAAGCATCGATGCATACCATCCATTTTGGTGCATACGAAAATTAATCCAGTTAAATTTTGCACTTTTGAAAGAACTGGCCTGTCAGCAAAAGTGGCTACGATCCATATTTTTTTCTCACTGTTTAGCGAAATGAGATTGACCAATCAGTAGCCAGCGTTTTAGCAACTTTTCACTGTTTGAAGTAAACAGCGAAAATCTTGCAAAAATGCAGGCTTGTAATAGGCCATTCTCATTTCGCTAATAATGAAAAAATACTTGGCCGTGAACCGGTAGATTTTATGCTTTTAATGAAACCAATTAGAAGCCTGCATTTTTACGAAATTGTCGCTGCTTAAAGTACGTGAATCGAGTCCAGTCAAAATTTCGCAAGATCATGTATCTGCGTAAGAGTAACAGCATGAAAAATGAAGCGAAAATTTTTTTCCCAAGCACCTTCTTCGTTCCAAGCCCAAGCTCGCACTTTGATTGGTTGTTGCTCTCGGCACTGTTTTCACGTAACTTGGCGATAACCATACTTGGCGAAAAATACTTCGCTCGTAAGTGAACGAGTAAACCTAAAACCTAACCTACTCATTCTTATACTTCCTTCATCTTTATCCTCTTGGTCTTGTGCTCGTGAGTTTGAGTTTGAGTTTGAGTGAACAATGCTTTGAGGTCTATAGCTACAAATGGCTGTTACCTCGAATGATCCATAAACCACAGAAACAAATACAGAACACTTTATTATTACAAGAAATCCAGTACATACATTTTAATACACATCACAGGGACAACACCCGCACACCCATGCCGCTAACTGGACTCGAACCAGAGTCCAGTTAGCGGCAGGAGGAGCTCACGCTACCGACCACGCCACTGGATCGGCGCTTGTGCTCGTGTGTAAAAACTTTTAAAGAGTACAGCTTTCAGTAACACACGTTCCATCCAATCCAATGCTGCAAGAGAAAAGTTACTTTGTACTCGGTTCTGAAGGAAATCAAACTCGACAGACGGAAGCATCTATCGCTACGCCAAGTATGATTATCGCCAAGTTACATGAAAACAGTGCCGAGAGCAACAACCAATCAGAGTGCGAGCTTGGGCTTGGAACGACGAAGTTGCTTGGGAAAAAAATTACGCAAAAATGAACGCTTCTAGTTAAACGACTGCTTGGAAAAGAATCTGAATTTAAAAGTTTTTATTTTTAAAAAGTTATAATCAACAGATGGATGGAGCCTTTTCATTGGTCAAAAAGAGATCAATACAAGCGATGGAGTGCTTATGCAACTACAGCTGCAGATTTCTAACTGTGTAAATTTTCACATTGATCAATATTGTTTAGCTATCAGCGCAAAATCTATCTAAATCCTGCTAGTTATCCAAACAAAATTTCGCCCTTTGAAGAAAAAACATCTCGCATCATTGTAAGAGTAATAGCGTGAAAAATAAATGCTTCTAATTGGACGACTGTTTCAAAAAATCTTGAAATTTTATTGTTTTTATTTTTAAGTTCTAACCACTAGAATTTGATGAAATTGAAATGGGACCACACGGGCATCTTACACTTTCAAACAAAATAAGAATTATCAAAAACGGTTCATATTTACGGAAGTTATGAGTGAACAACAAATACATACAGGCCAAAATCATAACCTCCTCTTTGAAGTCGGTCAAAAAAAGGAAAATCGCAATAAAGTAGATTCTCAATAACAAAATTTTACAAGGATGGAAAGTTTCTTTCCTTCGTCTCTAAAGGCGCTGCGATCACAATTGCATCACTACAGAGAGATAGTGTCCTACCTTGCATTCTAATCTATCAGTACAAAAAACCCTGAACGGGTTAAAAGCTTGTGACGCAGCACTTTATCTTATATATCTAAAAATTTTAAATTTGGGACTTAAAACTAATGATATCAAAATTTATGTGACGCTATGCTATTAATTAATATATACATATATTAAAATTTAATTCATTAAGGTTTTATCAATTACATCTTTCATAAATTCAAAATATGAATCTTAAAAGATATGATATCAAAATTTAAGTGACGCCTTGACGAGGCTTTAAACAATGTTTTAAAATTCCATTTATTTATTTATTGTCTAAATACATTTTCATATCTAAACAATACTTTTCATTTTCCAATACACTGTTAAATACATCACTTTCACTGAATATATATAATGCACTGAAATGTATTTATTTGAATAAATAGATTTATCTTTTGGGCTACGCTATCCAAAATCAAAAATAACGTTTGAATACATATTTTTTGCGTCATTGTATCTATTTGCATCTATTTAACTTACTTTGGATACAATGACGCAAAAAATATTTATTCAAACGTTATTTTTGATTTTGGATAGCGTAGCCCAAAAGATAAATCTATTTATTCAAATAAATACATTTCAGTGCATTATATATATTCAGTGAAAGTGATGTATTTAACAGTGTATTGGAAAATGAAAAGTATTGTTTAGATATGAAAATGTATTTAGACAATAAATAAATAAATGGAATTTTAAAACATTGTTTAAAGCCTCGTCAAGGCGTCACTTAAATTTTGATATCATATCTTTTAAGATTCATATTTTGAATTTATGAAAGATGTAATTGATAAAACCTTAATGAATTAAACTTTAATATATGTATATATTAATTAATAGCATAGCGTCACATAAATTTTGATATCATTAGTTTTAAGTCCCAAATTTAAAATTCTTAGATATATAAGATAAAGTGCTGCGTCACAAGCTTTTAACCCGTTCAGGGTTTTTTGTACTGATATCAGTGCTTTTTTTAGGTTAATAATAAAAAGATAAAAACAAAAAATTAAAGACTAATGCAAAGAATTCATATTCATGATTTCTGATCACCTTTAATTACCCCTCCCCCACCCACTTAAAAAAAGATATTTCATATTTTATTATTAATATATGCTGTGCTACTTGATTTCGTTAAAAACAACTCTGTAGTAAAGTACGTTAGTATAAGATAAGAAAGTAATGTACATTCAGCACTGTATTTCTAAGAAAGGATTTCATAATCTATGCTGTATGTATCATTTCTCATTCTAGTTAACTATGTTTATTCTTTACACATGATGATACATATACTGCAGATGGATTAAAATGATCAGGAATAGAATATTCAGAATGTGCTGGAAAGTATTTCATAATCTATGCTGCGTGCATGATTCTTGTTAATTATGTTTCAACCTTTGTATAGGTTGGTAATATTGCAGATAGATTAAGACTATATCCGTTACAATATTCAGAATATTCTGGAAAGTGTTTCATAATCTATGTTGCACACAGGTTTTTCTTTCTTGTTAATTATAATTTGTTCTTTATATAGAGTGGTAAAATTACTGCAAATGGATTAAAATGATAGGCTTACAATAATGAAAATGTGTTGGAAAGTGTTTCATAATCTATACTGTATGTGTAACTTTTCATTCTTATTGGAAAATGAAAAGTATTGTTTAGATATGAAAATGTATTTAGACAATAAATAAATAAATGGAATTTTAAAACATTGTTTAAAGCCTCGTCAAGGCGTCACTTAAATTTTGATATCATATCTTTTAGGATTCATATTTTGAATTTATGAAAGATGTAATTGATAAAACCTTAATGAATTAAATTTTATTTTATTTTAATAGTTTATTTATGTTTTGCTGTTTGCACAAAACATATATAAACTAACAGGGGGGGGGGGGGGAGATTTGGATGGGAAGATTACTGTACAAAGATGAAACTGATAGGTTTAAAGCATTCAGAATAAAATGGAAAGTATATAAACATGTTTAATGGAAAAATTTTTACTCTCGTTAATTATGCTTTGTTTTCTTGCACAGAATGGTAAAATTATTGTACATGAATGACAATAAGTTTACAATATTCAGAATGAGTCAGAAAATGCATCATAATCGATGCAGTATGCATGACTCTTCGTTCCTGTTAGTTATGTTTAGTGGGGTCATCAAGGCTTCTTGTTAGTTATGTAAGGGGGGGGGGGGTGTTTGTATCGGGTTTAAGATTTTATTAAAATTTCCATGCTCTAGTCTGTACCTATTTACATAATTTTTTTTTCTAAAAATCTTGATTTGGTTAGATAATTGTTTTTTTTTTTTTTTTTTTTTTTTTTTTTTTTTTCCGGGTTTGAATCTTGATTCAGTTTGACTTGAATTGGAATTTTCAGGTTCTTGTCGAGTTGCATTTCAAGTACTAGTTTTCAATTCTGGTCAGTCCCCATTCAGTGGATGGGGACGGAAATTATTTTGTCTTTCTTGAACAGATTTTTATTTCCTAATTTTTTTATTTTACTTTTTTTTTGGGGGGGGGGGGGATTGGATTGAGTTTCAGGTTATTCGGATCGGGTTTGAGATAGACTTCTATTGGAATTTCCATGATCTGGTCAATACATATAGACATAAATTGTTCCTTTTTTTTCTAAAATCTTGATTTGATTAATTTTTTTTTTTTTTTTTTGGGGGGGGGGGGGATTGAATCTGGTTTCAGATTGACTTCAAATGGAATTTTCAGGTTCTTGTTGAGTTGCATTTCAAGTATATTATTTTGTCGCAGATAAATTGGGTTACAATTGGATTTTTTTTTTTTTTTTTTGGGGGGGGGGGGGGGGTAGTGTTTGAACTGGGTTTAGGATAGATTTCAATTGAAATTCTTGTCGGTGTATGTGGACAGAATTTATTTGGTCTTTCTTGGACAGACTTGTGTTTCCATTGTTTTTTCCTTTTCGGGTTTGGATTAGGTTTCATGTTAACTTTCAGACTCTTGTCAATGTGTATCGGCAGAAATAATAGCCTAATCTTTTTCGGATTAGGTTAAGGTTCGATGGAAATTTTTTTCAGGTTTCAATCAGGTTCCATTCAAATGGAATTTTCAAGTTCTGTTCAGGTTGCGCTTTAATGGAAAATATTTTGTCCTGTATAGATACTGGGCTCCGGTTATATGGAATTTCCTTTTTCAGGTTCAGATTAGGTTTAAGATAGACTAATTGGAATTTCCAGATTTCTGATCACGCATATCTATGGAAATTAAGTTTTCTTTCCCAAATCGCGATATGGTCGGATAATTTTTTTTTTTTTTTTTTTGGGGGGGGGGGGGGTTGAATCTGGTTTCGGTTTGACTTCAAATGTAATTTTCAGGTTCTTGTTCAGTCGCATTTCAATATATTTTATTTTGCAGCAGATAGATTGAGTTACTCTTGGAGGGATTTTTTTCTTTCTGGTTTTGGATTGTATAGGATAGATTTCAATAGGAATTTTTCGATTCTGGTCAGTGTATGTCAATGGAAATTATTTTGTCTTTCTTGGACAAATTTATCTTTCCATTAAATTTTTGTTGGTTTAGAATGGGTTTCAGGATAACTTGTAGGTTCTTGTTGGCACACTTGTATAAAACCAAAAACTTTCTGCAAATTAATTTAATGTTGGGTGTAATTCGCATTTTTTGCGCAATTCATGGTCATCATTAGTGTTTTTTATGCGATTTATGAATGTAATTTGCATTTTTGAGCAATTTATGGACATAATTCGCAATTTTTATGCGATTAATGAATGTAATTTACATTTTACATGATTTATGGACGTAATTTGCTATTTTTATGCAATTCATAGACATAATTTGCGTTTTTTCAGCTTTCTGTTGATGAAATTTGTGTTTTTTTAATCGATTTATTGACGTTATTTATGTTTTTATAGGATTTATGAATGTAATTTGCTTTTTTTACCAATTTTTGGATGTAATTTGCATTTTTTGTAATTTATGAACGTTATTAGTGTTTTTTTGCATGATTCATGGAAGTGATTTGCATTTTTTGAGTGATTTATGAATGTAATTCACGTTTTTATGCGTTTCATGGACGTAATTTGTGTTTTTTGAGCGATTCATGAATGTAATTTGCGTTTTTTATGCAATTCATGAATGCAAAACACTATTTGCTATTTTTATGCAATTTATAGACGTAATTTGCGTTTCAGCTTTCTGCTGCCAAAATTAGTGTTTTTTGAGCGATTATGAACATAATTTCCGTTTTACTACACGATTCATAGACATAATTTGTGTTTCTCATACAATTTCTGAACGTAATTCTCACTTTTTAAAACAATTCATGGACGTAATTCACGTTTTGACGATTTGTGGACCCAATTCGCGTTTTCTATGCGATTCATGGACATAATTCACGATTTTTATGCGATTAATGAATGTAATTTACATTTTACATGATTCATGGATGTAATTTGCTATATTTATGCAATTCGTAGACATAATTTGCATTTTTTGAGCTTTCTGTCAACGAAATTTGTGTTTTTGATCGATTTATTGATGTTATTTGTGTTTTTATAGGATTTATGAATGTAATTCGCTTTTTTTACCAATTGTTGGACTTAATTCACATTTTTTGTAATTTATGAATGTTATTAGTATTTTTTTGCATGATTCATGGAAGTGATTTGCATTTTATGAGTGATTTATGAACGTAATTTGCGTTTCAGCTTTCTGCTGCCAAAATTCGTGTTTTTTGAGCGATTTATGAACATAATTCCCGATTTACTACACGATTCATAGACATAATTTGTGTTTTTCATACAATTTCTGAACGTAATTCTCACTTTTTTAAACAATTCATGGACGTAATTCCCGTTTTGAGCAATTTGTGGACCCAATTTACGTTTTTTATGCAATTCGCCTTTTTTGAGCGATTCATGGACATAATTCGAGATTTTTATGCGATTAATGAATGTAATTTACATTTTACATGATTTATGGACGTAATTTGCTATACTTATGCGATTCATAGACCTAATTTGCATCTTTTGAGCTTTCTATTTGTGTTTTTTTGATCGATTTATTGACAATATTTGTGTTTTTATAGGATTTATGAATGTAATTCGCTTTTTTTTACCAATTCTGGGACGTAATTTGCATTTTTTGCAATTTATGAACATTATTCGTGTTTTTTTTCACAATTCATGGAAGTGATTCGCATTTTTTGAGTGATTTATGAACGTAATTCACGTTTTTATGCAATTCATGGATGTAATTTGCATTTTTTGGGCGATTCATGAACGTAATTCACATTTTTTATCCAATTCGGTATTTTTATGCGTTTTATAGAGGTAATTTCCGTTTCAGATTTCTGCTGCCAAAATTCGTGTTTTTTGAGCAATTTATGAACATAATTCATGTTTTACTACACGATTCATAGACGTAATTTGCGTTTTTTATACAATTTATGAATATAATGCTTGCTTTTTTACATGATTCATGGACGTAATTCACATTTTAAACAATTTGTGGACGTAATTCCCATTTTTTATGCAATTTGCTTTTTTTTTTTTAGCGATTCATGGATGTAGTTCACATTTTTTATGCGATTCATGCATTTAATTCACATTTTTTATGCGATTCATGCATGGAATTTGTATTTTTTATGCGATTCATGGATTTAATTAATGTTTTTATTGTGGTCTTTGGACGAAATTCACGTTTTTCACGTGGTATTTTGTCGAAATGTTGGGTTTTTTTACACGATTCTTTGTTGAGATACTTTTTTTTTACGCAATTTGTCGAAATAAATAAATAAAAATTGTTTCTTCATAAAATTTTCTGCACATGGCGTGCGTCTATATTATACAACTCTGCTTGTCAGATTTTTTTTTTTTTTTTCAGATTGAATTAAGGTTTGCTAACCCATAGACTAATTGGAATTTCCAGATTTCTGACCAAGCGTATCTATGGAAATTAAGTTTTCTTTCCCAAATCGAGATATGGTTGGATTTTTTTTTTGGGGGGGGGGAGGGGGGGGGGGTTGAATCTGGTTTCGGTTTGATTTCAAATGTAATTTTCAGGTTCTTGTTCAGTTGCATTTCAATGTATTTTATTTTGCAGCAGATAGATTGAGTTACTCTTGGAGGGATTTTTTTCTTTCTGGTTTTGGAGTGTATAGGATAGATTTCAATAGGAATTTTTCGATTCTGGTCAATGTATGTCAATGGAAATTATTTTGTCTATCTTGGACAAATTTATCTTTCCATTAAATTTTTGTTGGTTTAGAATGGGTTTCAGGATAACTTGTAGGTTCTTGTTGGCAGACTTGTATAAAACCAAAAACTTTCCGCAAATTAATTTAATGTTGGGTGTAATTCGCATTTTTTGCGCAATTCATGGTCATCATTAGTGTTTTTTATGCGATTTATGAATGTAATTTGCATTTTTGAGCAATTTATGGACATAATTCGCAATTTTTATGCGATTAATGAATGTAATTTACATTTTACATGATTTATGGACGTAATTTGCTATTTTTATGCAATTCATAGACATAATTTGCGTTTTTTCAGCTTTCTGTTGATGAAATTTGTGTTTTTTTAATCGATTTATTGACGTTATTTATGTTTTTATAGGATTTATGAATGTAATTTGCTTTTTTTACCAATTTTTGGACGTAATTTGCATTTTTTGTAATTTATGAACGTTATTAGTGTTTTTTTGCATGATTCATGGAAGTGATTTGCATTTTTTGAGTGATTTATGAATGTAATTCACGTTTTTATGCGTTTCATGGACGTAATTTGTGTTTTTTGAGCGATTCATGAATGTAATTTGCGTTTTTTATGCAATTCATGAATGCAAAACACTATTTGCTATTTTTATGCAATTTATAGACGTAATTTGCGTTTCAGCTTTCTGCTGCCAAAATTAGTGTTTTTTGAGCGATTTATGAACATAATTTCCGTTTTACTACACGATTCATAGACATAATTTGTGTTTCTCATACAATTTCTGAACGTAATTCTCACTTTTTAAAACAATTCATGGACGTAATTCACGTTTTGACGATTTGTGGACCCAATTCGCGTTTTCTATGCGATTCATGGACATAATTCACGATTTTTATGCGATTAATGAATGTAATTTACATTTTACATGATTCATGGATGTAATTTGCTATATTTATGCAATTCGTAGACATAATTTGCATTTTTTGAGCTTTCTGTCAACGAAATTTGTGTTTTTGATCGATTTATTGATGTTATTTGTGTTTTTATAGGATTTATGAATGTAATTCGCTTTTTTTACCAATTGTTGGACTTAATTCACATTTTTTGTAATTTATGAATGTTATTAGTATTTTTTTGCATGATTCATGGAAGTGATTTGCATTTTATGAGTGATTTATGAACGTAATTTGCGTTTCAGCTTTCTGCTGCCAAAATTCGTGTTTTTTGAGCGATTTATGAACATAATTCCCGATTTACTACACGATTCATAGACATAATTTGTGTTTTTCATACAATTTCTGAACGTAATTCTCACTTTTTTAAACAATTCATGGACGTAATTCCCGTTTTGAGCAATTTGTGGACCCAATTTACGTTTTTTATGCAATTCGCCTTTTTTGAGCGATTCATGGACATAATTCGAGATTTTTATGCGATTAATGAATGTAATTTACATGATTTATGGACGTAATTTGCTATACTTATGCGATTCATAGACCTAATTTGCATCTTTTGAGCTTTCTATTTGTGTTTTTTTGATCGATTTATTGACAATATTTGTGTTTTTATAGGATTTATGAATGTAATTCGCTTTTTTTTACCAATTCTGGGACGTAATTTGCATTTTTTGCAATTTATGAACATTATTCGTGTTTTTTTTCACAATTCATGGAAGTGATTCGCATTTTTTGAGTGATTTATGAACGTAATTCACGTTTTTATGCAATTCATGGATGTAATTTGCATTTTTTGGGCGATTCATGAACGTAATTCACATTTTTTATGCAATTCGGTATTTTTATGCGTTTTATAGAGGTAATTTCCGTTTCAGATTTCTGCTGCCAAAATTCGTGTTTTTTGAGCAATTTATGAACATAATTCATGTTTTACTACACGATTCATAGACGTAATTTGCGTTTTTTATACAATTTATGAATATAATGCTTGCTTTTTTACATGATTCATGGACGTAATTCACATTTTAAACAATTTGTGGACGTAATTCCCATTTTTTATGCAATTTGCTTTTTTTTTTTAGCGATTCATGGATGTAGTTCACATTTTTTATGCGATTCATGCATTTAATTCACATTTTTTATGCGATTCATGCATGGAATTTGTATTTTTTATGCGATTCATGGATTTAATTAATGTTTTTATTGTGGTCTTTGGACGAAATTCACGTTTTTCACGTGGTATTTTGTCGAAATGTTGGGTTTTTTTACACGATTCTTTGTTGAGATACTTTTTTTTTTACACAATTTGTCGAAATAAATAAATAAAAATTGTTTCTTCATAAAATTTTCTGCACATGGCGTGCGTCTATATTATACAACTCTGCTTGTCAGATTTTTTTTTTTTTTTTTCAGATTGAATTAAGGTTTGCTAACCCATAGACTAATTGGAATTTCCAGATTTCTGACCAAGCGTATCTATGGAAATTAAGTTTTCTTTCCCAAATCGAGATATGGTTGGATTTTTTTTTTTTTTTTTGGGGAGGGGGGGGGGGTTGAATCTGGTTTCGGTTTGATTTTAAATGTAATTTTCAGGTTCTTGTTCAGTTGCATTTCAATGTATTTTATTTTGCAGCAGATAGATTGAGTTACTCTTGGAGGGATTTTTTTCTTTCTGGTTTTGGAGTGTATAGGATAGATTTCAATAGGAATTTTTCGATTCTGGTCAATGTATGTCAATGGAAATTATTTTGTCTATCTTGGACAAATTTATCTTTCCATTAAATTTTTGTTGGTTTAGAATAGGTTTCAGGATAACTTGAAGGTTCTTGTTGGCAGACTTGTATAAAACCAAAAACTTTCCACAAATTAATTTAATGTTGGGTGTAATTCGCATTTTTTGCGCAATTCATGGTCATCATTAGTGTTTTTTATGCGATTTATGAATGTAATTTGCATTTTTGAGCAATTTATGGACATAATTCGCAATTTTTATGCAATTAATGAATGTAATTTACATTTTACATGATTTATGGACGTAATTTGCTATTTTTATGCAATTCATAGACATAATTTATGTTTTTTCAGCTTTCTGTCGACGAAATTTGTGTTTTTTGATCAATTTATTGACGTTATTTGTGTTTTTATAGGATTTATAAATGTAATTCGCTTTTTTCACACAACTCTTGGACGTAACACTTTTACACAACTTTTTGCAATTTATGAATGTTATTCGTGTTTTTTTGCACGATGCATGGAAGTGATTCACATTTTTTGAGTGATTTATGAACATAATTCACATTTTTATGCAATTCATGGATGTAATTTGCATTTTTTGAGCGATTCATGGATGTAATTCGCGTTTTTTATGCAAATCATGAATGCAAAATGCTATTCCCTATTTTTATGCGATTTATAGACGTGATTTGCATTTTAGCTTTCTGCTGCTAAAATTCGTATTTTTTGAGCGATTTATGAACATAATTCCCATTTTACTACACAAATAATAGACGTAATTTGCATTTTTCATACAATTTATGAACATAATTCTCACTTTTTTAGACAATTCATGGATGTAATTCACGTTTTGTGGATATAATTCACATTTTTTATGCAATTCGCTTTTTTTGAGCGATTCATGGACATAATTCGCGATTTTTATGAGATTAATGAATGTAATTTACATTTTACATGATTTATGGATGTAATTTGCTATATTTATGAGATTCGTAGACATAATTAGCATTTTTTGAGCTTTCTGTCGACGAAATTTGCGTTTTTTGATCGATTTATTGACGTTATTTGTGTTTTTATAGGATTTATGAATGTAATTCGCTTTTTTTACCAATTCTTGGACGTAATTCGCATTTTTTGCAATTTATGAACGTTCTTAGTGTTTTTTTGCACGATTCATGGAAGTGATTAGAATTTTTGAGTGATTTATGAATGTAATTCACGTTTTTATGCGTTTCATGGACGTAATTTGTGTTTTTTGAGCGATTCATGAATGCAAAACACTCTTCGCTATTTTTATGCGATTTATAGACGTAATTTGGGTTTCAGCTTCCCATTTTACTACACAATTCATAGGCATAATTTGTGTTTTTCATACAATTTCTAAACGTAATTCTCAGTTTTTTAAACAATTCATGGACGTAATTCACGTTTTGAGCGATTTGTGGACCCAATTCGCGTTTTTTATAAGATTCATGGACATAATTTGCGATTTTTATGCGATTAATGAATGTAATTTACATTTTACATGATTTATGGGTGTAATTTGCTATATTTATGCGATTTGTAGACATAATTTTCATTTAAGCTTTCTCTCGACGAAATTTGCGTTTTTTGATCGATTTATTGACGTTATTTGTGTTTTTATAGGATTTATGAATGTAATTCGCTTTTTTTACCAATTGCTGGACCTAATTCGCATTTTTTGTAATTTCTGAATGTTATTAGTATTTTTTTGCACGATTCATGGAAGTGAGTTGCAATTTTTGAGTATTTATGAACGTAATTTGCGTTTCAGCTTTCTGCTGCCAAAATTTGTGTTTTTTGAGCGATTTATGAACATAATTCCTGTTTTACTACACGATTCATAGACATAATTTGTGTTTTTCATACAATTTTTGAACGTAATTCTCACTTTTTTAAACAATTCATGGACGTAACTCACGTTTTGAGCGATTTGTGAACACAATTCATGTTTTTTATGCAATTCGCTTTTTTTGAGCGATTCATAGACATAATTTGCAATTTTTATGCGATTAATGAATGTAATTTACATCTTACATGATTTATGGACGTAATTTGCTATACTTATGCGATTCATAGACATAATTTGCATCTTTTGAGCTTTCTATCGACAAAATTTGTGTTTTTTGATCAATTTATTGACATTATTTGTGTTTTTATAGGATTTATGAATGTAATTCGCTTTTTTTTACCAATTCTTGGACATAATTCGCATTTTTTGCAATTTCTGAACGTTCTTAGTGTTTTTTTGCACGATTCATGGAAGTGATTAGAATTTTTGAGTGATTTATGAATGTAATTCACGTTTTTATGCAATTCATGGATGTAATTTGCATTTTTTATGCAATTCATGAATGCAAGTCGCTATTTTTATGCGTTTTATAGAGGTAATTTCCGTTTCAGATTTCTGCCTCCAAAATTCGTGTTTTTTGAGTGATTTATGAACATAATTCATGTTTTACTACACGATTCATAGACGTAATTTGCATTTTTCATACAATTTACGAATATAATTCTCACTTTTTTACATGATTCATGGACGTAATTCACATTTTAAGCAATTTGCAGACATAATTCCCATTTTTTATGCAATTTGCTTTCTTTTTTTAGCGATTCATGGAATTTGTATTTTTTATGCGATTCATAGATTGAATTAACGTTTTTTTTTTTGTTTTTTTTTTGGTCTTTGGACGAAATTCATGTTTTTCGTGTGGTATTTTCTCGAAATGTTGGGGTTTTTTACATGATTCTTTGTTGAGATACACTTTTTTTTTAATGCAATTCTTTGTTGAAATAAATAAATAAAACTTGTTTCTTCATAAAATTTTCTGCACATGGTGTGCGTCTATATTATACAACTATGCTTGTCAGTGTGTATTGTCAGATTTTTTTTTTTTTTTTTTTTCAGATTAAATTAAGGTTTGATAGAATATTTCTTAGGGTTTGGATGAGGTTCAACTCAAATAGAATTTAAACAATTACATTTTAGAAATGACAAAACTAAAAAATGTAATTATTTATCGCCCATTATTAGCTGTTAGTATTTTAAAATATTTATTTGTTAGTGTGTTAGTAACTTTACATTATTTGAATTAAAAATTTTTAATTTCTTGTATTAAATTTAATCTTAAATATGTTTTCTTCTTAGGTATGTTATGCAATTTATTTAAATAATGGATTCAAAGTTATTTGAGGATTTTGTGTTCATTAGTAGAAAAAAGGCCTTTTTTTTTAAAATAAAAAAAGCGTTAATTATCAAACATTTTTGTAAAAGAATGTTAGAAAGAAATACTTCAATTTCGAGACAATGAATATGAAATTAAAACATCTATAGAAAAAAAGGGGGGTAAATTTTTATTTTATGAAACTCATTATTAAAGCATAGAAGATAGAAGTATAAGTTATTTCTTTTTAAACCAATGTTATCATTAATATTTGGTTAAGAATTATTTGCTTACCCAACTTTTAGTGCTTGTAAATTCTAACATTATAAAAATATATTAAGATTTTCCATTTTAGATGTCCAATTTATAAATGCAGTTTATTAATAACGCTATGTTCTAAGCTGTAAAGCTAATGCTTTTATATTTTTGATTAATGATTTCTATAACGTAATATTAACTATTACAATACTTTTGTATTTGGTTTGTGATCTGAGAAAAAATTTTTCACGCTTGGATTTAAATCATCAGACTCTTAGGAAGAAAAAAAAGAAAAAAAAAAAATTCTATTTTGAACAGCATCTAATGCAGACTACAATGATGCGCTGTAGTACCTCCGTGGCAACTGCTAAATAACATTTTAAAATATAAACATGGAATTTCGAAATTATTAATGAAATAATAGGATGCATGAAACATGTTAAAGCTACAGTCACTAATGGATAATGAGAGCTGGGTGCATGTCAAATTACTGGATGCAGCAAACTTATGCAATGGTCTCTAAAACACATGAAATTTCTCAAAGCCGCAGTCAATAACAAATGTATGAGCACTATGCCCATATGAAAACAAACAACAAAAATTAACAGATGCAGCAAACTATGCAGTAACATGCAGATTCCCAATATTTGGAAGAAATGAGTGATACCTGAACTAAAAAAATCCAGTGACAATATTGTGAAACAAATACATTAAAACAATAACGTTTATATTAGAAAAAAAAGGGCCTAAAACTCTCACTCGTTAAAGCAGTCCAACTACTGCATGTATAGCATTTAGAGCACATGAAAACAAAACAAAAACAAAACACTCAGGCTGCAGCAAAATTGCTGTGCAACAATCTGTAAAATACACAAAATTAATTAAAAATGCAATCACTAATGCATGTTGTACAAGCACTGTGTGTACATGAAGAAAAAAAACAATGAGTGCAACTAATTTGTTTTTAAATCTCTGAAATCTTTATAGCCACAGTCACTAATGCATGTAAGAACAAATTAACTTCATTACTTTCTTTTGAATTATCAAAATACTGCTGTAATTTGTTGATAAATACTAGTTTGTTCACAATTTCCAATAATAAGTGCACTTACTTATTTTAAAAATTGTTTAAAACCTGGATTTACTGGCCATTAAGCTAAGCTAAAAAGGCACAGTTTTAAAATGAAAATTAATAGCGACAAAAATGCATAAGAAAAAGTAATAAATGCATTTTGAATAACATATTCAAGCAATTTTAATCTAAAAATTAACATCCTGGGTTATTAATCACAGAAATTAATAAATGAAATAAAAAAGCACAATTTTTACAACACTTTAAAACTTAGTATTGTTAATTAATTCATATAATTATTGTTAATTAATTCATATAATAAGGACATCTATAAACTTAAAAACAATCTATTTTGAGAATTTTAGAATTCACAAGCACTTGGTTAAACTGTTGGTCAATTATAAATATTGTTTGTTTACCAAAATTTAGCAATAGTTTACACATTCTGTGATAGTTTATGTTGGTTTGAAATCAAATCAACATGCTAACTAATGTATACATCACTTATACTTTTTAAATAATACTTTAATAATGAGTGCCAAAAAATATTTATTTACCTTTCTTTTTCATTATAGATGGTTTAGCTTCACGTTCGTCTCCTGAAATTGAATTATTTCATGCCAACATACAGCACGAATCAATTTGTTTTGATTCGTGTACTAGGATTCACCATATTATTTTATCCAAAAAAGGGGGCCTTTCAGTTTCTCCAAATAACACAATACCTATATTACCATAATAACCATTATTTCGCAAATTACACAACATACATGCTAAAAACAACAAGTGCCAAGTACAAAGCTTACCGCCAGCGAATTCGATTACGATTCAAAACAAAACTATCTAAACGGCGTATGAATACATGGAATTCTAAAGCAAATTTATTAAAAATAATTTTTGTTTGTAAACTTTAAAAGAAAATCATAAGTGAAAAGTATATTGAATATGTATAATTAAAAAATATTTTCCTATTTTAAAAAAGGATTCAAAATATTTTTTTCCACAAAATGCAAAAATATCCAATGTAAGAAACGTAATATTTTCTTCTTACGAAAAATAAAGGCAAAATAAATAGAAATTTGATTTAGTATATATTTATTGAATGTTTTAAAGCGCATGATAAGATGTTTTTGTAGTTTCAAAAACATTTATTGCTTCGATGCGGGTGTTTTAACTGTGACCATTACTACATTTGCCTATTTGCAGTGTCTCCGTCTGCTAACCCATAGAATAACATGTAATCCGCGAGCTAATATAGTCCAATTTTCCAAGATCAATATATAACAAACAAGAGTTTTCCTAGAAACAAGGCAAGTCTTATTCCCTCTATCTTAAAGAGATTCATATTATATATAAGTTTTAATAAAATCTCCCAGCCCGTTTTCTAGATCTCATTATCAGGAACAAACACCATCGTTTTCAGTTTAAAAATGGTTATCGAGATCTAAAAATATACGGCACGTAGAAATGTAAAAATTATAGGATAGGATTAGACTGGGAATATAAGACTATATTAAAAAAATTGGACCATTCTGACCAATATTTGCTGAGTTATTAGAAGGCGGCTTTTCCGATTTCCTTTGAAGTTGAGTTAGCTGTATATATGAAGTTCCGCATCTACCCTTATGACGATGGTAGGTTTTGACGATGGTAGGTTTAAAGCTGCGTCACTTGAAGGCTGCCGCCTTCTATGATAGTGCGGTCATACTGTTTCACATGAAGTTATATTTGCACATTTACTTAAAACCTCATAGAGTGAAGAGTTGTTTAGAACAAGACATTTTTCGCTCTCAGCAGTGGCGTAGCTAAGGGGGGGCAAGGGGGGCATCCGCCCCGGGCGCCGAGGCCTAGGGGCGCCAAATTGAGAGAAATTGTTATATATCTATATTGGGGTGGGGGCGCAAAATTTCTTGCTGGCCCCGGGCGCCATAGACGGGCACCAAACATAGCTACGCCACTGGCTCTCAGTTTTGTAGAAAGAGCAATCTTTGAATGATCATATTGTTAATATGTTTAGACCTTTTTTATTCTACGAGTTCAGATTAGGATACAAAGCTGCAAAGGCCACCAAAGTAATATGCTCCTTGTTTGGAAGAACTTTGGTAAGTGAACGAACCGCTTAATAGCTGTTCAGCCGATTTTCGGCCTGAGACTAGCGATTCGAAGATAAGCCTCGTGTTGGTATCCAGGGCCGTAGCAAGAAGTGAATAAAAAGGAGGGGGTTGTCAAGAAAACGTAAGAGGGGGGGGTCATATTTTCTCTCTCTCTCTCTCTGATGCAGAAAGATAAATTAGTTCATATTAGTGATGGGCGATTTCGATTTTTTAAATCGATTTAATCGATACTACGGCCAACTCGATTTAATCGATACTTTAAAAATTTTAATCGATTTCTCTGAAGGTAACAATTTTCATTTTCTTTCAAAAGTCGAAGATAAAATAGACGGATGTGCCTATTCCAAAATTTCAGTGTATTAGTTTCTAAGACAGAAGAATTAAAGAAACCTCAGAACCCCCCCCCCCCCTCCCCTGCAAAATAGCGTTTTTTGTTGAGTGATGTACACCAAAAATTGATCAGGATCAATTTTTATTAAATACCAGCTGAATCTGAATTTTGATGAAAATCCATGAAAGCGCGAGACACAGCTATTGCGAAATCATAAAAAATGCAGCATATCAGCGCCACCTGTAGAGCAATTTACACCAAGAACTAAATAACACTAATCTATGTCAGAGATTTACTGAATCTGAATTTTGATGAAAATTCGTTCTTGAGATAGCGCTATTGCGTTAATCATGATTAATGCAGTATAGCAGCACCATCTCTTAAGCGATTTCCACCAAAATGTAATTAGCATTAAATAATATCAAGGACTAATTGAATCTAAATTTTTATGAAAATCCGTGCATTAGTTCTTGAGATAAAGCTAAAATGGAAACAGGTGCGTGCGAAAAGAGAACTGCTCCCGGTTCAAAGTTCCAATTTAGCCCCCCCCCCCCCCTATTAACTTTTTTTTGTGATAGGCTAGAAGTAATATTAGTAGTAAAAAATTTGGCGCACCCTAAATTTCCGTGCTCGAAACGACCGCTTCCTTTCGCCCCCCCCCCCTTTCACATGGCGCTGAGTGGAAATTGTGAAAAATTCAGTATAGCAGCGCCATCTGAGAAGCTATATACATCAAAATGCAAAAAACATCAATTCTTGTCAAGGACTAACTGGATCTAAAATGTGATGAAAATCCGTTCATTCGTTATTCAGATATAGCTGTTGCTCAGATCGCAAAAAATGCAGCATAGCAGCGCCACCTGTTAGGCTATATGCACCAAAAATTAATTAGATTCAGTTTATATGAAGGTCAAACTAAATCTAAAGTTTTGTGGAATTCCGTGCATATGTTCTTGAGATAGAACGGTCAGAAATTTTTGTCGTATACAGACTCACAGAGTGACAGACACACACACAGACAGATATTTCTTAAAAACCATGAAATCCTGTTAAAGACCTTCTAAAATATATAAATCCATCAAAAACGGGAAGTCAAAATTTTTCACGAATCTAACTCTCTTCTTGTAAAGTTACAAAAGGAAGTAAAAATGCAAAATCGATTGTGCCCGTAACATCGGTCTTTAGATTCGATGTCGATCTTTAGATTCGATGTCGATCTTTAGATTCGATTTCGATCTTTAGATTCAATGTCGATCTTTAGATTCGATTTTTTTTTTTTTTTTTTTTTTTTTTTTTTTTTTTTTTCCGTTGGCTAAATGAATGTTGAATGCAGGTATTTTTCTGCGAGGAAGGCATCATGTTTTACAGCTCTGTAAGAGAGGGGGAATCGCAATTTGTGCATTAAAAAGAATAAAATCTCATAACTTCTGGGGGGGGGGGGGTAATCCTCTGCGGGCTATCCCATTAATTCGACACTAGGTTAAATCGTTATATTTTTGTTTAGAAGTCCAGTTATTTGAAGTATTAGTTTATTATGTTTTACTTTTCACGCTCGTCTCTTCTAATCCCCCCCCCCTTACGCGTCAGTTTTAACCATGGAGCTAAGAAGGTATATGGAGGAGATATATGTGACGTCACTTGAAGCTTTTCCTACCCCCCCCCCGCCCGTTACAACGCCGCGGCCGCCATATTTGACCTGGGTAAGCTGCTTTTTTCCGTCTGCTACCGATCGTCGTCGTATTGAGGAAGCTCCTCGCGGTGCAAGTCAACTACGGTTAAAGTCAAACATGGCGGATATGAAAGAGGGGGACAGAACTGGTTTTTCGGCGTCAGGGCTCACCATGATGCTAGATTGATATGTCTTTTCCATATACCTTCTTAGCTCCATGGTTTTAACTTACAGGGCCGTTCGAAATATGCATACAGTTTTAAAAATGTCCAATTCTCGGTCTATTTTATTTTAGTTCCACATTTTAATTCCTTGACGAAAGATAAATAAAGGGTCGCCCTTCCGCCCGTTTGGAGTTTATCTGCGCCCTGCCGGGGGGCATATTTTTTTTGTTTCTTCAAAAGAAACAAAAAAAAGTGAGGGGGGGGGGGCTTGCACCCTCCCCTAATATACACCTTAAAATTTCGCTCATTTAATTTTCTACCATTTTTAACTTAAAAGTTTAAGCTACATGGCACCCCCAGAGCTGTGGACCCCCCCCCCCTGTCGAGTACTCACCTAATTTTGCTTATTTCTTCACTTCATTTCAATCTTTAAAAGGTTATAACTTTCTTCTATAGGAGTTACAGTGATGTGAAAAATTCTAGTATAGCTAACCATTTCTTGCCGTTCTTTTTGCTATTCCAGTTTCCCGGTTTTTCCTATAGGACTTTTTTTTTGGGGGGGGGGGGGCAGAGGGTTTTTTTTCTCATTTCTTGATACAATATGTCTATTGAAAGCTTATGCTTCATACATTACAAATCTAGCATAAGAAATTTTCTCCCATCATTTCAGGTCACGTTACAAACCCATAATGTGTTAAAATTTTAATTTTTCAAACTTCAAAAGAAAAAAAAAAAAAAAAAAAAAAATTGATACATATTAGCGAAATTGGGGTTCGAACCCGCAATCGTTTGATTGCAGACGCAATTTTTAAGCTTATTGGCCACCGAGTATTCAGCAGCGCTATTATTTCTTTAGATTGTCGTCTTTAAATTCGTAATATCTTTTGAATGGAATGTCCGATTTGAATAATTCAAAAAAGTAATCTACAGATATTGTAACAGGCATTAATACGAAATGATTTATTTGGATAAGGATTAAGGTATCGATAGTATGGTCTAATTTTGGTTGGTGTATTTATCGCGTTTTAAAATGTAAGAAAGTAGGGATAGTGAGTTAACTACAATAGCTGGATATATGGTATCGCGCGGTTTCTTTTTTATAGATATTAATACATTCTTTAATATTATAGAACCCTTTTTTATTCATTTAAAAGTATTTCCAGGCGATTCAAAATTATATATCCTAGCGATTCAAAAAATACACACGTAATTGTTCAAGGTTTCACTTCTATCGGCACTCTCAGAGTGCCACTATTTTTTTTTTTCATGTTCGCCCATCCTACCGCCCCCCCCCCCTTCCTCACCAATCTTAACTTACAGGTTCGTTCAAATTATGACTTCGATTTCAAAAAAGTCTAATCCTCGTTCTATTTTGTTATAAATCCATATTTTGAAACCTCAACAAAAGATACATTTGGGCCGGGGTCGCCCTTCTGTCCGTTTGGGATTTACCTTTCCCCCCCCCCCGGGTGGGGGGCATATTTTTTGTTTCTTTCACACCCTCTCATGTAAGATATCGTTATAAAGCTTTTATCTCCTCTTTTTTCTGTTACTACCCCTCTCTCCACCTAGTTACATGCTCTTGGCACTTTTTATAGTTTCAAAGAGTGCATGTTCCCCGCGGGCCACCCCATGAATTCAACACTAAGTTAAACACTATATTTTTGTTTAGAAGCTCAGTTATTTGGGTTATTAGTTAATTATGTTTTTTTTTTTTTCAAGTTCGTCCGTTCTAATTCCTCGCCCCCCCTCCCCTTCCTCGCCAATCTTTACTAAATGGGCCTTTCAAAGTATGCATGCAATTTTTAAAATGTCCAATTCTCGTTCTATTTTATTGTAAATCCTCATTTTGAAACTTCGACAAAAGATACATTTGGGCTATGGTCGCCTTTCCGTCAAGAGTGAGGTTTACCTGCCCCCTTGGGAATGGGGCATATTTTTTGTTCTTTCAAACTATCTCGTGTAACATTTGGTTGGCATTAGAAAAAAAAAATTGTCTATACTCCTTGTTCCCCATCCTAGTTACACGCTCTTGGCACTCTTTATACTCGGTTTAATGCCAAGTTACTCAGAGTTGTTATTAGTTGAGTTATGTCTCTCAAATTTGTCAAAGTTTTTGTGTAAGTGACAACCATAAGTGACAATCATTTTAAAATTTAAAATTCTTATTATCCGACTCTAAAATCTGCAATAGCTTCATTCTATGCCTCCCTAAATGGGGATTGGGGGGGGGGGGGAAGACGGTAATTACGGTCCTGCTGATTGTCTAAGTTTGGGAATTAGTAATTTGGATCTTCTCTGTATAAACCTGAATATCGAAATATCGATTCTAGTATCGATTCTAGAACTGAGAAATCGATTCTTATTATGATCGATGTTGTTTTATACGATATCGATTTTAATCGATTCTCAAAATTTCCAGAATCGCCCATCACTAGTTCATATTCACATTGTAGGTACTATGTTTCTTAATGAACTGTTGTAATAACTTAATTTTATGCTGAGAAAAGAATATGATTATGGAAAATTGAAGCATATAACTAGTGCAATATTCAACTAAATTAGATTGTTGAACGTAATTTCATTTTGATTTTCGGAACATAAATTCATTTACTAACCTTGGAATATTTTCCAGAGAATGCTTAAAATCTTTTTCGGGGACTGAGTGCTCCCCCCTTAGCATCCCCTTAGCTATGGCCCTGTTGATCGTCTGTCTCCCTAAGCAAAATCTAGGTGGATGAAGAAATCAAGCGGAATCCCTGTCAAACATGACAGAAGTCTGCATACAGGCTAAGGGTATCTAACGAAACCAATCGACAGTTTGTGCATAGCAATGCACTGTTGTGGAAACTCAGCGAACGGGTTCCTCATGTTATATTGAAATAAACAAGCTTATACGGAGCTTATATATTATGTGCTTGTCATTGTTGTCACGGTACAACAAAGCCTCCTTTCTCAACCAAATATATAAATTTATTTTATTACATATAATTTGTCGAAACTTTCATTCTTTCCTTTTTATTCCTTAATGATAAAAAAAAAAAAAAAAAAAAAAAAAAAATGGGGGGAAAATTTGACATTTCTAAGAGTATTTCTTGTTTCAACATGAAATAAAGCTTTGAAAACTTTTTAATTATTTGATATTATAGATAAAACTGTATATTTTAAATATAGAAACTTTTATTCTTCCTTTCACTTTATTTTTGTCGCAAGAATATTTTAAAATAGAGTAGGAAAAAAAATCACTTAACAAAAAAAATATATATTAATCCGAAATCTAGATACAAAAAGTAGATGGCAGCACTATTTTTTTCCCTTGTAATCCTGCTATATTTTAAGAAACCCAGATGCATTAAAAGAGGAATATACACTAGAATGTAACTAATGTATTATCTTTTTGAACCCATTTTTATTACGTTAGGAATAAAAAGACAATCTTGAATTTTTTTAGCATATCATGGATATATTGATCTTCATGGCTGTACAATATTATTAATATCGGCTCTTTCCTTTATTTTTTGCGGATACAAAAGAAAAAATGTATATAAATTGTTAATTTTTTTAAAAAATCTTTAATTTTTTTTCTTTTTTTTTTTCTTTTTTTTTTTTAAGATGAAGCAAATAAAGGACCACTTTCAAACTTAGGGAATTCAATCATCATGTGTAATATTACATCAGGGATCAGTTTCACACACATTTTTTTTATTATTTCTTTGATTTTTATAGTTTTTTTTTTCTTTTTTTTTTTTTAATTTACACATTTTGAATGTTTGCAACCAATTTGTGATTAATCATGGTTTTACTAGATTATTGTTATTTAATAAATATGAAGATACGTTTTCAGAAGTTGCGATATTATTAATAACAAAATATGCTTTTTAAAAAAAATACTAAGAGACTTCAAAAAAATAATCACGCTTGGCGACAACTTGGCACTAACGCATATGAATGCATAGTTTTTATATGCTTATGATTTGAAAACGATTGCAACAATAAAAGATGATTTGCGCCAAATCATTATTTTTTTAAAATCAAATTTACATTTTTTTATCTAAAAAAAATTCTAATCATCAGAATTTAATGAAATTAAAATGGGGCCACATGGGTATCTTATACTTTCAAACAAAAAAAGAATTTTCAAAATCGGTTCATATTTAAAGAATTTATGAGTGAACAAGAAATACATACAGGTCAAAATCATAATCTACTCCTTGAAGTCGGTTAAAAAAATTCATTTCTATTAAATAGTTTCAAGATACAGAACTTCAAATTTGTAACTTTGGACGATTTACGTATGCTATTCTATATCACAAGTTTTTTAAAAGTTCAAAACTACTAAAATAATTTATTTATCGTCAAGATATTTTACAAAGCTCTATTTAAATATGAAATGAACATGTGTATTAAATTGTATTAAAATTATTTATGATGAGGCCACGATTTTTTAAAAATTTTTACTCATTTTATGTGGCGGGACCCTTATTCTTCGTTAACAGCGGCACACAAAATAATTTTGTTACATTAAGGTGGAAGGTTAGAAATCGTATGAGATGCATTTTGGGTATTGTCAGGGTTCAGTGCATATAAGACAAATTTTATTATTCTTACCAATAACATTTAACAACAATATTCATGTGACATTTTTATAAGATAGGCAGTGTGACTATATCATGAAGATTATTCATCATTGATAGTGGTAACACTACAATATTGGAGAACAATAAAATTTGTCCAATATACTCTGACTCCTGTGTTCAGGAATAACAAACAAAATGAGATTGACATGTATCAGTGACATGGATTCGACAACATGCTTTCTCAGGAGTATTGTAATATAGTGGCAGTACTTTTCAATCAATTCCAAAAATAATGCATAATGCAGTTCTTGAAACGGTGATAAACACTTAGTTAGCATTTTATTTTTTGCCACATCTAGGAGAAAAGCACTGCACACATTTTAAAAACCAAATCTATCGACAATACAGTAGTTTACAAGTCTTTAATTAGTCCAATACTGCAAATTTCAATTCTCTCTTTTATTCCTGTTACCCTGCCTATCGAAAAGAAACGGCGTTCTTGGATACGATAATATAATGCTTATAGGTATAGTAAAATACTTTCAAAAAATAGGCTTCCATTCCGATACGAGTTCTGCTTTCGCATCTTACAGATTAGCACGGAATTTAGGATTTATTTTTATTCCTTACAGTATATAACAATTAGAATTCATTTACAGGGAAACACAAAACAGTTCCATTACATTATGATCTACGGGAGAATGCGTTTTAGTTGCTCTTTAGTTGCATAATAATGCTACGATACTTCAAAAACAACAAAATAACTGAAAGGTTCGCTATGTTTTTTTGTAAAATACACAGCATATATAGTTCATTTACAGAAATGCACAAAAAATTCTAATAAAAATGAAAGAACTGACAAAGGTCTATAATTGCTCGAAATGTGTTTTTCTCTGTAGTATCCACTATAAACTTAACTAATTTTTAATGCATTAGCTGGTGCATGTAAATTCTATAGATTGCATTTAGGTTTATGTAAAAGATTTCGAATACATAACCGAATATGGACAGCTGTTGCTTAAAATAGATTTTTACAAGACTATATATTAATCCTTTATTTAGATATCTTTTTTTCATTCTAAAATAAAGTAATTTTTATCACTATTACCTTGTTAGAAGTTAGTTGTTCCGCTTCTGTATTGTGTTCTTGTAACATCGCCTTGGCGACAAACACAGCCCACGCCAAATATACGCCAATCGGCAATTTACTGTAACCCTGCTCACGTGTTGTGTGACGCAGTGGATTGAGAGAAACAGTCTCTTAGCAACAAGCTCTAATACTGCATCAAGCAGCGACTCTTAAAAAAAAACATTCCATTAAATTTACAGTCTACTTGCTTTTTCTTTTAGTTTTTCTTTTTAATTTAGTACACCTCCGTACATTTGGTCCTAGCGACCCGGAGGTATGAACGAATCAGTGTCTTTTCTATTGAATTAAATATTGAATTTATCGAATTTCGTCAACAAGATGAATAATGTCGGAAACTGAGATAAAAGCATTGAACAGAAGGCGAGGGAATATCAAGGCCCAAGTCACCAGGATATTTAACGCAACGGATGGAAAAACATTTAATTTATCCGAATGGAAAGCCCACCTGGATTTACTGTCGAAAACAGAAGAAAAGTTTGAAGCTCTTAAACTAGAGTATTATAGAATAATAGAGGAAGAAAAGTTGGAAGAAATTGAAAAAGCACTCAGTCAACTGGACGAGGATATTCTAAAACTAGAGGTAAGCTTAAAATCCTCTATTAATGCTTATTATGAAAATACTGATTCTAATAAAAAATCTATTGAACAGGACCAAGCTAAAACGTCTAGCATTAAGCTACCTAGGGTCATATTGCCGGTTTTTAGTGGCAGAATTGAAGAATGGTCCGTATTTAAAAGTACATTTAACGAGCTTATTAATGATAATTCAAATTTAAAAGATAATGAAAAATTATTTTATTTGCGTTCTGCTTTGACTGGTGAAGCGAGGAGTTTGCTTACACCAGATGAAAATTATGTTTCACTTTTCAATGCGTTAGAACAAAGATACGAGAATAAAAGAGTTATGGTAGATTGTCATATAAAGAATATTTTAAATCTTTGTGTAATTAAACAGGAATCCGCTAAGGATCTCCGCATTTTATTGGATAACGTGAAGAAAAATTTAAGGGCTTTAAAGATCTTAAAGTATGATAGAGATAATTTCTCGAACGCAATTTTGCTGAATATTATTCTAAATAAACTAGATAACGAAACTCGTAAACAATATGAACTAACATTAAAGGATAATGAAGTGCCTAATTTTGATGAATTTTTAGAATTTCTTGAGCGAAGATGTCAAATCTTAAATAGTATAAGTTCTAATGTATCCTCTAAATATACTGCAAATTCCTTATTCATAAAAACAAACAAACCTCAAAGTAAATGTTGCGTAATTTGTAAAACCGAAAACCACCCCTTATATCATTGTGTTAAATATAAAAATATGAAGTTAAGTGAGCGAATTAACCTTGTTAAGAAAAATAAACTTTGCTTCAATTGTTTAAGTTCAGCCCACCTCATTAATTATTGTAATTCAAAAAGCGCTTGTCATGTTTGCAAGAGCGCAAGCCATCATTCATCATTACATAATTATACAACACCAGTAAACAATCCTATAAACAATCTCCCATTACATGAAACAATAAATAGCAATTTTGTTTCGGAAGATTTATCACAAAACGAAACTACTGCTCATTCATTTTTTTCATATGAAAATGATAATAATAAATCTGTTTTAATTAGCACTGCAATAATTTATTTGACAGATGTAAATGGCATCAAAATTCCTTTCAGGGCAATATTAGATTCCGCATCTCAGAATTGTTTTTGTACATTTAAAGCAGCACAAATATTAGGCTTGAAAAAGGAGAAAATAAATATTCCTGTAAGTGGAATAAATAAATTGCCTACTTACATTAAATCTAGAATCAAATCAAAGTTGTCAAATAAAATGAATAGTGCCAGTTATGATATTGAGTTATTAATCGTTCCAAACATTTGTGACTTCACGCCCTCGAAAAAGATAAACATATCAGATTTAAAAATTCCAGCAAATATTTGTTTAGCGGATAAAAAATTTAACATTCCAAGCAGTGTGGAGATAATTATCGGTGCTGAACTGTATTTTTCTCTTTTAAATGAAGAAAAAATAAAGTTAGGCAATAATTTATACTTGCAATCAAGCATTTTTGGTTACATTGTATCTGGTTGTATTTATGACAAAACAGTAAATAATAATAATACTAATTATTGTTTCTTAACAAAAAATCTTGAAATACTTAATGACACTTTGAAGTCTTTCTGGGAAATTGAAGAAGTACAAAATTTAAAACCCTGTAACAGTGAGGAATTAGAATATTGTAATGATCACTTCGATAAAACGCACTTCAGAAAACCGGATGGTAGGTTTGTGGTCACGATGCCGTTTAAACCACAGGTTTTAGAACCCGATTTGGGAAATTCCAAAATTCTTGCTTTGAAAAGATTAAACTCTCTGTGGCAACGTTTAGATCGAGATCCTGTTATGAAAAATTTATACACAGAATTTATTAAAGAATATAGAGATTTAAATCACATGCATGAAATAAAAGAAAACACGAACTTTAATGATGGCTATTACTTACCACATCACGGCGTTTTACGACCCTCTAGTAAAACCACAAAACTACGCGTCGTTTTTGACGCTAGTGCCAAGTCAACCAACGGAAAATCTTTGAACGATTTATTATGTAAGGGTGGAGTTCTGCAAGATGATCTTTTTTCGATATTAATTAGATTTAGAAAGCATATTTATGCTTTTACTGCGGATATTAAACAAATGTTTAGGATGATAGAAATAAATCCATCCCAGTACAAATATTTAAAAATTTTGTGGAAAGACAGTATGTCATCCCCGGTTAAGGTATTTCAGCTAACAACAGTTTCGTATGGAACATCTTGTGCTCCCTACTTAGCCACCAAAGTATTACAACAATTAGCTCTAGATGAGAAAAAGGAATTCCCGTTAGCATCGAAAATTGTTTTGAAGGACTTTTATATGGATGATTGCCTATCGGGCTCATCCAATTTAGAAGAAATCAGATTAATGAAATCGCAATTAACAGAACTCCTCCTAAAGGGAGGGATGGTTTTACACAAATGGTGTACCAATGAGGTCCAATCTACTGATAATCACATGTTTCCCCTGGACAGAAATTCTGAAGAAATAACTGTTAAAACATTAGGGATGTTGTGGAACAGTTTCAATGATACGTTTAGGTATAAAGTTAATATCAACACAAAGAGTGATTTCACAAAAAGAGATGTACTTTCGCAAATTGCCCGCATTTATGATCCTCTCGGTCTCTTAGGGCCAGTGATTGCTAAAGCAAAAATATTCATGCAGGAGCTATGGCTTCTTAAAATAGAGTGGAATGAGAAGCTGCCCTCTCATGTCGCCAAACTATGGAAAACCTTCCTCGAAAGTCTTAAAGAACTGGAATCCATTGAAGTGCCAAGATGCTTCCTAGCTGTGAACCAATCAGTGGTGCTAAATGGTTTCGCAGATGCGTCTTCCAAGGCTTATGGCGCAGTGATATACATGCAAACATCTAATTCTAGAGAAACCATCAGTCACTTATTATGTAGTAAATCCCGCGTGTGTCCAACCAAAGTAATAACAGTGCCACGTCTCGAACTGTCAGCATGTCTTCTTCTGGCTAAACTCACTAACAAGGTCTTAAATTCATTAGACAAACAAGTAGCTTCAGTCAATTTGTTTTCTGATTCAACTATTGCTTTAGCTTGGATAGACACTGCTCCTCATCTCCTGAAAACGTTTGTGGGAAACCGCGTTGTGCAAATTAAGGAACAAACTAAGAACTTTCCATGGTTTCATATTCCGTCAGAACACAATCCAGCTGACTTGATATCAAGAGGTGCAAGTGTGGAAAACCTGTCTTCTAACCAGTTGTGGTGGCATGGCCCGCCTCTTTCAATTCTTGAAGAAACAATAGCAAAAACTGACTCTAATATAAGTGACATTAAAGATGAACATTATTCTAGTGAGCTTAAAGCTCCCAGCAACTTGACATTCGCTATTCATAATGACTCTAATTTCTGTGATAATTTAATTAATCTTAGCAATAATTTCCAAAAATTAATTAGAATTTTAGCTTATATTTTCAGATTCATACATAAATGTAAAAAAGCAACATCTGCAACCGGCCCTCTGTTGCTGGAGGAATTAAGAAAGGCAGAGGTTTATTTAATAAAAAATGAACAGGTAAAGTATTTCAAAAATGAAATTTCGGCCCTCCAAGCGGGATCTTCGGTTCATCGCGCAAGTAAGTTAAAATTCTTAAATCCCTTTTTAGATGGAGATAGCTTATTGAGGGTGGGAGGAAGACTAGCAAAATCAAAATTGAATTTTGATCATAAACACCCCATTATACTTCCGGCGAGCTGTCGCTTGACGAAACTAATTTTTCAATATTATCATAAACGAGATTTTCATGTAGGACCCCAAGCTCTTTTGAACACTGTGCGTCAAAAATATTGGCCTCTCGGTGGCAGAAATATTGCGCGTAAAATTGTACATGAGTGTTTACAATGCTTTAAAATTAAACCTATAACGGCTAGTCAAATGATGGGGGATCTCCCTCCTGAAAGAATAGTGCCCAGTTCCCCATTTTCAAATGTGGGATTAGATTTAAGTGGGCCTTTTGAAATAAAATATAAAGGTCAAAGAAAGGGTACTTTTCAGAAAATCTATGTTGCCATATTTGTATGTATGGTCACTAAAGCTGTGCACTTGGATTTTGTCTCAGATTTGACATCCGAGGCTATAATAGCGACTCTAAAAAGATTCTTCGCTCGTCGTGGGAAAAGCTCTGTAATCTTTAGCGACAATGCTACAAATTTCGTTGGGGCTTCAGCAGAACTAAAACATTTACGTAGACTTGTTACGAGTGATGAAGTTTCGAACTTTTTAGCTTCTGAAGGTATTAACTGGAAGTTCTCCCCTCCTAGGGCGCCAAATTTTGGTGGCCTTTGGGAGGCAGGAGTCAAATCTTTCAAATACCACTTAAAAAGAGCTGTGGGTTCAGCTCATCTCACGATCGAGGAATTCCTGACAGTTATCACACAGATAGAGGCTATTTTAAATTCGCGACCGCTTTGTCCTTTGTCAACAGATCCTGACGATCTTCAGGTGTTGACTCCTGGTCACTTTCTCATAGGAAAGCCTCTTAATTTAATTCCAGAACCCAATTTAAGTGAGGTCAAAGATAATTTGCTAAATAAATGGCAAAGGACTAAAAAATTAACGCAGTTAATATGGAAACGTTGGCAGAATAATTATCTGAGCCAGTTACAAGAAAGAAACAAGTGGCTATTTAAAAGGCCTAATATTCTGCCAGGAATGCTAGTTTTGCTTAAGGACTCACAATTACCCATTTGCACTTGGTCACTAGGCCGCATTAATAAGGTTTTTCCAGGCGCGGACGGGATAGTCAGGGTAGTTGAAGTTCGTACCGCTAAGGGTAATTTTAAACGACCTATTTCAAAAATAAGTATATTACCCATTGAGGACAACATCATAGATCCTAAACTTTAAATGTGCTTTATTATGTATTAATTTTCATGTATTATTTGTGTTTATTTATTTTATTTATTTATTTTTGCTTATAATCTGTATCATATTGTATTATTACTTGTATTGCATATGTATCTTGAAATATAAAAATATTTCAACGCCGGGCGGGATGTTCCGCTTCTGTATTGTGTTCTTGTAACATCGCCTTGGCGACAAACACAGCCCACGCCAATTATACGCCAATCGGCAATTTACTGTAACCCTGCTCACGTGTTGTGTGACGCAGTGGATTGAGAGAAACAGTCTCTTAGCAACAAGCTCTAATACTGCATCAAGCAGCGACTCTTAAAAAAAAAAACATTCCATTAAATTTACAGTCTACTTGCTTTTTCTTTTAGTTTTTCTTTTTAATTTAGTACACCTCCGTACAGGGTTCCATAATCTATTCTTAACGCATAACTTTTCATTTCTGTTATGTGGTATTAATGTGTTGTTTTTGAGTTCTGTTATATGTCTGTTTTTAAATTTTTTAAAAATTATTTACAATTTTAATTCTTATATAAAGATTATTGCGAAATTGTAATACGTTTATTTATAATGACTAATTTTTATGACAACATTTTAAAGATGAGCGTACTCCGTAAAACAAAGCTTCGTCTAACAAACTTTGCCTGGGATTTATGATGTTTTATGTACTGGATTACTAAACAATAACTTGTCAACATCATATTTGTCGTAAAACAATTGATTGGCATGAAGCACATCAGTTTATTTATACCATGAATGTTTAATAATCATTAATGATTTATCACATTCTTCAAGAATCTTTAAGAGTAATTAAGATTAATCTATTTCTCAATGTATTTATAAAATGAAAGAAGTTTATAATTTTTCTACATGAATTGTTGACTGTAATTAGTTAAAAGTACTTGAAACAACAATCTAGTTTATAATACGTAATTCATTATTCCCGTAAAATTTTAAGAGAATTTAATTATGACAACTAAGTACGTGATAACCTTTAATTAGTTTCCAATTTAAAGTTTTAAATAAGACTTTATCCGACAAAACTAATGGATTTTTTCTCAAAATTTTACAATATATTTTTTTTCCTTTTAGTTTTAGAAGTTTTATATCTCGTCCCACTAATTACATTCTTTATAACCGCCTCCTCCCCAGAACACTGAATAGGTAATTGGACAACTTTGCAAGTTTAACTTCATATCACTTCTTACTTAAGATGATATCATCGCCATTATTGTTTGTGGACAAAGTTGAAAGAAAGCTATTTAAAGTCACGAGGAAAGTTCACATTTGACTTCCCATAAAATGGTTTATTAAAAGTTTGAGTCCTTGATCGAAAAATTTTTAATGGTGCTTATTGAAGTTTCTAGCAAATTGTGTATATGTTTCAATGCTGTTCTAATAAAACTGTTATTTTTTTATTTTTAAGTTAAGCATATAAATCATGATGTTTTGATGCAAAGATCATATTTAAAATGGATGCCTGTTTACTTATCGGGACTCAGTTTTTTATAAAATTTTATGAATATTAGCATATTTCGTAAAAGAAAGTTCTAGAAACTTTAAAATAGAATTTTGTCACGTAGTACGTAGACTGTGTTTTCCTTAATTAACAATTGCTTCAAACAATTAAATTTAATTTATTATGAAAAGTATAATGCATAAGGTAGAAAATAAGTTTAATGATAAGCAATTTTAATTAATTAGAGAATTATCGAAAATCTTTAATAAAAAAAGAACGTTTTTACTAGAATTTAAAGTATTATATTTATAATATAGAAGTAATTAGAGTATAGGTAGAGAGAAAGTCACTAATGTTTAGAAAATTGCAAATTTGAAGTAGTCGGGAAAAAATGTACACACTCTCTACTTACTCTGCAATCAATTATTGTAAAAGGAATTTACTATCACCAAACAGAAATGAAATTTATTTTTAAAAAATGCATCTAATGTTTATTTAGTGACCATCCACAAATCTAAACGAACCTAAACTTTGTTTTTTTTAATACCCATATCCAATGGATATTAAAAATAAAAGCTACAGTCTTCAGCCTATATTAAAATTTTTCTAAAATTCGTCGGATTAGTTTCAAATTTCATCTGTATCAAATTTTATTAAAATCGATTACTATTCGGCCAAGTCATTTAAAAAATTTTCCTCATTTTACTTGAAGTGACCCTTACACTTTGTTTACAGGGGCACACAAATAATATTGTTATATTACGGTATATGGGGGGAAAATCATGTGAGGTGCATTTTCTGGATGTTAACAGAGGTTGGAGCACATTGGGAAAATTTTGTTATTCCTACCAACATCATTTTACAACAATCTTCAAGAGACATTTTTATGAGATAGACAGTGTGAATATATCATGAAGATTATTGATCACTGATAGTGGTAAGAACAATAACATTTGTCCAATATGCTTCGAGTCCTGTGTTCAGCTATGTCAAACAAAATGAGATTGATAAGCAATAAGGATATGGACTCTACAATATGCTTTCTCGGGAGTATTGTAAAATACAGGCAGTACTTTTCAATCGGTTCCAAAAGTAATGCATAATGCAGCTCTTGAAACAATTATTAACACATAACTTTTTATTTTTTACAACATCTATAAGAAAAACACTACACATTTTTAAAACCAACTCAGTCGATAATACACTGTTTATACCGGGTGTCCCAAAAATGACTGATGGATTATAAAATTCAATAACTTGCAAACGGTGACAGCTATTTAAAAAATTTTTGCAGGAGGGTTATGTATAATGTCAGGAGTTTTTTTACCGTAATTTTTTATTTTAGTTCGCATCTCAAACAATAGGTGGTGCTGACGGCGATTGAAGGCCAGGTGATCAGTGCTGAGTGAAGCGTCGACCTGGCCTTCAATCGCCGTCAGCGCCACCTATTGTTTGAGATGCGAACTAAAATAAAAAATTACGGTAAAAAAACTGCTGACATTATACATAACCCTCCTGCAAAATTTTTTAAAATAGCTGTCACCGTTTGCAAGTTATTGAATTTTAAAATCCATCAGTCATTTTTGTCAGACTTACTTATCGATTTACTTATCGTGACTCAGTTTTTTATGAAAATTTTATGAATACTATCGAATTCCATAAAAAAATTAGAAACTTCAAAATAGAATTTTATCACGTTGTACGTAAACAGCATTTTCTCAATTAACAATTGCTTCAAACAATTAAATTTGTTAATTTATTGCAAAAAATATATTGCATGATGCAGAAAATAATTTTAGTAATATGTAATGTTTATTAATTAGAGAATTATCGAACATCTTTAGTGAAAAGAGAACGTTTTTAGTAGAATTTAAACTATTATATTTATAATATTGAAGTAATTACAGTATAGAAAGACACAGATTCATTAATGTTCAAAAAATAAAAAAAATTACAGTCATCAAAAAAAAAAAAAAAATTGTAAACATTCTCTATTAACGCTGCAACCAATTATTGTAAAAGAAATTTTTGGCATCAATAGAAAATAAAATATATTTATAAGTGATTCATCTGATGTGTACCTAGTGACTATCCACAAATCTAAACGAACCTAATTTTTTTTTCAATATCTATATCCGATGGACACCAAAAGTAAATTCTACAGCTTTTAGCCTAAGTCCAAATTTTCCTTAAATTCGTATGATTAGTTTCAGATAAAATAATTATTTTAAAATTATGATATTTAAGAGGCTGTATCCAAATTGAAGTTCGGTACTCGAATGTTCAATGTGAAGTTAGAGAGTGCCTACGTCACTTCCATTAATGAACTAACTCGCTTCGTCCGCTAGCGAGTCCCTCCTTTTATATAAATCTCGAAGGAACGAACATCGAAATGACATAACCGTGTTCCTGCTGTCTACGGCACCGTATAGCAGGTATGCTGAACACGCACTGCTGGGTCCCTTCTTTTAAACGAATTTCTATATTATACGCAAAGGGAAGGTAGAAAATATCAACAAGGGGGGAAAAAGGGAAACACCTGAAAATTTGATTTTAGCTATTGACTCGTGGGTTTGCCATTATGTTTTCCTGCACCCAAAACTATGAAAATATGAAGCTCCATAACGAAGGGGCAACTGGACCAAGCAGGTCTATTTTCCATTTTTTTTTATGGGACATTAGGTACTGTTTAAAAAAGTGTAAATAACTTAAAAAAAATAAACCAGCTCATCATGCAAATTATATATCAACTACAGAACCTTGTAAAGGAAACCTTTGCTATTGAAGTGTCTAAAAAAGCACCAAACATGAAATTAATAGATATTTTTGTATAAAAACATAAGAATTAAGTTAGTAATGTACTTTAGTATAGATATTGAGCATGAAAATTACATGGGTATTTTAGAAAAAAATAAACAAGATAAATCTACGAAAAAACGGATACATAAGTGAAGAATTCAATTTGTTCGAAAGTTTATTTTATTAATATTTTACTCAACTCAAAATTAAATACGCATCTCTCATTTTAAACAGTTTATTCTGATGAGTAAACTCAACTCAGGTTCTTTCGAAAATTAATAATTTAACAAAACACAACTCTAATAAAAACCGTAACATTTTTACACATATCTCATTAAAACAAATTCTTATCAAACTCAAAAACAAAAAGAATATTGTTTCACACAGCTTAGGTAAAAGCTGAAGAAATAAAACAGATAATGTATTTATCACAAAAAATCGGGTGTGTCACTCTCTCAGATTCTTGCTCTTAATTATGTTTCAACCTTTGTATAGGTTGGTAATATTGCAGATAGATTAAGACTATATCCGTTACAATATTCAGAATATTCTGGAAAGTGTTTCATAATCTATGTTGCACACAGGTTTTTCTTTCTTGTTAATTATAATTTGTTCTTTATATAGAGTGGTAAAATTACTGCAAATGGATTAAAATGATAGGCTTACAATAATGAAAATGTGTTGGAAAGTGTTTCATAATCTATACTGTATGTGTAACTTTTCATTCTTATTGGAAAATGAAAAGTATTGTTTAGATATGAAAATGTATTTAGACAATAAATAAATAAATGGAATTTTAAAACATTGTTTAAAGCCTCGTCAAGGCGTCACTTAAATTTTGATATCATATCTTTTAAGATTCATATTTTGAATTTATGAAAGATGTAATTGATAAAACCTTAATGAATTAAATTTTAATATATGTATATATTAATTAATAGCATAGCGTCACATAAATTTTGATATCATTAGTTTTAAGTCCTAAATTTAAAATTCTTAGATATATAAGATAAAGTGCTGCGTCACAAGCTTTTAACCCGTTCAGGGTTTTTTGTACTGATATCAGTGCTTTTTTTAGGTTAATAATAAAAAGATAAAAACAAAAAATTAAAGACTAATGCAAAGAATTCATATTCATGATTTCTGATCACCTTTAATTACCCCTCCCCCACCCACTTAAAAAAAGATATTTCATATTTTATTATTAATATATGCTGTGCTACTTGATTTCGTTAAAAACAACTCTGTAGTAAAGTACGTTAGTATAAGATAAGAAAGTAATGTACATTCAGCACTGTATTTCTAAGAAAGGATTTCATAATCTATGCTGTATGTATCATTTCTCATTCTAGTTAACTATGTTTATTCTTTACACATGATGATACATATACTGCAGATGGATTAAAATGATCAGGAATAGAATATTCAGAATGTGCTGGAAAGTATTTCATAATCTATGCTGCGTGCATGATTCTTGTTAATTATGTTTCAACCTTTGTATAGGTTGGTAATATTGCAGATAGATTAAGACTATATCCGTTACAATATTCAGAATATTCTGGAAAGTGTTTCATAATCTATGTTGCACACAGGTTTTTCTTTCTTGTTAATTATAATTTGTTCTTTATATAGAGTGGTAAAATTACTGCAAATGGATTAAAATGATAGGCTTACAATAATGAAAATGTGTTGGAAAGTGTTTCATAATCTATACTGTATGTGTAACTTTTCATTCTTATTGGAAAATGAAAAGTATTGTTTAGATATGAAAATGTATTTAGACAATAAATAAATAAATGGAATTTTAAAACATTGTTTAAAGCCTCGTCAAGGCGTCACTTAAATTTTGATATCATATCTTTTAGGATTCATATTTTGAATTTATGAAAGATGTAATTGATAAAACCTTAATGAATTAAATTTTATTTTATTTTAATAGTTTATTTATGTTTTGCTGTTTGCACAAAACATATATAAACTAACAGGGGGGGGGGGGGGAGATTTGGATGGGAAGATTACTGTACAAAGATGAAACTGATAGGTTTAAAGCATTCAGAATAAAATGGAAAGTATATAAACATGTTTAATGGAAAAATTTTTACTCTCGTTAATTATGCTTTGTTTTCTTGCACAGAATGGTAAAATTATTGTACATGAATGACAATAAGTTTACAATATTCAGAATGAGTCAGAAAATGCATCATAATCGATGCAGTATGCATGACTCTTCGTTCCTGTTAGTTATGTTTAGTGGGGTCATCAAGGCTTCTTGTTAGTTATGTAAGGGGGGGGGGGGTGTTTGTATCGGGTTTAAGATTTTATTAAAATTTCCATGCTCTAGTCTGTACCTATTTACATAATTTTTTTTTCTAAAAATCTTGATTTGGTTAGATATTTTTTTTTTTTTTTTTTTTTTTTTTTCCGGGTTTGAATCTTGATTCAGTTTGACTTGAATTGGAATTTTCAGGTTCTTGTCGAGTTGCATTTCAAGTACTAGTTTTCAATTCTGGTCAGTCCCCATTCAGTGGATGGGGACGGAAATTATTTTGTCTTTCTTGAACAGATTTTTATTTCCTAATTTTTTTATTTTACTTTTTTTTGGGGGGGGGGGGGGGGGGGAATTGGATTGAGTTTCAGGTTATTCGGATCGGGTTTGAGATAGACTTCTATTGGAATTTCCATGATCTGGTCAATACATATAGACATAAATTGTTCCTTTTTTTTCTAAAATCTTGATTTGATTAATTTTTTTTTTTTTTTTTTTGGGGGGGGGGGGGATTGAATCTGGTTTCAGATTGACTTCAAATGGAATTTTCAGGTTCTTGTTGAGTTGCATTTCAAGTATATTATTTTGTCGCAGATAAATTGGGTTACAATTGGATTTTTTTTTTTTTTTGGGGGGGGGGGGTAGTGTTTGAACTGGGTTTAGGATAGATTTCAATTGAAATTCTTGTCGGTGTATGTGGACAGAATTTATTTGGTCTTTCTTGGACAGACTTGTGTTTCCATTGTTTTTTCCTTTTCGGGTTTGGATTAGGTTTCATGTTAACTTTCAGACTCTTGTCAATGTGTATCGGCAGAAATAATAGCCTAATCTTTTTCGGATTAGGTTAAGGTTCGATGGAAATTTTTTTCAGGTTTCAATCAGGTTCCATTCAAATGGAATTTTCAAGTTCTGTTCAGGTTGCGCTTTAATGGAAAATATTTTGTCCTGTATAGATACTGGGCTCCGGTTATATGGAATTTCCTTTTTCAGGTTCAGATTAGGTTTAAGATAGACTAATTGGAATTTCCAGATTTCTGATCACGCATATCTATGGAAATTAAGTTTTCTTTCCCAAATCGCGATATGGTCGGATAATTTTTTTTTTTTTTTTTTTTGGGGGGGGGGGTTGAATCTGGTTTCGGTTTGACTTCAAATGTAATTTCCAGGTTCTTGTTCAGTCGCATTTCAATATATTTTATTTTGCAGCAGATAGATTGAGTTACTCTTGGAGGGAATTTTTCTTTCTGGTTTTGGATTGTATAGGATAGATTTCAATAGGAATTTTTCGATTCTGGTCAGTGTATGTCAATGGAAATTATTTTGTCTTTCTTGGACAAATTTATCTTTCCATTAAATTTTTGTTGGTTTAGAATGGGTTTCAGGATAACTTGTAGGTTCTTGTTGGCACACTTGTATAAAACCAAAAACTTTCTGCAAATTAATTTAATGTTGGGTGTAATTCGCATTTTTTGCGCAATTCATGGTCATCATTAGTGTTTTTTATGCGATTTATGAATGTAATTTGCATTTTTGAGCAATTTATGGACATAATTCGCAATTTTTATGCGATTAATGAATGTAATTTACATTTTACATGATTTATGGACGTAATTTGCTATTTTTATGCAATTCATAGACATAATTTGCGTTTTTTCAGCTTTCTGTTGATGAAATTTGTGTTTTTTTAATCGATTTATTGACGTTATTTATGTTTTTATAGGATTTATGAATGTAATTTGCTTTTTTTACCAATTTTTGGATGTAATTTGCATTTTTTGTAATTTATGAACGTTATTAGTGTTTTTTTGCATGATTCATGGAAGTGATTTGCATTTTTTGAGTGATTTATGAATGTAATTCACGTTTTTATGCGTTTCATGGACGTAATTTGTGTTTTTTGAGCGATTCATGAATGTAATTTGCGTTTTTTATGCAATTCATGAATGCAAAACACTATTTGCTATTTTTATGCAATTTATAGACGTAATTTGCGTTTCAGCTTTCTGCTGCCAAAATTAGTGTTTTTTGAGCGATTATGAACATAATTTCCGTTTTACTACACGATTCATAGACATAATTTGTGTTTCTCATACAATTTCTGAACGTAATTCTCACTTTTTAAAACAATTCATGGACGTAATTCACGTTTTGACGATTTGTGGACCCAATTCGCGTTTTCTATGCGATTCATGGACATAATTCACGATTTTTATGCGATTAATGAATGTAATTTACATTTTACATGATTCATGGATGTAATTTGCTATATTTATGCAATTCGTAGACATAATTTGCATTTTTTGAGCTTTCTGTCAACGAAATTTGTGTTTTTGATCGATTTATTGATGTTATTTGTGTTTTTATAGGATTTATGAATGTAATTCGCTTTTTTTACCAATTGTTGGACTTAATTCACATTTTTTGTAATTTATGAATGTTATTAGTATTTTTTTGCATGATTCATGGAAGTGATTTGCATTTTATGAGTGATTTATGAACGTAATTTGCGTTTCAGCTTTCTGCTGCCAAAATTCGTGTTTTTTGAGCGATTTATGAACATAATTCCCGATTTACTACACGATCCATAGACATAATTTGTGTTTTTCATACAATTTCTGAACGTAATTCTCACTTTTTTAAACAATTCATGGACGTAATTCCCGTTTTGAGCAATTTGTGGACCCAATTTACGTTTTTTATGCAATTCGCCTTTTTTGAGCGATTCATGGACATAATTCGAGATTTTTATGCGATTAATGAATGTAATTTACATTTTACATGATTTATGGACGTAATTTGCTATACTTATGCGATTCATAGACCTAATTTGCATCTTTTGAGCTTTCTATTTGTGTTTTTTTGATCGATTTATTGACATTATTTGTGTTTTTATAGGATTTATGAATGTAATTCGCTTTTTTTTACCAATTCTGGGACGTAATTTGCATTTTTTGCAATTTATGAACATTATTCGTGTTTCTTTTCACAATTCATGGAAGTGATTCGCATTTTTTGAGTGATTTATGAACGTAATTCACGTTTTTATGCAATTCATGGATGTAATTTGCATTTTTTGGGCGATTCATGAACGTAATTCACATTTTTTATCCAATTCGGTATTTTTATGCGTTTTATAGAGGTAATTTCCGTTTCAGATTTCTGCTGCCAAAATTCGTGTTTTTTGAGCAATTTATGAACATAATTCATGTTTTACTACACGATTCATAGACGTAATTTGCGTTTTTTATACAATTTATGAATATAATGCTTGCTTTTTTACATGATTCATGGACGTAATTCACATTTTAAACAATTTGTGGACGTAATTCCCATTTTTTATGCAATTTGCTTTTTTTTTTTTAGCGATTCATGGATGTAGTTCACATTTTTTATGCGATTCATGCATTTAATTCACATTTTTTATGCGATTCATGCATGGAATTTGTATTTTTTATGCGATTCATGGATTTAATTAATGTTTTTATTGTGGTCTTTGGACGAAATTCACGTTTTTCACGTGGTATTTTGTCGAAATGTTGGGTTTTTTTACACGATTCTTTGTTGAGATACTTTTTTTTTACGCAATTTGTCGAAATAAATAAATAAAAATTGTTTCTTCATAAAATTTTCTGCACATGGCGTGCGTCTATATTATACAACTCTGCTTGTCAGATTTTTTTTTTTTTTTTCAGATTGAATTAAGGTTTGCTAACCCATAGACTAATTGGAATTTCCAGATTTCTGACCAAGCGTATCTATGGAAATTAAGTTTTCTTTCCCAAATCGAGATATGGTTGGATTTTTTTTTTGGGGGGGGGAGGGGGGGGGGTTGAATCTGGTTTCGGTTTGATTTCAAATGTAATTTTCAGGTTCTTGTTCAGTTGCATTTCAATGTATTTTATTTTGCAGCAGATAGATTGAGTTACTCTTGGAGGGATTTTTTTCTTTCTGGTTTTGGAGTGTATAGGATAGATTTCAATAGGAATTTTTCGATTCTGGTCAATGTATGTCAATGGAAATTATTTTGTCTATCTTGGACAAATTTATCTTTCCATTAAATTTTTGTTGGTTTAGAATGGGTTTCAGGATAACTTGTAGGTTCTTGTTGGCAGACTTGTATAAAACCAAAAACTTTCCGCAAATTAATTTAATGTTGGGTGTAATTCGCATTTTTTGCGCAATTCATGGTCATCATTAGTGTTTTTTATGCGATTTATGAATGTAATTTGCATTTTTGAGCAATTTATGGACATAATTCGCAATTTTTATGCGATTAATGAATGTAATTTACATTTTACATGATTTATGGACGTAATTTGCTATTTTTATGCAATTCATAGACATAATTTGCGTTTTTTCAGCTTTCTGTTGATGAAATTTGTGTTTTTTTAATCGATTTATTGACGTTATTTATGTTTTTATAGGATTTATGAATGTAATTTGCTTTTTTTACCAATTTTTGGACGTAATTTGCATTTTTTGTAATTTATGAACGTTATTAGTGTTTTTTTGCATGATTCATGGAAGTGATTTGCATTTTTTGAGTGATTTATGAATGTAATTCACGTTTTTATGCGTTTCATGGACGTAATTTGTGTTTTTTGAGCGATTCATGAATGTAATTTGCGTTTTTTATGCAATTCATGAATGCAAAACACTATTTGCTATTTTTATGCAATTTATAGACGTAATTTGCGTTTCAGCTTTCTGCTGCCAAAATTAGTGTTTTTTGAGCGATTATGAACATAATTTCCGTTTTACTACACGATTCATAGACATAATTTGTGTTTCTCATACAATTTCTGAACGTAATTCTCACTTTTTAAAACAATTCATGGACGTAATTCACGTTTTGACGATTTGTGGACCCAATTCGCGTTTTCTATGCGATTCATGGACATAATTCACGATTTTTATGCGATTAATGAATGTAATTTACATTTTACATGATTCATGGATGTAATTTGCTATATTTATGCAATTCGTAGACATAATTTGCATTTTTTGAGCTTTCTGTCAACGAAATTTGTGTTTTTGATCGATTTATTGATGTTATTTGTGTTTTTATAGGATTTATGAATGTAATTCGCTTTTTTTACCAATTGTTGGACTTAATTCACATTTTTTGTAATTTATGAATGTTATTAGTATTTTTTTGCATGATTCATGGAAGTGATTTGCATTTTATGAGTGATTTATGAACGTAATTTGCGTTTCAGCTTTCTGCTGCCAAAATTCGTGTTTTTTGAGCGATTTATGAACATAATTCCCGATTTACTACACGATTCATAGACATAATTTGTGTTTTTCATACAATTTCTGAACGTAATTCTCACTTTTTTAAACAATTCATGGACGTAATTCCCGTTTTGAGCAATTTGTGGACCCAATTTACGTTTTTTATGCAATTCGCCTTTTTTGAGCGATTCATGGACATAATTCGAGATTTTTATGCGATTAATGAATGTAATTTACATGATTTATGGACGTAATTTGCTATACTTATGCGATTCATAGACCTAATTTGCATCTTTTGAGCTTTCTATTTGTGTTTTTTGATCGATTTATTGACAATATTTGTGTTTTTATAGGATTTATGAATGTAATTCGCTTTTTTTTACCAATTCTGGGACGTAATTTGCATTTTTTGCAATTTATGAACATTATTCGTGTTTTTTTTCACAATTCATGGAAGTGATTCGCATTTTTTGAGTGATTTATGAACGTAATTCACGTTTTTATGCAATTCATGGATGTAATTTGCATTTTTTGGGCGATTCATGAACGTAATTCACATTTTTTATGCAATTCGGTATTTTTATGCGTTTTATAGAGGTAATTTCCGTTTCAGATTTCTGCTGCCAAAATTCGTGTTTTTTGAGCAATTTATGAACATAATTCATGTTTTACTACACGATTCATAGACGTAATTTGCGTTTTTTATACAATTTATGAATATAATGCTTGCTTTTTTACATGATTCATGGACGTAATTCACATTTTAAACAATTTGTGGACGTAATTCCCATTTTTTATGCAATTTGCTTTTTTTTTTTAGCGATTCATGGATGTAGTTCACATTTTTTATGCGATTCATGCATTTAATTCACATTTTTTATGCGATTCATGCATGGAATTTGTATTTTTTATGCGATTCATGGATTTAATTAATGTTTTTATTGTGGTCTTTGGACGAAATTCACGTTTTTCACGTGGTATTTTGTCGAAATGTTGGGTTTTTTTACACGATTCTTTGTTGAGATACTTTTTTTTTTACACAATTTGTCGAAATAAATAAATAAAAATTGTTTCTTCATAAAATTTTCTGCACATGGCGTGCGTCTATATTATACAACTCTGCTTGTCAGATTTTTTTTTTTTTTTTTTCAGATTGAATTAAGGTTTGCTAACCCATAGACTAATTGGAATTTCCAGATTTCTGACCAAGCGTATCTATGGAAATTAAGTTTTCTTTCCCAAATCGAGATATGGTTGGATTTTTTTTTTTTTTTTGGGGAGGGGGGGGGGTTGAATCTGGTTTCGGTTTGATTTTAAATGTAATTTTCAGGTTCTTGTTCAGTTGCATTTCAATGTATTTTATTTTGCAGCAGATAGATTGAGTTACTCTTGGAGGGATTTTTTTCTTTCTGGTTTTGGAGTGTATAGGATAGATTTCAATAGGAATTTTTCGATTCTGGTCAATGTATGTCAATGGAAATTATTTTGTCTATCTTGGACAAATTTATCTTTCCATTAAATTTTTGTTGGTTTAGAATAGGTTTCAGGATAACTTGTAGGTTCTTGTTGGCAGACTTGTATAAAACCAAAAACTTTCCACAAATTAATTTAATGTTGGGTGTAATTCGCATTTTTTGCGCAATTCATGGTCATCATTAGTGTTTTTTATGCGATTTATGAATGTAATTTGCATTTTTGAGCAATTTATGGACATAATTCGCAATTTTTATGCAATTAATGAATGTAATTTACATTTTACATGATTTATGGACGTAATTTGCTATTTTTATGCAATTCATAGACATAATTTATGTTTTTTCAGCTTTCTGTCGACGAAATTTGTGTTTTTTGATCAATTTATTGACGTTATTTGTGTTTTTATAGGATTTATAAATGTAATTCGCTTTTTTCACACAACTCTTGGACGTAACACTTTTACACAACTTTTTGCAATTTATGAATGTTATTCGTGTTTTTTTGCACGATGCATGGAAGTGATTCACATTTTTTGAGTGATTTATGAACATAATTCACATTTTTATGCAATTCATGGATGTAATTTGCATTTTTTGAGCGATTCATGGATGTAATTCGCGTTTTTTATGCAAATCATGAATGCAAAATGCTATTCCCTATTTTTATGCGATTTATAGACGTGATTTGCATTTTAGCTTTCTGCTGCTAAAATTCGTATTTTTTGAGCGATTTATGAACATAATTCCCATTTTACTACACAAATAATAGACGTAATTTGCATTTTTCATACAATTTATGAACATAATTCTCACTTTTTTAGACAATTCATGGATGTAATTCACGTTTTGTGGATATAATTCACATTTTTTATGCAATTCGCTTTTTTTGAGCGATTCATGGACATAATTCGCGATTTTTATGAGATTAATGAATGTAATTTACATTTTACATGATTTATGGATGTAATTTGCTATATTTATGAGATTCGTAGACATAATTAGCATTTTTTGAGCTTTCTGTCGACGAAATTTGCGTTTTTTGATCGATTTATTGACGTTATTTGTGTTTTTATAGGATTTATGAATGTACAGTAGACTCCCTCAAATCCGCAAACCAGAAATCCGCAACTCTCTAAAATCCGCACATATTTTATGGATGTAAACAATGAAACTTTCAGTTTGGATATTGCCACAAAATTTGATTTTTTTAGTTTTGCATCAATTCCATACATTTTTTAATTTGTAATTTTCTTAATAATACTCCATTTATGTTTTTTTCATGAATTAAGAATATATATTTTTTGGAAAAAATTCAAGATATTGCAGATATCACTGGTAATCACAATCTACTTACTACATATATTTATGCATTAATCAATATTTTTTTATTATTAAGCCTGGCTAAACTTGAAAAAAAAAAATCGTTATTTTATGATTTTGATGTGAATTAGTAATGTACTTTTATGAGGCAAATTTTGTTCAATAATTTTGGAAAAATACATTTAATCTTTATAATGAATATTTAATCATACACTATTGATTTTTAACTTGACCTTTGCTATTAGTATTTTAATCATTTTTAAAATTATCTAAATTTTTATTATTTTAGTTTATTAATTATTTTAATATTTTATTATATCGTAAGCATTCATTATAGTTCCAAATGCACGATTAATTGCACTCAAATTACTGTTTAAAAAATGTAAACAAAGCAATGACCAGAAATCCGCAAAATTCTAAAATCCGCACAACCTCTGGTCCCAAGCTGTGCGGATTTAAGGGAGTCTACTGTAATTCGCTTTTTTTACCAATTGTTGGACCTAATTTGCATTTTTTGTAATTTATGAATGTTATTAGTATTTTTTTGCACGATTCATGGAATGATTTGCTTTTTTTGAGTGATTTATGAACGTAATTTGCGTTTGCTTTCTGCTGCTAAAATTCGTGTTTTTTGAGCGATTTATGAACATAATGCCCATTTTACTACACGATTCATAGACATAATTTGTGTTTTTCATACAATTTCTGAACGTAATTCTCACTTTTTTAAACAATCCATGGACGTAATTCACGTTTTGAGCGATTTGTGGACCCAATTCATGTTTTTATGCAATTCGCTTTTTTTTTTTGAGCGATTCATGGACATATTTCATGATTTTTATGCAATTAATGAATGTAATTTACAATTTACATGATTTATGGACATAATTTGCTATACTTATGCGATTCATAGACATAATTTGCATGTTTTGAGCTTTCTATCGACGAAATTTGCGTTTTTTGATCGATTTATTGACGTTATTTGTATTTTTATAGGATTTATGAATGTAATTTGCTTTTTTTACCAATTCTTGGACGTAATTCGCATTTTTTGCAATTTATGAACGTTCTTAGTGTTTTTTTGCACGATTCATGGAAGTGATTAGAATTTTTGAGTGATTTATGAATGTAATTCACGTTTTTATGCGTTTCATGGACGTAATTTGTGTTTTTTGAGCGATTCATGAATGCAAAACACTCTTCGCTATTTTTATGCGATTTATAGACGTAATTTGGGTTTCAGCTTCCCATTTTACTACACAATTCATAGGCATAATTTGTGTTTTTCATACAATTTCTAAACGTAATTCTCAGTTTTTTAAACAATTCATGGACGTAATTCACGTTTTGAGCGATTTGTGGACCCAATTCGCGTTTTTTATAAGATTCATGGACATAATTTGCGATTTTTATGCGATTAATGAATGTAATTTACATTTTACATGATTTATGGGTGTAATTTGCTATATTTATACGATTTGTAGACATAATTTTCATTTAAGCTTTCTCTCGACGAAATTTGCGTTTTTTGATCGATTTATTGACGTTATTTGTGTTTTTATAGGATTTATGAATGTAATTCGCTTTTTTTACCAATTGCTGGACCTAATTCGCATTTTTTGTAATTTCTGAATGTTATTAGTATTTTTTTGCACGATTCATGGAAGTGAGTTGCAATTTTTGAGTATTTATTAACGTAATTTGCGTTTCAGCTTTCTGCTGCCAAAATTTGTGTTTTTTGAGCGATTTATGAACATAATTCCTGTTTTACTACACGATTCATAGACATAATTTGTGTTTTTCATACAATTTTTGAACGTAATTCTCACTTTTTTAAACAATTCATGGACGTAACTCACGTTTTGAGCGATTTGTGAACACAATTCATGTTTTTTATGCAATTCGCTTTTTTTGAGCGATTCATAGACATAATTTGCAATTTTTATGCGATTAATGAATGTAATTTACATCTTACATGATTTATGGACGTAATTTGCTATACTTATGCGATTCATAGACATAATTTGCATCTTTTGAGCTTTCTATCGACAAAATTTGTGTTTTTTGATCAATTTATTGACATTATTTGTGTTTTTATAGGATTTATGAATGTAATTCGCTTTTTTTTACCAATTCTTGGACATAATTCGCATTTTTTGCAATTTCTGAACGTTCTTAGTGTTTTTTTGCACGATTCATGGAAGTGATTAGAATTTTTGAGTGATTTATGAATGTAATTCACGTTTTTATGCAATTCATGGATGTAATTTGCATTTTTTATGCAATTCATGAATGCAAGTCGCTATTTTTATGCGTTTTATAGAGGTAATTTCCGTTTCAGATTTCTGCCTCCAAAATTCGTGTTTTTTGAGTGATTTATGAACATAATTCATGTTTTACTACACGATTCATAGACGTAATTTGCATTTTTCATACAATTTACGAATATAATTCTCGCTTTTTTACATGATTCATGGACGTAATTCACATTTTAAGCAATTTGCAGACATAATTCCCATTTTTTATGCAATTTGCTTTCTTTTTTTAGCGATTCATGGAATTTGTATTTTTTATGCGATTCATAGATTGAATTAACGTTTTTTTTTTTTGTTTTTTTTTTGGTCTTTGGACGAAATTCATGTTTTTCGTGTGGTATTTTCTCGAAATGTTGGGGTTTTTTACATGATTCTTTGTTGAGATACACTTTTTTTTTAATGCAATTCTTTGTTGAAATAAATAAATAAAACTTGTTTCTTCATAAAATTTTCTGCACATGGTGTGCGTCTATATTATACAACTATGCTTGTCAGTGTGTATTGTCAGATTTTTTTTTTTTTTTTTTTTTTCAGATTAAATTAAGGTTTGATAGAATATTTCTTAGGGTTTGGATGAGGTTCAACTCAAATAGAATTTAAACAATTACATTTTAGAAATGACAAAACTAAAAAATGTAATTATTTATCGCCCATTATTAGCTGTTAGTATTTTAAAATATTTATTTGTTAGTGTGTTAGTAACTTTACATTATTTGAATTAAAAATTTTTAATTTCTTGTATTAAATTTAATCTTAAATATGTTTTCTTCTTAGGTATGTTATGCAATTTATTTAAATAATGGATTCAAAGTTATTTGAGGATTTTGTGTTCATTAGTAGAAAAAAGGCCTTTTTTTTTAAAATAAAAAAAGCGTTAATTATCAAACATTTTTGTAAAAGAATGTTAGAAAGAAATACTTCAATTTCGAGACAATGAATATGAAATTAAAACATCTATAGAAAAAAAGGGGGGTAAATTTTTATTTTATGAAACTCATTATTAAAGCATAGAAGATAGAAGTATAAGTTATTTCTTTTTAAACCAATGTTATCATTAATATTTGGTTAAGAATTATTTGCTTACCCAACTTTTAGTGCTTGTAAATTCTAACATTATAAAAATATATTAAGATTTTCCATTTTAGATGTCCAATTTATAAATGCAGTTTATTAATAACGCTATGTTCTAAGCTGTAAAGCTAATGCTTTTATATTTTTGATTAATGATTTCTATAACGTAATATTAACTATTACAATACTTTTGTATTTGGTTTGTGATCTGAGAAAAAATTTTTCACGCTTGGATTTAAATCATCAGACTCTTAGGAAGAAAAAAAAGAAAAAAAAAAAATTCTATTTTGAACAGCATCTAATGCAGACTACAATGATGCGCTGTAGTACCTCCGTGGCAACTGCTAAATAACATTTTAAAATATAAACATGGAATTTCGAAATTATTAATGAAATAATAGGATGCATGAAACATGTTAAAGCTACAGTCACTAATGGATAATGAGAGCTGGGTGCATGTCAAATTACTGGATGCAGCAAACTTATGCAATGGTCTCTAAAACACATGAAATTTCTCAAAGCCGCAGTCAATAACAAATGTATGAGCACTATGCCCATATGAAAACAAACAACAAAAATTAACAGATGCAGCAAACTATGCAGTAACATGCAGATTCCCAATATTTGGAAGAAATGAGTGATACCTGAACTAAAAAAATCCAGTGACAATATTGTGAAACAAATACATTAAAACAATAACGTTTATATTAGAAAAAAAAGGGCCTAAAACTCTCACTCGTTAAAGCAGTCCAACTACTGCATGTATAGCATTTAGAGCACATGAAAACAAAACAAAAACAAAACACTCAGGCTGCAGCAAAATTGCTGTGCAACAATCTGTAAAATACACAAAATTAATTAAAAATGCAATCACTAATGCATGTTGTACAAGCACTGTGTGTACATGAAGAAAAAAAACAATGAGTGCAACTAATTTGTTTTTAAATCTCTGAAATCTTTATAGCCACAGTCACTAATGCATGTAAGAACAAATTAACTTCATTACTTTCTTTTGAATTATCAAAATACTGCTGTAATTTGTTGATAAATACTAGTTTGTTCACAATTTCCAATAATAAGTGCACTTACTTATTTTAAAAATTGTTTAAAACCTGGATTTACTGGCCATTAAGCTAAGCTAAAAAGGCACAGTTTTAAAATGAAAATTAATAGCGACAAAAATGCATAAGAAAAAGTAATAAATGCATTTTGAATAACATATTCAAGCAATTTTAATCTAAAAATTAACATCCTGGGTTATTAATCACAGAAATTAATAAATGAAATAAAAAAGCACAATTTTTACAACACTTTAAAACTTAGTATTGTTAATTAATTCATATAATTATTGTTAATTAATTCATATAATAAGGACATCTATAAACTTAAAAACAATCTATTTTGAGAATTTTAGAATTCACAAGCACTTGGTTAAACTGTTGGTCAATTATAAATATTGTTTGTTTACCAAAATTTAGCAATAGTTTACACATTCTGTGATAGTTTATGTTGGTTTGAAATCAAATCAACATGCTAACTAATGTATACATCACTTATACTTTTTAAATAATACTTTAATAATGAGTGCCAAAAAATATTTATTTACCTTTCTTTTTCATTATAGATGGTTTAGCTTCACGTTCGTCTCCTGAAATTGAATTATTTCATGCCAACATACAGCACGAATCAATTTGTTTTGATTCGTGTACTAGGATTCACCATATTATTTTATCCAAAAAAGGGGGCCTTTCAGTTTCTCCAAATAACACAATACCTATATTACCATAATAACCATTATTTCGCAAATTACACAACATACATGCTAAAAACAACAAGTGCCAAGTACAAAGCTTACCGCCAGCGAATTCGATTACGATTCAAAACAAAACTATCTAAACGGCGTATGAATACATGGAATTCTAACAGGCCCGGATTGGGCAGGTCGGCTGGTCGGCGATCGCCGAGGGCCCCCGGCCCAAAGGGGCCCCGGAGGTGCCCTCGAAATAGGGAATATACGATTTCATATAAGCATGAGATTCTTCCGCGGATCCGCAATTTTCCGTTTTTCGTCATTTTTCACGCTTCTTATTTTTTATATCTTCAAGGATCGCGGAAAAAACCGAAATTTTTTGATAAAATATCGCGATAAAAAGGGGATTTTTGTTAAAATATTGCGGAATAAAAACGCTATTTTCGTCGGAAGGTCGCAAAAAAATCTCAATTTTCTCGAAAGATCGCGAAGAAATGCTATCTTCGTCAAAATATCGCGAGAAAACGCGAATTTCGTTAAAAGATCGAGAAAAAAACGCGGATTGCGTCATTATATTGCGATAAAAACGAGATTTTCGTCAAATTATTGCGGTATAAAAATGCGGTTTTCGTCAAAAGATCGCTAAAAAATGCTATTTTTGTCGAAAATTCGCAAAAAATGCTATTTTCGTCAAAATATCACGAGAAAAACGCGGTTTTCGTCAAAATATCGCGAGAAAAACTTAGTTTTCGCCCAAATTAGCGAGAAAAACTTGTTTTTTCAACAAGACATCGCGAGAAAAAAGCGGATTCCGTCATAAGATCGCGAGAAAAACGCAGATTCCGTCAAAAAATCGCGGAAAAAACGCTGATTGCGTCAAAGGATTGCGGGAAAATATTATTTTCGGTCAAAATATCACGAGATAAACGCGATTTTCGTTAAGACATTTCGAAAAAAAGAGTTTTTCGCTAACACATCGCAAGAAAAACGCGGATTCCGTCAAAATATCGCGAGAAAAACGCGGATTCCGTTAATAGATTGAGAAAAAAAACGCGGATTGCGTCATAAGATTGCGATAAAAAAGCGATTTTCGTCAAATTATTGCGGAATAAAAATGCGATTTTCGTTAAAAGATCTCTGAAAAACTATTTTTGTCGAAAATTCGCAAAAAATGTCATTTTCGTCAAAAGATTAAGAGAAAACGCGGTTTTCGTCAAAATATCGCAAAAAAACAGTTTTCGTGAAAATATCATGAGAAAAACGTTGTTTTCGTCAAAATATCGCGAGAAAAACAATTTTTTTTTCGACAAGACATTGCGAGTAAAACGGGGATTCCGTCATAAGACTGCGAGAAAAACGCAGATTCCGTCAAAAGACCGCAGAAAAAACGCGGGTTGTGTCAAAAGATCGCGAAAAATCGTGATTTTCGTCAAAAGATCGCGAAAAAACCGTGATTTTCGTCAAATGGTCATAAAAAAACGCAATTTTCGTCAAATGATCGAAGAAAAAACGCAAATTTCGGGACGGAATCACGGAAAAAATACGAATTTCGTGATAGAATTACAAAAAATGTATTGTAATATTGTTTTCAAAAACTTTTTGCAATTGAGTGGCAAATTAAGCATTAGATCGCCATGTTTGTTAATTGATGTTTTAAATGAAAACATTTTAAATTAAACAACTAGCTTAAGATTGCTGTGGTAAAACATTGCTTCAGAAATATGAACTTAAAATAGAAACTTTAATTTCAGAAATACTTATAATATTTGCACAAATGAATTCACCCTGACCCTCTTCCCCTCCTCCTCCCCCAAAAATAAATTAAATAAAATAAAACATGATTTAAACAAAAGTATTGACAATTTTGTTATGAATAAAGTAAGCTTCTTAATTGTCTTTCACGTGCACTATTTAAAATATTTTTCATTTTTCGGTTCACGCGCTTTTCCTCTTTTTTTAACTTCTTTGGAATCTCATGCCTGTTCATTATTATTACCATGGCCCACTAGATCTAAGTAAAGGCCTGTTTATTTGAGATTAATGTATGAAATCTCCCGCCAGAGGACGCTGATACTTTGCCCAAGTTAATCAGACCAATCATGTAAACCCTGAACCAAAACAATGACACGTGTGCAAGCATGTGCACAGAACAGAAAGCAACTTATTCAATGCTAATTTGGGCAGGATTTGCGTCACGTGGACTTACACGTGGTTCAATGAAATGGTTCAGGGTTTGAAGCTGTTGCCAGCTTCACTTTTTCGGCGGTTTTTCGCGAAATGGCTCGGCTGGTAGTATTATAGTAGGCTCGGATTATTACTTACATAAGAAAATATTGCGTATTTACCAGATATGCGTTTACAATAAATTTTAAGCAATTGTCAGTTTTTTCATGGTCTATATAGTTTCTTCGAGTCATATCGTTTGACAGATGGAATAGGACTGCTGACTGATACATCACTCTCAGTGCAGCGCTCATACAGTCAGATTCAGAGAGCATTGTGACGCTCACTCGCCAATCTCGTACAGTATGATTGTAACTAGTGCAGTGTCACGCAGCTGTTTCAACATGAAGCATGAATACCAAAGCGGCGGCACGGAAAAAAATGGAAAAAATGAGAAAATTTTTAAACGTTGAAAAATGTTTACAAAGTTTTAATACTTGGTTATGTAGGTCTGCCACTTCTCAGTCGTACTAGAACATATGTTGTTCAATGGTTAATTGATGTAGTTTTATTTTTGGAGAACAAGGCATTGCATACAGAAAGTATAAAGCTGAAGGAGATTGTAAGCTTTACTCTATGGGTAATCATAATAATTTTCTCAAGCTGGCATGTTGGTTATAAATTATGATGTGTTTTTACAAAATCATGTCAAAAAAGTACATAAAAAACCTCACAAGAAAGTTAATTAAAAGACCGACTGGACGAGGCTCTTTATTGAATTATTTTTGCTCGAATTATTTTTGCTTTGCAAAATTCATGGTTGGCGAACTTGCTATGTGAATTATTCGCTCCATAAATTAGTATATTTTTTCACTCATTGAGGAATGAATCTTTTTTTGTTTACTTTGGTGGAAAGAGGTATTGAAATATTAATTTAATTTTGACTGAAGTAATCTCAAAATATACATGTACTTCAGTGTAACTCATCTGTCAAATACTTTGCGCTTAAAGCTCCTGTCCCTGTCCGCGAAGACACTCACGAGCTAAAGCTACTCCTATGGGGAGGCATTTTTTCTAATAACTCTTCTGCATTTTGACATGTTTAAATATTTTTTTTGCATTGGATAGATGAGGTCACTCTCAAGATCGCACCTTGATTACTTTTTTCAATTTTGGCCGCAAAGATTTTTTATAAAGTTTACTTTCACTTTCTGAACCGATTCTAAAAGTGAAAGTAACTTTATAAAAAATATCTGCGACCAAAATCGAAAAAGTAATTAAGAAGTGATCTTGAGAGGGATTTCAGCGATCAAATGCAAAAATAAATAAAAATGTCAAAATGCGAGAGAGTTATTAGAAAAATCCCCCCCCCCCCATAAGAATAGCGTTAGCTCGCGAGTGCCTTCACTGATAGGGACAGGAGCCTTAATAATAATAATCTGTACAGTATTTGGCGACTTATCACCTGCGCTTGCTTACATTAAAGTACAAAATTGGGCGCATGGGTGAAACGGGTGGCCCGGAACTGTTGATGACAGTCACTAGTTAGTGTTTTTTTTATACAGATAATTCTATTCTCGCTAAATCACCCGACAAGGGGCCCCTTTTTAGTCTCTTGCCGAGGGCCCCCAAAGGAGCCAGTCCGGGCCTGAATTCTAAAGCAAATTTATTAAAAATAATTTTTGTTTGTAAACTTTAAAAGAAAATCATAAGTGAAAAGTATATTGAATATGTATAATTAAAAAATATTTTCCTATTTTAAAAAAGGATTCAAAATATTTTTTTCCACAAAATGCAAAAATATCCAATGTAAGAAACGTAATATTTTCTTCTTACGAAAAATAAAGGCAAAATAAATAGAAATTTGATTTAGTATATATTTATTGAATGTTTTAAAGCGCATGATAAGATGTTTTTGTAGTTTCAAAAACATTTATTGCTTCGATGCGGGTGTTTTAACTGTGACCATTACTACATTTGCCTATTTGCAGTGTCTCCGTCTGCTAACCCATAGAATAACATGTAATCCGCGAGCTAATATAGTCCAATTTTCCAAGATCAATATATAACAAACAAGAGTTTTCCTAGAAACAAGGCAAGTCTTATTCCCTCTATCTTAAAGAGATTCATATTATATATAAGTTTTAATAAAATCTCCCAGCCCGTTTTCTAGATCTCATTATCAGGAACAAACACCATCGTTTTCAGTTTAAAAATGGTTATCGAGATCTAAAAATATACGGCACGTAGAAATGTAAAAATTATAGGATAGGATTAGACTGGGAATATAAGACTATATTAAAAAAATTGGACCATTCTGACCAATATTTGCTGAGTTATTAGAAGGCGGCTTTTCCGATTTCCTTTGAAGTTGAGTTAGCTGTATATATGAAGTTCCGCATCTACCCTTATGACGATGGTAGGTTTTGACGATGGTAGGTTTAAAGCTGCGTCACTTGAAGGCTGCCGCCTTCTATGATAGTGCGGTCATACTGTTTCACATGAAGTTATATTTGCACATTTACTTAAAACCTCATAGAGTGAAGAGTTGTTTAGAACAAGACATTTTTCGCTCTCAGCAGTGGCGTAGCTAAGGGGGGGCAAGGGGGGCATCCGCCCCGGGCGCCGAGGCCTAGGGGCGCCAAATTGAGAGAAATTGTTATATATCTATATTGGGGTGGGGGCGCAAAATTTCTTGCTGGCCCCGGGCGCCATAGACGGGCACCAAACATAGCTACGCCACTGGCTCTCAGTTTTGTAGAAAGAGCAATCTTTGAATGATCATATTGTTAATATGTTTAGACCTTTTTTATTCTACGAGTTCAGATTAGGATACAAAGCTGCAAAGGCCACCAAAGTAATATGCTCCTTGTTTGGAAGAACTTTGGTAAGTGAACGAACCGCTTAATAGCTGTTCAGCCGATTTTCGGCCTGAGACTAGCGATTCGAAGATAAGCCTCGTGTTGGTATCCAGGGCCGTAGCAAGAAGTGAATAAAAAGGAGGGGGTTGTCAAGAAAACGTAAGAGGGGGGGTCATATTTTCTCTCTCTCTCTCTCTGATGCAGAAAGATAAATTAGTTCATATTAGTGATGGGCGATTTCGATTTTTTAAATCGATTTAATCGATACTACGGCCAACTCGATTTAATCGATACTTTAAAAATTTTAATCGATTTCTCTGAAGGTAACAATTTTCATTTTCTTTCAAAAGTCGAAGATAAAATAGACGGATGTGCCTATTCTAAAATTTCAGTGTATTAGTTTCTAAGACAGAAGAATTAAAGAAACCTCAGAACCCCCCCCCCCCCCTCCCCTGCAAAATAGCGTTTTTTGTTGAGTGATGTACACCAAAAATTGATCAGGATCAATTTTTATTAAATACCAGCTGAATCTGAATTTTGATGAAAATCCATGAAAGCGCGAGACACAGCTATTGCGAAATCATAAAAAATGCAGCATATCAGCGCCACCTGTAGAGCAATTTACACCAAGAACTAAATAACACTAATCTATGTCAGAGATTTACTGAATCTGAATTTTGATGAAAATTCGTTCTTGAGATAGCGCTATTGCGTTAATCATGATTAATGCAGTATAGCAGCACCATCTCTTAAGCGATTTCCACCAAAATGTAATTAGCATTAAATAATATCAAGGACTAATTGAATCTAAATTTTTATGAAAATCCGTGCATTAGTTCTTGAGATAAAGCTAAAATGGAAACAGGTGCGTGCGAAAAGAGAACTGCTCCCGGTTCAAAGTTCCAATTTAGCCCCCCCCCCCCCCCCTATTAACTTTTTTTTGTGATAGGCTAGAAGTAATATTAGTAGTAAAAAATTTGGCGCACCCTAAATTTCCGTGCTCGAAACGACCGCTTCCTTTCGCCCCCCCCCCTTTCACATGGCGCTGAGTGGAAATTGTGAAAAATTCAGTATAGCAGCGCCATCTGAGAAGCTATATACATCAAAATGCAAAAAACATCAATTCTTGTCAAGGACTAACTGGATCTAAAATGTGATGAAAATCCGTTCATTCGTTATTCAGATATAGCTGTTGCTCAGATCGCAAAAAATGCAGCATAGCAGCGCCACCTGTTAGGCTATATGCACCAAAAATTAATTAGATTCAGTTTATATGAAGGTCAAACTAAATCTAAAGTTTTGTGGAATTCCGTGCATATGTTCTTGAGATAGAACGGTCAGAAATTTTTGTCGTATACAGACTCACAGAGTGACAGACACACACACAGACAGATATTTCTTAAAAACCATGAAATCCTGTTAAAGACCTTCTAAAATATATAAATCCATCAAAAACGGGAAGTCAAAATTTTTCACGAATCTAACTCTCTTCTTGTAAAGTTACAAAAGGAAGTAAAAATGCAAAATCGATTCTGCCCGTAACATCGGTCTTTAGATTCGATGTCGATCTTTAGATTCGATGTCGATCTTTAGATTCGATTTCGATCTTTAGATTCAATGTCGATCTTTAGATTCGATTTTTTTTTTTTTTTTTTTTTTTTTTTTTTTCCGTTGGCTAAATGAATGTTGAATGCAGGTATTTTTCTGCGAGGAAGGCATCATGTTTTACAGCTCTGTAAGAGAGGGGGAATCGCAATTTGTGCATTAAAAAGAATAAAATCTCATAACTTCTGGGGGGGGGGGTAATCCTCTGCGGGCTATCCCATTAATTCGACACTAGGTTAAATCGTTATATTTTTGTTTAGAAGTCCAGTTATTTGAAGTATTAGTTTATTATGTTTTACTTTTCACGCTCGTCTCTTCTAATCCCCCCCCCCCCTTACGCGTCAGTTTTAACCATGGAGCTAAGAAGGTATATGGAGGAGATATATGTGACGTCACTTGAAGCTTTTCCTACCCCCCCCCCCCCGCCCGTTACAACGCCGCGGCCGCCATATTTGACCTGGGTAAGCTGCTTTTTTCCGTCTGCTACCGATCGTCGTCGTATTGAGGAAGCTCCTCGCGGTGCAAGTCAACTACGGTTAAAGTCAAACATGGCGGATATGAAAGAGGGGGACAGAACTGGTTTTTCGGCGTCAGGGCTCACCATGATGCTAGATTGATATGTCTTTTCCATATACCTTCTTAGCTCCATGGTTTTAACTTACAGGGCCGTTCGAAATATGCATACAGTTTTAAAAATGTCCAATTCTCGGTCTATTTTATTTTAGTTCCACATTTTAATTCCTTGACGAAAGATAAATAAAGGGTCGCCCTTCCGCCCGTTTGGAGTTTATCTGCGCCCTGCCGGGGGGCATATTTTTTTTGTTTCTTCAAAAGAAACAAAAAAAAGTGAGGGGGGGGGGCTTGCACCCTCCCCTAATATACACCTTAAAATTTCGCTCATTTAATTTTCTACCATTTTTAACTTAAAAGTTTAAGCTACATGGCACCCCCAGAGCTGTGGACCCCCCCCCTGTCGAGTACTCACCTAATTTTGCTTATTTCTTCACTTCATTTCAATCTTTAAAAGGTTATAACTTTCTTCTATAGGAGTTACAGTGATGTGAAAAATTCTAGTATAGCTAACCATTTCTTGCCGTTCTTTTTGCTATTCCAGTTTCCCGGTTTTTCCTATAGGACTTTTTTTTTGGGGGGGGGGGGCAGAGTGTTTTTTTTCTCATTTCTTGATACAATATGTCTATTGAAAGCTTATGCTTCATACATTACAAATCTAGCATAAGAAATTTTCTCCCATCATTTCAGGTCACGTTACAAACCCATAATGTGTTAAAATTTTAATTTTTCAAACTTCAAAAAAAAAAAAAAAAAAAATTGATACATATTAGCGAAATTGGGGTTCGAACCCGCAATCGTTTGATTGCAGACGCAATTTTTAAGCTTATTGGCCACCGAGTATTCAGCAGCGCTATTATTTCTTTAGATTGTCGTCTTTAAATTCGTAATATCTTTTGAATGGAATGTCCGATTTGAATAATTCAAAAAAGTAATCTACAGATATTGTAACAGGCATTAATACGAAATGATTTATTTGGATAAGGATTAAGGTATCGATAGTATGGTCTAATTTTGGTTGGTGTATTTATCGCGTTTTAAAATGTAAGAAAGTAGGGATAGTGAGTTAACTACAATAGCTGGATATATGGTATCGCGCGGTTTCTTTTTTATAGATATTAATACATTCTTTAATATTATAGAACCCTTTTTTATTCATTTAAAAGTATTTCCAGGCGATTCAAAATTATATATCCTAGCGATTCAAAAAATACACACGTAATTGTTCAAGGTTTCACTTCTATCGGCACTCTCAGAGTGCCACTATTTTTTTTTTTTTCATGTTCGCCCATCCTACCGCCCCCCCCCCCCTTCCTCACCAATCTTAACTTACAGGTTCGTTCAAATTATGACTTCGATTTCAAAAAAGTCTAATCCTCGTTCTATTTTGTTATAAATCCATATTTTGAAACCTCAACAAAAGATACATTTGGGCCGGGGTCGCCCTTCTGTCCGTTTGGGATTTACCTTTCCCCCCCCCCCCCCGGGTGGGGGGCATATTTTTTGTTTCTTTCACACCCTCTCATGTAAGATATCGTTATAAAGCTTTTATCTCCTCTTTTTTCTGTTACTACCCCTCTCTCCACCTAGTTACATGCTCTTGGCACTTTTTATAGTTTCAAAGAGTGCATGTTCCCCGCGGGCCACCCCATGAATTCAACACTAAGTTAAACACTATATTTTTGTTTAGAAGCTCAGTTATTTGGGTTATTAGTTAATTATGTTTTTTTTTTTTTTTTTTGTTTTTTTTTTTGTTTTTTTTTTTTTTTTTTTTTTTTTTCAAGTTCGTCCGTTCTAATTCCTCGCCCCCCCTCCCCTTCCTCGCCAATCTTTACTAAATGGGCCTTTCAAAGTATGCATGCAATTTTTAAAATGTCCAATTCTCGTTCTATTTTATTGTAAATCCTCATTTTGAAACTTCGACAAAAGATACATTTGGGCTATGGTCGCCTTTCCGTCAAGAGTGAGGTTTACCTGCCCCCTTGGGAATGGGGCATATTTTTTGTTCTTTCAAACTATCTCGTGTAACATTTGGTTGGCATTAGAAAAAAAAAATTGTCTATACTCCTTGTTCCCCATCCTAGTTACACGCTCTTGGCACTCTTTATACTCGGTTTAATGCCAAGTTACTCAGAGTTGTTATTAGTTGAGTTATGTCTCTCAAATTTGTCAAAGTTTTTGTGTAAGTGACAACCATAAGTGACAATCATTTTAAAATTTAAAATTCTTATTATCCGACTCTAAAATCTGCAATAGCTTCATTCTATGCCTCCCTAAATGGGGATTGGGGGGGGGGGAAGACGGTAATTACGGTCCTGCTGATTGTCTAAGTTTGGGAATTAGTAATTTGGATCTTCTCTGTATAAACCTGAATATCGAAATATCGATTCTAGTATCGATTCTAGAACTGAGAAATCGATTCTTATTATGATCGATGTTGTTTTATACGATATCGATTTTAATCGATTCTCAAAATTTCCAGAATCGCCCATCACTAGTTCATATTCACATTGTAGGTACTATGTTTCTTAATGAACTGTTGTAATAACTTAATTTTATGCTGAGAAAAGAATATGATTATGGAAAATTGAAGCATATAACTAGTGCAATATTCAACTAAATTAGATTGTTGAACGTAATTTCATTTTGATTTTCGGAACATAAATTCATTTACTAACCTTGGAATATTTTCCAGAGAATGCTTAAAATCTTTTTCGGGGACTGAGTGCTCCCCCCTTAGCATCCCCTTAGCTATGGCCCTGTTGATCGTCTGTCTCCCTAAGCAAAATCTAGGTGGATGAAGAAATCAAGCGGAATCCCTGTCAAACATGACAGAAGTCTGCATACAGGCTAAGGGTATCTAACGAAACCAATCGACAGTTTGTGCATAGCAATGCACTGTTGTGGAAACTCAGCGAACGGGTTCCTCATGTTATATTGAAATAAACAAGCTTATACGGAGCTTATATATTATGTGCTTGTCATTGTTGTCACGGTACAACAAAGCCTCCTTTCTCAACCAAATATATAAATTTATTTTATTACATATAATTTGTCGAAACTTTCATTCTTTCCTTTTTATTCCTTAATGATAAAAAAAAAAAAAAAAAAAAAAAATGGGGGGAAAATTTGACATTTCTAAGAGTATTTCTTGTTTCAACATGAAATAAAGCTTTGAAAACTTTTTAATTATTTGATATTATAGATAAAACTGTATATTTTAAATATAGAAACTTTTATTCTTCCTTTCACTTTATTTTTGTCGCAAGAATATTTTAAAATAGAGTAGGAAAAAAAATCACTTAACAAAAAAAATATATATTAATCCGAAATCTAGATACAAAAAGTAGATGGCAGCACTATTTTTTTCCCTTGTAATCCTGCTATATTTTAAGAAACCCAGATGCATTAAAAGAGGAATATACACTAGAATGTAACTAATGTATTATCTTTTTGAACCCATTTTTATTACGTTAGGAATAAAAAGACAATCTTGAATTTTTTTAGCATATCATGGATATATTGATCTTCATGGCTGTACAATATTATTAATATCGGCTCTTTCCTTTATTTTTTGCGGATACAAAAGAAAAAATGTATATAAATTGTTAATTTTTTTAAAAAATCTTTAATTTTTTTTCTTTTTTTTTTTTTCTTTTTTTTTTTTTAAGATGAAGCAAATAAAGGACCACTTTCAAACTTAGGGAATTCAATCATCATGTGTAATATTACATCAGGGATCAGTTTCACACACATTTTTTTTATTATTTCTTTGATTTTTATAGTTTTTTTTTTCTTTTTTTTTTTTTTAATTTACACATTTTGAATGTTTGCAACCAATTTGTGATTAATCATGGTTTTACTAGATTATTGTTATTTAATAAATATGAAGATACGTTTTCAGAAGTTGCGATATTATTAATAACAAAATATGCTTTTTAAAAAAAATACTAAGAGACTTCAAAAAAATAATCACGCTTGGCGACAACTTGGCACTAACGCATATGAATGCATAGTTTTTATATGCTTATGATTTGAAAACGATTGCAACAATAAAAGATGATTTGCGCCAAATCATTATTTTTTTAAAATCAAATTTACATTTTTTTATCTAAAAAAAATTCTAATCATCAGAATTTAATGAAATTAAAATGGGGCCACATGGGTATCTTATACTTTCAAACAAAAAAAGAATTTTCAAAATCGGTTCATATTTAAAGAATTTATGAGTGAACAAGAAATACATACAGGTCAAAATCATAATCTACTCCTTGAAGTCGGTTAAAAAAATTCATTTCTATTAAATAGTTTCAAGATACAGAACTTCAAATTTGTAACTTTGGACGATTTACGTATGCTATTCTATATCACAAGTTTTTTAAAAGTTCAAAACTACTAAAATAATTTATTTATCGTCAAGATATTTTACAAAGCTCTATTTAAATATGAAATGAACATGTGTATTAAATTGTATTAAAATTATTTATGATGAGGCCACGATTTTTTAAAAATTTTTACTCATTTTATGTGGCGGGACCCTTATTCTTCGTTAACAGCGGCACACAAAATAATTTTGTTACATTAAGGTGGAAGGTTAGAAATCGTATGAGATGCATTTTGGGTATTGTCAGGGTTCAGTGCATATAAGACAAATTTTATTATTCTTACCAATAACATTTAACAACAATATTCATGTGACATTTTTATAAGATAGGCAGTGTGACTATATCATGAAGATTATTCATCATTGATAGTGGTAACACTACAATATTGGAGAACAATAAAATTTGTCCAATATACTCTGACTCCTGTGTTCAGGAATAACAAACAAAATGAGATTGACATGTATCAGTGACATGGATTCGACAACATGCTTTCTCAGGAGTATTGTAATATAGTGGCAGTACTTTTCAATCAATTCCAAAAATAATGCATAATGCAGTTCTTGAAACGGTGATAAACACTTAGTTAGCATTTTATTTTTTGCCACATCTAGGAGAAAAGCACTGCACACATTTTAAAAACCAAATCTATCGACAATACAGTAGTTTACAAGTCTTTAATTAGTCCAATACTGCAAATTTCAATTCTCTCTTTTATTCCTGTTACCCTGCCTATCGAAAAGAAACGGCGTTCTTGGATACGATAATATAATGCTTATAGGTATAGTAAAATACTTTCAAAAAATAGGCTTCCATTCCGATACGAGTTCTGCTTTCGCATCTTACAGATTAGCACGGAATTTAGGATTTATTTTTATTCCTTACAGTATATAACAATTAGAATTCATTTACAGGGAAACACAAAACAGTTCCATTACATTATGATCTACGGGAGAATGCGTTTTAGTTGCTCTTTAGTTGCATAATAATGCTACGATACTTCAAAAACAACAAAATAACTGAAAGGTTCGCTATGTTTTTTTGTAAAATACACAGCATATATAGTTCATTTACAGAAATGCACAAAAAATTCTAATAAAAATGAAAGAACTGACAAAGGTCTATAATTGCTCGAAATGTGTTTTTCTCTGTAGTATCCACTATAAACTTAACTAATTTTTAATGCATTAGCTGGTGCATGTAAATTCTATAGATTGCATTTAGGTTTATGTAAAAGATTTCGAATACATAACCGAATATGGACAGCTGTTGCTTAAAATAGATTTTTACAAGACTATATATTAATCCTTTATTTAGATATCTTTTTTTCATTCTAAGATAAAGTAATTTTTATCACTATTACCTTGTTAGAAGGGGTTCCATAATCTATTCTTAACGCATAACTTTTCATTTCTGTTATGTGGTATTAATGTGTTGTTTTTGAGTTCTGTTATATGTCTGTTTTTAAATTTTTTAAAAATTATTTACAATTTTAATTCTTATATAAAGATTATTGCGAAATTGTAATACGTTTATTTATAATGACTAATTTTTATGACAACATTTTAAAGATGAGCGTACTCCGTAAAACAAAGCTTCGTCTAACAAACTTTGCCTGGGATTTATGATGTTTTATGTACTGGATTACTAAACAATAACTTGTCAACATCATATTTGTCGTAAAACAATTGATTGGCATGAAGCACATCAGTTTATTTATACCATGAATGTTTAATAATCATTAATGATTTATCACATTCTTCAAGAATCTTTAAGAGTAATTAAGATTAATCTATTTCTCAATGTATTTATAAAATGAAAGAAGTTTATAATTTTTCTACATGAATTGTTGACTGTAATTAGTTAAAAGTACTTGAAACAACAATCTAGTTTATAATACGTAATTCATTATTCCCGTAAAATTTTAAGAGAATTTAATTATGACAACTAAGTACGTGATAACCTTTAATTAGTTTCCAATTTAAAGTTTTAAATAAGACTTTATCCGACAAAACTAATGGATTTTTTCTCAAAATTTTACAATATATTTTTTTTCCTTTTAGTTTTAGAAGTTTTATATCTCGTCCCACTAATTACATTCTTTATAACCGCCTCCTCCCCAGAACACTGAATAGGTAATTGGACAACTTTGCAAGTTTAACTTCATATCACTTCTTACTTAAGATGATATCATCGCCATTATTGTTTGTGGACAAAGTTGAAAGAAAGCTATTTAAAGTCACGAGGAAAGTTCACATTTGACTTCCCATAAAATGGTTTATTAAAAGTTTGAGTCCTTGATCGAAAAATTTTTAATGGTGCTTATTGAAGTTTCTAGCAAATTGTGTATATGTTTCAATGCTGTTCTAATAAAACTGTTATTTTTTTATTTTTAAGTTAAGCATATAAATCATGATGTTTTGATGCAAAGATCATATTTAAAATGGATGCCTGTTTACTTATCGGGACTCAGTTTTTTATAAAATTTTATGAATATTAGCATATTTCGTAAAAGAAAGTTCTAGAAACTTTAAAATAGAATTTTGTCACGTAGTACGTAGACTGTGTTTTCCTTAATTAACAATTGCTTCAAACAATTAAATTTAATTTATTATGAAAAGTATAATGCATAAGGTAGAAAATAAGTTTAATGATAAGCAATTTTAATTAATTAGAGAATTATCGAAAATCTTTAATAAAAAAACAACGTTTTTACTAGAATTTAAAGTATTATATTTATAATATAGAAGTAATTAGAGTATAGGTAGAGAGAAAGTCACTAATGTTTAGAAAATTGCAAATTTGAAGTAGTCGGGAAAAAATGTACACACTCTCTACTTACTCTGCAATCAATTATTGTAAAAGGAATTTACTATCACCAAACAGAAATGAAATTTATTTTTAAAAAATGCATCTAATGTTTATTTAGTGACCATCCACAAATCTAAACGAACCTAAACTTTGTTTTTTTTAATACCCATATCCAATGGATATTAAAAATAAAAGCTACAGTCTTCAGCCTATATTAAAATTTTTCTAAAATTCGTCGGATTAGTTTCAAATTTCATCTGTATCAAATTTTATTAACCCTTAACTGCTGTGATAAAAATTGTCGCACTCAGCGTTCAGTCAGACCGCTTTATCTAAAGATGAATAAAATGTTAAATTAGCTCTCAGAATACTATTTTTCTATTAAACTTTATATACACTTTATATACAGGACTATTATTAATAAAATTCAGCTATTCACTAGTCCCTAGAAATAGTAATAGCTAATAAACTAAAAGTTGCAAGTTAAACTCTGAAATTTGAAAACCTCAGCGGTCTGTGAGACCGCTAACAGCAGTTACGGGTTAAAATCGATTACTATTCGGCCAAGTCATTTAAAAAATTTTCCTCATTTTACTTGAAGTGACCCTTACACTTTGTTTACAGGGGCACACAAATAATATTGTTATATTACGGTATATGGGGGGAAAATCATGTGAGGTGCATTTTCTTGATGTTAACAGAGGTTGGAGCACATTGGGAAAATTTTGTTATTCCTACCAACATCATTTTACAACAATCTTCAAGAGACATTTTTATGAGATAGACAGTGTGAATATATCATGAAGATTATTGATCACTGATAGTGGTAAGAACAATAACATTTGTCCAATATGCTTCGAGTCCTGTGTTCAGCTATGTCAAACAAAATGAGATTGATAAGCAATAAGGATATGGACTCTACAATATGCTTTCTCGGGAGTATTGTAAAATACAGGCAGTACTTTTCAATCGGTTCCAAAAGTAATGCATAATGCAGCTCTTGAAACAATTATTAACACATAACTTTTTATTTTTTACAACATCTATAAGAAAAACACTACACATTTTTAAAACCAACTCAGTCGATAATACACTGTTTATACCGGGTGTCCCAAAAATGACTGATGGATTATAAAATTCAATAACTTGCAAACGGTGACAGCTATTTAAAAAATTTTTGCAGGAGGGTTATGTATAATGTCAGGAGTTTTTTTACCGTAATTTTTTATTTTAGTTCGCATCTCAAACAATAGGTGGTGCTGACGGCGATTGAAGGCCAGGTGATCAGTGCTGAGTGAAGCGTCGACCTGGCCTTCAATCGCCGTCAGCGCCACCTATTGTTTGAGATGCGAACTAAAATAAAAAATTACAGTAAAAAAACTGCTGACATTATACATAACCCTCCTGCAAAATTTTTTTAAATAGCTGTCACCGTTTGCAAGTTATTGAATTTTAAAATCCATCAGTCATTTTTGGGACACCCGGTAAGTCTTAAGTATATCCAAAACTACAAACTTTCATACTCTCTCTTATTTCTCTCACTCCGCCTATCGAAAAGAAATGACGTTCTCAGATTCGGTAATAATAATAATGCTTATATGTAAAGTAAAATATTTTTAATTTACTATATCTATGGCGAAGTTAACCAGTCGCAAAAGTTAGGCTTCAGTACAGACATAAGTTCTGCTTAAGCATCTTACAGAATATCACGGATTTTAGGATTTATTTGGATTCCTTACAGTACAGAATAAGTAGAATTCATTTACAGGGAACACGCAAAAAATTTCCATTACATCAAGATATATGGAGAAAAATGTTTTAGTTGCTCTTTAGCTGCTTAATAATGTTACGATACATCAAACATAACAAAATAATTGAAAAGTTTCGTATGCTTTTTGTAAATTACATAGTTCGTTCATTTTAAAGAAATGCACAAAAAATTCTAATAAAAATAAAAGAACTGACAAAGGTCGATAATCGCTAGAAGAGTGTTTTTCTCAGTAGTATCCATTTTAAACTTATCTAAATTTAAATGTATTAGCTGATGTATATAAATTCTATAGATCGCATTTAGGTTTATATAAAAGATTTCGAACACATAACCGGATATGGGCAGCTCTTGCTTAAAATATATTTTTACAAGACTATGTGTTAATTAGTTGTTTATTTAGATATCCTTTTTCATTCTAAAAGAAAGTAATTTTTATCAATTATATCTTGTTGGAAGGTGTCCTATAATCTATTCTTAACGCATAACTTTTCATTCCTGTTATGTGGTATTAATGTGTTGTTTTGAGTTCTGTTATATGTCTGGTTTTAAATTTCTTTTTAAAAAAAATTTATTTAAAATTTTAATTCTTATATAAAGATTATTTCAAAATTGTAATGCGTTTATTCATAGTGACTAATTTTTATGACAACGTTTTAAAGACAAGTGCATTCTAAAAACAAAGCTTCGTCTAACAAACTTTGCCTGGGATTTATGATGTTTTATGTACTGGATTACTAAACAATAACTTGTCAACATCATGTTTGTCGTAAAACAATTTATTGGCATGAAGCTCATCAGTTTATTTATACCCTGAATATTTAATAATCATTAATGATTTATCACATTTTCCAAGGATCTTTATGAATAATTAAGATTAATCTATTTCTCAATGTATTTAAAATGAAAGAAGTTTATTTATACTCTTTTCTACATAAATTGTTGACTGTAATTAGTTAAAAGTACTTGAAACAATATAGTTTATAACACATAATTCATTATTCTCGTAAAATTTTACAAGAACTTAATTATGACAACTAAGTACGTGATAGTCTTCAATTAATTTCTAATTTAAATTTTTAAATAAGATTTTGCCCGACAAAACTACTCGACTGTTTCTCAAAATTTTACAATATATATATTTTTTTTCCTTTTAGTTTTAGAAGTTTTATATCTCGTCCTGCTAATTACATTCTTTATAACTGCCTCCTCTCCAGAACATTGAATAGAAAATTAGACAACTTTGTAAGTTTGACTTCATATCACTTCATATTTAAGATGATATCATCATCATTATTGTTTGTTGACAAAGTTGAAAGAAGCTAATCACGAGGAAAGTTCATATTTAACTTCCTATAAAATGGTTTATTAAAAGTTTGCGTCCTTGATCTAAAACTTTTTAAGGGTGCTTATTAAAGTTTCTAGCAATTTGTTTATTTATCAATTTAGTTCTAATAAAATTGTTATTATTATTATTTTTTAAGTTATAACCCATAATATTTCGATGTAAAGATTATATTTAAAATGGTGCCTATTTACTTATCGTGACTCAGTTTTTTATGAAAATTTTATGAATACTATCGAATTCCATAAAAAAATTAGAAACTTCAAAATAGAATTTTATCACGTTGTACGTAAACAGCATTTTCTCAATTAACAATTGCTTCAAACAATTAAATTTGTTAATTTATTGCAAAAAATATATTGCATGATGCAGAAAATAATTTTAGTAATATGTAATGTTTATTAATTAGAGAATTATCGAACATCTTTAGTGAAAAGAGAACGTTTTTAGTAGAATTTAAACTATTATATTTATAATATTGAAGTAATTACAGTATAGAAAGACACAGATTCATTAATGTTCAAAAAATAAAAAAAATTACAGTCATCAAAAAAAAAAAAAAAAAAAAAAAAAAAAAAAAAAAAAAAAATTGTAAACATTCTCTATTAACGCTGCAACCAATTATTGTAAAAGAAATTTTTGGCATCAATAGAAAATAAAATATATTTATAAGTGATTCATCTGATGTGTACCTAGTGACTATCCACAAATCTAAACGAACCTAATTTTTTTTTCAATATCTATATCCGATGGACACCAAAAGTAAATTCTACAGCTTTTAGCCTAAGTCCAAATTTTCCTTAAATTCGTATGATTAGTTTCAGATAAAATAATTATTTTAAAATTATGATATTTAAGAGGCTGTATCCAAATTGAAGTTCGGTACTCGAATGTTCAATGTGAAGTTAGAGAGTGCCTACGTCACTTCCATTAATGAACTAACTCGCTTCGTCCGCTAGCGATCCCTCCTTTTATATAAATCTCGAAGGAACGAACATCGAAATGACATAACCGTGTTCCTGCTGTCTACGGCACCGTATAGCAGGTATGCTGAACACGCACTGCTGGGTCCCTTCTTTTAAACGAATTTCTATATTATACGCAAAGGGAAGGTAGAAAATATCAACAAGGGGGGAAAAAGGGAAACACCTGAAAATTTGATTTTAGCTATTGACTCGTGGGTTTGCCATTATGTTTTCCTGCACCCAAAACTATGAAAATATGAAGCTCCATAACGAAGGGGCAACTGGACCAAGCAGGTCTATTTTCCATTTTTTTTTATGGGACATTAGGTACTGTTTAAAAAAGTGTAAATAACTTAAAAAAATAAACCAGCTCATCATGCAAATTATATATCAACTACAGAACCTTGTAAAGGAAACCTTTGCTATTGAAGTGTCTAAAAAAGCACCAAACATGAAATTAATAGATATTTTTGTATAAAAACATAAGAATTAAGTTAGTAATGTACTTTAGTATAGATATTGAGCATGAAAATTACATGGGTATTTTAGAAAAAAATAAACAAGATAAATCTACGAAAAAACGGATACATAAGTGAAGAATTCAATTTGTTCGAAAGTTTATTTTATTAATATTTTACTCAACTCAAAATTAAATACGCATCTCTCATTTTAAACAGTTTATTCTGATGAGTAAACTCAACTCAGGTTCTTTCGAAAATTAATAATTTAACAAAACACAACTCTAATAAAAACCGTAACATTTTTACACATATCTCATTAAAACAAATTCTTATCAAACTCAAAAACAAAAAGAATATTGTTTCACACAGCTTAGGTAAAAGCTGAAGAAATAAAACAGATAATGTATTTATCACAAAAAATCGTTTGCACAGAAAACTTTTTACATTTTGAAATAATTTGGTATATCTTGGTTGCTAGGTGACAAAGTCAGTAGAAAATTAAATAGCATTTTATCAAACATACCGCCCCTCTTGAAACCTCTGAGGGGGGTTTCAAACTAAAACACTGCAATTACAACCATTGTAAAAAATATAAAGAACAATATAAATGAGTCACAGTTAAGTTAAATTTAAGCAAATATTTAAACAATTTTACATAATACATAATAAATAAAGAAATTTTACAATTATGTACACTTTCTTATAAAAACTGAATTACTTTTCAAGAGGTAATACAGCAATTTTGGATACTGCTCTTTTATATATTCCATTTGAGGTTTTTATATTTACAACTCTCATTCTATTATCATTACCAAAAAATACTTCTACAATTCTCCCTAATAACCATTTAGACACTGGAAGATCATCTTCCTTTATTACAACCATATCTCCTATTTTGAGGTTGTTTTTTTATATCATCCACTTATGCCTTTGCTGCAATGTACTTAAATAACTATTTTTCCACTTTTTCCAGATGGTCTGGACCATTTTAGTGGTCTTTTGCCATAAGTTTAGTCTATTATCTTCAATATTACTCACGTCAGATTCAGCAATGGCATTAAGTGGGCGACCAATAAGAAAATGTCCCGGGGTCAAGACCTCCAAGTCATCAATATCTGTACTCAAGGGAGTAAGCGGGCGCGAATTTAAGATACCTTCAATTTGGACAATTATAGTTAACATTTCTTCATAAGTTAATTTAGAGTTGCCCACAACACGTTTAAAGTGATACTTGAAGGACTTGACTCCCGATTCCCATAAACCTCCAAAATTTGGAGCTTTAGGGGGAATAAATTCCCAAGCAATACCTTCAGATATCAAGTAATTAGTAAGGTTCTGGTCTGGTTTGTTTACCAATTCATGCAACCTTTTAAGCTCTACATTAGTCTTCACAAAATTGCCTGCATTATCACTGAAAATTTTTCGAGCTTTGCCTCGTCTGGCAAAAAACCTCTTTAATGTTGCAATAAAAGCCTCAGACGTTAAATCAGTAACTAATTCCAAATGCACTGCCTTTGTTACCATACAAATAAAAATACAAACATAAACTTTATGATAAATACCTTTACGTTGACCTCTATATCTAATCAAAAATGGACCACAGAAATCAGTTCCTGTGCAATTAAAAACAAAGTCTACATTTATTCTTTCTTTTGGGAGCTCGCCCATAATTTGCTCTAACAATTTAGGTTTGGCCCTAAAGCATGTAATACATTTATGTACAATTTTTCTACAAATAGCCCTACCGTTTAAAGGCCAAAATTCTCTTCGAACACAATAAAGTAAATTTTGTGGTCCTATATGTAGATATTTTTTGTGATAAAACTCGATAATTTGTGTTTAGAGGGCAGTACAATTGGGTGTTTTTGGGCATAATTTACCGTGCTATTTTGGAGACGATCTCCAACTCTGATTAAATTATTTTTATCCAAGAAAGGATTTAATGAAAGTAATCTACTATTTTTTGGTAACTCCTTACCCTTAGATAACAATGTGAATTCAGAACTGAACTCTTTTTCTTGAACAGATTTTATGATAAACTGCTCAGCCTTCTTCAATTCAGCAGATGTTAGCTTACCTGAATACCTTTCTTTTGGCTTCTTGACATTCTGAATGAACCTGAAAACATAGCTAAGAATTCTTATTAATTTAGCATAATTATTACTCAATTGCAAAAAATAGTCAATAAAAAATGAACAGTCTGATATTAAAAGTGAAGTCTCTGAAAAAGTCTTTTTAAGTTCACTTCTCTATAGATCCTTATCATTTTGCTCAAGTTCGACAGTATTTAAAGAAGGTTCAGTTTGTTGTGTTAGGAATAGTGGACCCTTCCACCATAAGTTACTCTGGAGAAGTTTGTCTGGATCTACACCTCGTGACACAAGATCAGCAGGATTATCAGAAGAAGCCACATGTCCCCAATGACTGATATCAGAAAGATTCTGAATCGTAGCCACACATGATGACACAAAGGTTTTTAAGTCACACGGCTGTTTTCGAATCCAACATAATACAATAGTACTATCTGAATAATAGTAAACCGATTCTTTAGGAACTTTTAAGGTTTTGGCAACCTTATTCATCAATTTGGCTAATAAAACTGCACCACAGAGCTCCAAGCGAGGAATAGTGATTGTTTTGATTGGTGCAACTCGACTTTTACTGCAAAGCAACTGAGAAATTTGCTCTCCTGAAGAATTTGAAGGCACAGCATACCATGCCACACCGTAGGCTTTCTCCGAAGCATCTGAAAAGCCACAAATTTTAATTTGCACTGGATTATTTGTAAAAATGTATCTAACAGCACTTATATTATTGATGGCTCTTAATGATTCTAAAAACTACAACCAATCATCAAGCTCAGCTGTAGGGAGATTTTCATCCCAATCAATTTGCAGTCTCCACAGTCTTTGTAGGAAAATTTTTGCTTTCGTCACAACTGGTCCAAGTAGACCCAAGGGGTCGAAAATGCGAGCAATATTTGACAGCACACTTCTTTTAGTTACCTTGGTTTGCTCACTGAATGATACACTAAAAGTAAAAGTATCATCATTGGCATTCCAGCAAAGTCCTAGTGCCTTAGTTTCACTCATATTTTCAAAAGTGTAATTCTCATTTTTAAAGGCTGGCTCCATTAATTCTGGATGGTTACTAAACCATTTATGTAAGTTCATGCCACACGTATTTAATAGTTGAATAAGCTCAATTTGCAGTCTCTTAGCCGATTTTAGGTCAGCTGCTCCAGTCAGGACATCGTCCATGTAAAAGTCTGATTGTACCACACCAGAAGCATACGGAAATTGAGATTCACCATCTATACCAAGCTGTTTAAGGCAGCGCATGGCTAAATAAGGGGCACTAGTTGTGCCATATGTGACTGTACACAGTCTGTAATATTTCATCTCACCATTTACAGAATCTTTCCAAACTATGCGCTGTAAATCACGTTGACTTTTATCGATAAGTATCATGCGATACATCATTTTTACATCTGCTGTAAATGCATAGCGGTGTGTACGAAATCTAAGTATTATGCTAAACAAATCATCTTGAATGACACCTCCATTCAGCTGTATGGAATTTAGGGATTCTCCTGATGAAGTTGCATGTGAACCATTAAAGACAACTCTCAATTTTGTAGAACTTTTATCTGGGCGATAAACAGCATGATGAGGTAGATAATTCGCATGTATTGGCTCATCTGTTTTCTCTACTTCCTCCATATGGCCTAACTCTCTATACTCTGCCATAAATGCGCAATATAACTCTAAAAGATTTGGATTTTTGACTAGCCTATTCCAAAGTGAATTTAATCTATTTTCCGCAAATTGTTTTGATTCTCCCAAAGAACTAGGATCTTTTTTCAACGGCATTTGTACCATGAATTTGCCCGTTATATCTCTCTGATGTGTGTTTATAAAGTGGGTGTCGCATGCTAATTCTTCTGTATTTCTCAATGGTGTACTTTCTTCTACTCTTTCAATTTCCCAAAATTTTTTTCATTTCGAAATTTAAATCTGTTTCAGTAATTAACCCACAATGTATTTGTTCTTGATCGTTACAATCGTAAACACTCCCACTTACTATGCAACCGAACAACTTATTTTGCAGTATTAATTTAGAATTTGGTAGCTTCATACGACCCACCTTTATCAATTCTAGAAATACTTCAGCTCCTAGCAAAAGATCTATTTTCCCTGGTCTATTAAATTCAGAATCAGCAAGAATAATAGACTCTGGAATTCCTAGCTCTGAAATATTAATATATTTAGAGGGAATAATTTGCGAAATCTTTGGTATGATAAGGAAATCTAACTCCCGACTATAATCTCCCGAATTATTACTGATCAAGGCAGTAGTTTTATTTTTTACCGCTACAGAGGATCCACTTAAACACGATACCGAAATATTACTTTTTTCTTTTCGAATTCCTAATCTTTCAACTAACTGCAATGTTAAAAAATTGCTCATTGAACCATTGTCCAATAAAGCACGCACCGGAACTTTATTTCCGAATTTATCTCTCATATAAACAATAGCAGTGGAAAGAAGAACTGTTTTAACATTATTCGATCTCACATTTGAAGTACCAGTGAAATTTTGAATTTGGTTATTTAACTCAAATGGTATGGCGTCAACATTTAATGTTGGTTTACTTTCATTCGTCGACAATGCATTTGGCACTTCCTTATCACTATAATTTTTTGTGTTTCCCACCGCATTGGAATTTCCCTCACGCCTATCAAAACAAAGAAGTATATTGTGGCGTTTATGGCATTTTGAACACGAGAATGTTGAGTTACATTTTTTGACGCAGTGGAATTCTGAAAGACAGTTAAAGCACATATTGTTTTTTTTCACAAAATCTACTCTTTCCTGTACATTAAATTTTTGAAATTTGGGACATTTAAAAACACTGTGATTTTCCTGGTTACATACAACACATTTGCGCATATTTTTCTCATTTAAACTCGCAACCATGGATGTTACCTTTGAAAAGCTATGCTTTGTTTGGCTTTCGTTTTGAAAATTTCGCTTTGTATTTACTTGTTTGGACGCACTTAGTGTACGCGCGTGGTCTCTCAAGAATTCTAGCAATTCAGTTAAACTCGGTAAATTATCCCGCTTAAGGTGTCTTTCCCACCACATTTTTGTATTTACATCTAATTTTTGAGACAAAATATAAGCAAACATAGTAGTAGAAAACCCCTCAACTTTTTGTTCTAAAATCTCTAACGACCTAATACATTCATTTGTTATATCTATTAGATTTAATAATGCTGCTGGGGACTCATTCTGAATAACAGGAATATTTAAAAAACGTTTTAAATGCGCGTAAACTTGTTCTCTCGAATTTGAAAACCGTTCTTCCAAAAGCGACCATGCAACTTCATAATTAGAATCCACGATTGAAATAGATTGAATTATACGAAAGGCATCTCCTCTCAATGAAGACTTCAAATATTGTAATTTCATTGCCCCTGACAAATTAGAATTTTCATGTACAGTAGCCTTAAATATATCTTTGAAAGAAAGCCACTCATGCAAATTACCCGTAAATACAGGAAGAGTTAACTTTGGCAATTTAATGTTATTATCAGCCTTTGTGGCGTTTTCTAAATTAACAGTTTGCACTTTCATTTTTGATAACCTTTTTGTAAGTTCAAATTCCATTATTTCTAAAATTTCATTAATTTCTTCGTTTTCCTTAATAAAATCCTCAATTTCATCTTCTTTACTTATCTTATAAATAGACTCAAATAACTCAGAAAAGTTTTTCTCTAATTTATTCCGTTTCTCCTTTATGAGAATTAATTCATTTAATTCTAGCTCAGTATTCGATAATTTTTCTTTTAATTTTGTCAAGTTTGTTTTGAAAATTTTCTTTTTTGCTTTTAATTCTTTCATACTCATTTTTAATGAATAAAAATTAAATGGGTGCACTTACCCCTCTTGGCTCTTTAAAAGATAAGTTCTAACATCGAAGAAATAGCAAAACAGCACAAAATATTCACCAGTTATCCTTCAATCATTGACGTAGAACAACTCGCTGATTTTTCTCCGTAGAGACGGACCATATGGAGATTTTCCAATTTGTTCGAAAGTTTATTTTATTAATATTTTACTCAACTCAAAATTAAATACGCATCTCTCATTTTAAACAGTTTATTCTGATGAGTAAGCTCAACTCAGGTTCTTTCGAACATTAATAATTTAACAAAACACAACTCCAATAAAAACCGTAACATTTTTACACATATCTCATTAAAACAAATTCTTATCAAACTCAAAAACAAAAAGAATATTGTTTCACACAGCTTAGGTAAAAGCTGAAGAAATAAAACAGATAATGTATTTATCACAAAAAATCGTTTGCACAGAAAACTTTTTACATTTTGAAATAATTAGGTATATCTTGGTTGCTAGGTGACAAAGTCAGTAGAAAATTAAATAGCATTTTATCAAACAATAAGTACATAAATATCTCACCTTCTTTTTATTTACATCAGCGAAAATTTGATAAGTCCAATAAATCTGTAGAGAATGTAACCATATTTTTTATCGAACCGAACCATTTTTAGGTGCGTTCGTAATTATGCAAATACGTAGCACCTATTGTTGTCGCCCAGTCCGTATGTCTGTCCGTCTGTCTGTCTGTCCGTCTGTCTGTCTGTCTGTCCGTCTGTCTGTCTGTCTGTTCGTCCGTCTGTCTGTCTGTCTGTCCGCATATAACAACGCAAAAACTACCCAACCAAATCATTTGAAATTTAAAATACATAATTATAACATAATTTTGTATAGCCATTTCAAAATTTATGAAAATCGGATGGATAGATCAACTACAGGGACAATCAAAAGGATTCCGTTACATTACGGTCAATGGGGAAAAAAATTTCAAATGCATTTTAATCGTTTGAAATTTAAAACATATAATTATTGCGTAATTTTGTCGAGTCATTTCAAATATTATGAAAGTCGGATGCATAGATCATTTACAGGGACAATCAAAAGTATTCCATTCCATTACGGTCAATGGGAAAAAGTTTCAAATGCATTTTAATGATGTTACACTCATTCGAACATCTATGAAGTATATACTAAAATATGCATTCTGTACAATCTGTGATGCGAAGAATTTTTATTATTAAATTACAGGGCCACACAAAAGTATTCCACTACATAATGCTATACGGTGAAATATTGTTTGGGGCGTGTTTAAATTATATTCAACTATTTCACATTTGATGAATAAGATGTACGTTGCTGAGGTGTAATAAAAATTACTTCCCTGCATATTTACAGAAACACAAAGATTTCGACTACTATACTTTATCCGAAGTACGCTCTAACTATATCTGCAAGATCTGAATATATTTAAAGCTTCGTTATCGTACGAACGCACCTCATTTGCTACGCTTCACGTGCAATTTCCAACTTGTTTTATTTGTTTCGATATTTTTCTAATATTGTTACTTTGTCTTATGTACCTTTCTTTCTTCATCTGTGTCGTAAAATTTCGGGGATGGTATAGCACACTTAAAAGGTTTGATTTAATATCGGATGACGTACCTTAAAAAAATATTATGTAAGTTTTATAATATATAATTTTTTTTTACTCCAAGCAAAAAAAAATAAAATAAAATAAAAATAAAAATAAAACAACGGAGAAATTAATTTCCCATAGTAAGGGAAATTCAAAAAATGTATTTATTACTGTTGGCGTAATTGGATCCTACATGATCCAGTTACTCCTGACACAAGTCCCAGTTATCGCATTCTTGAAAAATTTATGGGGTAACTGGAATACTGGCTTTACATTTAAAACATGAAGTAAATATGTATCAATAACTTATGATATTATTGTATTTTTATATGCCTAATCTTTAAAAAAGTGATTGTTTAATAAAAATATTTAATTTTTTTAAATTAAGCTCAAGAAGTTCAACCAAATTGGTGTACTTTAAAAAAAAATAAAACTGAATTTTTGGTAACAAATCACAGAAAAGATTGAGCTATGATTGATTTAACCTTTTTCGGCACAGTGCACACGATTTGTTAAAAAGAAGAAATAGGGGTGAAATGTTCACAATAGCTTAAACTTTCAAGTCATGAATAGTTTTTCATAAAAAAGCCTATTGCCCATGTTACCTGGTGGGTTCAGTTATTCCAGCTTATCTTTATTATTTGAATTCTTGCTTGTAATAAAATCCATGGAGAGTAAAAAAAATAAATGGCCACTATCTCTCATTTTAATGTTTTTACATGCTATTGAAAGTGACACTAATAAATAGAAATTCAAATGAAATATGTAACACTGATAAACAAATTTTAACGAATTTTCTGTTTCTCTATATACATTGGGTGTTTCTTATAGATTTCAAGCTGCTAAAAAAGAATATGTTTGTAAAAAATTTCTATCACTCTCCAATTTTGAGAAATTTCATTTATACGTTTTGGAGTATGTAGGCATCGTATAGGCATTATAATTATATTTTATTATTCTCTTTCATTCATTTGATCCACACAAACATTCCTTTTCTTATTGAAACGAGAGAAGGTACAGCAAGAGAGTTGAAACATATGTCCCCCTAATAAATTTTATGTTACGACCTTGAACAGACAGCTCTAGCCACCCCCACAGTATTTGACTTTAACGCAAATCCATGACAGTTGGAACTTTCGGGGCGAGTGTAATACTATTTCTTTGTTCTTTAAGACTTTTTAATTAAATTTTGATTATAATTATCCTATTTTCCTCTACAATATGTAAAACATGTCTAGAGGATGTGTTAATGAACCCGATTCTTTTTGCTATGTGTGCGGGGAGCTAACTTTGAAAGAACATCGATGCGCTTTCACGCCGTTTTATAAAGACTGCCTCTCATATGTACTTTGGATATAAAGTAGGTGAACAAGATAAGAAATGGGCACCTCATTCTTGTTGTACACGATGTGCTACAAACCTCCGGCATGGATGAAACGTACATAAAAGTATATGTCCTTTGCTATACCCATAATATGGCGCATGCTGAAGGATCATATAACTGGCTGCTACTAATGTATCACAGTAATTATAGGATTCTCTGCAAGAAATAAACGTAAAATTAAGTACCAGAACTTAGATACAACAATGTGACCAGCATTACATAATGAGGATTTACAAATGCCGAAACCTCCAGAGAATTTTACATATGACGATGTAGCAGTAAAAATGGAAATTGATGAAACTGAAACTTCTTCTACATCTGATATGAACTATTCTCCTGGCATAAATGAAGAACCACACCGAATTACTCAAAAAAGATTAAATGATTTTGTGAGAGACTTAATTTTATCAAAGAAAAACTCACAATTACTTGGATCAAGATTGCAAGGTTGGAATCTTCTGAAAAACAATACAAAGATATCTATTTATCGAGATTGACATAAGAAATATTCGACATTTTTTTTTAAGAAAAGATGATTTATGCTATTGTAATGATATAAGTCACTTTAAATTGTCAATATAACTCTGAACAATGGCCTGTAAGAGAGCAGCCACAGATAAGACATTTACTGCTACATAAAGTATGAAATGTCTTATTAATATCATCTATTTTTACAAATATTCTTCTATATTTTTCTGAAACTTTATATACAATGCATACTTTGTCTTTTAAATATTAATTTTAAGCTTTATAAGTGTTTATTTAAAACTTTGTCATTACTAAAATACCAAATAAATTTCATAAGGTATATGTGTTGAATAAATACTGCAAAATTCAGATTTTCAAGATTTTGAATTTTTAAAAAATCTGTGGGTGATGGAAGCTTTTTAATGGCATATTCTTTCACAGCACCACCTAAAATATAAAAGTCACCACATACTTAGTTAGAAACAGAAATCTTGTTTATCAGTGAATTGACTTCAAGCAGCTATTTTCTCGTTGATATCCTTTAAAAATATGCAAGCCATAAAGGGATGATTATTTTTCCATATTTATCCATTCTCTTTGTGGAATTTTAAATGCCTTCACAAACATTTTAATACCTTAAGCCCTTGAATAAGATATCCGAGGGCCGTAAAGGTATTTGGAATATTTTTTGGGGTGCTCCTGATATTTTACGGGTGGATAATAATTCTACGACTAAAGAGCACATTATATAAACGAAGCTACACACGGAAGTAAAAGCTGCGGAAAGTTAAAATATTCTACGTTTTATTTACTCGTGTTTGTTTCTTAGAAAATATGGCATTATAAAAGAAAATTTATACATATAATTTAAAATTTCACTCACGTTGTTTTCTAGCAAAATCAATAAAAGTACAAAAGTGTATGCATTAACTAGTTTAGAAAAACAGATTCTTTTTCTTCTTGCTTAAAATGCAATGTGAATTAAAAAAGATGAGAGTGCTAAAAGATTTTCACAGGGGGTTTCGTTTAATATTCCTTTCAAAATATTATATTCTTTAACCCAAATAGCTAAAATAATAAACCTATATAATTAATTAGACCCGCCAGGGGCTGAAAGTTTCTGCTGTCGAAGATGGTAGACGGGAAATGCTGGCTTCGAACCCAATCGTGCCCGTCAGACTAATCGTTCGGAGTTTTCCGTAGTTTTCTTAGAACCATGGAAATACTTGCGTAAATATTGTATAATTTCCTTTAGAAAGACCACCACGGAGGGCATTCTCTCCTCGGACCTATAACTTGCTTGCAGATAATCGGTCATCATAAATAACACCAAAAACAAGTAGTTGATATATAACTATTAAATATTTTATCTTTTTTAAATAAATGACGGTAGCATCATCTAATTTAATTTTTAAATTTATACAAATGGGAGATTTTTGACAATTAACATAAAAATGTTTAATAACTACTTTTCAGGCAATTGTCACAGTATATGTTTATATATCTGAAAAGCATATAAAGTGTATCGATTCTAAACAGTGGCTAATTACTAATTTCTAAACCGATACTCATAGGCATATAGCTCCAATTACTAAAAAGTTTTAAAAAAGCAAAAGAAGTATTTTTAAAAGCGATTTAGTTCAGAAAAAGTTTTCTTAAAAAATTACGAAAATAAAATTTTCATGCGGTTCCCCGGACCTACTTGTGACATTTAGTAAATCTTTACCACTACCCTAACAAATAAGACAAAAAAAGTCCCATTCCTCTGCGTTTAAAACTGACCGACTAATAGCTGTTTAAAGTTGCAGCATCTTTTTTCTGTAAAATAAGCGTCAGTCACAAATTTAATGGAAAAAAAAATAAACGTCAGACATAAAATTTAACATTAAACATTGAGAATACAATAATTTTTTACAATGTTATTTTTATTTTAAATATATGTTGATGCTTGCATATTAAAGCAAAATATACAACCTGTACTAAAAATATAAGTAAAAAATAACAGAAATTTTGTTAAATTAAATGTTGAAAAGCAACAGTCACAATTTGCTACAAAATGATACATATCAAAAATTCTATTAGATTACATAACCTAATAGAATTTGGTGTAGTCCTATAAAATAAATAAATGGTACGCACCCAAAATCATATTAATATTACATTGTCATTGGATATAAATAAGTATGCGAATCCTCGATCGGATATTTGGAAGTGAGTTAAAATTTGAATACAAATTTTGAAGGAACGTTATAAGTAAAATAAAAGCTTATCAAAATAACACACCTTTTTTAAATAAAATCAAGAAAAGAAGCAGCTTCATTTCCTTACATAACAAAATATATGTAAAAATACAATTGAGGATGTGAATTTCAAAACTCGCCTTATCGCTTTTATTTTCTCTCACCGTCTATACCAATCTGCACTAATATAACACTACAATCTCCGAATTTATAATGAAAACCAAAGGACGCATTTAAAAGTTTTTCGCGATTTCTCAAAATTTGATTTTTTCAGAAATTTACGTTATCAATTATTTTAACCAAACTAAAAGTTAATTAATAAAAATTAACACTACCGTAAAACTTATACTGTGGCAGAATCTTCAGTTAAATCGCTTCAAAAATATTTCTTTACCTCATTTAAAACGTTTTTGTAATTGGAACTATATGTCTGTAACAAATGGCTTAGGAATTAGCCATTGCAGAGCGTTGGAAATGGACGCCCTTTATGTTACTTTAAGCACTTGGTGTACGTTCCCTTAAAGCTTATGTTAGTCTAATTCATCCGTTTCCAGTTACAGAAAAGTGGTTTAAGTCATAAAATTTAAGTTTCATAACTCGGTCAATTTTAATGTTGGATGAATAGGACCTTTTTTGTATTGCTTGTTAGAGTGATGGAAAATTATTATTAAGTATCACTTATAAAACTGGGGGACCGTAAAAAATTAATTTTCGAAATCTTTAAATATTTTTTTTTTACCTGTATCACTTAAAAAACAATTTCTTACCTTTTTGAAAGCATTTTTGCAGTTGGAACTATGTGTCTATGACAAACTGTTTAGATATTAGCTATTGGCCATCGTTGCGAGTGAACACACTGTACATTAAAGAAAAAGCGGTGCAGACGTCCGTTATCACCTAGGTCATTCTCTTATTAGCCAGGATCTTTAGAAAGAGTTGGATTTCACAATTATCGTATTGCATATAGATCACAATATGTAAAATTATTTTTTATTAATTTTCTCAGTAATTAATCAAAAACATTAATATTAAATGTATACAATATAGTTGATTCTGATACAGATTGCGAAATGTCCTTGCAATATATTTCTAGAACTTTATTTAAAAATATAATGCCAGCTTAAGGGTGATGCATGTGCCTATACTTGTTACACTTATTTAAACATAAAAGCAATTTTTAAACCTGTAAAAAATATTTGTAATAATGAATCTTTCCATCGAGTTTAATCCTTTCTTATATTTAAATCAAATCCATAGCCTGTTTAAGTCTACTTACTTTACCAATTAAAATGTTTAAACTGATTTACCTACTTAATCTGTAGCATATGTAAGCCTATTTGCGTATTTCGATCTGTAATCTAGTTAGACTAACCAACCTATTTAAACTAAATCTATAATCTGTTTCGACCATTTATCTATCTAAATTTAATCTCTAGCTTGTTTAAGCCTGTTTATATGTTTAAACCTGCAGCTCATTTAAAGCTATGAAGTTTAAAATTCAGAATTGTTCTACAGCAACGCATCTCCATAAAAATTCGTTGTGATAAGCTGAAATATTTTTATAACAGACACTTTTAAATATTTCTTTTACTTTTGTATAAAATGTAGAAAAATATGTTTGTTTTGTTTAATTTGAAGTATTTGACCTTAAAACACTACTTACGCGATCTTCTACACTTTAAGAAAAAAATAGGTAAAGTTACTAAACTTTTTCTTGCAAACGAGAATTCCTAGAACTTCTGACATAACGGTAACAGCAAAAATTCATAAAATAGATCTTAATCGATTTTTTTTTTATCACCTGTACATTTTTTTCTTTAAATGGAAGTGATTTGATTATATTTAAGCATTCTAGAGTAACATTTTGTCATATTATGAATAAAAACTGTATTTCAAAAAGTTTTCTTAATTTTTTCGAAAGCATATGGCTATGTTTAATCCGAACGCAGCGGATTTTAGGATTACATTTTTGGCGTCGCCCCCAGTCACCATATTTCATCTATATTCTTTCTCTTTACTCTATGAAGTATAGAATAAAATTAAATTAAAGCACGAGATATTTAACCATGATAAATCCTAACAATTATTACTCGTCTTTAAAATTTATAGAATTAATATGAATTATATAATTATTTTCAACAGCTTTTTCTTGGTTGATATCTTTTAAAATTAAACAATTTAATAAAATAATATTTACACATTCTTTCCTTCCCCTTGCGTAACCTGAAATGTCTTCGCAAACACTTTAATCCCTTAAGCTCTTGATTAAGTAACCCGAGGACCGTAAAAGAATTTAGAATATTCTTGTGAGCGCGCTCCTGATGATTTGCGGGTGAATAATAATTTTACTGAATGTAGGACACATTAAATAAAAGAGACTGAAAGTAAAAATTGCGTAAAGTTAAAATATTTTATATTTTATCTGTATGTATTCGTTTTCTAAGAGATAGGATGTTATTGAATATAATGTATTAATTACATTTAAAATTCGATCATCATTATTCTGGAAAATCATTAAAAATTCACAGAAGTGACATTAGCTTATTGAAAAGAATAGATCCTGTTCCTTGTTGTTTTGCACTATTATGGCCCATATTATGAATAAAGAAATGGGACTGGGTCCAAGGTACACTAGGTATTGTCTAATGAATCTGAAAAGCAGCTCAAGAAGTTAACATTTGGAATTGACTTATCTAATTACAATCTTGGCTAAAAATAAATATAATTACTAATATAAATAAGTTTTAATGTCTTTTGTGAGTACAGTAAGTGTAAATGTTCTGAAGTTTTATATCTATTTAGACTTTCTTATTTTTAAAACCTAATAAACAATGAAATGTATCAAAAAATTATATATGTAGCTTCTTGATTAATAAATGTTGATTTTATTAGGGAAAAACAAGTTTTTTTTTTTTTCCAATCTTAGTAATAGGACCGAAGTACACATATATCTCGGTCCTATTTTCATTTTATTTTTAATTCAAAATTTTTCATGTAAATTATTTATATAAAAATTTAAGACAAATATATGTAGTGTATAACATCTTAAAGTTTTATCAAATCTTTTCTTTTTTTAGTTTTGGCAGTTTTTTAATTAAAAATTAAAAACTTAAAATAGGTTCAAAGTACACCACCTTCCCCTAATAAATAAAATTTCTGAACAATCCTAGTGTTAAATTTGTAATTTATTGGAATATCGCCCTTTGGTGTCTAAATTTTTAGTTTTTCTTTATTCTTTCTAATTTAATTTTATTTTATTTTTACCGAAAAGAATTTCTATCAATTTATTATATCTTTCACAAAATTTCAGAATTTTATGAACAATAAATTTGTCTGTAGAGAATTTTAAAGTAGTATCGTTTAAATTTGGACACCCTATGTATAGGCTGATGCACACAATAGTATTTCTAATCATTCCAAATTCGGACTAAAATGAGAATTTTTTAATTTCTTGTAAAATAAATGAAGGGATTTTTTCTACAAAGTTTAAAATAAAGATACTGTTCAGATTTTTATCCTTAAATTAATAAAAGTTCTATTCAACTTTATCAAAGGCATCGAGAGAATGAATTTTTAACCCTTTATTTACCGACGGTACTTATAAGTACCATTAAAATAACTTATTATGAAATTCTTATAGTAGTTAGTTAGTTGTAATATTGTTTAGAATGAGTTACAGATACATTTCTTTATCTTGTTCCAAAAGCATTACTGGTTTTACAAAACAAAAATATTTTTAAAAGGATAATTTCTTTTGCCTTTGAATCTTTTCAGCTTTCTTGGCGCTCCGAAACATTTCTATATTTATATTGTTAAAACAACATATTTGTACATTTTATAATTCTACAAAATACTAAGAAAAAAAAATTAAAATAAAATATTCGAGTGGGGTTATACAAACTGCACAAAATCCCTGTAAATTCAAATTTAATTAATCCTTCTAAAATCCTTCAAATATTTATTAAATGATTATGTAAATCTTTTAATTTAGTTTGAAAAATTTGCGTAAAATACTTTAGAACGTAAAATTTTCATGAATTCATAATGTGGTATATAAAGGTTTAAATCAGCCTCATTTCTCATTTATAAAACAACTTTGTATTAAAAAAAATAAATAACAAAAACAAAAAAATTCAAAATTTATCTCGAATAGATTTATTCATATATTTTTTTAACATTCCTGTTTATCCATAATCTGAAAAATGTAAGTAATGCTTAAATGTACATACACACACACATATATATAGCTTGATGAACACGTAGCATTCCTTATCACTCCAGATTCGGTATAAAATGAGAATTTTTGAACGGATTGCAAAATATATCTGGAGATTATTTTTTTAATACCGTCAATCGGGGCTACTATAGGCCACTTTTTCCTAAATCCACTAACATTTCCATAATTTAAAATATTATATATGAGGTTTCAACGTCGAAATTAAGTTGTAAACAATTAATATGAGATAATGAAGCAAATTGCTTGGTTTATAGAAAAAGCAATTTTTTATTTTCTTATTTTTACCTTTAAACTACCTTTAAAATTTTGTAGCAAAGTAGCTCCTACTGGAGGCTTCTTTGGCCCATTCAATTAGATTATTATAAAATAAATGCATTTCATAAACTACTGAAATCTTTTTGCAATAGGATATATTAAAGAATTAGCACTACAAACTCAATAAACAAATGTTGTTTTTTTGTAACATTTAAACACAATAAACCAATTGTTAATATTAAAGACACGAGAAATAGTTTGTGTCATGTTATTCACAGCAACTGAAACAAAAGCAGTTAATGTAACATTTTGCAACAATGACATTTGAAAAAAAAAGTGTTACTTAAAATATTTTTAACTCGTTCGCGACGGGAATTTTTAGTGTTCTGTTACCAGTTTTTAAAAACGGGAATTTATGTCTTATTAAATCGAGAAAATGCTCCGATTAAATAAGGCAAATTTTGCAGCAAAATTATACAGATGGGGATAAACAAACATTTTGAAGCTTTTTTGCTGCAGGTATGTGGGATATACTCTCGCATGTGTGGGCTACACTCTCTCTCTGCTGCACCTGCATTGGAATGTATTTCCCTCCACCACTCTCCGAACTCTGCTTCGAGATTAAAAGTAGAAACGGGAAACATCGAAGCTGTGTGATCAGGATTGAGAGGAAGAAAATGTAAATAGAACGTTTTTCGACGATAGCTAACGACGTTGATAAAAAGCTAAAGAGATGATTCCAACGAATTAAAAACGACGATTTAAGACGATTCTTTTAAGAACTAAAATATTTACGACGTATTAAGACTTTTTAAAGATTGTTAAGAAAAGTAATGACGAACGAATCTATGTTTTATTTTTTGTTCGTTTTTTTTTTGTCCTGTTCGTCTGATAATAAATGTATGTGACTGTCAGAGAATAGTTTTTATTTAAAGTAAGGACTCGTCCATCCTATAAAGTGGTGCCAGAAGTGCCCACTTACCATTTTTGCTCATTGTTATGAACTAGATATTTTTCCTTCAGATTCAAGCCGGATATCATTTTACGGGTGAGTTAATTATTCCATATTTTATATTTACTATGAAGCTAGTCGACATCAAAGAACTGGAACTTGCATTTAAAAATGAACGTACTAATAAAATTAAATTACTTCATAAATTATTGTTCGACACTGATGGTGATCGCTCAAATCGAAAAAGAATTCGTGACTTCACTGGTTTCGATTTCGAAACGACCAGCACTGAATTCAAAAATAAAGTTACGAAAGTTCAAGCAGATTTTTCTTTAAATGATTTAATCACAATTTGTAATTTACTCTGTATCTCAAATGAAGGTTCTTTAACTGAACTTGCAACCAGATTAGTGACATATCTTTCAGACTTAAATTCACTGCAAGCTAACATGATCCAAAACGAAAGTGATACCGATTCGGAACCTGAAATATCTTCACATAATACCCCATTGAATAAGGACACTGCAAGTAATACTGAATCATCAAATTTTGATAAAAACAAGCAATTTCCAGTTCAAAGTTTTTTGCCATCTACTATTAATTTTAATGATGTTGAAAGTGTTATACCGCCTTTTGATGGTAGTTCTTTTCAAGATATAAATATTTGGTTAAGTAATTTTGACGATGTCGCTAGCATGCTCAATTTATCAGAATTTCATAAATTTGTTTTTGCTAAACGATCCTTACGAGGAAAAGCCCAGCTGTTAGTACAAACAGAATTTCACATTAACTCGTATGGAAAACTTAAACAACTCTTAATTTCTGAATTTGGCATTACTTATAATTCTGCTGAGTTACATGACATGTTAAATAAACGAAAATTACAAGAAAATGAATCTCTTGAAGAATATTTTCTCGTAATGAAACAATTATGTTCGCGCGGTAACATCGAAGATTCAGCACTGATGCAGTATATTATTAACGGTATACCCGACCCTGTTTTTCGAAAATCAATATTATATGGCTGCCAATCTATAGTAGAATTTAAAAAAAAGCTCAAAATTTATGACAAAATTCGGCATGACTATGAGAACACTAAATTTCGTAAATTTAAACCAGAAATGCCGTTAAAAGACAAATCTTTTCGTCCAAAACCTGATCTTCTCTGCTTTAATTGTGGTTTAGCCAACCATAAAAGTAGCCAATGTAGGCATAAAGACAAAGGCCCTCGCTGCTTTAATTGTTCGAATTTTGGCCATAAGTCGGCTCAATGTGATCAACCAAGGAAATCTAGAAATAAGCCTGAAACATCCAATATTTCCACCATTACATCGAATACTTTTATGACCAAACAAGTAATTATTTCATCAGTAAATGTTCTTTCTTTGATCGATACGGGAAGTGAAAGAAGTCTGTTAAAAGAAAGTATTTATCGCAAACTCCCAACGGTTTCGAACCTCGAACATTCAACAATCACATTAACTGGATTAGGAAATACTATGATCAAACCCCTGGGTTTTTTCTCTACGGATATTACGATAGATGATTTTAATTACACCACTAATATTTATGTAGTACCAGATTATTCTATATCTTTTGATCTTATTATTGGTACAGATATTATACAGCAAAGTATTTTAACAGTTTCTCAAAATAATATTTCGATGCAAAAAATCAAGCAAAATGAAGATATGTCAAATAATTTTCTGATTAATGTTGCTCAAGTATTAGACGATAGTAATCTTGATTTATCTCATATTACCGATAAAACTATACGTTCAAAAATTACGGAACTTATTCAAAATTATTCCCCCCCGAAAAGTAAAGACTACCGATGTAAAATTATCAATTCATCTGAAAGACGAAATTCCTGTTACTTGTCCTCCCAGACGCCTAGCTCCTATAGAGAAGGAATTTGTCGAAAAACAAATTTCTGAATGGCTTGAAAAGGGAATTATCCGAAAAAGCACCAGTAATTTTTCATCACCTATTGTCCTCGTAAAAAAGAAAGATGGTTCATATAGATTATGTGTTGACTATAGGAAGCTAAATGCTAAAACACATAAACAACGTTTTCCCCTCCCAGTCATCGATGACATTATTGATCAGTTGCACTCTGCAAAAGTATTTACTACTCTTGATCTTAAAAATGCATTTTTTCATGTCGAAGTAGAAGAAATTAGTCGAAAATACACTTCTTTTGTAACACATTCTGGTCAATTTGAATTTCTATACATGAATTATGGCCTTAGCGATGCTCCCTTAGTTTTTCAGAGATATATCTATAATGTTTTTCGCGATCTCATTAATGAAAAAGTACTTATCGTCTACATGGATGATTTCATAATACCGTCTGAAGACGAAGCCGAAGGACTCCAGAAATTACAACGCGTTCTTACAACTGCATCCGAATATGGTTTGGAACTGAATCTAAAAAAATGCCACTTTTTACAGCGAGAAATTGATTTTCTGGGTTACCACATTAAAAATGGTCAACTACATCCATCTCCCTCCAAAACTAAAGCTGTTCTAAATTTTCCGGAACCTAAAAGTGTAAAAGATGTACATTCATTTGTCGGACTAACCTCATATTTTCGTAAATTTATCCAAGATTATTCTTTAATAGCTAAGCCCTTAACAGATCTCCTTAGAAAGGACACTAAATTTCACTTCGGTGACCAACAGCGAAATGCATTTAATCAGTTGAAACACATTCTTGCTTCAGGTCCTGTTTTAAGCATTTATAACCCTAGTAATAAAACAGAAGTTCATTGCGATGCTTCTATTGATGGTTACGGATCAGTCCTCCTTCAAAAGTCTTCTATTGATAATCAATTTCACCCTGTCTACTTTATGAGCAAAAAAACCACAGATGCTGAGCGTAAATATTCGAGTTATGAACTAGAAGTTTTGGCTGTCATCGAGGCTCTTAAAAAATTTCGTGTTTATATTTTAGGTATTCCTTTCAAGATAGTCACAGATTGCAATGCATTTGCCCGAACTATGAATAAAAAAGATCTTTGCACCAAGATAGCTCGATGGGCTTTAATGTTAGCTGATTATAACTATACAATCGAACACAGACAAGGTACACGTATGCGCCACGTCGACGCTTTAAGCAGAAATCCCGTATGTATGACCATTCAAGACAGTTTTACTTCCAAAATCATACAATCACAGAACACCGACGGACATATACATGCCATCAAAGAAATTTTGAAAACAAAGCCATATGACAACTATTTCCTCAAAAATAACGTTCTTTATAAAAATCATAAAGGTTACGATCTGGTAGTTGTGCCGGATGAAATGCAGCTAAACGTCATTAAACACGTTCATGACAAAGGACACATCGGACGCAAACGTTGTGAAGAACTCCTTAATGAAGAATTTTTTATCCCTAATATGGCAAATAAGATTGATAAAGTTATAGCAAATTGTGTAACATGCCTTTTATATAATCGGAAACGTGGGAAACAAGAAGGCGAGTTGCATCCCTTACACAAAGAGGAGACTCCCCTCCAAACTTACCACATTGATCATCTAGGCCCTCTCGAATCAACTAACAAAAACTATAAACATATTTTGTCTTTAATAGATTCATTTACCAAATTCGTGTGGCTATATCCCTGTAAAACTACTTCTTCTGCCGAAGTCATATCGAAACTGCAACAACAGAGTTATACTTTTGGCAACCCTTCCAAAATCATTAGCGATAAAGGTCCTGCATTTACAAGTAAAGAATTTGCTGATTATTGCCAAAATGAAAATATAAAACACGAGACAATAACAACTGGCCTTCCCCGTGACCTAGCCGACTTATTTACAAAACCCCTGCCAAAGACTATTTTTGAAGTTCACAGGAAGAACTTACATTTAAGTGATAATGCAACTACAGAAATTAAGGAGGAGTTGATAGAAGATTTCATCATTCGGAACTAATTTCCTGTGTTGCGAAACAAATGACAGTTTAAATTACTTCGTAAATCAACTTGAGTGCTTGTTAGCGCGACCTTGAAAAATGATTACAGAGGAAAGAATCATTATGTATTGTTCGAACTGTCAAAACTCTAAATTAACATTTTTTATTTCTTTATTTGCCTTTTTCATGTGATTGTGTGTGCGTTTCTGATTTTCTTTTATAGTCATGTAATTCACTGAGTAGAGCAGTAATGCTCTGTCTTTTTTCTCGCGGTAAAATAATAAATATGTGTTCTTTTCGTTTGAATCAATGTTCTTAATGTTTGTGTGAAAAAGAATTAATAATGAAATATACCTTTTTCTAAGGAATAAGAATCCTAAACTAGGATATACAACATATTGTGCTCGGAGCTGCAAAATACCACGGGATAATATTCCATGTGGATAACATTGGATACATCGTAAAAGAAGAATTCATAAATCGGGTGAGTATATTTTACTTACCTTTCATTTTAAAGTTTTGAAAGATAGTTTTTATTAAAGACACAAAGAGGACACTACATCGTACTCACGCCTAAACTAGAATAAATATTCTATCAAATATAACCTTGGAGACCTCGTAGCAATTAAAAGAACCCAACAAGGACCAGGGCTAAAATTGAAGTCTAAATTCCTAGGTCCATATAAAGTAACCAAAGTGAAGTCTAACGACACCTACGACGTAGAGAAAATCTCATCAACTGAAGGACCGATCAGTACTAGTTCGTGTGCTGAATAGATGAAGCTTTGGCATGACGATAACTGAAACTTTATTTTTTTTTTTCCTTATCTTTAATGTGTATGTCTGATCATTTTAAAAGTCAGCAATTTTAAAGAACATTTTCATTCGATGTTACACTATTTCAGGAAAAGACGACTGATCTTTCTAGTGTACAAACGAACTCTATTTTTTTTCCTAAGAACAGTTACTTTTTTTTGTTTTTGTTTTTGTTTCTTTTCAGATTCTATAAGATCACATGTCGCTGCGGCAGCTCCAGATGTCAGGACGGCCGCATGTGGGATATACTCTCGCATGTGTGGGCTACACTCTCTCTCTGCTGCACCTGCATTGGAATGTATTTCCCTCCACCACTCTCCGAACTCTGCTTCGAGATTAAAAGTAGAAACGGGAAACATCGAAGCTGTGTGATCAGGATTGAGAGGAAGAAAATGTAAATAGAACGTTTTTCGACGATAGCTAACGACGTTGATAAAAAGCTAAAGAGATGATTCCAACGAATTAAAAACGACGATTTAAGACGATTCTTTTAAGAACTAAAATATTTACGACGTATTAAGACTTTTTAAAGATTGTTAAGAAAAGTAATGACGAACGAATCTATGTTTTATTTTTTGTTCGTTTTTTTTTTTGTCCTGTTCGTCTGATAATAAATGTATGTGACTGTCAGAGAATAGTTTTTATTTAAAGTAAGGACTCGTCCATCTTATAGGTATACTTGTCGCTTGTCCCTAAAGGGTTAAAGAGATTTGGTTGTATAAAAAGGATTTCTAAGTAACTGGTACTACTTTCGGACCAAACCAGGCCTGGCAAAAAAGTAGCCCGGAAAAACTAGTTTTCATGACAGCTTTATAAAAACGTAAACATTTTCTACCAAAATAAAAAAATTAAACGAAAAATTATGATCAAACATGGGTTATAGGTGACTAAGGATAATATTTTGGCACTTACCTTATTTGTAGCGGTTATTCAGATTGCTTTACTATAGAAAGTTTAGAGGGTTAAAATCTACAGACGAAAATAGCTGTTTACAAACTCATCCAGTGTTGTTACAAAAAAAATTTAAACTGCCATAAATATTCAAATACTTTACAGTAGGGTATAAAATATTTTTAAAAGACAATAATTCCAAATCATCTTTTATTGTTTGTTCAATACAAAGAGCATATTTTTTTTTTATATGATAGACCAAAGTAACTCTGCAGGGACCAAAGTAACGGGAATATTTAAAACAAAGATACTATTAAATTTCCTATCATTAAATTGATAAAACTCTATTCACCTTTTCTAAAGGCATCAAGTGACTAATTCTTTCTTAAACCACGTTTCTTTGGTATTCATTGGACTATTTTGAAAGATAAATGTTTCTCTTTACATATATTTTTTTAATCTACCTCTTTAAGAACTCTGTGTAATTTGTGTAACTGTGTGTATTCCTGTTTATCTGTAATCAGAAAAATATGAGTAACACGTTTACATGCACACAAACATACACAGACTGACAAACATTTTTCTTAATTTTTTCCGCAATATTTTAAAAGAAAGCGATTTTTGAATTGTTTGAAAATAAATAAGAGTGGATTTTTTTAAACGAAGAGACTGTTAAATTTTCTTCGAGTAAATTGGCAGAAATTGATTCAATTTTTCCTAAAGCATTAAACCCTTACCATTTCTTAATTAATTTCTTACACACCTTTAGAGAAATAAATCTACCTTTGGCTTTTTTCTCCTCCTAATTCTATCGCTGAAGTAATCGTTTCTTAATTCCTGGAAATCTATAATCTGACACTCGTACATCCACACAAACATACTTAAGCGGATAACACATAACACTTCCTAACATTTCTCAGTCGAGTGAAAAAAAATAGTACAATAATAAAATTGTTTTAAAAAAACACACGCTTTAATAAACATTTAATGCTCATCGTGGAAAAGTGTGCCTAATGTTTTACTGCAATTCATGTTTTTTTTCAAAAAAAAAAAAAAAAAATTCCGTTACAGTGCAAATATGGCGTAGGCACTGAACTCACTGATGGAAAAATCCAACTTTCTTAGGCTTGGTAAATAAAAAAGAAAGGGAATTTGTTAAAAGATACAAAAGGTACATTGCTCTAGGCCTTACTTAAAATTGAGTAACAGGAAAAAAAATGGAGCTCATTTTTAAAAACATATTCAGGTCAAGATGCATAAATTTTGGATGTTTTGTTGAGCTAGCTAAAAAATACATAAATAAAATTACCATCCTTTTTTACCACATATCTATACTAATATTATAAAGGTGTAAAGTGCGTTTGTTTCTTCGAAGTAATCGCTGGAACTGAGGAAGCGGCATCAAAATTAATGGTACCAAAATGAAGGTTTTTCCCTGTTTTAACATAGATTACATCTTATGTCCATGTTACTACACTGAATGGGCTGCAGAAGCAAAATACGTTCTAAACAACGATATTTTTGTTAGTGAAGGGCCTAGAAACGAGAAATTTGGAATGGTAGTTACTTTAAAAATAATTGATCTCTTAGAACATTTTCAAAAAACATTAAAAAATTCGAAATTTTTAAAAGGTATGCGCAAAAAGCATTCTAAGAAACGTTTAATATAGCAATTTCCAAGCAATCGCAATGAGTAACGAATTCTTTCACTAATAAATTAATATAATATTAATAAATTAATACTTTATTTATAACGATTTCATTAATAATAGTATCAGAATCATGGTGACAGTTCTTTCTCCAATGTAAGCTATTTTCTGTCAGTTCTACTACTCCAAAGGGGGTGCAGGACCAAAAACCGTTCTGAAAATGTGTTTTTTTATGTTACTGATTGACATAAAAACATGAAATTTCGCATGGTAGTTACTTGTTAGATCGCGAAGAAAATTTCTTTTTCTAAATTTAAAAAGGGCGTTAATGCTTTTCCAAATAAAAGTTTCCCAAAAAATGCTCTAATGAGCGATTTCTACGCAATCTGAGGAAGTATCAAACCGATTTCAACAGTAATGGTGGAAATTGATGGAGGATTCAATTAACCCCTGTTCCCTTTCAGGTTTTTTTTTTCTTTGACTGATGCTTTTTTATTATTTGCACCTAGGCTGCGGCATGCATGAGCTATCGGATTCGCTCGTATGGAACAGCCTGAGGAGTCGATCTTTACCCTGTATGGTACGGTAGAAAGGCGGTATCTTGTTCCTTTTGCAACATGATCTTCCTTTGCAATTCGGTCCCAATATTACCTATAGTGGCACCTAATGTTTTCTTTTCTCACCCTCTAAATTGGTTCACAAACCCCTTCTTATGACAAGTAAACACCAGTTATTAGGCATCTGAAATAAAGGTTTCCCCCTCCCCAATAAAGATTTGTGTATTTAATGTGCAAGAACCAATTCAATTAAATCAATTAGTTAAGAAGCCGGCATAATAGAGAAATCAACAAAATAACAGGTCCTGCAATTAGGAAGGCCGGTCATTTATCCGGTCATTTAGATAGCCGGCAAGTAGTCAACCAACCCAATTCGAGGCAGGTAAACTCTTTCATTTAAGGCAAACTGGATAGTAAGGTCGTTGATTTGGAGGAGAGCCTTGGAGTTGATTTGGAGAAGAGAAGTACACTAATGACGCTTTGTGCATGTAAAATCCGTCGTTGGTGCAAAGCCCTCAGAGGTATCTGTGCATTATACCTCTGGAGGTACCTTACTTGATGAAAGTAACGTCCACGAAAGTCACGTCCTGTGTGATCAAAGTTCTAAATTACGAGATCAATTTGAGTAGCAATATGCCGGTACCAAACAACAAGCTTAAAATGTTAGGAAATCGGCATAACAAAATTCACAATTAAACAGTAGACACTACCAATAGAATAAAAATTCAGGCTCTTGTCAGAGTTATTGCCGCTATGCTGTGATTAGGCAATCCCCCGTCCCGATACCAGGTATCAAACTCGTTCAGCTAAGGCAATCCGCCAGGTAAAAGCCTGGTCATTGATTAGAAAAAAAGAAATAGGTAGCCATCGAGCATATAGTTTTCAGAATTTCAGTTTTTCGGGTCCAATCTCGTGTAGAAGTGACCTAGAAATCTGAAGAAATTGTAGAGAAAGAATCGTTATAATAAAACGTTTATTCAACATTATCTGCACATTAGTTGCTTTAATCAAATCATCATCAATCAAATATGGACACGCACTTCTTCGTTATTGTGAACATTTTCAATTCCTTCATTGAAGTGCCGCACTCACTTTTTGACTATGGAATCGCTCATCATATTAGCCATGCGATTTTAGTTATGAAATGCAGAGTAAAAATAGATGTATCTGTAGGGTGCATTATTGAACGTCCAGTATTTGAGAAAAAAAACAAAGAATTCATTGGCAAAGTTATGGTTATTGAAGAATATGAAATGCATGAATGCCAAGTAAAATTTTTAGAAAAGTCCAAGATTGGTACATTTTACTTTTTGCCTGATGCTAAACAAATGAGTACGTCCTATTGTTACTCTAGTGTCCAAGCAAATTTTCAGAAATAATTCCAATTATTTTATAAGGAAAAATATTGATATAACTAGTTAATTATAATTATATTCCAATAAGATAAAATATATTTAATTTTTAACAAAAGGTATTTTGTTTGTCTACAAAATGAATTAAACTTTTATTACAAATTGGATATATTTTATATAAGTGGAACATACTGATATTTAACTGATTGTATCAATTTTATCCTAATTATATATTTTAATATAAATTGATTGGAAGTTTCTCTGAAAAATTGCTGTGATGCTCAAAAGTGTAACAATGGACATTCTTACAGATTCCCTATTGCGGAAAAAAGTAGGTAAAAGAAACATTAAATGAAGCAATATTTAATAATCTGGACTATTATGCTTTTGATAAATATATTTTTAAAATTTATAATCTAAAAGGATGAGAATGCACGTTGAAAAAAAATGGAGCCAGAAAATGTTTTCATTTATTCCTTAGCTTGATTCATTGTAAAATTATTATTTATTTATTAACTTAAATTTCATATTAACACGTTCGCTGGCGCTCACGCGAAAGCGTGTGATATGGCGCCAACGTTAAGGGGCCACTCCCGCGCCAGCGTGTGATGTGGGGTGATGTCATAGCCAGTCACGCGCTGGTGCGGGAAAATCTTTCACTGACTCTTTGTTGTAAAATGTGTATCGGCTTCTGAGAAAAACAAAACCCACTTCTACAGAGCGGCATTAACTATCATCACATCTTTATGTAAGCGGCAGCAAACGTGTTAAAGACATTTTTAAAGATATATATAACATAGATTTCCATATAGCTTCATTGTATAATCTCTAGTAAATTTATTTATGCAGTATTCATTGTTAAACTTTTACCCATTTAACCCCCCACTATACCCATTTTCACCTGCATGGGTAAAGTGGGTATAGCAAACATACATCTATTAAATGTTCTGTTTTAGACATATTTTTGTAGCCTAATAGATAAAAATTATACAGTTTCATTTCAAGAATATACCAAAAGAAGTTTTAATTGTTTAACATCTGTCAGAAAAGTTTAAATGAACATCTAAAAATAGTGAATTTTATACCCATTTTACTCCATCTGACCTACGGCGTTTATAAATGCTATAACTAATATATTAATAAGAACTATACGAAAGAATTCGTAAAGGTTACTGAGTGTAAGCGTAAATTGCTTAAAGGTGGTTTTTAAATTTATTATGCATTTTTTACGCTGAAGGGCATTTGGTTTACTAAGAAATGTTTGAAGAATACAGATAAAATGATATACAGGGCCACGCAAAGAATTGGAGACACGGCCTCTTGTGGATTACAATTTCTGGAAATAAAAGTACTAGGTTAACTACAGAGCTGAACAAACATATTTAAATATGTTTCGATCTATTGGTATAAAATGGTGAAAGAGAAATTTAAAACTATTATTCGTTTTCTTGCTAAACAAAACTTCCCATTATATAATATATGTATCAATCTACTGATCAAATACAGGGTAGTTCAAAAGAATTTGAATGCTTATTTGGCTATGAAATTAGATTTTCAATTATTTATCTGTTTTCTAAAATGTTTAATATGTTATCTTATTTAACGTATTTTCTAAATAACGAAGTTTTGTTAAAGATTTCTGGAAATGGTGGAAAGTGTTTCATAATCAATGCTTATCGCAGGATTTTTCTTTCTTGTTTGCTTTGGACTTGTTTTCAAATCTCTCTTTGCGGGAAAAAAGTGAGCATTTACTTTATTCCTTACTGCCAAAATCGATACAATTTTCGAGAAATGATTAAATTTGGAAATGAATGTTCTAAAAAGAAACGTAAAAAAAAAAAAAAAAAAAAAAAAAATTAAAATAGAAAAATTTGATAAATTAAATATTATTTTCCAAATTAACTGTAAAGCAAACTTCCTGACACTTTTCATACGTTTAATTATTGATATTATATACTATTCTGTGTTGTATACAATTTAAAAACAGATTGTAGTCCAGTATTGCAATCAGCACGCTAAGGACTTAGCGTGGCATTACTCCACACTGACAGTACTTGCCGTGCTCGTGCAGAGAGGTAATCAAAAAATTGCTGGTTGATTTTTCTTAGGTCAACTTTTAAAGTTAAAAAAAATCAACAGATGAAATAACGTAGTTTCCAATAGAGACCCGGCGATCGCACTTATCAAGTTTTAAACTTTCAGATAATTTTGAATCCCATCCCATTAACACGTTGCGTGCTACGTCAGTCTGCGGTGACTGACGCTGAACTTTTCATTTAGGCTGTGTTAATCACCGAAGACATTCTAGTCTAAAATAAGATATAAAACTAAAAAAAATTACATTGTTTTAAATAACTACGGAAAATTTATTTAAAATTTACTTGATTTTTACTTATTACAGGATTGCACTTTTTTAATAAATACCTAAAATAATATAATTGTTTCAGTTTTATATCATATTTTACACTGTCAGTAATCGGTCACTGACGCTGCCTAAACGGAAAGTTCAGTTTCAGTCACCTTGGCACTCAATGTGTTAACATTGGCAACAGTGGTATATTAAGGATCCGTTTCCTAGTCAAATTTAAATCACGTTGGAACAAACAGAACAAATTTCCTGATGCAAAGTATCATTTTATATGCAGTTTTCAAGTGCGCAAATTTGTTCGGGTATACAGTAGAAATCATGAAAGAAATGATGAATCAATTCATATGATAAAATAATTTTTAAAATATTTGTTAAAAATGTATTAATTCTTTATCAAAATTAAACATCAAATTATACAGTGTTTCATATAGTCAATGCCTTATGTATAATTTTTCGTTTTTGTTTAATCATAAACAAAAAGTAAAATAAAATAAAATAATGAAACTGATAATATAAAAATGGACAATAAAGCTCTAAATATTTTTAAGAAATCTCACACCTTATCAGTTTTATTTCAATTTTTATGAATAACATAGTAATTTTCTATAATTTATTCAGAATTTAAAGAAAAGAAAACTTTAACTAAATAGATTGACTTGTAATTGCTTGAGACGCATATCCAAATATAGGAGCATTTCACCTTTCGACATTTCGACATTATTCAAAGCGGCACTGGCGAAATCCAATTTTCACAGCAAGCAGGAAAAAGGGATTCTGGGATTATGTCGTTTATGTCAGTCGCTGTTCAGTTCAAAATAATTGGTAATGATTTGAATGTGTTGATTTAAATTTCAGAAGATAAGTACATAATGGCAGGCCTAATGTTTTCCTCTTCTGGTTCTTTCCGTTTATTCCCGAAAAGAAAACCGTACTTAAGCCTCCAGATTAGAGAAAGGGAGATTAACGAACGTCCGTAAATATGCAAATATTATGAGTTTTCTAGAACTTGTTTTATAAATAAGAACAACAGATAAAATTCTATTGGAATGAATTCAGGAAGAGAAAATACAAAGCTTCAAATATGGATTATGTTCTTTGTGTTTGTTGTCGTTTGAAATAAATAAACGAAGAGGATTTGAATGATTTGATTTATGTTATGGTATTCATTTATTTTAATTACAAATAATGACAATAATTATTGTTTTGATTTTTAATTCAGTTAATTTGTCTGCGAAATCAAATTACATTAATGCCTAATATTTAAATTTGGACAGATTAGCAAAATCACAGGAAATCGCATGTCATAATTAAAAATGCATTTCTTGCCATTATCGCTATTTAGAATTATTATACAAGATTTAGAATTATTCGCTTTGATGCAGAAAACCACTTTTCCTAGTAGTTTTAGAAGTATGCTGGTAGGAAAAATGATATCGTCAAGTACAGCAAAATTTTGTGAATGTGGCTAACTTGCATTCATATGTGCTGAAAAGTTGATTCCGTTTCATAAAATTAAAGTTCAAATAACATTACTCCCGCAGCTGAAAAATCGAAGAAAATCGTCAAAAACTGCAGAAAAAAGGTTCAGAATTATTCATTTTCAAGTACAAACACATTTTCGATATAATATTTGTAGAGTTACGCTGAAAGAGAAAATGATATCGTGAAATAAAGCAAAGTTCTGTGAATTTGGCACAGTTGCATTCATACATATTATAAAGAATTTGACTTTCACTATAATTTTAAGTGTATGTTTGGTAGCCAATGAGAGCAAATTCAGTTCCTCCAAGAGATTTTATTGAATGAAATATCGAAATATCTTAGACTCTACAAATTTTTGGGTTCATTGAAACACCATTAGTCATTCAGATCTGTAACAAGGCGCAGTGGTGCCAGCATCCGCTGTCTGCACTTCTCTCTCTCGACTCACTGTCCTGTTCTCTCCCCTCCTCATCCCTTTTCTTCCATAAGAAAAGCCTGTTTTTCTCTGGCTCCTCCCAGACAAAACTCCATTGGATCGTCTCATCTCCGCCTTGGCGCTAGCATTGCCAACTTCCGTCTGCGTAAAGCCGAAACTTTTCACCCTCTGAAGGTCGCCGAGGTGGTCTAGTCCATTAATCAATATTGGCCGTATCAAATTGCTAACGTCAAAGGATAAAGGATGCCAGGCGACCTGTAGACGCCAAGACCAAGAATCTTTATAACGGCTTCCGTGAGAAAATTTTGTCCATTCAATAGTTACTTCCTTAACCAGACTTTAATTAAAAGTCCATTGTTTAGCTTTAATTAGTATAAACCTTAATATATATATATATGTTGAAATTTTAATTCCCTTTCTAAGATTTAAGACCAATTTAAATTATGACCAATTAAGACCTCCATTACTATCAGAGCGTAAAAAATCAAGAAATTTGCCAAAAATTGTAGAAAATAAAAATATAGAAATATTCATTTTGAAGCAGAAAACCACTTTCCCTAGTGTTATAGAGTTTTGCTGGCAAGAAAAGTGATATCGTAAAATACAGCTAAGTTCTATGAGTGTGGCTTAGTTGCATCCATGTACGTTGAAAATTCGATTTCGTTTAATAAATTTAAAGATTAAATATCATTATTACCAGTGACACCAACTTATATGGACCTATGGGGCTCGAGCCCACCCAATAATTTTGAATCATAGCGTACCCAATTTTCACTGCTCTAGTTATTTATTTCATTATTATTTTATTATTAATTTTTATCCTTAGAATAAAATTTATTTTACCAATGGTCATATGTTTTAATTCTCTGACTGACATCCATAAATCTCAAATAACAGAAATGTTTTGTTCCGTGTTTAACTTTCTGCTAAATTAATTTGTAGTCATCTTCATGATATCATAACATTACAATAAATATCACTGTCTTTATAAAGAAAAACGAATGAGAATATAATTAAATGAAATTGTAAATTTATTAAAACGTGATAGCTTGACTTAAAATTATCATCATTCGTCATTTGTCAACCATTCAAAGAAAAACAAATTGGCTGTAACATTTTACAAAAATATTTTTGAGCCTACCCAATATTTTTCAAAAGTTGGCGCCACAGCAGAAAAATTCAAGTAAATTGACAAAAATTATAGAATAAAGATTTAGAATTATTCATTTTGAAGTGGGAATACATTTTCGCTCTGGTGTTTGTAGAATTGCGCTTGCAGGGAAAATTATATCATGAAATACAGCAAAATTCTGTGAATGTGGCATAGTTACATTCATACATATATGTTGAAAATTTGATTCCATTTCTGAAAGTTAAAAATCAAATATCAGAGCGGAAAAACTCATTAAAATTGAAAAAAAATTCTAGAATAAAAATATAGAATTATTCATTTTGAAGCATATAAATACTTTCTTTACTATTTATAGAGTTGCACCGGCAGGAAAAAAGATGTGATTTACAGAAAAGTTTTATGAGTGTTGCATTCATATATGTTGAAAATTATTTTTTTTCATAAATAATGATTATTAAATAGAAAATTTTATATTGTTTTATTTATTTTTTTAATGAATTTCTTATCAAATATAAATTAATACTTCTAGACATATTTCGCAATTATTCCAGAGAAAATTCATTTACGTAATCCGTATTTTAATTATTACATTCTCAAAAGCAAAAAGCTTGGCTGATTAATTTTCATTAGTTGTAATTTGTTATACATTTTCCCATAAGTCAAACTTATGTAATATTTTAAACGTAATAATATTTTCATTCGATAATTAAACTGCGTTTCTACACTGTTACAAGACGTGGTATTTCAAATAAAATTTATTAATTTTAAGTTATTCTAGTTTACAGAAACTTCTTGGGACCAGTGACAAAATCCCGAGATTCCTAAACTACAATATAACGACAAAATCTATCGATAAATACTCATATTTTCATTTTTATGCAATAAAATTTCACATTACAGATATTTTAATCTAAAACATGCATTTATAATGTGAGTCTTAGAAAATTCACAATTTTTGCATAATTACCAACGTTTGATAAATTTAGCTGATTTTGAATGCTTTAATAAGATATGCTTTTTAGAAAACATAAAACCTGCCATTATGTGCTTATCTTCAGAAATTAAAAAAAAAAAAAAACACAGTCAAATCATTAGCATATATTTTGAATTAAACAAGACTGACATAAATGAATTAATTCTAGAATCCTTTTCCCAGCTGCAGCAAATATTGGATTTTGCTAGTGCCGCTTCGAATAATTACATAAATGTCGGTAGATGAAATACTTATAAATTCGAATGGACCTCTCAGTCAATTATTTCTCTTAAATTTTATTAAGATTTATTGCTATAAATATTTTTGTTATTTATGAAACTATGGTCTTTTAAAAAGATTATTCTTGAATTTTAAATTTTTTTCTAACGAAATTGTTTAAAGTATTTAACAATGTCTTATTGTAATTATGCAAAATTTTCTTATAATTGCAATTAAAATATCAGTTTCATCTTTTCTGCATAAAAATAAAACACACATACTCATTTATATTCATATATACAAGGTGTTGCCAAATTAAATCAAGAAATTCAGAGAAATGACAATGACCATCAAGAGGATGAAAAATTACCATAAAACATGGGAAAGCTTTCAATATGACATCAGGCTTGATTTTTCGCTTGGAAACTGAGTCCAATCAAACAGTCGGTATGTTTCATTTCTTATTAAATAAAAATCTTAGAAACTGTTTCAGTTCGTTCATATGAGGCACTAAAGCTTTTATATGTGTGATACAGCTACTATTTGTTTGGAGTCCATATCCAAGTAAAACGCTATATCGGACGTCACGACTAAAAGCATCTATTACGTATTTAATTAACAATACAGGATGTTTTACTATAATTGAAATTATTTGAAACATTCTACCGGACACTATTTACATTCCAAGAATTACTTCACTACTGCATTTTTAATAAATATTAAATTAGATATTTACTTACAATTCACTTAATTATTTGCAACTAAATGCAATACTGTCACTTATAGACAAAGATATAAAAGATCTTGCACTAAGTTAAGTTAAACTTTGGGATACTATCTGCGCACTATGATATTGCACTATGGACATACTATTGCCATCTCTCTTTATTATACACAACAAAGCTATCCGATACTACGTCTCCACAGGTCTATCCGAAATCTCGGCATATACGTACACTTCTAATAAACATATTTTGCTCCCAGCAAGTTCTCTTTCATTTCATCCATTTCGCTTCTCTTTCTTCGAACCTGCTGTATATTTTCAATCTATTTTTATGGGCGACCCACGTGTCACAGTTGATGATTTGTCCGGTGACATATCATCAAATGAGATTATCTTTTGTTAATCAATTCTTACTAATATGTTACATACCTTCCTACTGTACAAGCCACATTCCAGAAAACAATAGCATTTCTTGAAATTTCCTTCCATTTCTCATATCTATCTCGTAGCTAAGCAAATATATCCCTAACTCCAGTCGGTAAATAATAATTCATAGATAAGTATAATCAATAAATAACATAAAATTAACCAAACAATAGTTTGTAATAAGCATACGCCTGAATAACATGACAGCATTTTAGGAGGAAATTTAAAAATTCTCAAGAAGTTTAATTCCTAGTTTAAAGAAATCTAGTTGAAAAATAAACTTATAGTTAACTAAGAAAACAGTAACTATTACTGATACTTTATTGAATAATTATAAATATTAGTCATGATTAAAATATTATTGCTATTCAATCGATGTCCATTGCGTATCCCGCTCATATTGTGTATATTTTATTTTTATGCTTTTCTATTATACATTACTTTTTTATTCTTGTTTTTTAACTTTTTTTTTACAAAATTCATTTTAGAACATTAGACTTCCCTCACCATTAAATGTACAAAAAAAAGGCTATCATACATGAATCTTATTCTGTTGGCGCCATTTCTTTTAATAGTTATCTTCGTTTATAAAATCACGAAAATGCTACAATTAAAAAAATATACACGTAATTTTTCGTTGTTACTGATGTTAAAAGTAAATGCTGCATGAACTTTTTGAAAGCGCGTATATGCCGAGCGTTGACAAATATATTATGCGCATTTCCCTAGACTCCATCAAATACGAGGGGTGTATTCTAAGTAAGGGCCTTTTGAAAATAAAAGACATGCGAAAGAAAATTTTCAAAAAACAAATTTATTTTCAGATTCTATATACATTTATCTATTTTTCAACATAACTGCGAAGTTTGTTTAAACACTTATCATATCTTACAAATAAATTTTGAATATCCTCTTCAAAGAAACTTGCCGACTGCTCTGATCCAGAGGTGTAGTCGTAAAAATAACAGATGATATACGCTCCAAGCAGAGGTTATACGCTCAATACGGCGTATACCCGTATACCCTCCACTACATACTTGGATAACCAAGTTGTTTTCATGTCTTCGTCGCAGACGAGGAAGCAGCAGCACAAACAATCACCTCATTGAGTTCACCGATGAAAATCTAGTATTAGTCAAATCTCGACAAGCACATTAAAACGCAGTCGGTCTGTCAAGTCATATCTTGGTAGAAAACACCTAAAAACTTGATTTTAGATTTTGACTACTGGGTTTACTATTATGTTTTCCCGCTTCCACGCCTAGCACAATGGTACACTTACGAGTCAAGAGTTAAAATCGGGATTTTAGGTCTTTTCCACCAAAGCGGACCGATTGCGTTTTAGTATGCGAATCGAGATTCAACTAATACTAGATTTTCATTCTTGAACTCGATGAGGTGACTGTCTGTTCCACAGCCTCCCGGTCTATTATCCTTGTGCGCCGCCGAGATGATGTTTAAGATAGCGAAAGATGGAAATCGTTCGGCGCAAAGTGAGAGCAGTAAGGCTGCATTCAGATTGCTATACTCTCTATAACAGAACGGAGGGGAGTGAACAAAGAATCGGGAGATAAGCAGATCCACCCTACTCGACAGAAAGATTTTTCTTTTGATGGAAAACTGTCCCTTTTCTGCAAAACTCATTAAAAAATTTTCTAATGCAAAATTTTTTCTGTAAGAACTCGTTTTACCAGAATCATCTTAAGAGACATTTGGCTCAAATGCACATTTTGACAGCATATTTTGAAATATATTCTGACTATTAAAAATTCGACCATTACAGCACATTATATAGATCCTAAATAAAAAAACTGTCAATTGAATGCGTTTGAGATCAAAATTGAATTTAAAAATGAGTCATAAAAAAGCAACTTGTTATTTGAATACATCCTATATTCTCAATCACGATCGCTTCGAGAAATTTTGTACAAAATGCCTACTTTGACATCTTTTTTTAAAAATATATTCAGCCTTTATCAAAATCCCTGCCGATACGTCACATTATATAGTTCGTAAATAAGAGAAACTGCCATTTGGATGTGTTTGAGAGCAAAAATGGATTTAAAAATAAGTAAAAAAAAGGTAATTTGTTCTTTGAATATTTTCTCAATTTTTCAATCACGATCGCTTAGGGAAATTCTGTTCAAAATACCCATTTTGGCAGCCTTTTTAAAAATATATTCGGCCTTTATCAAAAAACTTGCCAATATATTCAATCTGTCCATTATATAGTTTGTAAGTAAGAGGACCTGCCATTTGGATGCGTTTAAAATCAAAAATGAATTTAAATACTCACTTCAACAACAAAAAATAAAATAGGATTAGAGATAAATCCAGTTTAACAGCTTTGTTTGGCTACTTTTGAAAAAAAATTGTTCAATTTTCTGTAAGAACTAATTTTCATCTTAATTGAAATTCGCTCCTATGCCCATTTTGACAGCATATTTCGAAATATATTCTGACTTTATTAAAAAATCGGTCAATACAGCATATTATATAGTATCTAAATAAGAAAAAACTGTCTACTGAATGCGTATGAAAGCAAAATTGAATTTAAAAAACAGTCATAAATTAAGCAATTTGTTATATGAATACATCAAAAATTCTTGAATCACGATCGCTACGGGAAATTTTGTACAAAGTGCCCACTTTCACAGCTTTTTTTAAAATATATTTTGCCTTTTTCAAAACACTGACCAATACGCCACATTATACAGTTTATAAGTAAGAGAGCCTGTCAATTGGATGCATTTGAGAGCAAAAATTGATTTAAAAATGAGTCAAAAAAAAAAAAACGCAATTTGTATATGAATATTTCTTCAATTTTTTTCAATCACGATCACTACGGGAAATTCTGTTCAAAATACTCATTTTGGCAGCCTTTTTAGAAATATATTCTGCCTTTATCAAGAAACTGGCCAATACATCACATTATATAGTTTATAAATAAGAGAACTTGCAATTTGGATGCGTTTAGAATCAAAAATTAATTTAAAAAGGAGTCAGAATATAAGCAGTTTGGATTTCAGGTTTTTTCTTCAACTCCTATTATTGTTTAATTTATTTTTGCTATAAGAATTGGTCTTATGAAAACCTTGTTAGTATAAAAGTTGTAGATATTATTGAGAAGATGTAAAATAAATTTAATTGGATTTGATAGTTTAAGAATTGACAAAGTTGTGGATTTTTTTCTTTTTCCACCCACCCTTTTTGATTTCGTTTTTAATTTTTTTTTTACCTGTAAGAGTTAGTCCTATCAAAAACTTGCAAATACAAACGTTTTAGATAATTTTGAGAATATTTATAAAAAATTTAATTGGATTTGATATCTGGAGAATTGAAAAAGCTATAATTGTTTTTCTCCTAAAACCCCTATTTTTTTCGCCCCTTGAGCCCATTTTTAACTTTATCAAAAATCTGTCATGCATAAACTTTAGGCCCATTATTAAGAAGTAATAGACACTTTAAACTGATTCAATATCTATTTTCATTAAGAATTTATGGGAGTTTTTCTGCTTTCACAAAAACGCCCCCTTTTTCGACCCCCTTGGTCCGATTTTGACCATTAACAAACTTAGCCAAGATTTTATCCCCTTTGATTTTATGTACCAATTTGGTGGATATTAATGCAGAATTATAGAAGTTATCGTGTCCATAAAAAAGTGATATATATATATATATATATATATATATATATATAAACCGGTGTGAATGCAATAGGTAGTATTTCATACGAAATCTACCTAAAAACATGATTCGTATTTTAAACGAGCCACGGGTTTTCAATTTCTGTTCTATGAGTACTTCTATAAAAGTTTTCTTTAGTAAAACCAAGAAATTCTGAACCAAGGGCACTTCTGAATTTATTCATTATTGTACATGTCCGGTATTAAGAGCAAAAGTATAAAAATTAATTTGTTTTGTTGATTGAAAAATTGTTTGCTACCTCGGCCTGTCCATTATGAAGATTTTACTAAAATTAATAATCATTCAAAAATTGATGTATTTTAATTTTCTATAAATCCGCCTCTATTTCTCTATTTAAGAGTATTATTAACTCTAATTATATGAACAATTTCCTATTCATTGCTCCATTTTAATTGAACATATCAAATCTCTAACAATATTATAATGAATAGAAAATGGACAAACAATTCAATTTTCCCATTATGGTGAAACGAAAATCAGCTTTATCACTTAATGTTTGTTCTTTATAAGTACGACAGGAATCTAAGAATGAAACTTAAGCCACCTTTGTTGCTTGCTACACAATTGTAATCTATGATCTATTGTTTCATGATTTCTCTTGTATTTGTGGGATAATTAGGATTCATAAAGTACTTTTCTTGGTATTTCGCTTAAGTGCGTGAAAAGTGTTATTCTTTTCAAACAATGTATTATCGTAATTAAGGCAATGTGCAGCAAAAGCAACTTATCATAGATATATATCTACGCGACTTATTTATTTTAAATCTATGTGTAATTTAAATAAAATTTTAGTTATACGAAACTTCGCTTTTGCAATAATTAATTTTGTACTTTATGTGTAAATTAAACAATTAGGAATGAAAGGCGTTACTTGCTTCCACAAATGGAAAATTAATGTTCTGTTGTTTTAATTTTTCTGATGTATTTGTAAACTAATCAGAACTCATACAATAGGCATTCAATGTTTCGATTAAGTATATAAATATTTCTATAATAAAAATTTTAAATGATTAATCACGCCCGCAAAATAGTAAATGCAAATTTTTAATTCGTAAATTTAATTCACTTTCCTAACAAGACATAGAACCAATAGCGTGAAAAATTATCCAGGCCAGGATTGGAACCTCTGGCACACGTTCAGCATACCGACTGCCTGAGCTACTAGAGTATCGAGCCAAGATCACGAATTAAAATTCAGATTTACTATTTCTCGCGTCTAATTCATTGTTTATAAATTTCAAAATATATTATTCATCAATGCTTGATTAATTTAGATTCATGTTTGATGCAGTATTGTAGTTTATGAAAATATTCTACCTTGTACTGCAGTTGCAACCTTTCCAATAGACAAAGTGGAGGCAGCACCGATAATCACCTCATTGAGTTCTCTGTAAAAATTCGAATCGTATGTTAAGATGCAGTCAGTCTGCCATGTCATATCATGTCCGAAAATATTAGCGGTTGACTCGTAGGTTTAGGTTTACCATTGTGTTTTCTTGCACCAAAAGTCTGAAAACATGGAGCACTGGAAGCAAAGAAACATAATGGTAAACCTACGAGTCTAAGGCTAAAATCGTATCTTGGGCTGTTTTCCGCTAAATTATGACTTGGCAGTCCAATTGTGTTTTAATATGGAAATCGAGCTTTAAGTATTTTTGGAATATCAGCCATAAACTTGATGAGGTGATTGTCTGTGCTGCCGACTCCCAGTCTACAACATAAGTGTGAGAGGTTGTAGATTAGGTATATCCTGGTTGCTCAACTGGTAGAGCATTGATGCGCTGAACTAATGACATGGGTTCGAACCCTAACGTGATCATTTTTCACTATTTTAGTTCTACGCTTTCTAAATAATGTAAATAAAAATTCACGAATTAAAAATTCTGATTTAAAGATTTTTTTTAATCTGGGAATACAGAATCGAAATTTGATAGAAGTTTTATTTGTAAGTCGTTTATTTAGAAAAATGTTGACTGCAATTTAACCCACATCCATGGAAATCTTACATGAGATTGCACTGAAAAGGAACCCTCAGAGGATGGTGTATATGTTATTTTTATCTTCTATTTTTATTTTCTATGTAATAATGCATACATTTTAATATTGTTTGACATCTAGCAATTTCGCTGGGATCACAGTGGGGGTCACAGTGTTTCTAAAATGTTCACTCTTTACAACTACTATTTTAAGTCAAAAATATTCGCGGAAGATTCCTTTAACTTCTACAATAGAATTTTACAATAAATATTATTGTTTTAAAATTGTGGTAAGAAAACTTTAAGAACGCTGCGAGCCCTGAGGGTTATATTTCTTTTCGAGTATTTCATCTAAATTTTCTTTAAGTATTTTTGTGAAAGTTTTTTTATGCTTTTTTTTACATTAAAATAATTTCTAATTTAAATGCACTGTAAGTTTTGCATTTATACATTAAATTTTAGAAAACATAAAATATACTTTTATAGATTGTATTAATAAAAGTACCCATTTATTTTGTATAACCTAATGAGAAAAATTAAATTTTGATTAAAATTTATTTTAAAGTATACAAGAAAATATAATCAATTATTAATCTCTAAAATCAAAAGAAAATTCATTCATTTCGACTGAAATGGGCTCAATTCTTTGTTATAATATTCAAAGAGTCTTGTATTTGAATTTTCTTCAAGCTTTTAAAAATATGGCTCCATTCAAATGTACTGAATATCTATTCATTTAAACAAACTTTTAACTCCCCTATTCTTACTGAACAGTTCAAATCTCTTGCAATTTATTGAATAGAAAATGAATACAATTCGAGTTCCCTTAATATGGTGAAACGAAAATCACCTTTAGTGTTCTTTCTTTTTAAACACAGCTTTAAGAAACTTAAGAATGGAACGTATTGTCACCTTTGTTGTTTGCTTGTAGAATTGTAATTGATCTTCTACTGTTTAATGCTTTCTCTTGTGTTTGCAAAACAGTTAGATCATATAAAGAACACATTCCCAGTCTTATTTAATAATCTTAAAAAATTTCCACTATTTTTAAAAATCCAGGTGGTAGATTTTATTGGTTCAAACAGTGTTCTTTTCTTTCTTTTTTTTTTTTTGTCTTTTCTTTTCTTTTCTTTCTTTTTTGTGTTTGTTTAAAATTTGTTTTTTTATACAAAATTATCGTTTATACATTGAAGCATTTTACTTATAAACTACATATTTATATTTTATTACAAACTATATACAGTAGAAGATCTTTATAACGCAATTCCATATAACGCAATTCTCCATATAACGCACAACCTTTCAGATGTAAACAATGAATTTTGCCATGAAGGAGCACCTGAATTTTAAGACTGTAAAAAACTGCTACTGTCTGAAAACTAAATTTAATGCATTAGCACAATTTTACCTCCTTAATTTAGAACTTTTAAAGGAAAAAAATTATTATTACAATAAATGTTTTTGAAAATGAGCAATATAATGAATAAATTGGGTCCAGGTGTATCTGCACCATTTTTAAAACGTATGTTTAACAAAATGTTGAATGATCGCAATAATAGAAAAATTTATAATCTGGATAAGGAATGCAGTATAAAGATAATTCTAATGTATTTTGATGTGTTTCAGACATATTTGTCTATATTTATGAGGTAAATTTGATGACGCGTGATATGTGATCCATATAACGCAAAATTCTATATAACGCACAACCTTGCGTTTTTAGGTTTGCGTTATATAGATCTTCTACTGTATTTGTTTTTTTAATTAGTTTTGAAGACATGTACTTGAATTATAACTTAATAAATAATTTTTTCAAAAAAAATGATCTCAATAATATTGGAACAACTAATGTGATGTTCCTACTGTCACTGCTAGAAATTTGCAAACAGAATTGCAAATACGCTAGCTAAACTTGAAATGCATGTAGAATTAATTAATTGCAACAACTAATGTGATATTCCTGCTTTCACTACTAGTGATGATGCAATTAATAATTAAAAATATGCTATCTAAATTTGAAATGCATGTAGAATTAATTAATTAGAAAACACAATGCAACATTCCCCCGAATCATAATTTAGAACATTTTAATAAAATTTTCCATTCATTTCATCCTTTAAAATTTTGATTTTTTTATTAAAAACCATTTTCAACCCAAATTTATATTTTCAAAATAACCACTATGCCAGATTTCAAGCTTCTTGTTAGTCTCTTCAGCATCACAAAAATCGTAAGGTTAGGACTTTTTTCTCTTGCTTTTAAATTTGAACTTAATGAAAAAATTCTATCCTGCGTCTGTATTTGAGTCTTAAATGCCTGTGCATATCATACTTCAAGTTTCTACTTTAAAAATTCCATGAAAATCGTATTTTCAAGCTTTTTTAAAACACTTTTTGTGCTTTTCACTTTTTTTAATTAGATCCTTATCTATCCTAAATCTATCTTTTCTATTCTTAATCTATCTACCCTTATCTAATTCTATCCTTAACAATTTCATGAAAATCGTATTTTCAAGCATTTTTAAAACGCTATTTGTGCATTTCACCTTTTTTAATTTGATCCTTATTTATCCTTAATCTTTGTTTACTATTCTTAATCTATCTAACCTTATCTAATTCTATCCGTAACGATTCCATGATAATCGTATTTTCAAGTATTTTTAAAACGCTTTTAGTGTTTTTTCACCTTTTTAAATTTTGATTTTTCGTAACTGTATAGTGCGACATTACCAGACCAATTACGTTTTAATATCGTATCGAGTTTTCGCTAATTCTGAAATTTCAGCCTTGAAGTCGATGAGGTGATTATCTGTGCTGTCTCCTCCCGGTCTATGTCTTGCCAACGATAGAAATAATTATTTTAGTGGATTAGTACTTGATTTTATCAGCAAACGTCAATGGAAAAAAATTTATAATTTCAAGCGATGAGTTGCTATACACTATATCTGAGATCTGCGTCTGAAATTCAAACGTTTTTGAGCCGAAGAAATTTTGCACAAAAGAAGTAAGTTCCAGCTCCGTGATTTTTAAATTGATACATTGTTTTCTCTGGAGTACTGTCGGTTCTTCTTGCAAACTACTGATTGTTTGCAGCGTTCTACTCACTACTCTTCTTTGTTCAAAATATAACGCGCCACACTTCAAACTATTATAAAAAGCAACGACTACTGTAGTTACTCTACTTGTAGAACATTGTTGCAAACCCCTGACCACAACGCGCTAATTATTATAGGATGTCCTTGTAAGGATGTCTCAGTTATAAATTTTAATATAATCAACTGTAAATGTTGATTTAATATCACGAATAACGGGTTACTCATTATTGACTCTCTTGCAATACCACACACGCAAAATGGTGACTTTTGAACGTAAAGTGCTATTGCTTGGCCCTAGATTTAAAAGCAGCTATAGCCATGCGATTTTTTCTTTAGGATTTTATAAAACATCGTGCCTACATTCAGCCGCTACTTAATACATCAGAAGGTGATCGCACAGGCAATAATCTCATCAAATTTAGGGATGAAAATCTAGGATTAGTTAAATCTTGATTCGCATATTAAAACTCAATCGATCTGCCATGTCATATTTAAAACAGCTAAAAAGCCGATTTCGACGGATGGCTCATACGTTTATCAGTATGTTTTCCTGCAGTCAGTCCTTTATGTTTTTATATGTTGGGACGCAGAAAAACGTAATGGTAAACCAACGAATCAACCGCTAAAATCGAGTTTTTAGATTTTTACAACAAGATATGACTTGGAAGACCGATTGCACATTAATATGCGAACCGAAATTTAACTTATCATAAATTTTCATCCGTGAAGTCGATGCGGTAATTGACGGTGCTGACGCCTCCCGGCCTGTAATAATTAGTAAGAGTTGAGACACAGACTTAAAGAGGCTATTGATTTCATTGCTCCGTATTTGTTAACCGAAATGTGACAATAATTGCAGATTAGGCTGAATGTAGGCCATGTAACTAAAAGTGCACATATTAAACATTAGAAAAAAAAAACTAGGATAGTTTACTTTTCATTTGATGTGTGATTTGTTGAAAATAATCGTGATTGTTTTAATAGTTATAATTAGTTGTAATTAATTATAATTAGTTGTTAAACTTTTACAATATAAACCATAGAAAGTGGAATTTTTTTATGTACATATTATATTATTGTTGTAAATATAAAAAAAATGTATTTTTTTACATTCATGATCGATCATTCGTCAACTCAGAATTTGGTAGCCACTATAATCTAAACTTGAGAACATTTAAGTAGCATGATGATAATTTTTATGGATTATTTCGTAGCAAATACTTAAAAAAGTATTTAGATTAGGTTATTTACGTAACGACGTACTTGTATTTTTATATGTTCGCTTAATTTATATTTATGTAAAAACTTCTTTGCAAAAATTACTAAAAAGATTCTAAATTATATTCCAGCATCAGGAATTATCATGACATTCTGTTTGGAACTCCCAAATTTTAATGGAAGTTCAACGACCAATTCTTTCAAAGTTTATGCAGAAAAATATAAAAGAGAAAGTTTTATTGGCATTTTCATGCATATAAAATGCCGCGGACATTTTTATTTCCTGCATTACCATACTCAGTAAAATATAAATGCAAGAAAGTTCAAAAGTTTATGGATTTCGAAATATACTGAACGTGACTTTTTCAAGATAGTTTGGTTTACTTTATTTTATTCTTTTTATCATATGCATGTATAATCACTAAAATAAAACAAAAAAATTTCAGCAAAGCAGAGGAGTATTTACAAAGTTTATATCCGAAACTCAAATATTTTTACGAAGTTATGTCAAGTACATTATTTGGCGTTGTTTTTATTCATAGCGTTTAAAGATCCTATTTGATTTTCTATGTATATCGTAATTTGAAAGTATTCCTATTAAACTTAAAATTAGTATGCGACACTAAATGAATGATTAATGTTTTAACATCTTCAGTTCCGAAGCTAAAATAATAATACAAGTACTTATTCATTGATTTTTTCAAACAAAATGACATTGTAAATAACAGAAAAAATATCTTTTCTGAAATTGATCCTTTAGGTACTTAGAAATCTTGATTCAAAAATATGGATCTAAAGCTACAAACCACCTTCAAACATCAATTTAATTACCATTAACCCAAATTAGCGCAATCGCAAATTTAAGTGCTTTAAGGGGGCTCAGGGATTGAAAACTTTTCAAAAAATCAATTTTTTTTTTAAATCAATTTTTTTAGCTCTAGTTTTATTATTTAATTAATTCTGATCTCAATTCAAAAAACCGCATAAAAATATTTGCATTTTTAAAGGAGTTAGAAGCATTTATGTATCAACACTTTCAAAGCCGCACCCATGTAATTTCAACTTTAAGTCGCGTTTTCTCAAAACTTGATTTTTGATGACTAACACCAAGATTTAAAAAAAACTATTTGGTGGAATGGCTTAATTTTTTTTGCATGCATATAACATCATTATTTATAGAATGAATTAATATAGTTTAGATAGTTTAATATTTTGAGTATTTTTAATAAAAAAAAGTTGTATTTTTTAGGAGTTTTTTAATTTTTCAAATTTGAGCGTTTTTTAATGATGTTATTTTTGAGTGATAGTTATATCCTTAATTCTGTGAGGGAGTGACCTTTGTCATAAAGGCACTTTAGTATTTCTGAGATCGTGACGTCAATAATTTAACATGTGTAAGCGTAAAAGCGACATCTATCCTCTCTGTTACTTTAACTTTCTAGAGTGTGTGTGCTCTTTCGGATTCTGCAGTTAGCTCGCGGTTATTAGTAATATGTTAATGTGAAGTATCTCAGTTTGCAGCATATAAAAGCTTGGGTTTGAGTAAATGGAGAGTGTCTCTGGCATTAGCCAGCGAGAGAGCATCTGTGGCGTTAGCCAGTGTGTGAGTATCTGTGGCGTTAGATAGCGAAGTGAGATATTGTTCAGCGAAGTGCTAGCCGATTAAAAGTAGCAGCGGGCCTCCAGTGAAGTGTAAAAGAGTTTCGATAGTTGACTTGAGAGTTGGCCGGGGTAAGAAACTTCATAGTAGTTTCATTTTGATTATTTGTGAATAAAGAATTACACGCAGCCACGGGCTGTCTAATTAAGCTTTATCTAGCAGCTCAGCCAAGAGATAGTGAGAAGTATTAGAAGGTGCCACGATTGAGCTAGGCCGGAGCCTGTGAGTATACGTTTAGCTTTTTCATAGTATTCTCAGTTGTGTAAAATTAAGACTTGCTCCACTTCCCTTCAGCCCTCATCATTTTAATAAACTTTGTTGTTTTATCTTAAGTACTGAGTATGACTGCATTTAACTCCCACCACGACCAACCAAACGTTATAAATGACACCCAGCATGCACCAAACGTTACAAATGGCGCCCAACGAAACATCGGACATTGTGAGATTGTGCCACGTGTGTATTTCACCGGTGAGGGTGATATTAGTGAATTTTTAGTTAAATTAGATGATTATATTTCGTTCAATAATATACCTGAGAAAAGTAGATACGTAGTGCTTAAATGCTCATTGAAGGGCGAAGCACTTTTGTGGTTGGAAAATATAGGAAAGTTTTTGATTACTGATGAAGCGAAAAGATTTGAACAAACTGTGATTGAGTTAAAGAAGGCATTTCCTCCCATTAAAGATAAAAGTATTTTGAGAAAAGAGTTCTATTGTAATAAGCAGAATATTTATGAGTCGCCGTCAAAATTTTATCTTCGTAAGCTGGAACTAAAAAATAAATTAGATTTAGATATCACATTTGAGGAATTGTTGGACATTGTTTTTCCTCTTTTTAATCCAAATATACAGGACTTTATTGAAGTTAGAGCACCGAAGAATTTTGCAGAAATGCATCAGATATTATCGAAGTATGAGACTCGGTATAGCTCGGATCAACGGGATTTGCGTAGCCCTCGTCAGAGACCTGTCGCGGATAGTAATTTGAGAAATGAGGGGGAACGTAATTTTGTGAGAGGGGGACAGCGATTTCCGGATAATGATTTGCGTAATAGAAATGATGGATTTGGTCGTAATATGTCGAATACTGGTAATAGGAATAGTGGTGGTGCTAATAATTTTAGAAGTGGTGAGAGAAATATGTATGGAAATAGACAGAATAGTGGTTATGATCGGAGAGGGGGAGTACGGGACAGGAATGTTTCTTCGCAAGTAAGGAGATTAACTTCGGATGAGAATTTTGAAGGTAGATCAGTGCAAAGGAGAGGTGTGAGGAGGTCGGGTCAGTTAAACTGATAAGTGACTGTATTTCGGAAGGTATGCAGTCACAGATTAAATCGGAAAAGCCTTCTGTGAGTTTGAATAAAATTACTATTAATCCGGTTGAGTTACCTGAGGTGTTAATTGTGTTAGATGGTATTGTCGTTAAAAGTGTCTTCGATACAGGGGCAGATAAGTCGTTCATTTCTTTTGATTGTTATCGGTAATATTTTTCGTATAAGAAGTTGAAGAGGTTAAGTCTGGTGGTTCAGTCGGCACAGGGAGTAGCTTGCGATAATAAAGGTTTAGTAGAGTTGGAAGTTGAAATTCGTTCGGTTAAGACATGTTGGGAGTTTTGTGTGTTAGATGGATTAACAGTGCATTGTATAGTTGGTGTGGATTATATGAAGGATAGAGGAATTAGTTTGGATTTCTTTAAAAAGTCGTTGATCGTGAATAATGATGAGAATGTGAGTAAGAAAGAGCCTGTTTCAGTGTCAGTTAATTTGGAGGAGTCGGGGTTAAGTGAAATAGAGAAGGAGGAATTTAATAAGTTTTTGAATGAGTTTGGAGAGGTTTTTTCGGATAAACCGGGTTTAACGCATGTTGCGTGGCATGAGATTGATACTGGTTTAAAAGCACCTGTTGCTAGTAAACCATATCGTTATGATAAAGTTAAACAAGGTATAATTGATTATCATATTCAAAAAATGCTAGCGGACGATATTATAATGCCAATTGAGTCTCCTTTTGCATCTCCAGTAGTGTTATGTCGTAAAAATAATGGGAAAAGTTTAGATAATCCAGAGGCATATAGGTTTGCAGTAGATTATAGAAAGTTAAATGCGATAACGCAATACCCTCAGTATCCTATTCCAGTTATTGATGACATTTTGGCTAATATAGCGAGTACGAATTATATGTCAACGTTGGATCTTACGTCAGGTTATTTTCAGATTGCAATGAAGCCGGAGGACATACCTAAAACTGCGTTTATTACTCGGGACGGTTGTTTTGCTTTTAAAAGAATGAGTTGTGGTTTATCGGGAGCGCCGGCAACGTTCCAGAAGGCCATGAATAATATCCTTAAACCTTTGATTGGTAAGGGTGTCCTGGTCTACCTGGACGACATAATTATAATGGCAGCTACTTTTGAAGAGGGAAGTATTTATTGAGGGAAGTATTTACGTTGTTAAGAGATGCTGGGTTAACAGTTAAGTTAGAAAAATGTAAATTTTTGAGAAAAGAGATAAAGTATTTAGGAGTTAAAATTACGCGTGATGGTATTAATATAGATAATGAGAAAATTGAGGCAATTACGTCAATGAGTCCCCCCAAAATAGTAAGGAAGTGGCGACATTTTTAGGGATGGTGGCTTGGTTTGCCAAGTTCATTCCACGTTTTTCGGAGTTATGTGAACCGTTGTATAATTTAAAAAGGAAGAGGGTGAAGTTTGTATGTTCATCAGCGGCTCAGAGGTCGTTTGAGTTATTAAAAGAGGCAGTAGTTTCCCCTCCTGTTTTGGCTCACCCCGATTATTCGTCTCAGTTTGAAGTGTATTGCGATGCGAGTGCAGTGGGGGTTGGAGCGATGTTAGCACAGAAAGGTCGACCTATAGCGTTTGCGTCGAGAATTTTAAATGCAGCGGAAAGGAATTATTCGATTACAGAAAGGGAGTGTCTTGCAGTAATTTGGGCTTTGAATAAATTTCGTTGTTTTTTCACTAATATACCGGTTAAAGTCATTACGGATCATTCAGCTTTGACAAAGTTAACTAATGGAAAGGGTTTGTCGTCTCGTATGGTCAGATGGTGTATGAAGTTAGCAGAGTATAATGTTGTTATAGAACATAGGGCTAGCAAGGAAAATGCGGTAGTGGACGCTTTGTCTCGAAACCTGCATGGTGGTTTAGAGGTCACGGAGGAAATTAAGTGTTGTGCATTATCTTCGTTGGTGTTAAGGTCACGAGAGCAGTTGATAAGGGAACAGAAGCAAGATGAAGAGTTTGGTAGTTTATATCGTTACCTGGAAAATCCTGATGATGTCCCGAGCGCAGATGTGCCTATGTTTGAGAAATGGTCCCAATCTTTTAAGCTTATCGATGGTCTTCTTTTTTATTCTAAAATTGTAAATTCACGTGGAGAATTAAGAGTTTTTATTCCGGCTAGTCTTCGTAAGGCCATCTTGAATTTCATGATAATCCATTAGCAGGTCACTTAGGAATCAGGAAAACTTATGCTCGAATTTGTGAATCCTGCTACTTCCCTAAAATGCGGGAAGCAGTGCGCGCTTATGTCTCCAGCTGTAGCACATGCCAACATTATAATTATAAAAATGTAAGTCCAGCTGGCAAATTAATTCCTATTAAAGTAAATTTTCCTAATGAATGTGTAGGTGTAGATTTAATCGGTCCTTATCCATTGTCTAATCCTAAAAGATATAGATTTGTACTAGTTATAGTTGATTATTTTAGTAAATGGGTAGAGTTAGTCCCCTTCAGGAAGGCTTCTGCACCTGCAGTTGCCGATGCATTTTTCGATAATTATATTCCTAAATACGGTGCACCAATTAGGGTAGTGAGCGATCATGGCCCTTGTTTTATTTCTGATATATTTAAGGCCCTGTGTGAGAAGCTGGAGATCGATCATTCTTTTACTGTTCCGTATCGTCCTCAGTCTAATATGGCTGAACGTGTAAATCGTACATTAATTCTTCGTATGTTGGTTCTCATCATGCAAATTGGGACCAGTTTCTTCAGCATTTTGCGTACGCACTTCGTACGGCAGTTCACGAGTCGACGGGGAAAACGCCGACTGAATTGTTTTTGGGTAGAAAAGTCATTACTCCATTCCAAAGGTTAGTTATGGTGTCAGATGCGGGAAGTTAGTACATGTGCCAGGATATTGAGAGGTTGGTTAAGGAAGCTCAGGTTCAGATGGGAAAAGCGCAAGAAAAGCAAGCTCAGTATTATAATATGCGTAGAAGGGAGTTGGAAGTGAAAGTTGGAGATTTTGTGTTGGTAGAAAAGCATTGGTTAAGTTCAAGTCGTCAAAAGAGAATAGCTAAGTTTGGTCCGAAGTTTGTAGGTCCGTTTGAGGTTTTGGAAGTTAGAAATAATAATTTGGTTGTTGATGTCAATGGTGAAAGAATGATGGTTAATCTGGATCAGGTTAGAGTTTATAAGTTTAGAGAAAATGGTAGTGAAGGTTCTCATGTGTCGAGTGGTGTTTCGCGAAATTCCCGATCCAATGAGTGTCCCGAGTCCAGCACTTCTTCATCTAATTCTTTTCATCAATATTCAAGAAGAAAATTTGGTCAAACAGCTCCAAAAACTGTTATTGAAAGTCGAAAGCCTAGCAATCCGAGAGCAAAGTATGATAATAAAAATAAGAGAACAGTGTCAAATACATCAGACTCTGTGTGCCATAAAAGACAAAAGATTATAGACTATCCCGTTCCTCCACTTATTAGACAGCAACCTTACAAACATAAATTATCTAATAGTTCACCATCTTCAGTGATTAATCCCCGGAAAAAATTTCGTATGGACACTCGTCAAACTCTTAAAAGAACTTTAAATTCCGAATTTTTGCCCAATAAGAAACAGCATAGATCCGGAAAGAAACGTGGCCTAGGATCTTCAGTAACTTCGGGTGCGTCTAGAAAGAGGAGACAACGCTCAGATTACCGGCATCAACAGTGTGAATCTCGCCAGGGAGTGACCCCAGCGAACCGGCCAGAGCAGAGTCGTCGAGCGGAACCTACAAGTATCCCACGGCATCCATTCAGAACCAGGCTGCAGGCACGACAGTCAACTGTGGCGTCACCGTACAGTTCTGATGACGAAAGATCCTTCGTACAAGGTTTCTGGGACAAGAGGAGAAATCCATCCTGTAGTATGAAGCCGGCTAGCAGCGAATCTTCTCTATGATTGGGTGATAATGTTCTTTATTAAATTTCTATTAGAGTGCATATATGTGGTAGCAATGAGAAGGAATAGAAAGCAGAGAGACTGTTTTGTACTTTTGGCCATTTTTGGAATTTTTTGACGGACTCACGATTAGTGCTTAATTGTGTTCAAAATTTGTTTGCAAAATTGTTAGTTTTATGTATGTTTGAGATTTTGGTCTTAACTGCTTTTAAAAATTCTGGATCTATTGTTAAATTGTTATGTTATTTGTTAAAAATGTTACTATATTGTTATATTGTTCATGTGTTATAAAATGTATGTTAATGTATTTTTAAATTTTCAGAAAGTACAGATAGTAATTTGGGTTATTTTGTACACGCGCCGTGGTTCAGGTGCGCACGTGTTTTGCGGTCAAGAAGTCCTTGACACGCGTTTCTATCTCTTGTACTAACATTTAATGAATTAACTTTCTTCTTACCGTTCGTGTTTTATGTGTTACGTTTGTACTTTAGTTGGGAATGGTTTCCGCAAGTTGCGAAGTTTTAAGCTGCGTTTGAATTTGAAATTGTATTGTATTAAAATTGAATGTTAATGTGATTTTCTTGCAGGGAAGTATACCTGTGTTATGTATTGATTCTGCTATTTTTCTTTTAGTTAATACAGATGAAGAGCATGATGACGTCATTTTGTAAATTTGATATTTTTTGATTGTTGCATAAGCACAGCGATGTGACGCTGTACGTATGTGCCCCAATTATTGTTAAAGTGGAGTTAAGTTCTGAGGAATTTTGGGAGTTAGTTCATTGGCTAATGGGTATGTAGGTATTACGTAGTAGCAGGGTTATTTTAGTATGAAGTGAATTTAATTTTAGATGAGTTCGGAATTTGGATGAGGAAAATTTTTGCGCATTGGGTTTCTTGGAATTGGTGCAAATTCTAGTATTAGGAAAGTTATGGAGAGATTTTTGGTAAAATTATAGTTGTATTGCAATATTGAGGAAAATTTCGGAAGTTTAGTGTTTTGAGAAATTTTAGCACTCCCAGTGGAGTGGGCTGTTTTGAAAGAAGAAGTAATTAGTTTTGAAAGTTTTACGAGTTTTTGGAAGTTTTACGGAGGCTATTTGTAAGATAGAAGAATGATTGGATTGAATATGTGAATTTTTGAGGCAAACTGAGGTTTTTTGGTTGTGATGGGTTAAAGTTAATATTTTAAAAGTTATGTTTTGGTTCTAAATTTCTCCCATCACAGTTTTTTTTTTTTTTTTACGGCTCGAAATTTATAACAAGAAAAAGTTCTGGGCATACATTTGGCCCAGTCCTTTTTCTCTGCGGAATCCGAGGGGGGGGGGTTGTGAGGGAGTGACCTTTGTCATAAAGGCACTTTAGTATTTCTGAGATCGTGATGTCAATAATTTAACATGTGTAAGCGTAAAAGCGATATCTATCCTCTCTTTTACTTTAACTTTCTAGAGTGTGTGTGCTCTTTCGGATTCTGCAGTTAGCTCGCGGTTATTAGTAATATGTTAATGTGAAGTATCTCAGTTTGCAGCATATAAAAGCTTGGGTTTGAGTGAATGGAGAGTGTCTCTGGCATTAGCCAGCGAGAGAGCATCTGTGGCGTTAGCCAGTGTGTGAGTATCTGTGGCGTTAGATAGCGAAGTGAGATATTGTTCAGCGAAGTGCTAGCCGATTGAAAGTAGCAGCGGGCCTCCAGTGAAGTGTAAAGGAGTTTCGATAGTTGACTTGAGACTTGGCCGGGGTAAGAAACTTCATAGTAGTTTCATTTTGATTATTTGTGAATAAAGAATTACACACAGCCACGGGCTGTCTAATTAAACTTTATCTAGCAGCTCAGCCAAGAGATAGTGAGAAGTCTTAGAAGGTGCCACGATTGAGCTAGGCCGGAGCCTGTGAGTATGCGTTTAGCTTTTTCATAGTATTCTCAGTTGTGTAAAATTAAGACTTGCTCCACTTCCCTTCAGCCCTCATCATTTTAATAAACTTTGTTGTTTTATCTTAAGTACTGAGTATGACTGCATTTAACTCCCACCACGACCAACCAAACGTTATAAATGACACCCAGCATGCACCAAACGTTACAATTCATTCTATAGAGTAAAGTTTCTGGATTCTTTTAAAGCAAAAATTAGGTTCTTGTGTCAATTCAACGTTAAGATATCTTTGTGTTGGTGATATAACACATAATTTTTTTTTCGAAAATTGTGTTACATAAATTTTGCTATATTTCCTATTATATTACATTGAAGTACTTCATTTTATAATTTTATAAGACAACAAACATACCTTTAAAATATCAGAAAGTTTAAATTAATTACATTGAATACTTCTGTTTTTATATGGACTCAAAGCGAGAGCTCTGTTTACATGTTTTTCCGTATCGATCAACCCCTGAGCCTCCTTAAATAAGTAAATAATCAACAAATTCTCAAAACAAATTTGTTAAAAAAGATTTAAGTTAAATACTTATGAAAATTTAATATTTTCTTAGTTGCACTGTCTTTTGGACATTTTTAGGCATTTTGCAAACTTAGATGGAAATAGTTTTTATTTTATGAGGGATTTAACTTCTATTCAGGCATTTATTCCATTGTTTTCAACGCAAAAAAACATTCAGCTATTAAAAATGATGTAAAAGTGTAAAAGAGTAAATAATATAAAAAAAAAAAACATTTTAGTTTTTATAAGTAAAAGAACATGGGTCTCCGAATGGAAATCCAGGGACTGAAGAGGTAAAAGATCCGATATCATGAACATGAGAAATTCTTTATTAAATTAAAACCTTACATAGATTCGCAGAGTTTCTAAAATTTGATTTAGGAAATAAAATCTATTTTTCAGTGAAAAAATATTATTTCTGCATGCTTAAGATTATTAGAGCAAGAGAGGGGGGCTAACGACATGCGCGCTACAGATGCACATGACAAATTATTCTTTGTAGATCACAGATTCTAGTTCTAAATTCAAAGTATAGTAAAATTGCACAAAATGCATTAAATATAGATTAGATAAGTTTATACATCATAATCATCATAAATATTAATTAAGTTACTTATTTTAGATATATTGCATTATTTTTAAACTTATAAATTTCTTTCTAATTTAATAATTGAATAAATAGTTTTTATGTATTTTTGCAGAACGCCCAGCTTTGCAGCTAGAAGCTTCTGAGCTTCTGCCGCTCCAACAAGTTAAAAATCCTATTATCTATAACCTCATTATTTTATTAATTACAAAGTTCTAATTTTTTTCTCGGAAACAAAAAAGAAAATAGCTTCTGATAATGAATTTATATTTTATTCACATTGTATTCAATTTTTATATTTTATATTGGCTTTCCCTATGGATCATATTTAAATACATTCTTGTGGGTGGGGCTTGTGATTGTTTAATTCATTGGTAGGCCTCCCACCCAGATGGCTCTGACTCTCTAGATAAGTTTGTCATAATTCGATCAATACTGTTATTTGTCGTAGAAATTTATTCTTAAAAATTTTAAATGCAGCCTAAATGAGTGCTAATACACCAATACTGCTTCCAACAAGTCAGAAATTGATCCTCAAACGTGGTAAATGTGGTGCATCCGTGTCATAACTAGTTTTATCAATATTGAGATCTTTGTGCAATAACACTTGGTGTACTGTTACGGAAGAATGTATCAATACAAATTTATTAAGATTAAATATATTACATTCAGCAATACGAAAAACAATATTATTCCGTGTTAATTGGACATAAGCACCATGACAACCTAGAATCTCTACCGATCCTGAGCCATCACTGAATTAATTAAAAATGACAGGATTTAATAGAATAGAGAAAACTTTTATTAATATTACTTACCCATCATACGTAGTATAGGGTAAGTCTTGCAATCGTTTTGAAAATCGAAATTTTTTTTTGACGGATTTACACGTTTTAGATACTGGAGATTCCGAAAAACATATTTTTAGAAAAAAAAATTTGCCGTCCGTCCGTCTGTGTGCCTGTGTGTCTGTCTGTCTGTCTGTCTGTAACCGCTCTATCTCCCGAACAAATGGAGATAGAGACTTGAAATTTTGTATGTACTTAGTATGTAAGAATGAGACGAAGCCTATTTAATATCAGTAACCTCGATTATCCGGAACTATTTTTTTCGGACTCTCGAAAAATTCATTCTGATGAAACATATATAAAAATTTTCGAAATTTTTTATTTTAAGGAGTGGATATCAAAGGCAATAAATTAATACAAATTTTGCATAAAGAACGAAGTCGATCAGATTATTAGTTGCTGAGATACGTGTAATCCTGTTTTTCACATTCTTTGATTTTTCATGTCCCTGTATTTCATTCAAATTTGAATTCAAAGATATATTTTAATTGGAAATGAGGCGCTTCATCCGACGCAGTAAATTTCTAGTTAATATGGTTATTATTTTTGGAGTTATAAGGATGTTTCTTTTACGCAATCCGGTATTACTTGAGTATTTTGGCGTTTTATATAATTTGTCAAAATTGGCTCATCAGCAATTTATTAATAAATCATGATTATGTATATTAAAACTATTTAAATATGCGTTAAAATTTTATTTTGGAATTGCAATGCATTTTATAAATAAGTTACACATGTTTTATTTTCATATTTTATATTATGCATATGTATGATGGGTAAGTATTACGGTGGCCTCCAACGACTAGTCTTTTTAAGTTTTCATTTGTTTTTTATAAAGTTTGAAATAACTCGACAAAATTCTGTAAAGATTATGCATATGAAATCTCGAACGATTCGGTTGGATAGTTTTTGCGTTGCTATATGCAGACAAACGGACGGACCGGACAACTATTATAGGTGCTATGTATTTATACAATTACGAACGCACCTAAAATGTATAAGAATATAAGAAAACAAACGAAATAGACCACTATAAATAAAGACCAACCGAAACAGAAACAGAAAACGATTTTCGGGGATCTTTCTATTTTCAGCCGAAAACAAAGACGGAAATGCCATACGCAATTATTAATTAATTATGCGTATTTGTTAAATATGTATAATTATTAATTAGTTATACGTATTTATTAAACATGCATAATTTTTAATTAATTGTACTCATTTATTAAATATACATAATAATTAATTAATCACACGTGTGGCTCAAGTTCACTCTCTATGGCTTAGATCTAAAACTTTTTATTTTCTTGTAAAATGAAACATTATTAATTCATCAACAACTCAAAAAGATTTTCTAACTATTCTAATATAGTTTATATTTAAGTGTACACATCTCGATTTATCTTTTATAATGATTTTGGTAAATATTCATCTGTCTTACTAGAACGTTCTCAAAGGGTATTTGAAATATTTCTGCGGTTTCAAACTAAAAAATTTCTATTACTATTGAGTCTGCAGCTTTTAGCGAGCACGTGAAAAATTTTCCGCCGTCCTGTATGTGTGTTGCTTGCTTCTTGCTTTATAGTTTGCACTCACGTCTTGAACCAGTCACGACTGATAATTATAGACAAGAAAGTTCATAAGAATAAATAGTTTGATTTAAGCAAATACTCAAATCGATGAGTAACGTTCAAATTTTCCGAAAGAAGAAACGAGGAATTTGGAATATAGATAGTTTCGGACCAATCGAATTTTCAGCAGCATTTATACCGAAAACAAATAATCGGCGATTTTTTAACTGAAAACGAAAACGAGAGTGAATTTTTGGTTGATCTCTAATTATTATATGTTATAAAGAAAAATACCAACGATGACAACTTGGAATTGAAATCCGGATACAAAGAACTGTTTAAATAGGAGCGCATTTTGAAAGATAAAAAATCCCAAAGTCATTCAATTCGGAAATGAATAACATGAGAAACACAACTAGAAAATTTCTGTCAGATGACTATGATAAAACATGTATTCTTTTAGACTAAATAAGTACAATGGTGATATTAATTATTTGGCACCTAAGATAGATAGGACCATGCCATGTCACTCGTAAAGGCAGTTTTTCTAGGCTATTCCGTACGAACAGTGCTCTCGCTGTCGCTCGCCTTTGCGCCAAATTGCGACTAAATTCTTCATTTGGCGAGTAAACAAGGAATTAGATTCGCCAAATTGCTAGTGCTCAGTTTTTGCTTTTTCTTTCTTTTCTTTTTCGTTTTTCATACATATGCATACGTACATATTTTTAATATATTTGTAGAGGATAGTTGAAATTAAATGAATAACAATTGTTGTCGGAGTTAAAAAATACTTAGGTTATCTCAGAGCATATTGAAAAAAGGGGATACATTAAAAAATTAAAGATACTTTTTTTAGTTCTACACCTCCAATCTATTTTGCTAATACTTTTTCATTTGGCGAATGATTTTTATTTTTAATTCGCCAAATTACTAACGTTGGTCAAATGTCAGCGAGAACACTGCGTACGAAACGGACGAAAATGTCTCGCACATTAAGCTTGCATAAATACCTATATTTATTAACTAATGATATGTTAAATTATAAATTATAAATTAAAATTAACAAAACAAACATACTTCTTATTAGCATATAGTTGTGTTAATTTGAATATGAGATAGCATTGATAAAACAGAAGTAACATGTACAATAATTTTCCACATGTATGGAATGGCCCTGTAATAGGTTTAAAAATCTCCCCATTTTAAACCCTTAGACATTAATAAGCTTCCCAGTTTTTAAAATAAACAAATAATAAAAATAATAGATTATAAAAATCTTTACCTTTTAAACACCTAGATCAAAATAAGCGTCTCTTTTTTTTATAATAAATAAATAATAAAAATAGTTTTTAAACATCTAGACCTTAATTGCTACCCGTTTTTTTATAATAAATAAAGAACAAAAATAATAGATTATAAAAATTTTCTCATTTTAAAACTCTAAATCTTAATAGGCTGCCCCTTTTTTTGTAAAATAAATAACTAAAAAAATTATTAGATGATAAAAATCTTTTCATTTTAAAACCCTAAATCTTAGTAGGCTGCCCCTTTTTTGTAAATAAATAACTAAAAAAAAAATATTAGATAATAAAAATATCCACATTTTTAACCCCTAAACCTTTTATTTTTATAACAGCCCATTTATTTTTATAACAAATAAATAACAAAAATAATAGATGATAAAAAATTCCATATTTTGAATCCGTAGATCTTAGTAAGCTTCCCATTTATTTATTTATTTATTTATTTTTTTTTTTTTTTTTTTTAATAAATAAATACTAAAAATAATAGATGATAAAAATTTCCATATTTTAAATTCCTAGATCTTAGTAAGCTTCCCGTTTTTAATAATAAATAAATAATAAAAATAGTAGATGATAAAAATCTCCACATTTTAAACCCTCTAGATTTTTCCTAAGCTTCCTGTTTTTTATAATCAATAAATAATAAAAATAATAGAAGATAAAAATCTACGTATTTTAAATTCTAGACCTCAGAAATCTGCCGTTTTAGGGCAATTTCATGAAAAACTGGCAAAATCTCCTGAGCCCGACGCTTACATAACTATCTATATATATTGAAGAATTTGTTAAAGCATAAATTATGCATTAAAAATAACATGAGGCTATAATAACATTATTAAAACAGCAAAAATATGTAGAAAGGCTCTCTCACACGTGACATGGAATGAGCTTTCTAATATATTGCTGCTGTTTTTACAATGCTATTATAACCTCAAATTAAAACATTCATGTTAATATGTAAATGTAGGGTGATTTGATATTTTTTATCTCACAGTTTATAGTTTAACAACTTATAAGTTTATATATGTAAGTATTTATCTAAGTATTACTTGCAGGACATTTTGTCAGTTTTTCATGGAAGGACACTGAAATCGGTCGATTATGTACGTCTAGGGTTTATATTATGGATATTTTTAGACCTAACAAAAACGGGAAACTTACTAAGGCCTAGGATTTAAAATGTGAAGATTTTTAAAGCTGTTAAAGGGTCATTCCGTACAACATTTTTTTTTTTTTTTTTTTTTTTTTTGTTATTTCATTTTTAATTTTCAAATATGCATTAATTATTAATATATCGAATTACATACTTCTTCTGCCTATTTTTTAAGCATTTTTTAACATTGTACTATAAAATTTAACAATGAAAACTTTGACAACCCAAAACAAATTTCGTTTCCAATAGCTTTCTGTTTTAACAGGTACTCTTGTATGGTACATCTTCTGTCGGAACCGTAAAATTTTTCATTAAAAAAAAATTACCTGTAATAAAGTTTTTTGCATGTAATCATCTGCAAATAAAGTTAAGTTAATAATTAATAAAACAAATTAAAGTAATAATTAATAAAATTTTTGAAGGTAATTACTTTTAATAAAGTTTTTTGCAGGTTTTTCCCAATATTATTAATAATATGCAGTTATTTCTATGATTTTTTTTGAAGCATTATAATATAATATCAATTTCAATTATTTTAAAAACAAACATTTTATTAAAATAAATAATATAATAGAAAAAAGACCATTTTAAAAAAATACTATTTCTTCGTAAAATATGCTTCAGCTGTAATTCATTTCTTTCAATTCGTCTTATTAATACAAAATCCCTTCCACATGCTTTTGTTTGGGACATTAAAATTTGAGCGATAAATGGTTTAATATTACAACCCTTTTTTTAGATTATCTATAGATTATCTATAGATTTCGTTAGATTATCTATATTAATAGAAGAACAAAACGCTCTGTCTGCGTGTGTGTGTGTGTGTCTGCGATGGCTAGCAAAATCTACAACATGTACGAGGCTCAAAATTTTTTTGAGAGTAGCCCCAAATCTCTCCTGATGCACCTGAGCTTCAGAATTTCGAAATTCTATTTATTGAGTAATTAATTAAATTCCAAAGATCACTCTCATAAAAAATCGCCTTTTTTCTTCTTTTTCCCCTTCATTTAGTTATGGTTGGTTGGTTGCATAAAATTTTCGCATAAATAATTAAAAAAGCTGGAACAGACCTTTAAAGTTCATAGACTGGTAAACTGTCAGTTTAAATGATGATTTTTTATCACAGCGGTTGTAAACCATGGAGGAAAAAAGATAGGTGGTGGTGAAGTAAACAGAAAAAAGCCTTGTAATATTAAACCATTTATCGCTCAAATTTTAATGTTCCAAACAAAAGCATGTGGAAGGGATTTTGTATTAATAAGACGAATTGAAAGAAATGAATTACAGCTGAAGCATATTTTACGAAGAAATAGTATTTTTTTAAAATGGTCTTTTTTCTATTATATTATTTATTTTAATAAAATGTTTGTTTTTAAAATAATTGAAATTGATAGATTCGAAATAATTAAATGTCAAAATAAAATTAAATAAAATATTGAAAACATTTGATTTGAACTAAAAATTGTATTACTAAAAGTTTTCTTTTCTTTTTTTTTTTTTTTTTTCAGAACTTTTTAATACTTTATAACGTAGATGAAAAATGTTTATGATTTAACAACATATTATTAATTCTATGGCAATATATAAAATATATTTATGAAAACATTCTTTTAAAATCATGCGCGAAAATTTAAATAACAAATATTAGTCTAAAATCTAGATTTCAGAGTGCAGACGATTTTAAGACATTAACGAAAGAATGTTAACTTTTCAAGCAAAATCTTTAATGATGCTTCTATATTGATATTTCAAAGTCATATGATAAAAATAATCACATAATTCTTGCCTATGATTGATATATTTGTATCTTTTATGCATTCTGATCGTGTATTACAGTCAATAATGGCTCAAAACATTATTTTACGGGTAAATATCAACACTTTAACACGAAACTAACGCAATCGTTGGATACATGTTCCCTCCCGTGTTTCTCATTGCTCATTTTAAGTATTTTTAGAGCTTAATATTAGTTGTTGCTTTTAAAACCGATTTTTCCCAAAGTCAGCTACGACATATTTCAGGCAATGCATTTCTGCATGCTTCCAGTTAATGATAAAATCATACAAATTTCAAGTTCGTTTAATCTTATTAATACGGACCCGGGCAACGCCGGGCGGGTCAGCTAGTTTTAAATGAAATAATTAAGAAAAAATACTTCTCTGAATATTTAAAAACATTATGTAATACAATTTTGAATAAATAAAATAAAGATAGCTCGAAAGCAGTTCCAAAAATAAAAAATAATACGCAAATGTAGAATAGTAATGCAGATTAACACAATACTTTTTACTATATTATGGAAAATAAAACTTCATATTTCATATACTACTTTCAAAAATAAAAACCTTTTGTTAGAAATAACTAATCATTATCAAAATAATAAATAACTAACTATCAATATTACGTAGCTGAATTTTCTTTATTGTGAAAGAAATTATTATAATTATTCATATTTACGTAGATTTCAAAATTGCTAATAAATATAACTCTTTAAAATGGAATACATATTTTTTTAATTTTATCATTGTTTACGGTAATGTTGAAGTGAAAATTTTATTTTCTCTATTCAGAAGTATGCTGTTCCGCATTATTACTCTCTATCACCAGGAAAATAAATAACTGACACAGCCACATAATTGTAATTTACTATAATTACAACAGAAAATTAGATTTTCAACTTTATACTTGCTCTTTGTAAACAAATAATATGAAGAATACGAATATACAATGTAAGCCACCTTTGTTATTCGAGGCTAGAATTGCATCTGATGCAATTGTTTGAAATTTCATTATGTGGCTGGTGCAGCAATTAGAAATTACAATGATATTATCATTCTGGAAATGTAAAGTTTTCTTTTATAAATTAAAAATGGAACCTAATTAAAATTAATTCATATAGTATTTTATTTATAAAAATCAATGCACATCTAAAACTGCTCTTTTTAAATTAAAGTTTTTTAAGTAAACTTCATAAATCAAGACATAAAATTGTGCATATAGTAAGATTTTTTTGTATAGTAATTGCCTAATGCATACAAAATTAGATTGATTTTTTGTATATGATAACAGTTATTGAAAAAAATGGATTAAACACATCCCACAAAGAACTGGAAAAGAAATGTCTCTTTTTTTTCCTTCCAGAATTTCAGTTGATATTGAATTGTTCCGTATGTTCTGTATATTTTTTAGTGCTGTAATTAGATAATAATGTAATTATTGAAAAATTGTTGTATTATTATAGTTTTAAACAAATTATTTTTTTCCATTAAAATAAAAATGGAGCAGAGTCTTAGTACTCAAATGAAAAGTAGACAACTTCAAAGTGTAAATTTTCTGTAATAGTAACTGAAATAAATATTTGAACCAGATAAAATTCTAACTTCAATGAATATTTTAGAATAATCAATGTTAAAACTCAAAGCTATTTCTGTAAAATTAAAACACAAATTCGACTCATTTGCACATGCGACTACTGTTTTTCGAAACTATAAAATTTGCCAGATAATAGGAGTAGTTCCTACTAGCATAGTGGGCTAAAGCAGCGGTTTTAAGCTCTGAATTTTTGCAGAAGACGCAGGTTCGAGTTCAAGCGTGGGAAAATGTTTTCTGTAATAAATATTATTGTCGATAATTCATTTCAGTAGTGAAATATTTATCTATCTATATTATAAAGGCCAAACGTATCTGTGAGTAAAGCATACCATCATTTGTAAATGGCAACACCTTGAAATTTGAATTGAAATTTCGGTTTTGCAATTTTTGTTACTGCAAATTTTTAAACTTCTAAACATCATAAATTTTCAATTTTTACACAGTTGTTATTGGGGGGGGGGGGGATGTACTTTTAAATACAATTTCTTTCAAAACTGTATCTTAATTTCTTTTTGAGCTATTATTATTTTTTGTAGTTTTTAATACCGTCTTTGTAATTGGTGGTACCGAAAGTATTCCATTTCTATTTCCATTTCTAAAAGTAATAGGAGAAAAGCGAAAGCTTAGATTACTGTAACTTTTTGTGGACAGTTTCTGATGAAAAGTGGAAAAAAATAATTAAAATATGTGCTATCTTAAGAATATCGTCTGTTGAAACAACCGGTAAATCTTGGTTTATTTCGTTTTCACTTAATTGATTTTTTTTATTGACTTTACACTCGATATAACACTTTACCTTTGCAAAAATCTATTTTAAATAACAGTTTTGTGATTTATTTTTTCCGCTTTTACTTAATTCGTATCTAATAGATGAAATAATGCAAACTTATTAATTCGTGCGTAAAATCATTTTCTGAATTTTGAAGACATATAAATGTATTATTTCTGATAGAATATGGAGCTGTTATAAACAAATAAATGAAGACATATAAATCATTAGGTACCCAATTTGCTTCTTGAATACGACATGGTTTTTTTCTGGGTTTTTGTAGGTTTCGTAGGTTTGATAGTTTTGTAGGTTCCTGGGTTTTATTAGGTAGGTTTGTTTTTGGGTTTAGCGCGGTAATGACGTCATATGAACACTTTTCTATAGATGTTATTTAAGCTGGATCGTAAAACAGAAATGCTTTAGCGGATGCAAATGACGCTATGTTATTAAGAAAAAGTGCTTATTCTATTTCTGAGTTATTATATTATTACTGAAATATGTTTTGTAGAAGTGAAACATTTTGATACCAGATGCTTTTAAATATTTCACAAGTGAAAATAACGTAATCGAAATCAGACGCTGATAAAACGCAATGTTTTACATAAATTTAGAGTGTCTTTATAAAAGAGCCGTGACATACAGTGTGCATAGTTTGATCGGTGTCCAAAAAATAGCGATTCATGTTACAGAACTTGATGATCTCGACTGGATGAATTCGCTTCAGCGAGTTAGACAAGTAAATAAAGATCTTGGCAACAATACGAGTTGGAGACAATAAAAATTGCCATTTTACCTTATGTGACGCTACATGAATATTGTCTATCGTATTATTTGCATGCAGAAGATTCCATTTACACTTAAAATGATATAAAAAATAAAGTATTTTTTTTCCCAGCTAATAGCAATCGAGACTTCAAATTTTGAATTAAAATATTTTTAAATGATTAAATTAAAATACCAATTTTTTTTTTAAGTTAATGTGGATATGAGAGGTGCAGATGTACATTTTGAGATGGTGAAAATGATGTCAGATTTAAATTTCATGGGGGAAAAATTCTATGATTGAGTCAAAGTGGATTAATTTTTTTCTGTTTTTCCTTTTGGAAAACCAAGCACAAGAGCCTTAATTTATAACTTTATCATAATAACAGATTTTTATTATATTTTATTGCTTACATATACGATAAAAGTTTAATTTTAATTATTTCTATAACTGAGTTTACATAAACAATATTTTGCTAACTTTAGGTTAAATATCATTTCTTTAAGAGTTAGACTCACCAGTATAAGGTACATTTTTTAGCGTAACTGATTTTATAGATTTATTTAAACAGATCCTCCTTATACATTTTCTTTCAGCCTTGTTTTATTAAAAGTGAATTTATATAACTTTTAATTTATAATTATATAACATTTAACACTCAACAATAATGTTGGAAAATGATGATTTAATATTTAAAATATTTTAAGCTAAAATATTTTCCCTATAATGTTTAATTACCTAGATTGATCTGATCTAAAATTTTTGCTATATTTTCTGACCATTCTCAAGAATGTATATCTGGGTAAAAGAAAATTTTGTCATTCTTTTCCTTAAAAAGTAAAACGGAAAAAATGAAAAATATTCATATAAGAGCTATAAAAAGATTATCTTCTTATCTATGGTTAAATATTTAAAAAATGTATGAAAATGTAAAATAAAATTCAAATGATAAAAATAAATATAATATTATAAATAATATTATAAATTGAATTATAATAAAATATTATAAATAAAATTATAAATTGCATAATATTAAATATTATAATTAATATTATAAATTGAATAATATTAAAATATTATAAATAATATTATAAATCGTTAACTTCATCAAGTTTCAAATTTATGTTTTAAGAGAATGAAACAGGAAGAAATAAAATTCATGGCAGCTTTTAATGGTCGTGTATTTAAAAAAAAAGGAATAAATAAACAAAAATTAATATTGTTATTAAAAAAAGAAGTTTGGTTAAGTAAAAATAAATACTATGCTTAGTATTTTTTGTAAATTTTTGATAAAAAGCAAGCATAATTTGTTGTAAATTATAAAGTTATAATTATTTCACTTCATTGAATCGGTTAAACTGGCAGAACCATGTGTTGCTTTAAAGAAATAGGAATCAGTTGAGCAATGTAGAAATTTTTCATGATTTGAATAATTAAATATAATAAACTAATTAAATATTCATGATTTTTTCTAATAAAACATTCAAGTTAATTACACTTAAATCAGGACGGCTATTATCTAGTTAAATATTAATTCATAACAATTCTTAAACAGCAGTTACAAAACAATTGCCGAAATAATTGATAATGAATTAAATGAGCTCCTGAACTTGACTGAGTCATCTTAAGAATTTGTTAGGAAAAAGGAGAGTATTTCCAAATTGAAGACCAAGGGAATTCTAACCCGGATTAATCTATCTAAATGTCGGAGATTCTTCGAATAGCATTCATCTTTTAAACGAGGAATCCAAGCTACATGTAAGAATTCAATGAATGAAAATACTCCAACAAATGTCAGGGTTTTTGTCTTCCTTATTAACACAGAGTGTTTAATAAAAAATACAGGGTGTTTCACAAAGGACCCCTAACTTTAAAAATCTATAACTCGAAAACGATGATAGATAGAAACATGAAATCAGTGGTGTGTTTATTTAAAAAATAGTAAGAATCTTATACATAAATCAGAAAATTTAGTTAAAAATAGCGTTCATAGATGGCGCTGAGAGCGTTAAGACCTTCTAAAGAGACACTGTTAAAAATTTTAAACATTTGCTGCATCATCACTCCATCGCTTTTATAGGATATCTCTATTTTGACCAATGAGAATCCTCCATAATACATTGAAGTAATCGTTTTCTATATAAGCGGTGGAGTGACGATGCAGCAATAGTTTCAAATTTTTAACAGTGTCTCTTTAGAAGGTCTTAACGCTCTCAGCACTATCTATGAGCGCTATTTATAACTAAATTTTCTGATCTATGTATAAGATTATTACGATTTTTTTTTAATAAACACACCACTTGTTTCATGATTTTATCTATCATCGTTTCCAAGTTATAGATTTTTAAAGTTAGGGGTCCTTTGTGAAACACCCTGTACAAAAATCACAAAGATCATTCAAGAAAACGCATTAATTTATAATAGAAACAAATGCTCTTTTAGATAAATAAAATTTATTTTTAATCTGGCACGTAATTTTAAGATTTTTTTTAACAGTATCAGTACCCCATCTAATGTTTTGCTTTTAATTTCAATAAAATTCAATCTGCAAACTATTTTTTTTTTTACAATATATTTCTCTTAGCAAAGCTGAAAAATTGATAAGATTAATTTATTAACCATTTGGAAAGTGGCTGTTCTTTTCGATTGAGAATGAGGCTAGTAGTGCCCTCATTTTACTTATTTATTTATTTATTTACATTTCTATAATGATTATGTTTTTTTTTAGCTTTTCTTCTTTTGTTGCAAATCTCTAGTGGACGTCAGATTAAAAAATCTTGATCCCCCTCCTCTCTCCCCACACAAAAAAATCAAAAACTTAAATTTAAAAGGAAAATTGAATAAATTAAAGACATCGAAAAGCAGGAAAAGTGAGCTCGGGGCTCTGAAACTACCAAACGACTGCATCTGCGTTAAGCTTAATATTATTAAACAATTAGGTCAACATTTGCTTTGGATAAACCCGAATTTGAATCCGGTAAACTTAAATCAGGTAAAATTTCATCATCTGAAATTAAATCTAATATGTCAAATTGATTAGAATTTTTTTTTTCTAAATGGTTGTTAAATTACAACTTTTATTTATTTATTTATTATTTTGATCGGGCTAAAATGTCAAATACTATACCATACACTTACAGCTTTTTTTTTCTTTTAATCTTTTATCACTATAGGATAGATTTTTACAAAAGAGCAGATTACAAAAAATGAAGATTGTAAATTAGCTGTACATAAAATAGCACAACTAAAAAATAAATTGTGAGTGACATTTAATAGTTTACTTTGAACTTCGATAAATTTTACGCAGCAAATGAATGATTAGTTTAGCTACTAAAGCTGAAATACATATTATTATTTCCTCGCCTCTCTAAACATCGGGAAAATAATAAATGTCAAATCATGTATGCGCCTTTTTTTTATTATATTAAATTAAAATTGCAAAGCACTTGTTTTAAAAAACAACAAAATTAAACATAAATATAGTGTGACTCAAAGAAAAAATTTAAAATTATTTAATCTTTAATTGATGATACCTGTCTCAAAGACCACTGCTTTTTTTTTTTTTTTTTTTTTTTCCAATTTTTGCAGTTTAACTACAAACATTTGTTTTGTTTGGCACTTCAGTACTGTAACCAGATACTTTTGAATAGGTGAATTTTTAAAATTTTTATCATAACAGTCTTGTTCAAAAAGTTTAGTACGCGATCCTATGAAATTTTGAGGTTTGAACAAGATGTAATTACCTTTGTAAGTTTAGATTTTTATTGAATGCAGGAAAATGACTTCATCAAAATTTGAAAAGAAAATGGAAGAAAATTATTTAAATAGTGATGCAGAAATAAAGATAAGCGGGAAATGTGAGGAAAATTCAAAAGAAACACTCTATTACCAAATTCCAAATAACATATTTTATGTCACTACGCATTACCGAAAGAAAAAAAAAGTAGTTTAAAATAATGAATGATTTTAATTAAATTTTTCATTATCGAGAGTTTAAAAAGAAACCCCCTTAATTGTTCTTGAAAATTACATTAGGGGGCTAATTACTTGCGTAATTACAGTCCTAGGCTCTGTTATTGACTTATATTTGTATGTCTTGTAATATAAATGGTTCTCCATAATGTCTTTTCGAAAGCGGTGGAAGAAAATTGCTACTTAAAAGCTTTTGCATTAAGGCTGTTTTGAAAATAACAGAATTTAAGGATATAATTTGAGCAACGTTTTAAAATTCTGAAAATCAGACAGATAAACTACACTGTAAAAAAACGGCCGATTTTACGGAAATTGAACTGGTAATCTTAACACCATTACAATTTACTGTTTTTTAACGGAAAAAGTCTGTAAATTGCAGAAGTTTTACCGTTTTTTAAAGATTTTCCTGGAATTTTCAGAAATTTATCCGTAAAAAAAAGTAAATTGTACTGGCGTTTAAACTACCAGTACAATTTCTGTAAAATTGTCCGTTTTTTTTTTTTTTTTTTTTTTTTTTTTTTTTACAGTGTTGTGGACACTATTTTTTCAACATGCATTTGCGAATCAATTAAGAGTTACAAAAAATCAAGTGATTTTGTCTAACTACTAAATAAAGTAGTTAGTTGCCTTATTAGTGAAGTTAAACCTTTCGGGTTTAGCGTACTTTTAATAACGGAGTCTTTTAATTGCGTTTTCTTTTTTTTTCTTTTTCCCTTTTTTTTTCTTTTTTACTTTGTTTTAACAGTTGTTTTTGTTGCTGTTTACATGTAGGAGTGATAGTATATCTCTATAAATTTCTTATTGTGACTTCATTTGTATTTTGGCATTTAGCAATGATGTAATAATAAATGTTTGCTTATCTATCTTTGAAGCGTTGCCAATTCTTTTATTTAAAACATGTATTTCAAACTTTATATTTAAAATATAGACTGCTTTTTGGAATTAATTATGCTGGATAAAACGAGAAATAATACTAGAAATTTGTACTATGTGTTCATTCTTGCTGTGCGGCATTTTCCAAACTTCTCCAAAAACTCTTCCTTAACCTATCGTCTAATGAATATGAATAAAATAGTACGAAAAATAATGACATTCGTTAGATTTCAGACAACGACAGTGTCGTTAAAAGTAAATAAATCAATTTGGAGACTTACTGTTTACATTACTAACGTAATAATAATTTTTGTTCACGAAAAAAAAAAAAAAAAAAAAAAAAATCGGACCCGAAAGGGTTAATAGAAGTTGTCCACGAAAAATGTATACACTGTCTCATGGGAACCGTCTGATTTTATTTATTCTTTTTAACCGACTTCAAGGAGGAGGTTATGATTTCGGCCTGTATGTATTCGTTGTTCACTCATAACTATCCTAAATCTGAACCGATTTTGATAATTCTTTTTTTGTTTGAAAGTGTATGATGCCCATGTGGTCCCATTTCAATTTCATCAAATTCTGGTGATTGGAACTTTTTAAAAAACAAAAACATTAAAAATTCAAATTCTTTTTGAAGCAGTCGCCCAATTAGAAGCGTTCATTTTTTCAGGCTAATAGTCTTATACCGATACGCTATCTTTTTATTTTAAGTGCGAAATTTTGACTAGAGAACGACCGGGATCCAGATAGATTTTGTGCTTTTAGAGAAAGGAAATTGATCAATGTGAAAATTTACACTTTTTGAAATCTGCAGCTGTAGCTACACTGTTAAAAATTTGAAACTTTGCTTCATCGTCACTCCACCGCTTTTATAGAAAAAGATTACTTCACTGTATTATAAAGCATTCTCATTGGTCAAAATAGAGATATTTTATAAAAGCGATGGAGTGACGATGCAGAAAAAGTTTCAAATTTTTAACAGTGTAAGTAATCATTCCACCATTTGTATAAATCTCTATTTTGACCAATGACAATGCTCCATCCATCTATTGATTAGAACTTAAAAAAAAAAAAAAAAAATCTTTTAAGATTCAGATTTTTTTTTCAAGGACTCATCCAATTAGAAGCATTCATTTTTCATGTTGTTACTACTACGCAGATACATGATCTTGCGAAATTTTGACTGAACTGGATTCACATAGATTTTGCTCTATTGCGAAATGAGATTGACCAATAATGAAATTTAATAACTTAAAGCAGCGACAACTTTGCAAAAAATGCAGGCTTCTAATTGGTCAATCTGTTTTCGTTAATAGCACAAACTTTACTGGATCCCACCCAAGTTCTCTTTCGCTGTTAGAAAAATGATATTGGCCAATTAGAAGCCAACATTTTTGCGAACGTTTCGCTGTTTACTTCAAAAAGTGAAAAGTTTGCCAAAAAGGCAGGCTTCTGATTGGTCAATCGCTTTTTGCTAACTATACTGTAAAAAATTACCCTTTTTCTGCATCTTCACTCCATCGCTTTTATAGAATATCTCAGATTTGACCAATGAGAATACTCCATAATACAGCGAAGTAATCGTTTCCTATAAAAGCAATGGAGTGGCGATGCAGCAAAAGGGTAATATTTTTTACAGTGTAGCGAAAAAAAAAATATGGATAATAGCCACTGTTGCAGAGATGCCAGTTCTTTCCAAAGTGCAAAATCTTAACTGGATCAATTCGCGTATACACCAAAATGGAAAATCTACACAGTTAAAAATTTGAAACTTTTGCTGCATCGTTACTCCCCCGCTTTTATAGAAAATGATTATTTCACTGTATTATGGAGCATTCTAATTGGTTAAAATAGAGATATTCTATAAAAGCGGTAGAGTGACAATGCAGCAGAAGTTTCAAATTTTTTAACAGCACTGTTAAAAATCTGCTGCATTTTGCTGCAACGCACTCCCCTGCTTGTATAGAAAACGGTTACTTGGCCGTGAAATGGCGCTTTCTCATTGGTTGAAATAGAGATATTATATACAAGTGGTGGAGGGCGTTGCAGCAAAATGCAGCAGATTTTTAACAGTGAGTGTACGTCGATGCTTATCGGCATTCGAAATAGGTGCCAAAAAGCTGAAAATCCACATTTAAAGTACCTATATAAGCCAAAGAACAAGTGCCTGTGTATCGGGGTCCTTTCTATACCGGATTCACAAAGAAATTAAAGTGTGTTGCTATGTGTATCGACACTGAGTTGGCATTCAGACTCAGTTATCGAGTTAAATATCGAAATGCTTCCAGATTTTCTTCTGACGGAATTCCTCGTTATCAATGTGGTAATATACGGGGATGTGTGATAGGTGAAGTCGAGTCTAAAGAAAAGAAAATGGCGAAATATTTTGATAAGCTTGCCATTAAAATGAAATTAGTTAACTTCCTGCACTCTTATAATAGTACTCGTTCAGCAACTATCGTCCAGTTTTAAAATAGAAAATTTCCACATTTTGTGTAGTTTGGAAAACCGTGTCTGTCAAATCACAGTCTGAACATACACTGTGAAAAATTTGAAACTTTTACTGCATCGTCACTCCACCACTTTTATAAAAAAACGATTACTTCACTGTATTATGGAGCATTCTCATTGGTCAAAATAGATATATATTATAAAAACTGTTCAGTGGCGATGAAGCAAAAGTTTAAAATTTTTAACAGTGTAGAATGTTGCCACTCTCATATGGAGGTAGTCAAGCTCCTGCTATGAGATTCGAACTCAAAATACTAGCACCAGTGCTCTTTCCGATATCGTTATTGATGAATTAGATGACTGCAGATTATTTATTAAATCATAGTGCGTTTTTGGTAACATCTTAATTTTTAGTTTTTATGACTGAAAGAAGCGTATTTAAATATGTACTAACGTATGGAAATACTTTGCTCTGCATTAACTCGAGGAAGCACTTTGACGCACTCTGATTGTGTAAGATCACTTTACTGATGGATTTTAAGCTTTTTGACGCTCTCCTTCGATGTTCGTAGATTTCAATATGGACCTTAAGATTTGTTGGATGTAGTAAATTTCCGAAGTGCGAGATCATTCCAAAGTTCTAAATTTTAACTGGACAAGTTCTCACTTCTAATAAACCGGAAACCCATATCGATATCAACGAACATTGAAAGTACGCGCCTAAAATATAAAGATCCACTACTATACGTGTTGTTCCGGATGATAAAATATTTCCATAAGTCAACAAACAAAAATACGCAATGCTATGTGATGCGACATTGTCTTCAGATTCAGATATGGTTGCCGGATTAGATATTAGAATTTAGAATGATTTTGAATTTTGTTCAGACAGGATTCCTCGATATGCAAATGGCGATACACGAGATATATTGTTTAAGCGAAATGATTCTGGACAAAAGCGAGTCACCAAGCATCTTGTTGAGTCGACCATAATCGTCAATCTTGATAACTTTTAAAACACGTACATTCCAATTTTTTTCAGGCAATTATCATTAAGATCTGTAATAGAAAATGCCTAGCATTGCTATAGAGATTCTTCTTATAAAAGTTCTTTCGAACACATAAGTAAATAAACTCGGAGGTAAATTAAATTCTGACACCGTTTTTAAACTTTTAAATGACTTATATTAAACGTTAATATTTACAAAAAAGATATTTACATATTAATATTTACAATTCGAACATTCAAAAGGAAACTTTAATTAAAACATCTTAATCGCGTCATCTTAATCAACATTCTTCTAAAGTCAACACCAACTCTCCCCCACATTCCATCCCACGATCTCTTCCGTTCATTTCTTTTTTCTTCGGCTTTTCGTCTGAATGGAGTTTTTTTTCAGAAAATCGTCTGCTTTCTAAAGACCTTTTCTATCAGAGTTGCGATATGAAGAACCTTACAAGACATGATACTTGGCTGTTGGAGAAAGAATCGCTCCCACAACGGCCGTCCTGACTAGGCTTTCGTCCTCGAATGCTCGTCCCTTTGGAGGCAGCAGCAGTTGGATCATCTGGAAAGATAAAGAAAAAAAAACACAGCAGCATCCAAAGTCTTAATTGAAAAAAAGAAGTCATTATTCAAATTGTTTATCAAAGCTTAGATTATTTCTTGAAAAAATTCATATTATTTTTTTTCGCGTCTTTTCGTCTTCTCTTTCTTACGTCCTTTCATCTTCTTTTATCTTACGTCTTTTCGTCTTCTTTCATACGTCTTTTCATCTTCTTTTACCTTACGTCTTTTCGTCTTTCCGAGAATAAACTTAAAATTCTATTAGTTGTCAGTCCAGAGGTTTGTCATAGTTGGTATAGTGTCACAATCGGTGAAATTCTTTTTTTTTTCAAGCTTCGTCCGTCCACGGCTTCATGTACTCTGCACATGTACTGGTGACCATGGGTCCTTCGTTGAATCCAAGTTTCTTTACATCGTAGGTGTCATTATTTTTTACTTTTATGACTTTGTACGGACCTAAATATTTTGGTTTTAACTTCAAACCTGGACCTTGTTGTGTGCGTTTTATAGCAACCACATCATTAATCTTAAATTTGTTAGCTTTCTTTCGTCTGAGGTTGTAAGTTTTACGGTTCTCTTCTTGGACTTTTAAAATCTGTTTTTTAGCATTTTTTCTCATATCTTCGCGATTATTTGTAAAATCAGATTGTATTTCAGCATTCAGAAGACTAGTAATTTCAATGTTATTTTTTAGTTTCATTTTAGTACCAAACATCAATTCAAAAGGAGTTGTGCTTATACTTCTCTGAAAAGTCGAATTTATCACCTGTTGGACGTTGCTTACATGTGTATACCATTTTTTAGGATTATCGACAGACAATTTAGACAGAACAGATATTCTGACAGAATTTAGACGCTCAACTTGGCCGTTAGACCTGGGTAATCCAGTGGTAATCGGGATATGTTTAATATTTTCATTGATGCAATAATCTTCAAAAGCTTTAGAGGTAAATGCAGGACCTTTATCTGATATAATTCGAACTGGATTTCCAAAGATAGATTTTTGGATTTCTAATTTAGAAATTACTTCGGCAGCATCGGTAGATTTTGTGGGATACAACCAAACAAATTTTGTGAATGCGTCAATGACCGAAAGGATATGTTTGTAATTTTTATTAGTGCTTTCTAATGGACCTAAGTGATCAACATGGTACGTATGTAATGGAGTTTCTTCCTTTTCTATTGGGTGAAGTAAGCCTTCTTGTTTACCACTTTTTCTATTAACTAAAATACAGGGAACACAATTTGCTATACATTTCTCAATTTTTTGTTTAACTTTAGGGATGTAAAAATCATTTTCTAAACTTTTCTCTGTTCTTGCAACTGCGTAATGACCTTTTTCGTGAGCGGCCTTGATTATATTCATTTGCATGTCTTCCGGTACAACTAATAAATCATTACCATTAACACATTTATAAAGAACATCATTTTTAACTAGATAATCATCATAAGATTTCACCTTTAGGATTTCTTTTATTGTTTTAATATGGTCATCGGTTTCTCGAGCTTGGATAATTTTTAAAGTTAAGCTATCTTGGATTACCATACAAATAGGATACCTACTTAATGCATCGACATGTCTCATACTGCTACCCTGTCTATGTTCAATAAAATAATCAAAATCGGATAACATTATTGCCCATCTAGCTATTTTTGAACTCATTTCTTTTTTATCCATAGTCATTTTAAATGCATTACAATCGGTTACAATTTTAAATGGGATACCTAGCACATATACTCTAAACTTTTTCAGGGCTTCAATTACAGCTAAAACTTCTAATTCGTAACGTGTACTTCCGTTCAGCTTCGGTGGTTTTTTTACTTGCGAAATAAACTGGATGAAATTGATTATCTACTGGAGATTGTTGCATTAAAACAGCTCCATAGCCATCAATACTGGCATCACAATGGATTTCGGTCGCACTTTTGGGATTGTAAATTAAAAGTACTGGTTCTGACGACAAAATACGTTTGAGTTCATTAAAAGATCTTTGTTCTTCTATATCGAATTTAAATTTTGAATCTTTTCTTAGCAGGTCACTTAACGGTTTAGCTATAACCGAATAATTTCTTATAAATTTTCGAAAGTATCCTGTCAATCCTAAATAACTTTGAACATCTTTGGTACACTTTGGTTCGGGAAAATTTATTACTGCTTTAGTCTTCAGTGGAGAGGGATACAATTTACCATTTATGATTCTATACCCCAAGAAATCAATTTCACGCTTCAAAAAATTGCATTTTTTAAGATTTAATTCTAATCCATATTCCGATGCAGTTTCGAGTACAAGTTTTAATTTTTCTAGATCTTCAGCTTCGTTTTTAGCAGGTATTATTAAATCATCCATATAAATGACAACAATGTGATCTTTTAATAGGTTTCGAAATACATTATAAATATACTTTTGAAAAACTCTAGGGCTATTGGTCAACCCGAATGGACATTTCAAAAATTCGTATTGTCCTTCATGAGTAACAAACGAGGTGTATTTCCGCGAGTCTTCTTCAACATCTACATGAAAGAAACGTTTTTCAAATCTATGGTGGTAAATACTTCGGCAGAATGTAATTGGTCTATTACATCATCAATAACTGGCAAGGGGAAATGCTCACGTACTGTCTTTTTGTTAAGACATCTGTAATCAACACAAAGTCTCATTGTGTTATCTTTTTTCTTGACTAACACAACCGGCGAAGAAAAATTAGAAGAACTTTCTCGAATTATTCCCTGAGCTAGCCACTCCTCAATTTGGTTTTCGACTATTTTTTTCTCGCATGGCGGTAACCTTCGAGGAGAAGAACAAACTGGGATTTCGTCAGTTAAATTAATTTTCATTTTAACATCTACTGTTTTAGTTTTAATTGGTACATAATTTTCAATTAAAGAGTATAACTCTGAACGTAATTTTTTGTCAGCAATGTGAGTTAAATCAATTTTAGGCTCATCCAAAACATTTACAATATTAACTAAAAAGTCATTAGACTGAACTTCAGCTTTAAACAGTTTCACTTTATTCTCAGAAATAGTTAATGTACCTTGATGAATAACATCAGTGCCAATAATTAAATCGAAATTAATGCAACTGTCCTTAACGACAAAAATAGTAACTTTAAATTTTGAACCATCTACTTCGATTTCTGAATTGAAACAACCTTCTGGTTTAATTGAGGCTTTTCCTAGACCGGTCAAAGAGATACTCGTAGGTTTTAATTCTACAAAGTTCTTCAAATTATCATAAATACTTTTCTTTAACAAAGTCTTTTGGCTACCAGTATCTATTAAAGAGATTAAACGCAAAGAATAAAGCTTTATCTCTTTCAGAATTAAATCTTGGGATGTAATAATGTTTACTTGTGACTGAGCATTTTTAACACTTGTATCTTTAGATTTATTACATTGAAATGATTTATGACCATAAGCGTTACAAGCAAAACAAAGCGGCCCTTTATCTTTATTTACACAGTTAATACTCTTATGATTATTCCCGCCACAATTAAAACAACGCATATTTGGCTTTACAGGCTTAAATTTGTTCTTAACTTCAACTTCGGATTTAATTTTAGGCTTAGCTCCTTCATATTTATGAAATTTTGCATTTTCATACTCCGATCTTATTTTTTCATAAATCTTTAATTTTTGTTTAAATTCAGCAATATTGGGACAACCATACAAAAAAGATTTTTTAGAAATGGGGTCATTAATTCCATTTATTACATACTGAATAAGGGCAGAATCTTCAATATTGCCTTTTGAGCATAATTGTTTCATATTTAAAAAATATTCATCTAACGATTCATGTGGTCTAATTTTTCTTTTGGACAGCAATTCATGTAATTCAGCTGAATTGCACGTTTGACCAAATTCAGATATGAGTAGGGCTTTTAATTTAGACCACGAATTAATATTTGTTTCACTTTCAAGAAATAATTTTGCTTTGCCTGTCATACGGCGTTTAGCCAAAATCAATTTGTGGAAATCACTAACGTTAAATAATGAAACAATATCTTCAAAATCGGCAATCCATTTATTAATATTTTGTACTTGAGTACCTTCAAACATTGTAATCATACTTTCAATATCATTAATAGAAATGCTTGGTTTAATAACATAATCAGGAATTAGAATTTTCTGATTTTCATTACTTTCACAATTAGAACTACCAGAATCATTTCTCATATTATTCTCAAAAACAGTTGAAATATTTTTAGTTTTATCTTGTAAATCATCATTAAATTCATCAACACTTTCGTCATCACTAAGAGTACCTACATCGGCTATCATATTAATTTTTAAAATATTAAAATCACATAAACTAGAAATTATTCTGGCAGCAATTTCATCAAAAGTTCCCGAATTATTTATACACAAAACATTGCAAATGGTAATTAAGTCGTTAACAGAAAAATTATCTTTAATTTCTTTGAATTTAGTTTGATATTCATCGGAATCTACTTCAAACGTAAACCCAGTAAAATTCCGAATTCTACGTCGATTATTTCTGTCACCGATTTCTCCAAAAATTAATTTGTGCAATATCTTAATACTAGCTGATTTTTCAGTTTTCAAAGAAAACTCTAATTCCTTTAAATCAACTAATTTTTCCATTATTGAAAAGAAAAATGAAATAATAAACTCACTTCATAATCAGATGCTCAGCTTCACACATTTAAACAGCATTGTTGTCGCAGTATCCAACAGCTTCATATCATTAAACATATATTCAAAAAAGATTTCCTCATAATAATTTCCAGCAAGGATTCCATCACAATTCTAAATAATAACGGCTTCCAGATTATTTAAAGTATATATATATTTCTTCTCTGTGGGCGTTCGTTTGTCTCGGTTCTGACACCAAAATTTATGGAGATTCTTCTTATAAAAGTTCTTTCGAACACATAAGTAAATAAACTCGGAGGTAAATTAAATTCTGACACCGTTTTTAAACTTTTAAATGACTTATATTAAACGTTAATATTTACAAAAAAGATATTTACATATTAATATTTACAATTCGAACATTCAAAAGGAAACTTTAATTAAAACATCTTAATCGCGTCATCTTAATCAACATTCTTCTAAAGTCAACACCAACTCTCCCCCACATTCCATCCCACGATCTCTTCCGTTCATTTCTTTTTTCTTCGGCTTTTCATCTGAATGGAGTTTTTTTTTCAGAAAATCGTCTGCTTTCTAAAGACCTTTTCTATCAGAGTTGCGATATGAAGAACCTTACAAGACATGATACTTGGCTGTTGGAGAAAGAATCGCTCCCACATTGCTATAATTTGGACAAAAACGTCCGTTGGGGCATCGAATGTTTTCACTCTCGGATAGAGGCAGCTAAGTTTAGGTTATCAGTTTCAGATTCCGCATGCATCATCACTGTATCTTTCCCATGCCTTTTATTGGAATTATATTGTGTTGTTTATCTGATGAAGAATGGCGCGATTTTTCATAGAATATTTCTTTTTACTTTTTCTGACTGAATAGTGAGTATATTTGACTATACTAGGAAATCACTTTGGTATACATTGATATATGGAGTCATTTTGCTGTGCTTATATATGTAAGAAAGCACTTTGCCTCTTTGTGATGCGTAAGATCACTTTACTTGATGGATTGTCAGCTTTTCCACACCCATTTCCGAGGTCCGTAAGAATCGATGTGGACTATAAAGTTAGATGAATGCAGTAACATTTCGAAGAGCGATATCTTATCAAAACAAGTTACCACATCCTAAAAACATAAAGATCCGCAAATATACCAGCCGACATTGTATGTTGCTCTGGGATAGCTGAAAATTAGATAGGAAATTGACCAGAAAATTGAATATATCAAAGCCCAGGAAATTTCGTCTTTTAGTCATCGCATTTCAATGACGCATCATATGTCAGCACACATAATTGAGTATTACAGTATGAATAACTAAAAAGTAGGAAATAAAATTAGCTTTTTTCAAAGAAATATTAACCGACTTCAAAAAAGTGCAAAAAAGAAATAATTCTTTAAAATTCTGTAATGACAAAACGTTATCCAATAAGCACACATCGGATATCAGGTACCGGCATAAAAACGGTTAAATTTAATATATATAATTTAATATCCACCAAACACACATTTTAGAGATAATATTTTTTACAAGAGATGAATTTACATATTTAGATTTAATTTATGAATATATACATATAAAAAGTAATGAATTACTTTTTGAAGTTGGTGCCAAACTGTCTTAAATATAATAAGAATTGTGAATATATTGTGCCTAGTACCATAACGGAAATGGTTATCAATTCTGACTGTTTGGCACCGACTTCAAAAAGTAATTCATTACTTTTTATATGTATATATTCATAAATTAAATCATAAATATGTAAATTCATCTCTTGTAAAAAATATTATCTCTAAAATGTGAGTTTGGTGGATATTAAATTATATATATTAAATTTAACCGTTTTTATGCCGGTACCTGATATCCGATGTGTGCTTATTGGATAACGATTTGTCATTAGAGAATTTTAAAGAATTATTTCTTTTTTGAAAAAAGCTAATTTTATTTTTATTTTTATTTTTATTTATTTATTTATTTTTTTTTTTTCAGGGTGCGATTGGAAATAAGGATTGGATCAAGTTTAACTTTTCTGAAAAAGAAAATAGGTACAAGGTGTTAATAAAAGAATATCCTGGTTTCAATGGTATACTATAACAGTTTAATTTAGATTATTGAAAACAAATCATACCATTAAATCTTCAAAATTGAAGTTAAACTTACCTAGTTTTTCTAACAAATGTTCAGTGTATGCACTTTTAGTTATAGGACACGCATCCAATCTAAATTCTAATTTTCCCCTACTTCAGTTAACAAGTCTTGGGTAATAAAAGCAATAGCTTCTTCACTTCTGTGTCACAGCTCTGACAAATTATTAGGTATCAGTAGAACATAGACACGATCTTTTATAAAGCCCAAAGAAAAACACGACTCTAATAGTTTTTAAATCGCCAACTTATGAATAAGGCTTTACGCTCAGGAGTCACCATTTTGCGTACGTGGTACTGCAAGCGAGTGAATAACAAAACAGTATTCGCGCATGCGCTTATCTAAAGCTGCTTGAGTTAGCCAACCATCGACAATATTTATAGCTTTTACTACTAAAATTTGTAATTGGGACATTATTTCATGGATATCTTGGATCTTAAAATGCTATTTGAATTATGAAAATTCAGCAAAAATACAAAAACAATACTTCAGAGAGTTTCAGGCGCGACTTACAATTAACCGACTAAAATATAACTGAAATGAGCGAAAATGTCCAGAATGCTCACAGACAACTTTTCGGAAAACCAAGAAGAATATTAACGAGCTTGACAAGAAAAGTAGACAAGAAAAAGTAGTGAAAAGTTATCACGAAACTTCCAAAAAATTGGTAAAACAAAAAAAATCATGAAATTAGCATCAGCAAAACAAGTGTCCATCGTATTTTAAGACATAATTGAAAAAATTACATTCCAACAATGATACATCCTACCAATGAATAATCTTTTCCCGTGTTTTCATAAAAAAGTTTTTAGTATTGAATTTCCCATTCCATAGAATACGAAAAAAGAATGCGACGTTACTGTTCGAAAATGGTGGAAGTTGCAGTTTATAAAAATATACTTTTAAATATAAATAAAAGTTAGAAATCTTTGTAAACAAACTCTTAACACATAACAAGCTAATCTTTCCGCAGAAGGCATTAATAATCTTTGAATAAGTATCTCGAATAATCTTCTTAATCCTTTTGGTGTCCCAAATTTGATAGGAAGTCTGTTTATCTGCTGATAGGAAACTTTTTTTTTCGGTATATAAATGATGCTTGTCCCTTTCTGGTTAGTTCTCCAAATCTTTGATACTGTTGCGACAGTTGTTTGGAAAAAATTAAGAAAGTTACCATACCAATTTTACAATAAATAAATAAATACAGTAGAACCCCGCAAATTCGGACCCCGTTAATCCGTATCTCCGGATAATCCGGATCGATTTGGTCATTTTTTTCAAGTTTGTTGAAGAGATTGGTTAATTTCCATAACATTAACTAGTTTAATCATCGTATTCTGAATAAAAAAAAACTTTTTCTGAAATCTTTTCGGAAGAATTGAGCAAAGTAAACATTTTTACTGTCTGTTAATATTCAATAAGTTTAACATAAAGGTAATTTTCTGTAAATATATTTTAATTTATTTCATTTGTTACTAAATCTCCGGATAATCCGGATTGGGTCTGGTCCCAGTTAATCCGAATTATCGGGGTTTTACTGTAAATATAATAATAATAATAATAATAATATTCGGCTGTAATTTTTTAACATTTTCTTTGACATTTTCAAATCGATATCTTGATAATATTTTTCTTTTTGTATCGAATTAGTAAAAATTGTAACTATCTTTACTATTAATTAACTAATCTAACTTCGCTGGAAGGATCGAAATAATTTCAATTTGTTATTTTGAGAAAGCAAATTAGGCCGTTTTATGAGTTTTTAATTAATATCTCGGCTAATATAAATAAAATTAAAAATATGCGCCTCAGGTGCATCAGGACTTCACCTGGATTACCCTCATAAAAATTTTCCTCTTGTACGTTTGGTAAACTGCAACATCCATCACTTATAGATACATTCACAGACAAGGTGTAACATTCTTTTATTAGCATATATCTGTAAAATAAACCCTACTTAGCAATATGAATGCATAAAAAATCAAACACACATAAAGGAATACTTATAGATAATTGTACGAGTTACTTACGTTATGATTCGATACTAGGCTTTATAAAAATATTATGTTCTTGAATTCTTTTTCATGAGTTACATAAAGACATGTTGGGTGTTAGTGAAGATCATATCTCATCATAAAATCCATTTATACAAGAAAAACAACATTTATTTTAATCTATAAAAGCAGATTCAATATTACATCGAAAAAAAGAATAGTTCACATTAATTTTTCAATTTTCTAATGACAATGACTCATCATCAAATCCATTTGTATTTTCATATCAGATACAGTGCGTGCTACTACGCCGGTACAACATATTTTTCAAAGCACACCATAAACATAATGGCAGCAATAGTACACTATACATTATATATCTTGAAAATGTCATGAAAAATAATTTAAATGATTTTTCAACTATTTTGTGCGCAGCGTTCTAAAATCACATTTCGAGAAAAATGACTTTAAAGTTCACTCTTCTATATCTAAGAACTATTAAGGGTTCAATTCATTTTGTTTTAAATAGTATTTTTATTTCCTTTCAACTCTTCCCCTATCGCGACGAGAGCCCAATGTTTAATTTTTAATCTTTTATTAATTATGATTTTTCGAAACAGAAAATTTTCTGTTATTGAATCATGAAACTGCTCTGATTAAATACGGTAAACTTCACAATAAAATATAAAGTGTGGGAATAATGAAGGATTTCGAGCACCTTAAGTCGTACACTTACACCGGTCGCTCGTCCCTAAGGATTTAACAACGATTTATTAAATTCTAAATTATTTCCAACAATAACAAAATTAATTTTGACTTTCCTTAATTATGTTTATTTAAACAGTTACTTATTTTTTTAATATGTAATACATATGTAATATGTAATGTATATGTAATATATTTGTAATATGTACATATTGTATAAAATTTGATATTTGTAATTGATATCTTTCCATTTTGATTATTCATTATGAATTTTTTCCTACTAAGGTATCATGTATATATTTTTTAATATGTAACATCCATCGCTAAATTAGTAATTTTATAAATATCGTGCGCAAAGGTAATTACTGCGATGCGCATAAATTTTGTATACTGTTACAAAGATTTCTACTTTGTAGTTTTCCGATACCACTTAATAGGATTTTCCATTAAGAGTAGCAATATTGTTTCATCATGCATAAAATTTGTGATTTAAAATTATATTTAAGATTTATTATAGTTTAATATTGTTATAATATTTTAAATGTTAAATTTAATATTCAATTTTTTGATGTTAAATTTTGCTATAAGTTATTAAATTTAAAGGTTCATATATTGTAATAGCATTAATGGTTTTATATATTATTTATTTAAATTTTTCCTCATGTTCAATATGTTTTTTTTTATTTAATTCAAATGGTTAATATTGTATACTATTAATGGTATTATATTAGTATTCAAATTATTATGCTGCATTAGCGCAAGTAATTATGAGTGCATAAAATTTTATATTAGTAATTGATATCTTTTCATTTTGATTATTCATCATGATTTTTTTCCTATTAAGGTATATATATTTTTTTAAAGTATAACATCCATCGCTAATTTAGCAATTTTATAAATATCGTCCGCAAAGGTAATTGCTACAATGCGCATAACTTTTGTGTACTGTCAGAAAGTTTTCTACTTTGTAGTTTTCCGATACCACTTAATAGGATTTTTCATTAAGAGTAGCAATATTGTTTCATCATGCATAAAATTTGTGATTTAAAATTATATTTAAGATTTATTATAGTTTAATATTGTTATAATATTTTAAATGTTAAATTTAATATTCAATTTTTTAATGTTAAATTCTGCTATAAGTTATTAAATTTAATGGTTCATATATTGTAATAGTATTAATGGTTTTATATATTATTTATTTAAATTTTTCCTCATGTTCAGTATGTTTTTTTTATTTAATTCAAATGATTAATATTGTATACTATTAATGGTATTATATTAGTATTCAAATTATTATGCTGCATTAGCGCAAGTAATTATGAGTGCATAAAATTTTATATTAGTAATTGATATCTTTTCATTTTGATTATTCATCATGAATTTTTTTCTATTAAGGTATATATATATTTTTAAAGTATAACATCCATCGCTAAATTAGCAATTTTATAAATATCGTCCGCAAAGGTAATTGCTACGTTGCGCATAACTTTTGTGTACTGTCAGAAAGTTTTCTACTTTGTAGTTTTCCGATACCACTAAATAGGATTTTCCAATAAGAGTAGCAATATCGTTTCATCATGCATGCAATTTGTGATTTAATATTATAGTTAAGATTTATTATAGTTTAATATTATTATAATATTTTAAATGTTAAATTTAATATTCAATTTTTTTATGTTAAATTCTGCTATAAGTTATTAAATTTAATGGTTCATATATTGTAAAAGTATTAATGGTTTTATATATTATTTATTTAAATTTTTCCTCATGTGCAATATAGTTTTTTTTATTTAATAAAAATGGTTAATATTGTATACTATTAATGGTATTATATATATATATATATATATATATATATATATATATAGTATAAACATTTATTTAGTATTAACTGTCTATATTCTCCTCAACCAAATATTGCAAACATTAAAATGCTAATTTATGCAGCACCATATGATGTTATTGTTAAGAACTCCTATAATCTTTAATATATAATAAGTTATTACATGATCGTAAAAATAATTAACACACTGCGTAAAAAAAATGTTTAAAAAATATATAAAAAATAAAAATAATACAAAAAAAAATTAAAAATACAAAAAATTAAAAAATATGTATAATAGGATGGATGGGTGGGTTAGATGTTAGATTACGAGAAGGGCGGTGTTGTCTGGATAATACGCAATGGTTAATTATTATATATTTAAACAAAAAAAAAAAACTTTACACATAGTATTAAAATTTATGTTTACCTAAAATTAATATGCATAACTTAAAAATGATCAAGTTATTGAGATAAGATATGGTTATTTATTGCATTTGTCTTAAAGAAATTATTTGTAAAATATTAGAATAGAAATTATTCTTGGAAATTCTTAGCTTTTAAATAATTTATTTTTATTCCAACAATATTTCGCAGTAATAGATGGCAGCACCATAAGTATATAATTTAATTAAAATACTAATCATATAGATGGCAGCACTAAAACATTTTTTGGACTAAAAGTTGAAGTAACATATTCTAGTTAAATAATTAATAAAGTAATATTAATAATTGTTTAAAAATATAATACTTCTAACAGTAGCAATAATTTTTTTCTAATTTATTATGAATTTTATAGTATAATATATGTTCTACTAATTTTTATTATTATTGTTACAATTTTAATTTTATTATCTGTATGACTTATACTGTGACTATAACCTTAACTGTTACAAGTCACATGTAATTTATATCTACTGTAGATTCACCTGAACTACACATCATGCTAGGATATAGGTATGGTAAATATTTTAGTATATATATACTTTTTTAAGAAATATTATATTATTGTTATTTTGTCATATTGATTTTATTTTCTTCAATGAATATCTTTTTAATAATTTGTATCTTTTTAATAATTTGTATCTTTTTAATAATTTGTATATCTTTTTAATAGCTTTGAGCACGTCCCATAACAGAAACTGGTTGGTTGTTTTTGCTTCTTCATTAAATTATGCACCCCTGAAGAGTAGTTTAATGAAAAAGACTTCTAATGTCCATTTATACTAGAGGTCTGCACGGGCCCGGGCCGGGCCGGCAGATTTAGAATAGTTTTTCAACGGGCCGGGCCGACAAACAACATAAACGGGCCGGGCCGGCAAAAAATTTTAACGGGCCAGGCGGGCCGCGCCGATAAAAAAATTTTCGGGCCTGCCGGCCCATTCTGAAGATTTAAGCAGAAACGATAATATATGAGCTATTTTCAACGAAAATGGTTTTAACGAGAATATGTATAAATGTGGCCATACTAGTTTGACAGCATCAATATAAAAATGCACAGTGTATCGGCATCGGATAATTACATTGTGTAACCCGTTTTAATATTTTTTTAGCTGACTCATGCCGGTCCGAGATCACGCTTGCATTATTTTTCTACATATAGACTGGCCGGACCGGTACTAGACTTAATTATTGTCAGAAAACATGATTTGTAAAATTATTAACAGCGATAAAGAACTTATGTTAGCTTAGTCTTCGGATATATACTTCTTGATGATTTTTAAATTAATTTCTCAATAATGCTAAAGTTTGACACATTTTATGATTAATTTTAAATTGTAAAAGTATAAAAGTGATAAGCCTAACAGTTGAAGGGATTTGGAATCGAATAGCGTTTTTCATTTTCGGTAAATAAAATACTTGTATAAGCTTGTTGAGATATAATAGTTTCTCAAATGATTGCAGGCTTTTCTCCCAACCCTTGCTATTGCTTCCGGAAATTCTATTCAAAACGCTAATTATGACAGTATTTTATTTGTTTGCAGTATTCTTAAAATGCTTGTATCAAAAAATGGATAACGCCATTCGATTATATAGTTTCTGAATAAAGATATCTGCTAATCTTATGCGTTTCTGAGAAAAAAAAATGAATTTAGAAATGTATCAGAAAGGAGCTTCTTTGCATTTAAGAATGAATTTGGTTTTGAAATCTATAATAAAATGATTTAAAATATATTTATAAATCTTCTTTTATTAAACAGCTTCAAAATTAACGATGTTTTTAGCTTTCTTTCTTTTTTCTATTATTCTAAGCCATATTAATTTTTTAATGAATCTTTATTCGAATGTTGAAAGCCTAAGAATCTAAGTAATCATTAATGTTGTTAATGTGTATTTCCTGTAAAATATACTGTAAAATCATTCCATAGATATGTATGCACTATTCTTTAAATGAATCTTAGTTATATGATAAAAATCTGAATTTTTTAGAAATCGTAGAAATAGTAACGGGCCAAAACGGGCCGTGCCGGTCCTAAAATATAAAAATTTAAACGGGCCGGGCCGGGGCCGAACTTTTGAGTTTTACAACGGGCAGGGCCGGGCCGAGCCGGACCCGGGCCTGGAAATTCCAGCCCGTGTTGACCTCTAATTTATCCATATATTTTTCATTATTTTGGTAATCTGCCTTCTATTTCACTTCAAACTTCAACTGTTTTCAATAATACGATTGTAAAAGTACTAGTTTCATTGGTTTATTGAATGGTATTGTCTGAATTACTTTGGATGTATTTATAAAAGTATTGATATATATATATATATATATATATATATATGTATGTATAATACCATTAATAGTGAAACAATATATGAACCATTGAATTTAATACAAAATTACCACAAGATATATATGTATATGTGCGGAGGGGTTCGGTGTTGTCTCGATAATACGCAATGGTTAATTTTTAAAAAATGAAGGGGGGGGGGATATGCTAAATTGCAATACATTTTATACTGGATGTTCAATTAACACATATTTATGGATAATTGTTTAGTTATATCAATTAAATCTGCTAATATAATTTAATTAATTTCAATGATTAACCTGTACTTAACTTTTGACAATTTGGATAATACCTAAAATACTATTTCTAAGTGTATAAAATGCAAAGATTAATTACCTGTTTTATTTCTTATTTCATTCTATATTTATACATTGAGTTTAGATTAGTATTGCCAAATTAAATGATTTTCTGTTGCATCTTTTTAGGGTAAACTATAGTGTATAGCATGTTTTTTCTAGTTTTTTTCTTTATTTTTATATCCAATTTAATAATGTTATTATAATTTTTGTCATTGTGTTTTCCCCATTTCATTTTGGTTTCACGTGTGTTGGTAGTCCCGAATTCATATTATTTTGCTTTTTCATGGTTAATGCGAAGATAAAACCACACGCTTTATTTGTAGTTCCCAAGTATTTGTGGGCCTGATGATTCTGCTTTGGTCCTGCAAATTTCATTTGAATTCATTTTAATTTTTTCCCCATATTTCAAAGTGGTAATTTCATATTAAATTCCTTGATTCATATATTGTTTTACAATTAATGGTATTATATATATATATACAGGGTGTTTCTAAATTCATGCTACAAACTTTATGGGGTGATAGTACACATCAAGACAAACAATATTAAATAGGAAACTTAGGGTCCCAAACGTCTTCCGAAGGCGATAGGCGCCATTAAAGTTTAGGGTCCAAAAATTCAAATGATTATAAAAAACAGAAAAATTGGTCGATTCGTTTGCGGTTTTCACTAAAACTATTCTTTATGTCAGTATTGTCTTGAAAATAAATTATAAAGATAAATTTCAACAAATGCCAATAGAAGGCGCTTTAGACTTTGGAGTAACGAACAACTATTTTTTACCGTTATTTTTTGCATCTCATAAAATTTTTTTAGAAGCTTAGACATAAACTTAAATTTTGAGATAAAAATCTGAATCGTTGGAAGTGGTTAAGTAGTGCAAACTGAACTGTGTTCAATGGGGTTGGGGAGGTTCAAATTTCAAATGATTATAAAAAACGGAAAATTGGTCGATTCGTTTGCCGTTTTCAATAAAACTATTCTTTATGTCAATATTTCCTTGAAAATAAATTTTAAAGATTAATTTAAAAAATACCGTTAGAGGGCGCCTTAAAATTTAGAGTAACCAACAACTATTTTTAACCGTTATTTCTTGTATCTAATTAAATGCTTGCAAATGCTTATATTTAAATTTTGAGCTCAAATTCTAAATCGATGGGCGGTATTAAGAAGCGCAAACTGGACTGTGTTCAGGAGTTAAAATGTTACCCTCCCCACCCCTCGAACAGACTTCAATTTTTCGCTACTTAATTACTCACAACGATGCAAATTTTGAGCTCAAAATTTAAGTTTGAACTTTTGCAAGCATTTAATTAGATACAAAAAATAACGGTTAAAAATAGTTGATGGTTACTCTAAAGTTTAAGGCGCCCTCTAACGGTATTTTTTTAAATTAATCTTTAAAATTTATTTTCAAAGAAATATTGACATAAAGAATAGTTTTAGCGAAAAAAGCAAACGAATCGACCAATTTTTCCGTTTTTTATAATCATTTGAAATTTGAACCTCCCCACCCTCTTTGAACACAATTCAGTTTGCGCTACTTAACCACTCCCAACGATTCAGATTTTCATCTCAAAATTTAAGTTTATGTCTAAGCTTCTAAAAAAATTTTATGAGATGCAAAAAATAACGGCAAAAAATAGTTGTACGTTACTCCAAAGTCTAAAGCGCCCTCTATCGGCATGTTTTGAAATTTATCTTTATAATTTATTTTCAAGATAATACTGACATAAAGAATAATTTTAGCGAAAATCGCAAATCAATTGACCAAATTTTCTGTTTTTTCATTTGGAATCATTTGGAATTTGAACCTCCCCCCACAGTTCAGTTAGGGCTGCTTAACCACTCCCAACGACTTAGATTTTGAGCTCAAAATTTAAGTTTATGTCTAAGCTCCTAGAAAAAAATTAATGATATGCAAAAAATAACGGTAAAAAATAGTTGTTCGTTACTCCAAAGTCTAAAGCGCCCTCTATCGGCATTTTTTGAAATTTATTTTCATAATTTATTTTCAAGACAATACTGACATAAAGAATAGTTTTAGTGAAAACCGCAAACGAATCGACCAATTTTTCTGTTTTTTATAATCATTTGAATTTTTGGACCCTAAACTTTAATGGCGCCTATGTCCTTCGGAAGACGTTTGGGACCCTTAGTTTCCTATTTAATATTGTTTGTCTAAATGTGTACTATCACCCCTTACAGTTTGTACCATGAATTTAGAAACACTCTGTATATAAGAGGCTTAAGAGTAACCGTCAGTTGTATTTTGACCTATACTCCCCATACTATATTCTTACAAACAGTATAGCTCATTTGCTATTCAACCAATTTGTTTAAAAAATTTTTTGGTAATTGATATAACTTATTTCTTTAACTTTGCAAAATTTTATAAAAGAAAAGTACGGCCTTCTATTTTAAATTAAATTTTAAAATTTCTAACATTAGTTCCAGCAAAAATACCCAGGTGTCCCTACGAGTCCGTCGCTTACTTGTAAAGACGAACCAAGCGATTATTTTTTTAGTTTTTATATATTTTCCTGTCATTTGTTATCATTATCGCTCTTATAAATATATTAAGGGATACCTCTTAGACGATATTGTATGAAATATCCCTCAACAAGACATTTTGTTGTCTGGAAATATGATTTTATTCGTAAAATTCCAGAGTAGAATAAAAAGATTCCTCCAAATTCCAGCAACCCCCGGAACTTCCGCCGAGAGAAAAAATAAATAAATAATCAACTGCAGAAAAGCAGTCTCTAGCTACCCTTCTTTGCCAAGGGGGGATCTTGCTGACCTTTGACTTTAGAAGGATCTGCTTTGTGGACTGTTTTCTGTGAAAGGAAATTTTTTTTTCTCTTTCAACTTGGTTCATTCTAGGATTTTAATGGTGTATTTCGATTCAAACTGCTTTTTTTCCGATTTATTTTTTAATTCATTATTGCTCTCAAATACACCAAACTTTCAAAATCTGTTATTTGGAAAGTACACAAGGTGCCATGTTTGTCGATTCTTTGATAAATGCAGAAAATTTTGCAAAAAAAGCAATCAAAAACAGCATTTCGAACTGATTTTTCCCAAGCGGGCGATTTGGGAACGAAAAAAAGGGTCATACTAATAAGATAATTGTTTATAACTCAAATTCTAATGAATTGAGCGTAAAAAGACATCAACGCGGCAAATTTGATTAATGTTTAAAAAATAAAAATTAATGTTTTTAAATTCGAAAGCAGTTCCGAAAATGAAAATGTCTCCATCAAAAATACCCGTAAATAAAATGATAAAATAAGAAATGGCCTTTGTAAACAGATCAGCCTCATCTAATCAACGCAGAAAAAAAAAATCATTTAAAAATATTGTAATGCAACTGACCTATTTTTATAAATTTCTTCTTTAGGATTAGCATTAGCAAATAGGTCTTTTCGTTTGACTGGTTGCTTCTGAAAGATAATTTATTTTATTTTTTATTAATTTTTTAATACAGGGACGTTATTTCGCATTTTTCACTCTTGAAACCGTTCTTTGCACAGTAAATGCTATTCCAGCTTATCACTGATTTTGTCTAACATATAAGTTAAAATATTTTCGGGCTCAGTTACTGCTAAAAAATTGCCTTATTTAAAAGCAACATCTTCAAATGATCATGAAAATATTATTCATTATTATTATTTAGCTCGTCTTGCTTACAAAAGGAAAAAAAAAACACATAGAACTGACATGCGCGATTTTTTAAGAAAGATGTGAGAAAACGTGCCCTCGAGACATTTTTTAATTAAACCTGCTCTCAAAATAAATAAATAAATAAAATAAAATCGCGTTTAACAACACGAAAATTTCTACCCCCATTTTCTGACTCATTATTGTAAATATTGTGTAATTATTGTGTAAAATTATTGTACCTAAATATATAATCAGGACTATGGAGTGGGCCCATTTTTTGAGAAAAAGTGTCGAAATCGCTAAAAAATAATTCGACTCCAACTTCGGCCTTTTTTTTTTTTTTTTTTTTTTTTTTTTTTTTTTTTTCTCAGACAGTTTGCAGTGAAATTAAACGGAATATATGTCATTTTGACTCCATAAAAGAGATTATTTTTGTAATTTTTGGATTATATCTGTCCACCCAACTTAAAGATTACCGATATACTGCCCGGCGTGCACAGTAGATGCAAACCGTTTTTAATTAAAAACTCTAGTAGATCCCGTATTTTTTCTGAAATAGTAAAATTTTCATCTTTATTTATATAGTTATTTTTTCCATTCCATCGAAATTTTTCTGCTCTGGAGGATACTAATTAACATCAAAATTATAAAAATTTCTCCCTTCCCTAGTCATAATAACATTTCTGCTTTGTTTTCTTCTTTAAATTTCGATAGTTTGATTTTTCGGTTTTGTTGAATGCGAAATTGAAAAATTAGTCAAACGGAAAATATTATTTTGTTTTCCTTTTTTCTTTCAAAGTTTCAAGAAATGAATTAATGCCGAAATATTGAAAATTTCGCTTTATTCTTCTTGCGTTCTCTCATAATTTTAACCAATAGCAACACTAGTACATTAGCCAGCTCGAAGTCGGCCATTTTTCCCACCGTCTCTGCAGTCCTGTCCTGATTATAATTGATTATAAGTGATCTGTAATCCAACATTTTTTTAATTTTATAACAATTGAATAATATCTTTGGAGAATGGGAATTGCTTTACTGAGTTAAAAGCAATTGTTTTCTCAGAGCGGCAGTTTTATTTCCTTGACTACATTGTCGCAAACCGAGAATTCCTCAGAGAATTTCTAGTTTTTCGGTTTGCGATTTTTAAAACACCAGCTTTGAAGAAGACACCAGCTTTTTTGTGAAAAATCTTTTGTCTTTCATGGATTTAAAAAAAAAAAAAAAAAAAAAAAACGTTTGCCCATTTGAATTTGAGAAAGAATCTTATACCTTATGCGCTTTGTCTCTCCCTCTCTATCTCTCTTCTTTGCGCGTGCTACACAGCGCGGATATTACTGAAAATGTTTGGAGTTCATTTTTTTAGCCCAGTACAAATTTTATTCTCTTTTAAATAAAATTTATTTGGAATTTGCCAAGCGATTTTTTAATTTTTAATGAGATTTTTTAAAAAATATTTTGCGTTCCAGGGTAACTTTTTGACATTCATAAAAAATAAACGGTCAAATGCGAGTATTACTATCGTACAATAAATATAATAAGATGGCCATATGATCTATAATTTCCGACCCCCCCACCTTTAAATCTCTTAAGTGACAGGGATTTTTTTAAATCCTTTCTTAGCGCACGCTTACGTGATAAGTATCTCCCCCCCCCTCTCTCTCTCCAATTTTAATGCTTTTTTTTTTTTTTTTTTTTTTTTTTTTTTTCCCAATAATTTTCGTTATGGGCTATTTTCTGCCGAAATTAAAAATTAAAATGTCCATTTAAAATAATAATAATAATAATAATAAATACGTAAACATGTACAGTCATTAATTATACGTGAAATTATATGTGTAGCCCAAATAGGCTCTATGCGCCTCTAACCAAAACTTTTTATTTTCATATAAAACAGAGTGCAATTAAGTCATTACGCAAAAGTTTTTTCTAACTATACGAATTTCATCTAATTAAAAAAAAATAGTTTTCGATTTATATTTTATATTGATTTTTGTAAATGATCATTTGTTACACTAGACTATACCATTATACTTCTCAGTTATACTACACTCGGAGGGCATTCGAAACACTTTTGAGGTTTCAAAGTAGGAATTTCTATTATTCATGAATCTGCAAGTTTTAATGAGCATGTGAAAAGTGTCTTCAAAGTTTAGACATGTATGGATTTCTTGCTTTATAATTCACACTCACTCCTTGAATCAGACATGACTAATAATTATAAACAGTGAAGTTCGCAGTAATAGCTAAACAGTGTCTCATTCAAGGTAGAAACTAACTGGTGTGTACATAAGAAGGCATGGGCCCCAGGCGCCAGAGAGAAGGGGTGCGAAATGAAGATTTGTCTTTTTTACCCTCATGTTTATCTTTACCACGTTTATGTATAATTTTGAACCCGTTTTTTCCCTTACGGTATCATACGTTATCATCTCTGAAACCCTCCCCCCCCCCCCACCCACTTGCCGGTAATGATATGGTTATCGATGTATAAAAATTCTTTAGATTTTTAAAGTTTTTTTTTTTTTTTTTGGTGTGATATACATTTTATTTTCGCATACTTTATTGATTCAAATGAAGAAAAGTCAATAACATATCAGCTTATATATGACATAACTATCAAAAAACACTTAAAAGGAATATTATTATTAAGAGTAGTTAATAATACCTTTTTCTTACATAATGCATTCAATAGTAATAATGCTTTATTGCTCTTTTTTTCACGTAAGGAATGGGACAGACAGAACTTCTTATAAGCAAAATAGAGGAGCAACATTATTTTTCTTTTATTTACTAGTAAACACAAGTATATTTTCAAATATACTTCGCGTATGCTTTGTGGAACAGCGGATTATATATGCATACACGCATGACAAAAGAATAAGAGTGCCTAACGTTGGAATATTCCATACTTTGAAATTAAATAATTTTATAATCATTTAATGATTTAAATAATGACTTTGTGTTTTCCTAAAAATAGATAACATGCAATAAAATAATAACATACTATTTTGATGTAAAACCATGTTAAAAGATCTTTTTTTCTGGATCTGGAATGATAACCATACTGAAAGACGATGCCTAGAGATATCTTACGCTATCATGTGCCACCCCCTCCCCTTCCCTCTACCCTAAAATGATAACGTTATATATATAGCCTCTATACATATACTAAGAGATAATAGTTTCAATACTGAAAATGCCTGAATTTGCTCTAGTCATTTTCGGACTAGCGATTATATAAGAAGTTTAGTATCAATATTTTTTGTTACCTTACCTGTTAAAAAAAAAAAAAAAATTGGAATTTTAAAAAGATAATATCCAATATATACAGAAGAATAATTTTGTTTTACCTAGTTGAGTAGATTTAGCAAAGAACTTCAATAGCAAGAAAAGTCTAAATTGGGCAATTATTATAATGCGTACAAGGAGTCTGGCTGGAATATGAATCAGAATTCTCGTTCCTAACTTTACCAATAATAAAGATGTTTTGAATTTATTTTATCATATTAACTTTGTTCAGTATAAAATTTGATTATCTTTTTTTGGATGTGCATCAAATTTGTTCAGTGACAGTATATACTGTCATCTGCACTTCAAACTTTAGAACATATAAATGCGTGTTGTTTGTATGTGATTTGCGACAATTTATAAGACTTTTCATACTATGATATTTCACATAATGCTATTGAATATATTATAACAATATCTTCGTTAAAGTAAAAATTACGAACAAAAATTCCCGTCCGGTTTAGGGTGAAATACACTGCATTTCAATAAGTGAATTGGAACCTGGTTTCGTAAAAAGAAAAAAACTATTTAAGTTTTTCATTAAATTAGAAACTTTTTTTTTTATGTTAAAAGCAAGAAATGAGTTAAACTTACATTTATTCATCATCGGTCTTTGTTGAATTATGCTTATAGATTTAAAAATATACACATATTAAAAAATTATTAATTCATACCAATATCGTCATCAAGTATATCTCATAATTATTATCGTAACTAGTAGTATCGCCTTATTAATATCGTCGTAAATGTTACTTTTCAAACTAAATAATAAAAAACTTTTATTTTAGTATGATTTTTTTTTTTTTCGTATAAAGTATATTTTTTAACAATTAAATTTTTTTTCATGCAAAATTTACTACTACTATTCCTCAATTAAATATAGCACGGCTCATTCAAAACGTATTGAAAAAGTTTGAAATTGCACGTGAAGCGAAGCAAATGAGGTGCGTTCGTACGATAATGAAGTTTTAAAAATATTACTCTCATATATCAATATCAATTATAAATAGTGAATTACAATTAAAACGCTCATCAAACAATGATCTCCCTATACCATTATGTAGTGGAATACTTTTGTGTGAACTTGTAAATTAATAAAAATGTTCTTTGCATCACAAATTATGTAAAATGTATATTATAATATGTACTTTATAGTTGCATATAAATTTTATTAAGTTCGAGTTAGTGTAACACCAATAAAATGCATTTGTAACATTTTTCCCCATTGACCGTAATGTAACGGAATACTTTTGATTGCCCCTGTAATTGATCTATGCATCCGATTATCAAAAAACTTGAAATAACTCGACAAAATTATGTAATAATTATGTATTTTAAATTTCAAACGATTAAAATACATTTGAAACTTTTTTTCCCTTTGACCGTAATGTAATGGAATACTTTTGATTGCCTCTGTAATTTAACTATGCATCCGATTTTCATAATATTTAAAATGACGCCACAAAATTATGTAATAATTATGTATTTTAAATTTCAAACGATTTAGTTGGATAGTTTTTGCGGTGTTATATGCGGATGGAAAAAAAATTGACTTATGGAAAAAAATTGTAAGATTTTTGTTTACAAACTTCTATCCCTAAAATTTTAATTTATTGTTCAATGCTTAAACAAAGATGTTAGCTTTAGTTTATAAGCTTTGTTTTATTCAAATTCTTTACCCGAATTGAATAAACCGTTGTAATGTTGAACTCCATGTGATGGGGCACCATTGAACAAAAAAGCTGGGGCACCATTGAACAGCGAAAAAACGCAGAATAAACTGATGATAAATAATAATTGAAATAATTTAAAGGAAACACTTAAAACTATGAAGTAAAGAGTTGTTAATGTATCTAAATATGATTATTTCTGAAATTATTTTATGTGAAAAAAGGTTAATTAAGAATGTCAAAGAACATGGACTTTAACTGCTAACAATTCCCCTTACTACACACATAGGTTACAACCTCTGTATGTATCTGTCGGACGTTCCCCTCAGTCCACACAACTTTGAAGAATGTCCGTGGTAGATATAGCTGCCACCACCGATATTACTAGGTGATATCGGTCACCCACTGTGAGATTGGTGTAAATGAAGACTTACGCTAGTAACTGAATTATCAGTTTATTAAGAATATATGTACACACAAAATACGCTATTTACAAATATATACAACTACAACTCGGATATAGGTGATCCGGTTCAACATTAAACTAGATACCGTAAAGATTGGTTGTGTACTATCCCAATTACACTTTCCACCTCACACTCAATACACATTAAATTCACTTTTTTTTTGGAGCTCAACCTTGAGTCTCCCAACACAAGTATACTGGGCCTGCACTTCTTAGCCCAGAGCACTAAACACCAGGAAGTCTGTGTCCTTTGCGCACCAGAAAACGCACACTTTACGCTCTTCCACACAGAGCAACCTCTAGGTACAAAACCTAGGTACGGAATCAATGATCTGAGGCAAATTTGCCCTCTCCAAATCACTGCTTTCCCCAACATAAACCCCTTTGGAGCCTCCTCATTGGACACATACTCCATTCTTTTCTTGCTTAGTGACATGCTGCTAATCTGCTCATCATCCGCATACTTCACTGACAGATGGACATGCTTCTCAGCTATCTCCTTTCTCTAACACACCACCTGTAAAGGATTATCTGGCAATTCCCCTTTTCACAAAGAAGGAATGTCACCTTGGAAATTCTGTACACAACCATACCATACAAAATATTCAAATAGAGAAAGAGTAGACATTACATTCTTTAGCACAAATGCTATCAGATCCTGACAGTATCAATTATGGAAAGTTTCAAATCTAAACTCCTTTATTCCATAATTGCAAAATCCTGGATACCAAACAATGATTCATGATTTAGCAGGTTTCCAAACATTATTTCAGGTTTCCATAACTGATAAAACGGTTTGGTTTGGTTTGGTTTATTTTTGTCGTCCGATTATCTACGCTAGGGATATAGGATCAGGGGGGGGTGACCTTCGTGGGGGTCTTTCTAAGGGAACCTAACCCGTATTTACGCAAGGTTCGAAGAAAACCACGAAAACTCCGAACGGTTAGGCCGACAGCCGCGATTGGGTTCGAACCCAGCACTGCCGTCTACCAGTTGAGAGGTCCGTACCTCTCGGCCACTGGTGGGGCACTGATAAAACGGAATTTTACATATGGTATCTTAAAAAATAGCGAATGAAAATTTTTAATTTTATAGAAGCATCAGATATCACGTTGGTGTATCTCAAGGATATTGTAAAAAAGTTTTCACAACCAAATATAACTGGAGGGACAATGTGTTTTATCAACAATGAATTTTGACATCAATTTTGATGGATTGAAGTTTGGTTAATAACAAAAAAATTAGTAATTTCAACAAAATGTAGTTTTTTATTTTTATTCATATTACTTTATATTTTTTTAAAATATGCAACTTTTTATAAAAACTCTCAATATTTCCATATTTTATACAATTGTTCAAAGGTGCCCCTTGCTTGTTCAAAGGTACCCTATATTCAAAGGTATACAAAACTCGCGATTTTTCCATGTCCGATAGACGATAATTTCAATTTTTCCGCGCCCGGTCAACGAAATTCGCATTTTTTTCGCGCGGTAAACAGACGGGACCGATTTACAAATTTGGGGGGGGGGGGGGGGGGGGGGGTTGGGCATAGATGATTATGGGGGCATTCCTTGCACCGATACTTACAGGGGAGGTTGACCTTAAAAAAAGTGAAAAACGATAGCTACTAAAATTACCGTTATCCATTAAAAATTAAATATAACAATCAATATCTTACTTTAAAAAAGTTATTTCACAATTATGAAATTTAAATGAGTAGACGTTTTATACTAAACAGTGTGATGCTAATTATTTTCCTATGCAAGTCTATGCATCTAAAGTAATATCAAAGTCTATATATGTAAAGTATGCAACAACTAGTAAAAAATTTTCAACAACACAAAAAATACAATTATTTAAAATATTAGGCCTGCAAGGTATACTGACCAACACTCAAATATTCTGACGATAACAGGAAAAAAGATTGAACAAAAATTAAAAACATAATATATTTTTAAAGTGATAAAGATAAAAGAGAATACTTACAATAATAAAGTAAGAAATAAATGTTTCAGAAAAGATACACAATGTCATAAAAATACATTATAAACATAATAAGAATGTAGAACAAGGGCGGATCTGGAGAGTCCTCAAGGGGGGAGGGGGGGGGCGATTTCAAAAAATTTGGAGACTCGAATCTGATCGTGAATCTAGGCTAATTTTTTTACTGCGGGTCGGATTTGGGTCCGGTTGACTTCTATTTTTACTGAGTGTCGGGTTTGGGTCCGGTTTACTTCTATTTTTACTGCAAGTAGAGTTTGGGTCCGGTTGACTTTTATTTTTACTGCAAGTAGAGTTTGGGTCCGGTTGACTTCTATTCTTACTGTGGGTCGGGTTTGGGTCCGAATGACTTGTATTTTTGCTGCGGATCTGCTTTGGGTCCAAATTGACCTCCATAAATAAAGATTATAAACATTAAAAAAAACCGAGTTTTTTTTTTTTTTTTTTTTTTTTTTTTTTGTCAGAACTCCTTCGTAAATAGTGATTAAAAATCAATGTTCTGTAGAAATTTATTCCGGTCGGACCGGGTTCGGACCAAAATTTTAATTTTTTCCGGGACAGATTCGGGTCGTATTTTTAGCTAGTATATCGGGCCGGGTCGGACCAATATTTTTTTCGTTCGGACCAACCCAGGCCGATTTTTTTTCTATTCATCGGGCCGGGCTTGAGCCTGGAAATTTCGGCCCGTAGAAACTTCTAGTATGAGTATTTTGAAAAATTTTAATAGTTTTAAATATGTTTTGTAATACTTTTTTTTTTATTTTTAAAAATCCTTAGAAGGAAAAATTACAGGTGAAATGATACAATTTTTGAACGAAAGTGAAGTTACCGAATATTCCGAATTTGGGAGTATGAGTATTCCGAAAATATTTAATAATTTTAAATTGTGACAATTTCTGTATATCAGTTTTTACATTGTTTTATGTTTCGTAATAATTTTTTTTATTAAATTTTTAAAAATTCTTAGAAGGGGAAAATACTGTGCGAAATGAAGCAATTTTTGAAGGAAAGCGAAATTACCGAATGTAATCAGTCTTTAGAATGTGGAATATGAGTATTCCGAAAATACTTAATAGTTTTAAATGAGTTTTGACATTGTTTTATGTTTTGTAATAATTTTTTTAGTATATTAAAAAAAAACTCTTAGAAAGAAAAAATACAGGCGAAATGATGCAATTTTTTAACGAAATAAATTATCGAATCTAATGAGTATTCCGAATGTGGGGTATGAGTATTTTGAAAATATTTAATAGTTTTAAATACCTTTTGGAATAATTTTTTAATATATAAAAAAAAATGTTAGAAAAATAAAATACAGGTGAAATGATGGAAATTTTTAAGCGAAAGTGAAATTACCGAACGTTATGAGTAATCCGAAAATATTTAAGTTTTAAACATTGACAATTCTCGTCAATCAATTTTTACATTGTTTTATGTTTCGTAATAATGTTTTTAATAATTTTTTAAACATTCTTAGAAGAGACAAATGCAGCGCGAAATGATGCAATTTTTGAACGAAAGTGAAATTACCGAATGTAATGAGTTTTTAGAATGTGGGGTATATGAGTATTCCGAAAACATTTAATTGTTTTAAATATGTTTTGACATTGCTTTATGTTTTGGAATAGTTTTTTAATATATTTTCAAAAATTCATACAAAGAAAAAATACAGGCATAATGATGCAATTTTTGAACGAAATAAATTATCGAATGTAATGCGTATTCCGAATGTGGATATGAGTATTTTCAAAATATTTAATAATTTTAAATGTGTTTTGCGATAATTTTTAATATTTATAAAGAACTTCTTAGAAGGAAAAAAACAGGTGAAATGATGGAATTTTTGAGCGAAAGTGAAATTACCGAATGTTATGAGTATTTCGAAAATATTTAATAATAAATATTGCCAATTTTTGTCCATCAGTTTTCACATTGTTTTATGTTTCGGAATAGTTTTTTAAATGTATTTTTTAAAGTTTTTAGAACGGAAAATACAGCACGAAATGATGCAATTTTTGAACAAAAAGGAAATTACCGAATGTAATGTGTTTTCCGAACATGGGGTATGAGTATTCCGAAAATATTTAATAGCTTTAAATATATTTTGACGTTTTTTTATGCTTTGTAATAAATTTTATAAAAAAATTCTTAGAAAGGAAAAATGCAGAGCGAAATGATGCACAGTTTGAATAAAATGAAATTACCGAATGTAATGAGCCTTCCGAATGTGAAATATAAGTATTCTAAAACTATTTAATAATGTTAAATATGTTTTAACATTGTCTTATGTTTTGTAATATTTTTTTAAAATCTTACAAGCGAAAAAACTGCACGAAATAATGCAATTTTTGGACGAAAGAGAAATTACCGAATGTAATAAGTATTGTGAAATAGGGGTATGAGTATTATGAAAATATTTAGAATATATTTTGACATTGTTATAGCTTTTGTAATATTTTTAAAATATTTTTTTTTATTTCTTAGAAGGAAAAAATAAACGAGAAATGATGCAATTTTTGAACGAAAGTGAATTTACTGAATGAAATGAGTATACCGAATATGGGGAGGGCGTCGCCCCCCCCCCGCTGTAGTAGTTACACCCCAGGCCCAAATAGCCAAACAACTAACAACCTTTTTTCTCTTTTTATTCTACCCTTACCCAATGACCAAAGTCAATGCCCTTACCCTTTCGCTCAACAAAAGAGCCAAGATCCCTGCAAGATTAAGTTACATCTATTCCTTCTCTACCTCGTACATCTGAATTCTCCACTTATTCACTGGAGTTTCGATTTGAACAGGAAGTGACGTATTTAGACTGCCGAACGGGGTTTGCCAGCAGTAATTCTCTATTGCCTTTTCCGGGTGAAATTCAGCGCCATCTATTGTTAAAAGGGGATTTTTCAAACCTGTGACGCTCCCCTTTAAAATACATACTGTATCCTGTTTATGTGTTTTTTCCCCTACAGAAAGAAAAATAAAGGAAGCAATACCAGGACATGGAAAAGATTTACGGATCAATAGAAACAACTTTTTAACTAATGGTGACCTTTTTACTTATAATTAATGGATTACTCGTTTAAAAAGGAGAAGGATGTTGTCGTAGTTAAGATTTCAAACAACAAAATACCTTTTTTTTAAAATTTAATTCTAAAATATATCTACGATAAAACATTTCTTAAAGATAGATTAATTAACGGATGGTTGATTGTTGTGTCTGCCAGGTCTGGGCCATAAGTTACACCATGCACAAGGCACGCCTATTCGCGTTCGTTTTGTTCTATTGAGATGATGCGCAGGAAAGCTCACAGTTCCTGCCTGAATAAGCTTAGCACTTGTATTGTGAGGATTAAGCCGTGCTTTTTTAACATGGATACTTTTTCGAACATCAAGTATAAATAATTCATTGTTCTTAATGTATTGTTCATTAATGTATCCTTTATTTCCCCTCCACCCACTGATTTACACATGTCATACATTATATGTAAAACTTAAAAATTTCGTCTTCATCCAAATAAAATGTTTAATATATTTTGATTATATCAGGCCTCGGAGCAAGTCGCTAAACTCGCTTTTCTCGCTATTTTTTTGCATTTGTCTTTTTTAGTCTATATTTTTCAGATTTAGTCTCTTTTTTCGCTTAAATATTCCTTACCCATCGATCGATCGCATGAAAAAGATCGCAACTTTCCTCATTTGATAGCGGGAAAACATCGCGAAATTCAACAATTTGTCGTGAGGAAATATCGGAAAACTTGGTCAATTTGTCGCAAGAAAATCTCGAAATTTGTTAACTGTTCGCGGGTAAAAAACGCAAAATTTTTCAGTCGGAAACCGGCTGAAAAATCATGGATTATGTTAATCTGTCGTAGTATGAAACCATGAAATTCTGTGGAACTATAGTGAAACTTAGTCACGGGAAAAAAATATACCAAATTTGTCTCTCATTTGCAGGGGAATAAATTCTAAATTTCGTCACTCTATCGTGGTAAAATGGTTACGAAATTAGCATATCGTTCGCGTTTTCTGTCGGACATTGAAAAGAAAGTGAATTTGGTCAATCTGTGGAAAGATAAAAACGCGAAATTCGATAACTATTCGAGGGGTAAAAAAAACTTAAACTTCGTCATTCGGTCGAGAGAAGAATATCACGATTTTGTCATTTTCGCGAGAAAAATAACGCGTATAATCCGTCAATCGGTGACAGAAACATATTGCAAAATTTGCCAGGAGTTCTTGTGAAAAACAATTGAGAAATTCGTCAGTGGGTTGCAGGAAGAAATCTCAAATTTCTTCGTTCGGTTGTTATATATACGGGGATCACTTTTTCGACAAACGGCAGATTTTCAGGTTTTTTAATTTTTAAGAATCTGCGATTTTCATAAAATGATCACGGGCAAAACTGCGATTCTAATTATTTGATCACCGGAAAAAAGACTATTTTCATTAAACAATCGCGAGATCAAGCCGCGATTTTCACCAGACGATCTTGAAATAAAATCGCTGTTATTTCCAAACAATCCCGAAATAAACTCGTGATTTCCGTCAAACAACTGCGGGAGAAAAAAAAAAAAAAAAAACCTGAGATTTTTCTTAAACGATCCCGAAATAAAACAGAGCTTTCGTCAAATGATCGTAAAGTCAAAAAGCGATTATTCATAGATGCCAACTTGTACAGTTTGGCCGTACAGTGTACGGATTTTGTTCGAAGTGTTCGGTTGTACTAATGAACAATACGATTGTACAATTTTACGCGTGGAAAAAGTAATCGCAGAGAAATGCAACTTTCGTGAAAGGATCTCCGGAAAAAGACGATTTCGTCAATGTTTTTGTCAACGAGCTTTGTCAAAAGATCGCTGAAAAACGCAAATTTTCTATGCAGATCGCGGTAAAGTATGAAGTGCGGATTTCGTATGAAGACCGCGGAAAAGCGTCGATTTGCTCTAAAGATTGTGGATATGACGCATATTTCGTCAAAAAATCTCGGGAAAAAACCCCGTTTTCGATAAAATATCGCTAAAAATATTTTGTCAAAAGATCATTGAAAAAATTGCCGATTACATCAAAAGATCACGGAAAAAACGCCGATTTCGTCAAAAATCGCGGGGATAAATCGCCGTTTTCGAGAAAAGATTGCGCAAAAATGCAAATTTTTGTAAAAAGATCGTCGAAAAAAGCGCCGATTTCATCAAAAAGATATGGGAAAACGCCGGTTTTGTCAAAAGATTGCGGAAAATTCGCCGATTTTGCTAAAATATCTCAGATAAATCGCCGATTTTGTCTAAAGATCGCGGGAAAACGCCGATTTCGTCTGAAGATCGCGGATAAAACGTCAATTTCGTGAAAAGATAGCGCAAATTTCGTGAAAGGATCGCGGAAAACAGTAAATTTTGTCAAAGAATTGTGAGAAAAACGCAGATTTTGTCAAAAGATTGTTGAAAAAACGCTGATTTCAACAAAAGGTCGCGTACAAAACGTGAATTTTGTGAAATGATCGCTGAAAGAAATGTTCATTTTATCAAAGATACCCAGTAAAAATGCTTAATTAATGCCGATAGATATATTCTCCCTCCCACCCCCTCTATTGCTGTAAAATTTCAGGAAATGTAACCCATTGACAAGCATCCTTGAATTTTTTTTTGGCTTTATGCTACGAAATTCGTTAATTTTTTTGGCGACTAGTTGATAAATTTCACTATTTCTTTCCGTAACCTTCGACAAAATTAGCAATTATTTGTATGATTGCTCTTCGAATTTCGCAATAATTTAATGAATTTTGTGATTCATCCCTCACTTCGAGATCCATTTTATGAATTTTACGATATTTAACACAAGATCCATTTGACTAATATCGTGATTTTTTTTTTTTTTCCCGAGACCATCTGATGGTTTTCGTGATTTTTATCCTAACAACATTTGACTAATTTCGAAATTTTTTTTTTCCCGAGATCATATGACAAATTTTGTGATTTGTGTTTTACAGACAATTTGTTGAATTTCACTATATTTCTTGGAATTTCATGATTTTGTCCCCGTGATCATTTGGTGAATTTTTGATTTTCTTCCACTATGAATTGTTGTGATTTGAGATATTTTTCTTCAACCTATCAACAAAATTTGCAATTATTTCAAAACTGATTGAAATGCATTAAAAATGTATTCCGCAGATGGTGTTAAATCCTATAGTGCTTGTCAGTATACCAAAAACATTTAAATGAAAAGAAAAAAATGTTTTTTATTTGGTCTCCTTTTAGTCTCCTTTTTTTAAATTTTGGTCTCTTTTAGTCTCTTTTTCTTGCAATTTAGTTTCTTTTCTCTCTTTTTCAAGAGTGACTCAGCGGTCCTAGGCCTGCTATATCTATATGCATTTATATATAATCTTAGAAGTCCTATTAAGTCAGATACTGGCTCCGACTGCTTCATTAAATGAAACAAAATTGAGGAATAAATCCATCACTGAATCAGATATTGCTAAAATAAATAAATAGTGACCGAACGTGAAAGGGTTACTCGTGAAACATATTACTTAAATAGTATACTAGTAAGACATCGAAATCAACTTCTTTATTTACTACTTATTGCATCAAATGTGCATTTTTAGTTACATTTAGTGTATTATTGGATAGCAGTATACAAATTTCGGTTAAAACATCTTTAATAGTTTTTGAAATAAATCTAAAATTCTTCCACAATAATCAGTTTATATATAGAATTGACAGCTACTAAAAATGAACTTATATGAACTCTACACATTTTATTGGGTCATTCGGATAATCGTTTCCGTTTGGGAAAACTAATTAGTACAGATAAATTGTATCATTTAATTACACTGATAAACAAGGTTTCTGTTTCTAGCTAAGTATGTGGTGACTTTTATATTTTAGGTGGTGCTGTGAAAGAATATGCCATTAAAAAGTTTCTATCACCCACAGATTTTAAAAAAATTCAAAATCCTGAAAATCTGAATTTTGTAGTATTTATTCAACACATATACCTTATTGAATTTATCATTTGGTATTTTAGTAATGACAAAGTTTTAAATAAACACTTATAAAGCTTAAAATTAATATTTAAAACACTGAAAGTATGCATTGTTTATAAAATTTCAGAAAAATATAGAAGAATTTTTGTAAAAAAGAAATGATATTAATAAGAAATTTCTTATCTATGGCTGCTCTCTTATAGGTCATTGTTCTGAGTTATATTGACAAGTTAAAGCAGACATTTAGCTACTTATATCATTAAAATAGCATAAATCATCTTTTCTTGAAAAAAAAATGTCGAATATTTCTTATGTCTATCTCGATAAATAGATATCTTTGTATTGTTTTTCAGGAGATTCCAACCTTGCAATCTTGATCCAAGTAATTCTGAGTTTTCCTTTGATAAATTTGTCTCTCACAAAATCATTTAATTCTTTTTGAGTAATTAGGTGAGATTTTTCATTTATGCCAGGAGAATAGTACATATCAGATGTAGAGGAAGTTTCAGTTTCATCAATTTCCATTTCTACTACTACATCGCAATATGTAAAATTTTCTGGAACTTTCGGTATTTGTAAATCATTATTATGTAATGCTGGACACATTGCTGAATCTAAGTCCCGGTACTTAATTTTATGTTTACTTCTTGCAGAGAATCCTTTAATTTTTGTAATACAATAGTAGCAGTCAGTTATACGATTCTTCGGCATGCGCCATATCATGGGTATAGCAAAGGTAATACACATTTTTGTGCCTTTCATCCATGGCCGGAGGTTTGTAGCACGTCGTGTACAACAAGAATGAGGTGCCCATTTCTTATTTTGTTCATCTACTTTATATCCAAAGTATATATGATAGGCAGTCATTATTAACGGCGTGAAAGCGCATCTATGATTTTTTTCAAAGTTAGCTCCCCGCACACATAGCAAAAAGAATCGGGCTCATTAACACATCCTCTAGACATGTTTTACATATTGTAGAGGAAAATAGGATAATTATAATCAAAATTTAATTAAAAAGTCTTACAGAACAAAGAAATAGTAGTACACTCGCCCCGAAAGTTTCAACTATCATGGATTTGCGTTAAAGTCAAATACTAGAGTGGCTAGAGCTGTCTGTTCAAGGTCGCTAACATATAATTTATTAGGGGAACATCTGTTTCTACTCTCTTGCTGTATCTTCTATCGTTGTAATAAGGAAAAGGAATGTTTGTGTGAATCAAATACATGAAAGTGAATAATGTAATATAAATACAGTCGACAGCAAAATAAGTTGAGCGCCGGACCCACCTCAGAATTTTACATTTTCACGTTTTGCGAAAAAAATATATATATTCAAAGTTATAGAGAATAAATTGTTAAAGTAATATTTTGGTATATTCTCTCTCCCCTCCCGCCTCCTCCAACGTTGGTAACATCTCAAACGCAAAAAAAATATGAGTCGAAGGAAATTTTCCTTCGACCCATTTTCTTTTTTAACTCTTCCTGAACAGAAATATTCGAAACAATATCGGTTTTTTTTTGCTGAAAAAAAAATAATCATTTTCTCAACCTATACACTGAGCCATCATTTCTCCCAATAAAGAAAAAAAAAGACCAGTTATCGCGCATCTCTTTTTCCATCATCACCACCATCCATCCATCCATCCATCCATCCTGTTATTATTATTTTTGTTTCGTTACTCGTTGAGGGGAGGATGCGGCGGCGGTGGCAGAGACACGCACTTACGGATATTTCCCACCCTTAACTTTTTTTACCCCTTCCTCCCTTCTTCTTCTCAAAGTGGTTTCTTCTCGCATTCGCTCTTTTTTTTTTACTCCCTCCCTCTCCCGTCGTCCTCCGGTTCGCTGCGCTCGCTCATCATAGTCCCGCCTCTTCACACACACACACACAAAAATATAAACTCGTTTCGTATATGTGGACAAGTAACCTGGGCGCGTGTTTTACTCTCTCTCGCTCTCTCGCCAAACGCGCACACAACGACGACAATCATCATGGCTTTCTGCATCCAATACAAACCGAATCCTTACCAACATTACGTCTTGACCGGGTTCGTGGGATTCGACGAGTCCCTCTACTGGTTCACGTCCGACCTCAACCGCATCCTGGGAATTTTTCATCGCGACTACAGCAGCGTGCGCGTAAGACACGTGGCCGCGACTCTGAAGGACGCGTTGTTGCCATCTTTCCTGTCACAAAACGCGTTGAGAAAACACGTCACGAGTCACGAATCCGCGACCAAACTCTTGCTGGCGAGTCCCGTTGAAGCGGTCCAGGAATTTGCTCGAAAACTGGATTCGCCGGAAACGTACGTCCGAGTGCTGGCCGAGCACGATCCCGCGGATTTCCAGAATCTCACCCAACTGATGATCGTGAACGAAATGACCATCACGGACATGTTGACGCTCGACCTGTTTTTCGTGTGGTTTACTTTTTTCAAAAAAAAAAGCGGTCGACAAGTTGTACAAGACGCACGTCGATCGCACGACGGAAGAAGAAATCCTCTTGCGGCAACAACCTCAGTCGTTACAAGTAGCAGTAGTCGAACCGCAACAACAGCAACAACAACCAGAGCCACAATCGCAGCAGCAACAACAACAACAGCCGCAGCCGCAAAACAGTGTCATGTCGACGACTCCGGTCGCAAAGACTGCTCCCATGGATTATGCTAAAATATTGAGATATAATACAGAAGGATATCCCACAATATTATTGCTAACGTGGAAAGGTACCACCAAAAAATTTTACTGTCTTGAAAGTAATGAAATAATACCCCGAGTCATAAAAGTACACATAAAAAAAAAAAAAAAAAAAAAAACTTCTCCTGAGGAGGTAAAAAAATGGGCTAAAAGTGTCGTGCGTGTAAAAACAAAGCACGACTCTTTTAGCCCATTTTTTTGCAAACAACTCATGACCAACGTTGGCATCTTTTTTCTCGTAATAATTAAAAATAACTCTGTTTGAAGAGGCAAAAGAGTGGGCTAAAAGAGTCGTGCTTGCAAAGCAAAAAAAAAAGCACGGCTCTTTTAGCCCATTTTTTTGCAAACAACTCGTGACCAACGTTGGAAATTTTTTTTCCATAAAAAAAAATTAAGTGTAAATAAAAAGATCTATGATTCAAAACTCTATATATAAGCGCAATTCTTTGTTTTTTTACTTTTAACCTATTGTTTTTTTTATTTACAAAAAAAATGCAATCAGACTCATGTTGGAATCGCGACTTTAAAAAAAAAAATAGTAATCGATTGATACCTAACATTGAAAAAAAAATACATAATAGTTCTTTCATTTTGTTCTTCCCCCCTTTTTTTTACTTTCTTTAGAGATGATGTGAATAATTTATTCATCTTTTGGGTATGCGAGCGAGAAACACACCTCTTCCTCTTTGCCTAGCAAACGGGTTTTCTTCTTTTCCCCTCCTACTTCTCCAATCGCTACTGATGCGGAATTTTTTTTGCTTTAGTAACATGTGCGCGCTGTTTTCGACTTTGATTCTCTCATTATTTTTTTTTCTACTCACCCGCGTGCGTGTGTATCCTCCACCACCACCACCACCCCTCGTTTACCGAGAGAGAAATCATAGACTATAAAACAACTCGCTCGTCGGGGTTTTTTCTTCATTCGCGTGCGAACTAATCGAGAACCCCCCTTCAAAAAAGATGCTGTTTCAAGTGAGTTTCGACAAAACGAGTGGTAAATTGTGGGGTGTGATCGGCAATAAGGGAAACTTGTATTGGGGAGCCGTTTCTGTGGCTAGATACTTGAATTATCGATCTCCCTATCACTTTGCTCGCAATCATTCGACCACCAAAGTGAAAGACATCACCAGCGAGTACTGGACTCGGGGTTTGGAAAAATCTCTTTTGAAATTGCAGCTCTTCACCCACAACCACGCGCTCTACGTGTTCGAACGTTGCAAATTGAAACGAGCGCAAGTCGCCTTCAAAAACCTGAGCGGCAAAGAGTTTTACGTTCGGGTGAAAAAAACTTTTCAGTTTCCAATCGCCCAACACTGCTCTCGAAGCGATTCGGATGCAGTCGAATTTTACCAATGGATCAGCGCCTACAGTAAGGCTTTGAATGCCGAGGAAGAAGATGCCACCTCCGAAGAAGCCGCCGCCGAAGTCGCTCGACATCTCAATGGGGAAGACGACAAAGACGAGGAGGAACCCGGTTATTCGAAAGAAACCCCTACCTACCACGTATCGCCCCCTCTGAGGATTTCTCCTATTGCGAGTCCTAATCCCGTTACTGCTGCGAATCCAGATTCGGTGATTGCATACGCTAAATCTGTCGCTGTCGCTATCGAACCCGTTTCCATGGATACTTTCGCTACAGAGAGCCGATCGAGCGAATATACACCCACGTCTCCTCCGTACCCACCACCACCCAGTCCGGTACCCGATCCTCGCGGCGGCGGCGGCAGTCAGTTTTCTAACTTGTCGACTTGCGTTCATTTGAAAGTCAGTGCTAATTCGGCTTTCGAACCCTACACTCCGGCCGATCCGCCTTACAATTTCACAGAAGGGGAGCAAGAGGATGATGACGACGACGATGATGATGCTGCTGCTGCACCACCACCACCACCACCACCAACCAAACGTCCCGAACCTTTAAATGCGTTGCCTCCGAAAAAAAGATTTCGTCTCGTAAACGACAACACTTCGGAAGAAGGCGTCATGATTTGGCTTTCCGGTTTTCCACCTAAAAAATTGATTGTACTGCACGGAAGCTCTGCTCAAGAATTTGTACCCAAGGACTGAAAAAAAAAAAAAAAAAAAACCTTCTTATGCTGAATATTCAGTGTTGAAGTACAAAAAAAATGTGCTGAAAGGGATATTTTTCCCTTTCAGCCCATTTTTTTGTATCAATTTGCTTACCAATATTGGTTTTCGAGACTTTAAAAAAAATAGAGATACAAAAGTTAATCTCCCCCCTCCCCCTTCCCCACGTGGTGTGACAAGAAAAAAAAACAGGAGGTGGAGCTTCCCTCTCTCTCTCTCCGCGCACGCACACTCATTCATAAGAGTAATACTTTATACTTCACGGTTCTGTTCTTTTTTTTCCGTTTGTTAGTCAACATGTTGTTTCGACTCCATATTTCGAAACGTTGGTACTTTTTCGACATTTTAGGAGTAGTCGGAAACGACGGCAAAGTGTACTTTTGCACTTCGGATATTGCCCTGGCCATAGGACAGAGTTACGGATGGCGAGTCTCGATGGCCACCTGCCAGATGAAAGACGTCACGAACGCGTGCAAATTGAGATCGGACACTTGGGTGATTGAACATTCGACCCTGCTCGATTTGTTGAAATCGGAGCGAGAAGGATCGGTGTATTATGCCCTGAGATTCGGGTACGTGAAAGAAATCCAGAACGACGGGAACAGTCCTCCTGTGCTCCAACAAACTTTTGACGAGAAAGAAGGTATACCGTTTGACACTTGGATACAAAACTTTAAAGAAAAATGCGCCCAAGAAGAGGCGGAAAACAGAACAATCGATGATGAGAACTAACTTTTTTTTACATAATTATGAAAAAAAGTTGCAAAAAAATGGGCCAAAGATTTTGGGGGTGAAAAAAAAAATCCCCCCAAATCTTTGCCCATTTTTTGCAACTTATTGGTTTCCAATATTGGGAGGCGATGTCATACTTTATTATTTGTAAAAAACATTAGCATGCGTATATACAATTTTTTTTTACTTATCGCTCAATCATTTTTTTTTTTTTTTTTTTTTTTTTAAATAGTTCATCTCCGTCAAAGTACTTGCGGACTCTTATAATAAAACATTGCAAAAAATAAAACTTGATTTTTTCCATGTTAAAAAAATTTCGATGTAAAAAATATAATTCATTTTTTTTAACCACTTGTACACAGTGTAAGTTTGTGTATGTGTGTGAAATAAAGACATGAGATTTGTAATTCAACTTTTTTTTTATTTTTTTTTTTTTTGTTTCTAAACAGTTTACAAAAACAATTTTTTTTAACATAACATTTAACCAATATTGGTATGTCGTCTGTCGTAAAAAAAATGGGGGGTCGAAGAAAAAGTCTGGAATCCAGACTTTTTCTTCGACCCCCCATTTTTTTTACTCTTTCAACACCGATTTTTTCGGTTTGAGAAAGATTGGGGTGTTTTGTCAGTTTTGTCGCAGCAGCACAGGTCCATAGTTTTTTTTGAAATCCTCAATCCACTGATGATATTTTATCCCATCTCCCGTTTCGCATTGCTTGATGATGAAAAGTTTCAAGTTGTAATCGTACGGCAGGTCTGTCACCCAGCCGAATTCGAGCGTTCGCACGAACCGCTTGGAATGCGACCACGGGAGAAATCGGAGCGTATCCAGAACGTCTCGATGAGACATCATCATCATGGTTTTAGGAAACGGTGGTTCGATCACAATTTTTTCCAGACGTTGACACGGCAGCCAAGTGGTGCGCCGCATGGACGCGGGAACGAACCGGGCCACGTCGTCCACGGAATAATAAACTTGTCCGTCGTGGTCTCCCAACACGCCCATGACGGTTTCGATCCTTTCATTCAATTTGATTTGGATTCTAAAGAATGCCATGTTCTCTGTCTCTCTCGGGAGGAGGAGTAGTAGTAGCGACGGTAGCAACAGCAATGAGAATGAAAAGAATTTTTTCGATCGTTTATATACGACTCGGTTCAGAGTTCCCAGCTTCAAAAAAAAAGATGCCAGTCACGTACTGTCCTTGGAAGTTTAGCCACGAATGAAAGAACGAGTTTTTTAGATGCAAATTGAAACGGTTGGAGTCTTGTTGTTTTTCCCCACCCCTTCACCCCGCCTCTCGACTAAAGCAAAAGAACGAGTGGGGTGGTGGTTACTTTGGTCGATGTCGTCATCTTTTTTTTTCTCTGATCAATCTGATAATTCGGCGCCGCTCAACTCGCTTGCATCTCTCAAGGACATGACTCGCATGCGTCTATGTAATTCACGATAACGTTCAGGGGTGAAACTTGTTTCGTAATGATGCAGAACGTACCACAAATCAGCCGATTTCAAATTTTCGCCACATTTAGGACACCGCATATCATCATGAGTTTCCAAATATTTTTTCAAACATTTTCCGTGTGCTTTATGATCACATTTTTTCAATTTCGATCGTCGCCTGACACTTTGAGCACAAAATATACACGATTCCATCGAGCTGGGCTTCCAGAAAGGTTTGAAATGCTGACGCTCGAAGCCTCGCGTTCAATATATATATACTATCCAAAACTTTTTTTTTTTTTTTTTTTTTTTTTTTTTTTTTTTTTTTTTTTTTTTTGTCGGTATTCCCAGTAGCTGTTAACTGTGTCAAGACTCAAAATATTTACATAAAGTTTTCAAACTTACAGATTGTGTCTTTATCCATTAGAAGTTTCTTCAACTGTGGGTCGTGTTTGTCTTCTTCTACGATTAATCTTCCTTTCTTTTCTTCATAATTGTGGTATACAGTAAATCCTTCAACGTGGTTTTCGTCCGCCAGTCTGTAATTGGAACATGTTTGCACAGTAATTATCCCCCCTCTATCCGTCGTCAGATACGTGAAATCTTTTGAAAATTCAAAGGTTATAGGGTCCAGTTCATAAAATGATTTTTTGCAACGACACTCGACATGGTCCACACATTTCATGGTTATTTTTTTCTCTCGGGTCAACGTCACTTCCCAAAAACGGTCTGCAAAAACATGTTTCACACGGATGGGTTTGTCGATCGAAATTTCGTGATACCCTTGCAAAGGACAAACGTTAAAGGCTATTTTACACAAAGGAGGTGTATAGAGAACCGTAATGTATCCATATACTTCCAGATAATAGATCAAATATTTTGACTCTTTCTCTTCGAAAGATTGGAAACGAAGCAAAAATTCTCTTTCTTTTTTCATGGTCGAAATGGATTGACGAAAAAAATCAACACGGCTGTTGGGTCGGAAGAAACAGTGGTTGAGGTCAAACTCATACTCTGTGAATTGTAACGTGGCGTCATCGAATCGCAGATAGGTCCACCGACCCAAAACAATCCGATGAACATAATAGCCGGGTCTGTATAAGCGCAAAAGTTCAATATAGTCCATCGAAAATGGACCAGGAGAATTCAGATAAGATGCACGATGTTCTAGAAACGATCGAAATTCAGGCATTTTATAAAGCGTGTGCAATTTATCTTTGAGTGGAACGTAGTCTCTCAAAATCAGGAATAAAATGTCCACGGGCAAGTCTAATAACTGTGGAAGTGCCGTCGCTATCCTCGTTTAAAGTGCTACTACACACCAACTGATCTGGCGAAACAATGTCACTCCCTTTTATATTCAATAAAAAAAAAAAAAAAAAAAAAAAAAAAAAAAAAAAAAAAAAAAATTTTTTTTTTTTTTCCCAAGACACCAAGTTTGGGAAATTTCTGTTGGACGATACATTTTTTTTCAATGGTCACTTTGTAAAATAAGAATTCGAAATTTAATGTTTGATAGAATTTAATTTTTTTTGCAACGGTCACTTTGTAAACAAGGATTCGAAATTCAATGTTTGATGGGATCATGCCTCAACTTGTACCTAGAGGCGATGCCCACCGAAGCCTTCCATTTGTGGCAGTTTTTCGATTTGCACGACTGGCAGTCTTTCACTTCGATGGCGTCCAACAAGACGACTTGGAGTTTCTTCAACTCTCTGGCGTACGATTCTCGAAGGTCGCAGCTTATTTTAAAACTCTGTTCGTCCATGCAGTTGAGAACTCTGACATTCATTTCCGAAATTTCCCGGAAAAGAATCGAGTTGTTGAAAGATTTTTCGAAAGAAGTGCTCGTGACGCCGTTGGTGAGAATGAATCCGTTACCTCCTATGGCTAGAACTGCCGCAATCTTTTTGTGTCGGTAAACGCGCGTCTTCTACTTCTTCTTTTTCTTCTTCTCCTCCTCCTCCTCCTCCTCCTCCTCCCCTTCGAGTCCCGTCGTCGCGGACCCGTGCTCCATCGGATCGAAAGGGATGCCGTGCAGACGCGAAATTCCCGCGTTCGTTCTCCACAGGGGACACGATCTTCTTTTGCAGTACATGCAGGGTTTCACGGGAAAGGGTTTCAGCCGATACACGCGGAGGCGAGGCGACAGAAATTTCGCCAGGCTTTTCTGGACGGCACCGTAAGTGTATTTGTCGAAACAGTGCAGCGTTCCCACTCGCATTTCGTCCAACTGTTTGGCCAGGAAGGCGGACGTCGAAGCTTCTCGAACGAAGACGCAGTGGACTCCGTTGTCTAAGGCGAAAGCGTTGTCGCGAATGGCTATCACGGCAGTTATCTTGTCGTGTCGATAGGTAGATTTCGGGCGTTCTACGGTCTTTCCGGGAGGAGGAGGAGGAGGTGTCGTCGTCGTCGTCGATGGCGGCGGCAGGTGGTCGCGGCGAAGTCTCTTCTCGGCCGCAAGTCTTTCGGCCAGGCGAAGAATGGGTTCGCAGACGGCAAGGCGAATTTTTTTTCGAGCTGACGTCTCAAGAGCAGCAGCAGGAGCAATAGGAGCATTCGACGCTTCTTCCATGGCGAAGCGGGAATGGGAATTTGCTGATCGATGGCTCCTATTTATACAATCATAATCCGTGGAAATTTTTTTTTTTTTTTTTTTTTTTTTTTTTTTTTTTTTAACAAGATATATTTTGTATATCTTTTTTACAATTTGCTCTCGAAAACATTTTTAAAGTAACTCTCAAATAAAAAATGAAGAAGGTCAAAGGTCAATGACCTCTATAGTTTTTTAATGTTACGCGTTATGGGTGTTTGGAGCTATGGGCGTATTTATCACACTGATAAAATATATATCATAACCTTCTGGCTTTTTTGATGGTAAACTTTGTAGTCTCCTAAAATCTTCATCGCTGCAATTTTTGGTGCATCTTTTACATTCAATGTGCTGAATGGTGTGCCTTACAATCATCTTTGCACAGTATCCGTGATAATAATGTCCGCATGCGAATAAAAACATCTCTGTTGGATGTATGACGGTGCTACAAATGTTACATATCATATCCATAGGAAAAGCTTTCTCGCATACTTCCACTAGTCTTTTCCCGTAATTCGTTGTATGAGGAACAGCAACACGCGTTGGAGTAAAGCTTGGAGAACGACGCGCAATTCGAAAATTAAACGGCATGGTTAATATGCTTTAAACTTTTTGTATGTATAAATTTTTTTTTTACATTTGTTCTTCTCGAATTCTGTTTTCGATCCACTGCTCGGTTTCTGCAAGTCTCATTTCGTCAATATGTGAAATATCCCTACACGTCTTGCATCTCGTTAAACGTCCAATTTTAAAACACAAGTATGATGATAAAAATGCCCACATTTCATCATAAACAAATAAGTAAGCTTTATAGATTTTTTACACAGCCTACATTTAAGATCGGGTAAAGCATTTTGAGGAATTTCTATTGTATTAAAAGTTGAAATCTCCATAAAAATCGCATAGGCAAAAAAGGATGGGATGTAGATGGCAATCTCCAAGCGAAATGTGACTTTAAATTGATCAAGAACTGCTATTTATATATATGTATATATATATATATATATATATATATATATATATATAATTTTTTTTTTTTTTTTTTTTTTTTTTTTTTTTTACAATGTACTATATTTTTATAGTAATATTTCATTTCTTTACATCAAACGATCTTGCGCATTCCTCCCAACCACCGTGGTCTTCTATCCACGGTTCACATTTTTCGATTATTAATCTTGAAAAACAATCATACATTACATCAACAATTGATTTAGGTGAATTATTTTCCATACACATGACAGTCAATTCTCCGATGAAAACAGAAAAAGCTATTAATCGGCTCCAAGCTATACCATCGGAAAACAATTCATCGGCAATACGTAATAACATAGAATTAATAGTATTTTCATCCACTTCCTGTATTTCTGTACACAGGGTTCTTATTTGCTCAATATATTTATCTTTAAAAGCTTCCAAAATTTTTTTTATTTTTTCAAAGGCAACTATCTCTTTTTGATTTAATGTATTTATCGCATCGAATTCATAACGATCACGTATTAGATAAGAAAATATATTTTCAAAAAAAATGCATCCTGAGGATATCTTTTTTCGTATAACTTCTTATTACACGTTTCCGTGCCAAAACGACTGAATTTTCGGAGCGATCATCTATACATACTTCAGAAAAAAAAAAAAATTTTTTTTTTTTTTGAGAATATCTTCAGGGATTCTTAAACCATTTTGTGACACGTACGCGTTCCCTCACCCAGTCGGCAAAAACGACGCATTCAGTTCTTGAGCAGTGAGCCATCTTTTTCTCATTTTGCAGTTTTTGATGGATTCCGCAACCATTTACCACGATATATTTTATTGGATGGGAAATTTCGTCAAATTTTGGACATTCGAAATCTTCTAAGTTGACGTACGGAATGCCCAATTTTATCAACACGTCTTTTTCGATATGCCCTCCTTTGAACGCCACGATATATTTTTGTTCTGTTTTGTGATTTTCGTATTCCACTTTTACAATTGAATTAAAAAATTTGATGTCAAAAATATCTGTCTCGTTAGGCAGGGATTGAAAAGACAACCCGTGCACGTTATTTGTACAATAATTTATAGTCTTCCACTCTTGGGGGGTCACTCGATTTACCAGATGATTCAATTTGAATTTGTACGATCCGCTGCGTCCGTCTGTCAAGGAGGCATATCCCATCTCTCTGCAGTAAAATTTTTTGTCGATGCAGAATCCATCAAAATCGATCACGAGGCAAACTTCCGAAAGACTCATGGTAAAACAAGTTCCAAGTTTTCTCGGTGGCAAGCTCTGAAAGATAAAAAAGAATTTCACTTGCACGCGGCAGGTAAATTCTTAAATTAAATTTGAACTCCTACTTTTACACACCTAAAAGAAAAAAATTTTTTTTTTTTTTTTTTTTTTTTTTTCAGATGTTTATAAGTAGGAGTTCAAATCTTTCCATTTTTTCCGCGGCACTCGCCCGAGATGGATTTTTCGCTTTTCGAAAGACCGTGTTACCAAAAATGGACCCATCAGCGTCTACTGAAACCTTTCGTATGGCCGGCAATCTTATGTGATTTTCGGGACAAAGTTTTATGCAGACGACGACTTTCTACGTCTCCGAAAGATCCCGAATTCGAGTCCGTTTTTTTTTTTTTTTTTTTTTTTTTTTTTTAACCATTTGGACAAATGGTTGTTGTTTTCGGTCGTGCAGACCCCCGTGCGTCCGCACTTTTGAAATTTTGCTATTTTATGCGAAATTCTTTACTTTTAGAAGAATTTGTTATTGAATAGGAAAATCAAAATGTTTAAAATCATTATAATAAAGAATAAACTAACATATTTAAAAATGGTTAAACGAAAATTATCAGATATCGAAAAAGCCGAATCCAAAGAAAGACGCCGTATGAAAGATCGTCTTAGAAAGCAAAAAGCTAGGTCTTCAAACGATTATCTAGCTCATGAAAATTAATTACGAGAGGAGCGACGAGAACGTAAAAGGAAACAATCTAATATTGAACCGACTAATTGTAAACGACCATGCTTGGAGGGGGACCAATCCACTAGCCATAGTGTTTTACAATCGGTCGGTTCTAACTAGGGGAGTACAATTAATGATTTTAAAAACCCGGAAAAAGTATTACCTATTACCCTTTATTCTCCACCACCTCAAAAGAAAAACTAAAAAAAATAAAGAGGTAAACAAGAGGAAGATTAACATCAAGGGATTACCTTAAGGGTAATTACCTTAAAGGAGAAGTAGTCAGTAATTTATATATATATATATATATATATATAATATTCGTTATACAATCATAATTGTTTTAAATTTGTTACAACCAGCTCTCAGAAATTTTTTTTAAGTAGCTCCCAAATAAAAAATGAAGGTCAAAGGTCAAAGGTCAATGACCTATATAGATTTTTAATTTTACAGACGTCAGAAAAATTGCAAAGTGCATGCAAAAAATAATTTCATCTTCTTAGGGTTTTAGATTTTTACTGAAGATAAAAAGATTTATGAGTCAAAATTTACTTTAATTAACATGTCAGAATAAAGAGGTAAACAAGAGGAAGATTAACATCAAGGGATTACCTTAAGGGTAATTACCTTAAAGGAGAAGTAGTCAGTAATTTATATATATATATATATATATATATATATATATATGTATATATATATATTATAATAATAATAATATTCGTATATAATAATTATAATCGTTTTAAATTTGTTTCAACCAGCTCTCAGAAAAATTTTTCAAGTAGCTCCCAAATAAAAAATGAAGGTCAAAGGTCAAAGGTCAATGACCTATATAGATTTTTAATTTTACAGACGCCAGAAAAATTTGCAAAGTGCATGCAAAAAAATAATCAAAACTTTATAGCGTACAAAAAAAAAATTACACGAAACATTTTCAAACATAAAAGTTATATTTATTTACAACTATAAATATATATTTATTTACATTGTTACTAAGTTACATTGTTCTACCCGATCCTCGGTCGGGACGGCGTGTTTTTTCGCTCTTATTTTTTTTTATTTTGTCTTTTGTTTTGTTCTTTTTTCGCCTCTTTGCGTCGAACCGATCCTCGGTCGTGGCGGCGTGTTTTTTCGCTATTCTTTCTTTTCTTCGTTTTTTGTTCATTTTTCGCCTCTTTGCGTCCACCCGATCCTCGGTCGTGGCGGCGTGTTTTTTCACTCTTCTTTCTTTTCTTCGTGTTTTGTTCTTTTTTCGCCTCTTTGCGTCGAACCCATATTGGGTCGCGACGACGTGTTTTTGTTTGATAAGGAAAGGGTTCCACAGTCACGTCCACCTCGTCCCTGGTCGCGGCGGCTTTCGCCAACGCGTCTGCCCGATCGCTGTGGACGTGACCGGCGTGAGATTTGATCCAGTGCATAAAGACTTTAATTTTATTTTTCGTGATGAAATCTCTGATCTGATCGGCCACTCGATGTCGTCGAAGACAGGATCTCTCGACGAATCCAATCGCCGCTCTGGAATCCGTATAGATATCCAGTTCGCCGACACCCCTCTCGCGTGCGTCCGTCACGGCCTCCTTGATCGCCTGGAGTTCGGCCGTGACTATGCACAGACCGTCGGAAATGCGGATTTGTTTTTCCGCGACGGTCCGTTCGTCCGACACGGCGGTGAAGGCGCACCCGGCGTGCTCTTTCCGCTTGGATCCGTCCGTGTAATACGAACACGACGTTCGCGGAATGCGATCCTTGATAAACGGGATCCGATCGAAATCATAAATACGACAGATTTCGGAGTAGTTGACGCCGGGATCGTCGGAGACGGCAATTCTCCATTGGTACTTCTGCGGGCGCCGTCGCCGAATTTTTTTCAACTTTTTCTTCGACTCTCGAATCGGAGACTGTAGCCGAGTTTTTTTAAACTTTTTCTTCGACTCTTGCACTCGAGACTGTCGTCGACCGCGGCGGCTGCCGCCGCTCGACTTTCGGGCTTTAAAACGTTTCTCAGACTCTCGTTTCGGTTTAGAAATTTTCAAACGCTCGTTCGGCGTCTCGAGTGCTCGCTTCCGCTGCGGATCCTCTCGGCCGCCGAGGGGCGCGACGGGCATCGTCGCAGGGTTTACGAGATCTCGGGACGCCTCGGGTCCGCGTTTCGGGGAGTCGTCTCCTCGATCGTCATCGTCATCATCATCATCATCACCACCACCAGCAGCAGCGACAGCAGCAGCATCGGGTTGTTAAAGATCCCGGTCTAGTTTAAGGGAAACGGAAGTTTCTAGCTCCGGCGAGGACGCGTTCGAAAGTTTTTCGAGAGTGAAATTTTTCACCAAGGTCAGATTGTTCTCGGAATCAGGAAAGGAATCTTGAAGAAACGTGGCCATGTCGACGAGTGACAATAGGAGGCGTCGAATGAGATACGTCTGATGCGCAGGCTAATATTTATGTCCTAAAAAAAAAATTTTTTTTGACCTTTTACTTTCATTTATTATTTTGACAATTACTTGAAAAAAAAATTTCTGAGAGCCTGTAGACTAGCGAAAAAAAAAATTTTTTTTTTGACGTTTCATTTTCATTTATTATTTTGACAATTACTTGAAAAAAAATTTCTGAAAGCCCGTAGACTAGCGAAAAAAAAAAATTTTTTTTTTTGACCTTTCACTTTCATTTATTATTTTGACAATTACTTGAAAAAAAAATTTCTGAGAGCCCGTAGACTAGCGGAAAATTTTTTTTTCCGCTAGTCTACGGGCTCTCAGAAATTTTTCTCAAAAAAAAAATAATTTTTTTTCCGATAGTCTATGGGCTCTCAGAAATTTTTTTTCCAAGTAATTGTCAAAATAATAAATGAAAGTGAAAGGTCAATGACCTCTTTAGACATATTTTTTACTGACGCCAGAAAAAGTTGAGTCAAAATTTATAATAATTAACACGTCGAAATAAAGAGGTAAAGAAGAGAAAGATTAAAACATTAAGGGATTATCTTAAGGAGAATTACCTTAAAAAAGTTATCAATATTTTAAAAAAAAAAAATTTTTTTTTTTTTGAAAAAAAAAATCACATTAAATATTTTAAAACAAAAGTTTTATTTATTTACAATTATAAATACATATTTATTTACATCGCTATCAGGACACAATTCCTTTAAGCAAAACATTGACTGCGTGATAGATTTACATTTTTATAACAATTTTTCCATTTTAAATCTGCACAAAGGGCACGTGTTTTTTCTCTCGAACCATGTTTGGATACAAAGTTCATGAAACTTGTGAGTGCAAGGAAGTTGTTTGGGCTCCTTTTGAAACTGTTCAAAACAAATGGCACATTCATCCAGGTTTTTATCCACACTCGTCGAAACTCTTTCATTGATACGATTCAATATAAACTCTCTAAAAAATTCATGTTTTTGAAATAAAACGTCCATTAATTGAAGAATCATTTCATTACGCCACAGAAACTCTGGATCCTTGGGAAGGTGAACCTTTTGTTTACAATGGCTCCTTTCGTCGTCGTCTTCATTTTCCCGATACGGACAATCATCGTTTTCTTTACACCAATTCGCTAGGCACGCATCGTGGTAATAATGAAGACAGGGTAACTGTTTAACCGCCTCCAAAGGACGAAACTTGATTTTGCACAAGACACACTTATCGTTTTGAGCAAGTTGCGATTAATCTATTGGGATCGTGGGTATGGCATCATAAATATGCAATTCAACAGCAGGTCTTTGAAATAACTCGTTTATAATATAGGCCATCGTCATTGCATTAGACTCAAAACAGCGTAGCACATTATTCAATCTCTGTTTCCGTGGACCACGTAATATGTAATTGGTTGATGTTTTACCCAAGAAAGGGTAAAAAGAATTTTGCAAATTGTCACTATCGGAGACTTCTACACTAGTCATGTTTTGTAAAGGTGTGAGACGATTATGCAAACTGTTAACTTTATAAGGCTTAAACTTTATGTGGCATAACTTCATATGGCCGAGCGAAAAACTGACTGCAAATGTTTTTTTTTTTTTTTTTTTTTTTTTTTTTTTAAAGTTTGGTATTCTGATGCGAGTTTTTTTTAACACAAGACGGAAATAATTTCAAAGTTCAAAGAAACAATGTTCTAAAAAATTTTCAAAATAAATATTACAAACTTTTTTGTTTGTATCACATCAGTCTCTAATTTTTTATGATTCATCGTTTCTTTTCAGTTTTCTAATGATCTTCATCAAAGTTTTTTCTAAAATCAAATCAGTTTTTCTCATTCTCGGTCTCGCGTAGCTGTGCGGATGGTATAGTATCGTACATATAGCGCGCAACTCGCGCCAATGGAGGGGAGTGGAGCAGGCGTAGCACGTCAGCGTAGGCTCGGGTGTTTTTAAATCTTCTTTAATTTTGTAGATGATACATCCCGCATGGAATTCGTGGCCGCAGAGTCTCAGTATAATTCCGGACCCTCCTCTCCGCTTTCTGCAGTACACGCAGCATAATCTTCGAGACAAATACTGGCCAGCGGCATCGGGCACTGGGGCACGCTCATCGACAGCAGCCAGTGTTGTCTCCGCCATCTCCGAACGAAAAGTGACTGCGGGTTAAAATTTAATAATCAGATTTAAAAAAAAATTTTTTTTTTTTTAAATATAATATAGCTATATTATATAGATAATATTATAATATAGCGTGATTACATATTTTATAATGTCGATATATATTTATTTAAAAAAAAAAATTAATGCTTTTTGCACGCTATCTGTTTATTTTGAGTCATGCTCTCATGGAATTTTAAATAGTATCTTTTGATTCACTTTTTTGACTCCATCCCTTTTTGTGACGACAACCCATGAACTAAGCCATAGATTTGTTTTTTTTTTTTTTTTGTAAAACACTATAAATTTTGGGTGACGATAAAGATTTACAGAAACTTTTAAAAGAAAATAACAGTCTTTTTAAACCGTATGCCTTGGGTACCTTTTGTGTGATTGTTTTGTTGATGATTGTTGTTGATTGTTTTGTGTGATTGATTTTGTTTTGTGTGAGAGAAACCTCATTCTAAAAAAAAACACATCGCTTTCAATGAATCTTAATATTTTTTAACATTGGATCGTTTCTCTTGACTGGATCCGTTTCAAAATGTCCAAGATTGGCAAAGCCTTTTTCGCAAAAAAAGGGGGTTGAAGGAAGTTGCCACAGCAACTTCCTTCAACCCCCTTTTTCTGCTGGGAAAGAAACACACCTTTTACAACAGAACAACCTTTATCGAGGAATCTTTTTCATACAGACATGGACCAGGTTACGCGTAAATGGTTTGTATCAGTCCTTTCGACCTGATAATGACTTTCGTCGCTGGTATCTTGTCTAGGATAATGGTAATACTGGAATCCTGAGGGAAGCTCGGTGCAGTGTCCTCCGAGTCGCTGGAATCGCTGGAGCTGCAAGTGACGACGGAGGGGGAAGATCCTCGACTCTTTGGCTGGGGCGTGTAGGAAGGCGACGCCGGCGTGTAGCAGGGACTGTAGGGAGAGTAGACCGGCGACGCCGGCGTGTAGCAGGGACTGTAGGGAGAGTAGACCGGCGACGCCGGCGTGTAGCAGGGACTGTAGGGAGAGTAGACCGGCGACGCCGGCGTGTAGCAGGGACTGTAGGGAGAGTAGACCGGCGAGGCCGGCGTGTAGCAGGGACTGTAGGGAGAGTAGACCGGCGAGGCCGGTGTGTAGCGGGGGCTTGTGGCAGAGTGGACTGGGCTCGCGGGGGAACAGGCGGGCGAGGCCGGTGAGTAGGCTGGCGCGGTTGGTCTACGGCGGATGAGGTCGTCGATGAACACCCGAAAGGGAATCGCATCCGCTGCGGTCGACTGCTGGAGCTTATACACCCCTTTTTCTTGCGAAACAGTGACTCGAAATTCCGACGCGACCGTCTCGAGGAGTTTTTTGGAAGGAAGCATGGACAGCAGGTCGATCAGGTAATCATGCGACACAACTTTACGCCGCAGCCAACTCAACGGGTACTGTTCCAGGGCCTCGTCGTCCGCCACCTCCTGGAACGGGGCTTGGCCCTCCACGCCTTCGGGCCTTCTTAAAAACTGAGCGACGGAGGTGTCGAGCCAAAAGAGCATGCCTTTTCTCCCGATGAAGCCCCATAAAGCGGGTCGAGCGGTGAATTGCAGCTGGATCATCATGGTGAGACTGAATCTGGTTGGGAGAGAGAAGGACGTTTTATAAGAGAGTGGGTCTCCGCCTCTCGCTCGTTTCCAACCCAAAATGAAGTGGGTGGTGGTTTTCTCCCACAAAAAAAAAAAATTTTTTTTTTTTTAATAAGAATTTGGAACCTATTTAGTGTTCAGGAATTTGAGTTATATTATGTAAATTAGATTTAATAGGCCTGTATGGATCCATACTCCACATAATAACGATTCTGTTTGAACTTGTCTAAAAACGATTTGCTTGTATCATAATGTTTATAAAAAACTGCATATCGATACCATGCTTGACAGTCGTATATGTCACACATTTCTTTAAAAATTACAAGTCCACGGATAGTATGAGATCCATCTTTAGAATACTCAAATGAATATATCAAATACACATGTTTCTCTGGGTAAAAAACGGGCCCTTTAGAATCTGAGTGTGAAAAAAACTCCCAGCGACTAGACAACATAATGCTTTTGAAACCAAAAAAAAATATAATGATTTACGAATCTTCTTACAATCAGTCTATCATAATGCAGTCATTCAAGAGTTTTTAACTTATATTTAAAAAAAAAATTTTTTTTTTTTTTTTTTTTTTTTTTTGAGAATTTTGATTTTTTTCTCAGAAATAAAAACTGATTAAACCGGATTGATATATATATATATATATATATATATATATATATATATATTAGCAGACTTTTAAAAAAGTGTATCTTTGTGTTCCAATTTCTTTTCGTTCAAGTCATTTTTTAACACTTCTTTTTTTTTCTTAAAACTCAAATATATGCGTTACATTTTTGATAGAGTGCTAAGAGTTGGTTTCGGTCGGAAAAAGGGAAGAAAAAAATTTTTTTTTTTAGAATTGTGTCCCACCATAACCACCCGCTGCGATATTCAAACGTATCGCAACGCCACAATTCTTTTTTTTTTTAAAAAAAAAAGATGTTTTGTGCCAAAAATGCCCCTTCGTTTTGATGAAAGGGTCTTTTTACCGAAACAAAATTATTATTTTTTTTTTAGAATTGTGTCCCACCATTTACCACCCGCTGCGATATTGTAATCTATCGCAACTCCACAATTCTTTTTTTTTATGTAAAATATATTTTTGGGCCAAAAATGCCCCCCTCTCCGTGGCAAGGGGTCTTTTTTTGCCGAAAAAAGGATCAATGATAAACAATAACAAACTCGCATTTAGTTCGAAGGTGAAAAAAAACCACGGAAAAAAAACCTTCGAACCTTTCTTCAAAACAGGTTGACGGAGGGTGTCGTCTACCTGTTTTGAGGGGGGGAAGGGAAAATGGGTGTGTGGAAGAGTCGACTCTTTTTTTCTGTGCGCCCTATATTTGGGAATAAGAAAAAGAAATGACACAAGACACAAAATATAAGACAAGACACAATATATTTTTTTGAAATATACTTTATTGGACCAGAAAAAAAAATAAAAAATAAAAGTTTGCTCTCGTTAAAAAAAATGAATCGTGTGCGTCTGGATGAAATATCCAGATGATGATGATGATGATGATTTTTTTTTCACTTTTCTACCTCTCACACTCTCTCTGTTACAGACAGGTGAGAGTAAAAACTCATTCGGTCCCTCGTCACAGTCCGATGTCGAAAGGTCGCCAAAACGACTTACGAACCTCCCTTGAGAGGCACCTGCTGCGCGCGACCCCTCGACTCGTCCCACACGCGCTCCCTACTCAGTAATTTTTTTTTCGGGGTTTTCTTTCGTCTCCACCTTCATTCCTCCATTATCTGATTGATCCAGGCAGTCCGCATTCCGTCATTAAAGTCAGACTCCGGCCGACCGAAATCAGACTCGGTCCAGTTGGAAACACAAACCAACGGCTTCCGACTCCGTCCAACGTGACTCTGCTAAAGAAACGGGGCACCCAATTCTGTCAAACAACTTAGGGTAACATGGATTTAGGCCCCACTTTCGGGCTTTACCGTTTCTAGCGTCAACTCGAGCATTTACTCCTGAAGCAGTGCACCTGGACGTTTCGCCATCCACTACTAAGCCCAAGGACTTTCGTTTCGCTTCGGAGTCAATGGAGTTGTTAGTTTTTCAATCAGGCATCCGACTTCCTTTGTCACTTGATAGATATTTTTTTTATTATTATTCAAAGGAATGTCGCCTCTCGTCTCACCGCAAAGCCGTCGGCATATTTTCCGCCGATCTACGAGAGGCTCAGGCCTTCCATGGAACCGAGTCTACGATGCGGATCCAAGTCAGCCCACCGCAGCTGCTGCAGGGATCCACGGCGCCCCGTGACGCGACAAAATTCCCACACCAGGGTTCCGGGCCGGGCACCGCAAGGCAACCCAACGTAAAGCTACTCCCAGGATCGTTGCGAGCGAGACGAGAAGACCTGACCGAAAAACCAGGATTCGGAAACCACTTCCTCTGGAAACTTTCTGCCCTTCTAAAAAAAAACGGAGGTGGAGAAAAATGGAGGGTGAGAAAAAAACCCCCAAAATGCCTACTTGCAATAATTCATTCCTTACAACCCTATCTCCTACCCCCCACACACACGCGAAATAAAAAATGAGGAAAAAAAAGAGAATTTTGATGCGAAAAGCATCCTGGAAAAAAAAGAGGATAAAAGGGGGCAGCCCTCGTCGTCTCAGCCTACGATCTTTACCATTCTACGTCATCTTGGAATAGAAACCGCGCGCTGTGGGACGACAAAGAATGGCTCGGATCCGAATTGCCCCTTTTCTCCATTACGCCCCCTCCCACGCGGATAAGTTTTTTATTTTCTCAATTACAAGAGGAGACTTTTTTAAAAAAAAAAAAAACCTTACCTTTGTGTTCAATTTCTTCTCGTTCAAGTCATTGTCCAACATTTGTTTGGAAGATGTTGGTTTTGGTCGACAAAGGGAAAGGAGAAATTTTTTTTTAAATTTAGAATTGTGTCCCACCATAACCACCCACTGCGATATTAAAACATATCGCAACGCCACAATTCTTTTTTTTTTTGAAAAAGATGTTTTATGCCAAAAATGCCCCTTCGTTTTAATGAAAGGGTCTTTTTACCGAAACGAAATTATTATTATTTTTTTTAGTCCCACCATTTACCACCCGCTGCGATATTGTAATCTATCGCAACTCCACAATTCTTTTGTTTTATGTAAAATATATTTTTGGCACAAAAATGCCCCTCCCCCTCTCCGTGGCAAGGGGTCATTTTTTGCCGAAAAAAGGATCAATGATAAACAAACTCGCATTTAGTTCGAAGGTGAAAAAAAAACCTTCGAATCTTCTTCAAAACAGGTTGACGGAGGGTGCCGTCTACCTGTTTTGAAGGGGGGTGTGGGGAAGAGTCGACTCTTTTTTTATGGGTTGGGGTTTGTTGTTGATGTTACAGTAGCTGAAAAACAAAAGTCATTTTTAATTGAATGTACAATGTTCATAACCTACGGCTTTCCAAATACTCTTTTTTTTTGTGCGCCCTATATTTGGGAATAAGAAAAAGAAATGACACAAGACACAAAATATCAGACAAGACACAATATTTTTTTTTTTTGAAATATACTTTATTGGTAGGCATCTGAACCAGAAAGTTTGCTCTCGTTAAAAATGAATCGTGTGAGTCCGGATGAAATATCCAGATCACGGTGATTTTTTTACCCCTATTTTTCTGTCTCTCTCTCTGTTATAGACAGACGAGAGAGAAGCGCGCGCGTAGATATAAAAAACTCATTCGTTTCCCTCGTCACAGTCCGATGTCGAAAGGTCGCCAAAACGACTTACGAACCTCCCTTGAGAGGCACCTGCTGCGCGCGACCCCTCGACTCGTCCCACACGCGCTCCCTACTCAGTAATTTTTTGATTTTTTTCGGGGTTTTCTTTCCTCTCCACTTTCATTCCTCCATTATCTGATTGAAAAAGACAGACCGATCCGTCATCGGGAAACCCGTACGTCTCCGAACCGTCCACCTCGACTCTACAGCACGGGGCATCCACAATGGATATTTACACCCACCTGAAGCAGGCTTTACCGTGTCTGCAGCAACTCCATCCATACCTCACAGAAGCAGTCCAGTAACTTAATCGTACTAGGACTCTCGTATGTCTTCGGAAGCGATGAAGTTGCTAAGGTTCTTCAAATCAGGCCATCGACATCCTTTGATAGATATTTTTTTTAATTCAAAGGAAAGTCGACTCTTGTCTCCCGGCAAGACCACACGGCATATTTTCCACCGATCTGTGAGAGGCTCAGACCATCCATGGAACCGAGTCTACGGTGCGTACAAAGTCAGGCCACCGCAGCTGCTGCAGGGATCCACCGCGCCCCGTGACGCGACAAATTCCCACACCAGGGTTCCGGGCCGGGCCCGCAAGGTAACCACACGTAAAGCTACTCTCAGGATCCGCGTGAGAGACAAGAACAACCTAAAATGGAACCAGATATTCGGAAACGATCCCTGATGGACCAGTTACTGCCTCCCCCAAAATGACCACGGAAGTGGAGAAAAATGGAGGTTGAGAAAAAAAACCCCAAAGTACCTACTTGCAATAATTCATTCCTTACAATCCTTTCCCTCCCTCCTCCCCCCCTCCACGCGAAATAAAAAATGGCGAAAAAAGAGAATTTTGATGCGAAAAGCATCCTGTTAAAAAAAGGAAAAAAGGGGGCAGCCCTCGTCATCTCAGCCTACGATCTTTGCCACTCTATGTCGTCTCGGACCGCGCGCTGTGGGACGACACAAAGAATGGCTCGGATCCGAATTGCCCCCTTTCTTCTTACCCCTCCCTCTTATTTTTCTCAATTACGAGAGCAGACTTTTAAAAAAAAAATGTACCTTTGTGTTCCAATTTCTTCTCGTTCAAGTCATTTTTTTTTCAAAACTCAAATTTATTCGTTACATTTTTTTGGTGGATTTTTTATTTCCAACTCAAAGTAGGGATGTACTGTGGAATACAAAAATGAGCAACGTTAAAAAAGCACTAAATATATAAGAAATTGCCGACCCGTCTCCCCCTCCCATGAGGCTTCACAGACCGGGTTGCTCAGCAATTTTAGGAACCATTTCTTTTTAATGAAATGTGCGACAGTTGAAGAAAACCCGCGCTTTAATCAAAAAAAAAATTCTCGATGTTTTCACCGCTAGTACCAGGACCCTAGCGGACTTTTTCTTCTCGCACCTGGTTTCGAAAAAAGATGGATTGCTGACCCGTCTCCCCCTCCCATGAGGCTTCACAGACTGGGTTGCTCAGCAATTTTAGGAACCATTTCTTTTTTAATGAAATGTGCGACAGTTGAAGAAAACCCGCGCTTTAATCAAAAAAAAAATTCTCGATGTTTTCACCGCTAGTACCAGGACCCTAGCGGACTTTTATTTTCTCGCGCCTGGTTTCGAAAAAAGATGGATTGCCGACCCGTCTCCCCCTCCCATGAGGCTTCACAGACCGGGTTGCTCAGCAATTTTAGGAACCATTTCTTTTTTAATGAAATGTGCGACAGTTGAAGAAAACCCGCGCTTTAATCAAAAAAAAATTCTCGATGTTTTCACCGCTAGTACCAGGACCCTAGCGGACTTTTTCTTCTCGCACCTGGTTTCGAAAAAAGATGGATTGCTGACCCGTCTCCCCCTCCCATGAGGCTTCACAGACAGGGTTGCTCAGCAATTTTAGGAACAATTTCTTTTTAATGAAATGTACGACAGCCGAAGAAAAAAAAACCCGCGCTCTAACCAAAAAAATTCTCGATGTTTTCACCGCTAGTACCAGGATCCTAGCGGACTTTTTCTTCTCGCGCCTGGTTACGAAAAGATGGAAATGGATTTTGAGTGCGTGCATGCGTGTGTTTAACAAAAAAATGTAACGAATACATTAGAGTTTTTTTTAAAAAAAAGTTAAGTTAAAAAAAAGAAATTGGAAAATGAAAAATACATTTTATTAAAAAAACACTTACCTTTTCCATGATCCGGAATGGAGCGAAGAGACTTTGAGGCGGAGAGTATTTGGAAAGCTAATTACGCGAAAAAATACATTTTTTTTTAAAAATTTCCGTCTGAAATGAAAATGATTTTACCGAAACTACATAATAATAAATTGTAAAAAAACAGGCGTATTTCAATAAAAATTACAAGTCCCGCGACACACCATCGTTAAAACCGTTAGGTTTCCAAAAATTTTACAAGTCCGCGACGAGAGGCGTCGTTCCAACACCTCCGATGCGAAAGCGTAAAAAAATACAAGTTCCGCGACTCCCTTCGTAAGTACCGTTCAATGTTCAAAAATAATACAAGTCCGAGACGAGAGGCGTCGTTCCAACACCTCTGATTCGAGCGAAAGCGTAAAAAAATACAAGTTCCGCGACTCCCTTCGTAAGTACCGTTCAATGTCCAAAAATGTTACAAGTCCGCGACGAGAGGCGTCGTTCCAACACCTCTGATTCGAGCGAGTATCGGAAAAAAACACAAGTCGCGAGACACCTTCGTTAGCACCGTTAGGTCTCCGGTGTCCAAAAATAATACAAGTCCGCGACGAGAGGAGTCGTTCCAACACCTCTGATTCGAGCGAAAGCGTAAAAAAATACAAGTTCCGCGACTCCCTTCGTAAGTACCGTTCAATGTCCAAAAATGTTACAAGTCCGCGACGAGAGGCGTCGTTCCAACACCTCTGATTCGAGCGAGTATCGGAAAAAACACAAGTCGCGAGACACCTTCGTTAGCACCGTTAGGTCTCCGGTGTCCAAAAATAATACAAGTCCGCGACGAGAGGCGTCGTTCCAACACCTCTGATTCGAGCGAAAGCGTAAAAAAATACAAGTTCCGCGACTCCCTTCGTAAGTACCGTTCAATGTCCAAAAATGTTACAAGTCCGCGACGAGAGGCGTCGTTCCAACACCTCTGATTCGAGCGAGTATCGGAAAAAAACACAAGTCGCGAGACACCTTCGTTAGCACCGTTAGGTCTCCGGTGTCCAAAAATAATACAAGTCCGCGACGAGAGGCGTCGTTCCAACACCTCTGATTCGAGCGAAAGCGTAAAAAAATACAAGTTCCGCGACTCCCTTCGTAAGTACCGTTCAATGTCCAAAAATGTTACAAGTCCGCGACGAGAGGCGTCGTTCCAACACCTCTGATTCGAGCGAGTATCGGAAAAAAACACAAGTCGCGAGACACCTTCGTTAGCACCGTTAGGTCTCCGGTGTCCAAAAATAATACAAGTCCGCGACGAGAGGCGTCGTTCCAACACCTCTGATTCGAGCGAAAGCGTAAAAAAATACAAGTTCCGCGACTCCCTTCGTAAGTACCGTTCAATGTCCAAAAATGTTACAAGTCCGCGACGAGAGGCGTCGTTCCAACACCTCTGATTCGAGCGAGTATCGGAAAAAAACACAAGTCGCGAGACACCTTCGTTAGCACCGTTAGGTCTCCGGTGTCCAAAAATAATACAAGTCCGCGACGAGAGGCGTCGTTCCAACACCTCTGATTCGAAAGCGTCAAAAGACATAAGTTAACGCGCTGTAGAACGCCATTCCAGCGTTCTTGGTAACGGGAAAAAAATTACGAGTAGTGAGCAAGCCGGCAGCGCTGCCAGACGCAAGCTGGTCTCGTGAGTCAGTTGCACTCCCTTTATAGCACCATCTCAAAAAAAAAAAAAAAAGTTTTTTAAACGAACAACGGAAGGCAGGAGTTCCTCCTCGGCCTGTTAAACGCAAGCTGGTCTCCTAAGTCAGTTGCACTCCCTTTATAACACCATCTCAAAAAAAAAGAAAAAAGTTTTTTATAAACGAACGGAAGGCAGGAATTCCTCCTCGGCCTGTTAAACGCAAGCTGGTCTCCTAAGTCAGTTGCACTCACTTTATAACACCATCTCAAAAAAAAATTGAAAAAAAAAGTTCTATATAAACGAAGAACGGAAGGTAGGAGTCCCTAATCGGCCTGTCAAACGCAAGCTGGTCTCCTAAGTCAGTTGCATTCACTTTATAACAATATCTCAAAAAAAGTTTGGATTCAGTTAAGTATTGAGAAATGTAAAAATGAGGAATTTTTTCAGTTTTTAACATAGTCGAGCATGAACACGAAATATTATCAAAGTCTCGTGTCGCGAAAAAAATACAAAGTCCACAACGATGTTAATTTTCATCAAAGTCTCGATTTCTGAAAAAGTTTCAAAGTCCGAAGTCAGTTTATAGCGAAATATTTTCAAAGTCGAGAATTATTTCAAAGTCGGGAATTATTTCAAAGTACGGCAAAATTTTTCAAAGTCGGGAATTATTTCAAAGTTCGGCAAAATTTTTCAAAGTCTGAAATTATTTCAAAGTTCGGCAAAATTTTTCAAAGTCTGGAATTATTTCAAAGTTCGGCAAAATTTTTCAAAGTCTGAAATTATTTCAAAGTTCGGCAAAATTTTTCAAAGTCTGGAATTATTTCAAAGTTCGGCAAAATTTTTCAAAGTCTGGAATTATTTCAAAGTTCGGCAAAATTTTTCAAAGTCTGGAATTATTTCAAAGTTCGGCAAAATTTTTCAAAGTCTGGAATTATTTCAAAGTTCGGCAAAATTTTTCAAAGTCTGGAATTATTTCAAAGTTCGGCAAAGTTTTTCAAAGTCTGGAATTATTTCAAAGCTCGGCAAAATTTTTCAAAGTCTGGAATTATTTCAAAATTCGGCTTAGTTTTTCAAAGTCTGGAATTATTTCAAAATTCGGCTTAGTTTTTCAAAGTCTGGAATTATTTCAAAGTTCGGCAAAATTTTTCAAAGTCTGGAATTATTTCAAAGTTCGACAAAATTTTTCAAAGTCTGGAATTACCTGGAAGTCAGACCGGCAGCGCTGAGAGACACAAAGTGGTCTCGCGAAACAGAGTTATTCCAATTTATAGGAACAGCTCCCAAAAAAAAAAGTTAAAAAAAAATCAGTCTCTCGCGGAAAAAAGGGGGCGGGACACCGGCCCGAGTCGTAAACGGGGGGTGGTCGGAGAACGCGTGCTGAACCGAAACGAAAAACAGTCCGACGGCGGTCGAGGCCGCTCTCCGTCGTCCGCGGACCCTCGATTTTCGATTTCGACAAAAAACATTATTTAGGGTCAACGACCTCTATCGATACAGAGAGCCGTACCTCGGGGCTACCAAATCGAAGGGCAAGTGGGGGTCTCATCACCGAGCAAGAAATGAAACGTTTCCGCCCGTAAACGCGTACGACGGGACGTTTTCAGCGTTTCAACCCGAAATTTCCAAACAGCCCCTCTCCCCCGGTCGACCCGGGAGGGGAGCGAAACCGAGCGGAAACGAAAGCTCTGACGGAGGGGAACGTTCGCGCAGAATTTCGAGTTCCTGCTGCAAACTTTTTTCTCCCGTCTCTAGGTGAAATTCGTGCCGGCGGAAAATCGCTTAAAAAAGGCAAGGCGAGTAGACTAGGTCGTGTCGCATATCAAACTTTCGGAAAACGATCGTAGAATTCAAAAATTTAATTTTTTCAGTCGTCCCGCGATTCGCGGGACCGCGAAGCTCGATAAACTTTTCGGACGAAATCAGTGGCTCGCGGAAAAAAGGAGGCGGGACACCCGCCCGAGTCGTAAACGGGGGGGTGGTCGGAGAACGCGTGCTGAACCGAAACGAAAAGCAGTCGGAAGGTGGACGAGGCGCTCTTCGGTCACCCCCGGGATCCCGTTTTTCAATTTTGACAAAAACATTCATTAGGGGTCAACGACCTCTATCGATACAGAGAGCGATTCCTCGGGGGTACCAAATCGAAGGGCAGGTGGTGGTCTCATCACCGAGCAAAAAATGAAACGTTTCCGCCCGTAAACGCGTACGACGGGACGTTTTCGGCGTTTCAACCCGAAATTTCCAAACAGCCCCTCTCCCCCGGTCGACCCGGGAGGGGAGCGAAACCGAGCAGAAACGAAAGCTCTGACGGAGGGGAACGTTCGCGTGGAATTTCGAGTTCCTGCTGCAAACTTTTTTTTAGTCCCGACGGAGACCCGCATCAAAAAGGCAATATTCAACGATCGTTATAAACGAGACAAAAAACGAAAAGACGAAACTTAAACCGCGTTTCGCGTCGGACGGGTCCCCCGGAAGCCCACTAAGAAGAATAATCTTTTCTGCAACGAATAACTAGTGTTCCGGAAAACTTTAAAGTGGCTCCGTTGAACAGAAAGCAATGTTTAAAAAAATTTTACAAGTCTGAGATGTTTTTCTTTTAATGCAAGGGAGAGAACCTTTTAGTGCCGTTTTAAAGAGTTTCTGATAGAGAGGGGTTGAAAAAAAAAAAAAAAAAACTTTGCAACACAGATATTAAAATTGTCCAGATGATGACCCCTCGTCGGTAACATCGGGCATTGAGGCACGGACATTAACAATATTAGGTCGCTCTTGATCTTGCCATCTCCGAGCGAAAAGTGACTGCAGATCGCTCAAGAGCTCCCTATTTATACAAATTTTTTTTTTTTTTCATGTGATATAATATATATTTTGGTTTGCTTTGTAAATTTATTTTCCACGAGTTTCGACTTCTGTCTCAGATATAAAAATCTAAACAAAGCAGATTAATCGGGTATAAAAAAAAAAATTTTTTTTTCAGGAATAGGGTATAATTAGGTGGATCTTGAGCGATCTGCAGTCACTTATCGCTCGGAGATGGAATATTCAACACCTATCGCCGTTAATGCCTGTGCCTCATTGCCCGATGTTGCCGAGGAGGAATCATTGTCTCGACTTTGGTGTCACTTATGCAAAGATCCCAGAAAACTTTCGAAGATAATTTTACACAGCTGTGGTCACGAATGTCATGCCGGTTGCCTCGTTCGAAAAATAAAACAAGATTTAAAAAATCCAGAGTCTGTGCTCATGTGTTTCGCGTGTTCCACCCCCGTCCATTGGAGTGACCTGCGCGCCGTGTGGCCAATAATGCACTCACCTCCTGTGACCCAAAATAGATGACAGTCAAACTACTTCGCTCGGAGTCAACGCCGGCTGCTGCTGCTGCTGCTGATTACGACGCGCTGACCAGCCGCGTCTCTTCGATTCGAGTTTGGGTGACCGTGCGTTCGCAGAGAGTGGACCTCGACGACTTGGGTGCCCGTATAAGGAAAGCGCACGTGACGTCATACGTAAACAAACTCTAAGAACCGTGAGCTTCTCAGGGCAAAACATAGGGAAATCCTATAGCTCATAACGTTAAATCAATTGTTATTTAATGCAAGATATTTATTTTAGAATTAATTTTTTTTTTCTGTTTATGCACTCAAGAAACATTACTTTTCATTTTATCTGCTAAAATTAGTGTGGTAAGCCCAGAATAATAATTATTATTGCGATTGTGTGTTTGTAGGTGTTTATGTAGCATTGTATAATAATGATAAGAATTATTTGTTGCATGTCTATTTTTGGATATTATAAAAAAATAATATTGGAAAAATAGTTTTTTTAGTTAGAAATATTGCGTAATGTTTTTTTTTCCTTAGAAATATAGCGTTGATATTGTTTGTTGTTTTCCTTTTTTAAAGATTCAATGTGATTAAAATCTGAAAATATTGAAGCGTTTGTTTGTATAAAAATATATTAAAATTATAGTTATATCTTTCTTGTCTACAGCTATAACTAAAAATTTCTGATTGCAGAGTTGTATCAAAGTTTAAAAAAATAATGATTGTATGAATGCATTCACCTACGGCGAAAGTAACTGCTTTTTAAAATATTTTCGCAGATTTAATTGTGACATTTTTTAAAAGACAGATTTCATAAATTAAATAAATTTATGTATCTTATGATATTTTTCATTTTGAATATACCTTTACTTCATAATATGCATATGCATTTAAAAATATTATTTTTTAGTATTTATAATGCTATTAGTATTTATACATTGTTATTGTACGTTTTCAAATAAGAATATATGTCATCAAACAGCACGTGTGACCATGCATTTATATCATCTCCCCATTCACACTTCGAGATAATATATGGGTCTGGAAACTCATATGAATGGACGTGCATTCCATTTAATTTATCCACATATCTTACTTTGGCCGGAAGACTCAAATTTTCTGCATATGCGGATAAATTAAAAGAAGACATACCTGAAAACACATTGGCCGCCATGGAAAACTCGGTAATGTTTTGCCCTGAGTTACTGCACATCACAACGGCGCAAGCTGTTTGTTTACAGTGCTGCGCTTTCCTTATACTGCAGAGAGTCGCTTTTCACTCGGAGTGGAGACCGGCTGCTGCCATTGATGTCCGTGCTCCAATGCCGCTGACCAGTGGTCATCTGGACTCGATCACCCCGACCGGGTCGTGTTACCCATCAAACTTTTGGAAAAAAATCAGAGAATTGAAAAATTCTATTTTTTTTTTCGAATGGCAATTCTGGTTTTTGTATATATTTAAACTGTGAGATTTATTTGTAAATAAATACGTGCAGTAGCACATTTAAAACTTGACAAAATTATTTGTCTATTATTGAAACAACTAAGTTTTAGATTAAAAAAAGAAAAAAATTTTTTTTTTTTTTTTTTTTTTTTTTGCCAAAGTCATTCTTCGCTTGGAGATTGTAGAGTCCAGGGGACACAATCTTTGTTTTAAAAGATGAGAAATGAATAAATCAAATATAAAATATTTTCTAAATGTATTATTCAGAAACGAATCAATGTGTTATAAAATAGTTTCTAAATAACTCATAACTTCTTCTTTGTGTCAACAAAAAATCTAAAGAGGTCATTGACCTTTGACCTTCAGTTGTTTGATCGGTGTTGGTATTTCCTAAGCGATGCAGTAGTAATTGTTAACTGTGTAAAGACTCAAAATATTATGTCATAAATATTTGTACAAAAAAAATTTTTTTTTTTAATTTAAAACTCAGTTGTTGCTGAATCTAAAGTCATTCTTCGCTTGGAGATTGTAGAGTCCAGGGGACACAATCTGTTTTAAATGTTGAGAAATGAATAAATGAAATATAAAATATTTTCTAAATATATTATTCAGAAACGAATCAATGTATTATAAAATAGTTTCTAAGTAACTCATAACTTCTTTGTGTCAACAAAAATAAAAAATTTAAAGAGGTCATTGACCTTTGACCTTTGACCTTCAGTTGTTTGATCGGTGTTGGTATTTCCTAAGCAATGCAGTAGTTGTTAACTGTAAAGACTCAAAGCATTATGTCATAAATATTTGTGCCAGTCCCTTATATATATATATTAAAAATTTTTTTTTTTTTTTTTTTTTTTTTTGGAACTATAAATGCATTTAGTCGTACCCCAAATTATCTTTTTGTCGGATTATTTTTTGTCTCATTATACCGACCGCATCATCATGCCGAAAGACGAATGTGAAAATTTAAGACTTTATTGGAATTTTCTCAAGCGAAACCCCACCTCCTTCCAGTGTCCTCTCTGTAACGTTTCTCTCGTATCCATCCAATTCGAGAAACATTGCTCCGCATCGCACAATTTAAATTCCAGACGTTGTTGCGTCTGGTGTCTCGGGGAAACCTCTTGGTCCAGCAAACAGAAACGCGAGCACGGCGATCACATGATACAGTGTTGGAGAAAATTTTTAAAACTGAACACTTTACCGCCAGAAAATCCCACTCTTGTGGCGAAACCGGAACCCGTTCCCTTCGACTCGAAACCCATGGCACAGGCCAAGTGTCTGTTCGACCGCGCGTTCGACCCGCCACCGCGAGCCCTCGATCTCGTCTGGCCCATGCCCCTGGACCCGAACCTCCTGACCTTCGAGGACGAGTCTCTGGACAGGGCCGTCTCCTGCGTCCGAAAGTACCTGGAACTGGGAAACTCCGTCGAATGGTTTCACGCCATGGTGCGAATTCCCGCGTTTCAGGGGTTTCTGGAAGCGATGGACAGGGACGAAGGCAGGACTCGCACCCTCCCGTTCTCCTGCTGGTGCGACGGCGGCGAGCCCTCGGAGGCACGATTCAGGCAGCACAGGCACATGATCGTGGTGTCGTCGCCACCGGGACACTTTCTGAGAGACGTGTGGGCGAAAATAGTGGTAGGAGAACGACGACCCCGCAGAAACTTCAGGTGCCTGTACTGCAAACCCATCGACTGGGCCATGCAACTCGTCCACACCATCGGCTACCTGTGCAAACGCGAATCCCGGTGCAATTTCTCTTCGGAATATAAAGATAATTCACCCGAAAAACAGAACCATTTTTACTGTTTCGAAAGCCTTCCGAAAGACTACCGGCTGCCGCTCGTCCTGCAGTGGGAAGGCGGTCTCCTGAGTCTCCTCAACTTGATCTTCAAAGACTTGAAACGAGACAAAATGGTACAGGCAGACATGGATTTTTACGAAAGTAAATGGCGCTTCAAAATAAAAAATATTCCCGGAATCACGCTAAACACCGTTCTTCCGGTCTCGAAAGAATTTCAACCCTGCCGCCGAGGTCCCACGGATTTTTTTCTCCATCTCACCGAAGGTCGCAAACTCTTTTTCGAACGCAACCCGATTTTGAAAAATTTCACTCGGGAAACCTGGCTAGAAAAACAAGCGCAGATGGGTAATCTCTTTCACTACGTAGTGGCGGAAGACCGCTGGACCCCTCGTCCGTATCAGCAGTCCCTGATCAACGAATTCAAACCCATAGTCGACAGAAACAAAGAGCTGAGTGAGGAAAACGAAACGCTCAAAAGGGAAATTGAGGAATTGAAGCAGGAACTCGATAGAGCGAAAAGATTTAGAATTTAAGTTTTCATTTATTTATGACCCAGGTCGAAATTCATGCTGGTATATGTTTGCTAGACAAGCACCAAGTGCTATAACCCAACAAGTAAAATAGCATAAACTAGCATTACACATTGCTGGTTCCAGCAGAATTTCCAGCAATTCAAGGTGTGTATTGGCCCACTTTGTTGGATATAAGCATGAAATGCTTGCATATAGCTTGTCATGCTTGTGTTGTGCAAGCTAGCGATATAGCATGTGATGCTATCTAGCATATAATAGCATAGAATTTCGAGCAATTCATGGTGTGTATTGGCCCACTTTGCTGGAAATCTAGCAGACATAGCAATACCTAGCAATAACTAGCATATTTTTGTTGCTAGTACAAGCATAAATTTTGACCTGGGGAGCCTTTAAACCTATTTAAAAAAAAAATAAAATAAATAATAAATAAATAAATAAATAATTTTTTTTGAGAATGTGAAAATGTTATAAATACTTTCAGTCGTACCCCCAAATTATCCTTTGTCGGATTATTTTTCTGTCTCATCATACAGACCGGATCATGCCGCCTTCTCAAAACAAATCTTCGAAAGACGGATGTGAGAATTTAAGACATTATTGGAAATTTCTCAATCGAAACCCCACCTCCTTCCAGTGTCCTCTCTGTAACGTTTCTCTCGTATCCATCCAATTCGAGAAACATTGCTCCGCATCGCACAATTTAAATTCAAGACGTTGTTGCGTCTGGTGCCTCGGGGAAACCTCTTGGTCGAGCAAACAGAAACGCGAACACGTCGATCACATGATACAGTGTTGGAGAAAATTCTTAAAACTGAAGACTTCACCGCAAGCCGTCGATTCACCACCGCTAGAAAGTCCCTCTCTCGAGGCGAAACCGGAGCCCGTTCCCTTCGACGTGAAACCCATGGCACAGGCCAAGTGTCTGTTCGACCGCGCGTTCGACCCGCCACCGCGAGCCCTCGATCTCGTCTGGCCCATGCCCCTCGACCCGAACCTCCTGACCTTCGAGGACGAGTCTCTGGACAGGGCCGTCTCCTGCGTCCGAAAGTACCTGGAACTGGGAAACTTTCACGCCATGGTGCGAATTCCCGCGTTTCCCGGATTTCTCAAAGCCGTGGACAGGGACGAAGGCAGGACTCGCACCCTCACGTTCTCGTGCTGGTGCGACGGAGGCGAGCCCTCGGAGGCTCGATTCAGGCAACACAGGCACATGATTATAGTTTCCTCGCCCCCGGGACACTTTTTACGAGACGTGTGGGATAAAATAGAGGTGGGAGAACGGCGGCCCCGCAGAAACTTCAGGTGCCTGTACTGCAAACCCATCGAATCCGCCATGCAACTCGTCCACACCATCGGCTACCTGTCCAAGCGCGAGTCCCGCTGCAATTTCTCGGGCGCCGAAAACAAAAAGGGTGCCGAAAAACTGAACCACTTTTACTGTTTCGAAGGTCTCCCGAAAGACTACCGGCTGCCGCTCGTCCTGCAGTGGGAAGGCGGGCTCCTGGAACTGCTCAACTTGAACTTCAAACATCTGAAACGGGACAAAATGGTACAGTCGGACTTGGATTTCAACGAAAGCAAATGGCGATTCAAAATAAAGCACATTCCCGGAATCACGCTGAACACCGTCCTCCCGGTCTCGAAAGAATTTCAACCCTGTCGCCTAGGTGGTCCCACGGATTTTTTTCTCCATCTCACCGAAGGTTGCAAACTCTTTTTCGAACGCGACCCAGATTCGAAGGACCTCGCTCGGGAAGCCTGGCTCGAAAAACAAGCCCAGATGGGCAACCTCTTCTACTACGTCGTGGGGGAAGACCACTGGACGCCCCGTCCGTATCTCCAGTCCCTGATCAACGAGTTCAAGCCCATAGTCGACAGAAACAGGGAGCTCGAGTCCGAAAACGCGGGGCTGAAAGAGGAAGCGGCCCGACGGAAACAGAGGCACGCGGAGGACGTCAAAACCCTGACGGACAAATGTTCCGCGTCCGGCGACAAAATTGGCGAGTTGAACGACAAAGTCCACCAGCTCAACGACAAAATCCATCAGTTGAACGACGGAGAAATCGCGAGACTGAAAAAAGAGCTCGGCCAAGCGGAAATTAAAATCGAAAAACTCGAAAAGGAGCTCGGCCAAGTGCAAATCAAAAATGAAAAACTCGAAAAAGAGCTCGGCCAAGTGCAAATCAAAAACGAAAAACTCGAAAAGGAGCTCGGGCAAGCGAACATTAAAAATGAAAAACTCGAAAAGGAACTAGGCCAAGCGGATATTAAAATCGAAACGCTCAAAAGGGAAAACAACGAATTGAAGCAGGAACTCCGAAGGGCGAAAAGACCTAGAATTTAAGTTATTTTTTTTTTGGTTGATTGATATAAAAGGCACTAAAAAAAACCAAAGATTTAAGCCGTGAGGCGGTCGCTGCGCTCCCGCCTCACGGCTTAAATCTTTGTTTTTTTAGTGCCTTTTATATCAATCAACATCTTTTTTTCAATTGTATATTCATCTGTGTGTGTTTTTTTTGTTTAAAAAAAATAGTTTATCAATTGTTTTTTTATTTTTCTGCCAAAATTACTTAGACCACAACTTTCCCACCTATGTACACAGAGTTGTAATTTGATTTATTTAATAATTGGTTTATAATTTGACCTTGGTTCAAGGTCAAAGGTCAATGACCTCTGTTACATTTAAAATTTTCTTTGCTTCCCCCCACCGAACCCGAAGTGACAATTTGAAACTCATCAAGTATCGAAGAATCCGTGATTTGCGAATTGCGAATTCCACAGAGTTAATTTATAATTTGACCTTGGTTCAAGGTCAAAGGTCAATGACCTCTAATACATTTAAAATTTTCTTTGCTTCCCACCGAACTCGAAGTGAGAATTTAAAACTCATCAAGTATCGAAGAATTAGTAATTTGCGAATTGCGAATTGCGAATATGTAAATGGCCCCATCAGCGGCCGCGAGATTCTGATCTCCAAAACTGGTGGACGGTAGGTGGTACCGTGTCCGAACCCAGTCGCTACCGTCGGCCTGAACGTTCGGAGTTTTCCGCGGTTTTCTTCGAACGTCTTTTTTGCGCGAATACGGGTCAGGTTCCCTTACAATTTAATTCCCTGATAATTTTGAAACTCATTAAGAATTCAAGAATTCGCACATTGCGAATTCGCGACTTGCGAATTGCGAATTGTAATATGTAAATGTCAACATGTCTAAAAATAATTTTTCATGATTTTGCTTCCCACCGAACCCAAAGTGAGAATTTAAAACCCATTAAGAATTCAAGAATTCGCACATTGCGAACTGTAATATATAAATGTCATCATGTCTCTAAAAATAATTTTTCATGTTTTTTTCTGAAACCTTGGAGTTTTAAAATGTCACAAAAAAAAAAAAAAAAAATTTTAAATCCTAGTATAAATATCAGTCCGCGCATCAGACTAGCCTCATTCGACATTACCACTCGTCGAGATGGCCCCGTTATTCCAATATTCTCCGTTTTCTTTACCTGCCTCGGACATTGACTTTTCAGTCTTGGAAGACTGTTTCATTCCCGAGGATGCAATCTGGAACGTCTCGCACAAGAGTCTCTTCGACTCCTTTCCCGACTCCGAGAGCAACCTGCCCTTGTTGAAAAGTTTCGCCTTGGAACAACCTACGAGCACGCCGCCTGTGCCAGAACCTTTCGTTTCCCCGAAACTGGTCCGGGATTTTTTACTGCCCACTGCTGCTCCTGTTGCTGCTGATCCTCCTGCCGCCGTCGCTCCGGGAGACGGCGACTCCCCGAAGCGAGAGCCCTCGGCGCCGCGACCGCCCGAGTCCGAGAAGCGAGAGCCCGAGGCGCCGCGAGGACTCGCGAACTCCGAGAAACCTCTCGAAATTCCTAAAGCGAGTCGCGAACTCGAGGCGTCGCGATCGCCCGAGAAACGCGTTCGGAAAGCGAAATCGCGCGGCGGCGAGACCGAGAAACCTTTCGAAATTCCTAAAGTGAGTCGCGAACTCGAGGCGTTGAGACCGCCCGAGAAACGCGTTCGAAAGGCCGAGTCGGGATTCGAGACCGAGAAACCTTTCGAAATTCCTAAAGTGAGTCGCGGACACCAGGCGTCGAGACCGCCCGAGAAACATTTTCGAGTATCTGAATCGAGCGGAGAGACGAAGAAACCTTTCGAAATACCCAAACCGAACAGGAAAGCCGAGGCGTCGCGACCGCAGGAGAAACATTTTCGAGTATCTGAATCGGGCGGCGAGACCGGGAAACCTTTCAAAATTCCCAAACTGAGTCGGATATCCGAGGCGTCGCGACCGCAGGAGAAACGCGTTCAAAAGACCATATCGGGCGGCGAGACCGGGAAACCATTCAAAATTCGCAAACTGAGTCGGATATCCGAGGCGTCGCGACCGCAGGAGAAACGCGTTCGAGTATCTGAATCGGGCGGCGAGACCGAGAAACCATTCAAAATTCCCAAACTGAGTCGGAAATCAGAGGCACCGCGACCCGAGGAGAAACGCGTTCAAAAGACCATATCGGGCGGCGAGACCGGGAAACCTTTCAATATTCCTAAACTGAGTTTGAAAACCGCGGCGTCGCGACCGCAGGAGAAACACGTTGGAATATCTAAATCGAGCGGCGAGACCGGGAAACCATTCAAAATTCCTAAACTGAGTCGGAAATCCGAGGCACCGCGATCCCCGAAGAAACATTTTCGAACGGCCGAATCGGGAGGAGGGGGGGCGAGACCGGGAAACTTTTTAAAAATATCCAAAGTGAGCCGGGGCATCGCGACCTAAACTGAACCGTCAGGCTAGACACTGGAGTTTTGAAAAAAAATTTTTTTTTTTTTTTACGCAATTTATCATAAATATCAGTCCGCTCATCAGCCTTGCCTCATTCGACTTTGTCACACTCCAGCAACAATGGCACGTTTACCCGATTTTCCCTGCTATTCTTGCCATTCTGACGTTTGTTGTTTGGACAGGTCGGTGGTCAGAATGGATTACATTTTACCAGATCTTTTTGCAGAATCTATATATCTTGCAAATGTGAGCAATGGTTCTCATCTGGACCACTACAAACCCGTGGATTTTTCAAAATTAAATGAAATTGAATGGATGATGTATACTACAATTTTAAGAATGCAAGGACGTTTCTTTCAAAAACATCCCTTCAAACTCAATGTCAGTATTGAAGAAGTGAACGTATTATCAGATATTCGTCCCATCTTAGAAAGAAAATTAAGCGAAATTGTTAAAACTACATTAGAAGTGGGAGAGTTTAACATACTTCGCCACGAATTGTCGTCGGCCGGAATATTACCAATGCCCTATCAATGCATTGTTTTAGAATGTCTCATTGTTGCAGGAAAATTTACAGTACTCTGTATGCAAAAATTTGAAGATCAAGTTGATGTAATTTATCAGGATGCGCTAAATGTGTTGCTGAGATGTTTTGAGGAAACCAATATTACATCGTGGATTCTCCACACCAGTAGGGTCATGCACCCGTTCGGAACGGTAGGCTATGCATTCCAACAAGAAATTTCACCTACAGTAGATGACATTTGTCATCGATTAAGTCATACATTATAAAATCTTTAAAAAAAAAATTTTTTTTTTTTAATCATTTGGAAAAAATGGTTGTTGTTTTCAGTCTAGGTAGACCCCCGTGATATCGTCACTTTATATTTTTAATCATCTTAAACGAAAAAAAAAATTTTTTTTTTTTTTTTTGGAAAAAATGGTTGTTGTTTTCGGTCGAGGTAGACCCCCGTGATATCGTCACTTTATATTTTTAATCATCTTAAACGAATTTCTATACTTTTCGAATAATTTTTATTTCAATAGGAAATAGAAATGTATGAAATCATCATTAATAAAGTAGAAACTAACAATTACAAAAATGGGTAGACGAAAATTATCAGATATAGAAAAAGCCGAAGCCGCAGAAAGACGTCGAATGAAAAAGCTCCTCGTAAAGCAAAAAGCGAAAAAAAATTTTTTTTTTTTTTTTGACAGTATAAATAGGAGTCGTTTATGAGTTTAAAGTCACTTTCCGCTTGGAGATGACAAAGTTATCCTCTACTACCGCTGTTGTCGCTCCTGCTGACCATGTATACTAGTTCGACTTTGACTCGATCCAATTTTTGAAACTCGCGATCCGATCGAAATTTTGCGTTATTTTATTAAGTCTGTTCTTTAAAAAATTATGTACTTTTCATCAAAGTTTTAGAAAAAATCGATATAAAGTTCATTTTTCTACTATAAAAATTATGTTTATTTTTTTTTTATTATTATTATGTTGGAACCAATGTGATGCAAAAAAAGGGGATCAAAAGGTTGAAAAGAATTTCTTTTCAACCTTTTGATCCCTTTTTTTTGCCGCCTTCAAAAGCGAAACAGACTGTTGAATGAAAAAAAAATTGTTTTTTTCTCCATCTCTCTTTTTTTTTAAATGATCGAGCCCAATGTTGGTAACACATTTGTCGTAAAAAAATGCGCGAAAGGTAAAAAGGAAAAAAAAATTTTTTTCCTTTTACCTTTGGCGCATTTTTTTTACTTTTTTTCCTATTTCAATCCCCTGTTAAAGATTGATAAGTGGAGAAAAAAAGTTTTTTTTAAAGTCTTTGATTATTGATTAAAAGTTATTTGTTGATGTTGAGCTGCTAATGAAAAAGGCGTTGGAATTTGTTTTCCAACACCCGAATGTACGGGTGGTACATTCCCAAGTTATAGTACAGATTGGATTCCACGAAATAACCTCCTTCTAACAAATTCAATTGCTGATAACCGATTTGTTGAATGGTTTTGTGTTTTTCTTCTTCGGCTTTGGCTTCGGCTTGTTGTTGTTGTTGTCCTTCTTCTTCTGTTTCCACGTCCCAGGCGAGCGACCGATAATTTTCGGCGACTCGAAGCTCGATCGGAGACAGTTCTGTCAGGACGCGGGTGCAGCGACAGACTCGAAACAGGGAAGCGCAGGAACATTCGACCAAGAGTCTGTGGTCCGCGGTCAATGTCACGTGGAAATGGCTGAGACGACCGGACGTCACCGGACGCCTCGAATCGATCCGGATCTCGACTTCGGTCCAGTCGTAAAATTTCATCCTGTAGGGGTGGCGGCTCCGCGGGAAATGCGGAGAGCGACCGACGACGATGTATCCGTAATTTTTCAGGTGATAAGTGAGCAGCAGCGATCGATCCAAGCGCATGAAATCTTGGAAAAAACATCGAGGTGTCGTTTCATGCGATCCACGGGCCCGCAATAGTAGTGAGTTTCGAATTTCTCGTTGGGATTGTATCCTTCCAAATAATAGTGATGGATGAACACGTTCAAATTTTGCGGATCGATTCGAAGACACAGGCGATGCGACCAGTTGTTGCGAGCCGCGTACAGTCCGGGTCGGATGCCTCGCAACAGATCGTACAGGTACTCTTTCGAAAAAGGTACGGGACGCGACAGGTAGGCCGCGCGGTCTTCCAGATAAGGTCGAAATTCCGGCATGCTCAGCAGACGATAGATTTTGTCGTGCAGCGGAACGTAGCGCCGAAAAATCAAAAACTGGATTTCGGGAGGCAAGTCGAACAGATGGACGACGGACGCAGGAGTGGATTTCATTACCGCCGCCGCACCAACAGCAGCAGCAGCAGCGTTCGCAGGGACGAGAGGAGCAGTTGCAACAGTCGCCATCTTTTTCGAAATATAAAACTGACACGAGACTGACAATGTTAAATAGTTGTCGGTCTAAAGAAAAAAAACAAAAAGAGTCAAACCATCTCCCATCCCATCCCTCTCTCTCTCTTTCCACCTCCTCCGAATATTACACACACACACACACACACACAGATACAGAAAGAAAAAAAAAAGAAAAACCAACTCGTAACCAATGAAAGAGCGAGCAGATCCTTGACCATCGAAACGGTTCAAGGTTTTTTCGTTATCTCACTTTCCTCCACCACCACCACCATCCTCTTCTTCCCCTTTCAATTTTTTTCTCTGTGATTTTTGTATTTTTCGAGTGTCGACGTCTTCAAGCGAATCTAATCGGGATGTTAGAGGGAGGGAAAGATGACTTCAAAAATTTTTTTTTCGTTTGACACGTATCCAATGTTGGTACTGAATGCGTCGCAAAAAAATAAGCCAAAGGTTAAAAAAGAAAAGAAGTAAAAAAAAGAAATTGGACCAAGATCCAAACAATTTTTTTTACTCCTTTCTTTTTTTAACCTTTGGCTTATTTTTTTACCTTTTCCCGAGGGAAAAGAATGCATAAATAAACTTACTTATTTTTTACGAAGAGGTTCGTCGTCATCCCGTTGTTGTTGTTGCTGTTGCTGATCTTCAACCCCCGCCTCTCTCTTTCTCTTGTCTGCTGTTTCTTTCCGCTGTTGCTGTTCTTCGACCCAAGCGGCTTTGTTTTCAACTTTCCACTTTTTTTTTAGAAAGCGGACAATACGTTTTACTCGACAGGGCCGCGGAAAGCGCGTGACGCCCGTCTTTTCCCAAACGAAACACTTGTCGACCGGCCAGAGGAATACTCGGGACCCCCTCGGGATGGTTCCAAGTCAGGGAGGAGGAGGAGGAGGTTCTGAAATCCGTTTCGAATCGAAACTCGAAAGGGGACAGGACTCGAACGCGAGGATCGCAACGGCGACACGTGCGATACAGGAGGCATTCCACCGTGATGGTTCGGTCGTCCGAAAACAGAACCGAAAAATGCGCGCTGCCGTCGCCGCCGCTGCTGAAATCTCTCATTTCGCGTTTCTGTCCCACTTCGATCATGCAGGTCGTGCCGTCGTAGAAGCGCATCTGAAAGAGACGGGTGGGACGACGGGGGGAGGAATGTTCGACCAGGACGTATCCGTGACCCGGGAGATGATAGGCGAGCAGGTGATACGGGTGATAGTCCACCAAATAATTGCTCAGGTTGGAATGCAATTGCGGGAGGGTCGCCCGATGACAGGCCACCACGCCGACGCGGGACTGCTGCTGCCAGTGGTGCCGAAAAAGCAAAGTTTGCAAGATTTCGGGTGGAAAGAGCACGTAATGATGGAGAGAAACGTGCAGCGTGCTTTCGTCGATCTGCAAACGGAAGCAGTGCGTCCAGTCGTCGCGGGCCGCGTACCATCCGGGACGAATGCGACGCAGGAATCGCAGATACGCGTTGGAAAAAGGAGCGCCTCGCGGTATGCGGTAGGCCCCGCGACACCGGACCAGAGTGCGAAATTCTTCCATTTTAGAAAGCACGTGCAATTTATCGTGCAGAGGTATGTAGTTGCGAAAAAGTGTTAACAGGATATCGGGATGTAAATCCGTGAGTCGGATAGGGGAGGACGCGAGAGTATTAGTATTAGTATTAGTAGTAGTAGAAGAAGAAGACATAGACGTGGATGTTTCCGCGACCGCTGCCATTTTGCCCTCTTTGTCTCTAATCTTTGTTCGCAAAAAGGATTCCCTTTTTATTTCATCTTCTAATTCTTTCAGTCGACATTCCGCGTGTTGTTTTCTTAACCCCCTCCTCCTTTTCCTCCTCTCATCCATTCGATGCACTGGAGCGAGCGGGCGGACGTGCGGGCGCATCCAGTCGGCTCTCAAGGCTAACCGGCTGCGGCTCGATTGCTTCGGCATGCAAGGTCAACGGATGTTATTCTTTTCATTCTGTTTTTTCGTTCCCATCTCGAAAACATTTTTTCCCTCAAGGGCATGCATGCCTTTGTCAACTTTCTCACGAAACAGGATGGGGTTTCTTTTCGTTGTTGTTTCCTTGCCCCCCAAAAAAGGTATGCAGACTCTTTGTCTTTGTCTTGTCGTCCCAACTCTGCGTTTTTATCTTTGAGAGAGAGAGAGATTAAATGAAAAACACAAAGTTTAGTAGTCCGGTCTATTTTTGGTTTGAAAATATAGCTATTGAATCTCTTTCTCTCTTCTCGAGCCGAATGTCTTTTCGCGTGAAATTGTTAAAAGAAGTGAATGAAAAAATTGGTGCGGCGATACACTGTCACGTCACTACAAACGGCACGGTGTATTTTCGAAGCATCGATCTCGAAAGATTTTTGGGACGTCCGCTGGTTAGATCCTTGAGTTGCGAACGAATTTGCAACTACCGGTGTGGCAGAGGAAGCAACAGTGAAAGCGGCGACGGTGTGGAAATGTACGCGCTGATAAGAAAATTGATCAAATTGAAAACGGGCAAAAAATTATTAGACTTTATCACCTGGGGACGCGTGGTTCCTCGAAAACAGTGGTCGAGACATCGGGGATTGACGGAACCCTGGTTGCTGGTACAGACGAAAGACGCGACGACGGGAAGCAGCTTTTTAGACTGGTTGCACCAGTTTAAACGAGAGCAAAGAGAACGTTGTAAACGACTCGGTTTACGAATTTGAACCGAGAGAAAAAAAAAACTTTTTTTTTCCTCGGTTAATTTTTTCCTTTTTTTAAAAAAGACTTTTAGGTTACCAATATTGGAATTAAAAAAAAACACTAACATTTTCATGCCATAATCAATAATGTACAATTAAATATTCATCATAGAGATGAAATGTGTTTTTTTCCTAAATTATTCAATGAAACTTGCCTCATAAAGGTACATTACTAATTCACATCAAGATCATAAAATAATGAAACTTTATTTCAAGTTTAGTCAGATTTAATAATTAAAAAAAGCTTGATTAATACATAAATATATTCGGTAAGATTGTAATTACCAATGAAATCAGCAATATCTTTATTTTTTCAGAAATAAGTTATTCTTTCTTCATGAAAAAACATGAATTCAATAACCTTAGCAACAATTACAAATGAAAAAATATATGGAATTGACATAAAGCTAAAAAAGTCAAATTTTGCACCTACATCTGAACTGAATATTTCATTGTTTACATCCTTAAAATATGTGAGAATTTTAGAGAGTTGCGGATTTTAGGAGTGCGGATTTGAGGGAGTCTACTATATATATATATATATATATATATATATATATATACATGTGTATTGTATAGAACAACTTTTTACAAGTCTCAAAAACATAGCTTGAAAAATTCTAAAAGTGTTTGCCCGTTACTCCCGAAAATGAAGCAGAAAGATCGTTTTTTCTTTCATTCTATCAGTGCCAACGTTGGTACTCTGTTTGTCGCAAAAAATTGCGCCAAAGGTTTTAAAAAGAAATTGGATAAACCAATTTCTTTTTAAAACCTTTGGCGCAATTTTTTACCTTTCCCTTTGAACAATCTGATTGAAAAAAAAAATTCCATCAGCAATATATGGGAAAGATTTTTTTTTCTTTTATTCTATTTTCTGTGCCAACGTTGGTACTCTATTTGTCGCAAAAAATTGCGCCAAAGGTTTTAAAAAGAAATTGGTTTATCCAATTTCTTTTTAAAACCTTTGGCGCAATTTTTTGCCTTTCCCTTGAACAATCTGATGGAAAAAAATTCCATCAGCAATATGGGAAAGATTTTTTTTTTGGTGGGGGGGGGGGGTTGGTGATGAAAAAGTTTTTTATTCCAACAAGCTTCTCAATCGTTCGTTTCTTCTGGCAATGACTTCGACTTCTAACAAGTTATAAAACTTATAATTAACGTGATAAGTCATTTTGGATTCCATGTGGTTTTCGTCTTCTTCCAGTCGAAACTCTTGCACTCCCACTAGAGGCACGGATTCTTGTTCGTTCCAGTTCAGACTGCTGAGATTTGGCGAAACTCGATAAGTTATCGGAGACAGTCTTTGAAATCGCGTTTCGCAGTGACAGTAATAGGGCGAAGGGGCCATGCATTTGACGTGGAGGGTTTTGTTCAGTTTCCATTTCACTTTGAAATGGGTGTCCAAGCGCCATCGACAGTAGATTTGTTGCCAGCGACCGGGCAGGATCTTGACTTCGCTCCAGTCGTAAAACCGTAAGTTGTGGTAGCCGTTTCGTGAAGCGGTCGAGTCGATCAGTACGAGTCCGTAGCCTTCCAGGCGATACATGTACATTTTGGGCTGCTGCTGCCGCGGAAGGGGGGTCTGGATGCCGTCGTCTCCCCCTCGTCCTCCTCTAGATACTGGAATTGCGTCAAGAAACTTTCGATGTTTTGAAAAACGCGATCGATGGATCCGCGAAAGAAACTTTGGTGCAGGACGGCGGGTTTGTAATGGCCTTCGAATCCTTCGAGGAAAAAGTGATAGATTGCGAAATTCAGGGTTTCGGGGTCGAGGCGAAGACAGAAACGTTGAGTCCAGTTTCGTGTGGCGAAGTACCAGCCGGGTCGGATTCGGCTCAGCCGTTGCAAGTACGCGGTCGAAAAGGGCACGGGAGACGAGAGGTAAGCCGACCGGTACGTCAAGATGGCATGAAATTCCGGCATGCTCGTCAAAAGACGCAGTTTGTCCCTTAAAGGGATGAACGTTCGAAAAAGGATCAGGAGTATGTCGATGGGTAACTCCAGCAACTGCGTAGAGGCCATGATTCGTGTCGGGGAGTTTGCTTGATAAAAAAGTCTAAACTCTGTGAAGAAATGAAAAAGGGCGCGAAGCTTCTTTTTAAACTCTTGGCATCGCGCCCGCCTCCCCCCCCCCTCCCGAACTGTTGCACTCAAAAGAGGCTGCGATTAGTCGAAACGGAATGCGGGGCGTATCATCCGGGTGGACAGCATTCACGGCTTTCGGGCGGGGGGGCGAGCAAATGGTTAGTTCAAAGTAAGAGTTCCTTTCCCTTTCTCGCTCGCTCGCATCATACAGTTTCAAGGTTGTCAATAGGTTGAAGAAGAAAGAACAAAGATTCCATTGCCGCCGAAAGGCAAAAAATAAAAAAGAAGTTCATGATGTGACTCGCATAAATTCCATGACAGAAATTAGAAAATCCCGTGTCTGTTGATTATGATAAGCATCGAATCGAACTGGGAAGAAAATATATTATTTGGCGGGTATTCAGGATTGAATAAATTGGCTGGAACATGTTTCGGGTACGTTTTAATTTCAAGGTTCATGTTTTTTTTTTCCTTCTCGCATTGAAAAAAAATTATCGGCAGAAATTAGGAATCCTATATACTTGGGTATTAATAGTAAACCAAAACATAAGAAACTGGGAAGAAAATATATTGTCATTTAAACAAATCGACAAGAATTCAAACTTTAAAGCAAGAACAAAAAGCTTATTCTCATATTTTTCATATTAGAAATTTTATACTTGGCTGGTAATAGTAAAATAAATCGAAACACAAGAAACTGGAAAGAAAATATATTTGAACGCGTTCCATAAATTCAGCAAATAATCTTTAAATATGGATTGAGAAAAAAATGAAACTATGTATTCGAAAACGTATTTCCATAAAATCAGTAAATATTTTTTCACAGATGGATCGATTGAAAAAAAAATAAATGTAAAACAAGAAATATATAAAAAAAACTCAAATAATGTTGGTGCAGATTTTGATAAACTATTTAAAATGTGTGATAAAAGCAGAAAAAAATGAAAAGAAATATGGGAAAATGTATAATGATAAAAGAAATTTACAATGTAAAACAAGAAAATAAAATAAATCATATAGTGCTGGTGCAGATTTTGATAAACTATTCAAAATGTATAATGATAAAAGAAAATAAAAAAAAGAAATATAGGAAACTATTCAAAATGTATAATGATAAAAGAAAATAAAAAAAAGAAATATAGGAAACTATTCAAAATGTATAATGATAAAAGAAAATAAAAGAAATTTACAACAATGTAAAACAAGAAAAATAAAAAAGAATTCATATATTATTGATAAAAATTTCTATTATTCGTGGATAGAACATTTTCGATGTCATAGTTTCTCTAAATCTCGTCTCAATTGCAACTTTGTGAATATCTGACTGAGATTTTGAGAAATATATGACATCGAAAATCTCCAATCTAAGAATAATAGAAATTTTCAAAACAGTTCCTTGAAGCCAAGAAGAAATTTTACGAAATAAAAAAAATCCAAAACGGGAAGAAAAACTTAAACTTAATCTTGAAATTAAAACGTACCGCATTGTCCAAGTTGATTTTAATCGCTCGTAAAATAAATCGAACATCGCATCTAATATTTAGCAAGAATGAAACGTGAACTCATTGAGAATCTATATATATATACCGTCAACCACGCGTACCTCGATGACAGTGAAACAAACAGTTACGCAAATAAACGAATCAATTATTAAATTGTTTAAATTATCAACAAAATGACGCAATACTGAAATTGAAATGTAGGCATCACAAATGTATGAAAATCCGTAAAGTATAATGTCATAGCGTTTAAATAATCACCGAAGACAAAACAGTGTTAAAAAATTGACTCTTTTACTACATCATCACTCCATCACTTTTATAGAAAACGATTACTTCATCCTATCGTAGAGCAGTTTCATTGGTCAAAAGAGAGCTATTCTGTAAAAGCAGAGGAGTGACGATGCGGCAAAAGGTTCAAATTTGTTAAAGTGTATTTGTAGCCAGGTTGAAAAAAAATTGTTAAATATGTAATATTTCCTAATGGCGCATTATGAAATTGAAAGGCAGTCATCGCAAATGTACTAAATTCATAAAGTATGACGTCATAGCGTTTGAAGACGAAACATTGATAAATGACAGCAGCAAAATTTCTCTTAAATAAGTAATATTTTCTCATTGTGCATTCTGAAATTTTCTGTGAGGGGTCCGGCGCTCAAATCTTTTTGCAGTTGACTGTATAATGCCTATACGATGCCTAACATACTCCAAAACGTATAAATGAAATTTCTCAAAATTGGAGGGTGATAGAAAATTTTTTACAAACATATTCTTTTTCAGCAGCTTAAAATCTATAAGAAATACCCAACATATATAGAAAAACAAAAAATTCGTTAAAATTTGTTTATCAGTGTTATTAGATATTGTTTCTGATATCTAATGCTTAATAATTAATGGGAAGAATTTTTAGGTATGAATTGATTTTCCCATACTGACACAATTTTCTGTATGACCCAATGTTTAAAAAAATGTCAACATTTTTTACTTTATTTATTAAAAAGAAAAAAAACTAACTTTATTTGATTTTATTTTTAGCTACCGGGTGTCCCAAAAATGACTGATGGATTTTAAAATTCAATAACTTGCAAACGGTGACAGCTATTAATTTTTTTTTTTTTTTTTTTTTGCAGGAGGGTTATGTATAAGGTCAGGAGTTTTTTACCGTGATTTTTTATTTTAGTTCGGATTTCAAACAATAGATGGCGCTGGCGGCGATTGGCACTCAGGCGACGCCAAATGAATAAACCCTCGGATCTGAAGGGGTTATAGCGACCTTTTAATACACTGTTTCTGAAACAGTTTATGAACTCCTTAATAAAGCACTGATAGATAAATAAAACAAAAATGTTGTCCTAAAAGTGCACTTTCAAATAAGATTAGCTTCAGTAACTAGACCCACGAGGTAACTGAGCTAATTGTTTTACAAAGTAACGAAAAAAAAAACTAAAAAATTGTAATTTAACAAATTACAATGTCTATTTGGAAAATAATATTTTCAATGACTATTATTTTAGACTTATTAATGATTTCTATATTTAAAAAAACAATAATAACATCATTATTATGATGATCAAAACGTAGTTTTTAAATGCAACTTGTTTGAAACCTGCGTCTAAACGTGTCATTGACTTATTATTATTATTATTATTGTAGATTTTAATACTTTTTTTTTTGTCATTGTGACAATAGAAGTATTTCATTTCTAGACATTAAGCATGGACCAATCAGAAAACGAATTAAATAAAAAACAGAAATATTTCATTTTTGGACATATAACATAGACCAATCAGAAAATGAATAAAATGAGTTAGATAAAGTTGCGGAATTCAACTAATGAAAACATTCAGATATACTTCAGATTTCCCAATTCTCTACTGAGGACAAAAACTATTTTCCAAATAGTTAAAAAAAAAGAAATAAAGAAAAGAAAGACATCGATGTCTTTCAATGGGTCTTATCTGACGGAGTTAGAAAAAAGGTGGATTGCCATGCTATTTCATGGAAAAAAATACTTATCTTTATTGTTCCTTTTATTTGGAAATTTCAATTTTTTTTCAGCACATAGATAGGAATTAGCTATATTTCACTGCTTTATCCCACTGTAAGCTCCAAATTTTTTAATATTTATTTTTTATCTATTTATTTATTTATTATATATATCAGTTCAAAGTTACAAACGAATAAAAAATACTTTTCATGATATTCGATTTTTTTTTCAAATTTAAGAAAAAATAATAGTTTAAAAAAATCATAATTACCTTTAAAATATTTTAAGTTTAAGGAGGGGTAAAGAATCCTCTTATCTACATGTTGAGAAGAATTTTTTTTTTTTTTTTTTTTTTTTTTTTTTTTTTTGAAATTTTCAAAATCTGATGAACAGGAAGGGTAAGCATTTTTTTATAGAATAACATGGGATTCCACTTTTCTTCTATTCCACCAGATAAGTTCCTTTAAGTCTTAACTTTCGTCCACATTGCATTCCATCTCTACTTCTTAAACTGACGTATGTAAACTCAATTACAACTGTCTTTGTTCTGATAGCTTGCCAAAAACATAGATTTTTTTTTACAAACAGCGTCAGTTTGGTTGAATTTCCTCGGATTTTTTTATTAAAATACAGTGAAGTACTGTACTTTTATTAAACAATCTTTTTCCTAAAAAATTAGGCATATAAATACATTATTATTGTTAGGTATATCTATACTTATTTACTTCATGTTTCAAATGTAAGGCCGATATTCCAGACTAAGCTGACGCGTCTTTTTAGAAGCGTTCGTAACTACGTAAATAAGTAGCCCCTATAGTCGTCGTTCAGTCCGTTTGTCTGTCCGCATATAACAGAACAAAAATTACCCAACCGAATCATTTGAAATTAATATAAATAATTGTTTCATCACTTTGTCGAGTCATTTTAAATTTTGTGAAAATCAGATGCATAGTTTAATGACAAAGACAATCAGAAGTATTCCATTACATAACGGCCAAAGGGAAAAAATAGTTTCAAGAGAATTTTAATGGTGTTACACTCTTTTGAACATAATAAAATGGATATGCATCTATGAAGTACACACTAAAATATACATTGTGTACAATCTGTGATGCAAAGGGTATTTTCTATTAATGTATAGGCTACACAAAAACATTTCATTACGTAATGTAATTAGGGGAAACATTGTTTGGGGTGCGTTTGATAACATTAAACTATTTCAAATTTTCTGAAATTCATATACGTTGCTGAGGTTTACTACAAGTTACTTTCTGTATATTAGAAAGCAGGCTGTATTGACAGGGATACACAAAATATTTCGGATGCTCTACTGTATAAGAAGTACTGTATACTATTACATCAAGATCTGAATATTTTTAATACTTCCTTATAGTACGAAGGCACCTCATTTGCTACGCTTGACGAGCAGTTTCCAACTGTTTCTCAATGCATCAGATAAAATTTAAATTAAGGCAAGACACGTGTTTATTTTGCATACTCTATCATCAATAAGTGATTACTTTTGAAATAACGATACATAAACTACTTTAAAATGAATCTCAGAGAAATATTCTGTTTTATAATGAACAATGAACTATTAAATTCTTCCTAATAAACTGATAAAAGTCTCCCCACATATTCTAAAGGCGTCAAGTGACTAATCCCTACCTAAACCCCTCTCATTCATAATTCATACCATGACTTCCTTTCGGTGACAGCTTTCTTTCTTTCCTAAATCTGCCTCTGAGGATTTTCTTTACATTTTTCTCGTTAGGGAGTCTCAATAATATTTTGAAAGAGTGAAAGCATCTAAACTCCATGACCACCGGAAGTACTTACATTGAAATAAGAATATTGGTTAAATGTTGGATTGTCACTATAAATGTTTAGACTGAAATAGCTCTATTCCAGAAATGTTTATATAAGAACTATGTTTATTAAACGGCAATATTGTACAAATATTGCCTCTGTATTATAGATAATGGTAATCAAATTGAACTTGTTCTGATCATTATTAAAGGAGTATTTGCAGAATGTAAATGCCACAATGCTGGAGAAATCTTTCCAGTTTTACCAATATAATTGACCTTTTTACAGCCTGCCTTGACACTGTTTCGAACGTACCTCCTTGCGTATTCTACCAGACTTTGTTTTTTATCGTTTGGCAACAGCTAATCACTTTTGTTTTTGTCGTTGTTTGCACATCGAATTTTTATATGGAATAAAACTGGAGTTAGTGAAATATATTTTAGCTAAAATGACCATGGGATCATTAATGCTAGTAATAATATCTATTATTTTATTGATATAAAAGGATTATACAGATTATGTCTTTAATTCGATTGGTATATTCCACCAACCGCTATCGCAATACGTTTCGTTATTGCCTAACTGTCACCTCTGATTCAAGGCCGTATCAGACCTGGAGGCGGCAGCACAGGCATTCACTACATCGAGTTAATGAGCAAAAGCCATGGATTAGATGAATCGCGATACGCATATTAAAATGCAATCGATTTGTCAAGTCATATCTTGGAGCAAAATATTGAAAAACCCTATTTTATAGGTTGTCATACGCTTACTATTATGTTTTCCTGCTCCCAATCCTTCATATTTTCATACTTTTGGATGCAAGAAAACTCAATGGTAAACCTACGAGTCAACCGCTTAAATCGGATTTTTAGGTGATTTCCACCAAGATCTGACTTGTCAGACCGATTGCGTTTTATTATGCGAATCGAGATTTAACTAATCCTAGATTTTCATCTGTGAATTCGAAGAGGTGATTGTCTGTACTGACTTCTCCCAGTCTATCTATATATATGTGTGTAAAAATAACTGTTTTGTATTCTAGTATGTTCTTTATATCATTTCACTATCATTGCAATATTAATTCAAATAGCTACAGTCCATTTGCAGATTACATACACGCACAGATCTATTTGTCAAAATAAACAACATGCAGTTAATTATAACGAATTTTCTGGAAATTAGAAGGATATTTACTTTTCCTTTCCTTACATCTGATTGTAAATATATTATCGTGCCATCGTGCTTCATTTTGTTTTGAGTGAAATATAAAAAGTAAATGTTTACTGTAGCAATATATGAGCTACTTTAGAACAAATATAAATGTCTTTTAAAATAGTATAAACAACAAGCTATTAAATTCTTCGTACTAAACTGATTAAAGCCTACCCAAATGTTTCAAAGGCGTCAAGTGACTAATCCCTAACTTAGCCTGTCTCATTCATAATTCATGGCGTGATTTCCTTTCGGTGACATTTTTCTTTCTTTCCAAATTTTGCCTCTGAGGCTTTTGTTTATATTTTTCTCGTTACGGGGTCTCCATAATCTGTTTAAATAGTGAAAGCATTTAAATATGAGCGTTTCTTTCTTTGAAACGTTTTATTATTAGCAACAAAAATAATATAATTAGAGACAGCCAGCAGCTTTTATTTTAAAGTATAATTTAAAATTTTCTGGCATTTTTGAACTTTAGTTTTCTGGGACTTTCTCCCAGAAATGTAAATTTTTTGTGCTTTTTTTTTTTTAAATAAAGGTAAAAAAGAAATATTTCTATAGATCTTTGAAATTATTTGACATCATGGCAGTATGTTCTTACATCTCTGAAATTATTGTATTATAATTGCATATAGCATAATCGAAAGAACATTAATGCTATTTTCTTAACCATGTATGTCGATATAACTAATGCTTTTGTTTGTTTCATAAATTACTTGTAATGCACTAAATATTTGACCGAAATGAATATGCCTCACCTTTTAGATATTGTTTAATTAATGTTACATGTTATTACAATACTCAGATTGTTGTGTACAATTTTATTATTTTAAATCCATTTATCTTTATAAGAAAAAAGTGATGGATTCATGAAGATTTTCTAATTTCGATTTTCCACGGGTTTACATGTTATAGGATGAAATGATCTCGAAAAACATACATTTTCAAAATATCGGTCTGTGAATCTGCCTGTATGTATGTGACACAAATTTTGTGGGCATTCTATCTCAAGAATTAATGCACATAATAAATAAAATTTTTTTAATTCAGTTAGTTGATGATATGGATGATGGGTTTTTTTTGTGTAAATCATATCTAAAGGTTGCGCTGCTCAGCTGCATTTTCGTGATTTCTGCAATAGCTATACCTTAAGAACTAATCGACGGATTTTTCTATTAGCTTCAGATTATTTCAATCCTTGATACATATTGATGCTGATTACTTTTTAGTGTAAATCGGCCATCAGGCTGCTCTGCTGTGATGCATTATTCGTGATTTCCGTAATTACTGTATCTAAGGAACTAATTCACAGGTTTTCATCAAACTTATCATCCAGTTATGCCTTGATATAATTTGCTATTGATTACGTTTTGGCGTAAATCGTCCAAAAGATTGCGCTTCTAAGCTGCATTTTTCACTATTTTTATACAGAAATTAATGCATTTATAATGTGTTGTACTTTCACCTAAATAGGTCCTTTGGAATCTCCATGATGGACATAGATTGTCATTTAATTTTGGCACTAAGGTAGCAAATTTTGAAGTATTAACTTGTATCAATTAAAAGAAACTCTTGGCACAACCGACTAGTTTATATTCTTCATATAACTAACGGTGTGATTAACTTTCATTTGATATTTTAACTATTTCATAACACTTAGGATTTTTTTCTTAGTTCAGTAAAAAATAAACAAATAAATAAATAAATATACAAATAACTTTTGCAGTGCATTGTATCTCTAAATTTAAAAGGACTAACGAACTTTTCTTTTTCACTCTAGAATTCTTAATATCTCTTGTCTATTGAGCTATTTAGAAGCTATATATTGAATTCAAGTACGTATCTAATTATTTCAACTGTGTACCGAATAAAACTAAGAATAAATAAAACTATTCTTTGAAATAGCACTTAAACTAAACATAAGATTAGTTTGAAAATATATGTAAGTGATACAAACTAGATACAACGTAATACAAACTATTACAGGCCAAGAACATGCTTTGCCAGGTTCTGTTGACTTATAATTTTTTGAAAAAGTAGCATTTTTTATTTACATACATTCATGTACTGGGCAGTTATTCCATATCGCATTTTTATTACAATATTTTTTCTGTTGAAACCTGTTAGACTGCGTGCAGCAAAACACAATGGTAAATCTACCAATCAACCACTAAAATTGAGTCTGCAGGTGATTTTCACCAAGATATAACTTAGCCGACCAGTTACATTTTGATATGCTAATCGCGTTATAACTAATCCTAAGATTTTAGCAGTAAACTCGGTGAGGTGATTATCTGTGCAGCCGCAGCCCAGTCAATGTGACATCGTTTATCTTTTTTTAAGAGTATAATCCTTCTAATAAAGAGCTGCAAAATATCCATGGTTACTGAAAGAACTTCAAGAGGAATACCAATATTGAAAAAATATTGGTTTTCGACTGGTAGTATTTGGAATAAAATTTCACTATTACAGAAATACTTTTACAGAAATATTTTACATTGAAAACATTAGAAACCGAACATTTTAATTTACAAAAATCTTCACATATACATTACAAATACTAGCGATGTAATAGGTGAAATATTTCTTTTTTGAAGTTTTGGCATACTATAAACAACCCATTATTGGGACAAAATTTCTATTCAATATTAGCCAAAATATACCCATCCAACTAATGTTGACTCAATATTGCTTTGCTATCAGGATATCGCGGGGTACTGCACGTGTTGAGAGATTGTTCATCTGCTTTATTCAAAATATCGTCCACTTTTTAGGACCAATAATCTTTGCTTTATTAATCGCACAGTATGCGCCATTAAATAAATTGAATGTTATAATTTTCACAAAGCAATAAATATTTGGAATACCAAAATTCCCCAAATTTTCAAAATTGACCACTGACTCACATTTGTAAGCCGTTTTTAATGCTTTCGAATTTATTTTATTTTTATTTTTATTTATTTATTTGTAAGAACGCCACAAATTCAGAAAAAAAAGATTGACGAAAGAATATTGTACCTTTTTAAGCTTGAATTCCCAAAATTTATTTAAAATTATTTTTTATGAGCATTTTTAATATTTCCTATAAAATGAGAAGTAATTATAGATTTAGCTATCGGGTTGTTTGCTATCTATTTACACCTGTCTTTACACAATCTAAATTTAATAAAAAATGTATGTACCGCCCCAAAATTGAAACATATTATTAAGATCAAGTATAGAGGTTTCATCATGGAAGATTATTTTATAACATTTGTAGTTTTATTACAGCGTATACAAAAGAATTGGAATACATTGCTGATCATAAGCTGCTGCCCCTTTGTACAGAGTTTGCATTCATAAATGTGAGTAAGGAACTATTTTTAAAAGTACTTTTCAATGACGTTACGTAATTTTGAAACTTAATTTACTTTAGAATGTTTTTCGAAAAGTTTGTTTAAGCTCATTTCATTCAGGTTTTCCCCTTTTTCATTTTTAAATTGATTTACATGTCAAGCCACGTGATCTTTTAATTTCCCAAAAGTACTTGGCAATTCTGTGAAATTTAATCATGATATTTAAACAGTGTAATTTATGCTCTTTCTGTTATTGAAAAGAAATATATTTCGCCACATATTTTTATAAATGTGTCTCATGATGAAGACCGTATAGAGAAGAGATTAACACAAAAAGACACTGTACAGAATGAAACTGACAAGGAGAGGATCAACTTTGATAATCACAGATTTTGATTATTTTAATATATGTTATTGGGAAGAGAACCCTTAGCCTCAGGTTCATTGGATTTTATACAACGCTCCTTAGTTCTTGAGAAACAGGAGGGTCTAATACTTTGATACAATTTAAATACTAACTTTGAAAAGAACGGGTATGGTTGATTGTGGCTCAGCTGGTATAGAGTTAACCAGTGGATCGGAGATCAGTTGCGCTATGTTTGTTTTTCGCATTTTTATGTTTCATAATTTCAGAGTTAACCATCTTTATTAAAAATCTTAATATCGTACCTTGACTACAATGTTAGCATATTTAAGCATTAATTTAGCATTTTTGATTTTATGCCATTGTTTCTTATTATTTTAAGGAAATTAAAAAAAAATCAATCTGTTATTGAATAATAGAGATTCCAAAATTTATTGTGGTGCCATCTATTTATAATAAAATAAAACATATTAATCAAAATAGAAAAGCAACAAAATATAAGCAAAATAATTCAAAGACCAATAATACGTTTTACAACATTTAAAAATCTTTAATTTGCAAAAAAAAAAAAAAAAAAAAAACATTTAAATTAATTCTTATGTTTGTTTAAATATAATTAAGTTTATTACTTTAAAAATAGAGTAATTTCGTCATTATACTGACTTCCCTTGTTAAAAATATACACGAATGATGTTTTTTGATATCATGAATTGACACAGTTATTCTATATCAATGATATCAATGCATTAATTAAGAATGTATGAAATACATTTTAAAAATGATTTTAAAATATAATAACAGTTTTGCATTTATTTATGATGTTTCATACAATTATTTACTTACAGAAAAAAAAAGTAAATTGGTTGATATTATAATTGATATACACTATAATTTTCATTTGACAATAAGATTATTAAATTATTATTACAAATATATTTATAAAACAAAAAATGAGGAAAACAAAAGAAGCACGCACTGGCTTCGAACCTGGACTCGCTGAATGATTGGCTACTGCTTAGCTTATCCGACTGAGCTACGACCACGTGATCCTTTCTATTCAAAGTAAGGTATTTCAGTTGCATCATTATATTAGACCCCCCCCCCCCCCCAGTGTTTCTCGAGAACTAAGGAGAGTTGTATAAAATCCATTCAACTTGAAGCTAAGGGGTCTCTTTCCTACAACATATATTAAAATAATCAAAATCTGTGATTATCAAAGTTGGCCCTCTCCTTATGAGACACTTTTAAAACAATGTTTGTGTTAGTACCACTTGGTGTCAGACTTGTGATGCTTTGCCGATTTCATTTGAAGTGTAATTCCTATGGAAGTTATGAAAATGGAGTTATTTTTTATTGATATCAGTGTTATTCATTTAACTCTGTTACAGATCATAAATCTTCAGTCTGATTATATGGAGTACTTCAATTTTCAGTATCATGAATACACTGCAATATTTTTTGCACGTAATATAAAAGATCAAACTACAAAGCCTAAAAATTATATAAACAAGAATTTTTTTTAATGAAAATTCGACATGGTACACATAGAGACTTGGAACATTGGTACATAATGCAATATTGTCTAAGTGAGTGGAATTACAATTTATCTTATAATATATAATATGCATTATATGCTATTTTAATATGCTTTTATGCGTTTGAAACATGAGGGGTCCAGAAATACTGAATACTTTTCTCAGCTTTATAATAGAAGCGACAAGCTTTTGTCTCTCAATTAATCAAATTTCAGATTATTTGAAACATTCTACAAAGCTGCAAACGATACGTGGAAATTCAAAAATTTAGAAAAACATTGCCATCCTGTGGATTTTTAAATGTGTTGGTAAACACACAAAAAGTCAACTCTACATCACTGTATACTACATACTGTGCATAGGGAAATAAATCCCAATATCATTTTAAAGCGATTTTTACCGGTTTCTATTACTAATATATACTAAACTATATTTGGTAAATTTAGTCAATTTCAGTAGTTTTAATAAATTTGATGTGAAAGATACTCCCCTCCAAAAAAATTATATATGCATCAACTGAAATGTATTTCGACGATTATATCAAGCCATTAACCACTTGAATTCCATGACGTATACTGCATACGTACTCTCTTTTCACTAATCACTAACCGTGATATATATCTCATATATCGTTCAATACACAGTAATGGTTGCACGCAGGGCCGTAAATCCCGATTCGATCTTTTTTGAAATTGTAACGTTTTATCATTTTAGACCGGATTTTTTTTTTTTTGGGGGGGGGGGGGCCTCCGATAAATATAACTTATAATATATGAAAATTTTATAGTTAGGTGAAGGGTCTATTCTGGGAAGGAGGACAATTTCCTAAATTTGGAATACATCTCTCTTGTAATATATCGTTGGATTCCTATTTTGCCCTCACGGGCAACCACTTTTCTAATTTTAGCCGATACCTTTCATGTGATATATTGCTGGAAAGCCCTTTGACTGCTTATTCGTATTATGCACGACTCGTGTCCCTCTCGGGTGGAACGGTTATTGTATTCCATCAGGAGATCGCCTAATAATGGGGAAAATAATAACATAATATAAGATTATTTGACTATCTCGATACACTAAGTCATAATTATCGTGCGAATTATGATATATATATATATATATTAGTCTTCATGTTGGCTATAGTACTCGGAAATTTTCCTTCTTGGAGTCAGAAAATTTTGAGCCGACACCTCCCTACGTGATTAGGGTGGTTTACGCCCCTGGTTGCACGTTTGAACTGGGTTGTTCTGTGATATACAACTGATATAACATGCCACTGGTCGAAAAAGAATTTTATGACACAAAACATTTGCACTACATAACTTGGTATACAATCCTTCACTGACGAAATTATGCCTAGAGGTCATTTTTTTAAAAATTTGTCTCATTATTTATTGCAGTTTCTTATATCTGAAGAATGTGATTCATAAAATAGAGTAATCAGTTATAATCGTGGACAGCTACAAGTATAGTTATTAATTTATTCAATATTGCCTTAAGTCTAACTGAAATACACTTGTTTTTTAACACTATCCATTGTCTAACATATTAGTTAAAAAATATTTATGACTTCTGTTTGATTGTCATTTTGTACGTCTATCTGAACTGTAACTCTCGTAAACCTACTTGAATATTTGGAATATTGCCTTGAATATTTTGCACGTTATTAACGTGCATGATCTGTATTGAAAATGAAGTGCCTCGCATTTTGAGTTCATTTACAAGGAAAGTCTAAAGTTTACCGTTACATTAAGGTCTTGAAAAAAAAAAATCTTTTCAAGTTCACTTTAGTGATGTTAGACAATTTTAAACATAATTAAATTGATATGCAATTATGTAGTGCTCTGAATCATTCATTTTGCAGAATTTAGGGAGCAAAGCATTTACTAGTCATTTACAGGAACACACAAAAGAATTCCGTTACATAATGATCTACAGGAGGAAAATATTTACAACGTATTTTAATTTTGTTATATAGTTTCAAATATAATGAAATTAGTATACATTACTGAGCTTTACTACAAGATATTTTTTGTAACATTTATCATTCATTCATAGAGACTCGTAAAAGATTCGGATAAAGCACCGTATCTGAAGTGCTACCTATTAAGCTATAGGAGCCGAAAATGTTCTTTTATTTATGGTATGCGTGTTTAGTGTTTAAATAAATATTTGCTTAAAACATGGTGTCTACAAATGCGATAAATACAGGGCTACACAAAAAAATTAGTAAGCATAGCAGATTATCAGTGTAAATGGTTTAAAAATTGCTGTTAATTGACTTACGCTCCTTCATTTTGAACAATACGTAATATAATCAAACCTGAAACGGCCATCCGATGGCTCCAGAGCCTCGAGTGCAACCCTTCTCGCTTTTCGATGTCTTTTATTTAATGAAATTCGCTTTTTAGATTTGTGGGGTTTCAATACTATTTTTTTCCAATCGCAATCTGGCCAATTCAGGAACTGGCCAGATGTGATTGGCCAATTTATGAAATAGATATAGGCACTCGGGTTAATCCTTTCTAACACACACTCTCAAAAAGACTTTCGTCTTTTCACAGAAAATGCACTGGCAGCACTGCTGCCAGAAATTGTCTGTATATTGACGATTTTCTGTTTATTTTTTTCTCTGTCAAAAGAGGAAAAATATCCGTCACTTGAAAAAAGTTCGGAAAAAATCAATGCGGAAGAGGCGGGGATCGAACCAAAGACCCCAGGATTACCAGACCAACGCTAATCCACGGCGCTACGGCTGCTCATGATGATTGTGCGTTAAAATAGAACTCTTCATTTCATATGGTGTGGGTTGGTGTATTTCGTTAAAAATCTTTTAATTATGCAGTTAATCTCGGAAAGATTTCATCTTTAATGAAACTGTGGCTGGGTTTTTTTTACGTTTAGTATTAATATAGTATAAAAATGTGAATTTTAAATATATTACGTAGAATGTTAGAGAAAAAACATGGATGTTCTATTTGTGAGAATTTTTGAACGAATAAAGAAAGTAATTGTTATTTATTTTTAAATTCGAAAACATTTTTGTCTTTTAAAACTAAATTAGACATTTTAATCAATAGAATATTTTTGTTTTTCATTTTAAAAATAAATTCGAACTTATTACTAACAGACCCAATGCGCATGCGTGCTGGATAGAAACGGAAACTTTTCCTCATTTTTCGACGCTCGGAATGAACTCACAGAACAAATACGTTTTCTGGGAGAACAGAAACTATTTGTGAAAAAATAACGATAACTTAGTGTATATTGACGAATTTTTCTGACAGTGCAGTTTATTGCGTCGATGGATTCAAATAGTCTAGCCGTCTGCCAAGATGTTCTCTAATTCGAGTAAAGGCTCGGGTTAACTTGTAATTGTTATCTTATTTGGTTTATAAATTAATTTCCGTACATAAAGGGAACTGTGTACTATTTTGGGTTAATTTACTGGGATGCACAGAAATATTTCGTTTCAGCATAATCAATGGGAATCGGTTTTACTGTGCATTTTAATGTTGTTACATTATCTTAGTTACAATAAAATTGGTACATATGCATCATTAAGATAGTCGTTGAGTCAGAAGTCAAAATTAGGGTTTTGGTTTCATCTCGGGGGACTTGGTGATATATACCTTTTTGGATTCACAATGGTCCAAGGAGTTCATTTTATGCTGGTACTGCAAAATTTGTGGTAGCTTATAGACGCCATATGGAAAAAATGAGTGCCATCTATCGCACAAAGATACAAATGATTTTTTTATTATTAACTATTACCACATAATTAAATTTCGATGAAAAAATGCAGGGAACAAATATTATCGAACATATATAATTATAACATATATACGAACATAATAACATATATAATAACATATATAACATAACATACATATAACATATATACAAACATTTATACAAATTATATATTTGTTAAGATTTTATTTTAATATGATTATTAATATTTTCAATTGAATAAACCGATTAAAAGACATTTGCGATGAAAGAAAATCGAAATCTTATTTTGCATTTTAATGCTTATTATTATTATGTGGATAATACATAGCAATTCAAGAAAAATTTACTACTGATGAAACTATTGTACTTAGTTTGTTAAGTATTAATCCTTTCGGGACCACGGATGTATACATGTAACTTCAAAACGTTCTTCCATCGCTTGTTTTTGATACCATTAAAAAAGTAAAATTTTCCTTATCTAATTAAGAAATTCTCTTGTTTGCTAAACAAAATTTAATAGTTTGACAAAAAGTGGTGTCAATTGAATTAAATTCTTGTAAAAGATGCAGGTCTCGAACGAATTAATAAACAGCAGAAATCTTTGTCTTCTGCACTTCTATCATGATTGGTTCACATTCCTGTATCCAAATAACTTCAATCATCATATAACAGTTATATGTTCTGCATATGCTTGTACATTAGGTTATTAAATAGACAAGCAGATGATAGTGTGGCACATGTTCTTGAACAAGAATATGACAACAGTTCTAAAGTAGCATCAGGAGCAAGAGGACTCCCATTCCACTGGATCTGTGGAGAGCCCTTTCCCTCACTATCAGTTCTAAAAATCCGACCATATTTATCTGGGGATGGAAGATCAGGATCAGCCTGTAGACACTTCTTCTGAACAAGACTGTTGTAACTGGCTCTCATTACCTATAAGTAGAGTATATTACTATATGATAAAAGGCAATCCGACTCCACAGACTTTTTGTTTTACAAAAAAATACATAGAATATAGTGCAATTTCCTTGATGTGTGAGTATTTTTGCTTACCATAATAGAGGAGGTAAACTTACGAATAAACATGGTTCTTTGTTTCTTCTGATAAATCAGCTTCAGCATCAAACGTATCTCGAAATTTGTGTTCAGATTCATCATTTTCCCTTGTCCGAAAATGCACTTACTGCTTTCACAGTGAATGCATTCCAAGGTATGCATTATATGGCTCTTTAACTAGAAGTACATGCATCTCACTCAAATTGCAGTGTTTTTCTTTACCTTGTCATTGGATCCGAATTTCACAAATATTAATCCTTCCTAGTTTTTCAAATTTTTTTCGAAAGAAAACAGTGTTGAGATAACGATAATATTTATAAATCCATATTCTAAAGCATGGTGTACGCAAAATATGTGTTGTGTACCACCGCTTCCTGGAAGCAGGTCAATTTATTGGATTCTTCAACTAGTTATTTCTTGAATTTATTTTGCATTCTTGAGAAATGAAATGCATAAGTTCTTTCTCGTTCTCCTCATCAGATAGAATCTGTTTCCATTTTCATATTGTTTGTCTAGGAATACATGACTTTTATAACATCACCAACATTTCATATTTTTCGTTCATTTATTTTTATTGATAACTGCCTGTGTGCATCAAATACAACATCTATGCTTTGAAAGGATGTATAATCTTGTATTATTTCAAAAAACATTCTTTGCTAGTTGTCCAAATGATTGTGGCTCCTATGGTAGTTTTGAACAAAGTACATTCTGGCATTTACATTAACAACACCATCATTTGCATTCTTTCAGCAGTCACAACTTTGTCATACATCCATCAGTTTGATTCTTCAGTTTTTCACATTGAATCATCAAATGTTGCTAAGGGTTATTGAAGAAGTCCTAGATGGTAAGAAAAGACAGTTCTTATATCTAATTTTTTTTTTTACCCTGCAAGGATCGTCATCTGAGAAAACAGATTTCCTTTTGTCATGGCAACAAACTTTGATTTATTTAACTTCAAATTATCTTTCTTTTTCAATTCACAAAATGTTTTTAGCTTATTGGAGGTTGGAAATATCCTTCTGCCTTTAAGTCTTCAAATAGATATTCTCTCTTCGAAGTTTGGTAAATTTCTTCCGTCATCTCATGAGCTTTGGTCATGTCTTCGACAATTTCTCGATTTGTATTTGCTCTAGTTGATTCTATTAGCCTGTCTCTATTTATCTATTCATTGATAACCATGCTCTGTAAATATGAAATCTCTGGATATCGTCTTTCTGGATCTTGCTCAAAGACTGATCTGGATGTAGAATAGATTTTTCTGAAGAAATAATTTTGGTTCTTTCACAAATCATGTGAAGAAATTCTGCCCTGTTATCAAAAATATCTTTTTAACAGCGGCAGGTCTTCGACCGAACTTTGTTGTATCTTTTAACCCCTGCGTGTATTTACTTATTATCTCTTTAATCGTCCTGTTAATTTTACAGCATGTAAATCCAAGAAAATCTTTTCTATCACTGTGCTTATCGGCAGAATTTTGCAATATGGCGTCATTGGCTACTCTATTTGGAAATATCATGGATAAATGTTATGTGGTTGCTAATGTTGTGGTAAATCCAAAAATGTATTGTTTACAAAGTTCATTGACATGAAAATACACGAGAACCTGGCTCGACGACGGCGGCCATTTTCCAATATGACGCCCATAAGTTACCTTGGATTTGTAAATATGGATAAATGTCATTCTGATGTGGTGAATCTAAAAATGTATGTATATTGATTTAACAAGGTCCTGTGACATGACACCATACGAGCCCCTGACTCAACGGCGGCAACCATTTTTCAATATGACATAGATTAGCTACTCTTATTTTGAAAATATTATGGATAAATGTCATTCTGATGTTGTCGTGAATCCAAAATAGTATGATTTAACAAGTCCATTGACATAAAATCACCAGAGTCCCTGCTTCAACAACAGCGGCCATTTTTCAATATGGCGTTCATAAACTACCCTAGTATTGAATGTATCATGGAAAAATGAGATGCTGGTGTTCTGACGAATTCAAAAATGTATGATTTATCATGTCCGACATGTCCATGGCATGAAACCACACGACTGCTTAACTCAAGAACACGGCGGCCATTTTCCAATATGGCGTCCAAAAGCTACCCTCCTTTTAAAAGTATCATGGATAAATGAGGTGCTGTTGTTGTGGTGAATCCAAAAATATATAATTTATCAAGTCCCCAGACATGAAACCACACAAGCTCCTGGCTCAACGACTAAGATGAACGACAAACAGTTATCTATTATAGTGTATGAAATATAGCAATTCCAGATTTTTAAGAGAAGTTTCATGATGGCCCCGTATCTAAACGGTAGCTTTAAATCTTCAATTCGGATGTTGGCCAAAGCTTCCGGCCAGTTCTAGAATTGGTCAGGCCCCGAGTTTTGGCCGTAGCATATATATGTATTACCTTATCAAAAAGCGAAATTTTGTTAAATAATTCTGAAAATGATCAAAAATGATTCATAATCTGTGCTAATGCATTCTTTTTCTTTTTTTTCTACATGCTATCAATTGATGTATTTTGTTTAACTTTGTCAAATTGATTAATTCGTGTTTATACTAATTTCAATATGAATAAATCGAGTATAAACATCAAATATTCCGATTTAAATGAAGAGCGAGAAAATTTTATTATTCTACAGTTTTACTGCTTTTGCTTTGTTTTAACAAAAAAAATTAAAGTTTAAGAAACTCTATTAAAACTTTCTTGAAAAATATCGTATTTTCAATTTTTCAAATATGTTTATATTTCAACGGAATTTACCTTGCATTAACATAAAACTTGGCTTTTAAAATTATTCATATATTTGAATTTGTTTTCGTTTTTCTTTAGATAAAAACTTTTTGAAAGGATTTATCATATAAAATAAACTTCAAAGCTTCATTGTAACCGCTTGAAAGCCTTTGTGTGTTTTAAACTGTAACAAAATTAAAAATCTGAAAAGGTGGGAATGATAAAGATTAAACTATAGATCGAAAGAATTTGATATTTCAGTTATAAATGTTAAACCATTCAGAAGTGTAACAAAGTAGAATAAAAGGCTAAAATGAAAATTTTGAATTTCATTAATGATACAAAATGGTATTGTTTATTTTTTATTTGATTCCGACTTATATGCAAATGACTTTCTGTCACTTGAAATAAACTTTTATTTTGAATTAGACATAATGTATGACTAACAGCATTTCGAAAAGATAATCTTTAATACATATTTTTTTGTTCAGTGATGTGAAGGTATTTAATCTAACAAATGTTTGTTTCTAGAGGTATTTAATATCAAAGGTATATAGTCTAGTAGAACACAGTGTAGGAAAATGTGTAAAGAATGTTCAATAATAGGTTGCATGGATATAATTAATTTTTCTAGTGCTCGCGATGGGATAAGTATAGCAGCTATACGTTTAAACGATATACGTATATCTGTATAATACGTTTCTCTGCTATACAGATACCTTAAAATATACGTTTAAACGTATCCGGATACGTATAAGGGCATATCGGTTAAACGTATATTTAAGAATACGTATATGTAATGTATACGTATATTCCACGTATCGTATCTAATTTAAATAGTTGACTTCATCAGTCTTATGTCACTGAACGGAGAATAATTTGGAAATCCGTGGCGTTACGACAGGAACCGCATAGTATGTCTTATACATACGAGATCGAGCAATGAAAAGCGTATATTTATCAAAACATTTTGCAAAAAGTTCACAAAAGATCAGACTCCTGATTGGTCAGTTTCGTTTCACTAACAGTGAAATATCTATCTGGATCGTGACCAAGATCTTGTTATTTTCCTTTATAAATATTTTAATTAACGGACATGTTCAGCGCAATTTACCGAATTGTGTTTCTTCTAATTTTCATTAAGTAAGTCATAAAATGTTCTGGGAGGACAAAATAATTAAATTATTTAAAAAAGGAAACAAATAAAAATCACCAAATATGTAAATTATTTTAAAATTCCTTTGCGGTTAGACGATTTACATATGGTGCAAAATAAAACCATGCTGTCACGTGACTCAAAGAATGACATAGTATAAGTATCTCGTTGTGTAGAAGAAAGAGCATTTTTGACGCAGTTCTGCTTAGATTTAAATTAGAAATGAATTAAAAAAAGCTCAGTGAGACGGTACGTAAAGAAAAAAAAATGATTTTTTTTTAATGTAAAATTTTTTTTTAAATATATTTTCAATATATTTTATATTTAGAAAACAATATTCTTAAATACAATAAAATTATGATTACAAAACTTTCTAGAAGTCGAACTGATCAATGTCACTATAAAAAGTAAAGTAAATTTAAGTCTGTTTTGTGGCACCATGTAAAAATATTGTTCACTCGAAGTGCTCATGCCACAAATCAAACTAGTCAGATGTGGCAATCTCAAAACTTTTTTCTATCTCATGTATGTTAGTACTTCGAAATTCGCTATCACAGTGCTAAAATTAATTGGCAATCTGTGCCCATCGTGAGGATTCAAATGTTACGAAATTCCGTGCATTAATTCTAGAAATAAAACTATTGCAAAAATCGGTAAAAATGCAGAATAACAGTATCACCTATTGTGTAATTTATACAAAAACATAATCAGCAATAATATTTGCTACTCTGAAGCTAAATCTTAAGTTTGATAAAAAGAAAAAAAAAAAAAAAAATCATGCATTAGTTTTTGCAATAGAACTATTGCGCGAATCAGGAAAAATTCAGCATAGCAGCGTCCCTATTCGGTGATTCTCACCAAAACATAGAATTACTTCATATAAAGCATTAACTGAATCTGTAGTTTGATGAAAATCCGTGCATTAATTCTTGAGATAGAGCTATTGCAGAAATCATAAAAAAGACAGCATAGTAGCGCCACCTGTTGAACGGTTTACACACAAAACTAATCAGCACCAAATTCTATCAGGGACTACCTGAATATATAGGGGAGACTGGGGCACATGTGAACAGTTCACATAAACATAGCTATTACTATTAACTGGGTTAATTTCTATAAATAAAACTACTTAATATAGTAAAGATAACTTTTTTTACGCATGGTAATTTTTTTAATTACCTTTACAGTTCACCTTATCTTCTTACTTTTCTTAATAGTTTTATGAATTCAAAAAAAGGTTCATGTGTGCCCCAACGAAGGGGCAGTTGTAAACACACAAGGAAAACACGTGAACACAAGGAATTTTTTTTTTTTTGACATTTTTTTATCTTTTTCATGTGTTACCATAATCATTAGTTGTACTATCTGTTAAATTCACCATGAAGAAAAATATATGTATATTTATTTAGTTTCTGAGTGATATGTTTAATCAAAATATTATAAAATAAAAATAAATAGATTTTTTTTTTTGGGGGGGGGGGGCTTAGATAATTGATAAAATATTGTTGCAATAAAATAAAAAATTAAAGAAATAAACTTGAGAAAATAGTTAAAGAATTTAAATTTTGCTTAGGACTTTTTGTTTGAGGGAGATTTTAGGGTGGGAGCATTTGGAAAATATTTATCGAAAATATACCGAAAGCGAAAGATTCCCATTCCTCTATTTGCCTTATGTGCCTGTAAATTAAGGAGAAAGAATTGTTTTCCGTTTATAAGCTTCCTCCAAATTTAATTTATTTTGTTTTTAAAAGAAAGGGGGGACGTGAATAATGGATATTTCACGGTAGTTATAAGTGTTAAAATTTTATTTTCTTAAAATATAAATATATTTTCAAATCACCAAATAACATAGATGTTTTAGAAATGGAACTAATAATACAAGTTTGCAACAAATGAAATAAAAAAAATTTGTAAAGTTGTTAAACATAATATTTTTTGCATTAACGATGCATAAAAAATAGTATTGCAAGCCGTAAATAAAATAATATATAACATTTATTGCATTTTAGAAAACATTAAATTTATTTAAATTATAATTCAACATAAATGAGCCTGCTGCTTTTTATGTAGTTGCTGATAAATATGTTTGTAGAAGTTTCTATACAAAATCAACTTTATATGACGAAATGTCTTCTATTTCAATAAAATTATGATAATGGAGATGACATTATTTTCTTGAAGTTAACTGAAAGGAACAGAATCACTGAATGATTTTTGGCGAATTTAATGACGTGTTCAGATCTGCCTTAACTAAACTCTTCATAAGTTACCAACATTCCCACAAGAGTTAAAATGACAAATCATAACATTTCTCAATTTTAAGAAAAAAATTATCATAAATATTTATTAGTATGCATAGTATATGTTAAAACATTAAAATAAAAAAATGAATAAATAAATAAATTATTCTCTTAGCAAGTGGGAGATTTTACTTTTGAGTTCAGTAAGCAGTATTTTGGCTCTTGGGGACAAACAAAATCTCGAAGAGTTCAAAATTTTTTTTCCATATGTCTATAGATGCTACCATCTTTGGTAATTTTTTTGAAATAAAAAAAAACGTATAATAAGTTCTGAAAAATGGAAATATTCTCACATGCCCCATTTTCACATGTGCTCTAGTCTCCCCCATATATGTTTCTTAATTCCGTGTATTAAGTCTTAAGATGAGCGCCCACAAAATTCATGTCACATACAAAGTCACAGACTCACTGGCAGATATTTTGTAAAAATATGTTTTTCGGACTCTCTAATCTTTAAAACGTATAAACCCGTCGAAAGTTTTCCCGAATCCAATACTTTCTTCTTGTAAAGATACAAGAAAATATATATATATATATATAAAACTAAGTACTGCGCCACAGATCTTCCAAACATGAGCTTGATTCTACCCACAACTAATGTAAGACATTTTATAATAAATAACTTAGTTTTTTTTTTTTTTTTTTTGGAAAAAAAAAAACCAAAATCTAAATTGAAGAAGTATTCAGATTTTTTTAAGCACCTGCATAACAAGTAGTTGTCAAGTAAAAACCTCTTAGTTCTTTGAACAAAAAATCGCGATCGGGATACTCTACCGGATATTTCTCAATGTCTCTAATCCGCAAAAAAACATTGAAACATCAAATTTCATGCCTTGAACGAAAAACGTTTAAACGTTTATACGTTTACCGCTCGGATAAGATCCGTAAATACGATGTACCGTATATGCTGTTTTGCGTTATACGTATAACCGCCAATGCCGTATTATACGTATAGCAAATCCGTATTTCGTATAATACGTATTATACATATACTCGTATAAACGTACAAACGAGAGCACTAATTTTTTCTTACTTGCTTAAAATTTTTATTCTTACTTAAGATTTTGAAAGTATTTTATTTAATTATTTACTTATTTTTATTTCAACACTGTAAAAATAAAATCCATTAACATACACACATTTTTCCGTAAAAAGATACGGAATAGTTTCATTTTTCCGTGGAAACACTACAATTTCCGTAATTTACATTTTGAGATTACAAATACATATAAATTCAGTAAGTTTTCAATCAATTTATCGGAAGTTTTCTGTATTCCTTTCAATGCACTGCAAGTTCCGTAAATATTATTTAGAAATAGTTGCTCTGTGTATGGAAAGCGATGTAATTAATTGTTGTAATATTTGTCTTACAGTGATATTATTTTCAATGAATCTCCACTATGTTGAATTTATTCCAATCATTCCGAATGTTTACTAAAAGCTTTGATGATACATTGGTTTTTAAACCGATAGATGTCATATCGCCATCTATTATAGATATTGTAAACAACTCACTAAAATAATTATTTTCTTTCTTTGTTCCTTTTTTAATAAAAAAGCTAACATATTTTTACGATATTTAAAATAAATAAAATCTAATTCTTTTTAAGTACACAAAGATAGTTGAAAATGAAAGTTGGTTTATTTTTCATTATAATTTTAAATTAAGGTTTATTTATAGCATATTTTTTAAAAAGTCTATTTGGGATATTTCCGTAGGTTATTTTAAAATGTTTTAAAATTAAAAAGAAATATTTTGAATTTTAATATATTTTTTTATCGATTAATTTGAAGAAATTCGCACATAAAACTTAAAACATATCTGAAATATAATAATGAAATTATTATAATATTGACAATTATCTAAGTTATTATAAGCAATATAAGAAATTTATTTTATTATCCCGTAGTGAATATCTTTTTAGGTGCGTTCGTAATTATGTAAATACGTAGCACCTATTGTTGTCGCTCAGTCCGTCCGTCTGTCCGTCTGTCTGCCTGTCCGTCTGTCTGTCCGTCTGTCTGTCTGTCCGTCTGTCTGTCCGCATATAACAACGCAAAAACTACCCAACCGAATCGTTTGAAATTTAAAATACATAATTATAACATAATTTTGTCGAGTCATTTCAAATGTTTTGAAAATCGGATAGATAGATCAATTACAGGGACAATCAAAAGGATTACGTTACATTACGGTCAATGGGGGAAAAAGTTTCAAATGCATTTTAATCGTTTGAAATTTAAAACATATAATTATTACGTAATTTTGTCGAGTCATTTCAAATGTTATGAAAATCGGATGCATAGATCAATTACAGGGACAATCAAAAGGATTCCGTTACATTACGGTCAATGGGGAAAAAATTTCAAATGCATTTTAATCTTTTGAAATTTAAAACATATAATTATTACGTAATTTGGTCGAGTCATATTAAATGTTATGAAAGTCGGATGCATTGATCATTTACAGGGACAATCAAAAGTATTCCATTACATTACGGTCAATGGGAAAAAAGTTTCAAATGCATTTTAATGATGTTACACTCATTCGAACATAATAGAATTGGCATAAATCTATGAAATATATACTAAAAAATGCATTCAGTACAATCTGTGATGCAAAGAATTTTTATTATTAAATTACAGGGTCACACAAAAGTATTCCACTACATAACGCTATACGAGGAAACATTGTTTGGGGAGTGTTTTAATTATATTCAACTGATTTCACATTTTATGAATAACATATTTATGTTGCTGAGGTTTAATAAAAATTACTTCCTGCATATTTACAGAAACACAAAGATTTCGACTATTATACTGTATCCGAAGTACGCTCTACTATATCAGCAAGATCTGAATATTTTTTAAACTTCGTTATCGTACGAACGCACCTCATTTGCTACGTTCACGTGCAATTTCCAACTTGTTTTGATATTACAGTAGATCGCCACACAAATAATTTGTTAAAATACATATTTCAAAAGGTATAAATGTTAGTATCCTATGAAAAAAAAATAATAAATAACAATATTATAACAATTTTTTTAAGTCTTCTTAAAAAAAAAAAAAAAAAAAAAAAAAAAAAAAAAAAAAAAAAGAGAGAGAGAGAGAGAGAGAAACAAAACTCTTAATGCATTTTTTCATTCATGTACTATTTTAAAGGCTAAAATTTATTTTTTATAAAGCAAGAAAGTAAAAAGCTAAATATTCGAAATTATGGAAAGAAAATTTGTGAAACATTTAGAATTGTATACTCAATAGAAAAATATTACCTCTACAAAAATAAATCTCGTGTTTAACACCTTGCTTTTGGTTTATAAAATGTATCGGAAATAAGTAAAGATATTTTACATCGTTATTTGTGTAAATCTGGCCTAATGGTATTGCGCAGCGTGCTGCGAGAGGACGGTTTCCTGGTTCCATTCCTTGAGAAGGTAACTGATATTTCTGCACAGTTGTTTAATTAAATGTATGTGTTCTGTCCCTTATGTTAGCGTGTCCTTGAAAAGTTAAAAATAAAAATGTAAGCTTGTCCTTGAAAAATTATTTTTTGCCTTTTTAAACGAAAATTTTTAAATATGGAAATATGAAAATAAAATGGAAAATATTTGAAAAAACTTAAATATTTTTGAAATTTACAGAATTTGTTTTCCATTAAAATACGGAAATAGTACTGGCGTCTAGTTTACCAGTACAATTTCCGTATTTTAACGGAAATATTTTTTACAGTGAATAAGTTACAAATTTATATATTCTTTTATAGGTAAGGTTTCAAGAAAATTCAATGTTGTATGCATATAATTACAGTTTCCTATTTACTTAAAAAAGTTTTTAAAGTAATTTATTAGCTAATTTTTTTCAGTACTGCATTTTTCTTCAGAAAAGTTACAGTAAGAAAAAATACTTTTATGAGAAAAGTGTAAGAATATTCAGTATTGTTTACGTATGAATATATTTTTTTTATTTACATGATTAAAAGTTGTAAAGCATTTTATTTACCTACTTATTTTATTTTGTATTTTAATGTTTCAGTCTTCTTTAAAAAAAAGCCTCAATTAAAATAAAAGTTAATTTGAAAAAAAATTGTTAAGAATATATAATACTGTATGCACATAAATATATTTTCTTATTTACATAGTGAAGATTTTTGAAATATTATAATTACTTGTATTTTTATTTCAATATTGCATTCTTTTTCATAAATGTTATAATAAAAAAATACTTTTATTGGAAAATTGTAAAGAGTATTTAATATTACATGGGTATAATGACATTTTCTTATTTACATAGTAATGATTTTAACGTATTTTATTTAGCTACTTTTTCTTCAATATTTCATTCTTCATCAGAAAAGTTACAATAAAAAATACTTTTATAGGAGAAGTGTAAAAAGTATTCAATATTGTGTGCGTATAGTTATATTTTCTTATTTTCATAGTGAAGATTTTTAAAGTATTTTATTTAGCTATTCATTTTTTTATTTCAATATTTCGTGCTTCTTCAGAAAATTTAGAATAAAAAATACTTTTATAGGAAAAGTGTAAAGAATTCTTTATTGTTGGCATATAATTACATTTTTTTACTTATATAGTGAAGATTTTTAAAGTATTTTATTTATTTACTTATTTTTTAATAAAGTGTAAAGAATATTCCCTTATAGGTTGCATACGTATAGTTGTATCTCTTTATTTAAGTAAAGAATGTATTTTTTTACTATTCATGCTGAAATTCCAATTGTTCATATTAATATAATATAAAATAAAAAATAATTCTATTCAGCTTTCCAAATTAACTCACACGAAATATCATTGGACAAATAAATTACTACCAACAAATTTATTTTGACATTACAACATATTTATTTTGAGTTAAATAAAAACATAAATGGTATATTATTTTATAAAATTATTTAACATTAATTTATTTTTTTTTTCAGAAAATGAACCTGCGCTACATTTAAAAGCAACAGCACATATATTTGTGAAACTATTATGTTCTACTATGTTACAATGGAAGGAACTTTTCCACATGAAACCTACTTAAAACGAATTATAAACAATTACAAATTCAAATAGTAATCAGACACTTCTCTCGGCTAATAATTTGCTTGAAATGTTACTCTCAACGAGAAAACACGAATTATCCTAATAATTTCAAATACGTGCATATTCTAATTACAACAATATTTCGATTAATGACCCGTATACGAATAAACTAGATATCATCGTGTATGTTTAAATTTCAAGTACCATGAAGCCAATTTCAGAAATACTGATTTCGGAGCTTATGTAACTTTTGATCTCGATGCGTATTAATTCATTATTTAAGTAGTGTTTTTAAATTTATTTATTTACTTGTGTGAGACGTGATACGGCATTTGACGATTTGAGATATATATTGCTTTGTTGTATCGTAAATGTGATGAAAGTTATTAGTTTCCGAAATATGAAATCAGATCTTGAAAATTTGCATTTCTATAAACTTTTGTTGAAATATACATTACTCAGGTTATGTCGGCTTATAAAACTATATACGTATAGTATGTACTCTTAGTTAAAAATTTGTTACTTTTATAATTCTGTAAATTATTTTTACAGAAAGTTTAAACTTATTTTTTATGTAGTAAAAGTTTATTTTATGCACTTACGTCGAGGTTATGCATGACGCACACTGAATTGGCCTCAGTTGAAGAAATATAATTTTTAAAAAACCTGTTCTGTCCTTTTGAGACCAATTTTTAAATGCTTGCATAATTATAGAAATATGTAACTCCTATAGTCTCGTCACCTGGTGCATCTGCCCGTCTATCTGTCCAGTCTCCAAGAATATTTTAATAAAATTTTGCTTTAGTAATGAAAGTGCAAAATTTTGGATATTTATTTTCCAAGCGCATAAATCCGCTTGCATATTTTGCAGTCAGTCAATTATTTCATCTTTTTAGGAACAGAATTCTTCTGCCCCTAAAAGGGTGAAAGCGTACCATAACTCTAGAAGTTTTTAACAATTTACATATTTTTTAGAGCTTGTAACACCAGAAATCGTAAACCAAAATAAAATCCTATGAATAGATGTAATGTTTGGAAATTATTTCCCTGGAAAAAGTAATGATGGAAAAATAATTTCCAAAGGAGATGTTATAATAACATTAATGGTTATCAAAATGTTCATGAAGAATATTTCTTTTAACAATTGTAAATGAAATTTATGGATTAAGCGATGATGAAAAACAAAATTTTAAAATTATTGTATGTTTTTTTTTCTTTCACGAATATTTGATCCAATTTGAGTAAAGTGAATTCTGAATGAAAGCCTTTTCTTTAATGCAATTGAAAAATTCACGGGAAAAAATCCATTTTCGACTTATTAAAGCATAAATTTTAAAGTGGTAAACATTAAATTTCACTTAAAATGAAAACTATAGTTACTTTAATTTTTTTGCGAGAAAGAGAATTTAAAAATATATTTGAAAGGTCCATTTATCAGTGAAACGGTATTTTAAAATATCTTTTTTTACTTCAAGTAATTAACTTTCACACTTCTTTTTTTCTACAGATGTATGACTTGCTTTTAACAGATTATTTTATACTATACAGAATTGTTTTTATTACTTACTGATACTGATGGTCGTCCACACTTTAAAAGAATAAAACATGGTTATGGATGTGTAAGTTAACTATCAAGCTTAACTATCCTCTTTTGGATAATAATATTTTCGCATTTAAGTAAAATAATAAAACGAAATTCAATATACCACCATGATTCAATCATACACTACGCAATTAGAACTTTCAAAAAGCTTTCTGCTTATTGAACAAAAAAGGTTTTACATGAAAAGTGACAAAAGATGCATCCAGAGTACAACTACTTCTATTTCCAGCTACCCTAAGAATTTTAGACCCTTGAATTTCAAACAAAGCGATGAATTGGATATATTAAAAAAAAAAGTTTAGGTAGCGTAAATATTCTAATATGTAAAGTGTGAGTCTGATGCTACATGCCTTTGAAAAGTTTCTTCTTAACCTTCAAAACGTAATATAATATTTGATTAAAAAGGTTTGTACCAAGCAATCATCATTTTCAGGAAGTTTTGTTTAAATGATGTTTTTTTTTTTTTTTTTTTTAATGTTTCCGAAAACGTTTACTTGTATAAGCATGTGCGAAGAATATGCTTTCATGTACTTTTTAGAAAGCATTTTAGCATACATAGAAAGTGGTTCAGACAATTTAAAGAAGATGTATTCGATTTTAAGAACGCAGAAGGTAAAAGTAAATTGAAAAACTGCTGAGATACTAAAACGTCCTGAAACTGCTACAGGCGAAGTCTTTTAAAGTCAACTAACTCGATTGAAGTTAGCTGATCAAGAAAATCGACCAGAATACTATAAAAGACACAATAAATTAGTTTTTCGGCATGACAATGCAATGCAACAGACGCCATGTGTCGTTAAAACTTATTGAAAAATATATGGTTGAAAAATTCTATCCCACCCGCTGTACAGGACATACATTGGCTCTTCGGATTATTATTTATTCCGTTCGATGCAGACAGTCCTTTAACACGTACGATTGATATCTTTTGAAAGCATCGAAAATTGACTTGATAAATGGACCGCTTCAACAGACAACGACTTCTTTCGGCAGAAAATCGGTAGGTTGTCTGAAAGATGACCGAAGTTCGTGATGGAGCATACTTTGAACGGATCATACTTCTGATGGAGAACCATTTTTATGTACTTCACTAATAAACATGTAATTTTAAAAATAAAATAGCATTTACTTTTGCATGTACTATATACCGAATATTTGAAATGAATAGAACAGTTACTAATGAAAATATTTCCTGACAATAGCTTCGGCTTTTGGAGACAGAAAATATTAGGAAATTTAAGTAAAATGTATATTTTGAACTTTGATGACCATCCAGCTACATATTTAAAAACGTAAATGTCGCATGTGAACAAAGTGACGCATTAAAATAAAGAAGATATTTTTTCCTTCACAAAAATTAAATCCAGAGTACTACTACTTCTACTTCCAGCTACGATTAGAATAGTAGACTTCCATTTGGAACGATGTTGCGTATTTGAAATTAATAGAACGGCAACTGACAAAAACATTCCTTGGTTATGGCTGCGGGTTTTGCAGACTGAAAATATTAGGAAATTTAAGTAAATGTATATATTGAAATTCTACTACAATCCAGCTACACTTTGAAAAAGAAAGCAACGTATGTGAACAAAATGGTGAGTTAAAAAAGAGGATTTTTTTCCTCTACAAAAATTTAATCGAGAGTAATACTATTATTGCTTCCACCTACTTCAGGATTTACAGATTCTCCCATTTCAAACTAAGTGATGCATTTTAAATGAATACACACAGAAAAAGGAATTCATTAAAACTACAAAACATGTTTTGTTGAGTACATTTTGGTTGCTTTAAGCAAATTTTTTAATTAAAGTAAAAAATTGGTTTTGTTGCTAAAAAAAATTGTAACAAAATTTCATCAATTTTATTTGAGTCTTACTAAAGTCTTGTATTTTCAAATATTAATTCCAACAAAATTTTGTTGTTTTTGCAAAATTTAAATTGGTGTGCAGTAGCCACAACTCTCTCTCGTAATTTTGTTTAATTTACTTACATAGCTGTTAAGGATTAAGATAATTTTTGGATAATAAAAAATTTTCAAATTGAGACGGATTAACTATGTTGTTATTACATTATTATGAATTTCAGATGAAAATTGTGGACAGAAAAATAAAAAAAGCAATATTTTTTTTGTTTATTCAAACAAAATTTCCATGGACCCATATTTAGATGAAAAGATTTGTTTGCCCAAACAAATTTTTGTTGATTCAACAAAATATTTCTCTGGGTGTAGAATGACAATCAATGAAAATGGTCTCTGATGATGGCTGTGTGTTTTGCACACCGACAGTATTCAGGAAATTTAAATAAAATGTGTGTTTTAAAAGTGTAATATCTGCAATATTATTATCAATCACCTTTTTAAGTAAACAGAGAACGTTTTAAAGTTCATATTGTGTAAATGGTTGCTTATTATATTCAGTTTGATATTTTGTGAAACGCTTGTATTTGTATATTAAATTTGGCAAGCTGACAAATTCCGATTTTTGTTCTTTATTTAACTACATTTCTACTAAATTTTATTTCACTCAAACCCTTCAGGAGTAAAGTACTTCTATTTCTCAAATAATAAATTGATTAAATGACACCAGTATTTATGAAGAACTTTATTTGAAAGTAAATAAAAATTTCTTTTTCCGCGTTTATTATATAAAGCAAAATTTAATATCTACATCCTGGTACCAAAGTGACTTTTGAGAATTAAAATGTAGTTGTATATGGAATATACCGGTGCACTTCAAGGAAATTTAAGCAAAAATGCAATGAGAAAATGATGTAACTATATTAATCCAATGAATAAAATATTATTTCCATTTGAAATGAATTGAATGCGAATAAATTTTCTAAAGGATTCCAACAATTGAAATTAAATATTTCAAAATATTGACCAAACTCAAATTTCAAAACGTTTCAAACTACTCATTAATTACAAATAAATGTTATATAAAGTGCCATAGCTGTTCAAAACGCGCAATTTAGTTATAATGGTTAAACGATGGAATTTTCAAGTGGTAGGGGGAACTGTGGCACATTGATACAGTTATTTTCTAAGAATTTTTTTGGTGTCCAGAAAGTAAAAATTTCAAGTTTTTTTTCCATGTGATGTCAGGAAAACTTGTGCAGTGTGTTATAAAAATGTACAATCATTGTTTTACATAATATTTTTCATGTACTTAAAAAAATTAAAAAAAGCAATTTGTATCAATGTGCCCCATCCCCGGGGCATATTGATACACCTAGTGGGGCACTATGATACGTTTAGAAAAAATGGACACAGAATAACACCAATGCATATTTTTCATAGAAAATTAGTTAGCAAACCATTCTATATTTATTTATAGAAATTCAAATCACCCACAATTTATTTGTAAGTAATATTAAATCAATCAAAATGAAGTGAATAATGACTTCATGTTCTGGCTGTTCCTTGTCTGATTGTTGGCTGTGATAACTTTGTCATACCTGGTACTTCAACTCCAGCATTATCTTCTTTCTTAGGAAAGATGAAAAAATTAACAGGCTTTCTCTTTATAAATTTGTTTATAAACAGAAAATAAAGAATAGTTACATTAAAAATGTTTTTATAACATAATTATCCTTTTCTGTTCTGCAGCTTATTTTTCTTACTCAACATTTCTCATCTCGAAAATACTTTTTCTCTGGAAAATCGATATAAATTCGAGATTTGCCAGAATGCCGTCTTTTCATTTTGTTAGTTCGTCTAGTACTAGATGTTGGATAAATTCGCTCGTCTTCTGTTTGCAAAAATACAATAAAATGTTCTAATGTAAAAATTTAGAGCTATTTCACTTCAATAAAAACTAATATTAGAAATTTTTGCGAAAAGTTGTTGGATTAAGGAGTGTATGGTAAAAAAATAATAATAAAAGGTAATGAAAAAAATGAACTAGAAAACGATTTATGTTGTATCCATGTGCCCCGACATAGACTGTATCAATGTGCCCTATACAGCCATTTTGAATAAAATGAGTCTCAAATAAAACACATCATATTTTACCTAACAATAAAGAATGAGGAACTGATAAAGAGTAGCTTTACTAGCCAGGGAGAGTATTCTTTTCGGTCCAAAATGCTGGAACAGTTGTATAACATCATTTCAATTGTACAACTCAAATTTACCTTTGACCTACAAAAACAATAAATCACCCGTCCCATTTCAACAAACTATTGAATCATGCCAATACGTTCTGTATGTAGTTGTGTACACTAGCTTCACCTTTTGGAGCTGTTGCGAAACTTCCTATAATGACCCTGTGAGCTGTAGAGGGGGTGTATCAATGTGCCCCAGTTCCCCCTACTGGTAAATGTGCCAATGTATAAACAAAAATAGTGTAATAATAACCGTATTGCCCTCAAGTACATTATTATAACAAATTGAATACATATTTTCTTTCTTTTTTTATTTTAGGGTGAGAAAGTGTTAATTATCGGCATGCATAAAAGACAAAACTCTTTTTTATCAAACCCTTTTTTGTCCCGCTTTTTTCTGAACCGGTTTTAATAATTAATTTTCCAAATTAACGCAGTTTATTTGTAGATGTGTCCTCACTCGTTATTTTAGAAAATAATCCTGTTTTTATGTCTTTATTTTAATTTTAAAAAAATTATATTTCTACATTTTGGTGGCAATTGGTTTACTTCTATTATTGGAATAAGAAGGAAAACAATGTGAATTAACATATTATTACGGATGCCATTTTCGTATTAATTGCAAGAGAATTAAATACGTCACGATAAAAAGGAAAAAATGCATTTTCACTCATAAAGCTGTTAAATGTTAATATTTCTGTTATTATTGAGATTGAGACACAAATCTCAAAGGGCATCAGTGACTAATAATGACGTCATAGTAAAAATAAAATGAGTATTTTCTATGATAAAACTAAATATTTAGTACGATATGCGTCTAATAAAACAGTAATCTTCAGTATTTTGCGGGCAATCAGATAAGAACCTCAAGCCAAGAATACAAATGTTCACATGCAAAATTGTAATTGACAAATGTGACATCAAATTTACTAATATATTTATGAATAATCTATTGCACTTTAAATTAATTTTAAAATGGTTAATACGAATATTAAAAGTATGTGTATGTAAATTTTGAGTAATTGAAAAATACATTATTTTCATATTTCGTTGGGGAAAAAAGCTTGCGTTATAGGCACAATTTTTGTTCATTTTTTATTATACGTAATACCAAAGCCTCCATTAATAACTTCATAATTTCTTTTTTTATGGGGACACAGTACCTCGAAATTGATCAAAATATCGACTTTTTTTTACATTACTTGAAAGCATCTTTAATTGTGAATATCTGGATACCTCATTTTTACCTACACGCAATTATAACGCGAGATATTCAAAGTTTTTTAATAGCTCTAAGGCCATTCCTCATACAAGTGAAAACTTTAAAGGGATTTTTGTCCATGTTCATATTTTTATAACTTGTTTGTTTGATAAATACTTAGGCCTTTTTCGCTAATTTACATATAGAGGTTTGAATCTTTATACTTGTTATCCATGGTGTATTTATTATTTTTGTGCATGGATTTAGTATTCAAATTCATGGTTATTTTAAAAAAAAAATTGAGAGCTTGTTGAATTTCTTTCAATTTTTAATATGCACATGAGAAAAAAAATCATACTAAATGCAAAAATCCATACATCAAAAATCCATGCTCCATTTTATGTAGTATATTCTAATGAATGTTGAAAAAAATTGAAGCAAAGATATTGATATTTATAAAAGTAATAAGAATTTTTTTTAAAGTGAATTTAAAATAGAATTTAGTAAAGTAGGCTGTTCCACAAGATTTTTTTAAAGTTTTATTTCATTTTTATTATTAAATATTGAACGACCTCATATGTTACAGTACTATTCAAAATTGAAAAAAGTTTCAAAGGTACCATATACCCTTAATTGCATCTGACTGATTGCGTATAAGAATAAAGTTTAATTTTTCATTATTTTGAAATGCTAAAATCACACTTCAGTTAAAATACATTTATATTTAATTTAAGCGCTAAGCCAACTAATATAAAGTTGGTTACTTATTGTAATTATTTTTTGGATTTTTTATGAATTCATTTAATCGATTCTTTTACACATTTTCATCCGTCAACGTTGACGGGTTTCGACTGATTAGTTTTGTTTGTAATGTATACATTCGTAGCACTTATAATTGTCATCGTTCAGACCGTTTGTCTGTCCGATTATAACAGAGCGAATCATTTGAAATTTAAAATTTATAATTGTTGCATAGTTATATCAAGTCATTTCAAATTTTATCAAAATCGGATGCACAGTTTATTACAGGTACAATGAAAAGTATTCCGTTACATTACGGCCAATGGGGAAAAATTTTTCAAGTATATTTTAATGGTGTTACAGTCTTTCGAACATAATAAAATCGATATGCATCTATGAAGTGTATACTAAAATATACATTCTGTACAATCTGTGGCGCAAAGAATATATTTTTTTAATTTACATGGCTACACAAAAATACAGGGTGAAACATTTTTTGGGGCGCGTTTTGATACTATAAAACTATTTCACATTTTATGAAATTGATATACGTTGCTGAGGTTTACTAAAAGTTACTTCCTGTATAACAGAAAGCAGAGTGTATCAGGGATACACAAAGATTTCAGATACTCTGCTATTTCCAAAGTACTCTATACTATAGCACCAAGATTTGAATATTTTTAAAACTTCCTTACAGCACGAATGCACCTTATTTGCTACGCTTGATCAAATTCATTTCTATATAAAATCCTTCGCGTTTCCATTTACAAAAATGTGATCTGCTGAAAAGTTACTTTGAATAAAATATTTTTGAGAAGCACCATTCATACAAACTAAATTTAAAATATAAACTAATGTATAACGAACGAAAACTCGCTTAAAGTTACATCGAAGTTTCTAATTTAAAGTTTCGAACAATAGGTTCTTAGACAAAAGAGAGATTACTTTACAAAATCTTATGTTATTTCTTCCCCCAAGGAGTCGGCAAGTGCACATCACTTTTCCTTAATTATATTCTTTAAGGCTGCCTCTTTTCTGCGCCTTCTGACTTGTAATTAGAGGGCTTCATAAAGTTAACTCTTCACTAGAGTGTATTTAAGATGATTATTATCGCAAACATTATTTGAAAGCAGCGTAAAGAAACAACTAGTAATAATTGCTAGAAATTTCCATCTTTAACAAAGCGCTCAGAATCATTAAAAATTTTAATTATAAACTTGTCGCGTCTTGCATTTTTTTTCGATTCTATTTAAAATACATATTTTGTTAAGTGTTTTTTTATTTTTACACATCCTAAATTATTAGGCTATTTTTATTTTGCAAAATTTATCTCTTTTCTATCGAATTTATTAAGCGTGCAACACGTTTAAATATAATTCTTTGTAAAATAATAAATTCTTGATAAAATTATTAATTTAGCAAATTTCGCAACGTTTCATTTGTAGCTAAATGTAAATATTTACTTATTATTTCATTAAAAGTTTTGTACAAAAATATTTAATAAATACAAAAACACATCTTGAAGACTCGAGAAATGAACTACCTATAATTTCGAATCGGAGTAATCAGCCTTTGATAGAATGTTTTATTGAAATATAATTGCCTAAAAATGTATGGAAATATACAAACTCTAAAAGAGACTGTACTATTTTACAATCTGTTTTGAATGAGAAATAATTCTAGAGAAATTACTGTATTTACGAACTATAATAATTTTACGAACTATAATTATAATAATTTTATTCTACATTTTTTATGAGTCATGTGATAGAAAGGTATTTTTTTTAGTTTAATCATCAAGAAATTATATCATTTTGTTTATAATTAAATCATGTAAATCATGATTTTAAGGTAAGTGTTGTAAAAGTTGTTTTATCTGCAACAAACTCCTATTTCATTCACTATAGACTTTACTAATTATAAAGTTACTCAAAAATGTTAAACGCCTGCTGAAAAACCGATTTTTTTAAAACTTATATATCATTTCTAAATATTGCATAACTTAAATTTTAATGTCATCCAATAGAAAAAAAAATGCTTTCGAATGAATTTTATTTAAAAGTTGCAATTCACTCTAATGACTTTCTTTTTAATTTTAAAACTATTTTTCAAAAATGATTTTTTTTAAATCTATTTCAAAAGCAAAACTTTGTTTGCTACAATAGAATAAAGTTACAATTGACAAATGATTATCTAAAATAAATTAAAAAATATAACAATTCGGAAGTCGCACGCCAAACGTAACAAATGAGGTGCGTTCGTACTTATAACGAAATTTAATAAATATTCAGATCTTGGTGTAATACTATACAGTATTTCGGATATAGTGTCGTCACCTCAATCTTTTGTGTATCCCTGTAAATACTATCTACTTTCTATTATACAGGAAGTAACTTACAATAAATCCCAGCAACGTATATCAATTTCATAAAATGTGAAATTTTTAAATATTATTAAAACGCACCCCAAACAAATATTTCCCCCCCCCCCCCCCAACACTTTTATGTAACCGAATAGTTCTGTGCGGCCATGTAAATAAATAACAAATATTCTTTGCACCACTTATTGTACAGAATGAATATTTTAGCATGCTTCATAGGTGCATATCAATTTCATTATGTTCGAAAGAGTATAACGACATTAAAATGCAATCGAAATTACTTTTCCTCGTTGGCCGTAATATAACAAATTACTTTTGTTTATACCTGTAAATAAACTACCCATCTGATTTTCATAAAATTTGAAATGATTCAACAAAATTATACAACAGCTATGTATTTTAAATTTCAAACCATTTGATTGGCCAGTTTTTGCACTGTTATATGCGGAAGGCCAGATGAACGAATGGAGGGATGACTATAGGTGTACGTATTTATATAATTACGAGCTCACCTAAAAAGCAGATAAGGTCTGTCTGACAATAAAATTCCATACATTAGTTTTGATCAAACATTTGACAATGAAAAGATAGATTTAAATTTTACACTCAACATATAATTATTACTAATTTAACCTGAACTGATTAAAATATATGTTGCGTCAGAATTCAAGAGGTAAGTGGAAGAAAATGTTACGTAACAAAAATCAGAATTCGAGAAAATTGAAGTAAAAGTTTTTGTTGTAATTTAGTTACTTAATTCCTTATTTGTAGCATGCATTTGAATTTTAATAGATGGTACTAAAATCTCCTCGGAAAGAATATTAAAATCCAACTATTAAATATTAAAAATTATTTTCATCGTTTAATGTATCCAAACACTTTTAACACGTAATTTTCAATCAAAGTATCGATTTTTCACGAATGAAATAACGTTAAAATCGACTTTTTTATCTGTCAAATTCTGCTTAAATTGTGTCTGTATCTTAATGTTAACTAAAGTTACAGCCGTTTAAAGTTACAGCTATTACAGTTTTTAAATTGTGTTAAAAAGTTATTTTTAACTTTTTCTTGAAATGGTGTTTTTCAGATTTTTACTATACGAAAAACAAAAAATTATGCATGAAATGTCACGAAATTTTCTCTGCTTCTTTTACAAATGTCTTTTGAAGGAACAGACCCCTACACTAGTGATAATTTCATATTTACACTGGTATAAAAGATAAAGTTGAGACAAATGTTGCTAATTTTTCATTACATTAGTTCTTTAACTGCCATATCACCTGACATACTGATGCGATTATAATGTGTGTAGTTTAAGTTCTACAGATAATTACTCTGTTTATTATGCAATTTACAAATTGCCAATACATTGTTTTATTTTTGAGTTATCACGTTTTGCGGAAATATCAATCTTTTACATAATTTTGACTTTTTACCTATTTAAAAACATTTGTTCTAGGTAATTGGAATTTATTTTTTTTTTCAAAGTTATAAGATAAATGTTGTTATAAGAAATGGATTACAAGAGAAAAATTTCAAAAATTCATTTTTGAAGGTGTGCGGATACCTTAAATTAATAAAAGTAAAATTGTATATTAAAATAATTCAATACTAAGTAGATTAATCTCAATAATCTTCATTCAGTAATCTTCAATAAAAAGTAGAATTTCAGAATCTTAGTTTTGTCATTTAGTTTTACCTCTATTACCTTCATAATGCCTTTATCCATAAAAATAAATCAACTTTTGAGAAAATGTATCATAACATATTCTTCCACTAATCTCTTCAATTATATACCGAAATTTTAATTTTCTTGGAATTGCATTTTAACTTTCTTGTAATTTAAAATGTATTGCTGTAAATAAAGATAAAGGGATCTTTATCTTTATTTACTTAAGAGAAATTGGAATTGTGGCAGAGATATCTGAAAATAGATACGTGTCCATATAATCTACGTCATTTGGTTCTATGCTTACATGATCCCCGTCCCATTTGCATCTTCAAATACTATAGATTTTTAAATAATACTACTCTAGATATTTTTTTAGATTTTTGTTTCTCCTCATTCCAAATCAGATGATGAATTTCATATGCTTGCTAAGTTTAATGCCCCGTAGCCGGATGAAGTCAAGTAAATCTGATTTTACTGTCATAATTTGAAAATATCAAATAATTAAGTATTGTTATATGAAAAATGTCGAAACAAACTAACAGAACAATGTGTTATACATACGACCAAGAAGCATGTGCATTCATCTTTTACTCGAGTAATATCATATAAGTTATTGATACTGGCACTAAAAGTTCATGAAAGTAAAATTGTAGCAAATTCATTCTACTATATACAAGTACTTTAAGTATCCACCTCTTCTCTTTCAGATTGGATAGGTTTTATTGTATACTGAACAAAAAGTACAACAAGCTTTATTATTAGAACCGAAAGAAAAGTTGCAGATTACGAAAAATGTCAAGCAAACATATACAGTTCAAAAGGGGCTAAAAATTAAAAAGAGAGAGAGGGAGGGGGATTTTAATTTAAATAGAATAAATAAGAAAAATGATGCAAAAACAAATCGCTTCACAAAAGAAAACAATGAAAATTATAAAAATAACACACAACGCACAATTTAAAATTAAGACACAATGCAGTTGTCATTTGTAGGTTGCGTGTGTAATTTCTAAATCCAGGCACAATCTTGTAGTCAATTATAAGTGTCAAAAAACAGGATATCATCAAACTTAAAATAATCAGTTAGATAAAATAAACTACAAAGACTAAACCATTTTGCAATAAATCACCGCCATATAATCACGCTGACTTCACTGCACAAAGATTTACCTCGTTTTATTCATGGTTGGGTACATGGCTTGGGGGAGGGGTGAATAACACTCATCCAAGCTGAAAAATAGAATAATGAGAAACCCAAGAACTCCTCTACACTCGAAAAAGTATAACATTTGCGCAAATATATACCTCTTCTCATTCATGATTGGAGAAGTGCCTGGCAGGGAAAGAAGAGAAACACTCAATTATGATGAAAAAAAAACTATAGTGAAAAAGCACGAAGAAAAAACATCCGCACACCATACACCTTTGTACATTCATGATGGAAAATATCAGGAAAGGAGGAACAACATTCATTTAAATTGAGACATACGAATATTAGAAAGTTAAGAAATCTAAAAGAAAAGTTATTATCATGCATACCTTCTATTTCATATGAACAGAGAATTAATCAACAGGGGATATTACTAAATAAATATTAATAATAATTAATAGTAATATTACCGTAAGTAAATTAATTTATCGTAAATTAAGAACTGACATATTTTGGTGCTTTTCACTATTTAAATCCATATATTAATTGAAAGTTGAACTGAATTTTTTAAACTGTATAATGCCAGGCTTTCTCTCTTGTCAGCGGAGTGAGGTATTTCACTCTCGTCTGCGAGTGAGATTTTCACTCTCAACAACGGAGTGACATATTTTACTCTCGACAATGAAGTGAAATATTTCATTCCTTCCTAGGGAATGAGAAATTCCACTCTTTAAAGAGTGTATTTTTAGAAAGTTCACACCAAAAAGAGTGAAAATTCTTCTCACTCTTTCATAGAGTGGACTTTTCACTTCTTCCACTTTTAAAGTAAACAATCCAAAGAATAGAATAACACTTATTTTGCATATGTCAAATAAATGCCTTTGGCAAAGAAAAAAAAAGTAGAATTTTTTATTTGGAAACAAATGAAATTTCAATCAAGCTATTAAAGTAAAATTTATGAAAATGCATGACTTAGGCCTTGAGATATGGCTATTGTGGAAATTTTGAATGATGCAGCATAGCAGCGCCACTTGTTAAGCGGTACACATTCAAAATTAATCAGATCTAGGTTTAACGGAATTTCAAGTTTTGTGGAATTCCATGCATTAGTTCTTAAGATAGAGTGCCCACAAAATTTTTGTCACAAACTGACATACTGACAGACATTTTTTTAAAACATGTTTTTCGGAATCTTTGATATCTTAAACGTGTAAATCGGTCGAAAATCGGATTTGGGAAATTTTTACAAATTCAACACTTTCTTCTTGTTAAGATAGAAGAAAGTAAAAATGCAGAATGTTAAGCAGATAAAATTAAATAATTTAAGCTTCTTTAGTCGCAAAATATACCAATACAATATAATAAAACCGTAATGTTGTGTAAATGGCAGACACCATAAAATATCAATTTTTAGCTGAAAATCAAAAAAAAATTATTTTTCTTTGCCATTTTCCCCGTTATGAGACCGATAAATGTATATCAAATAATTATTTTAATAAAATTAGAAAAAATCCTGCAATAAAGAATTACAGTAGAACTTTCTCCAAATCGAACACTTTTCAAACTAAATATTTGCTATTGCTGTTAAATCTGACGCTTTTAATGTGCTTCAAATTAGCGTCTTGAAAGTTTAACCATATAAAAATTTCTTGCTTTATAACTTGCACTAACATCTTGAGTCAGCGATGAGTGATAATCATAAACGATGAAATGCATAGCACTAAATAAAGAACGTTTCATTGGAATTAATACAGCTTAAATCAATGAGTAAGACTGAATTTTCAAAGAAAGAATCGAGAATTTTTAAGGCAGATAGTTTCTGATTGGTTGAATTTTCTGCAATATTTTCATCGATTATTAATTTTCGAATTGGATTCAAAGCTTGGATTTTTGAGCTGAAAAATAAAAATAAACTGAATTGTCAGAGGATAGCTATAATAAATCTTATCTGTGTCGATGTATTTGTATTTAATTTTATGTAATGACCATAAAATTATGGTAATCTGAATCATATGTTTTATGAAGTCGTAAGATAGCGCTTGTTCGTTTTGCTTAAAAGCTTACACATGTCATTTCGAAATCCTCATAATATGAATGATGGATGAATTAAAAACACTTAAAACATTTTTAAAATACTGAACAATTATTTTCAGCTGCATTAATATGAAGAGAATGTGCAATAAACATTAAAAGCACGTTACAAAAAACTTTCCAGACATATAACCTTCATAAAATATATTCATAAATTTGATCAGAATCAACTTAAGAAAATTTTGACAAAAATGTTTGTTATCTATTAAGGCAGAAAACATACTTTCACCGCCCAAACTACATCCTATTACTATATCCTTTTAATCTCACCTGGATGATACAAGGATGACGACAGTGAGAGGGAATTATAAAATGTAATTAAGGATCCGATCTTCTTCACCCTTTATGTTATTGAATTCTTGAATTATTGTCAGGCTTCCGGAAACTCCCACTCTCTCAAGCATTTTCAATCCAAACACCCTCAAACTGGTAGACGGTAGGTGCTGGGTTCGAACCCAATCGCGACCGTCGGCCTAAACTGTTCGAAGTTTTCCGTGGTTTTCTTCGAACCTTGCGTAAATACGGGTTAGGTTCCCTTAGAAAGACCCCCACGGAGGGCAACCCACCCCATAGGGCTTATATCCCATAGCGTAGATAATCGGCCGACAAAAATACACCAAATACACCAACACCAAACACTCCAAACACATCTTAATTCTAACACAAACTTTCACGGTGACAAGGTGTTTCGGTAACTGGGTCGATAAGATTAAAAATATTTAACTTTGTTTGTGGGAATCATCGAATTAAGTTTTATTTAAAGTACGTGCCTATCCTTAAACTGCTGTTTTTGAGAAATTTTGCGAATTTTAAAAATTATTTTGAATTAAATTTTAAATAATTAGGATTCGAAAAATGCTTTATTTTTGGTTCAGCGATAATTAGAAGAACAGTTACAGCTGAAAATATAAAACAGAAATTAACATGCTGAAACAGGAAGAGATCATTTAAAAAATCATCTGAAAGGTAAACAATGTATATTATTGCCACAAATTTACAATACATGCACAAATACGTAAACACTTAAAACTTTATGCATAATTTTTTGTGCTATATCAAAATATTAATTTGCGTTTTTTGAAAACTACGTTTTTCATTGTGTGCGTTTATGAGAAACATGATTTCATAACTCTTTCAGGTCTGGTGTACTATTAATAGTACATGCCTTTTAATTGAGTATTATTTTGTTTTAAGAAATAATTCTGTTAATGTTTACATGTAGTAATGTTACTATGTGTCTATGGATTTACTATACGACTTCATTAATGTTTATTCATTTAGTAATAATAATAATAATAAACATTTGCTTAATTCTCCTTGCGCCACTTGCAATTCTTTTATTTTACATATACCGGGTGTCTCAAAAATGACTGATGGATTTTAAAATTCAATAACTTGCAAACGGTGACAGCTATTTAAAAATTTTTTGCAGGAGGGTTATGTATAATGTCAGGAGTTTTTTTACCGTAATTTTTTATTTTAGTTCGCATCTCAAACAATATGTGGCGCTGACGGCGATTGAAGGCCAGGTAATCAGTGCTGAGTGAAGCGTCGACCCGGCCTTCAATCGCCGTCAGCGCCACCTATTGTTTTAGATGCTAACTAAAATAAAAAATTACGTTAAAAAAACTCCTGACATTATACATAACCCTCCTGCAAAAAATTTTTAAATAGCTGTCACCGTTTGCAAGTTATTGAATTTTAAAACCCATCAGTCATTTTTGGGACACCCGGTATATTTCACTCTTTAAATTTAAAATAAAGATTATTTTCCTTAAAGAGTCATGAGTAATAAAGCTCAAAAAGTATTAGAAAGTTGTAATATCAGTTAAATCTTGTTGTACTATAATATTATCTAAACATCTCCAGACATTTTTCCTTAGACTATTGTCATATGAATATGAATTAAACGGTACGCAAAAGAAAAACTTTCAGTATGCTTTAGACAATGAAATATTCGTTAAACTCCAATTTATCTATTTAGATAACTTGTATTAAAGTTACTAACATAAGAAAAATTTTTTATTGAAAAAAAATCGAGCCTGAAAGGGTTAAAAAGTTTTTAAGATATTGAAATAAAATTTTGCCACAAGACTCTGCTCACCTATTAGTATGTTACCTAGCAAAATATAGCTTGTAAGTTTGTATATAATAATTTAAGAACTATTTTTAATGGAATAAAAAACGCATTAAAAGAATCATGTTTTGTATACAAAATTTGCTGTATGTTAGTAAGTTTAAGAGGCATTGAAAATCTTTTGTTTCATAACACAGGTGAATTGTTTGCTAATATATTGTTGAAAAAAAAAATATATATTGAATGGATTTCTTTACAAAAGGTGTGGCATAAACACAATTTTTTACTAAAACCTGAATAAATATTCCGTAAATTTGAAAAGTTAATTAATATTCCATTAAAAATTTATATAAATTCATAGTTTTATTTACTGTTTCAACTAAAACACAAGTGTTTGTTATTGATTTCAGATTTTTTAAGTGTTTTGAATGTAGGCCACATATCTTAACAAATATAAAAATTATGATCATTTAAGGGTCCTGTCCTTGCCTGCGAAGACACTCGCGAGCTAATGCTATTCCTATAGGGAAGCATTTTTCTGATCATTCTTTCCCATTTTGACATTTTTAAATAATTGTTTTTTGCATTGTATAGCTAAGATCCCTCTCAAGATCGCTTCTTGATTACTTTTTCGATTTTTGTCGCAGATATTTTTCATAAAGTTACTTTCACTTTCTGAACCGGTTGCGAAAGTGAAAGTGTCATTCTACATAAGTCATTGTGATTAAAGGATTGAAACTACTAAGATGTTTTTAAATAAAATTAACTATTAACATCTATAGTTGATTATTTTAATCGCCTTTTAAGTAAACCTGAGCACTTTAAAGTTCATATTATATATTTTGTGTTAAAAGCAAGGCAAAAATTTCATTCTGGCATTATATTTTATATTTATTTACAGATATTATACTACTGTCTTTATGTCTTTAGGGGGGGGCTAAAATCTAAAATACAAATTATCAGAGAGAAGAGTTCACTTTTTTACTATCTATAAATTAATTACTTTGTGCGGGTTTTAAATATATAAGCTAAAACTTTTTTAAACGTTCAAATACATAAATACGTACATCACCATAAGTGGAAAAAAACACATATGGCCATTTTAAGAATTTTTGGATCCTCTTCCTCGGTGCCAAAAAAAGAAAAGTAAAATAAAATAAAAGATTAAAATGGGTGTAAAGAGCCCTCGTTTATATCCGAATAATGGCTCAGTTCATTTTCTTGTTTTCTTTTTCTTCTAATTGTTGCACACAAGTTTAATTAAATATGAAAATTTTATGTATGTAAAATAAATTAATGGATTAAAAAATGAAAACCGCGCTTATTTATTTTTATTTCATCACATTACATCATATTTATCCTCTATTTCTTCCACGAAGATAAATATTTTTTTAAATTAAATTCCTATTCATTTAAATTTTCTACTGACAATTTTTTTTTTTTTATTTAATGGTAAACTATTTTGAAGGAGATATTAAACAAAACCCTCTATGAGATTTACGATCACACTTTCCTGCTTGTTTGTGTTATGGTGCTGTACGCATCATTCATTGAGATTCCGATTGAAAGGATAATAATAATATAAAAAGAATATTGCCCAGTTAAACTGATGGCATTGAGCTCACAGGCTACGCATACTAATTGTACATTACAGCCTTGTATTTTCGTTAATTCCGTTCGGAAAAAAAAAAAAAAAAAAAAAAAAAGAAGAAGAAGGGGAAACAGCTCTTCCCTTTCTCCTTTTTTATACTTAATCATTGAACTTCCTAAACTATCAAGTACATGCTTTATCATATTAAAAAATCTATATCCAAAATTCAGAGCAAATCGGATAATTCTTAATAAAAACCCATTTAGCATTTATATAATTTAAGAAGAGTTATTCCCCTCTTTTATACTTAACCATTAAACTTCCAAAACTATTCAGAGATTTGAACGAAATCTGACGATTCTGATTGAAAAATCCATTTATGCAAGTTAAGGGGAGGGGCATTAGAACCCCCGTTCCCCCTGTTTATACTTATTCAATGAACACCTAATAACAGCCACGGACTCGCCTCATCAGAATGATCCTATATCTAAATTTTGAACGAAAACTGTTAATTCTGCATGAAAATCCCGTTTATATCAATTAAGGGGAGGGGCATGAGCCCCCCGTTCCCCCTGTTTATACTTATTCAATGAACACCTAATAACAGCCACGGTATCGCCTCATCCGAATGATCCTATATCTAAATTTTGAACGAAAACTGTTAATTCTGCATAAAAATCCTGTTTATATCAATTAAGGGGGGGGGGCATGAGCCCCCCCGTTCCCCCTGTTTATACTTATTCAATGAACACATAATAACAGTCACGGAATCGCCTCATCAGAATGATCCTATATCTAAATTTTGGACAAAAAAGGTTAATTCTGCACGAAAAACCCATTTATATCCATTAAGGGGAGGGGCATGAGCCCCCGTTCCCTCTCTTATACATATCGAATGAACTCCAAAAACTAATCAGGGAAGCGCCTTATCAGGATATACCTATATACAAAATTTCAAGTGGATCCGATATTTTTATCATGAGTTATCGCGTTACGCACGAACGCACATACATACAGAACGGACGGGCACATAAGCTCTCAGGCTATGATAGCCTGTGAGCTAAAAACTTATATGTAATAACACTGATAAACAAGGTTTCTGTTTCTAACTAAGTATGTGGTGACTTTTATATTTTAGGTGGTGCTGTGAAAGAATATACCATTAAAAAGTTTCCATCACCCACAGATTTTTGAAAAATTCAAAATTTTGAAAATCTGAATTTTGTAGTATTTATTCAACACATATACCTTTATGAAATTCAGCATTTTGTATTTTAGTGATGACAAACTTTTAAATAAACACTTATAAAGCTTAAAATTAATATTTAAAACACTGAAAGTATGCATTGTTTATAAAACATAAAAAAATATAGAAGAATTTTTGTAAAAAGAAATGATATTAATAAGGAATTTCATACTTTATGTAGCGGTAAGTTCTTATCTGTGGCTGCTCTCTTATAAGCCATTGTTCCGAGTTATATTGACAATTTAAAGCAGACAATAAGCCAATTATATCATTTCAATAGCATAAATCACCTTTTCTTGAAAAAATGTCGAATTTTTTTATGTCAATCTCGATAAATAGATATCTTTGTATTGTTTTTCAGGAGATTCCAACCTTGCAATCTTTATCCAAGTAATTCTGAGTTTTTCTTTGATAAATTTAAGTCTCTCACAAAATCATTTAATTCTTTTTGGGTAATTAGGTGTGGTTCTTCATTTATGCCAGGAGAATAGTATATATCAGATGTAGAGGAAGTTTCAATTTCACCAATTTCCATTTCTACTGCTACATCATCATATGTAAAATTCTCTGGAGGTTTCGGTATTTGTAAATCATCATTACGCTGGTCACATTGCTTAATCTAAGTTCGGGTACTTAATTTTATGTTTACTTCTTGCAGAGAATACTTTAATTTTTGTAATACATTAGTAGCAGTCAGTTATATGATCCTTCGGCATGCGCCACTCATGGGTATAGCAAAGGACATACACTTTTTTATACCTTTCATCCACGCCCGGAGATTTACAGCACATCGTGTACAACAAGAATGATGTGCCTATTTCTTATCTTTTTTATCTACTTTATATCCAAAGTACATATGATAAGCAGTCTTTATTAACGGCGTGAAAGTGCATCGATGCTTTTTCAAAGTTAGCTCCCCCACACATAGCAAAAAGAATCGGGTTCATTAACGCATCCTTTAGACATGTTTTGCATATTGTAGAGGAAAATAGGATAATTATAATCAAAATTTAATTAAAAAGTCTTGCAGAACAAAGAAATAGGAGTACACTTGCCCCCAAAAGTTACAACTGTCATGGATTTGCGTTAAAGTCAAATACTGTGGGGGTGGCTAGAGCTGTCTATTCAAGGTCGCTAAAATAAAATTTATTAGGGGGATCTCTGTTTCTACTCACTTGCTATCGTTGTAATAAGAAAAAGAAATGTTTGTATGAATCAAATACATAAAAGAGAATAATGTAATATAATTATAATGCCTATACGATGCCTACATACTCCAAAACTTATAAATGAAATTTCCCAAAATTGGAGGGTGATAGAAAATTTTCACAAACATATTCTTTTTCAGCAGCTTGAAATCTATAAGAAACACCCAACGTATGTAGAGAAATCGAAAATTCGTTAAAATTTGTTTATCAGTGTAATCGCAAGACTATTTGATTTTAGTTTTTTGAAATAATCCTAAATATTCTGAAAATTCGCAAGCATTACAAAGCCGTAAACTAGGAAATGATCATTTTGCATGGTGACTTATAAAGTTGCACTACAGTATTCAACGTTTACGATACTTCGTATATTCGTAATAGGAATAAAGAGCTAAAAGCATGTCAGATTTATCAAAAGTACTGCATTATTATTATCTGCACATGCTTAACCGCACACTTCGAATTAATATCGCAATGTAATAATTTTGTTTTTCCTATATTACAGCTTCAAGTGTTTTAATTTATGCATACAAATTTAGAAAATAACAAAAATATTTCTACAGTTTTTTTTATTGTTTTCATTTCAGTGTTCGCATTTTGGAACATGATTATTGAATGAAATATAGAAATATAGCAAACTATTTTCCGCTATATGCTAGTGTATATTGTTCTTGAGTATATTCTCGAATTCCAAAAATATTTAGATTCCTAGCGGTCAAATGTAAGTAACATAGAGAAAACGATAAAAGCAAATAATATAATTTTTATGCAAAAGAATGGATTTACATTTTCATTGCACCTGTGATAAATTCTTAAACATAAATATATATATTTTTTTAAAGGTCAAATCAACCTTATATTTTATGGGAAAAATTAGTACATTATGTTGGAAAATGTATGTTTTGTATTACAAATAATGCAATGTTCTCATTTGGGAACATTGGCTTTTAAACGGTTAAATGGAAATTAACATCCATTAATAAAATCTCCATTACAAAATGTTACTTTTTAAATGCTGTATAAATCTCGTGAAAAGTTCATCATTTAGTCAAGCAAATACTGATATTAAAAATCGTAATTTTTTTCTTAACCACGAAAGATACCGGTAATGCAAAGAAGAACCGTTAAGCTAGATTATTTTGAATCTAAAATTGCCTTAAAACGAAAACTGAATACTAATTACTGAAAATGAGCTTAAGCCTGCCAAATGTGTTAAGAAGAAAAAAAAAACCTAAACAATAATGAGTGAATAGTTTTTTTTTTTTTTTTAATTCAGATTTACAGTCTAGAATAGCTTTTCCTTGAAATAATAATATTCCTCTTTGGATGTTTTAAAATACGAGAATAAAACCCTATAAAACAAATCTACGACATCCTTTTAATCTCATCAAGATGATATAAGAAGGACGGCTGGAAAACGGCATTAGAAAATGTAATTAAAGACTAGACCTTCCTCTTTTTTATGTCTTTGGGGAATTGTCTGGGATCTGAAATTCACACTCCCTCAGGCATCTTGAGAGCGCCTTAATTGAAACACAAACTTTCCTTTAGAGGAGTACATTTCTTTGCTTTCGCATCAATAACTGGGCTGATAGGATAAAGAATGATAAAGCTCGTTTGCGTCGATCTATTTAGTTTTATTAAATGACCAGAAATATTTTGAGCACTTTAAATCACAAGGATTATGTGGTCATAGGACAGCTGTTTGCTTATTTGCCATAAAGGCTTACAGCTGGGATACATACTCAGAAATTATTCAATTAGAATTCTCATAACATTAATGAAGAGTGAATTAAAAGCACCGATTAAATATGCTGTAATCTTATTTGAAATAGAATAATTCATTGACACCAATGAAGGAAAAATTTTTTAAACTAACTATTTATTCATTAAATATCATCATTTCTTAAGTATGATTAAATTGGACAAAAATTAAATAAGATGTCTTTTGGAAGTATTAAATTTTTTAAAATGTATTTTTTACGTTATTCATTAATATTTTTTACACTTCTTTATCGTGTTCATGCAATTACACTTCGAGCCAATGGGCTATAACAAATCACACTTAATAATAAATAGCTTATGTTTTAATTTAATATCTTTTCTTCCCAAACAGAGCATGAAATTTGTCAAAAGATTATCAATCAGTTTTTAAAAAGTTTGATAAAAATTTGAATGCTCTTTAAAAAACGAAGGCCATCTTGAAATATGTAGATGAATTTTTTTGGTTTACAATTCTATTAATTTAAACATCAATGTTAATCATTTGGACTAAACCTAATTCTGATTAAAGATTAAAATCAAAATAATAGAACCCAACGCAGTATTAGTCGCTAATTGTCTTTATTCAATTTTATGGATATGTTTTTGGAAATAACTTTATAAGCAGTTTAGATTTTATAGGGATGCAAGCGCGAATGGCCAATTTTCACCTCTAAAATTTAATAAATTTAATCAATTATTCCTTCCTTAAGAAATGTTGCTAAAATTTTGTTTTTTCCATGCTTGCCTCATTATAAACAATTGAGAAAAAATATTTTCGACCCAATTTTTTACAATGTAATATCCTTTTTTTGGTTAATTTCCAATAAGATATTAAAAGTAAAAGTAAAATAATCAAAACTTCTCAGATGACAATATCTATCTATCGCTCTCAATAGCTCTAGAACGGCATTTATACGCTTTTAAAATGTAGATGTCGAAAAAGCAGATGATACTGTATTTCATCTTAGCGGTTCACTCCCATTCTCTGCAGGGATACTAAAAGGGCCCAAAAACTATTAAAATATGTTATATAATCCATATTTTTAGCGGACACCTTTAGAGGGCATATACACACCTTATTATGCTGATATACACGATACTGCTCTAGAGTTAAAAAAGCCGAATGAGTATGTCTACAAATTTTCACCGATTTACACTACACGTGACACGCATAAGCTCTACAACATAAATTAAATTGTTGTCCATTTAAAAATTTTCCTAGATTACTTATTACCACTTTTACTAATCACCTGTCATAGATTAGCATTTTAGAAATCTGTCTTCTTTTAAATTTTCTATTCAAATCATTTCCATCGTGTTGTCACACCTTTAAAATCGGTATTGAAACTAAAAAAGTATTACAAGAAGCGTATTCAAAATGCCAATTTTGACAGTATTCTTTTGCAATATTTCCTGCATTTTCAAAAAATTTTCAAGCACGGCACATTTTATACATTTTAAACAACATAACTTGATAATTTGAATAATAATCAATTTAAAAATAAGTTGGAAATTAAGAAGTTAGGATTTGAATACACCCTTAACTAATTGCATTTTACTTGGTCAGCGGTATAAAGAGCAAACGTGGGCCAAACGTATAATTGATTAATAATTATGTATATTTATGTATGTATTAATTACTTAAAAAAATTTTTTTTGGACATTTTCGTTCGTGGCTGAAAATAGGACGATACTAAATTCGATTTCACTTTCGATTTTGGTCTTAAAATACTTTATTCGATCCATAGTTTATTATACTTAATCTTATCAACCCAGTTATCGACGCAAAAGTAAATAAATACGTTCTAGTCTGTAAAGTTTGTGCTTTAATTAAGAACCTCGGATGATGCTTGAATGTGTATGAGTTACAGATTCAGGACAATCCCCCAAAGAAATAATGGAGAAGGAAGATCTTATCTTTAATTATATTTTCTAATGCCATTCCCGTTTTATCATCCAAATGAGATTAAAAGGTAGTCGTAGATTTGTTCCACAGAGATGTCTTTCATGTGAGTGCTTTTCTTCAATATGTTATTTTAAACAATTGTACAGGAATCATTTATATTGAAATTTGACCGTCTGATTGAAAACTGTTCTTCTTAGAATATGGATTTCAACAGTGCAGTTAGTTTTAAATTTAAGGGATAGCCCGTGGGGGGACATTACCTCCCCACAGACCTTGAACAATGAAATGTCGCTAAGGAAGATTTTTGTGTTTTTTATGATCAACAATTGTGATTCCCTGTCGGAACTCTATACTATCACCCGGAGCCCCAGATATGACTCCCGGAGTTTCCTCCGGGAAGTCTGAATTCAACACTGACTACATTTATCAATATAGTTCCGTGAATTTCATCTAAACTCTTAGAATTTTTAACACTTTCCGACAAAGTAGAAAGTCCTCGTTCTAACTACCGTAAATATTCTCCGATTTTCATGCAATTTGTAAACCTTATTTAGGGTCCCCTAGGCATGTTTGGTATTGTATATGAAGTATGTGGGATTAATAGTTCATTTACAGGAGCGCTCAAAATAATTCCATTACGGTATGGTCTACAAGGAAAAATCATTTGCAGAGAATTTTAATGGCATTACACTTATTCAAATGTATTCAAATAGATATGAATCACTGAATTTCACTACGATTACATGAAAACTGGACATTCGTAGCATTTTTAATCCCTTTAATGGGAATCTCAAAAGAAATCGATTATAATATTGTCTTTTAGTAATAATTACTAGAAATGCGTTTTCAATTTCAGCATGCGCTTTTAAATTTAACTGGTTTTTAGGTGCGTTCATAGTTATATAAATACGTCGCACCTGTAGTCGTCTACTGATTCGTTCGTCTGCCTGTCCGCGTAAAACAGCACAAAAACTACCCAACTGAATCGTTTGAAATTTTAAACATATATTTGTTGCAAAATTTTGGTGAGTCTTTATAAATTTTAGTAAACTCAGATGCATAGTTCAAGTATAAAGACGGTAAAAAATATTCCGTTACATCACTGCCAATGGAATAAAGTAGTTTCTAGTCCTTTTTTTATGATGTTACACCCAAATTTTATGAAACTGACGTGCATTTATGAAGGGCACTAGAATATTCATTTTGCAGAATATGTCGCAATAAGATTATTTATTATTCATTTACGTAGTCACACTAAAGAATTCCATTACATAAAGGTAAAGAGCGTAACGTTATTTTCGGCATATTACAATTATGTAAAACTATTTTACATATAAAATTGATATACATTCGTAGATTTACTACAAGTTATTTCCTGTGTATTAAAAAATGTGTTTCCATATTGTTGAATTAGATATAACATTTTAACTTATTAAACGGCACGGTTTTCTTACATTATTTTGAGTGCGTTGGAAAGTGTTCCATAATCTGTATTTGACGTACACTGTAAAAAAACGGACGATTTAACGGAAGTATTACTGGTAATCTGCACGCCAGTACAATATACTGTTTTTTAACGGAAAAATTTCCATAAATTCCCAAAAAAAAGTTGAAAAAACGGAATATTTTACGGAATTTTTTCCGTTGAAAAACAGTAAATTATACTGGCATCCAGATTACCAGTAATACTTCCGTTAAATCGTCCGGTTTTTTTACAGTGTATGATTTATTTTCTTTTAAATAGTTTCTGAGATATTAAGGGAGAAAGCTCTTAAGCCTCCAAAGAGGTATTCTAAAGATTAAGGAATATCTGAGTTCTCAAATGTTGAGGGCTTATCTCGCATTTTATTTATTTTGTTTGGAAAACGTATATTTCTAGCAGTTTAAAGAAAGGAGTTCGACAACAACGGAATTTGCCAATCGAGGGCAAGCAATTCTTGAATTACAGTGCAATTGACTTGATTTTCTTCGAAACAAAAAAAAAAAAAAAAAAAAAAAAAAAAAAAACAGAAAAGAAATATTATTCCTCTAGTGCATCATGTTTTGCATGATTTCATTCATGTTCTTGTTGCCACAAACGTCTATGCATAATTTGTCTTCTCTAAGAAACCAAGATAAAGTATTAAATGACACTTCATGGGAAAAAAAAAAAAAAATGGAAGAAACTGATGGCGGCTAATTCTACCTGACCGCAGTAGGATTTGTCATGGCATTAGAAGTATCATTTTATTTTAAAGACACTAAAATTGTTCTGTTAATACTTTTCTAGTGCATGTTAAAAGTCTTGGGATAATGGAACTCTGTGCCTTCTGTATGGATCTAACCGAAAACAGAGATATTAGCCAATTCGACACATACCATAAAAAGGTCGAGAAAAAATATCCATTGTCCAACATGAATTTACTGGTAGTGAAACAATTTCAACATTCGGTGGCAAAGGTAAATTCTTTGTAGGCAAGGCATGGAAGGCTTATGAAGAAGTAACCATGGCCTAAATTGTCATTTGTAGCCCGCTACCTGGTTTCATAATAAAGAACGACAGCTTTCAAAACGCTATCTAGATAATCTGTATAATTGTTAAAAATTTAAATTTGAGACTGCTAACACATCACAGAAATAAATTTTTGAGATCAAAGTGAAATTATTAATAAGATTTCTTTCTACTTTTAATGTTTTTCTAAATACCGAAAATACATTGTTTAAATAGTTTCTAGAGGTAATGAAAGTTCTTCAAAATAGTGCGTAATTTGGAAAATGTTCATACACATTTTCGTCCTTATTTATATTACATTTCGTATTTTAAGAAACAGTTATCTTTTTTACTGTGTGGAAATTTTGTCTACAAGGCAAAAAATAACCAATAACTCAGCTTTAAAGAGTTATTGGTTACAAAATATTTACTCAGGCATTTTTAATAGATGGCAAAGTAAAAAGTGTTATATGTTTAAAATGCAAAAAATCTTGGGAAAAATACGTGAATTAAAAAAAAAATGTATGGTACATGTTCTTTTTTCAGTTTTAGCTGCGATTGCAACTATATAAATATCTAGTACCCTATAGATAACGACGCCACCGTCCGTCTATCCGCATATTAAGGCGTAAAAACTATCCAACCGAATGGTTTGAAATTTTATATATGTATCGTTGAAAAAATTTGTCGAGTCATTTCAAATTTTTTGAAAATCGAATCGAAACTTAAAAAGATAGTAATAATATTTATTCTATTAAATTCTATCATACATAATAAATTCAATGGTATCCCAGGACAGTTTATGACTCCACGTTACCATGGTGATGCTGGCCTATATAAGATGGGATCATATTAGTACGTATAACTGGAATTTAACATATATAATCATAATAAATTCTGCATATCATGCATTTTTGCATAATAGTGCATCAGCTATTGCATCAAAATCTGACCATTCACAAAAAATTTATTATAGTACGAACGCACATCATTTGCCACGTTTGACATATAATTTCCGACTTGTTATTTTTAGTGAAGAGAATTTTTATAAATATATTTATATCATATTTTTATGACTGTTGGAAGTTATTATGAATAAATATTAAATTTATGTAAGATCAAGAACTTATTTGGATAAAAGAATGCGTGACTATCTTAGCGCACTCAAAGTAACTTTGCAAGCATTCCTTGTTTAGACACTTGTTTAAATTAAACCCATATATTTCACACGCAATACAGCATTTAACTATGTTTATTTTTCGTGGAAATGGCGTTTGCCTGTTGGAATGTTACTTTTCACACTTCAGTTTATGAAAAAGGTTTTTCGTATTTTTTTTTCTTTTTCAAAATTTTTCTGTTAAGCAATTATATATATATATATATATATCATTTTCTTCCCTTTTATTGGTTTTCTTTCTCTAGTTTTGGTGTATGCCCATTTTTTAAACTAAAATAATGTATTATCTATTAACATTGTGAACAAATCCCTTTGGTTACTATTTTTATATAATGATTTTTTTTAGTTCTTGCGATCTTACTTCAGGGCACATGAAATGTAAAATGGTTCAAATCTTTGAGTTTCTAACTATTGGCATAAAAAACAGAACTAAAAGATTGTAGTGCTAAATGATTATCAATATAAAAGATTATGGCGCTGGAAGATTTTAAAATAATATTTAATAAATAATGTTTTAAACATTGCAGGTTGTAAATATAAATATATCTATACATATTTTGTCTTTAAAAAAATATGCTTTCGTATACTTTTCTAAAATCCTTTTTTTAGTTTTTTTCCAAAATTATTTAATTAACTTGTTTCTTTAAAAATATCTAACACTATAGATGTTAATGAAAAAATATCTTTAAAAATTAAAAGAATGTTCTTAAAATTTTTAGAATTTTCAAAGTTGTTAGTAAAAATAATTTAAATTTTATTTCTTTTAATCCAAAATTAAATATCTCTCTTCTTTATATTATTCTCAAATAATATTATTAGGACATCACAACAAATTTTAAGGTGATATACTAATATTAGAGTTTTTATAAGTGTACCGAACAGACATTATTCAACACAAAATATGTAAAAAGTTAATTAATCTTGAAAACTATCTTATACATGATTTTTTTTTACTTTTATATGGGCTACAATGTGCATATTTACTGTAAAAAATTATTTCTATTCCCATTTTTAAGTAAAAAATACGATGTTCAATAATTCACAAAATCTGTTTCATTTTGCTTGTTGAGATGTTCCATGTGCCCTTAACTGTTGCTTACTTGATATACCTTTACACTTTTTTTTAGAATAAAGATGATAACTACTTAAAACTATTTAATAAATTAATCACTATATCATAATGTATTTCAACGAGGCTGCTTTTAGTCCCTATTGTTACACTAAATCTATTTATTATATGTAAAGATGGAAGTTTCAAATCGATTTTTAACCCACTTCCATATATAAAATGACGTATAAATATCAAAACAATAGACTCTATTCTTAAGTATTGCCCCTATGCACATACTTCCAATTGCAAAATTTCATTAAAAAAAAGGGTGCAAAATTTGTTTATATAAGTTGCAACTTCCTTTGGGCCAATTTGAGACAATACAAAAATTAAGTTTTTATGTGGTTCCCATAGGGTAAAATTTCCTATTACGAAAATTTTCCTTGTCCCATCGCTGAATTCAACAGCAAAAACAAAAAATTAATTTCGATATCTACAAATCTCACAGAGGTATTAAAATCCATTTTTTTTAATTTTGACTTACATCATTTAACCGTGCCTCTAAATGTAGTGTTTTTGACTCATATAGAATGCAAGAGATAGATCATATACAAATTCTCCGTTATTAAATGTCACTTTAAGATAGTGCCTCTTCTTTGGACATAAAATAGAAACAAACAGATTTTGCAATAAACCCGCTTTAAAAATATACCGGTGGTCTGTAATAGAAGTCTGCACGGGTCAAAATATCTAGGTCCGGTGCCGAACATTTACATAGAAAAAAATTCGACTCGGCAACAAAAAATTAAAATCATAGCCCGTCCCGTCCCCGTTGAATTTCTACATAGTTTTTATATCAATATGTATAAAAAATGATTCATATGGGAGAGTACTGAAAAAAAGCTTTATCTTTTACAGAATTATTATTATTATACTTACCAAATTATAGATTTTACTTTTTTCATGTTTAAATTTTTTATTTTTAAAGAAACGCTAAAACGCCAAAGAACATATTTATATGAAGGGATAAAAATACTGTTTAATGATAGTAAATTATGTTTCATATCAAATTGTTGTCGTAAGTCTATTATAAGAAAATCCATTGAAATCTGTACGCGTAAAAATTTTGTTTGCAATCATACAGTTTCTTTTATTATTCTTAAGTTATGGTTAGAATTAATGAATAAATTCCTCGTGAAAGCTTGAATGGGATGAACCAAATTGGAAATTATTTTTAGATCATGGCATATTTTAATTTAATTTTTTATAATCGAGCGCGTGGTTGTTGTTGTTTATATCTCACTGTTGCGTGTCATTTGTATTGACCGTGAAACGATTTGAATTTGAATTTTATTTTTATTATGATTATGGATCTTATTAGACGGACCCGAAACATCTCAATGTTATCTCTTTTTAATTTTCTAACACCTCTCTCAAATAATATAAATTTTTATTAAAAAGTTTAAGATACAGTAATTTCGGGTGTATAAGCCGCGGATCAAACAATTCTTTTTGGACCCAGAAATCTTATTTAGTGATTGAAAACAAATATTTATGGCGATCTAATAAGTTATATTTCGTTTAAAAAAGTTTCTGGGTCGAAAAAGAATTGTTTGATCTGCGGGTTATACATCCTAAATTACGGTAATACCACTTTTACATTGAAAAAATTAAATAGAAACAAACTATGAAATTAGCAATTAAAATAGCAGGCAAATTAATATCCTTACATTTAATTCCCAACAAAAAATTATGTGTATAAATTAACATTGCCTTTGAGATTTTGATTTGAAATACCTATCTATACTAATAAAATCCGTGCGCCTCTGTCTGTCTGTCTGCTTGAAGCCGATTATAGTTCGCAACGCGGGCGAGTTGGAAGTCGCGAGAGGTGACTTTCGATTCGAAAAATTCCGGGAAAGTCATTTCGGGCATTTTCGAGACCGTGGGACCAAATTAATAAAAAAAGTTATGAATTAAAAACCAGTCGGGAATCGGAACGGAAAACGTCTAATTTCCCAAACAGAGCTCAAACGGAGCTCTGAGGCAGAACACTGCGCCACCTTGCGGTGAAGAACCTGAACTTTTCCCCTTTGGCTAAAAGAAGAAGCAGCCGAAAATCTCTTTTTTCTCCCGGGAAAACGACTTTTTCTTTCGTTTCGGTTCTTTGAAAAAGAACTAATTAATTGGTAAAAAATGTTAAACACGGTTTATTTTCATACTTTTTCTTTTTGGTAGCATACACGAATATTGTGTAACCTAAGATTTACGCGATTAATACTAATTTCTGTTAGTACAAACGGAAAACGAGCTGCCAAAATTATTTGTTAGTTATGTTGTTTGTGATATTAATGAAATTACTTATTTCTTTTTAATAGTAGTCTTTTGCAGTTTTTAATACCGAAAACTTTTTTTTGCGCGTTTTTTCTTAAACCATCATGCAGACAGTTTTTAAAGTAGAAAAAAACTGATTACATATTCAAAATCTGCGTAAAAGTCTGCTTCTGATGAACCAAAAAACACGAGAAAATGTCTTATGGGCGTGCAGCGCCATCCGTGCAAAACCAAATATTTTTAACGGGACGATGGCGACCATGGCGCGTAGCGCCGGTGGGTGGTAGGCCGGTGGGCCGGCTTCGCGCGGTGGGCGCGTAGCGCCCACTGTGCGAAATCACATATTTTTAACGGGATAATGGGCGCATAACAACCATAGCTCTTTAATTTACTTTTTTTGTGCTTGAGGATTCGAATACCAAGACTTGCTTATTAAATGAATATTTTTGCTTATTATATACTGCTTAATATCGAGGTTCGTTTGGAAAAAGTGGCCCAGCTAGCGGGCGTAGCTCGCTAGTTATCTATTAAGATTTGAAATATTAATTGTCATTTTTCAAGACTGAAATTCTTTAAAAATGCTCCATTTAAATTTATAAACAATGAGCTGATAGATAAAAAAGTTAGTCGACAAGAGAACTTTTTCAGTCGCCCAGGGCTTGTCGGACCCTGCTAATATGATATTAATATAGGTAGAGACAAAGCCCAAAAATAAAGAGAAAACACCTATGCAAAGAATCCATCCACAGAACCATCGCCCCTGAGTGTTTAATCACCATGCGTTTAGTGAACTGCGGAAGTTCAAGGGGGCTCAGGGCTTGAAAACTTTTCAAAAATCGATTTTTTATGATCTATATTGATTATTCATTTCGTACTCAGTGCAAAAAAATGCATAAAAATATTTGCATTTTTAATGGAGTTATAAGCATTTATATATCAACACTTTCATAGTCGCTCCTATATAATTTCAACTTTAAGTCGCGTTTTCTCAAAACTTGATTTTTGATGACTAACCGCATGATTAAAAAAAACTATTTGATGGAATGGCTTAAACTATTTTTTGCATGCATATAACATCATTATCTACAGAATGAATTAATATATTTTAAATAGTTTAATATTTTGAGTATTTTTAATGAAAAAAATTAAATTTTCAAATTTGAGAGTTTTCTTAATAATGTTTTTTTGTGTGATAGTTATATCCTTAATTCATTCTATTAAGTAAAGTTTCCTGATCATTTTAAAGCAAAAATTAAGTTCTTATGTCGATTCAATTTTAAGATATCTTGCTGGTGGTGATATAACACATAATTTTTTTTTTCGAAAATTGCGTTGTATAAATTTTGCTATATTTTTTAGTATATTACATTGAAGTATTTCATTTTATAACTTTATAAGACTACAAAAATACCTAAAAAATATCAGAAAGTTTAAATTAGTTACATTGAATACTTCTGTTTTTATCTGGACTCGAAGCGAGAGCTCTGTTTACATGTTTCTCCGCATCGATCCAACCCTGAGCCCCCTTTACCATGGATTCGAGTATGGATATACATATACATATATATATATCAGAAAAATGTGAGATATTTCTCAACATCCAATGTAGTGGTGGCCCAGTTCACCGGCATCGGATTCGTAGCCGTAAGGTCGCAGGTTCGAGGCCTACCGACGCGACGGCTGAAAATCTTCAATGTGCACGGTTGGCACCTGGTCATATGACGTCTGTCATGAGTGCAATGGTCTCCAAATTCTATATGAATTATACCTATGTAGTACCTAGTCATATGAAGGTCTCTTCATCTGATCAAAGTTCTAAATTACGAGACCAACTCAAACCGTCTTTCGCGTGCTCGGCATATTGTATAGAAGAGCTATGCAGCTTAAAATTAAACAAACAAATCGACTTTTAGAAACCGGCCAACATACGATTAAAACATAGTAGAACAAATATTATATTAAGATAGCATAAGTATTTGTCCATCAGAACGCCAGCATGCAGTGATAATTCGATTTCGCATCATTTCCATACGCTCAAACTCGTAAAATTGTTGAAAAATAGGCAGACAAATCCAAAATTTATAAAAACTGTTCATTTCAATTGGACAGTTTTAAAAAGTTATCTACGATGACATGTAAAGACTTAATATTAAAAAATATTTCAATTATGTAAAATATATTTGAATTTTCATAAATTACCGAGTTTCAAAACAATAACATAACATTTTTGTCTTAGGATTTATAAGCCTTTAATAATGTATTTTTCCCCCCTAAAACAAATGCCATACAACAAATGCCTTACAAAAGACATGTCAGAAAAAATTAGTTTTCTAATTAGAAGCTTAAAGTAATCCATATATTTATTCAGAAATGTGAAAAAGAAACGTCCTTTCTCCAAAGAATGTTGTTTTTTAAGAAATTGTACGATAAAACTGTCAAAAGTGTTTAAAATTCTAAAAAAATAAGAAAAATCTTATAAAGTTTATGTAAAAAAAGTTTTTGATTATTCTACTTAAAATCGACATTATATTTAAGGTTTTTAATTAGAGGTAAAGAATTGCCCATTCTTCAAATAGTTAATTTAATTCTTTTGAGAAATAATTATACTTTTTCATTGATTTTAACTCTTAACTACTGTGACAAAAATTGTCACATAACTACTGTGAGCGGTCTGTCAGACCGCTTAATCTAAAGATGAATTAAATTTTACATTAACTCTCAGAATACTATTTATGTATTAAACTTTATATACAAGACTACTATAAATAAAATTCAGCAATTCAAAAGTCTCTAGAGGTAGTATTAAGGGTCCTAACGGAAGAAAATTTGAGCAGTATCTATAGATAAACTAAAAAGTACAAGTTAAACTGTGAAACTTGGAAAACTCGCTGGTCTCTGAGATCGCTAACAGCAGTTAAGGGTTAAGTAGATTAACTGACTTAGTCCCAAATACTTTTTACAACTTAATTTATTTTCTTATCTTCCTGCAAATTATGAAGTCGCTTTTCGATTATCTGACACTAACGGAATCAGGATTTCGTAAGAAAATTGAATACATCGCACAATCGGAAGGACAATATCACATGCATTTCCTAATTCAGTGAATACGAGTATGAAATCAATCTACACAAATAAAAAAATATATATCGCTCTATGAAAACATAGAGGACTGAGAGCAGAAAAACACAATGGTAAACCTATGAGTCAACTCTAAAATCAGACTTTCAGGTGTTTTCCACCAAGATATGACTTGGCAGACCGATTGCGTTTTAATATGCGAATCGAGTTTTAATTAATAATGAAAATTCAGCCGTGAACTCGATGAAGTGATTGTCTGTTCTGCCGCCCCTCAATCTATTAAAAGTAATTATGTGTAATATCGCGGAAAGTAATTTTAAATGACCTTCTGAGATACTTGAGGACATTTAATGTTATTAATTTAATTGCGCTGCGTCTCATATTATAAGATAATTAGTCATGAAATTTTAACAAGCGCTTAGATTTAATATAATGTATTTCTTTACAAATGTTTGAAATAACATCTTGGAAAAAAACTGTGCTCAAATGAAAGACTAGTCGTAGGGGGCCAGCGTAATACTTACCCATCATGGATATGATTAATATAATATATGAAAATAATTCATGTATTCATATTTATAAAGTACATTGCAATTCCAAAAAAGTTTCAACGTAAATTTAAGTATTTTTAATATACATAGTGATGCTCTATTTATGAATTGTTATTAATCACTTTTGACAAATTATATAAAAATTACTCAAGTAGTATCGAATTGCGTAAAAGAAACATCCTTATAGTTCCAAAAATAATAATCACATTAACTAACAGTTACTGATTCGGATTAAGCGTCTCATTTCCAATGAAAATATATCTTTGAATTGAAATTTGAATTAAATACAGGATCATGAAAAATCGAAGAATATGGAAAACAGGATTACAGATATCTCGGCAATTAATAATCCTATTGGCTTCGTTCTTTATGCAAAATTTGTGTTATTTTATTGCCTTTTTTGTCCATTCCTTAAAATAAAAATATAAATATATATACCTTTCATCGGAACGAATTTCTCGACAGTCCGAAAATAATAGTTCCGGATAATCGAGGTTACTGATATTAAATAGGCTTCCATTCTTACATACGATGTACATAGAAAATTTCAAGTCTCTAACTCAATTTCTTCATTTACAGACAAACAAACAAACAGACGGCATTTTTTTTTTATGAAAACATGTTTTTCAGAATCTCCAATGTCAGAAACGTGTAAATCCGTCAAGAAAATTTTTTTCGATTTTCGAAACGATTGCAAGATTTACCCTATACTACGTATGATGGGTAAGTAATATCACTGTGAGGAAATACGCAACTTTCTTTCATTTTAATTTGGGTGATATAAAGTATGGTATAAGAAAACGTAATTAAAGACGAGATAGTTCTATCCCTTTATGTCTTGGGGGATTGTCTGGAATCCGAAATTCACATTCCCTCAAGCATCTTCCGAGATTCTTAATTGAAACACAAACTTTCACAGGCAAGTACGCACTTCTTTACTTTTGCATCGATAACTGGAATGATAGGATTAAGAATAATAAACTTTATCCGTGGTGATCGATTTGTATTTAATTTTATTAAATGACCGTAAATATTATGATAAATTAAATTACAAAGATTATGAAGTCGTAGTCGAGCTGTATCTTTATTTTACTTAAAGGCATTGCAGTATTCAGAACTCGGAAACTTAATCACATTTTAAAATTATGAGAACTTTATATGATATCTTGATCTATGAGAATAACTGGTATAATTCTTTTTTTATAATTTATATTAGCATGTTGAAAGTGTCCGTGAATAAAAACATAATAATACAACTAATTCCATTCATTAAATATCCCCCTTCCCTCCCTCCTCCAAAAAATACAAATATATAAATAAATTATAATAATGATTAAGGACAAAAAATTAAATGGGAAAAAAACTAACTTGCCCATTTCAATTCCAAAATTTAAAAAAGTGGAATGAATTCATGAGAAAGAGATTAACAAAATATGTTTCAGGAAAAAATCGAAATAATGGGAGGGGGAATTTAAAATTTTGTGTTTCACAATCAAAACTTAAAATTGGCTGAAATATACTAACGACATAGAAAATAGCGACATACTCTTAACCCTTACCATAATTTTACTAAGAATAAATATTAATATGTAACTGCTTATTGTAGTTTATTTAGATATAAAATAAATAAAAATCATAAGAAAAATACGTAACAATGTATAGCATTTTTGGAATTTTATGGGAAATATTTTCCCAGTGGACTATAAAGTTAACACAAATTATAGTTAGGTTTAATATGCAATGTATTTTATTTATTGGCTTATTATATTAAATGTTAACTAGAATAATAATGTGTTATTAAACAAATTAATGTACTAATTATGATATTCTAGGAAGTAATTTTTTGGGTTCGGTAGCAAAGATGGACATTGCACATAATACATATATTATGCGTCCTATTTTCTAATGCGGCGTTTAGCACAATTTCAACACATTTTACGGAATTGCGTTCGGCATTTTTTATATTCTATATAAAAATTCAGATAAGGTTATAATTAAACACGATAATCACCACTTTTAAAATGCAGGGAAACGTTTCCCTTAGTAGTAAAAGGGTTAAAAATATCGAATTTTATAAAGAACCAAAATAAGTCAGAAAAAAATGATAATAAGTATGACTAAAATATAAATGTGCATATATTTCCTAAACATATACACCGAAGAGCCATTACATTATGACCACCTTCCATCTATAATAACGAGTTCACCCAGAAACAAAACCATGGCGCATACGCGGCTGATATTGGAGTATATAAAGGCACTGGCATTTCAATACATAGCGTTATTAGAGACAGTAACATGAAGCAGTGGCGTAGCTAGGATGGGTGACACCCGGGGCGGATGTAAATGGTGTCACCCCAAGCCATCATGGTGTCACTACCCTCCCCTCCCCCCCCCCCCACACACACACACCTTCCGATAATCATACCATTCCTTATTTACCTTTTCTTCTCCTACATTAAAAAACCACAGGAGCGACTCATCACTCACCCATAGATAGTCCGCATAAATCAATGTGGTGTCTAAATTCTTTTTTTATTATTATTTGCTTTTGCTACCCACTCTTTGGATTGGTAGGTTTTTGTTTTTTGGTGCATGTCTCATTTACATAACCATTTTATATAAAATTTCACATTCTCAAAGAAAAGAAAACTAACTCTATAGCATTGTGCGCTAAAAGTTTCATTTTACTTCAGAATTCTTTTCCAAAATCTTATAAGATTATATTTTTTATTTGCAAATAAAGATTGGGTGTCACCCCTTTGAGGGTGACACCCGGGGCGGACCGCCCCCTCCGCCCCCCGCTAGCTACGCCACTGACATGAAGGGAAAATCAGCAGATTTATCAGACTTTGATAAAAGGGAAATCGTTATGGCTCGATGATTGGAAACTTCGATATCGGAAACGGCGCTTTTGGTGGGCTGTTTACGTGCAGTCGTTGTGAGTACGCATCGAAAGTGTAGTTTGGATAGTGAAATGACTAGTCTCCGAGCAGCAGTGTATCGCCCGTGGCGCATTGATTGCAGAAGAGATTGGAGGTTGTTCCGCATTATTCGTCGTTACCGAAGAGCTGCAACAGCCGAAATCAACAACAGTTACAACAATGGCGATCCAAACAATGTTTCTGGACACACCATGTCGCGAGCAATGTTGCGCATGGGCTTTCGCAGTCGGCATCCTAAGCGCGTTTCTTGGCTAATTGTACGTCAACACCAGCAGTGCACGCTATATTATAAAATTTGACAACATAATATAGTTACTTCTCAACGAAACTCAATGCAATTAATACATTAAGAGTGCTTCGGAAGCTTAAGTAAACAGACCTATTATTAAATACTAGAATTAATGGCAATTTTATGTCCCAGCCTGTTTACTTAAAATTTTTACTTTTTACTTAGCCTTTTTACTTAAAATGCATCTACTTCTATTAAATTTATCCTCATCAAAGAAAACAAATTTTTAACTTATTTTCTCTGTAAACTCTTTTTCAAGAAAGCTTCTTTTCATTTGAGAAAATAATTCTAAAATGTTTACTTAATTTTATATTTTAGGTGGTAAAATGTAAATGACGCTGGCAAAATGGAATGCTGACATTTGAAATGTATTCAGGTTTTGTAATTTATATTTGTATGATGTGATTTTTCGGCTGAACGTAGCATATTTCTGCGTAATTTAAAAAATCCCTGTTGGCTTGGCCTATAGGCGGAGATAGATTTCGAAGAGTGCTCATTTCAACAAGAAAAAATAAAATATGATTAGAGATAAATCCAGTTTAAAAATTTTCTTTGGCCGCTTTTGAAAAATTTTTAATTTATTTTTATGTAAAAACTGGTTTTTATAAAAATCATCTTAAGCGAAACTCGGCTCAAATGCCCATTTTGACAACCTATTTTGAAATACATTCTGACTTTATTATTAAAAAAATCGACCAATATGCAAATTATATCGTTCCTAAATAACAAAAAACTGTCAATTGAATGCTTTTGAGAGCAAAATCGAATTTAAAAATAAGTCACGAAATAACCAATTTGTTATTTCAATACATCCCCAATTCTTAAATCATGATCGCTTTGGGAAATTTTGTGCGAAGTGCTCATTTTGACAGCTTTAAAAATATATATATTTAACCTTTATCAAAAAACTAACCAATACGGAATATTACACAGTTCCTAAATAACAAATAACTGTCAATGGAATGCGTTTGAAAGCAAAATTGAATTTAAAAATCAGTCATAAAATAACCAATTTGTTTTTTTAATACATCCTCAATACTTAAATCATGATCGCTTTGGGAAATTTTGTGCGAAATGCCTACTTTGACAGCTTTAAAAAAATATATTTAGCCTTTATCAAAAAATCGACGATTTTCTCACATTATATAGCTCCTAAATAATAAAAAAACTGTCAATTGAATGCGCTTGAGAGCAAAATTGAGTTTAAAAATGAGTCATAAAATAAACAATTTGTTATTTGAATACATCCTCAATTCTTTAATCATGATGGCTTTGGGAAATTTTGTGCGAAGTGCCCATTTTGGCAGCCTTTTTTGAAATATATTCTGCCTTTATCAAAAAACTGGCCAATCCGTCACATTATATAGTTCCTATATAAGAGGACCTGTAAATTGAATGCGTTTGAGAACAAAAATGGATTTAAAAATGAGTCAGAAAAAATGCAATTTGTTATACTTCCTCAATTTTTCAATCACCATCACGTTATGAAATTCTGTTCAAAATACCGATTTTGGCAGTCTTTTTTGAAAAATATTCTGCCTTTATCAAAAAACTGGTTAATACGTCACATTACATAGTTCCTAAATAAGAGGATCTGCCATTTGGATGCGTTTAAAATCAAAAGTGAATTCAAAAATGATTCAGAATATAAGCATATGGATTTGAGCTTTTTTCTCCAACTCCTATTTTTGTTTAATTTATTTTGCTATAAGAATTTGTCCTATGAAAAACTTGTTAATATAAAAGTCGTAGATATTATTGAAAAGATGTAAAATTAATTTTATTTAATTAGATTTGATTGCTTAAGAATTGACTAAGTTATGGATTTTTTTCTTTTTCCACCCCCCCCCCTTTTTCTTTTCGTTTTTAATTTTTTTCATCGGTAAAAGTTGTTCCTATCAAAAACGTGTAAATACAAATGTTTTAGCTAATTTTGAGAACATTTATAAAAAGTTTACTCGGATTTGATATCTATGATATTTTTTTCTCCCAAAAACCCTGTTTTTTTCGCCCCTTGAGCCCATTTTTAACTTTATCAAAAATCTATCATGCATAAACGTTTGGCCCATTTTTTAGAAGTAATATAAACTTTAAACTGATTCGATATCTATTTTAATTTAGAAGTTATCGCGTTTTTTCTGTTTTCACAAAAACCCTCCTAACTTCCAACCCCTTGGTCCGATTTTGCCCATTAACGAACTTAACCGAGATTTTATGCCCCTTGATTTTATGTAAAAGTTTGATGAAGATCTGAGCATAATTGTGTGTCCAGAAGAAAATGATATACACCGATAAATAGATAGATAGATAGATAAATAAACTTATTCACTAATGGTAGTTTTGAGGTCTAGGGATCGTGATCGGTGTAGATCTGCAAAAATTTTTCAGAAATTCCAACATGGGAGCGATCGCAATAGGTAGTATTTCATACGAAATCTACCTAAAACAGAGCTTCGTGTAGATTTATGTTAGAGTATTAATCATATGTTGTGTTTAGTTCACTTCATCTCTTGGCATCTCACAAAGTTTTATTTATTTATTTATTTTATTGGTGACCATTTTTCTTGTATTCATTTCTGCCTTTCTAAAAGATTTTATTTAAAAAATATAAACTATGTTTGCTAACATTATTTAAAATAAAAGAAAATATCAGCATTTACTATCAATTTATCAAACTTTCATCCAAAATCTTAAAAGAAAGAATTCAAGCAGTTTGGTTCTACTAAGTTGTCTGCTGAACATTATCATAAATTAAGATGCTCCTTCATTTTTAACGGCTTCAACACTAAGATGTTAATTAGATTTTCCTTTCTATGCATCTCAAAATTACATTTTCTTAACCATCAGGGAGAAAACAATTTCTGTATACGCAATAAATTACATCATCAATTAAAATTGCTTTGTGCCACTGTTTTTATTTCCTGTTCTCACAATATATGTATATATAGAGAGTGAAACAGAAAGATGCCGAGATTAAAGAGACATTAGAAATTAGATATAAGGGAAAATGTGTATTTTTCGAATAACATGACATAAAGTAAATTGTTACTCCTTAATATAAAGTATGAGAAAGAGTAACTAGAGCAAAACAATTATTATAAGTACATTGTACGAAACCATGTTAGTCTATTATGATAATTAAAATTATCATTCTATTACATTGTAATTTTCAGTTCTTCAGCTGGTGTATCATCTTGGATGACAAATTAATGACTTTCTAGTAAAACAAATTCACCAATAACATTTCTTTTTTATTCTCTAACGGAAAAAACAGAATACTTTTTAAACCGTTGCAAATTTTTATAACGTTATTTCTGGTAAATAAAAGCCGCCATCTATCAGTCGAATTTTGAAATGTTTGTAGAGTTTTTTTCTTTGTGGTTCATATAACGTATTTCTTTAGTTTCATCGATATCTGTCTGCTAGAATGATAGGGTCTAATATGTAAGTGTAAACAGGGTAGCTTTAATTATAATTACCCTATAGACTGATTTTCATTAATTCATTTTTTCCCCATAAGTGATTCTTAATGAAACCATTGGAAACCTATAGTTTTTGTGCTCATAATTAAATAATTTTATATTTATAATTATATGATTTAATTTTATTTAATAATGAAATTTTTGGTATTGCTCAAACACAAAAAGATGACCTTATTTTTTTCAATGCTTTTTATTAATAAACATTTATATACATTTATAAATATGCATTACAAATTATATACATAGTACATGAATTATACGTTATACATTGAATTACTAATTATATTTATAAACATCATATTAATAAATATCATATCAATTATAGAGTTATATTTTAGACAAGTACAAAATAATGTCATGCATGATATTTTAAAAATAAAATTGATTTTTACATTGCTTTATGTAGCATCAAAATATAATTTCAGATAATGCATTGTACTCAAAAACTGAAAAATAATATTATACGAATAAAAGATAATATTGATTTCTTAAATCAAATAGAAACATAAAAGCAAAGTGTCTAATGCTGCGATCGTTTAAGATATTTTGTTGGAAAAGGCTTTTGAATTGGCACTACTTTTGTACCAATTTCCTGCTTTTGAAGCAGCTGCTGATCATTTTTGAACGATTTTTTATTCTGCGTGCTAATTTCTGGTATTTCTTTTTTAGCAATATCTTCATCATCATTTTTTGTTGATATTCCATCTTTGGAAATTTCTTGAGAAACGATACTTGGAAAGGGAGGGAATGGTATATGCTCTCTGAAGTTTTCTCGTGAAATTTGCTGAAGAGTACAGAGTAGCAAACATTCTTGTAAGTCAGATGTTTGATATCTAGATGCGCAGTATTTCTTTACGAATTCTAGTAGAACATCTTGGTGGAAATCAGACTTATCCTGCAACGTACGATCAATACATAAAAATATTTCCTAATGCATACAAATACATATATACATTCCTAATAGATAATAAGATACATTACATGTATTCCATCCCCATACTTCAACGTGTACGCATCGTGTAAGATTGAGCCGCATCCTTTCAATTTAGCATTAAATATACCAATAACCGATAATATGATTTCTACCAAATGAAGAGATTTCCTTTGAACCGATATTTTTTAATGAAATAGTTAAAACATAAATTACACAGAAAGAAGTTAAATAGTTTTGATAAAAATTTGCATGCGAAATAATTTTTAAAAACCTTTGTAAAACTAACGTATGTTTAGTAATAAATTCGATGCATGTGATCTCTAGTACTCATCCGGAAACTTGATTATATAGCAATTTTACGGGTTTCTTTTCAAATGAAATGACAGCAGAAATATTATTTAAAAAAAAAAATCTAATAAATAACTGTACAGAATTCCATTACAGTATAGGTGTATATCACTTCGTAAGTGTTTCTGGTGAAAATAGTTTAACATTGCTTCTCATAAAAGATTGCTGTGGAAATGGCATGAATATTGCACATAATAATCGAAAAAGAGTAGTAAGGAGAAAGTCACGGTGAAACTTTTATTTTAAAAGAGCTTTCTACTTTCACGTATCCAAACTTAACTTTCAGATAACTCTGATAAGAAAAAAAAAGATATTCACGATTTTTTCCCGCTTTTTAATATTTCTCTCACTATTTAAATTAAAGAAATATGTTTACATTAATATTTTGTAATATTCTGTCAGATAAATCTTTAAATTAAGTATTTTTGAGAAACACGGTCTACGTCATAATGAACATATGCAGATTTTAGAGAATTGCGATTTTAGATTGGAACATTTCTCAAAGTCTAACTAACTTTCAACTTGAGTGTCTCAACGTCAGCACGCTACTATACCGCGTAAGAGTCCCAGGTGTGCCTCGAAAATATTCAAATACATTCTACTAAAATTTTATGCAATAATAGAAGCTTATTTTTTTTAACACGGTATTCTAAACTTATGCCATTTACTTTGTGATAAGTTTTATTGAACTAATGATTTTTATTTAATGTAAAGTTGATAAAACACTTCTTGTGTAAACCCTACAAAATTTAGATCCACTAGTGTATGTATATATTTTTTAAATTCCAACTCATTTATACTTTTTGGCATAAAATTTCGAGTGCCCCTATTTGAACATCCGATTTTAGCAAAGCTAAATAAAAATGTTCAACTTCAGGTAGTCTTTACATATAATGTATAAAAATGATAAAAAAGTTTCTATGAATTTCATTGAAAAACACAGTATTGCTAAATATAGTCAATAAAGAAAAAATCTTATTTTTATTTGCAGCATTGTTGCACTTTATTTGCTTTTATAAATAGCTGGATAACTGGATAACAAACCCCATAATAAATCTACTCAACGTACCACGATAGCAGATTTATGTCGGTTTTAATTCGATAAATAAAAGTCTTTTACTAAACTTTAAATCTAAAATGTAAATAACACTCACATTAACACCTTTATGCTCGCATATTTACAATATCTACTTGACAATTCCTATGGTAAGATAACTACAAAACTTAGTAATAATAATTAACGAAGACATGCTACAAGCATTTTATCTTCTTTTCTCTCTCTGGAATCGACCAAAAGAGAAGGTGCCTCAAAATACGTCAGAACTTGTGAACGCGCAATAATACAAAATATTAAAATGTCAATTCAAGTCAATCTTTTTTTCTTTTTCTTACATTGTTCATCGGTCATCATGTGATTCTGAACAAAAATAAATAAATAAATAAACAAATAAATAATGCCGATTCCGAAACAAAACCCGCGATAAATATGAGGGGCTCGCAACGTCGCAACCATAGTAAACCAAATCCATTTTGAAAAAAAAAAAAAAAAAAAATGTGGGTAAGTGTCATCGGAGATCGTACAAAGGGTTTCGTTTAATGTCTCCTTCAATTAAAAATTGAAAAACTGTTTTTCGGCGCTATTTTGGAATTTCATCGCCAATCGCGCCAACCAGAACAGACCATTCAATTCTTCCCCTAAATGTTGCCTTGGTCGCATACACTATATTGCCATTGATTATGGGACACTTGCGATTTTAGACATTTTACTAAATATCTAGAAAAATACATGAGGAATCATCTCGAAACTCTTAGTGTATAAATATAATAGTATACGTCATACATCTCCGTGAAGATTTTTTACCGAAACGCCATAGGGGACCGTCAACAAATTAAAAAAGAATGAATATCTTTTGAATAACCCTGTCAAAACTAATGTAGCAAAAGCGCTCAAACTCTAGATTATGATTGAATGCCTTATTGTAATACACTGTGTTCATTTTTATGCAAATAGCATGCACACTCGCAGAGTAATTAAGGTTTTTATAAAAATGGTCCCAAATTTTTCCAAGTTTTTTCATTATAATTTTCAGAGTTCTTAATATAAAATAATATTTTTTTCAGAAAATATGACAAACAACATTGCACACAGTACCCTGTAATCAGAATTAAAAAATAATAAAAATTGTATGAAAAATGAGTAGGTTTACTATATAATTTTTTACTGCGCATGCGTCAAAGATATCAAAATTTCATTTGCATATTATGTTAGTTAAATGTATAGAGCAACTTTTGTAAAAGTCTCAAAATCATAACTTGAAAATTCTGAAAGTAATCGTCTATAGAAAAAGGACAAAATCCGTTGTTTCCAAAATGATGCAAAAAAAATGAGGGATTTTATCCAAATACAGTAGTACATCCCATATTGTGTATTCTATATTGACACTAATCAATGAATATATGGATACAACCCCTCTTGTTTTTGCTTCATTTTGAGAATAACGGATTTTCGACTTATTCAATTGACGATTACTGTCAGAAATTTCAAGTTATGATTTTGTGACTTTCACAAAAGTTGCTCTATACATTTAGCTAACATAATATGCAAATGAAATTTTGATATCGTTGACGCATGCGCAGTAAAAAATTATTTAGTAAACCAACTCATTTTTTATACAATTTTTATTATTTTTTTAATTCTGATTACAGGGTACTGTGTGCAATGTTGTTTGTCATATTTTCTGAAAAAAATTATATTTTATATTAAGAACTCTGAAAATTATAAGGAAAAAACTTGGAAAAATTTAGGATCATTTTTATAAAAACCTTAATTACTCTGCGAGTATGCATGCTATTTGCATAAAAATGAACAAGGCTTATTATAATAAGGCATTCAATCACAATCTAGAATTTGAGCGCTTTTGCTACATTAGTTTTGACAGGGTTATTCAAAAGATATTCATTCTTTTTTAATTTGTTGACGGTCCCCTTTGGAGTTTCGGGAAAAAATCTTCACAGAGATGTATGACTCATACTATTATATTTATACACTAAGAGTTTCGAGATGATTCCTCATGTATTTTTATAGATATTTAGTAAAATGTCTAAAATCGCAAGTGTCCCATAATCAATGGCAATATAGTGTAGATTTGTTGATTTCTCAATCAGAATATGCAGATTTAATGAAGGTACGCAACTAAATAAAATTATGAATAAAAGTAAAATGTTGCAAAGCTTAGCATAAATTAAAGGGAGACCAAACTGGTCACCAGAGGCGACTCTTAATTTAAATGAATAATAATTTAATAAATATAAAAAAATATTTCATTTTGCGCGTCAAAATAGGTGATAAATATGATATATTTAATTCATTAATGAATGTTACATACATAATAATTTTATTTAAACTTGCGTGCAACAATTAGAAGAAATGAAATTTCAATTTTGAAATTTACGCTACTGCAAATTTTTAAGCTTCTAAATATCACACATTTTCAATTTTTACGCCATTGTACAGGAGAAAAAATGTACTTTTAAATGCATTTTGTTTAAAAGCTGTATCTCAATTTATTTTTAATATATTATTATTATTTTTTTTTTTTTTTTTGTAGTTTGTAATACCAATTTTGTAATTGAGGCAATAGAAGTACTTTATCTCTTTTAAAAGTAAAGGGTAAAAAATAAAATAATTTTTATATCTATTTAAACTTGCGTGGCAACAATTAGAAGACAAAAACAACAACAAAATGATCTGATGATTTAAAAAATAATATTTAAATTAAAATAGTGGTCTTTTTCAAAGTTTTATGGTTTGCTGTGTGACAAGAGGTTTTCAGTTGTAAGTACACAAAAGGAGGTGGGTCAATAAGGGCTATTTTTCGCCCATCATATACCCGAAAAAAAAGTTTCGAATTCAGATGATTGTTCTGTGGCTTCGTATAGTTAAAGATATGCAGTTTTGTTTAATATAAGTTTTACGTGATAAATAAAATAGTAAGTCATGGAAATTACAGCCCGAAAGTAGAGTGTTTTGGCTTTTTTCTGCATTTTTGACGTTTTTTGCGTCTTTGAATTAATTTTTTACTAAGAGGCGCTCGATGAACCCAATTAATTTTGACATGCACTGATTCTACTCTTTATAAGCTTTTACATGAGCATTATTTTATTTGGGTTCAGTGTGCGCTTCTACCTGTAAAAGAAAAAAATGTATCATGTGAGAGAATCAAATTCACTACTATCAGAGCGCGTTCAGACTTCTTTCGCCGTACTTAAAAAGTATTAACATTGTTCAGACGTCAATGTTGTTTTCTAAAATTGTTTTTGTAAATATTTATTAAATTACTAATAAATAATGCTTGGATACCAATATCATAATTGTAAAGTCTCGCAGAAAACTTTTCGTATCTGTTCTAACAGAAAAGCTATAGTGATACTTAGATTTCGAAAAACTGAGATTTACAGAGTGGTTCTAAATAGTGCTCTAAATACAAGTAATATGTATTTCGTGCTCTCCATGCAATAAATACTTCTATTTCTTCTTTTGATGTAACAATAAGAGATTATGCATCAACGATTACTGTCGATGAGACCACAAATAAGAAACCTATTATACATTTATCAATATCTCATTTTCACAATTCTAACACTTGTTGTATAGTATGTAAAAGTAAGACCTGCCTCGTTATTGTAGCAAAAACTATTGAAACTCAAGCCTTTTATAGAAGCTTACATCGACATTTTGTCGCGAAAACGATACTGTAAAACTCATATTACTTGATCGGTAAATTGACTCTGCAAGATTTAAGTCCTGTAAATGAGAATACATCGATGTATGAAATGCGATGCATGAAAATATTTAAACCAATATCAGAAATGTAGCAAATAAGGCCTCGTTTTTGATACACCGGGACACTTTTCGGAAATATATTATTATATTCTCATGGGTATATTTATGTCTGATTTTAACGATATCTTTAAATTTGTAAAGTCCAAAATACGTTCCTTAATAAAGAGGTCATCTCGTACTTTCTTTGCAATGTTATTTGTAAAACTTAGAACTGGCCTCTATCATTGTGTTCTGTATACAATATTTAATATAAGAAAAATAATAATATTTCTGTAAAATATGAAAACCAGTCATTGATTGAGAACGTTGTTCAAAAACACTGCAGAATGTTTTCATATTATGGTTTCTGGCTTACAATACTACTGTAATCGCTCAATCAAAATTAAAAAACCAAATATCGAATATGTTCATATACTCTACAAGACGCGGCCGCTGGATGGTCCATCAATGATTCTGGTGAAGCAATCGATAACGAAAATAATCTAAAACACATTGTCCAAAAGTCTGAAACTGTATTATTATTATTATTAATATTATTATTATTATTATTATTATTATTATTATTATTATTATTATTATTATTATTATTTGTTATTTATTATTTCCGATTTTCATGTATTGAAATAATAATCTTAGTAAGCTCCATTTATCTTAATTTTACACTTATTGTTGTATTTACTATTGATTATACGGATTAAAACTAATGACAATTGTGTTTATGCTCATTAAAACACATAATATTTACTTAAATATGTTGTAATTCGTTTATTTTTGATTTATTTATTTTTATTTATTTACTATTATCTGTTTATTTGTTACATTAAATAATTTCAAAATTATGCTAAATTAACTGAATCCCATAACTCTCATAATTAACTATAATCTTAAAAGTAAATCTCCTTCTTGTAAACAAAATTCAAATTCATGCTCATTGCGTTGTGTCTAATGATGCTCCAAAAATATTTTCAATTACATTAAGATAAATGTCTCTTAGTAAGGAAAATAATCAAGACTCTTGGAATTAAAGAAACCAACTCTTAGATTACTAACATAATAGATTTATTTATAAAATTTAACAATTAGTATTTATTTGATTTAGATATATTAAAACACAATTAGTCATATTAATACAAGACTTCTTAGAGCAAATTAAAAATTACAATTAAATATAATCCAACACGTGCAAATGATATGAATTTCCTTGGGATAGAATTTATAGTACAAATTGATATAGGCATTCCCCAAAACATAATAAACCACACTTACCCCAATTTCTCATACCCAACCCACTTTTCTGTCTATATAAGCTCCAGCAGAATTACCGTCAGGAATCTCAGAACTGAGCAGATCCTCCATAAGAAACCTTCATGGTCGATTCCAAACATTGCGGCTAGAACAGCGACTCCGGCAAATCTCTCCCAAACGAACATCCCGTAGAAGAAACGAAGAGAGCTATCCTCCCTGGCCCGTGACCGCTCATAGGTTGACAATCTATTCCATCCGTATACCTGTCCTCGCCATTAGAAGATGCTCCAGTCCGCTTTCAAAATATGCGCTCTCATCTCTAGTGCGCACTATATAAAAATACAGGATCATTGGCTTCCCGCAAAATCGTCTAACTCCCGTCGGAACCTCCGACAAGAAACATCATAGCCTCCCACACCTAAGAGGCTTATTCGTACGGAATAGCGGAACAAAAGGGCAAGAGCCGTGAGAGCTTCCAAGCCAAAAGAGAATTATAAAAATTCCGACATCAGAGCTTTCTTTCGCACGGAGGTGCGAGATAAAAAAAAAAGAAATGCAAGTGCTAAGGCCGGTAGTCAGCAAGAGAGTGAGAGTGACTTTCTTTAAAATCGCAACCCCCTCTTTCCATTTTTTTTCTTTAATTAACCGACGGGAGGTTCCTTTAAACACCCCCAAACTCTCATTGGCCAAAATGGTCAACGCCTTTCCTGACGCAGTGAATTTTAAACAACGCTGACCCTTTTTAACCTCCGCAATCCGGGAGAGTTAAAGCCGGCACCTAAAAGAAAATAACCGTACCCAAATTCCACCTGCGCGGGATACTTTACGTCAAAACCATATCCCGTCTTCAACTTTATAGATCCCCAAGTCAAAAGTCACATCGGCAAAATCTTTGAAAATGAATTCCTCTTCCGCGCCATTTCCGCGCCGCCTCTTAAGCGGCAAAACCCTCAACCTCCCCTAGGAAAATAAGAAGCGATAATTTTAACCATCCCCTTTAATGATAAAAAAAGAGAAAATTTCAGCAGTCCCTACTTTCTAAAAACACGGATAGCCTTGAGTTTAACTTAATATTTTGATACTATTTTCTCCCTAAAAACCCGTATAAACACACTATAACAAATATATATATAATTTTCTCATCAATTATTAAACTTTCATCCAAGATATTATTATTTTCTTACTTGTTATGAGGTATACTAATGAAAAAAATGTATGTCATGTCTAGGTGCTGATGGGCGAAAAATGGCCCTTATTTACCCACCTCTTTTGAACTCTCTGGTATATATAGTTTTTCTATATGGACTCTGTGACAGACAGACAGAGGACAGAGACGAATAGGATTTCGTCAGATGAACGAAATTCTAAAAAAATGAAATTGTCCAGAGACCACAAACCTTAGGCATGTGTGCCAAACTTGGCACGCGGTAGAAATTTTTTGTCACGGCGTTGATTGAGAATGTAAAACAATATAGAATGAAGTTAAACAAAACAGCGAACTTTTACAAACTGAGCATTTTTTTTTCTTTTAATAGGAGAACAATTAATTGAATTTTTAAACTATTTTAATGTGAGTATAATAAGTTATCAAATGAAGAGAAGTTAATGTATTCTCAAAAAGGAAAATATCACGTATTTTAAGTAAAACTCGCAGTGATAAAACTATAGCGATTCGATATAAAATTCACAGTTTTCACAGTTCTTCTCATTATTTATTTTTGTGGGTCATTATTTTCTTAAATGATACGAAAATCTTAAATATTAAAAGAGCAAACCGCTTGTCACATGACTAGAATTCAGCTTGCAACCTGCTAAAAGTATCACCATTTTAATACTTAGCAACATCATATTAATTTTCAGTATAACCTAAACCGCATTCACCATTCTAATACTTTACAAAATATACTAGCGCTGTTATTAAATTATATTATTCTATATTTTAAAATCCCACTAAACAAAAATCCAGAAACTTTCGCAAACGGATGTAAAAAGATCGCTGACCATGAGATAGTCCATTTAGAAGGTGTATAAAATCTATTTTACTCACTTCCTACAGTAAGTTTGTAAACAAACGGCATATACGAGAAAGTATGAAAAAAGAAATTGGTTCACTGTAGAATCGGACAAAACAGATTGTATGCACCATCTAAATGTACTACCTCCTTTTTTCTTTCTTTTTTTTCAATGGATTTTCTTTATAGTGGTTAAGACCCTCTCATTTATTCCTTTCGTATATTTTTTATGGAGATTTCCTTCATCTTTTGAAACTATGCTTGTCCAACTTCTATGTCTGCTTGTATTTCCATCACGGAATTCGTTCCAAGAAACTGTGTAAGTTAGAGATTTGAAATTTTCTTATTTATAGTTGAATAACTACCAACACACGATAAATCATAAAATTTTAAAAAGTTTTATATTATTTTAATTAAATGAATTCATTTAGAGAAATCTGGCGATTTTGAGATTTAGATTTTAAAACACAATCTTAATTTCAATAGAGGCTAGATAGCTCCGCGGTAGCACATTGATCTGCGAAGAAAAAGGTTCTCGGTTTGATTCTTTGCGCTAGTCTGAAACTTTTTTACCTAAATAGATGTCATTATTCAAGACATTCAACTTTACAGAATTATTTTTTTTTTGTTTATTTTTCTTTTTTATCTTGTTATTTTAAAGTCAAATGTTCTTGTAAAATATTTAATCAATTCAAAAATACCATGTTTAAAGAAATTTAAATAGATTAGATTTCATTGTTTGATGTATTTCAATAACAGAACTTGCATTATTATTTTTTTTTTACTTTTTTAGCCTAAATTAAATCACGTGATTTACAGATACACAAACAAGTGTGTTATAATTATCTGAAAAGATAATAATTAATTTGATTAAAAAAATATTTTACAATTGTATTGATGTTAACATTAATTTTAATATCTATGATTAAACTCAATGGTGCTGCCACTCATCTTCTTATTGAAAAAGGTTAAGAATGTAATAATTATGAAATACCGATCAGGCTTTAATTATTAAAGACTAAAGTATTTTGAAAGAAATATTAATCGAAACATTCCGCTCGATCACACACATTCACTTCTTACCAAAATTTAAATGTGCCGCGAAACTATAACTACACACTCGAGTGTGCCGTGAAATAAATAAACAATTGGAGTCTTTAATCCACTATGTTTAGTGAAAATATTTAAAATAACTAAAATATTATTAACTATAACCTATATAACTAAATACAACTTACTTGGCTTATCTTTATATTTTCGGTAATTTTCCCTTTAACAGAATCTTTATCTCTGATAAGCTTTTGCTGGGGCACATCTTTTTTATTTTTAAGATCCCTTTCCCTTAGCATATCTTCTGCATTTTTGTTTGGTTTCTGATTACCCTTTGTTTCATAATCTAAAGAAAAAAATATTATCTTATCAAAGTTATCAAAATTATGGGCACATTGAGCATAAAATGATTCAAATTTTTGAGTTTTTAATCATCGACTTAAAAAATGGAGTTAAAAGATTAGGGCGATAAATGATTATGGACCTGAAAGATTACGGTTCTGGAAGGTTTTATAATAATATATTTTAAGCACTGTGGGTGTGTATATAATTTTTTTTTCTCGAAAAGTCTTTTTTATGCTTTGGCGTTTTTCTCAAAAATTCTATTTTAGGTAAACAGTTGGAACTTTCCAAAATTATGTAATTAACTTATTTTTAAAAAAATACCAAACATTAAAGGTCTGAGTAAAAAAAAAAAAAAAAAAAAAATTAAATACATAAATGAATGATGAAAAATAGGTTCTTAAAATTTTTAGAATTTTCAATGATTTTAGTAAAATATGTTAGATTTAATTTCTTTCAATCCAAACTGAAAATTCCTATTATTATTCTCAAATTATATGTTTCCTGATATCACAACAAATTTTAAAGTGACATATTTATTCTTTTTATTTATTTATTTTTTAATTTTTTTTATTATTATTATTCCCAAATAAACATATTGTTCAAAAAATTTGTAAAAAATTAGTTAGTTCGTGAAAACTGCTTTATGCATAAAATTAATTTATTTTGATTTATATATGGGCTATAATGTGTATATTTAGTCTAAAAAAACATCTCATATGTATCTCTATTTTTAAGTAAAATACATGATGTTAAGTATTTCATAAAAACTGCTTCATTTTACTCCGCGAGATGTTTCATGTGCCCTTAAACAACATTTTCATTATGTCCTTTTACAAACTTTTTTCTTTTAATAAACATTTAAAATTATTAAATGACGTATACGCATTTTTTATCATATGATTAATGTCGTGGTCAATTTGTTAATGACGCTAAATATACAGGATAACCGTAAAATATTGTTGAAATTTCCTTTTTACACAATTTTTTTATTTAAGAACTTTACTAAATATGTTATTACATATTCATAAAGAACAATTCAAAAAAAGTTTTTAATAACATCATTAAGGTTACGTATGATTTAAGTTGAAATTCAAAACGTTTTTACTGAAATTACGATTGTAATAAAATAACAAGTAATATTCAAATTTTATCCCATTTATCAAAAAGTTAAAAAGTAATTATAAATTAAACGGTTTTCATCGTCCTTATTTAATGAATATGATAAAATTTTATGATTAATTTTTATTTTATAAGAATCATTATTTGATTAATAGCGTTTTAAGTTTGTAACTTTACGTACACGTAACTTTGTTTAGCTATTAAAAAAAGGTTAGAGTTATACTTTAAAAATATTTAAATACTGTAAAAATATTTTTCATTCTGTTTTTAAATTAAAAGTTAAATGATATGGCATCCCAACAGTAATTTATTGGCACACTGTAAATATCCATATAGTAATAAATAATCAACCCTAAGATAAAACGTTTTGTTTGTATTCCCTTTTTTGCGTATCAATATATCTCTCATATATCTACACATATCTTTATTATTAATAAATGTTTTTTTAAGAATATTACCATTTCTCTAAGCAATATACTGTTTATAACAGGTGTCCTAAAATTTACTAGCTGATTTCAAAAATCAATAACTTAAAATGTTAACAGCTTAAAAAAAAAAAAAAAAAAAAAAAAAAAAAAAAAAAAAAAAAGTTGCAAAAAATTTTGTAAGAAGCATTTGTTTTTTATTATTTATTTATTTATTTATTTATTTATTTTAGATTCACGGTTTTAATTCCAAACAGCAATCATAGAGGGACTGCAAAAATAACTGCTAAATAAAGGCCGGAACTTCGGCCTGGCGCTTTTCTAAGTATTAATGCGAAGAAAGAAGATGAAATAATGAAATGGATCCCTAAGAAGAAGATTGCATTGGCGAATTCTGAACTTCCTTCTTTTGCATAACAGTTGAGAAAAATAAACCGAAAAAACTGGCCCCTTTTTAGCGCCAATTCTTGCAACTTCGTCTATCTCGGGCTATTTGTAACTAAAACCGAAAACTTGTGTAAAAAAAAATCTGATATTTTACATTTTTTTTTTTTTTTTTTTTTTTTTTTTTTTTTTTTTTTTTTTTTTTTTTTTTTGCAATATTAAAAAAAAAAAAAATAGATAGCATCATTTGCAATTTACTGATTTTTTTAAATCAGTCAGTCGAATTTAGGACTCTGGGTTCAAAATTTCTTTATAAATTCATTGCAATGTTCATAATGTATTTTTTAACATAAAATGTTGAATGCACTTTTGTTATTTTGTTTTCATCATTACAAATTTATTTAATTTTAATATAAATGTGTAAAAAAACATCCACCTCAGCTGTACTGTAAACTTTAGTTAATCTACAAGAACAATTTTAAGAGTTAGTTTTTAAAATTCCATAATATAAATTGTGCCATTTGATTTTTCATGAGATGTAATGTCATAGATGGTTGTCATACAATTTAATAAAAATGTACAAAAAATGGTTTACATAAATATAGTTTTTTTTAGGTGCGTTCGTAATTATGTAAATACGTAGCACCTATTGTTGTCGCTCAGACCGTCCGTCTATCCGTCTGTCTGTCTGTCCGTCTGTCTGTCTGTCCGTCTGTCCGTCTCTCTTTCCGCATATAACAACGCAAAAACTACCCAACTGAATCGTTTGAAATTTAAAATACATAATTATAACATAATTTTCTGGAATCATTTCAAATTTTATGAAAATCGGATGGATAGATCAATTACAGGGACAATCAAAAGGATTCCGTTACATTACGGTCAATGGGGGAAAAAGTTTCAAATGCATTTTAATCGTTTGAAATTTAAAACATATAATTATTACGTAATTTTGTCGAGTCATTTCAAATTTTATGAAAGTCGAATGCATAGATCATTTACAGGGACAATCAAAAGTATTCCATTACATTACGGTCAGTAGAAAAAAAGTTTCAAATGCATTTTAATGATGTTACACTCATTCGAACATAATAGAATTGGCATGAATCTATGAAATATATACTAAAATATGCATTCTGTACAATCTGTGATGCAAATAATTTTTATTATTAAATTACAGGGCCACACAAAAGTGTTCCACTACATAATGCTATACGTGGAAATATTGTTTGGGGCGTGTTTTAATTATATTAAACTATTTCACATTTTATGAATAAGATATACGTTGCTGAGGTGTAATAAAAATTACTTCCTGCATATTTACAGAAACACAAAGATTTCGACTACTATACTGTATCCGAAGTACGCTCTACTATATCAGCAAGATCTGAATATTTTTAAAACTTTGTTATCGTACGAACGCACCTCATTTGCTACGTTCACGTGCAATTTCCAACTTGTTTTATTATGCGATGCTATTAAATATATTTAAAAGGCATATTTCTGTCGTACATTTTTAAAAGATTCCATATAAGTTCAAGTTTTAACACTGTGTTCAAACGTATGGAAAGATTTTTTTTAAGTTTTAAATCATTGTTGTAATGAAAAATCAATGACGTACATCAAACATTTTCGTCTGTTATATATTTTTTCAATCAGATAATAAATATATTTTAACATCAAATTTGTTATTTTCATTGCTTATCTTTAGTTTTAATTTATTATTATAATCGAGTACACTGTAAATCTGTAAAAATATTGCACTATTCTTTATTTTTACACGGAATATTATAATATTAGAACTGAATTTTGTTTTACTAAAATATTCTGTATTTAAATTAATTCTTCTTCAATGTTTTTTATTCTATACGGATATTGCCACAAACTATATCATTCTTATAGAATGGGTGTTTTCAGTACCAAAACTTTTAATTTTATTAAATGGTATAGCACGCTCTCTTTTGAATAGGACACCAAAGAACATTTCAAATGCAATTTTTCGAACTGAGTGAAAAACTTCCTGCCAAGAATTTGAACCAGGGACCTGTAGTTTTAGCTGCCAATGCTCTACCAACTAACCTATCCTAAACAAATCTTTTTGAATTAATCAAAGTATATTTCTCTCGGTTTTAAAAAAAAAATGTGCATGTTTTCTTTTCAGATTACGAATTAATAATATGAATTACGGTTCGGAAAAAGTACGTACATTGGTCATAATTAACTTATTCTTTCGTGAATATTTCTACCGCAATATGGATAATACCATGTCGTATCATTTATGCAGAAAATTGAGCTTTATATTTTATAATGAAAGAAAGATTACATGAAAATCTATATTTTTAAGCACTAGTATAATAATAATTGAAATTACGTAAGATATTAAAATTGTTTACTTTCAATACATTTAATTGATTTATCATCTTCAACTTTTTCATTAATGTCAAAGTGCTGAACAACAGCCAAAAATCTTATTATTTCACTATCAAATTGTTCTGATAGCTTTTTTTTTTCAAAGTTTTATATGTATATATATTGGGGTAGTTATTTTAACCTATTCGGAACTGTCAGTGCATATATGCACCTATAAAGGGTGCATACAAAATTTATTTTTAGAGAAGTAACACTGACTTATTTAATCAGAGCATTTTCGAGTTTGTGTAATCGAAGATAACTTAAAAAAATAAAAATAAATAAAATGTGCAAACCGAATAAAATTTGCGCAAGAGACATCGGACCCGAAAGGTTAATACAAAAACTGCAGATTTCAATGATACAATAATATTTAGCATAAAAATATTGTTGTCAATAATTGTCAAGTCATTTTTTCAAAACAATAAAAATGATAATTCCTATGATGTAACATACCTTGATGAGTAAAAAAAAGATGATCTTTAATGTTGGTGCTTTTATCATCAGTATTATTCAACGAGTCAGCCTCAAATCCATCGCCTTTGTCAACTTCTCCGATTTTATCTAACCATATAGTGCGTTTAGCACGAGGATGCAAGGCCCTGTAAGACAAAAAACAAGCTTCTAAATGTTCTTATGTTCTTTTATTCAGTTTGAAAATATGAATATGAATGTGCAAGAAATTCCCTTTGAGATTACAGTCAGTGTACATAGACCAAGTGATTAAAGAATCTGACAACAATTAAAAGTAAAAAAAATAAAATAAAATAAAAATAAAATAACCGTTTTTTTTTCTTCTTATGTTATACAACATTAAAATAATCTGTCAAGCACGAGTTTTACTCACGTAAAGGTTCCATACATCAAAAGCTTTACACTAAGTTTAAGTTTGACACTGTGACAAACTCTCTTCGAAAAGAAGCAAAAGTTGCAAAGCAACTCTAGACCGTATCAAATTTTCCCACACCAGTACTTTTCTAACTTTTAAAGACACCTGTGGCGTATTCATAACGTCACTCAATGCAAACTAGCCGCGAATCCTTAACTAATAATGTGATTAATTTTACTTAAATTAGTCTGCTTAAAATAATCTAACTTATATCGCTTTTATATTACTACAGGTTATTGCATTACACAAATATACCATTAAACTTGTTAACTAGCTTTTAAAAGCTGATGGCGCATAAAGTATTCCGCCCGTGTCTTTATGTAACTCCAAACTGTCTGTCTCTTTTAAAGGGCTAATCATGGGTGATTGCCGAACGTTTTTTTTAAAGAAAATATCAACAACGCTTTTATACTTCCATGACGATAGTTCTTCGAGCGCTCTTAAACTCTTTTGCGCAATGCCCGCAAAGTGAAATTTATGTGCAACAGAAAAATGTGCCTTTCTCAAATACAACGTAACCTAAGCTAACCGCTGTATTTTTTTTTTTTCAAAGTTTAAATAAATTTATATTACTTCTAATTTTTCACAATTTTAGTTTTAGTAGATTAGTAATAAATATAGTTTAAAAAAACTAAAAAACACGCTTTTTAAGTATATCAAACTAAAAAGTGAAAAATAATTCGTACTATAAGCTGAAAACGAAAATAGATGAAAAATACTATATTACTATAAAATCATTGTTATTATAGAAATCAATTAATAAGCAATAAATAAAATTATCGTGGAAAAAAAGCGTGGGGTGCTCCATCTACCATGCTCCATCTATCAGTTCTTAAGAAGCACCCCACGCTTTTTTTCCACGATAATTTTATTTATTGCTTATTAATTGATATCTATAATAACAATGATTTTATAGTAATATAGTATTTTTCATCCATTTTCGTTTTCGGCTTATAGTACGAATTATTTTTCACTTTTTAGTTTGATATACTTAAAAAGCGTGTTTTTTAGTTTTTTAAACTATATTTATTTTTCACTTTTTAGTTTGATTACTTTAAAAGCGTGGTTTTTAGTTTTTTTAAACTATATTTATATTTAAAACAAAAACCAAATTAATCGGTTGGATAGTTTGAGAGTAATTGGTGAACATACATAGAAAAAAAATACATACGCGTCGAATTGATAACTTCCTCTTCTTTTTCTGAAGCCGGTTAAAAATAAAAATTGTAATACGGAATTTTTTTTTAAGTTTTACATAGATGTAAGTAATGTCAGGAGTGGGGTTCGAACCCACAATCTCTTTCGAAAAACAGAGCTTCAATCCAGCGCCTTAGACCGCTCAGTAATGCTGTCTACACTCCATTCAGTGAACGTATTCAACACTTTTAATTAGCGAAAAATCACTAATTTTATTAGTTTTTGCCTAATACTAAAAAAGTACTAAACCAATTTGGATGAAA